>OU452319.1:6284430-7768430 GCA_911728475.2 Pterostichus madidus | reverse complement strand
GCCTAACTTGTAATGCGCACTTCAATATTAAAATGGTTATTTGAAAGACATGAATTGTTTATTTAATAATATTTTTATTAATTATAATAGTGCAAAGTGTGGTAAATGTAACTTAGTAGATCTTTTGTGAATAAACTTAAAAGACTATGAAAAATTGTTTATTTATAACGGCAGCTTTCACTTTTAATGCGCGCTCCAACATTAAAATGCTTATTTAAAAAATATAAAGTGTTAAATTACTAACACCTTTAACGACAATAATATATAAAATATCCAACATAATACAGCAATATATATTAAAATCTATACAAATGGCTTTAATCAAAAATATAACAGAGAAATCATAAATATATGTTCTAAGTTGTCAGCATAACTCTAATTATATTCACACTATTAAACATTTAACCGTATTAATTTTTATTTTTATTCTACTGACCTATATGCAGAACTTAACCTATTTATTTCAGTAATAATTATTTAAAGTAAAACTTAAATATTAATGGTTAAAAATAAATTTAAAGATATAATATCACTAAATAATCATGACGTCGCCTGATAAGATATTTATTTCTTTTTTTTAGTTTTTAACTGCTCAATTCGCTTTAAATAATGTAGTTCTTTTAAAAATATCCAAATATATTTAAAATATTAGTAGAATATAATTTGACTGCAGACAGCGAAATACTTGATGCCCGACTAGCGACGCATCGGTGGCTTTGATGTAAGATTAGGATTGACATTACACCGCGCCCAGGTACAGGGCCGGGCTACAACCATTATTCCATAGAAAATAAACACTATATATGTTCAAATCTCTTACATTCTCGTATTTACTTTCCTGAAATCTGTATAAATTGATATTAATGGTCTTAAATAAGTGGTGTGTTTGGATGACAATATTTGACGAGGGATGAGTATTTGACGAATTTGAAGAGTGAATGTTTTATGAATGATTTTAGCGTTCGTGCTACCTCATTTGATGGGATATAGCGTGATGGTATGTACGTATGTATGTAAATAAGTGTATAATTGTAATATTCATAAATAATGCAGATTTACATAATGTTACAGTATCACATGATGTTGAATTATTTTCACGTTTTTATATGTTCAAATCTCTTAAAATCTCTTAAAATCTCACATCTACATCCTTGAAATATGTACAGATCTACATTAATTATTTAAAATTAGTCTATAGTCATAATATTCAAAATATGCTTAAACATAGGTAGAATGTAATTTCACCGCAGGCTACTAGATACGGGATTTTGGTTACCAAGGCTCCGATGGCCGAGATTGTAGAATCCAGTGCGCCGCTCTCAGACACAGTCACATGCTACAGCTATTATTCTACAGAAAATAAATATAGCAGTAAACTAGTAAATAAAATTAGTTTAGTTTCCAATCAACATTAAAGTATGCATATTTTTAACGGTTGTTCTTCAATTATTGACAAGAATATAAAGAAAATATTGTATTTCGTGAACTTCATACGAATCTTTACTTGTGTCCTAAAATTATATCTATAGAATATATACAATTTTACGTGTCTTATTGCATAAGTTTGTTAATATATTTGTATATATTAGTTGAAAAGTGAATTTCTAATCGGCAATGTAGTTACTAAAAAAAATTAGTTTTTTTTTATATAGATTTTTATTTTATATTAACTTGAGCTTTTATCTGTCAACTTTTACCATATAGCATAAATTTTAAAACATTAATTGAAGCATAAAAGCAGAATTCTCAAAAAAGATTTAACAAATTTTGAATTTTGACTTACAATTGAAAACTCGAGAACCATAAATATAGATTTAATAATGCACTAAAGTAAAATTAGAAAACAAATTTTTATTTAAAAAAAATAGCAAAAATATGCCGATCAACTAGTATTTGAATAGTGGTCAAAAAATTAGTAATCAAAATAGCTTTAAATATTCGAGTATGTAGAATTTATGTCTATATAGTTTCAGTTGTGGTTGGTGTAAATGGTAAAATAATCGGAGTAAAATTAATATAAGTACATTTATTAACTTTAAGTTACTATTTTATGATAATTATAAATATGTAGTACACAACACTAATTGGATACTAAAACTACAGAATTACTTTTATAATCGAAGTCCGTTCCTGGCTCAGCAAGTTTACAAGTAATTAGGTCCACGATACCTTTTCTGCGTCGCGCTTAGTTGTCAAATCAAATGCAACTATGTATAAATCATAAACTTATATCCTGTCAACTGTCAACTGTTAATTTAGTTTAATCATAATTAAAAATGATTTAAATAGTTTTGGAGATGTTCTGAACTCCCTGTTAAATAAACAATAATGTTATTGAACGCCGTGCTAGATATATTAGGTATAAACTATCAACTTTAAACTTTTATTTACTGATTTAAGTGACATTCTCACGCGCAACAAAAAACACTCATTTCGCGCACTTAATACAAAAATAACTATTCTAGAACTCCTAGTATTAGTGATTATCGAATATTTAATTTTTCTTATTAGTTACACAATTCAAAATACTGAAGTTATGAATTTATCTAGTAACCGTGTATATAATATTTGTCAAATTCCTTTTTATATCGGTGTTTAACCATATTTTATGAAAGACCATTTCATTGATTCAAATTAGTAGAATTTTGCGGAATGACATTTTGCGATACCAATATTTAGCGCATTGTTGGTCGTCTTCTGTAACATTTAAATATTGTAAGTAATAAAAATGTATGTCAAATTAAATTTTTATTTTTTTAATGCAGTCTGTTTTTACTGATAACAAATTTTTCCAGATCTGATAAAAGTAATAGTTATATTATGCCGGTGACACATATATAGTTTACACTCCGAGTTTTGTAAAAACTGTTAAAAACCGACAGTTTTGTTGAGAGTAGGTAATGCATATAGGGTCGGTGTTTCCAACAGTCAGAAATAAATATTCATTAATTTTAATATATTTTTTTGTGAATTTTTATTATTTAAAATATTTATCGACTATTAATAAATATAAAAACTATAAACTAGGAAATATAAAATAAATACATAAATAAAAATAAAAAATACAAGAACTATAAATGAACATTCTCTTCATTTTTTATCTTTTTTACTCGTTTTCTGATCATACATTGAGTGTTTAACGGCAATTGTGTGGAATTCACTTTCAAAAACAAGCGTAGAGCGACACTCCCTTCCTTTCTTATCTTTTAAATCGTATTCAGTTCTTACGTAGAGTGTTTAACTGAAATTGTGTGAAATTCACTTCAAAAACAAGCGCAGGGTGACGCTCCCTCCCTTTCTTATCTTTTTGTTTCATTTTCAGTTACTTCATTGTATGGACTTTTTTTCCATACACATGTGCAGGCTATCGCTTTCATCTTTTCTAATCTTGTAGATTCGTTGTTAGGAGTAAACGTGAGTAATTTGAGATGTTTTATGCATATGTTATGTACGTTGAAGAAAGAAAATGAATGATAAATGAATAGGAATGATGTGATTGAAGGTTTATTGTGTGATGATAATTTCGAGTGTAATAAATTAATGAGTTTATGTAGAGTGATCTGTGAATGTGGTTGAAGTGTGAGGGTGGTTTGTTTGATGAAAATGTTTGACGAGGGCTGATTGATGAGTTTGATGAGTGAATGTTTTATGGGTGATTTTATGGTTCGTGCTACCCCATTTGTTGGTTTATAGCGTGAAGGTATGTATGTGTGTATAAATAAAATATAAAAACTTAAAAGTATCTAACTGTGTATAAAGTAAATGAATTTAACTATAAAAATGTACAAAATATCAAAGTCATAAATAATTATCTTTCAAACGTGATACAATAAAGTGAAAATAGCGAACAAGGTAGCATTACAATGAAGTTGGTTTTCGGTAGTGTAACTGCTGAAAATAAAGGAAATTATATTTTTCGCAGTTAAATGTAGACTCGGAGTTTAAACTGCATTGCAGAATACATCCATTAATACACTATAAGTTGTGAAATAGCTGGTTTTAAGAATGAGTTCTTCGAAAAGCATTTACTTGAGTTGGCACTACTGCTAGGTTCATTTCAGAATATATTATTTTTTATTCTTGACAAGTAAGTATTGTTTGCACAATATGCAATTTTCATGTTATTTTGAAATACTACTCAAAAGTTTTCGTGGAGACAGATTGTGCAATATTAAATTTTTAGGTTACAAAAGTTAATTATTCTAAAATCAGTACATTGTAAATAATAACAACATAGAACTATATTTATCAGTGATACTAAAATAATTTCTTTATGATAATAGATTTCTCGATTTTTTAAGTTTTTGTTCAGTTTTTCATTAACCTTTTCATTAACGACGCGAAGCGTAAATTGTTGTAATAATAAGTACATAATATAGTTCGTTATATTTGAAAAGTATGTTTGTAAATATATTTGCTTAAATATTTTAATTTCAGTGTCAATATCACCGCAACTAGTTAGAAAAAATGGCTACTCTACTCCTCAAAAACAGGTAGCAGTAAGAAAATATTTTCGGAAGTCACGTAACAAAAATAATATTTCAGAATTTGCAGAAAATAATGATGGTAAAATAACAATTAAAGTATAATTTTGATACTGGCTTGTACATTATAATAAGTGCTATTATCTCGGATAACATTTGTTAACGAAGGTGGTTCCGTGTCAATAACTAATATTTCAATATACGAGTCTATGTCAAAATTAAATTTTACGAACCATAAAATTAATGAAAATTGAGTAGATCTCGACAAACCAAAGTAAAACCCTGAGAGGAGTGTCTTCGGAGGTCGGTACTATCGTCGATACATTCAGTGTCAAGAGTTAAATTTAAATTTGTGGAATAAGACGACGTGTAATCCTTTCCAATCATAAAAATAGTATGTCTAAAGAATCATAATTGTAGTAGATTAATAATTAATAAATATATCATTCATAAATTGTGCGGCGGCCGAGTGTTTTCATTTAGACTGCAAATTTCACGTTCGCACCAAAATGGTGCCACGCCATTCTTTATATACCGGACTGGGTGGAGTTAATGAGCATTCCAGCCATGGTTTTATTTTCGTTTGTCGAGCTTTATTAAAATCAATGAAAAGTAACAATAAAACTAGGATCATGCATAATATTAATATCACATCATAATGGTTTTCCGTGACCGAAAGTTTGCGAGTATGAGGAACAAACGTGCTTGTGTGAAAGGAATTATGAATGTGAATGAAGCTAAAGTGATGTGTCAGGATAGGATCATTTGGTGAAGATAATTGAATGAATGATTTAAGAAAAGTGCAGGATTTTTTATTTCAGTTTTGTTGTTTAGTAATTTCATTAGAATGTTTACCTGCATTAAATAAAAATAAAAATTTAATTCGACACACACATTTTTATTGCTTACAATATTTAAATGTTACAGAACACGTTCAAAAATGCGCTAAATACTGGTATTGCTAAATGTCATTTCGCAAAATACTAATTTGAAACAATGAAATGGTCTTTCATAAAAAAAAATGGTTAAACATCGATAAAAAATTGAATTTTACAAATATGATATATATATATACGGTTACTAAATTTATTCATAAATTCAGTATTTTAAATTATATAAGAAATAAAAAAAAAATATACGATAATGCCCGCAATCACATCACAATAGCTCGAAACATTTTATTGTGATTTTTTATTGATTTTAATACTAAATTTTAATTAATTTCATGGTAACTTTAAGATATATGCAATAAAATTTAATTTTAAATGTTCACGCTTCATAAACAGAATTTACGCTAAAATACAAAATTGAAATATTCTGTTATTGACGACACACAACCAACTTTGTTAACAAATGTTATCCGAGATAATAGCACTTATTATAATGTACAAGCCAATGTCAAAATTATACTTTATTTGTTATTTTACCTTCACTATTATATTCAAATTCTGAAATATTTTGTTTGCTATGTGACTTTCGACGTACTGCTAGCTGTTTTTCAGAAGTCGAGTAGCTCATCATTTCTAACATTTGCTGTAACATTGACACTGAAATTAAAATATGTAAGCAAATATATTTACAACAGGAAAATTAAGTTATAGGGCACAGTCAGGCACGTATGACATTAATTTTTGAAAGATTCCATAATTTTAAACATTTTTACTACCATCGTTAAACTTACTTTTCAAAAATCACAAGCTATAACTTATCAGGACATTAATTTACGGTACGTTAATATTTGTTACCACATGCAGGGACAAATAATTGAAACTAAAGTATCGAATTCCACGACATTTGTATCAAAAAGGTGTTTCCTTAACAGAAAATTTTAAAATTCGTGAAATCTATTACTATACAGAAATAATTATTGTGTTACTGATAAACACGGTTCAATATTGTTATTATTTATATTAAACTAATTTTGTAATCACGAACTTTCGTAACCTAAAAATTTATTATTGCGCAATTTATCTCCACCAAAACTTTTAAGCAGTATTGCAGAATAATATGGAAATTTCATATTTTGCAAACAATACTTACTTATAAAAAAATAAAACAATATATTCTGACCTTAAATTGATTTACTTGCAGTACGTTGTAGTATGAACAATACACAACTTTACCGATAATGTACACATTAATGATTTTGGTGCTGAACATAAAAGAAAACGTCTAAGCCTAGCAGTGTCGCCAACTCAAATAAATATTTTCTGCCAATCTCATGTTTAACAACAGTTACATTTCAGTGATACGCCTCTTATTCATAAAATATCGCCGGGCTAGGAGAAAATAGTATTTTATTACCAGCAACAACCGTGTAATTATAATATTTATAAATAAAATTTACGTCATATAAATTTCATTACATCTATTCTTTTTTTGGCTACACTGCCAGTAAATATGCTTTTGCTATGGGTAGTAGATTACATTTTCGTCGCGCGGAATACTCAGGAGCGTATTTAGATGGAGTTTCAGGCCTTACATTTATATTGTTAACAGTATTGCTGTTTGGAACTTTCTCTAAATATGTACAAATTAATCATTACACATGTGTATAACAGTCTGATATATTTTTGAGTATTTAAATGACTCATGAATTTATTTAACATAAAATTGTGAATATTTTTCTTTAAACATGTACAAGTATGTATTAATTATTATAAATTTGCTTGCAGTTATACATTTGTAGATATATTTACCAAATGCAAACCTAACGTCCACAATATGAATTTATCATATTTAAATGTTTATATTATTAATTTCAAATTTATGAACTATGAATATTTTTGATTATAAATATATGTACAAGTATATATTAATAGTTTTAAACATGTGTACAGTTATACATTCATAAAGATATTTACCAAATGCCAACATAACGTTCACGATATAAATTTGACATATTTTCATGTTTATGTGTACAATCAATTTCAAATTTAGTAACAAATAAAATTAATTGACGTTAATATATAAAATTCTTCATAAGAAACAAATTCCAGTGATTCACAAAAGTACAGTCCTCAAAGTGACTCGTATATAAACTACACTCTACTTTACCGGCTGAGATGTCCCCAAACAGCCGTCGAAAAGTAAGAACATTAATAAAAACATTATAAACTATCAAATTGCTACAAATTTGAAATTGGTAGTATAAATAGTAGTATTATTTCTAAATCAACTAAAAAAATATACGTCCCCAACTGGACGTGTATACATATATATATATATATATATATATATATATATATATATATATATATATATATATATATATATATATATATATATATATATATTGCGACGTATCTGGCAGCGATACGGCCAAACAAAATCATAAAATAATGTAATTTTATTTTCGTGTAGGTGAGTATTTGCCAGGGAGGCCGTAGGTGATGTCGGGGTTGGTGAAATGGTTGGACACGGTCGCTGGAGCGACCACGACGGTCGGCGATGCGGTGAGCGTCGCGGCGGAGACGCCTTGTGACGGTGACACGGCGGTACGGAGCTCGACGATGACGCTGAAGGCGTCGTGGCGATGAAACGAAATGAGTGATGATGATCCGCCAGGTAGGAACGGGGAGGAGTGGGGGAGCGGCGCACGGCCGGAGCCGCGACTCGCAACACCGGTGTCGGCCACACCGCAGCGCCCACGCGTGAGACTCTCAGCGCGGTGACGAAGCGGGGGTCGAGCGACTCGTGCTACTCTGAGCCCGAGTCGGTCGCGGAGAGAGGGGGTGGGGCAACACACAGGTGACAGGACGGTAGGGGAGTGCGGGGTAGGTATTTGACACTTTGCACGTGAACACTGCGAGCAACACAACAATAGGAAAACAAAGGCCGGTTTGATGAACAGTATGTGCGAGACTCACACTCCACGGACCGCGAGACCTCGGAAGCACTGTACGTGGCGCTGAACGGTCAAACCGGAATTTGACAGGTACAAGAAAACGGATGGGACTTACCACGGGTCGGGAACCTGACGGAGCTGACGACGGTGACGGCGATGACGGCGATGACGGTGATGACGGTAATCCAAAATGCGGAGAACTCGCGGCGAGACGTGAGACACGGTTTCTGGGGTTTAGTCGGTACTTTTTAGTCGTGAGCACGGCTACTGGTTTGAATTTCGATAACTCGATTTTCGGAACTGACTGACTGACTGTTCGCTATGACCGCGTATTTATACTAAAAATTATTAATTAATCGTGTCCGGTTAGGTTGGCGGCGGCTCATCCTATGTTAACCAAATGGGTGGTTTGGTTTCAGAAGGAAACTAGGGTAAAAACCACCCGATTTGGTTTAACATAGGTTTGCCGGCCGCAGAACGCGGAGACGTACGCGGTGTCGAAATTTGAACGGAATCGGTGACTTGCCGCGCGTAAATGGATCGCCAGGTCCGGCTTCAGAATATTTCTGAACGCGAATAAAATTATTTCGCGTTTTTAAATATTGTGACGAACGACTTCGTCACAATATATATATATATATATATATATATATATATATATATATATATATATATATATATATATATATATATATATATATATATATATTTATATATACATATACGATCGAACCAGGAACCTCAGGATCCACAGGCCGACTTCATACCACTGAGCTAGTTATCCGATATATATATATATATATATATATATATATATATATATATATATATATATATATATATATATATATATACTGCTCCGCAAAATTAACGCACCACTTACAAATGTTAAAATATTTTTTTTATTGCACGTATTTATTTTCTTTTTTTGGCATATAATAATAGATTATATGTTTGTGTAATATGTTTTTAATCATTATGTTAATATTTTTATTAATTTGTTTTTAATTCAAAATTAAAACGTAAACCGGTAAAATATCATTATTGGATACAAGTGTTTTCTTGAGATTTTAATTATTTACACAATTTCTTTGTTGAAATCCTGACAGTATTTGTTACTTACAATAAAATGGTACGCAATAGAAGAAATTTGAATGTAGCTGTGTGTGTTGAAGCAGCTACGTTGTATGAGGAAGGATGGAGTTACCGTGCTATTGCTGAGAGACTGAAAGTGCCACATACGACCATTTCTAGAATGATTTCACGTTTTCAAAAAACTAATAGTCATAACCGACATCCTGGGTAAGGTAGGCATCGAGTAACAACACCAAATAAAGACCGCTTTATTAGAATGCGTGCTCTGCGAAAACGATTCACAACAACAAAAAGCTTACAAATGCAACTTTCAGCTATACATAATGTTCAAATAAGTATGGATATAATCCACAGACGTCTCTCAGAACATGACATATTTCCTAGAATACCCGCAACGGGCCCAAAATTAACAGTAGAGCATCTTAGAACCCGATTACAATTTTCTCGGGAACATGTAAATTGGAATATGAATGATTAGGAGAGAGTTTTGTTTACAGTTGAATCAAAATTTTATCTAAATAGCTCTGATCGACGTCTCAGAAATTTCATACATCCAAATGAGCGTTACGCCCAGTGCAACATAATTACTACTACTCTACGGCTCGGTGAGTCCGGATCCTGAACTGTAATTGGGAATCTGTCGTACAGAGTAATAAATAAATAAACATACGACAAACAATTTTATTTGGTGGTGGGTCTATAAATGTATGGGGAGACATATCTTTAACAGCCAGTACAGATCTCTGTCCAATAAATCAAGGTACGCTGATTAGTGTGAGGTACATTACAGAAATTTTAAATCAACATGTTGTCCCTTTCGCACCTTATATTGGCAATAAATTTTTGTTAATGCATGATAACGCAAGGCGTCTGCTCACATTGTGATGGACTATTTAAATGAGGTCGTTATTGCAACTAAGACATAGTCACCATGCAACCCAGACTTTAATCACATAGAACACCTCTGGAATAACCTTGGACGACGTTTACGACAACTTCAAACTCCACCAGTAAGCCCTCATGAAGTACAATAACGTTTAACAGGAATCTGAAATGAAGTAGACCAAGAGCAAATACCCAGTTTAATTTTAAGTAGGACACATCCATGTGAAGTAGTCATAAGAAATATAGGAGGAAATAACCATTATTGATAAATTTATTTAAGTGTTAAGTTTTCTATTTTTTAATAAATACTATTAATTTTATTATTTTTAGGTAAATAAAGTTATATTTTCGCAATATAATTTCCCTTTTTTCTATTTACTGTAAATCTGTAAGATTTAGTTCATTTTTTTTGCTAATTTAAAAGTTAAATCCAAAAATTAAAGTGGTGCGTTAATTTTGTGGAGCAGTGTATATATATATATATATATATATATATATATATATATATATATATATATATATATATGTATATGAATATATACTGTGTATAAGAAAGTAAAAAGATTAAATACTCGTTTTCAGAGAACGGAAGAAAAATTTAACAATTATGCGAACTACGGTATAATATACTAGTAATATGGGAACGTAAGTTTAAAAAGCAATTAAAGAATACAAATAAAGAGACGCGTTTATTTTTAGAAAATTATCCTTTGATAAACTATTTGCGTTTAAATCTACACGATGATTTTTTCGCGGGGCGTACAGATAATGTGTCTTTGTATCGTAAAGTTACAAATAGTGAACAAATTAAATATATTGACGTATGCAGTCTTTATCCGTAAGTGCGAAAAATATCCAGTAGGACACCTGAAAATATTTGTTGGCGGAGTCGAGAAGAAATTAAGTTCTGATATTAGTTGTGACGAAGCGTAGTCTTCACAATGGTTTTTCGATTCCGAATCCGCGGAATGAAAGCGCGAGTTACGAAACCGCGAGTTACGAAACCGCGAATAACTCGCGAACGCTAACTCGTACTCTCGCACCGTATTCACCGCGGACCCAATGCACTCCATCTGACCCGATTTCCTACTTTTGAACCTAATCCGAATTCCCGTGATTCAGTTACCAAATTATCCTATCCTTTAGCATTGTGCGAGCTACCGACAACATCTCGGGACAGGATTAATTAGGGAAATAGTATATAAACCGGGCCCTCAGCCATCATCAACACAGTCAGATCATTTGTCTCTTGGAGTGCGAACCCAAGAGATAGAGAGCCACCTGAACGTTTTTTTTTCATCCGGTCCGGAAGAAGTCGTCTTCTCAAAATTCATCCGCTAGGTAAGCAATCGTACTCCTGTTGTTTATTTTTTGTACCGTGTCGTGCGTTTTCGAGAGGTTTTGTTTTGTTATTTCCGTTTTCGAGAAACTTGTGTACGATCAGCAGGTCTTATTTCGACGGTGTTCGAGAGAGCAATGCAAGACACCCGCCGAGGTGACCGTTGCGTTTCCCCTAAGTTCCACCCAAACCGTCCTGTGCCACCTTCCTCTTTTGGTACTTATATGAAAGCACCAAATATTACCTCCGTCACGCCTGAGCGAGCAATCCAAGGCGTCTACGGTCATAACGTTTCTGTTTTCCTCCGAGCTACCACCGTCCGGCTCGTGCCATCTTTCTTATATGGTACTTGTGTAAAGGCACAAAATATTACTTCTGCCACGCCCGAGCGAGCAATCCAAGGTGTCTGCAGTCGTGACGTTTGTGTTTTTCTCCGGGTTACCACCGTCCGTACCGTACCATCTTTCTTTCTTGGTACTTGTGTGAAAGCAGCAAAGAATACTTCCGCTACGTCCGAGCGAGCAATCCAAGACGTTCGCCGCGGTGACTGTAGTACATTCTCCCACCGCGTCCGTGATACTCCGCACGTTTTCTGCCATAACTCTATCCGAAATCTTCAACACCAATTTCACTTCCAAAAAATTGGAAAATCACTAACCTTGATCCAACGCTACTAACTAGCTGTTACATTGCAGACCCCACCGTCGCGACGCTCGGCGTCGGTTTTCGACAAACCACGGTTTCGCGCTCTACGTACTCGCGGACATCCAGGTAGACGATTACGACCATCCCCTAGGTCATATCAGCGTCGATCATGGAAACCGGGTGGAATAATTTTTTACGGGTTTGCTGACCCTCGTCGTGGTATCGACCGTCACCTTCGACACACCCAACGTCAAACCCGTCCTCCAGTTTTTATTCAATAAAGAAGCACCAGCAAGACATTTTCACCATTCTTGCTCGTTTTATTTTATTTTTCACACCTGACCCTCATTCTCCAAAACTGCTATCCAGTACCGTTGGCGCACAAGCAACTAACGCCCACATTTGTCGTTGAGTTAGCGAAAAACTCCTCACATAATATCGATAAAATAGAAGAATTAATTAAATCAACCAACAAAATACATTGGAAAAAAAAACTCAGAGAAAGATCGCTGACCGAGATAATGCTGAACGCATTTGGGATAATAAGAATGATTATTTATAAACTACTAATTTTAATTTAAAAAAGGAAAATTCGCTCAGTCGGAGAACAGACCACTTACAACAATCATGGCAACCGCTGAAGAATTATAGCTAGTCTATCAGTTACCGTTAACAGGATTATTCCTGCCGATGGTGCATGTCAGCTGGGAATATGAAGGTTGGAATAGGTTTTCTTCTTTTTTATTTTGTTGTAAAGTTCTCACTAAGGGAGAGAAAAAAAGATGTATTACTTAATCGTGACGTAGATAGCACATGGTGATAAAAATAGTATTAATATTAAAAGAAAAAGCATAATAATGAGAGTAAGATAAGTTCTCTTTGAAAAGGGTGCGAAAAATCACACTAACTGGAGTTGGATCATATAAATACGAGGAACACGATATTGCATTTTCACTTAAGTGAAAACGATATTCGTTATTGTAGTAATTATATAAAATTAGTTACTAGTTTCGTGTTCATCTGCTATTTCCGTAAAATTACAGCGTTTCTCAAAAAACGATATAGTTTAATTAGTAAATTTGTGTTTATATAGTTTTGAAAAGTAACATTTATTTAAATGACATGGTACAATATTTATCATTATACAAGGAATATACAATATATATATATATATATATATATATATATATAAATTTTCATAGATATGAAATTTTTTGCTTTAATCAATTTTGATTGTTGTGCCCATTGTCTTTGTTATAATTAGATTTTGTGTTGAAATAAATTTATCATATTTGAAGTATCATTTGCATCTTCAAAATTTATTAAAGAGTATATGATATTATATTTTTATTATGTTTATATGATATATACAAATTAACAAATTACTTAAACATATGTGGTGTTTTTTATAATTTTTATAGGATACTAATTTTAATAATATCTATTTAATATTATCTTAATTAGAAATACATAACATAAACATAATTAATAATAATTCAAAAAACATTAATCATAAATATGTTGAACAAAAATAAAATATAAATCATAGATATATTACCCAATGTTAATATAATAATTCAAATATTTTATATAATTTTTTTAATTTAAACGATGATTAACTCATACGTGTACGTATGTGCGATTGACAAAGATAGAAACAGTGAATTTCGTTTTCACTATTCAATTTTACATGATCACTTGACAAGTGAGTCACATCTACTCACTCTTACATGATCCTTCACCTGATGCGAGTCGACAGAGACAGTCAGCCGTTGGGCCACCTCTTTTGTGGTACAATCCGCTTAGAAAGTTATTAGAGCGTGGAGTTAATCTCTACTAGAACTATAGTATACTACTAGCGGTCGGCCTGGCACAGCCAGGCCTTCACGCTATGCTCTGCGGACACTGAAGTAAGACAATTGACAGAATATAGATTGAATTTTTACCAATCTAAACTTTTGTTCGTTGTGTAGCACTTTTACTAAAATAATTCATAATCGAAAACTATTTAATTTTATGCGCGAGTCCTTCAAAAGATCTTTCATTTAATATCAAACACCATAGGTTTTAAAGCATTTTCACAAAAACAATTGCTGATTAAAAAAAATCTAAATTTTTCACGTATGACCGTCAAAAGAACTTTCATATTATACCAAATACAATAGGTTTTGAAGCACTTTCAATAAAACAATTGTCGATAAAAAATGTAGAAGTGCCAAAATTTATTCTAATTCTAGTTATATGTTTTTTTTAAATGTACATTGCCGTGAAACAAATTAGCTCAGTTTTACTATATATTATTACCAAGGACAAATTTGGTTGGGTTTACCTGTATACTTTATAAAACTTGTCAATTTGACGTTCTGTATTAAAACCAACAGTGGCCTGTCAAAAATTTACTTTTGAAATATACATGTTTCAAATGTGTTATTAAAATTTAAAAAATCCCTCTTTCCTCCAATATGCGTAAAATATTTGAAAACTACTTCCAAAAATTTAACATTTCAATAATTTATAAATAAAAATGCGACATGCTCAGAAAAATTTCAAAATTGCAGTAGATTTTTTTATGAAAAACTTTAAAGATAATTTCACTAAAACAATTGGCTGTCTAAAATTTTGTAATTCTGCACGCGAGCTCTTCAAACGACTTTTCATTTGATACCAAATCTAATATGTAGGTTTTGAAATATATAAAATTAAAACAATTGCCAATCAAAAAAATTCATATTCTACACGCCGGCACTTCTAAAGCCCTTTCATATGATATCAAACACGATATGATTCGGAATAAATTTTTAGTCGAAATAATTACCGGACGCAAAATATCATTTTATATTTAATCCTATCTAAAAGTTCTTGTAAAGCCCTTTTATATGACACCAAACACGGCATGAGTCGGAATACTTTATGTTTAAAACAATTGAGGATCGTAAATATATATTTTTTTATTACATCGGAAATTCTTCTAATGCCCTTTTATATGAAACTCAATACGATTTGATTCGGAATACTTTGAAACAATTGAGGATCGTAAAATTTAACTTTTCTTTACATCATCGAAAAATTTTTCTAACGCCCTTTTATATGACACTCAACACGATATGATTCGGAATACTTTATGTGTAACACAACTGACGATCGTAAAATATGTATATTTTTTATTTCATCTGAAAGTTATTTTAAAGCCTTTTCATATGACACCAAATAAGGTATGATTCAGAATACTTTAAGTTTGAAACAACTGTCAATCATAATTTTTTTTATTTCATCTAATAGATCTTTCAAAATCATTTCATATGACATTAAACACGGCATGATTCCGAATACTTTAAATTTAAAATAATTGACAGTCGTAAAGTTTATTTATTTAATTTCATCTTAAAGCCCTTACATATGATACCAACGACGGCATAATTCGAAATACTTTAGGTTTGAAACAATTGCCGTCGTAAATTTATTTCATTTAAAAGTTCATTTAAATTCATTTCATATGACACCAAATACGATATGGTTCGGAATACTTTAAGTTTGAAACAATTGACAGTCGTAAAATTTATTTTTTTTAAAATCTCATCTAAAAGTTCTTTCAATACTCTTTCATATGACATTAAATACGGCATGATTCCGAGTACTTTAAATTTAAAACAATTAACGGTTGCAAAGTTTCATTTTTTTTTCTTCTAAAAGTTCTTCTAAAGCCCTTTCATATGATATCAAGCACGATATAATTCGGAACACTTCAAGTTTAAAACAATTAACGATCGTAAAATATATTTTTTATTATTTCATCTGAAAGTTATTCTAAAGCCCTTTCATATGATATCAAATACGATGTAATTTAGAACACTTTATGTTTAAAACAATTGACGATCGTAAACTATATATATTTTTTATTTCATCTGAAAGTTCTTCTAATGCCCTTTCATATGATATCAAACACGTTATAATTCGGAATAAACACGATATAATTTAGATCACTTTAAGTTTAAAACAATTGACGATCGTAAAATATATTTTTTATTATATCATCTGAAAGTTCTTTCTAAAGCCCATTAATATGATATTAAACACGATATAATTCGGAATATTTTAAGTTTAAAACAATTGACGATCGTAAAATATATTTTTAATTGTTTCATCTGAAAGTTCTTCTAAAGCCCATTAAAATGATATCAAATACGATATAATTCGGAATACTTTAAGTTTAAAACAATTGACGATCGTAAAATTTCAATGAAATACATGTTTCTTTCGTTAAACTGTTAAGAACGTCATTTCGAACAGTTCCATATTTATATTTTTTAAAGATCAGCATTAAAACACCTTTTCTTGTTTTTCTCAAATCTATGAATTTCAAAACCGGGATCTAGTATATAAAAGGTAATGTTGTTCCTTAATCATAGATTTGTAAAATTGAAGTTTTGTGTTAAAAAAACTTTTATATAAACATGAATTCAATTGAAAACATATCAAAACAAATATCCTCCACCCTATAATACCTTAATATATTTACAAAATTGCTGTAACTTGTCTCTAAATTTATATAATTGTTTTAAAAAGTTTCACGCGTAACGTCAATGAATTTTTCTGCTTACGATCAAATCGTCCGTAGATGTTCTTCTTAATAATTCCAAAGACACCACAATATTAAATTTCAAGAGTTTTCAATCATATGAATGACTTTGAATTTGATCAATTTAAAGTTTATGACAGATAAATTCGGGAGACGCCCGGACTCGAACGGAGGACCTTCAGCTTGCCGGGCTGATGCTTTAACCACTAAGCCACGGCTCCCCTGAACGAACAGGCGTCAACCGAATTTATCTGTCATAGTGTCTAACACAGCATCGATCCTGCTACAGACGAAACCCGTTGTCAATATCTATGAGTCATAGGAGTCTTGGGATCGATGCTGTGTTAGACACTATGACAGATAAATTCGGTTGACGCCTATTCGTTCAGGGGAGCCGTGGCTTAGTGGTTAAAGCATCAGCCCGACAAGCTGAAGGTCCTCGGTTCGAGTCCGGGCGTCTCCCGAATTTTTCTGTCATAAACTTTAAATTTATCAAAACCACAATCTTAGTTATAAAATGCGTGTTTTTCACGATTTCTCGCACTTCATGCGTAATAAAATTATGAATTTATAAAAAGGCCTCGCCCAAGTTGAACTCTAATAAATAAAAAAAGTTTCAAATTAATCGGACAAACCGTCTAGGCTGTAGAGGTGAGGAATTGACCATGGTGAATCTATACAAATATATATACATAGATATTCCCCTTACACTAATAGTATGTATAACCCAAAAAAATTCAGTACAACTGAAAAGTTCAGGCCAAGTACAAAGACATCCTCCAACATTTGCCACAAGTCCTAAAGTTTTCCGCGTTGTAAGGTTCTGATATGAAAGGTGGGCTCAAGTACATCCTTAGAAACTGAGAAACGTAAGACATATAAAGTTGGAACATTAAGGGTTTCTTTAAGAAGGAGAACCGAAAAGTCCTAATTACATCTTAGTCAGATGTTTCTGATATAACATATAGGCTCAAGCATATTGTTATATTCAACATTGAAACATGTCTTTTCATACAAAAATCTGAATTACAGAAGTGTCTAACCTCGTAACAAAAATGTTAACGACACAAATGTTTAAAATATCAATATAAAAAAAACGTCCACACTCTTGTAGCGATTGTCCCTGTCCTTTGTTAATGGTCATTGCAAATACCAGTCCTACTGGAAACTGCAAACGTTTGAATTCGATCGCAAACTCGAACCGCGTTCGGGAAGCTGGCGGATTGGAAGTTTGTTATGTGTGTATGTTAAGATTGGTTCTCATCTATGCATATACCAAATTTTAATCAAATCAGTGCAGTACTTTTCAGAATAGCTAGCGGCCATATTGTTTCAAGATGGCGGACTGAAGCTTTATTATAAGTATATGTTAAGATAGGTTCTCATCTATGCCTATATCAAATTTGAATCGAATCACTGCAGTACTTTTTAGGATAGCTAGCGGCCATTTTGTTCCAATATGGCGGACTGAAGCTTTATTATACCAATATGTTAAGATTGTTTCTTATCTATGCTTATATTAAATTTTAATCGAATCAGTACAGTACTTTTTAGAATAACTAGCGGCCATTTTGGTTAAAGATGGTGGACTGAAACATTATTATACCTACATATTAAGATTGGTTCTCGTCTATTCCTATACAAAATTTGAATTGAATCAGTGCAGTACTTTTCAGAATAGCCAGCGGCCATTTTATTTCAACATGGCGGTCTGAAGCTTTATTATACCAGTATGGTAAGTTTGGTTCTTATCTATGTCTATACCAAATTTTAATCGAATCAGTTCAATACTTTTTAGAATAGCTAGCGGCTATTTTGTTACTAAATTTGAATCGAATCAGTGCAGTACTTTTCAGGATAGCTTGCGATCATTTTGTTTCAAAATGGCGGAATTGACTTGTGCTAAATCGGAAACCTTCGCGGGCATACGCACAACAACGTACCAACGTTTCATCGCAATCGGATGAATGATATAGGAACGCATATGAGACAAACCAACAAACATTCATTTATATATATATATATATATATATATATATATATATATATATATATATATATATATATATATATATATATATATATATATATATATATATATATATATATATATATATATATATATATATATATATATATATATATATATATATATATATATATAGATATATATATATATATATATATATATATATATATATATATATATATATATATATATATATATAGATATACATATATATATATATATATATATATATATATATATATATATATATATATATATATATATATATATATATATATATATATATATATATATATATATAAAAATTAATGTTTGTTTGTTTGTTTGTTTGTCCCGTATGCCTTCCTATACCATTCATCCGATTGCTAAGTTATTGTGCGCACGCCCGCGAAGGTTTCTGACTTAGCACAAGTCCAATCCGCCATCTTGAAACAAAATGGCCGCTAGCTATCTTGAAAAGTACTGAACTGATTCGATTCAAATTTGGTATAGCCATAGACGGGAACCAATCTTAACATATAGGTATAATAAAGCTTCAGTCCGCCATTTTGAAACAAAATGGCCGCTAGCTATCTTGAAAATTACTGCACTGTTTCGATTCAAATTTGGTATAGACATAGACGAGAACCAGTTTTAACTTTCAGGTATAATAAAGCTTCCGTCCGCCATCTCGAAAAGTACTGCACTGATTCGATTAAAATTTGGTATAGACATAGACGGGAACTACTATTAACATATAGGTATAATAAAGCTTCAGTTCGCTATCCTGAAACAAAATGGCCGCTAGCTGTTTTTAAAAGTACTGCACTAATTCGATTAAAATTTGGTAGTCATAGACGGGAACCAATCTTAATATATAGGTATAATAAAGCTTCAGTCCGCCATCTTGAAACAGAATGGCCGCTAGCTGTCCTGAAAAATACTGAACTGATTCGATTCAAATTTGGTACAGGTGTAGACGAGAACCAATCTTCACATATAGGTATAATAAAGCTTCAGTCCGCCATCTTGAAACAAAATGACCGCTAGCTATCCTGAAAAGTACTGCACTGATTCGATTCAAATTTGGTATACGTGCAGACAAGAATCAATATTAGCATATAGATATAATAAAGCTTTAGTCCGCCGTCTTAAAACAAAATGGCCGCTAGCTATCTTGAAAAGTACTGCACTAATTCGATTCAAATTTGGTATAGGCATAGACGGGAACATAAGTATAATAAAGCTTCAGTCCGCCATCTTGAAACAAAATGGCCATTAGCTATCCTGAAAATCACTGCATAGATTCGATTCAAATTTGGTATAGGTGCAGACGAGAACTAATCTTAATATATAGGTATATTAAAACTTCATGCCTGTGCCATTCGAATTCAGACGTTTGCAGTTTCCGGTACGACTCGCATATGCAATGACCATCAACAAAGCACAGGGACAATCGCTACAAGTGTTTGGACTAAATTTGGAAAATCCATGCTTCTCAGATGGACAGCTGTTCACACTTTCTTTGATTGTAGACCACGAGAACGAAGTCGCGGGTAATAGCTAGTATATATATATAAGAAAGTGTTTGTGTACAGCTGTCCATGTGAGAAGCATGAATTTTCCAAATTTAGTCCACACACTTATAGCGATTGTCCCTGTGCTTTCTTGATGGTCATTGCAAATGCGAGTCGTACGGGAAACTGCACACGTCTGAATTCGAATGGCATATGACTGAAGCTTTATTATACCTATATGTTTAGATTGGCTCTCGTCTGCACATATACCAAATTTAAATCGAATCAATGCAGTACTTTTCAGGATAGCTAGCGGCCATTTTGTTTTAAAATAGCGAACTAAATATTTTTTATGCCTATATGTTAAGATTGGTTCTCGTCTATACCTGTACCAAATTTGAATCGAATCAGTGCAGTACTTTTCAGAATAGCTAGCGGCTATTTTGTTTCAAGATGGCGGATTGAAGCTTTATTATACCTATATGTTAAGATTGGTTCCCGCCTATGTGTTTACCAAATTTGAATCAAATCAGTGCAGTACTTTTCAAGATAGCTAGCGGCCATTTTGTTTCAAGATGGCGGACTTAAGCTTTATTATGCCAATATGTTAAGATTGGTTCTCCACTATGCCTATATTAAATTTGAATCGAATCAGTGCAGTATTTTTCAAGATACCTAGCGGCCCTTTTATTTCAAGATGGCAGAATGAAGCTATATTATGTCTATATGTTAAGACTGGTTTTCGTCGTTTGCTATGCCAAATTTGAATCAAATCAGTGCAGTACTTTTCAAGATAGCTAGTGGCCATTTTGTTTCAAGATGGCGGATTAGACTTGTGCTAAGTGATAAACCTTCGCGGGCATGCGCACAATAACTTAGCCATAAAAAGGCTTAAATTCGATACCGACCACAGGATGGTAAGATGCTGCATACAAATCCAAAACAAAGAAGCAAGAAGTCACAAATTTGAGCATACTAAGAAAACAATTAAGAACCTTGATAAAGAAAATCTTTTTGGGTTAATCGCAGAAAACTTAAACAGAATTGACAAAAACAAAAATTGGCTAGTTCAAGAATTGTATAATATAGTGGAAAATATATTGATTTCATCAGCAAATCAATGTGAAATCAAGTCCGAAAATAAAAAACCATGGAAAGTACAGACGGAGAATACAATAAAACTCATTGAGAAAAGAGAAGAAATGAAAACAAAAATCAAGAATACTAAAGAAAACATTGAATATATTAAAATAAAGAAATTAGTAAGTAAAAATATAAGAACTGACATAAGAAACAATAAGTTAAAATTAATAGAAGATTATCTAGATACCACCGGATCAACAAAGAAAATAAAGCAAGAACTTTCTACAGGAAACAAACTAATAACACATTTAATACAAAAAAATGGTAATGTAACCTATCAACGCTCAGAAATTATAAAAACGGCTACCGAATTTAATAAAAACCTATATACATCAAAAACGGATAATGCTGCAATAAGCCTCAGCAAAGATCTCAAAGAAATCTCATCGATCCCTTCGATCCTAGAGGAAGAGGTACTGAAAGTTATAAAAGAATTAAAAAATGATAAAACTCCCGGAGAAGACTTAATTACTAACGAAATGTTAAAATCGGCAGAAGAACCCATCGGAAATATCTTAGCTTTAATATTTAATTTAATAATGCAACAGAAAACAATACCTACACAGTGGACAAGAACAACAATTGCATTAATATACAAAAAAGGCGCAAAAGATAACATAAACAACTACCGACCCATCAGCTTAATATCAAACATAAAATAAAATATTCACGAAAATATTACAGAAAAGACTAAACAAGGTAATTACAGAAAATCATTCACCGAACCAAGCAGGATTCCGGAAAGGCTTCTCAACGACAGAACACTTACAAACTGTTAACCAAGTGATAGAAAAATCTATAGAATATAACAGAAAAATATATATATCGCATTTATTGATTACAACAAGGCATTTGACTCGGTTGAAAGAAGCTACCTCTATGAGGCTATGAAGAATCAAGGAGTGCCTGACAACTATACCAGCTTAATAAAGAAATTATATGAAACAAACACAGCAAGAATCAAATTGGATATGATGGGGGCACCATTTGAAATTAAGAGGGGCTTAAAACAAGGAGACCCATTATCTCCAGATCTGTTCAACGTGGTACTAGAAGAAATATTCAGACAACATGATTGGGAAAGCGAAGGTATAAACATTAATGGAACGAACTTGTCAAATCTAAGATTCGCAGATGATGTCATCTTATTCGTCAAAAACCACGAAGAACTAGAGAAGATGATTACAATCCTCGACAAACATAGTAAGCATGAATGAAAGTAAAACCAAACTCATGACAAACGATACAAAAGCTCATATAACTTTAAACGGCAAAATAATAGAATACGTCAGTGAATATATCTATCTAGGACAAACAATTTCAATGAAAAATAAAACTTCAAATGAAATACAAAGAAGAATAAAAAACGGATGGAAACATTTCTGGTTCTTAAAATACATTAAGGAAAAAGAAATACCTATATATCTTAAAACAAAATTACTGGATACATGTATTCTACCGACTATAACGTATGGCAGCAAAACCTGGGCCCCAAGCAAAAGAGATCTGCATGCACTAAAAGTTTGCCAAAGGAAAATGGAGAGAAAGATACTGCAAATAAAACTTAAAGATAAAATAAAAAACTCCAAAATCAGAGAAACTACAAAAATAAGAGATGTAGCACAGACAGTCAGGAAACTTAAGTGGAAGTGGGCAGGACACCTGATGAGAGGCAAGGAGGACAGATGGAGCAAGCGTTCAACAGAATGGTTGCCACTAGACAGTAAGAGACGAAGAGGCAGGCAGACAATACGATGGAGAGACGACCTATCCAAATTTGACCCAGCATGGCCAACAAACTCCCAATACAAACAAGAATGGAAGAGAAAAGAAGAGGCCTTTGCCCAGACATGGGACAGTTAGGCTTAATTATTATTATTATTATGCTTATATTAAATTGGAATCGAATCAGTGTAGTACTTTTTAAGATAGCTAGCGGCATTTTTGTTTCAAGATGGCGTACTAAGGCTTTATTATACCTATATGTTAAAATTGGTTCTCGTCTATACCTATACCAAATTTGAATCGAATCAGTGCAGTACTTTTCAGAATAGCTAGCGGCCATTTTGTTTCAAGATGGCGGACTGAAGCTTTATTATACCTATATATTAAGATTAGTTCCCATCTAGGTCTATACCAAATTTGAATCGAATCAGTGCAGCACTTGTCAGGATAGCTAGCGGCCATTTTGTTTCAAGACGGCGGACTGAAGCTTTGTTATACCTATATGTTAAGATTGGTTCCCGTCTATGTCTATACCAAATTTGAATCGAATCAGTGCAGTTCTTTTCAAGATAGTTAGCGGCCATTTTGTTTCAAGATGGCGGATTGGACTTGTGCTAAGTTAGAAACCTTCGCGGACGTACACACAACAACTTAGCAATCGGATGAATGGTATAGGAAAGCATACGGGACAAACAAACAAACATACAAACAAACATGAATTTATATATATATATATATATATATATATATATATATATATATATATATATATATATATATATATATATATATATATATATATATACATATATATATATATAACACATAATGTAATGAGTTGTATCAGATGATTTTTGTAAAAAAATTAAAAAAGAAAAAGATTGAAAATTAAAAAAAAATAGAAATTTTTTAGTGAAACAATTTAAAAAATTAAGAAAATATTGTTAGTTGATATATTATCACATTTGCATTATTAATAATATATCATGTAATTCGTAACGTAATGACGTCACCAGCGGACGCTGAACAAATTGAAGTCGACATTTGCATGGGCTTCATTTTTTAGTGCGAAAATAGACATTTGTACGGGATGGGTCGAAACGGGATGGGTCGAAACGGGATGGGCCGAGACGGAATGTGTCGTAGTAATGTGATGACGTCACACGCGGACACTAAACAAGGAGAAGACGCCGTTTGCCGAATTTGAAATACATCACTTTTCAAACATCCATATCTTTGGAACGGATGGACCAAATTGCATGAAACTTCTTTGTTTCTATTCAGTTTTTTGCGGGCTACACGGTGGTTAACATACTTTTGTATCCGCGTGGGCTTTATTTTTTAGTGCGAAAATGGGCATTTATTCACTCGGGATAAGAGACTGTAGTGTCTGGCCAGTGTCGTTTGTACTTGGCCAGAGACACTACCGTGATATGGATATTTCAGTTGACATTGCACATTTCACAATACACATATTGAGGTTATACTCGTATTATACAAAAGTTTTATATTTAATTATATGATTTTTAATAACTTAATTGAATGAATGTGTATCTATAATGTATGCATCTTTAATTAATTTTTATAAGGTATATGTTTATTTTATTTCAGTTAATATTCACAACTTATATACTTTAATTAACATTTCATTTATAATAAATATCTTACTTGAACTACGGCAAAGAGGTGTTTGAGATCCGAAATGATTTTCAATTCTTCACGCAATAATTTAATACCATTTTTAACTTTTAAGCTGCAATCACAGGATGCTTCATATGGTAGGGAAAAGATTGAAACTGCATGTAGGTGGGCTCAAAGTATAGTCTTTTATTTCAAAATCAAATAATTTGCTGTTGCTAAAATCTTACAAAATACACAAACAAACAAAAAAATTATGGCAAAAACGGTAAATAAACATATTTCTAATTAATAAAACTTATTTCACTAAATACAACTAAAAAAAGAAAAGTAACATCTTTCTGAAACAGGATTCATCCGGCACCAACATAATTGTTGTAAATTCTGTTTCCCTACTGATACGATTTAGTAGCTACTCGCTAAACTGCTGCAACAGATAATCATTGGGAGTCAGTCCTTGTACTTCATGTAAATAATTTTCTCGAAATGTACGCTAAACAAAGGACTGAGAAACATTAACTTGGTAGGAAATTTGCCGTGAATTTGTATAAGCTCAAAGTTGGTTATTTCAAAACTTTCAACCTTCACGCTAACCTCGTGTCGGTTTGGTCTTCCGCCACCATGGCCTTTCCTAAGAAGGCATAAGCTTTAAATTCCCAGTCTCTCTTCCTCGTTCGGCCACCCGAAGAAAAGTGTTTACAGAAGGGGTTTGTCGATCTGGAAATCTTTCGAAATACATACGTCTTGCGTGTACTGCGTTTTCTTTCGCAGCTCCATAAACCATGATCATATCTATGTATTTCTCGTTACTGTAAATATTAACCATTTTGCACTTAACATTTAACTTTTACGTTTACATGAATTGACATTTAAATAAATGTCAACAACAATTGGTTTTCTAGTTGTGTTTTTGTTATCAAGTGGCCCTCAGTTTGGTGGACAACAATTTTTGAGCAATAAAAGAAAATAAATAAATAGCTGTACTTTTATGATATTACTTTACTGTTAGTTTGTTAAATAAACATTGTTCAATTAACTTGCAAGTATTTCCAATTTTTATTTAAAAGAAAATTAACTGCAGTTTCTAACAACTGCGTATTTATTTATTTATTTATTTACGACCATTTTACAGAATAATAATTTCAGTTGCAGAGGGTACATATAATGTTTCAAAAATATTTATAAAGTTAAATAGAACATAATACATAATCAAATCAAATTCCAAAATCAATTAACAATGCATAATAATAAATAAAGCAAGCAGAATAAAACAAAGATAGCAATAAATAAGCAATTTATACAAATAATTAACATCGTCCTTCGTTAGAGAAGTAGAAAAGAACTTTCAGTTTAAAGCAATTAAATATATCTTGAAATAAATCGCACAAAAAAACTAACTCATTGAATAATAAAGTTAGTTGGTCAATTAATTTCATACTTAGTTACACATCGTCGAACTATCAAAGTAGAATTGAATCTAGAATTTACACGAGCTACAAAAAATTCAACATCGACAAAGTTTGACTAACAGAAATTATATTATTAGGTACTTTAAAGACATGTAACAGATCTATGACATTTCTCCGTTTATCTAATTACAACAAACTACATGTGCGTAATCCCATAATATAGTTTGGATAATTATAATAAACACCATTCTACTTATACCAGCAATATTTGATTAAACAAAATGATGCACAAAATACAAAATTTTTCACTTTTGGAATAATATGCATATATACTTGTTAATAATATATTCTATATACACAATGAAAATCGCACATTTAATACTGATATGAAAGTCAGTCATTTCACAGTTACGGAAAACATCTGAAATCGTAAGGTCACATGCCTGTGGTCTATACTCACTTACAAACTGAAAGTTGGACTTTCACGCAAATAATGTCAAATTTGGAATTTAAGTCGAGCGGTAAATTAAAATAGTAAATAAAAAACATTATTGACTGCACAAATAACTCCACAACCTCTTTTTTAACAACTCTCGCGCAATATCTATCATCACAGTACATAGTAAAATTATCATTGAAAAATTCATTATTCGAGATGGATTCATTAAGCAAAGATATTGTTAAAAAAACAATTATTTAGCTTAGCAAAATTAGGCTAGAAATTAATTTCAAACAAATAATAATCATAAGTAGATAAGTATGTATTTCAGGATTTGAACCTATGTAGTTTATGTCCCTAGGGTGATTATTAGAACACAACACTACTAACTTTATTTTTGCATTGCCACGTTTTTACATGTAGTTTGTGTTGCCGGCCAACCTACGCAAGCCCTTGTTACATCCGCCACTAGTTAGAGAGCTAGGGTACAAAATGATGTCTAATTTGTTCCAGTGACAAAATAGTTATTTTTATAACAAGTGCCGAAAAAGGCTCGTTACGTGCAAGTGCAGAACTTAACGCACGAGGCTTGCCGAGTGCGGAAATCTGCACGAGCATGTAACCTTTTTCGGCACGTGTTATAAACAACATTTTTCCTACAACTGTGCGTTTTAGTAAATCACTAAAATATTATTAAAATTTATAAAATTTATAAAATTTTAATGATATTACATGACAACGATGTTTTACGGCGTTGCTATGGTTTGTTTGTTGATTGTTTGCACATTGTTCTACGTTATTTAAAAATATTTCACTAACGTCAAAATAATTTCTTCAAAATCATCTTGATTGGAATAGTACAGTGAGTGATTCTTCTTTATCATTAACACCTCCAAAGATAATTGAAGCTCCGGATCATACTATGTTGGATCTATTTTCGACAATGCCAATCAACCTGCTGCTGGTACTTCTGAAGCTTCCGAAATTGTTACCAATAATATTACTGGTAATAATATGAACAGGTACGGAAGAAATCAATGTTTCTTTAGACACAAAAGTTTCCACTTTACATTATGTCAATATAAGCAACTGTAACAACTGTATTAATAATATACACAAACAATAAATATGAAGTATTTCACTTACTCTTTAAATAAAACCATTTATCGATATATTTTACTTTGTTCGGTTCTTTTTATTAATTGTCTACAGATTAGATATACTGCAAATTAAGGTTACGTTTATAAACGTCAAAATATACTACTGCATATTTACTAGCGCTGGTTCACCGTATCTTCTTCTTCCATAAGCGTCTGTGGCCAAAATATGAATTACGCGCTTGGCGCGAAATTTAAATCGCTGTCAAAACAATATTCTTTTGACAGTTACGTAATGAAGCACTTTCCGCACTAGTGTTTCTTTGCTTTCGAAAACGCACTTCGTCTGCATTCATCTACTTTCCATACGTAACCAAGGCAATTATAGTTACGTAATAACAAAGAAATCGCACAGTTGTAGGAAAATGGTTTTTTAAATATATTATGTCATGATAAACATGAAAAAAAGAAAATTAGATTTGCGAACGGGTGGCAACTATAGATAGCGCCGATGTAAATGAGCAGATTTTAAGGGTGGTTGTTGACATATTTTTAAGGCTAATTTTCAGTTTAAATTATAGACTTTGGTATAATTAAGTAATAAAAATGGTAGATAGAAGATTTAGTGTCGTGTGACATATTACCACTTGTTCACGATGAGTACATGACAACAAAATTATTGCCAGAATGTATTTCTGGTTGCTCATTGGTGATAGAAAGTGGACTGGTGTAGAGATCAACATCCACCTTCAAAATCTGCGCATTCACATCGGCGCCATCTATAGGTGCCACCCGTGCCCAAATATAATTTTATTTTTTTCATGTTTATCATGACATAATCTATTAAAAAATCCATTTGTCACTGGAAAAAATAAGACATTATCTTGCACCCTAGCTCTCTAACTATAGCAGGTGCACAATAGCTTGGGGATGCCAAGTTAATATGTCCCAACTTGGAATGGATACGGGAGTGAATACCGATCAAGGTCAGGCGAGAAAAATTTCAAACAAATAATATTAATAATAAAATAAAAATTTAACACGCTGTACCTACCACTTAAGAACGAGTTGACAAGTTAAATAATAACTAATTAATATTAACAGCGATCACGCACAAATACAAATATAAAATAGGAAGGTCAATGAACTCAGTTTTAATTCAGTGAACTGACGCCGAGACTGATGTTGAATGTAGAAAAACTTAGTAAAAAAATAATGTAGAGTTAAACATACGAGCTATGGATAAACACAAAAATTACAAATTAGAAGTGTAATTTAGATATTCATAAATTATGTGTAACTCCAAAAACGAGAAACGAAGAAAGAAAAAAAAAAGAAAAAAAAGAAATTGATAATAAACTACACCGTATTAATAATTACTTTAAAATCTTATAGTATTTCCATCTTTACTTGGCCTATATTTTCAATACATTTTATTATATAATCTTCTAACTTTAGAAATATATTACCGTCATTTTTGAAACCAGCGTTCTTCAGTTCATACCTTTTGGCGGTCAAATCTTCTTTAATAGCAATATTGGTTTCTTTAAAAGTTTACGCGTCTTTATTATGGCTAGACGCGTTTCATATGATACACACTTCACAATTACAGCGCGTGGACAAGTATTTTTGGAATTCTTTGTTTGGCGTTCACCAATTAGGTAGCAGATTGACTATGATGTTATGAAATTAGTTATAATTTTAAATTATTGAGTAAAGGGATATAAATAATAATAAGTCATGTAAAAATACGATATGAATATTGGAATTTGAGTGTATTATTGTTATCTTGTTGAAAATTTGTGTCTTTTCACTAATTAATGAAAAGTACAAAAAAGCATGAATTTTTATAAGTGACACGAAAAATAATTTTATTTTTTTACAAATAAAATTTGTTCAGACCCTTGTTGTGTACTTGTGATGGCAAGGATTAATTTGCACAATAAAACACACAAGTACAAACTAAATATATCTTTATTTACTGTGGTTGTTAATTTTGTGTAACTCTACGCTGTTTTCTGTTGCTGCTGGATGGTGAATGAATCGGAAAGTGAATAGGAATGAAAATGAGTTGACTGAGCTGACTGAGTGATGAATGAGGAATGAGTATGAGAGCGTCTTCTTGGACGGGTATGATTTTTATAGCATTTTAAGTAAGGGCCAGGGGAAAAGGGCAGTTTAGAAAGTTTAGGGTTGTGATGTTGCTGGATTTAGAAAGCGGATTGGAATTTAGGGTTTTTATGGCGTTAAGGAATGTTTCTGTATCTACAAAAAGTAGCTTTCTAAAATATGTACAAATTATATGACTTAAACTTAAACTTATATATAAGAAAATTAAAATAATTAATACATAACTAGACTTATATCTAACATGCATTAACTTAATTTAAAACAAGAAAATAGAAATACGAATAATTATAACTTATAACTAATAAGAATGCGGGGTACACAACACCTCCCCCCATAAAAATGGAAATCGTGATGGAACGATTTACAGTGGAGTAGTGCTATGCCTTCCTCGGATTGATTGGCGGTGGAGAACTATCACTGAAGACGGTTGATCCTGGTGCTGGAAGTTGATCAGCTGCAGAGGTACGCTTTCGAGATCGGCCACGGAGACGCCAGGGCTATTATGAGGGACAATGCAAGATTCTGCTACAACATTGGGATCAGAATTATAATTTATAAACGTCTTTGGTGCAGAGGCCAACACTTCAGTTCTAAAATTTTTAAAAGTACAACACAGTTTTTAATTATTGTCAGACAACCGCACAATTTAAACATTTTAATAAATTAACTGTATCAGTCTTCCAAGAATGATTCTGCGATGCGGTGCCGATAATTGTGTTTCACAGGTGAGTTGGTCCGTCTTCTTCGTGGTGTGCTCGTCTTTACACATGAATTCCTGTCTTCCAACTAATAAGATCTTGCATAAGGGTAAAATTTTGATTTGGGCTACGAGAAGATAAGGTTTAACGGATAAATTTTGATGCTGGAGTGGCAGGAATATTAGATTAAATAGATTATAAGCTACTTTATCAAGCAGCGGAATATTAATAGGAAGGATGATAAAATTATTTGAAGAAAAGATTTAGAATTTTTTTTTTATTTGTATTGATTGATGAAATAACGTGTACCGAAATTAATTAAACAGTCGATCTATGTTACTAATCAAGTAATTATATAAAAAAAATTATATGAAGATAAAATAGAATATAAATGAATATTATATAAACTAATTAATACGAAATGAGTTTAAATTAAAAATAATTTTCTATTTAATAAAATGTATTTATGTAAATAGTAAACTTCTTTTCCTTACATTTATTTATAGGATTTTTAATAATTGCATTGTTTAAATATTTATTTATATTATTATATTTAGAAGGATCTTCGATATTTTTTAAATGAATCGACTTTGTTCCTTGTGAATTAAGAAAGATCGATTTTTTTATATTTGGTTTAGACTTATATTTTAGTAACTTAGGTTTATTGTAAATATTATTTTTATTTTTATGATGAGACTTATTGGAATTAGATTTTGTTAAAATAGAAGAGTCGGTGTCTTCATGAACATTATTGTTTAATGTTTTAAATTTATTTGACTTAAGATTATACTTACAGGAATTAGAATTACAATTATATTTATTAGGAGAAGAGTCGGTGTCTTCATGAATATGATTGTTTAATGTTTTAAATTTATTAGACTTAAGATTATATTTGTAGTAATTAGAATTACAATTACGTTTTTTAGGAGAAGAGTCTGTGTCTTCATGAACATTATTGTTTAATGTTTTCAATTTATTTGATGGATGTTTAGAAGATTCTTGATTTTGCAAATATAATTTAGATATATTTTTTGAGTGAGATTGAGATTTTGATTTTTGTTTAATTTTGTTTTCCTTAGAATTGTTTATATTATTTGGTATATTTTTAGAACTTGCGTGGTTTCGCAAATACAATTTAGATATATATTTTGAATGAGATTTAGATATTGATTTTTGTTTAATTCCATTTTCATTAGATATGTTTGTATTATTTGATGGATTTTTAGAAGATTCGTGATCTTGTAAATGTATTCTAGATGTAGTTAGATTAGAATGAGATTTTGATTTATGTATAATTTCATTTTCATTAGAAATGTTTGTATTATTTGATGGATTTTTAGAAGATTCGTGATCTTGTAAATGTATTTTAGATGTAGTTAGATTAGAATGAGATTTTGATTTATGTATAATTTCATTTTCATTAGAAATGTTTGTATTATTTGATGGATTTTTAGAAGATGCGTTATTTTGTAAATATATTTTAGATGTCTTTTGATTTTGTGCAGGTGGAATAATTAGATTTTCGATTTGTGATGTTATTTCAATTGAGTTCGAAATAACAACTGAATTAGATTGTGAATTTTTATTTTGAATTTTAAGTTCTCTGATATAAGAATTAGAATTTTTGTCATCATTTAAATTTTTAATTTTGTTAGTTTCATGTTCCAATTTTTCACAATATATTTCATTTTGTAGTGGCGTAATAGGTAAAATAATTCGATTTTCTAGGCTCTGTGAAGTTGTTTCGATTGAGTTTGAAATATCGACTGGATGTGATTGTGAATTGTTATTTTGAATTTTAGGTTCTCTGATATTAGAATTAGAATTTTTGTCATCATTTAAATTCTTAATTTGGTTAGTTTCATGTCCCAATTTTTGACAATATATTTCATTTTGTAGTGGCGTAATAGGTAGAATAATTTGATTTTCGAGGCTCTGTGAAGTTATTTTAATTGAGTTAGAAATATCAACAGAAATTACTTGTGAATTTGAATTTTGATTTTCAAGTTTGTTGATATTAGAATTATTTTCATTTAAATTTTTAGTTTTGTTTGTTTCTTGTTAAAATTTTTGAGAATTTGGATTATTATTTTGTGGCCTTTTTCTACACTCTTCTAAAGAGTGGCCCACAGTTACACAATACCTGCATTGTTTTATAAGAGTATTATTTTGACTGTATAAATATGAATATGAATTATTTTGCCTTTGTGAATTTGAATTATAATTATTTTGTCTTTGTGAATTTGAATTATAATTATTTTGTTGTCTTTTTCTACACTCTTCTATAGTGTGACCCACATTTTTGCAATATCTGCATTGTTTTACAATAGCATTATTTTGTTTTTGAATGAAATTAATTGATTTTGAAGGATTATTTAATTGTGAAGTTAGTTTTTGATTATTATATAAATTACTATTATATGAATTAGAGTTTGGAAAACGTTGAATAAGAAAATCTGAAATTTCGAGCCAAGTTGATAAGTAAAAATATTTATTTAGTAAATCGCGAGCTTTGCCAATAATTCTATTATTTCTTACATATATTATTAAATACTTCTTTTGCATTGGATTAGCTACTTCAAAAGCATATTCAACTTGTTTTATGAATTCTGGCAGTACATTACTATCACCATCAAATTCTGGGATTAAATCCATTAAATAATCTAACGTGAACATTTTATATATATTTTGAATGAAATTTGAAGGAGTATAAGGGAAGAATTAGGGATTATGCAATTTCTAAATTAGCTTCAAGTTACATAGAAAACAAGACTCACCGCAAATGAGAGATCCTGGAGGCTTGGTAGACAATCTTCGGCTCGTGCTGGTGCGACAATGAAGTCGGAAGATTCCAAGTAGACAGCTCCGTGGATGGATACCTCTGGGACGTTGCTCGATGAAACAATTAAAATTGTCGTCTTTTTTTCACCTGGACGGTTTCCAAAACGTCGAACAATCCCTACTTCTGACACCAAAATTATGTTGTGTACTTGTGATGGCAAGGATTAATTTGCACAATAAAACACACAAGTACAAACTAAATATATACTTTATTTACGGTGGTTGTTAATTTTGTGTAACTCTACGCTGTTTTCTGTTGCTGCTGGATGGTGAATGAATCGGAAAGTGAATAGGAATGAAAATGAGTTGACTGAGCTGACTGAGTGATGAATGAGGAATGAGTATGAGAGCGTCTTCTTGGACGGGTATGATTTTTATAGCATTTTAAGTAAGGGCCAGGGGGAAAGGGCAGTTTAGAAAGTTAAGGGTTGTGATGTTGCTGGATTTAGAAAGCGGATTGGAATTTAGGGTTTTTATGGTGTTAAGGAATGTTTCTGTATCTACAAAAAGTAGCTTTCTAAAATATGTACAAATTATATGACTTAAACTTAAACTTATATATAAGAAAATTAAAATGATTAATACATAACTAGACTTATATCTAACATGCATTAACTTAATTTAAAACAAGAAAATAGAAATACGAATAATTATAACTTATAACTAATAAGAATGCGGGGTACACAACACCCTGATATCTTTTCAGTATTTTTTTAATGCTCAAGACATACTTTTTAATAAAGAATCATATATGTATAGCGGTAATTTTTCCAAATTAGTTGCTTTTTAAAAATATAATTAACATTGGTTCTTCTTTGCCGAAAAAATCTGATCATTCAATTAACATTTACATCGTTCAAACTAGTAAAATTTTACCGTTCTTGGCAGGAATTTCACAAATTTCATTTGTCAAATCAGTCTTTTATTTTAAATATTACTTGACCATTTCAAGACAGTTATTTATGTTACAAGTATGCAAAATAGAGTTTTAGTGGACGAATCGATGTATCGACGAATATCAGATAAGTAGTATCTAGATGATGATTTGTTCATGTATAACAACGAATACGTAAAAAAAATACACCAATGTAAAATCCTTCAAAATTAGAAAACGCGTATCTATGAAAATGTTCAGTAGGATTTAGGGAAAGAGAGAGAAATATTGAATTAAATTTGCTGAAACAATATGAAAAGGAATACGTTATTTTTAGAAATTGAATGACGACAAACGACGTTACTTTGAAAAATGAATACATGGTACTGCTTTATATCCATGAAAAGCTACGTTTAAACTAATAGTTTGCAGTAGAAATATTTAGAGAAAAAAAGGTTATAATTACATTGTTTTCTGTCAAGTGATTATATTAAGGTTACGGTCGAAAGCCTTGAAAGCCGATTCTGTGAAGGAAAATGTAAACATTGAACTTATTTTGAAAGTGACGGCATTATTGAAACATAATTCAGTAAGTAATGTTTTTTTAAACGTTTAATTATTAATGATTTAATTTTAAAAAAATTATCGATTAACTACGATTACCTTAAAATTGTATCTTTAATCGATTAATTGAGTGATTAAAATTAATCATATATATTTAGTCGATTGAAAATAATTATGACTAATATGCATATAATACATAAGAAATTTTAATTGTTTGTGTGGTTTGCACTTGGTGAAACATTTTAAAAATATTTTAATTAATACATAAGTTTTGGAGATCAAATACCATACAAACACTTAAAAAAATACTTTAGTAGATATATCATATATTATAATTTTTTTCCAAATAATATTCTTATTACAAAGATAGTTTTATGAATAAAGAAATGTTTCATGGCATTAATTTTTATTTGCGTTTAAGATTAAAAGTTTATTAAAGTCTGATCAGTTAAAGATCGCCGTTCGGCTCTAAATACAATACCACCACACGAAACTAGCCTTTCTACAGATGCTGATGATGCAAGTGGAATATTATATTTTAGTATGATATATTGATGAGTTATTGTGAAGGAAATAATAATATAAGTAAATTACACTTGTCCTTTGCTTCACAACATTTATTTTAATAATGTAAGATGTACATTTCGGCTACACTGCAGCCATCATCAGTTGTACACTAACTTAAAATTAAAAACACACACAGTATTTGTACAAGACTAGCTGTAAAGCGAGATGACAATACATGCAAAAACAGCTTAACGGTTGAAAGGCAAAACACATTTAATGATCTGGATTAACAATTGGATATTACCAATTTGAGTAGGAGTTCTCCAGTCTATGTTTAATAACATTTTACATTTTTCTTCATTATTATCGCTTCTAACAAGTTCAGTTTATAATTATTTCATAATTTGTGGTTTGAAATATGTCTAGTTTTGTTTTTCGTGTTATATTATATTATAATATTCAACAGGATTATGTGTAATATTGAAATGTATTATTTATCTTTCAATAAACGATATTTTCAACATAAAAGTTTTTAATTGTACGTTTATAGAAAGTATTTCATTTCTAACGTCAAACATTCCAACAAAATAAAATATTTGTGATATTGTTACAGTTTAGGTGTATAAGATAAACGATAAAAGAAAACAGAATATTTATACCAGGAAACTACGTTTCTAAAATCAGAACATTCTAGTTTATTTAGAAGAAACTCAATAGGAAATAGGTTTTATTATAGTTTAAAAATAACTTATTATTACGCTAATGTTTATATAAGATATATAACTATTTGCTGCAATTGCGTTAGCAGTACTATGAGTTGATACTTTCAACTCCTTTCTATACATAAATAGTAATAATAAAAAAAAAACATTTTCGGTAAGTTGATATAAACTAAATTCTTCATTTATCTTCTTACTAATATCTACACATTTCAGATGATTTAAAAAAAAGAAAAAAACCACATGTACAAGAAACTACCTGGTTGTCCTTCATATCATTATTTTAAAGAACAATACATTGGAGGAATTCATTGAAAAGGTATATTTGATGTCCCTGTTCATTTAAACATATCTCATTTTATATGTCGTATTTAGTGGCTACATAACATTCACCCGCAACATTGTTTTCGGAGCGCAAGATATATGACTATTTGCTGCAGAAGTTGTATTCACCAAGTGCGTTGTCAACACGATGAGTTTGAAGCCGCCGTATTCTTGAACATAAGTCACTTTCAATAGTGGCATAAGCTCAAGCTCTACGGTGTACTGATGCCAACTAATGAAACTGATTAAGCAGCCAGGGAAATCTTTACCCAGCGAGAAGTTTATCAAAATGCCATCATTCTAATATTATTGTACATCTGGTATAGCGTCGATATTTGAAAACCACTATAGATAGTTACATGTAACTGGAGGTTGAATCTGTATCTTGTGTAGTATTTTATACAAATTACACAATTTATTACATAAATTGTCAGGTAAGAAAGGTTGTAAATATTAAAAAAACAAATGTGCGGCGGACTGCTCATGATGCGGGATCGGGATTGGATTTTATAAAGAAGAAGTGACTGTAAAAAAAAAATAATTAGTAAGAACAAGAGTACTAATTTATTATAAAAAACAAAACTTACGTTCTGATATAGGAGATATTATTCGTACTAACATGTTGCAAATAGCGTTATTTCAATGCAGACGGTTAAGAGGCAATTAGTTTAGAACGAGGGATTATTTATCTATTATTTGTCAGCGTGGATTTGATTACATTCAGCATTTTTTTTATTCATACAGAAAAACGCGAGTATTTGCATTTTATATATATTTAATGGTTTTACTTCATTTTTTTGTTGCATGTAGACAGGTTTGTTTTTACTCAAGCTATTAAATTTGATTGTTGATAAGCGCACACGTTAAATTGAAAAAAATAAAAAAAAAATTTGTAGTTCGTTAAATGTATAAGAAAAAAATTGTTAAAATTATTAATATTAGAATGGTTATTCTATAAAATGGTGATTTTTTTCTACGAAAAAACTATTATTTTTTTAAAAAGATCGATGGGATTTCGACTTCCGGTTGCCAACAGAAAAAATGATGCAATATTAGCAAATTACTCTTATCGCAACAGCATCCTGTATTCCGAGAAAATCACAATTAAAACATCCCACGCGCTGGTCAAAACAATGTATTTTAATGCATATGTAATTAAAGATGCAATTAGCATGTACATTGATTTGCGGGGGCGTCATCCGCAGTATAAATTCGGCTATCAATTAGGTGTCTACTCATTCTTTATCAAATTGTTAAAGAATTCAGTCGCTAATCAACTACTTTCTGTTGTTCTTATATTATTGCTTTTTTAAAAATGGAAAAATTTAATATAATCAAAGATTATTCAAAAAACATTAAAAGATATAATTTAAAAGGAAGAACTGTTGAATTTAAAATTAAATCTATACCAGAGGGGCGAAGCCCTATTGCGTGGGTAAAAGATGCTATAAACGACATAATATTGTATGCGACAACTGGTGTAGACCCCGATGACCAAGTAGGGTTTACATTCTGCTCTAAAGACTTTTAAAAAGGGGAGGGCTAGAAAAATTTTCAGTCTGCTGCTGCTGTGTCTGTGGACGATGTTTGGAATGTGATTTCGGGGATATTTCAATCAATTCTACAGGCTTAAATACCGACACTTTTTGCCTTGGTAAATATATTATAATTTATTATTCTTAAACTTTTATTATTGTATTTTGTATACATTTTTTAGGCGTGACAACTGTACGCTTGCCAAAAGGCATGGGAGTACGACCCAATATGTACAACACGTTTACCGAAGAATGTGCTATGCGGCGGGGAATTATTGCTATTAATAATAGCGATAATATTTGTATGGCAAGTGCACTAGTTTTGGCTAGTGCAAATGCGGAAAAGGACCCAGATTTTAAAAAAGTACGCCAAAATACAGGAAAGATACAGTTAAAAAAAGCTATTAAGCTTATGGAAGACGCGCGTGTAACTATTTCCGACGACGACGACGGGGCTGGAATACCTGAACTACAACAGTTTCAACGCTACTTTGCTGGAAAATACCGAATATGCGTCTACCAGTATGGTGGTAAAGGAAGAGACGTGCTATTTGAAGGCCCGCCAGCTGCTTGTAGCTTGAACCTTTTGTTTCATCAACGCCATTATAATGTAATAACATCATTGACAGCAGCGTTTTGCTGCGGTTATTATTGCGAACAGTGTCATGTACCCTACAATGTTAAAAATAAACATAGATGCGGCGGAACTTGTCAAGCGTGTCAACAAACTCCAGCATGTCCTGTGAATAATTTAAAAATACAATGTTCAGACAGTAACCGGTGGTTTAAAAGTAAGCATTGCTTTGAAAACCACGTTAGGCCGAATTCTCTTGGGAAGAAAACAGTGTGCAGTAATATTATAAGCTGCACTACCTGTTTAAAAACCATTCAATCGAGTAGGGTGCATCTTTGCGGAGAAATATATTGTAAAGTGTGCAGGAACCATGTAGCACAAGATCATTTGTGCTATATGCAGACTGACACTGGTTCTCCTAAAACTAAAGACTTTTTGTTTGTATTTTATGATTAAGAGACTTGTCAGGAGAAAATTATAGACGAACATACTGTCGAACACGAACCAAATTTGTGTGTTTTTAAGCAATGCTGTGACATTTGTATAAACGAGAAAAGTTTATACATGTGTCAAAAATGCGGAATAAGACTACAGGTTATTTGGAAAAAAGTTATTGAACAGTTTATGCGCTACCTATTAACTATGCGTAAAAAATTTAAAAACATTATAGTTTTAGCTCATAACGGACAAGCGTTCGATCACCAGTTCGCTTTAAATCACATTTTAACACAAACTGATTTAACACCTGAACTTATTATGCGGGGTAGTAAAATTATATCTATGGTTGTGGGAACATTAAATTTCTCGATTCACTAAACTATTTTCCCATGGCTTTAGCAAAATTACCAAAAGCGTTCGGACTTGGCGATAAATTTAAAAAAGGATATTTTCCTCATTTGTTTAACAAAGAGGAGAATAAGAATTATAGTGGAACGCTGCCGGATTTGAAGTATTACTCGCCCGATACGATAAAGAATCAGATCGAGTTGTATTTTTAAAATGGAACGAAGATAATACAAATTATCAATTTAACATGCAGCACGAATTAGTAGAGTATTGTATTTCTGACGTTGAAATTCTTACACAAGCCTGTCTAAAGTTTAGAGAGCAGTTAATTTCAACGGGTAATGTGTGTCCTTTCACGAAGGCTTGTACTATTGCGTCTGCATGTAACAAAGTATTCCGATGAAATTTTTTAAAACCTAACACAATTGGTATAATTTCAAAAGGCGGTTATCGCTGTAAAGATAATCAATCAAAAATTACCACGCAGTGGTTAATTTGGGAGGAACACGAACGAAATATAAATATTTTACATGCAGCAAAACAACAAGAAGTTCGTCTAGCCGGATTAAAAGTTGACGGTTATTGCGAACAGACAAATCAAGTATTTGAATTTCACGGTTGTTACTTTCACGGTCATCCCGCTTGTCAAAAATTTTATAGAGATAACCCGTTGCACGATGATCCTACGAAAACTCTTAACCAGCGTTATGAGTCTACACTAGCTAAAACCGATATACTTAAAGCACTTGGTTTTGAAGTTGTTGAAATGTGGGAGTGTGATTTTAGGCTGCAAATACAGGAAAACCCTGAAATTAACACATAATTAATACTAAAACGTACTATCAGTGTAAAAAGAATGAAAAAATTAACTACATTGATATTTGTTCGCTGTACCCATATGTGTGTAAATACGGAAAATATCCAGTAGGACACCCTATTGTGTTTGTGGGCGACGACGAGTGCCCAAAAAATATTTCGGGTATAGACGGAATAATTAAATGTACAATTTTACCACCGCAAAATTTATATCACCCCGTACTTCCGGTAAAATTAAACAACAAATTAATGTTTACACTTTGCTATACTTGTGCGCAAAATTTAAATACGACCGAGTGTTCACATAATGAAACGGAAAGAGCGATAACAGATACATGGGTAATAGACGAAGTACAGAAAGCTCTTGAAATGGGGTATAAAATAGTACAAATACACGAAATTTGGAAATATAATGTTGAACAGTATAATAAAGAAAATAATGTCGATGGCGGCCTGTTTACAAGTATGATGGATAAATTTATAAAAATTAAATAGCAAGTGTCGGGTTGGCCGAAAAAATGTGTATCAAAAGAGCAAAAAGACGCGTACATAGAGGAATTTTTCGAACAAGAAAGCATACGTCTAGATTTTGATGAAATTTTAGAAAACGCGGGGCTAAGAGCTCTGGCAAAATTAATGCTTAATTCATTTTGGGGAAAACTTGGTCAACGCGAAAACCAACCAAAAACTAAAATAATTAATAAGCCCGATTAATTTTTTAATATCATGTCTGACCCTGCAATTATAGTTAACACTGTTCTACCCGTACACGACAATACACTTGTTGTAAATTACGAAATGACGTATGAAAGTCACGATGTACTTTCAACAGTAAATGTGTGTTTGGCGGCTTATACTACTACACAAGCTAGATTAAAACTGTATAGTTATCTAGAACAGCTGGGAGATAGAGTGCTTTATTACGATACTGACTCTGTAATTTTTATTTCGAGACACGGGGATGACGATCCCGTATTAGGAAACTGTGTGGGAGACATGATGGATGAAATAGCGGAATACGGGGTTGGAAGTTATATTACTGAATTTGCCTCTGGTGGCCCCAAAAATTACGCGTATGTTGTTTTTTCTCCGAACACAAACAAATATTATGAAGTGTGCATGGTTAAAGGGATATGTATAAATTATGAGACTAGTAAAATTGTAAATTTTAGCACATTAAAAGTATGGTTTGGGAAGATAATGTGAAGCCTAAAAAAATAGCGCATAAAGCTATACGAAGAACAGAAACTCACGAGGTTGTTACGCAAGACGAGACAACAAATTTTAAACCCACTTCATGCAAGAGAAAATTTAATAACTTTAATTCTGTGCCTTACGGATATAAAAAAGTACGCGTTGAATAAATTTGCGCGTACCTCTTTATATTCGATAAACTATTGTAAAATAATTTTATAGCTAGTGTAGAATAATTTATGTAATTACTATTGTGAGCAATAATAGCAATTATTGAAACTATTGTAAAGATAATGTATTTATCTGCTATTTAAATGATGAAAAATTGTTGACAATATTTTATAAGAATTGATGTATTTATTTGTTATTTGCTGCAAATGTTATATGTTTTTATTGTTAAATAATTTTTTTTTATATTTATTTTTTTTTGTTTTTTCTTTTTAAAATCAGGTAAACAGACAGCAGCAGAAACTACGTAGTAAGTAATAATTCAAGTACAAAAAATATGATATACTAGAAATATAAGAGACAAACAAGTAACAATCAGGTTTGTGGAGAGAGAGTGAGACAGTGACAATCAGGTAACAAGTAGGTCTGACCGTTCACCTGTTTACCTGTATACCTGCCTGTTACCTGATTGTTTACCTGTCTGTTACCTGTCTTTTACCTGTCTGTGTGTCTGTCTACCTGTATACCTGTCTGTCTACCTGTATACCTGGCTGTTTACCTGTATGCCTGTCTGTTCCCTGACTGTTTACCTGATTCTGTACCTGTATACCTGTCTATTTACCTGTATACCTGTTTGGTTTTACCTGTCTTACTATTGTTTTGCAGCAATTATAAATATTTTATACAAACATTTGTTTTAAATTTTGAAAAATCCTACCTTATCTACGCTTCCCCACCATCACCACCAAGATTCTGCTGCACAAATACTTTAAGAAAATTTCGTCATAATCATAAATGAACTCTCTTTTAAAAGTTAAAAAGAATCCATAAATAATTATGCATTAACATTACTCTATTTAAATCCACTACCACAGACACAAGACACAGCTGCTTTCAACAACAAATTTTAAAATACACAAAAAGTAATTGACCTCTTTACCATGTAATTAAAAGAAAATCTACGACTTCTTGTGGCTTAAAATAATGTAGAGTGAAAATTAACGCATCCATGTGTTGTTAGAGATTACTCCAAACTAAGCCGGCTGATGATGTGCAAGTGTAATAGCAGTTGCTGCGGAAGTGATAACAGTTTATATAATTTATCCATTCCCAATTCCTCACCGCAACAAATAAACCCCTATTTTATCTTCAACACAAGCTCTTCATACCCCCTTTATACCCACGTCTTCTTTAGGTAACAAGGGGTCGGTAATACAGGTATATGTACCCTCAGCGGAAATATGATTCAATTGCATTTTTATTAGCAAAAAAAACCGTGCGGATATAGCACGAGTGTTTTGATTTGTTTTTGATGAGCTGCTTTTATCTATTGCAAATGCAGTTTAGCAAAAGTTATTTTGCGAGCGCTGACAAAAAAATTATTTAAACGTTTTGAAAGAGTACTGCGAATTGCTTTTATTTTTTGCAGAAGCAAAAATTTTAACATCGTTACTGAAAAAAAATATGCTAGAATCTAAGTTTTTTCATAAAATATAATAAATAACACTGCTCAGGAATATTCTTACAATTTTAATTTATAGCAATTTTAAGCTAGAAAACTAAAAATTACTCATTTCTAACTCCATAAAAATTTTAACTCGATACTGCTCAAGAAAAAAATGCTAGAATCTAAGTATTTCATAAAATATAATAAATACAAAGTAGCTCACGGCTATTCTCATAATTTGAAATTATATTCGATTATGGCTAACATTTTATATTATTAACTATATTAAAAATTAGGCGTTATAAAATGGAAAATACTTGTGTTTGTGTTATTTATGAAGGGTGCACAGTAACTTTATTGTTATACGACGATACGTTACAACTAAGCTTGGGCAATTTTTGTAACGAGTGCGCTGAGTTGATAATCGACGTTGTTGACGCCTTGACGTAAGTTTTATTAATTTTTATTTAATATAATTTTTACAGAAAAACAGCTCGTTGTTTGTTTTTTAGTCAAAGAGAAAGGTATGAGTGGCATGAGCTTGTAATTGGCCCTCATAATTTGAGAGAAATACATTGCGCTGTGTGTAATATTCAACTATACGAGCAAATAATATGCGAGGCGCATGATTGTAAGTTAAAAATTAATTAAAACTAAAAATTAAAAAAACCAATTACGCAAAAAATATCAAAATTATCGTGCACACACACACACACACACACACTTATCGAGTTTGCTTGTTTACTGCGCAAAATTGCAGTCGCAAATCATTATCTATTGATATCTTTCTGACATTCTTTTTGTCTATATCATGCAAAATACATGCATTGTTATCTTTTCTCCCACATATAATGTTTCTGTCTTTTTACTGCTGCTTTCATCTTCTTTTATGTCTATATCATGCAGAATAGATGCATTTCACCAATTATCTTTTCTCCCACATATAATGTATCTGTCTTTTTTTACTGCTGCTTTCATCTCGTTTTTAGTATGTATGTAACGAATTGATTGTTTGCGCAACGCGTCATTACACAGCACAACTTCAATCGTTTCTCTGGCATTTTTCAAAAATGTAACAAAAAAACTGTGTTTGTGTGTGTGTGTGGGTGTGGGTGTGCTGCCAGCAATAAAAAGGTAAATAATGTTTGTATTTTTTATTTTTTTTTAAATGATATGTTTTTTATTTTAATATTTACTATAATTAATCAAAAGTAAATAACTCTTAAATATTTTGCAGTAATAAATATAAATTTTTGAGTTAAAACAACATTTGTTTTCAAAATTTACTATATTTAATCTGTATTACCTAATTATATAAAATTGTTTTTATTTATAGAAAAAACAACTTTGTTCTAATTTTGCCCCCGAAAAAATAACGTGCCCAGCTGCACATTTCAACCATCCGTAGCAGTTTTCCAGACCCTGAAATTCGGTATCGAAATTAATAGTATGCATTAAAGATAAAAAAAATCGATGAGCACCTTGGATGAGTAGTTAAAACTATACCATTCCATCACCCAAAACAAAGGTAAATAATTAAAAAATTATTACTACTTTTAGTTGCAGTAACAGCAATATTTTTAACTGCTTTTGTGTTTTACAGAATTTCAATATGATGCTCCCCAAGTGTACAAAACATGAGTGGCCCTCCCTCGCTAAGTCGTTGATGTTGCCCACGAGAGCCACCTTTTACTACTATCCATTTTTGTGTATTTTCTAAAACGTGAGTTACATTCTGACCGTCTTCATTCAGCTTCTTCAGTGACCAACATTAATGAAGAGCACACTCCAAGAACAAGTTGAATTTTATATCAGATGTGTGTGTGTGTGTGTGTGTGTGCGTTATTATTCGAACTATTTTTAACTTAAATTTGTATTTCTTTTGCAAGGGTTATTCCTCCTGAATTTACATTCCGCGACAAAGATAAACTCTAAATTTAACTGTAAATGAGAATGATAAAATTTTACCCTTAGTTGCATATTTTTATATTACCCCAAACTAGTGCGATTTTTTTTTTAATATTGAATAGTTGATGCGCCTCTGCCCATGCTGGAAAATAAAGAAATAGATACTCATGTTAAAAATTGACTTTACATGTATGTTTACTTCTTTATCTCAATTGTGGAATACACAGCGACTTGCACATAAACTTATTCAGAAAAACTTATATTTTTCTTTTATAATAAACATCAGCAGCAGCAAAAGTAGAACAAAATAGATATAGAATATTTTTCTTTTAACGTTTTGGCGGTTGACGACACCACAGATCTCACAATAAATGATTTGCTTCTTCTTCCTATTTTCTGCATTTTTACTTTCCAAATTTACTACTTGTTTCAAAACTTATTTTTCTAATTAAGCTTTATCTCCTCATTATTTTTTTTGTTGAGAAATGGATGTAACGTTGATTAACGCCTCTGCAGTTTTAGTATTCTGTTTTTTTTAGTGTTGATTTACAATGAATGATTTGTTTCTTCGTATTTTTCTGCAGAGGGGTGTTAATTTTAACACCTTGGTGGTTGACGTCACCACAGATCTCAGTTAGATAATTTTAATAACAGTTATTTTTAATATTTTTTTAATATGATTTATTTTTGATGAAAAATCGTACTTGACAATAGTTTTATATTGTTGACTACGTGTTAGTTTTAAAAATGATTACTAAATTACTGTTATTAACATTATTTTAAAAATTGTTGGCTTAAATTTTTTTTAGAAGTGAATTTTTAAATTTGTAGTTTTTACGCATTTTTTTTGTTCAGTCAATAACTATATTTTTATCTTCTTTTTAGAAGTGAATTTCTACATTTTGTAGTTTTATCCCATTTTCGATTATGAGAATTTTTTCTTATTGATTTTTTTCTACAAATTGAGCATTTATGCTCTTTTATATTATTAATTTTTTTGTGTGAAACTGTAACATACACACTGTATTTCTTGTCCTATAGTTTTTGGCAATGTGATAGAAAATATGCTTGTTATTTTTTATCGTGTGAACGCACAGCTGCTATACTACTTTGACATCGACTCATTGAAACTTGATACGAAGCCTTCTATATTATTGAATTTTTTCTTACTACCCCAAATTTTTAAACATTGGGAAAACCAAAAACATTGTTATTAATATTATTTTTAAATTGTTGGCTTAAATTTTTTTTTAGAAGTGAATTTCTACATTTTTTGGATTGAATATTTAAATATACAAAAAAAAAATTAAACAAAACTTGCAAGCAAGCACTATAACATACATACTGTATTTCTGGTCTTTTTGACAATGCGATAAAAAATACGCATGTGATTTTTTATCTATATCATTTTTTGTAATCGACTCATTCAAGCTGGACACAAATTCTTTTATATTATTGAATTTGTTCTTAGTACCCCAAACTTTTAACCAGTAGCAAAATCAAAACATATTTTTCTAATTAAGCGTTGTCTCTTCATTATCTTGTTGTGAAATGTATGTAGCGTTGATTAACGTTTCGTTTTTCTGCGGTTTTTAGTATTCTATTTTGAGTGTTGGTTTTACAATGAATGATTTTCTTCTTATTTTCTGCTGAGGAGTGTTGATTTTAACACTTTGGTGGTCGACGCCACAGTTAGATAATTTTAATAACAGTTATTTTTTTTAAATATTTTTTCATATGATTTTATTTTTGACGAAAATCGTACTTGACAATAGTATTATATTGTTGGTTAAGTGTTAGTTTTAAAAATTGTTACTAAAATAACTTTTATTAATTTTTTTTTTTTTGTTACAAATTGAACACTCACACTTTTTATATTGTTGTTTTTTACCTATTGTTAATGAAAAATCGCACTTGACAATAGTATTATATTGTTGACTACGTGCCGGTTTTTAAAAATATTACTAAAATGCGACATTACTTTTAACTTCCAACAACGGAGCGCTCAACTTTCTTTATGTTTTCCATTATGAATAACTAAAAGGAGAACAGAAACATAAATAGATAATTTACTTTTTAAAATAATTCAACAAAAATAACTTTTGATTATGTGAATTATTTTAGTCTATAACTATTTTTGCATCTTCTTTTTAGAAGTGAGGTAGAGCATGGTGAAAAGTTCCTACGATTTTACAAGTCGAGAAAAAATACATATTGAATATTCATTCTTTTTAAATTTTTGCTCTCAAGTCTAGAGAAAAAATCTTACTTTTAAAAGTAGCGCTTGTTTTGCTTTAAACTCTTCACTTGTGTTTGTAGAATAATTCGATTTAGATGCAGAATAAAAGCTAATACAGATCACAGTTGAATAATTTTTAATAACAGTTATTTTTTTAAATTTTTCTGTGGTTTTTAGTATTCTATTTCGAGTTTACAATGAATAATTTTCTTTTTCTGCTTATTTTCTGCAGAGGAGTGTTAACACTTTGGTGGTTAACGACACCACAGATCTCAGTCAGATAATTTTAATAACAGTTATTTTTAATATTTTTCATATAATTTTATTTTTAATGAAAATCGTGCTTGATAATAGTATTAAATTGTTGACCACATGTCAGTTTTAAAAATTATTACTAAAATAACTGTTATTAAAATAATTTTTTTTTGTTACAAATTGAACATTCGTGCTCTTTTATATTGTTGTTTTTATTTTATTTTTTAATGAAAAGTGTACTTGACAATAGTTTTATATTGTTGACTACGTGTTACTTTAAATCTGAAACATATTTCATATTTTTCTAATTAAGCGTAGTCTCTTCATCATCTGGTTGGGAAATGTATGTGACGTTGAATAACGCGTCGTTTTCTGCGGTTTTAGTATTCTATTTTGAGTTTACAATGAATGATTTTCTTCTTCTGTATATTTTCTGCAGAGGAGTGTTAACACTTTGGTAGTTAACGACATCACAGATCTCAGTTAGATAATTTTAATAACAGTTATTTTTAATATTTTTCATATATTTTTATTTTTAATTAAAATCGTGCTTGATAATAGTATTATATTGTTGAACCCCTGTTTTTTCCGCCGTTTTAGTATTCTGATTTGTGTGCTAGTTTACAATGAATGATTTGCTTTTTTATTTTAATGAAAAATCGTACTTGACAATAGTATTATATTGTTGACTACGTGTTAGTTTTTTAAAAATTATTACTAAAAAAACATCTCCGCAGCGGTGTACTACAGCAGAAGGTTGTCAGGTTGTAGTTCTTCAGCTCAATGTACGATTATGAGCTATATAGAATATAACAGTTATTTTTAATATTTTTGATATGACTTTATTTTCTGATGAAAAATTGTACTTGACAATAGTATTGTGACAACACACACCTATATCAAATTTATTTCATTTGTTGATTGTTTTACAACGTTCTGGCCAGAACAATGATTTTGATTTTGTATTGCTATAATATAATATGTATGAAGGTATAAATATTATCTCTTGCTCATTCGTTTTTTGTTAAACACATAGGTACTTGAGTTTACAACATCTGGCGAGTCGGCGGACCGACGCCGCGGTACGAGTGTTCTGGTTTGTGTCTTTTAAGGGATGGCAATAAATGTCAAGTGGTTTTTGGAAATCTGTGCGATATGCACACGTGTGGATCTTCTTTGTTTCAGAAAGGTGTGAAAGATATTAAACAGTACAGGACGCTACAATCCAGACACGAGAAAGGTGTGAAAGAGAGTAAACAGTACATGACGCTCCAGTTTGACACTTCCGACACGGGGTGCGAGGAGAACCCACGCCACCTTCTCGGAGACGGGGTGCAGAAGAGAACCCACGCCAACTTCGGAGAAGAGGTGAAGAGGGCGCACCTATCGTTGGCCTTCGGGATGGAGGAACGAGAGGGTAACTAGAGTATATAAACCGCATGATTTGTCGTAATCCAGGAGACTCTCACGAGACTCCAGAAGACCCTCCCGGATCTTCACTTCACTCTGACTCTATGTCAGTAAGCTGCGAAGTTCACTCACATTCATAATTCCCACCTTGTTGCTATGGCTAGGCCAGGCACGGGTGATCCTGATTTTCCCACCTTGTTGCTATGGCTAGGCCAGGCACGGGTGATCCTGATTTACCCACCTTGTTGCTGTGGCTAGACCAGGCACGGGTGATCCTGATTTTCCCACCTTGTTGCTGTGGATAGGCCAGGCACGGGTGATCCTGAGTTACCCACCTTGTTGCTGTGGCTAGGCCAGGCACGGGTGATCCTGATTTACCCACCTTGTTGCTGTGGCTAGGCCAGGCACGGGTGACCCTGAGTTACCCACCTTGTTGCTCTGGCTAGGCCAGGCACGGGTGATCCTGATTTACCCAACTCGATTAAATGAACTTCCGACTTAATGACATACGTTGGTTTTAAGGGATTGTTACTTTCCCACAAGAGTAGCAACCTAATCGACACTACGATATTAAATTATCATTCTCTGATTATAAAACTATTCAATGTAAATGTCTAATATAAATTGGAATACTGAAAGAGAGTCACAATAATATAAATATGATTTATTTGGTTTAATTACTGAGATCATGGCAATTGTCGCCAAATATTTGAATATAATGATAATACTGACAGACTGTCACAATAATATAAATATAATTTATTTGGATTAATTACTGATCAAGTATTTGTTGCTGATTCATTGCATGAAAATGTAACAACACTAATTATTACTGGGCATTGGTTACCGTAATGGAAACTCCCCAATGGGCATTGGTTACCGGTACAGGCAACCCCCCTAATGGACATTGGTTACCTCTCAAGGAAACCCTCCATAATGGACATTGGTTACCTCTCAAGGAAACCCTCCAGATTATAAATAATAGATAACTTTCAAACTCACAACATTAGCAACAAACACTGGGCTAGTGATTTAACAATCATTCAAAGATATTAATACACTGACAAATTATTGTGATACGTCTAGAAGTATTACTTCTGGGTTGTTCTGATTGAATTATATAAAATATGTAATTTTGACATTGGAGATACATTTTGATTAACTTTGATAATATATGATGATTGGTTTTGTCTCTCTCTGCTTGGGGTTTTTTGGTCGTGTTTTTCCCTCTTGCATAAAGGTAAATACCTAGAGAGCTATCATATGATTATTTCACGACCGAACTTTGTGTTCGAATCACTCTGTTCATTCTAAATTGACATAATAAATGATATCTTGTTTATTACTTGGTTTTCAATAAATGCACAAGGTATGACGTCACAGTCATGTCTTTTGGAAGGAATCTAAATCTTTCACTCAAATCAACCTTTCCCGAATTCCCCCACCATTGACAGCTACTTCGTATTACGAACATTTTGAGGGTTACATTCTTCGATATTAAAACACAACGTAGGTAAAACACAACGTAGGTAAACACAACGTAGGTCCTAAATTAAACCATTATTTTATACTAGACGAGTTGCGCTTTACAGTATTATATTGTCGACTACGTGTTAGTTTTTAAAAATTATTATTACTAAAATAATGGGGCTTTTTTCATTTAAATAATAGCTAATTACATCTTTTTAAAGTTATTAATATCTATTCCTGAGCCTTTAATAGAGTAGCTGACTACTCTATTTTTAAAAACTAGTGCACTTAAAATAGAATTAACCATGTATTTTAGTGGCATATTGTTTATACTGTTTTTGTCATAGAATTTTTGTTTTATTTGCAACTGCTTTTTGTAGAAAGTTTTTTTTGGTTCCTTGATTCCACATTTATTAATAATAATTCCCTGTTTTACTATTAAATATTGATTTAATATCTTACCAAAACATTCATTGTGAGATCTGCGTTAAAATTAACAAGTCCTCTGCTGAAAAAGTATATTTTTTAAAAAGGTGTTGAGTGAATATATATATATATATATATATATATATATATATATATATATATATATATATATATATATATATATATATATATATATATATATATATATATATATATATATATATATTGTGTATATATACTTCGAAAAATATTCTATATCTATTTATTCAAGTTTTGCTGCTGTTTTTATTTTTTTATAAAATAAACATCGATTTCTACTATTAACAAAATTATTTTTAACATTCTGTACATTTTGAATTTTTTATCAAATGGATGCACAGTTGCTATACCATTTTAGATGTCGATTCATTTTAAAAGTGTTTTTAACTTGACTCGGAGGATTAACCTACGGTCAGCCCGCTTTTTCAAGTAAAGCATCACTTTCCTAACTTAGTAAAAGCTCATAATTGCACTATTAGAATTGGTGTTATAATTAAAAATATTTATACTGTATTTATGTAACAATAATGTATTTTGTTTATACTGTCTTTTTGTGTAATTTAAAATAATATCTTGCCAAAACAAGTTGTTTTTCTTTCTTTATTTCACTACCACCACCACCAGTTTTAATTTTTTGGTTTTTTTGTTTCTTCTCTATATGATTTTTTAAAAAACAGATAAATTATTTTCAAGTTTAAGGAAATTTTCTTTCTTATTTTTCTCCTCACTTTTTTTTGTCTATTAATACATTTAATTATTATTATTATTTTTTTTCACAGCCACTTCTTCTTTATAAATCCAATCCCGATCCCGCACCATGAGCAGTCCGCCGCACATTTGTTTTTTTTAATATTTACAACCTTTCTTACCTGACAATTTATGTAATAAATTGTGTAATTTGTATAAAATACTATGTGTTTTTTATTTTTTTTTTAATAATTAGATTAAAATAATAACAATAGCTATAGTGTTCTATTATTTGGTTGGTAAAGTAACAACGTACAAAATTTCTTTTTAGATATGTATTTTAAGTAAAAAACTACGTAGTAAGTAATAATTCAAAAAAAATTATATAAAAGTAAAAATATTACAGGGCTGTACTCAGCCTCGTGTTTGCCGAGACTTTATGTCGGCGAACGATGCATCCGTTGCCGCAATCCCAGCCGTGTACATTCAAACCTGAGTGCGGATCTGCTCGCGCGATAGTAACTTCCTTTGCGCGATTACGCAAAGCTGATTATTCACACAAGTTTCAAATATTAAAACTAGAATATTTTAGATCGAAGATGTGCCCCAACGGCCCACGAAGATGCCCCGACGGTCCGATTCCCCGTTGACGGCCCCGTCTATTTTAAATGCTGACGACCCGATGCCCCGTAAGCGTAAAACTATTTTGTCCGTGCTGCCTGTGTACTACTATTACTACTACTAATTAATCAAATACTATTTTTTGTTACTATCGCGCGTTGTACGGCATATTATCACGAAGTTGCATGGTCTACTGGCTAGCAAGTCTGACTTGCTTGCAGTTGCTTTCTATTCTCCAATCTGTACGGACGTGTTCTACGAACGAGCTGAGTGGAGAACTGAGTATCGGCGATCGTCGAAGTGTTTCAGTAAAGTTAAATTTATTCATCGTTTATGCGAGTGAAAAAACAGCCAAAAAGACGTACTTTTAATAAAACTCGTTGCGTTTTTAAATTCGACAACAGGTGCAGGGGCTCCGCCCCCTGCAAAACATTTAAAATTGCTGAGAAGTATGAGTCAGAATTGAACATCAGTGATAAAAGTGACAAAAACAATGATAATTCTAGTTCTAACAGTTTAAATGCTATTAGTTTCAGTGACAAAGTGAACCAAGTGATCAATATAGTTAACAATGAAGTGATTGAGCATTTGGAAATGAATGATAAAAATAAAAGTGCGCTGCCGCGTTTTCAAAATGTGTTTAATCAACTCAATATAGTGAATCCGAGCGTAATAGTAAGTGAGAGTGAGAAGCGTGTTATAAGTAACAGTTCGAGTAGTGCAAAAAGTGACAGTGCAAAGCGTGTAACATGTGAAAGTGCAAGCGCGAAACGCAAAGCCAGTGATAGCCCCCCCGTCAGCGAAAGAGACGCCAAAAAACTCCCTAACTCAAACGCCACTATGACGCGATCACACGCCGCACCCGTCACCAGTCAGGTTCCACTCTTGCGCCTCGACAACCGCTACTCCGCACTTCAAGATCTGGATGATAACGATGCAGACAATGACCAGCAGCAAGCCCCGCCACAGCAGCCGGCAGTACGACGCTTTGCATCAGGTCCAGTGATAATCCCTGGCAACGTTACTGATCAACGCGCCCTACACGACATCCTGAAACAAACAGTACGTCACGGCTTTGAATTAAAATACACTAGGAACAACCTGAATATATACCTGGAGGACCGCAACGACAAAAAGGCTCTTGTGGAAGCTCTCAAACCTAATGTACAATATCATACTTATACAGACCCAGAAGACAAGACTCATGCATTTGTGCTACGTGGTTTGGACTTTACACCAACACCTGAACAACTTAAAGAACAACTACAAAACGAACATAAATTAGAGACAAAAAATATTTATAAAATGTCTAAAACGCAACGACCACTTTATCTTGTTATCACTGCAGCAGAAATCACATTGAAACAACTACAAGACACCATTAAAGTTGTGACGTACACAAGAGTTACCTGGGAGCGCCATGTAAATAAAAAAGTGATAACGCAGTGTCATCGTTGCCAGGGATGGGGCCACGCGACGTCAAACTGCAACCGGCAAGCGCGTTGTGTCAAGTGCGGACAAAATCACTTGTCGGTAACATGCACCAAGACATGCGACACAGCTGCTAAGTGTGCAAACTGTGGAGATGCACACCCCGCCAATTACACCCGCTGCCCTGCTTATGTACGAAAGATAAGTGAAGTTGGAAAAAAACAACCCTCGCGTGATAGAGCGCTATAATTATTTTAAAACACTCCGTGAGCAAAAAGAAAACCCGACAATGTATGTTCCAGCTCCAACACCATCCACTAATATCTGGACGAGCCGACGACAGCCACAGGTGCAGCAGAGCAATGTCACGGCGCGCCGAGTGGTACCTGACTTCAACGATAATACACGCTTCCCCGCCTTGCCGCCGAGAAGTCGGCCATCGCTCCAGCAGCCGACACCCCGCCCACAAACTACACCTGTCCCCACTACTGCCCTACCCACGTGCTCCCAAGAACCAATCGACGGTCAACGAGCCGTATATGAGACGACGGACATTTTTAATCAATTAAGTGAGCAGGTAAACTTAATGAATTCAATGATAAATTTAGGAAATTTGTTATCATTCATCTCAGACTTAAATAAAGATCTCGCCACATGTACCACATCACGTCAACGCGCTACAATCACAATGTCATTCATGGAACGCATAGACACATACCATATATAATTCATTATTAACATATGTTCTTGGAACGCTAACGGAATCCTTTCTAAGGTAGGCGAACTCATACACTTTTTACACAAAAATAACATACACATCATGCTACTCAATGAAACACGACTTAGACACACTGACAAATTTCACATTAAAGGATACACTTTGCACAGGCAAGACAGACAGATACAGACACATGTACCAGCTGGCGGCGTCGCTGTACTAGTCAAACACGACATTCCACACACACGAGTTCACTTACCGCACACATCCATAGAATCCTTATCTATCCGGCTCTCTGATAATACACATATCATTGCTGCATACAACAATCCACGTAACAACATAACACACAACGATTTACACACTTTGTTCCAGGTCGGCGGCAAAGTTCTGTTAGTAGGCGACCTTAATGCGAAGCACATCCACTGGGGCTGCAACAGACTGAATACCAGTGGTAGGACGTTACATTCATTTTCATTAAATCATAACTGTATCATCATGTACCCGCCCACACCTACACATTACCCCCTCAACGACATGACACCATCAACAATTGACCTTTTCCTCAACAAAAATGTTCCTAACCTCAGTGATCCCTCAGCTCTCCCCGAGCTGAGTTCAGATCACTGTCCCATCCTCTCCAAACTGCGCACAAATATCGCACGCAACGACACAACACAATACACACGTACCTACAAAAATACAGACTGGGCAAAGTTCCGGCAGACACTTGACACACAAATCGCAATCAACGCTTCAATAAACACCATACAAGTTCTTGAAACTGAAATTACAAAATTAACAAACGCAATTACATACGCTATACATAAACACACACATATAACAAAACTCACACCACACAGGGACAAGCTGCCCGCGCACATCACTACACTTATCACACAACGTAACAATACACGCAAACTATGGCAGAGGTCACGTGATCCCGCTCATAAAATCCTAATGAACACAATAACTACACAAATAAAACAAGAAATAAAAACACATAAAAATCAATCCTGGCAACATAAATTAGAAGCACTAAATCCCAACGATAATTCCCTCTGGAAAATGACCTCAAACCTCAAAAAACCTTATAAACCTATTCCCAGTCTCTCCCACAACAACAACATCCTTCTCTCCGATGAATCGAAGGCGGAAGCTTTAGCTGAAACCTTCGAACAATTTCATCACATTTCCGCCGACTCCACTCCTGAACAAATCCGAATCACGACCGTAACTAACAATTTTATAAACACAGATCACCCTACTAACAACACAGCGCTAGCTAGACTCCTCACCTCCCCCTCCGAAGTAGCTAGCGTTATCAAAACATTCCCCAACCAGAAGGCGCCTGGTCCCGATAAAATTCAAAACATTGTCCTCAAAAACCTTTCCCGAAAAGCGCTAGTGCAGTTTACTTACATAATAAATTCTATTATTAAGCTCCAACACTTTCCCGAAGTTTGGAAAACTGCACTAGTTGCTCCTATCCCTAAACCTAATAAAAACCCGCAAACTCCCTCCAGTTATCGTCCCATCAGTTTATTAAATACCATGTCTAAAGTCACAGAAAAAATCTTACTTTCCCGAATCCAAAAACACGACCGCAAATATAAAATCACTCCCGACATTCAATTTGGTTTCCGTCCTCATCACAACACCGTCCAACAAGTAACACGGATTGTGACAGACATAACAACCAATTTTAACAGAAAAAATGTCACAGTGATGGCCCTGCTGGACGTCGAAAAAGCTTTCGACAAAGTATGGACAGCAGGGCTCATTTACAAGTTAATCCGTGCGAATTTCCCGCCCATTTTAATTAAAATTATTTACTCCTATCTTACTAACCGGAAACTAGTAGTTAAAATAAACAATAGCCTCTCTACTCCTCGTCCCATCACTGCTGGTATAGTTCAAGGCAGTTGTCTGGGCCCTCAATTATTTACCCTGTACACCCATGACTTTCCAACATTTCCCAAAACCCAAACTGCACTTTACGCGGATGATACTGCCATCTATGCACACTCATTCAGCGCTGAAGTTGCGAACAAACAAGTTCAAATCCACCTTAACATCCTAGAACCCTACTGGCGCCACTGGAAAATATCCCTTAACCACACAAAGACCGAAACCATAGTTTTTACACGAAAATACACCAACAACAACATATATACACCACTCACCCTAAACGGACATCGTGCACATCCCTCTCCCACTGTAAAATACCTAGGTGTCACCCTCTGTCCCCGTCTATCATACAACTCCTTAATCAATAATTCCATCAAAAAAGCAAACATTGTCATTAGATCCCTCTACCCCCTCCTATGCAAGAGCAGTTCCATGAGTCCAAACAATAAAAAACTCCTTTACGCACAAATCATTCGACCAATCATCACATATGCAGCTCCGGTCTGGTGTTACGTGTCGAACACAGCTCTGAAGCCGCTGCAGCGATTGCAGAATAAATGTCTGCGCTTAATTAATAACGCAGACAGATATTCACGAATCGTAGATTTACATAATAAAGCACAATTACCAATGTTACACGAATACATTCAACAAATATCACAAAAATTTTACATGACACAATTAAAACATAACCCACTTACACAAAACATAACACGCATCAGAGAGCACAACGCCCCTTTCAGAATCAAACATTTACTTCCTTACCAAACGCTTCCGTTATTCCACCAACGCGACCGAGAACAGTAGCATACAGTCACACTAACAACTCATCTTGTAATCAATCTTTATAAATTATCATAACCGCGCTGTAAATAAATTCCATCGTCACTCATTAGGTTAAGTTAATTAGGTACCATATGTTACGGAAATGGTTTTTTGTAATTTTTCCATTAGTTATAAGTCATATCACATCATTCATTTCATTTCATTTTATGCATATATATACTGTACAATTATTTAAATTTTGTTAAATCTTGTTCAAATAAACTGATAAGACACATAGTGTTAGGAACAGTGATGTAATCAAATATAAAAACACTTATGTACTCTCCAGCCATGTGCGAACCCAGGCGACGGCTCGTAGCACTGCTATGGTAGGCGATCCGTTAATCCCTCGGGATTGTGATCAGCCTTATCATACAGTGCGTTCGGCCGTCTTCTGGTCAAGTCGCACATGAGCAGAGAATAAATGTGTAGATGTATATGTGGCAAAATAATAAAGATCTTTCTAATAAAAAAAAAAAAAAAAGTCTGACTACGAATCCAGCAGCCACGGTTCAAAACTCAAAATATTCAAATATTTTTAATTTAAAAAAAACGTCAGCGCACACATGCCGTCATCATCATCATCAACAGTCTCTCTCTCTCTCTCTCTATCTCTCTCTCTCTTAACGTCTCTCTAACCAACGAGACGTCAGCAGCAGCTGCTAAACGTCTTAAGATTACAACGTCTTAAGATTACAGGAGATTACAACAAAGGTAAACATCTTAAGGTGGCAACACTGCAAAGGTCATTAATCCCTCAAGGTCGTTGCACACCTGTAATTAACACCTGACCGGATGTCGGCAACATCAAAGGATGCCGCACTGATAAGAATTTTCCCACGGTATCCAAAAAGTTCCCACGCTCAATCGTCCCCATACCTACTCATTAGGTTAAGTTAATTAGGTACCATATGTTTCTAAAATGGTTTTTTGTAATTTTTTTCCAATAGTTATAAGTCATATCACGTCATTCATCTCATTTCATTCATATATTTGTACATACCGTTATTTAAATTTTATTCTTCTTCTTCTTCTTCTTTAATGGCGCTACAGCCCGAGTCGGGCTTGGGCCTACCGGGCTCACCGAGCCGCAGTTTTTACGCTGCCGTACTGCCGGTTTTCTGAGTCGATGTTACTTACTTTTAAGGCATATGTATAAGTGACTAGCTTATAGCGCCCGAGTATGATTAATACAAGTAACTGTATTTTTTATTTTAACGACAAATCATACTTTGTCGACAGGCGGATTCGAACTGACGAACCTTGGTTCGGATGACGTCACAGCATGTTAAGTGATGTGCATTAACACGCTCGGCCATCGCGCCTGTAAATTAAATTTTATTAATTAAATTAAAAGATACTGATAAGACACAAAGTGTCGGGAACAGTGGTTGTAATTAAAATATGATAACACTTCTGTACTCTCCAGCCATGTGCGAACCCAGGCGACGGCTCGTAGCACTGCTATGGTAGGCGATCCATTAATCCCCCGGGATTATGATCAGCCTTATCATACAGTGCGTTCGGCCGTATTCTGGTCAAGTCGCACATGAGCAGAGAATAAATGTGTAAAATGTATATGTAGCAAAACAATACAGATCTTTATAATAAAAAAAAAGTCTGACTACAAATCCAGCAACTACGGTTAGAAACTCCAAAAATTTTAATATTTTCAATTTTAAAAAAATGAGCGCACATAACGTCATCATCAAAGTAGTAGTCTCTTAACGTCTCTCCTAAATTCAATAAATCGGCAGCTGCTTCCACAGCTTAAGATTCCAGGTAAACAGCTTAATATTCCAGGTAAACAGCTTAATATTTCAGGTAAACTTCTTAAGATTACAGGTAAACAAATTACAAACATCTGAAGGTGGCAACACTGAAAAGGTCATTAACCCCTCAAGGTCGTTGCACACCTGTAACTAACACCTGGCCGGATGTCGACAACATCAAAGGATGCCGCACTGATAAGAATTTTCCCACGGTCTCCATAAAGTTCCCACGCTCAATCGCCCCAATACCTACTCTCCTGTTATTGCCGAATAAAGTTGACCTTGCGAAAAACAGATTTTTCTAAATTAATTCCCACTAAATCAAAGGTTTGAGCCTGAGATTTATTTATAATTATAGAAAATGTTAATCTAATAGGAAATCGCCTTTGTCGTAGAGTGTATGGTAAAATTATTATCTGTTGATACAAGATCTACAGGGCGGGGAGATCCTTTGTCCTTTACTTTGGCCAGTAACAGGTGCGTGAAGTTGGCAGCCACTTCGAATCACAAATAATTATATATACATTAATCGTTTGTGATTCGTTTGTGACTGTTTGTGATCCATGTAAAAACATAGCAACCCCTAAGGTCCGGAAGTTATTGAACTTTGAAAAGTGCTTGCCAACTTCACGCCCAGCAAACACTTATGAAGCACAAACGATTTGTTGCATACCAAACGATTGTGATTCGTTTGTGACTGTTTGTGATCCATGTAAAAACATAGCAACCCCTAAGGTCCGGAAGTTATTGAACTTTGAAAAGTGCTTGCCAACTTCACGCCCAGCAAACACTTATGAAGCACAAACGATTTGTTGCATACCAAACGATTGTGATTCGTTTGTGACTGTTTGTGATCCATGTAAAAACATAGCAACCTCTAAGGTCCGGAAGTTATTGAACTTTGAAAAGTGTTTGCCAACTTCACGCCCAGCAAACACTTATGAAGCACAAACGATTTGTTGCATACCACTCCAGAAGAAGAGGAAATAAAACAATATCTAGAAACCCCGGATCAAATGACACTACCGATCAAAAAGATAAGCATGGACGAAATTAAAAATACAATCAAGACTATGAAACAAAAGAAAGCACCGGGGTATGACCTCATTACGAGTAGAATTCTTAAAGAATTGCCAGAAAAAGGAACAAAATTACTCACATACATCTTTAATGCAATATTTAGAACAAATTACTACCCATCACAATGGAAAATAGCGGTAACAATCCCCATAATGAAACCTGGAAAACCAGCAGAAGAACTAACTTCATACCGACCAATCAGTCTACTACCAATACTATCAAAAGTTTTCGAGAAGTTCTTCCTGAAAAGATTAAAACCGCTCATATACAGAAATAAACTATTCCCCGAATACCAGTTTGGCTTTAGGGAAAAACACGCCACCATAGAACAAGCACATCGAATTGTCAACAAAATAAGATGCGACTTGGAGGAAAAAGATACTGCTCAGCCGCCTTTCTCGATATCGCACAAGCCTTCGACAAGGTGTGGCATGAAGGGCTACTCTATAAATTAAAAAAGAATCTGCCCACCCCACACTACCAACTTTTAAAATCATACCTAAATGAAAGGTACTTCCAGGTGAAATACCAAAATGAATTTTCCAATCTATATCCCATTACATCAGGAGTCCCCCAAGGGAGTGTACTGGGGCCTGTACTGTACATCCTCTACACAGCTGACCTACCCACCTCACCTCAAATCACAACTGCAACATTTGCCGATGACACAGCACTGCTAGCATCACATGAAGATCCAGAATTAGCCTCACGTCAACTACAAGCACACCTAACAGAAATAGAACAATGGCTAAACAAATGGAAGATAAAACCGAATACAACAAAATCAACCCATATTACATTCACCAACAGGAGAAACACTTGTCCTGTGGTATACCTAAACAACGAACCACTTCCACAAGCTACTGAAGTTAAATACCTGGGACTGCATCTTGACAGAAGGTTAACGTGGAACAAACACATTAAAAATAAAAGAAAACAACTCAACATTAAAGTAAAACAACTATACTGGTTACTAGGTAAACAATTCAAACTAACAATGCAAAACAAACTACTTTTGTACAAGATCATGCTAAAACCCATATGGACATATGGAATCCAGCTATGGGGCACCGCCAGTAATTCCAATATAGAAATTATCCAAAGATTTGAAGCCAAAACCCTAAGAACTATAGTAGACGCACCGTGGTATGTAAAGAATAACACCATATACAATGACCTAAATATCAAAAGTGTTAAAGAAGAAGTAAAAACCTACAGTGAAAAATATATGCAAAGATTAGAGAAACATCCCAACCACAGTGCAATAAACCTGCTCGATAATAGTCAAGAAAAGAGAAGACTGAACCGATACACCCCCTTCGATCTTCCCCATAGATTCAACTAAAACAAGAACTCATTATCTAACATAAATAATTTATAATTAAGTTTAGCATATAGTAGGAAGTATCACTGGATACTGCCTCTTGCATGTTAGAACTATAAGATAAATCACTTACTTATTGTTATTTAGTAACAGATTGTAAATAAAATATCAAAATAAAAAAAAATATATATTTTTGGAAATATGTTTGCTCAGAAAAGTATCCAAATGCACAAACGAACTACGGAATTTAAAATTATTATTTCGGTTCCACATATCTGTATGAATTGACCTTTTCGTATTTAAAACAAACAAAAACAAAACATCGTTCTACTCTCACTGACTTGCATACAGAAGATTCTTTATGCTTGGCTTTATCATAGTATGTTCCCGATTTCGAAAGCTTGGTAGATGACATGAAGGCACAAACTTCATATTAATTCAAATTTGTATTTCATATAAATATTTAAAAAATACTTTTAGTTGTATTTAATTTCAAAATTAATAGACAAATTAATAGAAAATAGTAGATCACGGCACATTTTCAAGAAAAAAATTCGATCGCATACCAAATTAAGTTGGCCATCCCTGCGATGTACACCTTTAAAGACAGACACCCGATATAAGTGTTGTATGCATTAGAAGTGTCTTGTGGCGGCTCGGGCGGCGTCAGTACGCTACAGTTGCTGCGCTGGGCGCTACAAGTGGCGCGCGGTATGGAGTTCCTCGCCTCCAAACAGATCCTGCACGGAGACCTAGCGGTGAGAAACGTTCTGTTGGCCGAAAATTACGTGGCGAAAATTAGTGACTTCGGGCTGTCCAAGACTTTAAGCTCCAGTGGTTATTACAAGAAGACATCTCAAGTGAGCAGAACTAGTAGTCTAGTGTTATTTGAGTTGTGTGCAGGTATATGTACATATTGTATGTGTTCCACTCCAATAGTGTCCTCTGCCGATCAAGTGGATGGCGATTGAATCCATCCGAGACAAGACGTTCTCCACGCAATCCGACGTATGGGCGTTCGGTGTGGTGCTGTGGGAGCTCTTCAGCCTGGCGCGGACCCCGTACTCCGAACTGTAGCCGGACTTCCATTTCTACAGGAAGCTAGAGAGCGGCTACCGCTTGGAGCGACCCGTGTACTCTACAAGGGAAATGTAAGAGCCGCGTACACAATGAGTGTGACATTGTAACAACCGATGTTTGTGTGTGTATGCAGCTACCAGGTGATGCGCGAGTGCTGGTGTGTGCGGCCGTCAAGCAGACCCACGTTCTCGAGTCTCGTCCAGACGCTCCACAACCTGCTCCAGGAGCCCAACAAGGTAAACTGTTTAAATCTATGTCAATATTTTGTACTAATTTGTTAACGTGTTGATTTGTTTCAGCGCCTTTCTGCTGCGGCGCGGAGTGCAAGTGACGTGCTCGCTTCAAGTCAGGCCGACCACTTAGCCGCGCCAGACTGGATAGCGCTGGACATCATCCGGCCTCTTAATGCTAATGTTGATGGCACAACAATAAAATAGCTTATTTGCCGACTCGATTTACGTATATAGATAGATACATCTATTTATTTAGTTTTCTGCTTAAATAATTAATACTCTTTTTGTGATTTTAATTCTTTTTCTTTATTTTTCATATACTTAATAGAATTTCTTGTATATATTGTTTGTTCCGTTTTTGTTATAATAAATAATGTTTCTCATAATATTTCTGCCATTTTTCCTTTTTGTAAATTCTGTACTTATGCCCTTTGCATCCATACAAAAAATGAACCCTACCGATCCTGTCTGTACCGAAGATAGAATAATATGTTGTTGATAATATGAACACGATTAAGTACACGTAACGATTTTCTCGAATATTGCTGTTTAGAAATAAAACGGTACCAAACGTTCTTATACCTGAAAGAATAGAAATACTGAAAGAGAAACTCTTACAATGTAATTTGGAAGAAGATATCGTTGAGAAATATATTTTGCTGACTAAAACTTGCATGGAATTGAATGCCTTTAGTTTCTATAACAATTATTACCGACAAACGTTTGGTACCGTCATGGGAAATGCTCTACCTCCTTTCCTAACTAACATTTTCCTCGACAAATTAGAAAAAAACACTGGAATTGCAATATGACATATTTCCACGAATTTGGCTGAGGTATGTCGACGACGTCTTTGCCGTGATAGATTTAGGTTTCGATTTAGATAAATTCTCGAAAATTATTAATTCACAAAATCCCATAATCCAATTTATCTATGAATTAGAAACCGACAACATCCTGTCTTTTCTAAATTTGAAATTAATAAAAACTCAAGATTCAATAGAATTTGACATCTATAGGAAACCAACTAATACGGAAAATTATATACACGCCTCTTCTAATACCTCCCTTCAAATAAAAAATTGCAGCTTTCCAGAATCTCATCCATAGATTATTAAACGTGCCACTCAGGAAAGATAGATTCCAAACAGAACTAAATTACATCATTTATTTAGCTGAAATCAATGGTTTTAAAGGAAATATAATTATAAATTTAATTAAAAAGCAAAAAATCAAGAAATTTATCAAAGATAACATGACTTTAAAAACAGAACATAAAACTAAGAAGTATCATACATTTATTTAACATATTTATTTCAGCTTTAGCGCTACATCACCATAACACAGGTCATAACTTTAGTATAAATAATTTAAAATGTGAAAAACCATGAAATGCTTATATATTTTCATGTATATCTCTATGTAGCACATCTTGACACAAATTATTATGACAGCTATCATACTTCCAGATCATTTTAATGCTGAGTATATGTAAAAGCCCGCACCACTTGTGGAAAATGAGAATTTCGCGAAGTTTCCGAGTATGAGGAACAAACGTGCTTGTTTGAAAAGAATTACTAATGTGGACGAAGCTAAAGTGGCGTGTCAGGATAGGAACGTTTGGCGAAAATTAATTGCGGAATAAATCAGATTATTTAAGAAAAGTGCAGAATTTTAGATTTAAGTTTTGTTGTTTAGCAATTTCATTAAAGTGTTTACCTGCAATTGTGTGAAATTCACTTTCAATAACAAGCGCAGGGACGACACTACCTTTGTTTCTTATCTTTTTTATTTGTTTTCTGATCTTACATTGAGTGTTTAACTGCAATTGTATGGAATTCACTTTCAAAAACAAGCGTAGAGCGACACTCCCTTCCTTCCTTACCTTTTAATTCGTTTTCAGTTCTTACGTAGAGTGTTTAACTGCAATTGTATGGAATTCACTTTCAAAAAGATGGGCAGGGCGACACTCCCTTCCTTTCTTATTTTTTTGTTTCATTTTCAGTTATTGCATTGTGTGGACTTTTCTTTCATATACAAGTGCAGGCTATCGTTTTCATCTTTTCTAATCTTTGTAGATTCGTTATTAGATTCGTTGTTAGGAGTAAGAGTGTGTCATTTGAGTTGTTTTATGCATATGTTATGTACGTTGAAGAAAGAAGATGAATGGTAAGTGAATAGGAATGATGGGATAGATGTGATTGAAGATTTGTGGTGTGTTAAATGATGTCGAGTGTAATAAATGAAAGAGTTTATATGGACTGTTCCATGAATGTGGTTAAAGTGACGGTGGTGTGTTTGGATGATTATGTTAGACGAGGGCTGATTATTTGATGAATGCAATGAGTAAATATTTTATGAGTGATTTTAGGGTTCGTGCTACCCCATTTGTTGGGATGTAGCGTGAAGATATGTATGTATGTATGTACGTATGTATGTATGTTTGTTTGTATATATGTATATATATATATATATATATATACGAGCCCTAACAACTATATGTTCGGACAGTCAGCATTTTATTATAAACAGTAGATTTTATTAATAGAGTTATATTTATTATCAATCAGTGTTATATATTTTTAAAGATATGACTATAATGAAACTATTTTGAAGAAAACAAATATTTTATTAATACGATTGACTTATAATCTAAGTTGTAACAAAAAAACAGGAAAACGGTCTGGCAACTAAATGTTCGGACGAAACCAGTATTTAACGTTTTAGTTCCGAATAACATATCCGTTTGCGTTAATAACAGCCCCAATTCTTGATGGCATGGTTATAACAAGTTTTTAATATTTTTTCACTAAAAATAAATCTTTATTTTTTTTTTGCATTTTCGAAATTGTAGAATTTTACTCATAAGTTGTGGATCATCCTCAAGCGCTGTTTCATCGTGTGCCAAAATGTCTCTATAACATTGAAGTCAGGATATATAATATGATTATGGTAAAATGCGCCATCCTGCTGAAAAATAAAATTGTTTTCTGGATACAGTTCTTAGATGGTACGAAATAGGTAATTTTTGTAAAATCCGTTGATATTTCTCTGACTTTACTGTTCCGTCAATGATGTGCATAGTTCACAGTCGTTTCGCTGATATGCAGTGCCAAACCATCAGAACTTTTGAAAATTTTACAGGTATCTTGAACAATCTTGTGAAATGCTTCAGTTTCCGATAATCTTCTACAAACACGTTAAACTTTGATTCGTCACTAAAGATGACTTTTAGTCCTTTTTGGTCCAGGAAATCCTTTGTTTGGCTCAATCCAAGCATTTCACTCTTTTGTGTCCCTGTTAATAATGGTTTTTCCTTGGTTTACAGAAACTCTGTTTCAATGTTCAAACTAAACTGTGAGTAACTATAGCGTACCATATAAAAACTAGGCCCAGACTTAATAATCCACTTCCTACAAAATTTTTGAGAAATATGTATGCCTAATTCCAAGTTTCAACGAGCGGTAATCTCGCGTAATGTGGATCGTCTAGAATTCTTGCAAATTTTAATCAAATCTCTTTTATTTCGAGATGTTATCATTTGAGGTCTCTCGGTATATTAATGCTACCAGTTATTATTTTTTATATTCCAGTTCAATGACCAATCGATACATTCGTAGATTCTGCCATATTAAGACGTTTTACTATTTTAAACATCGATTTACCTTCAAGGTATTTTGTGATAATTATCTCACGAATCTTTTGCATTATCGGTACACCGCGAGCCATAATTGTTGTAGTAGCACAGATTCTGACTCAGATTTTGAAAATAGTATTTAAAATCAAACCTTAAATTCACCATTAAAGTCAAATATTATTAAAAACCCTAAATTAAATTTAAACTTTAATATGACGGTGCCAACTCTTAAGAAAGAATATCTGGATGTAGTACCAGACTTCCTGGTGAACATTAATTATTCCCTAGATTTTTAGAAATAAGTGCAAAATTAGTAAATAAATTTTATAATACTGCTAACCCACGACACTTTCGAACGAATATCTGATGAGTAGCATTTTATCAAAGATGAAAGGGGAAGCAGCTATTAACGTAGCATCTTGTACAATTACATCTTAGGATGATTTAAAAAATGCTCTAATTAATACATACGCAGATAAAAGAGACGTATATACACTAAATATAAAATTAACTGAATTAAAACAAAGTTATAACGAAACTCCTTTCGAGTTTTATAATAAAATTCAACATGTACTAAATTTATTAATATCTTATATTGTGACTCTTCACGATAATGAAGTCAAAGCAAGAATATTACCAAAATATTTTCAAAATTACTTGCTTAGAATTTTGTTACGAGGGTTAAAAGAACCTGTAGGCCACTTTATGCGAGCAAAGAACCCGGCGAATGAAGCATTAAATATGCTTGCTAAGATTTTCAATTTGAATCTAGTAATAAAATCGCCAAACAAACACAATACAATCTTATCAAACCACCACAAAAACTTAATTTTAAAATTATTAGACCATCACAACTAATGCCCTTCGCACACAATTCGCGATTTGCACCAAATAAACCATTTTATAAAAATAATTACAATCCGCCACAACAAGCAAATAGAAATAAGATATTTAATAATAAACCCGCTTCACAAAATAATAAATTTCAACAATTCAAATCAACACCTATGAGTATTTCCACACGGAATACAGTTCAGCCAAAAACCGGCTCATATCAAAATCAAAATTATTTTAGGACCGGACCAGCACAACAAAACTTTATAAACGAAGAACTATTCAACATAGATGATAACGCAAACGAATGTAACGTAGACTCAGATTACAATTATGCGGAAAACAACTATTTCGAACCCACTGTAGAATTCCCTGTTGAAAATTACATACTTCAAATTTTGACGAGATTAATTTTTTAGACGAACCAGCCTCGGAACAAAATCTACCCCAAAATTCGAACTCATGAATTTAACAAACAATCAAAGTAAATTGCCGTACATAATCCTATCAGAATATAACTTGAAAATATTAATAGACACAGGCAGTACAAAATCTTTTATAAAGCCACAAGTAGCGCAAAAATACTTTAGAAATTCAATCATTAAAGATCCTTTCCAAATTTTAACTGCGCATGGTACTTCAAAAGAAGAGTACAGTACATGTGCCTTTTTAATATTTACCAGATGATAGTAATGTAACAGTTCACTCAAACCCAGAACATCCGATAATCGGTATACCAATCATAGAATCTTCAGTAAACTTTGGGAAAAATCAAATTATAAATCCGAAGTCGAACATAGTCCTAGTGAAACTAAAATTTTAAAATTATTACAAAATAAGCAGAGATTCTTAATACAATTTGCTAAAATAAATTATGAAAGAAAAATGATAAAATTCATGAAAGAATTTATAACCCCTAATGTTATATAGTAAAAGTAATTGTCAAATAGAGAAGTCAAGGCAAGTGACAGCTCCTAGTGATTTTAGTATTTCATAGTGAAAAAATTATTAAATTAGATAAAAATTGTGTTTGATTAACTAATAATAATTTATTTCATAAGTTAAATTACTAGCTTGATGAAACTATATTTAAAATAGAGAATTAAAGGTTGAAAAAGACGAAATAACCCAAAATCAACAAGGTCAAAAATAAGATCAAACAAAAACAAAGGTGAAAGCTGTCAAGGGTAGAAGGCTGAAGAGCGGCGAACGTACTTGTACAAAAGTAACCTTTTTTAAAAAATATATCTAGATATAAGCTCAAATCAAAGAAAAACTTAACTCAAATATCTTATCGAGTGACACACCCACTCCAAAAAAGTCAACCTGCAACACATGAGAGTAAGCAGGGTCAACAGTCACCAAGGGGCAAATGAAATCAACTCAAACCAATGACGGCAATGAAAAGAGGACAGTGAGGAGAAGTGGATTAAGACATTTAATTTTTTTCTTAGTTACTAGTTATTTTACTACTTTAAGTTAATATTAAGCGTGTGAGCAATAGTTAAAATAGTATATAATATATTAAGATAAGTACATAGTAAATAAGCTTAGGGCATAAATCTAAAACACAGAAAACTAATAAAAACACGTAATACAACGAATACAACGTAAATGAGTAGCAGGTCCTGAGACAGAAATAGCAGCGTAGTTCGAAAAAGAGAAGAAGAAGTAGAAGAGGAGGAAAGAGCTTTTAAAAGAAGTTCAATATTAACAAGATCGCCGAGGAAAAAAGGAAAAGAGAGGAGAAAAGGAGAACCAAGCGAAAAAGATATATTAAACAAAATCGTACTAGCATCCGCTGAAGAAAACATAAACATGGAAGAAATACTTAAGGATATAAAAAAATCACTGGCACAACTGACCGAAAATTATGAAGGAATTAAAAAAGAGGTCGAAGAAATAAGGAAAGAAACAAAACAAGGAAATGAAGATAGAAAAAAAGAAATGGAAGCCTTCTATATGGGAATTAAAGAAAATATAGAGAAAATAAGTACTGATGTGCAGGAAATAAAAGAAAAAGGAGAGAAAATAGAAATAGAGAATATAGATATAAAAACAAGACTTACAAACATAGAAAAGAAGATAGAACACGGAGAATTAGAAAAAGAAAATAGCTTTCCTATAATGAAAAGACTCGAAAATATAGAAGAAAAACTTGAGAAACACGAGAAAGACAAAAGACGAAATAATATTATATTATCCGGCATAAAAATTGATAATAACAACAATATTAAAGAATATATTGAAAAGTTCATAAAAGATAAACTAGAAATTAGTACTACCATTAAAATGGCTTATATTATACCAGGAAATAATAAATTAATATGTGCAGAAATACAGACCTGGAACCAAAAACTTGAAATTTTAAAAAATAAACAAAAATTGAAAAGCGATGGATACGAAAAAATTTATATAAACAATGATTTGACAGTAGAAGAAAGAAAAATACAAAACGAAATAAATAAAATCGCAAAGGAAAACAAACAAAAAGGAAAAACAGTTAAAGTTGGATATTAGAAAATAACAATAAATGATAGGCCATACATATGGAACCACAAGGAAAGTAAAATTGTTCCAAAAAACTAAGGAAAAAGAAGCGGGAAAACGGTAACAGACAGGCAATGAAAAAGGATAATGATGGAAAGATACGGAACGAATTAGATTTAAGGGTAACTAAATATATAGGGTGCTGGAATGTAAGAACATTGTTAGAGAAAGGAAAAGCAAACCAAATAGCTAGAGAAATGGAAAATTATAAAATAGAAATAGTAGGATTAAGTGAAATAAGATGGAAAGGAACAGGTGAGTTGGAATTGGAAAATGGAATAAAAATTTTATATTCGGGGAAACCAAACGACAATGACAACCATGAATACGGAGTAGCTTTTATGATCAATAAGATGGCAAAGAAAGCTCTTATCGAATGGTGTGCAATATCTGAAAGAATAATAGTCACCAGATTCAGAGCTAAATTTTTCCACCTATGCATATTTAATGTATATGCGCCAACAAATACGAAACCGATAGAAGAAAAATAATGTTTCTATGAGCACCTACAAGGAACTCAAGATTATTTTAGAAACACATATAAAAAAAATATTCATATCTAAATAGGAGACGTAAATGCAAAAATTGGAACACAAAATACTGGCAAAGAAAGAACCATGGGCAAAGAAGGATTAGGAACGACGAATGAAAATGGTGATTTATTTATTGATTATTGTGCACACAATAATATGGTAATAGGGGGTAGTTTATTCAATCATAAAGCGATACACAAGGCAACATGGATATCACCAGATAAAAATACGATGAACCAAATTGACCACGTGGTAATAGATAATAGATGGAAAAGTATGATATCAGATGTAAGAGCAATGAGAGGGGCAGATGGAGACACGGATCATATTTTAGTGAGAGCAAAATTAAAAATCAAACTTATGTCAAATAATATAATCAATAGTAGAAGAGAAACGTATAATGTACAATGGTTGATAGAAGATGAAGCAACGAAAGAAAAATTCCAGAATACTCTAAGGAAAAAATTAGAAGGAACACATACATCAGAGGACAACATCGAACAAACATGAACAAAATATAAAAATGTACTTAAAGAGACCACTAGTGAAGTAGTAGGGCGGAAAACAAAAAACCACAAAATATGGATATCAAAGGAAACTTGGGAAAAAGTATCAGAAAGAAAGCAAATCAAACAAAAAATTATGTCATGCACGAATATACAAAAAAGAGCCCCACTAGAACTTAAGTACAAACAAATAGTTAAAGAAATAAAAATAAACATTAGAAAGGATAAGAGAGAATTAACAGAAAAATTACTCACGCAAGCAGAGGAAGCAGCAAATAAAAATGATGTTAAAACACTTTACGAGGTAACCAAAACATTCTCTGGCAAGAAGAGAAATCTAAATAAGCATATCAAAGATAAAAATGGAAAGACAATACTAGGAAAAAAAGAAGAAATGGAAAGATGGATAGAGTTCTTTGAAGACATATACAAGAGAACAGAAACAGAAGAAAATGAAAACGAAAACATAATACAGAAGGGAACGATAGACATCAACGAAGATGAAATATCTAAAGAAGAAATTACGGAAGCCATAACTAAGCTAAAGAATCGAAAAGCAGCAGGAATAGACGGCATACCAGCAGAAATACTTAAGGCAGGTGGAGAGGTAATAATAGAGATTATGCACGACCTAATTAACAGAATATGGAACACAGAAATAATACCTAGCGAATGGAATAAAGGAGTAATAATTACATTGCCCAAAAAAGGTGATAGAACACAATGTGAGAACTGGAGAGGAATCACGCTATTATGTACAGCAAGTAAAATACTCACCAGGATATTACTTGAAAGAATGAGAAAGAAAAAATCAAGCTGGTTTTAGACCTCGAAATTCATGCATTGACAATATCTGTATACTACGTATAATTATAGAAAACACTATAGAATGGCAAAAGAAACTTAATATAAATTTTATAGACTTCGAAAAAGCATTCGATAAGGTGAACAGGGATATGATGTGGAGAATACTAGAGAAATATGAATTACCCATAAAAATAATAAGAATGATAAAGTTACTATACGATAACTACTCGGCAAAAGATGGGAGACGCAGAAATAGAATCAACAAACAATTTTACATACCTAGGAAGTACAATAACTGAAAAAGGAGGAAGTGAAGAAGACATAAAACAGCGAATAAAAAAAGGACAAGAAACATTTAACATGTTGTGGAAAGTATGGGGATCCAAGGAAATATCAAATAAAACAAAAATCAGAATATTCAATAGTAATGTGAAAAGCACACTACTGAATGCAGCAGAGTCATGGACATTAAATGGAAAAAGTATAAAAATAATACAGACTTTCATAAACAAGTGCCTTCGCAGAATATTAAAAATATACTACCCGGAAACTATTAGCAACGAGAATTTGTGGAAAATATGGAATGCTGAACCAGTAGAGATAATAATCAGGAGAAGAAAGTGGAACTGGATAGGACACACATTAAGAAAAGACAATACAGAAATCACGAAAGAGGCATTAGAGTACAATATAAAAGGGAAAAGGAAAACAGGACGACCAATAAACACATGGCAAAAACAAATGCATAAAGAACACGAATCAATCAATAAAACATGGCATGAAATTAAACGAGAAGCAAAAGCTAAAGATAAATGGAAGAAAACTGTAGAAAATATATCATCGAAAACAAAATAAGGCTGGCAACCTTAACAAAAAATTGCTTCGAATCACCTAGTGGTGCCCTATGCTCCTTTAAGAGTAAACAGGAATAATAATAATAATAATGTTAAATATTATATTTATTTCTAAAACTAACTTTATGAGAAATTTAGTTCTTCAGACGTATTTTAAAAATTTTAGTATAAAAATGATAAAATGTACACAAAAATTAATAGACGTAGAAGACAAAGACGATATTATTCAATTAATAAAAAATTATCATGAAAGTAAAACAAATCACCATTCGAAATTGTTAATAACTTAATTAAATTTTTTACACATCACGGCACTCCCGAATAAAGAATCTCAGATACCGGTTTAGAATTTAAAATTTCACTTGTCAAAGAACTCTTAGGACTCCATAAAATACAAATTCATTTTATAAGCTCACAACAACCAGAATCAAACGGAATCATCGAAAGATTCCATGCAACCCTAATAGAACACAGGATTGTTTAATAACCAATCACAATATAATAAAGAATCTATCGAAACAAAAGTTAACTATGATCTACTAGCTTACAATAATACTATACATTCTGCAAGAAAATTAAAACCATTTGACGTAATATCTGGCCATTTAGACACAAACTCTCTTTTTAATATGGAAATTGAAAAACAGCCTATCAACAATTATATTTTAAACCATAAAAATAAAATGAAATTAGTATACCAAAAAGTTAATGAAAAAATGCAACAAAACAAAGAAACAATTATAAGTAAAGTTAACCAACATAGAGAAGAAATACCTAAAATTCCGAAACATGTTTATGTGAAAAATAGACAAAAACAGCAAAAAACCCGCATTAAATATAAACGCGAAAAAATCAAAAGTGTACACACAAATTTAAAAACAGCGAAAATCGAGACAAGACACGGTAATACCACATAAAATATACATCTTTCCAATATCAAAAGACCTGGAAAAAAAATACACTTTTCAAAATCTTGCAGGTTGCTCAAAATCTGTTACGGATCCGAAATAAAAAACATAACTGAAAATCGAGGTATCATACCAATAAATTTGGAACCGGTGAAACTAGAGAAAACTAAATATACATTTGTTCACTATTAAGATCTAAAATCACCCTTAAACAAATACGAAAACTCAAACAACCAACACACACTTTTAAAATCAGCTGTACAATACATCGCTGAGATTGAATTTGGAAATCATAAGAAAATTATTGCATACATTCAAGCAAACATTAACGACAAATTAAATCGCTTTAAATTATATTCAAATACCAGATCAAAAAGAGGCCTAGTAGATGGCTTAAGTTCAATATTAAAACAAATTACTGGCAATTTGGACGTTGAAGATGGCAAAAGATATAACAAAATTCTGACACACTTAGAAGAAAATCAACATCATTTAGAAAATCAGTTAAAACTATCATATTCAGTGAACCGTCATATTGTAAAGAACTTTAAAGACACAATACACAATATTCAACATAATGAACTTATCTTAGAATCAAAACTTGAAAATATTAACGATCTGTTACAAATTAATCTGAACAAAAATAATATTTTATACATGAAAGATATTTACACTCAACTGATACACCTTACAACACAATTTTGAACATAATACAAGATATTGGGAGTTCTATCACATTTTGCAAGATAAGAACATTGCATCCCTCTATTATAATACCCGATCACCTATATTTGAATTACAAAAAAATTTCCGATCATTATGGAAGCCAACTACCCTTCGAACCAAAATTAGAAATATTTTAGACTATGAATCTTTATTAAAAATAAATTGCAAAATTGAACCAACTCAAATTATTTATTTCATATCAATACCTATACATTTTTTTAAAATTTATTTCGAATAAATCGAAATTATATTTGGCGCAGTCGGTAGGATTGTGAAAAATCAGTGTTTCGAAAATACAAAAAATTAAATTCGTTAAAAAACACCGATAGTCAGTTTTTACTGTTAATTCGCGATTCGAACAAACCTATTCAAAGTGTTCTGCAGAAGTCAACTTCACGAGTACTAGCAAAGCCAGTACAAGAAGTTTATATAAACGACACTATTCAAATCTCATCGCTCAACTACCCAGAGAAGATTGAAGCCGTCGCCATAGCCAGAGCATCACTCTTCTCTTTCATCAGTGTGGTCTCATCACTTCAACCAGCTACCAGTCAACACCGATTCGACGGAGAGTCGACTCGTTCCTGTTTTTCCACCTGCCGAACGAACATCGGAAAGGAGAAGACAACCCACCTCAATGATCAAAGAAGTGCTTTTATTACTGTAAGTTAATATTACATTATAATTGTCATCATCACTGTAAAACAAATTCACTGACACAATTCAGACAATCGTAATCAAAAACTGGATTCTCTATTCGAAATATTAAATAACTTAGATATTAATAACACAATGCCAGAAACACAATCCTTAGGTTCAGAGGCATCAAAAAATCAACAATTGATTAATGATCTAGTTAATGCCATACCAAAGTATAATGGCAATCCAAAATCTGTTACTCGGTTCATAAATCAAACTGACGAAATTATTGAACTAATAAATCAATTATCACCAACTGAAATCCAGAGAAAATTAATTTTATTCCAAATTAAAACAAAATTAACTGATCGCGCAGAAGAATTGATAAGTGATAACATATTTAAATCATGGAAAGAACTCCGCGATTTTCTCATCATAAAATATGATGATAAACAACAACCACCAGATACTGTGTGCAATATGGTTAAACTTCAACAAGGGAAACTTACAACATATGAATATTTAAAAGAAATTCAAAATCATTATAACCGTGCAGAAAACAAATCTGTGTAAACTCGAAGCCCTTGCTAAAGAAGGCATAATTATATTCATTCAATCCATGGCGGTACACTCTTTTATTTCTAATTGTAAAGACCCGTACAGGAATAACCTTGCTACTCGCAATCCTTCCACCTTGGAAGAAATAGAAAGCCTTCTTACAAACGATTTTCAATATCTAGATGAGAAACAACACCCAAATCAAAATTTCGTCAAACCCAAAGTAGGTATTATATAAACCAATGTCAAATAACCCCAGCAGCTTTGTTCCGCAAAACAACTATTTCATGCAAAATAAATATCGATCGCCAATGCACAAATTTAATGTTCCTCAAAGTACACAACAAGTACAGCAACCTAAACCATTTGCCCCACGCGAAAACGTTCGCAACGCGCAATTTCAAAACCATACTCCTATGAGTACGCAGACCAAATTTACTCGTACACAAAACTTCTTTCAACAAACTCGACCACAACAAAATTTCATAGCCGAAGAGCTATACAACCAAAATTTTAAAACTGACGTATATGAAAATCCTGAAATTTAAAAGTATTCCGAAACTGAACAAATAAATGAAAATAATGAAAATGAATATATCGAAGAAATTTAAACTCAAAATTTTATCCAGCTCGATTCACCCGAATTGAATCCCTAACAAACAATTTTAGTAAACTTCCCTTCATAAAAATTGGCAACTTTAAAATTTTGTTGGACACCGGCTCTACCCAAAACTATATACACCCTAAACTAATCAAACCTATTACGACAAAATTTCACGAATTATTCACCATCTACATGTGTCACGGCAAATCATCTGGAAAGGAATTCACCTTTTTCCAGTTCTAGAATTTAAATATCAAAAGTTATATTTTTAACTTCCACAAAGACTTTGACATTTTACTAGGCTAGAATTACTTAAAACTAAATTCAGTTTTGAAAAAGGCGAAGCAATATTTTTAAATAAACATAAATATGTATTCCAATACTTAAATCAGAAAATAATAATAATTTTAATATAGAAATTAATAACCATACTATCAGAGACGACTATTTAAACGATACAGAACAAAATGATTTATTTAAATTATTAGATAAATATAAAGATTTAATTTTGTGCGATGATCAAAAACTTTCATTCACAAATAAAATCAAACACGAAATTAAAACAGACGACGATATCCATATACATGCAAAACAATACAAATACCCTGAGATTTACAAGCAAGAGGTACAGACACAAATAGAAAAAATGCTAAAAGACGATATTATCCAACATTCGTACTCGCCCTGGTCATCCCCTATTTGGGTAGTCCCAAAGAAAATGGACGCCTCGGGAAAAAATAAATTCCGCGTTGTAATTGACTATCGAAAGTTGAATGACAAGACTGTTGACGATAAATTTCCCATCCCAGACATAACTGACATCCTTGATAAATTGGGAAAATCAAATTATTTTACAACCATTAATTTGACCTCTGGCTTACATCAAACAGAAGTCAACCCCAATGATATCCCGAAAATCGCATTCTCGACCAACACCGGACACTACGAATTCAAATGTATGCCTTTGGGCTAAAGAACGTACCCGCAACCTTTCAGCGTCTAATGAATTTCATCCTAAAAGATGTTTTAAACTAAATTTGTTTTGTATATCTCGACGATATTATCATACTCGGAACATCTCTTGAAGAACATTTGATAAATATAGATAAAATTTTCCAAAAATTACGTGTAGCAAATCCAATTGAATTTTACAATTGGACAAATGCGAATTTCTCCGTTAAGAAGGCGCATATTTAGGACATATTATTACAACAGAAGGAATTAAACCAAATCCGGACAAAATACAAGCTATTAAAAAGTATAACGTACCAAAAACAACTAAAGAAATCAAATCTTTTCTTGGCTTGCTTGGATATTACAGGCGATTCATAGATAACTTTTCCAAAATAACAAAACCACTGACAAATTGTCTGAAAAAAGGAAACAAAATTGATATCGCAAACAGAGATTACGTACAGTGTTTCGAGAAATGTAAAACTCTTCTATCCAACAATCCTATACTCCAATACCACGACTTTTCTAGAGACTCTATACTAACGACCGACGCTAGCAATTACGCCATTGGAGCCGTGCTTTCACAACGCGACGGTAGCAACAAAGAACTCCTCATCGCCTATATCTCAAGAACTTTAATCTCTCATGAGATAAATTATTCTCTTATTGAGAAAGAACTACTCGCAATCGTCTGAGCAACTAAACACTTTCGCCCATATCTTCTAGGTCGAAAATTCAAAATTATTTCTGATCACCGTCCCCTTGTTTGGCTAAATTCTTTAAAGGAACCAAATCAAAAGCTTATTAAATGGCGTCTTAAACTAGAAGAATTTAATTATGTAATTGAAGATAAGAAAGGCTGTCAAAATTTTGTTGCCGACGCCCTCTCACGAATTAAACCTAAATTCGAAATTCAGTTCAAAAACTCTAATATATTCGAATCAGAAAACCCACTAGTACACTGCGTTTCTAAAGACCTACAAATGTCACGAGGATTCGCTAGACAAGTAAAGGAAAAACTTCCGTCGACGAAATTATTTAATTTAGATAACAAAATTTATATTCAAAAATCACCTCGAATAATATTACACTTAATAACGAAACAATTTCATAATAAGAAATCAACTCTCTAAGATGTCAAGAAATGTTTAAATAAATTATTAGAATATTGTATTCAGAATGACGTTAACCAACTCGATTTACCACAAATTTGTAGCGGCTGTGATAGAATACCTTGCGCAGAAACCGAAAAACTTATTCGAGAAATATTTGATAATACTTCAATCATTTTTAACGTGTTTAACAAACCCGAAAATTTAGAATTAAATTAGAATACCGACAATGAATCCATTATAGTCGAAACAGGATCAGAAGACGAGATCGAAACAATACATTCAGACGAAGAAAATTCAGTCCATGGACTAACTTACTTAGACTCATATATCAACACATATCGTAACCAAATTGTCATTAAAGAAACAAATTCAAAAAATAATATTAAAATAGAAAAACTTTTCGAAAATAAAATTCAACGTATCTACTTTCATTTAAATAAACAAAATTCAAATCAAAGTATTACACAATTTATTAAAAACTATCTTCAACCCGGCATTACATATTATTGTTTGATACCCGAAAAATTTAAACTAAATTTTAACTCTATATTACAAACATATTTCACACGGGGGAGCTATAAATTAGTATGTTGTAAAACTATGGTTAAAAACATAGAAAATATAGAAGATCAACAACTAACTATACAAAACTATCACGAGGGTAAAATCAACCACCGTGGAATTACCGAAACATATAACAAATTGAAGCAACAATATTACTGGCCTAGCATGTCAAAAGACTGTCGGCGCACGACTCCAAATGTGGCCGACACGCGTCGAAAGCTTTTGACCAGTGTGACAGGAGTGGGACAGTCAGGTAGAATGCGTCTGTTATTTATATTTATTTATTTATGATCACAGGTACAGCTATAGAGGGCAAGAACTGATTATGGTCCGGGCGTTGTAGGCCAGCTGAACCAGCGCTAGCCGCGGGTCTCGGGGGTGGGCGCGACTGCGGTCGACCGTCCTGTAGTCCGGGAGCTGAGCGTCACACCCGATGAGCTGATAGCCCAAGCTGGAGAGCGGCCGGAGCGGTGGTGTCGTGACGCGAACGAGTCGCCTCGGTGGGGCTTCGGGACGTCGCAACTTCTCAGGCGTAGGCGGCAGTGGTGACACCGGTCAGGGGACCGCACGTGAACCGTAGAAGGCGCGTCGGGCGTGGCGTCTTTGCCGGGCCGCGAGTGCGGACGGCGAGTACGGCATCCGTGAGTTCACACGGCGTGGATGGCATGGCAGAGCCTCTTCGGCTACGCGTGGCGTGGTGCACGGCAGAGCCTCTTCGGCTAAGCGTGGTGTGCTGCACGGCAGAGCCTCTTCGGCTAAGCGGGGTGTGGTGCACAGCAGAGCCTCTTCGGCTAAGCGTGGTGTGGTACACGGCAGAGCCTCTTCGGCTAAGCGGGGTGTGGTGCACGGCAGAGCCTCTTCGGCTAAGCGGGGTGTGGTGCACGGCAGAGCCTCTTCGGCTAAGCGTGGTAGTAGTGCGTCGCTCGTATGGATCCCAACTAGCAGCCGGGACGAGTGATGGATGCACTGATTCCTCTGCCAGTCTCAGCCCCTTATATACCACCCTTGTGTGGGTGGGGGTAAGGCTAGCGGGTGCGCAGTCACCCCGAGTGGCCGTACCCTCGATCGCTCTCAGGTAGTGTGATGTCACCACTGCTTGAGCCGCGAGCGCTTTGGGCAAGCGGCCGTATCCAGGTTGCTCGCTCGGGCCGCTATCATTTGCGCGGTCCCAACAAGACATACAAAATTACATAAATAAATGCAATACATGCCTTTTGAATAAATAACAACGAAACCCCATTCAAATCCCCAACATATTAACACCAACAGCCGAAAAACCTATCGATAAATTAGATATAGATTTGTTATCCCTAGAAAAGATAAGAACGCCATTACGATATTAGGAAAATTAATAAAATATTTTACACATTTCACTATTCCTCTGGAACTTGTATCCGATAACGGCTTAGAGTTCAATAATAAAATTATTCAAAACTATTTAGAATTACGAAATATAAAAATACATTACATTTCAGTCGACAATCCAAAAAGCAATGGCATCGTCGAGCGATTTCACTCGTCGCTTGTCGAACACATGTGCATTTTAAATCAACATCCCTTAATAAAGTCTTTTAAAATGAAAGAACGTATAAACTATGCATTAATAGCTTATAACAACAGCATTCATTCTACCACAAAAAGAACGCCAGTCGAAACTGTATATGGTATGGACATCAATTCAAACATTAAACCCGAAGAAATTATTGTAGAAGATTACGTACAAAAACATGCAGAAATATTGAAAGAAATTAATCAGCAAGTAAAACAAAGTATCGAAAAAAGTAAAGCAAAATACGCTAAACAATTCAATATCCCTGAACAAGTCCACTTAAAAATCCATAAACGAAACGCGGGTAAAATCGAAAAAACCTAAATTTAAGATTATTAGCTAAAAACCATAGTAAATGAACGCGGACAAATAATCGACGACAAAAATAAAAAAGACAAATTAAGTCAACTGAAAAAACCTCGTGTTACTGTTCCGGATTGATTCCCTATGGAATCACAGTAATTATAAAAGATGACCAAAACGCCGGCATCAAAATTCTCGGACTCGGTATCGCACATATACAGGTAAACACCCAAATTATAATCTTCAAAATTCCTCTTAACAAATTATTTGAACAATCTGAAATACTCGAACGAAACATGAAAGCCCTATCTTTAATATTAGACTCTCATAAATTTGACAGTAGTATTGTTAACAATCATAACATTCTAAACTCACTGATTATCCATATAAAGGAGAAAACACAATTACTAAATTTACATAGGAAAAAACGAGGTCTGATAGACGGTCTTGGCACTATAATTAAAAGTATAACTGGAAATCTCGACAGCACAGATAAAGAACGATATGATCAAATATTAGACAATATTGGAAATAATCAGAAAGTTATGTCCAATAAAATGAATACACTTATCAAAATTAATAACAACATTACCGCTCAATTTAATGATAAAATAAAATTAATCAACGAAAATAATAACGCATTGAATGAAAGAGTTCAAGTTATAGATGGTTATGTTGTAAGAATCTTAGATGAATTGGCAACAATAAAATTTCAAAATGTCATTAACGAATTCATACAAGTAGCACAAGACATTTATTTTTCATTAGTTCAAATCGAAGAAACGTTCACATTTTGTAAGTTAAATGTTTTATACTTTGGCGCAATAAATCATGATCAATTTTTGAAGGAAATAAACAAAATTGATAATAACCAATTACGTTCACTCATATTAAATAACATTCAGAATAATGATATTTCAAAAACATACTGTACTTATGAAAATCAAAACTTCACAATTCTCATCGAAATACTGGCGAATACCCGAGTAGAGGAGCTAATCCAAGTCACACCTATCCCGACAAACTTACACAATAATTACGAAACTATAAACATTGTAAATGGATTTTATTCCAAAAACAATTGTAAAACAAAACTAATAAATAAATGTATAAAATTAGATGATAAGGAATATTATTGTGAATCTCAAAATAACGAGCACAATAAATGTTTAGAAAATATTATATGTTACAAAGAGTTCGAACATTGCGAATATTCAAAATTATCACAAATAAATTCTCTAATAAATAAAAAAAATTCTAAAGTAAAGTATTTGTATTTACCTAACGAACAACAAATTAAATTAACCTGTAATAATAATTTTGACGTTCAGAAACTTAACGGAATTTATGTTACTGAAAATTGTGAAGTAAATAATCAAATAGAAGTATTTAATAATTTTGGCAACTTGATAGATTTAAATCAAAATATAACAAATTTACAAATTAAACATTTGGAAAATAAAATTCACAATATTTCAAATTTGAATATCGAAAGACAGAAAGAAATCCACTTAGACTCAATTTATAAAATATCTAATAATAACCAAACTCATTACGTAATAATGTACTCTTTTATAATTTTAATTATTGTTATAATAATATGTTATAGTTTAAGAAAATATTGTAAATGCAGAAATTATCCTATTAAAAGAAATGAAATTAACAATAAAAATATTAAATTAAATCAAATTAGTAAAAGCAACACTTCTGAAGAGTTGACTTTTTCTCTTAAGGGTGAAGGAGAAATATAACAGTCCAACCCTGTATTTCGCAACATCGTGCGAACTTACATCAGCTAAGTTCCCATGAGTGTAATAAAACCCCATAGTCAGATAATCTCTGCATCTTATCATGTAAGATAGAATATGTGTAGTTTTAGATTCAGATTCACACTGTAGTTTGAAGTAACAACAGCTCTGCTGTTAGCTTGTAGCGTTTTGAGCAATAAAGATAATATAAAAAAAAAATTATTTTTTTATTTATTTCGAATAAATTGAAAATATATTTTATATATATATACGAGGGTAAGGTGAAAAGTTCTCGGCCTCAGACAGAGATGGCTTTCCAATCAGCATAAATTTGTATTTCCTGCCTAGTTGCATGTGTCATTAGGTCGTATGAAAAATTTCAACTTGTTCTCCTAAGTAGTTTCTTTACACGAATTTTTGAAGTACACTTCTTGTGTGTTTTTCGTTAAAATGGATAAAATTGAATATAGTGCGGTCATAAAATTAATCGTTTTGGATGGATTAACCCCCAAGAAATTCTTTCGAAGTTGACAAAAGTTTACGGGGACTCTGCTCCTTCCATGTCAAACGTTAAAAAGTGGGTAGCTGAATTTAAACGTGGTCACACGTCCTTCGAAGATGACCCACGTGAAGGACGGGCAAAAACTGCCACCACAGCGAAAATCATCAAAAAAGTGAATGATATCGTGTTGGACGATAGGCTAGTGAAGGTCAGTGAGATAGCTGAGGCTGTGGGGATAGCGGAAGAAAGGGTGCGAAACATCTTGCATAAAGAATTAGAGATGCGAAAGTTCTGCGCAAGATGGGTGCCGCATTTGTTGAATGCCGATCAAAAGCAAATGCGTAAACGATCTTCGCAGCAATGTCTGTACCGAATACACTATTCATATCAATAAATAATTTGATTACGTATTCATTTATTTCTGCAGTTTTGCTATATTTATTGTTTGTATTCTTTCTAATATATGGAACGTTCCTTTGAATTAAAAAAAAAATTGTAACAATGATCTTCAGTTTGTTAAAATGTACAACATCGGTCGATATTTTTACAATAAAATCATTTTAATTTAGAATTTTAATTTTTACATATTCTGTAAGGCCTGCAATTGGCCCACAATATGCAGCTCTAACTGATAATTGTATTTGTACTTTACAAATACCTTCGGTTAAACAATCTACATTTTAAAACAAAAGACAAAATGTCTATTGCGATGTGAAATTGAGTCTTAATAAATAAAGAAAAAATAGGAAAAAAATTTCCATCACTTGTCTCATAATTCCACAGAGGTTTTACAGCACGTTTGCATCAACTTCTCAGGTCATCAACAAACGGCTGGTCAGTTCAGCTGTAACCATAGACGCGTTTCGTCCTTACAGACTCATCAGTATGGTGCGATCATTTATCCAACTAGACCAACTCGGGAATAGTGGATTGTGATACCGACTTAGCTGAACTGACTGATGTTAACCTATCTACACCGGTAACATGACATGAGAGCTATGGAGCCACTCGTGGTGCCATCTACCGACAAAATCGCAAACTGCTTGACAGCTATTGAAATAAAACAAAAGACAAAATGTTTATTGCGATGTGAAATTGAGTCTTAATAAATAAGAAAAAATAGGAAAAAATTTTCCATCACTTTTCTCATAATTCCACCGAGGTTTTACAGCACGTTTGCATCAACTTCTCAGGGTTGAAACGGCTGGTATCACAATCCACTATTCCCGAGTTGGTCTAGTTGGATAAATGATCGCACCATACTGATGAGTCTGTAAGGACGAAACGCGTCTATAGTTAAAGCTGAACTGACCAGCCGTTTGTTGATGACCTGAGAAGTTGATGCAAACGTGCTGTAAAACCTCGGTGAAATTATGAGAAAAGTGATGGAAAATTTTTTCCTATTTTTTCTTATTTATTAATGTACATTTTGATCTTCAGTTATATTTATACGTAATTGATTTAGTTTAGCTAATTTCGTAAAACAATATTTATTTAAATCTTGATGTAGATTAGATTTGAAGCTAGCAGCTTTATTAAATAATTTTCCAAAGATATGTTTACAAGAAAATGTCGATTTCCACATAACTTTCCATAGGCTCCACTATTATTGCAAAGACTTTAAACCCTCACGCCAAATTCGTGTATTACGTTTTAATTTACTTAACGTCAAGTACATTGTCGTTAATTTATCCCAATGATACATTTTTGCACAGTCGTCTTCTTTAGGTAACCAAACAAGAATATCTTGATTAGTATTATTTGGATCAAGTTCAGATACAAATTTATTATCTTTCAAACCAGACCAACTCGGATCGCTGTAAATAAGAACACTATGAAAAGAAATTGTACTTACTTTTTTATGTAAGGTATTCAATTGCTCAATCATATTTGCAACATTTACCGGTAGAGTGTAGGATCACGTATTATCAAAGATTTCCAACATATTATCAGGAGACGAGTCGTCTGATCTGAGACTATAAAGTCGACGTCGTCCACGTTGTCATACATAATATAATAAATAATAAATTGTCAAACAAAACAAAGTCAAGAATTTTCATTTGATTAAAAGTTAAATAAACACCAGGTATCAAAGGTGAAATCCATCGAACCATTGTGCAGCTACAGGTATTAACACACTTTTGGGTACTGTAATAGCTTTGATATAGATGCAAAATTTTTCTTACTTAGGACCACTAACTTCAGACATCTTAAAAGAGAGACCATACTAAATCAAGAGTGTGAGACAAAGAAAAGAACATTTACATAATACGCGCTAATACGAAATTCATCATCAATCAGCAAAACATAAATTTGAGTATTGTAATGAATTTAAATTATTTTTTATGCTTATTTATTTAAATTTATTTAACCTAGTCATTGTTTTCCTTTTTTTACATAATTATGGAATATATTTAACCTTATCATTATTATTCTGAGTACAAATTCCTACCTGATTTTGTCTATTTAATCAATTTGCAATTTTGCGTGATCATTCATAAGTAAGTTTTCATGCCCCTTGTGTGGTTGTGTCTGCAAATTCTAATGTGAATAAAGTGCTCTTCGAGTATTACACTATTATACGATTTTACTTAATTACACATACCTACATTTATTTTATTTTAAAATAAAGCAGATATTCTTTCCGCCAACAGGTAACAAATTTATGAAGGGTTTCAAACTTATTTTGGCTGTAAGTTTATTTTATAATATAAATAAATTTAATCCGGTAAACGAAATAATTATATCTTTTATAGTGTAATGATTTTCGGCTTCCTGGAGGTGTATAAGTTTGAGGCACAAAAATAACTCAAAACTATTTGTCTTAAACGAAATTAAAAGTATTTATTTAATGAATGAAAAATAAAAATAAAATAAACTTATTTATACTAATTAACACTAGAACAAAACTTAAACACTAATTACGAATTTACAGAGACTATTTATATTACGATATTTGTCACCGCGTTCGAAGTTAATTGTCAACTAACCCCAGCCGCCCGCGTCTGCTTTTATACTCCAGTCCGATATCTCGATCTTTCCAGAATATCCCAGAACCCGACCCCTCACGTCCAGAGAAGTGAGCTCACGCTATTGCGTTTGGCCAGTCTCATTGTAACGCACCACTCGGGCACTCGAGTATGTTTCTGGAACGCTCTCGGTTCTCGAGAAGATTCTAGAACGTTCTCGACTGGTTAGCTCATTTCTTATATTCGTTACAGTAGTTTTTAAGATGTAAGTTAGCAATATTTCTTTTTGACTTCATTACTATTCTGTAGATAAATCATCAAAATTAAATGAATTATATAGTTTGTTTAAATTTAGAAGCTACGACATTATTTGTTATATTTAGCTAGTATATTGAGGTCCTAATGCATCTCTTAAATAGTTGTGTATTGATAAGGGCTGGCAGGACTCGTTTTCACTAGATGGCTTTGAGAAATATGATATTTGTGGTATTTATAATCATTTGAATATAATAATAATTTTCACATACATACAGGCAAGTTAATATTTTGTTGCTGATTGACATTAAAAATGCTATGAAAAAACAACAAGTTTAACATTTATAATTTAATTTAATAATAGTATGTTATACAATGACGCTAAAATGGTTGCGATTATTCTGAACGATGAAGTTTACAACCCAAGCCAGCAAAGCGAGCCAGGATTATAATTATACGAAGGAATAATAGACATTTTAGCGAATTGTATACTATACTTTATCTAGAACAACTGGAAGATAATTTTTTCAAGGCAATTTCATCATCAAATTTATGTCCTGATGTAATTTAAATAGAAACAGCAGGTGAACGGAAAATAGGAAAAGAGGAAATCATGTCAAAAATTTGCATAAAAACACCAGAATTCTGTGGAAATACATCATGACCGAATTATTTGAGACAATTTGAAGCTGCTGCAAAAGCTAATGGTTGGTCTCCCAGGGAGAAGACAATTTCGTTGACAGTAACGTTGCGTGAAAATGTCGTCGATATCTTGCCAATACTAAAGCCAGAAGAGCTAGAAGACTACGATCAGCTAGTCAAGCATTTAGATACGTGATATGGACATGCGCACCTAGAACAGGTGTATCAAACACAACTAAGGTGCCGATATCAGAAATCAAACGAAAGTCTCCAAGAATTTGGAACTGAGGTTGCTTATTTGGTTCGCCTCGCATATGCTACAGCTTCGGACAGTGTTTTAGAGTGCTTAGTCATCCAAACGTTTATTTATGGAATCCGAGATGGCGAAACTCAACAAGCACTAAGATTAGCTCGTCGTAAAACATTAGCCGATGCACTGTCTCATCTTTTAGAACAAAAAGCTGCGATACTAGCTTCGCGTAGCCAATCTAGGGTGTGGTCAATATACAGCGATATGAAGAATGAAGATAATGAAGATGCAGAAGAGAAGTTAAGACGACTCGCTACAGAAATAATTGGAGGCAAGAGAGAAATACGTTGTTGGAATTGCGCTAAACTAGAAAACCCACAAAGGCATTGCGGGAAGCCGTTGAGCAAGACGACAGAAGCTAAGTCGGAAAAAACTTAGTGTGGTTGATGCGATGGGGCAATCGTCGACACGTACTCTGGTAGCCCCACATTCCATCGTATACGTCGCCTCTTTTTATCATCAAGTCAACAGCATTTTCGTGGATTTTCTCGTTGACGGAAGGCCACTCAAAATGTTACTAGATACGGGTGCAACAAAAACAATAATAAGATCCGACTTAGCAAAGAAGTTCGCACCGAGACAACAAGTAAGTGGCGAATACGTATAGCAACTGGAAAACTAGCTACATCATCAGGAGATTTAGATGTGACTATCAACATCGGGAACACCTCTCTCTAGCATTGTGTACTGGTAGCTGAAAGTCAGGGTATAGTAGTATCGGTTTATTTGTTAGTAATAGTTTATGTCTCAAAACATTGTTTGTATTCTAAATTAATAACGTCAATAGTCGCATACTTTTTTAGAATTTTTGTCATGGATTTAGTAATTTTTGTGAAGTTCTTTATGAACTTCCTATAATATTAGATAAGTCCTAAAAATCCTTTAATTTGTTTTGTCGTGGTTGGTAATGGGTAATTTAGAATAGCTGAAATTTTGTCTGGGTTAGGTTTAACGCTATGATGGGTTACAATATGACCGATCATTTTTTAGAAATTCCGATTTATCCAATTAAATTTTTAAGCTGGCTTCCTTTAATCGGTCAAATACTAATTTCAAATTACTAATATGTTCATCTAGGCTTGTACTAAAAATGATTATATCGTCCAGATATACTAGACAAATTTAAGGAGTTAAGTCTCTCAAAACATTGTCCATGACCCGTTGAAAGTTCTCTGGCGCGTTCTTTAGTCCAAATGGCATTCGTAAGAACTCATAATGGTCGTATTCAATACGGAATGCTGTTTTAGATAGGTCAGTCTTGTTCATTTTAATTTGATGGTAACCCAACGCGAGATCCAAGGTGGTAAAATAGTGACACCGTCCGAGTTTGTTCAGCTAGTCAGTAATGTTAGGTATGGGATTTTTATCTTTGATGGTATTTTCATTTAGTTTTCGGTAGTCGATGACTACTTGCCATTTTTGGTTGCCCAATGTGTCAAGTTTTTTGGGGATTACCCAGATTGGGGAAGACCATGGTGAATTAGACGGGCGAATTATTTTTTGGTTAAGCATTTTATTTATTTGGGACCTAAGTTTCTCAGTATGACTATGAGGGTATCCATATGATTTCGTATATATGGGTACTTCATCTTTAGTTCTGATTTTATATATTACTTGATTACTAAAAGGTAAATTTAGATTTTCTAAATAAAAGAAAATATTCAAGTATAGTTTAATTAGTTTTGAAATTGCAATTTCTTCTTTGTTCATAATGATCCGGTCTAATTTTTAGTTTATCGAAATTTACTTTTTCCATTTGTGTAAGATTTAAATTTGAATTTCTATTCGCTGTATAAATCTCATAATTGTCTAACGTTTCCACTATACTCGGAATTTCAAACTGATATTTAACTTTATTCTCTGATAAGTTAATAATTGTACAAATAGCTTGAAAAGTTTTTGCTACAGTAGCACATTCAGGAATTATTGAATTTTTTGTTCTGATTTCTGGAAGTAGAATATTACCTTTTCCTTTATTAACTTTTATTTTAATTATTCTTTCTTAGTCGGTTCTATTATGCCAATATTACAATATTTTTCATTTATTGTTAAATTATTTGTATCGGGGGTGGCTTTAGAATTATGATAATGAATTTCGATTTTACTGTTTAGGGTAATTATCATATCGTTTACTGTATCAATTGAAATTTTTAGTTTTTTTATATTTTTCATACCAAGTAGTAAATCAAATTGATTATGAAATTTTAAAATATTAAATTTTAACACAGGGTTTGAATTGTCCATAAGATAAAAAAAAATGTACCCTACTTCTCGGTAGATGAGCCGTGTGCAGTTGTAATCAGAAACTGACTGTTTGTAGTGTTTAAAAGCAATGTCGGGAATTACAAATGATTTCGTGCTACCAGTGTCTACTAAGATTTTAAATTATTCTCTGGAATTATAATGAATGGCAGTTATTTGTTAAGTTCATTAATTGGAAGTATGAAATATTTGTTCTGAGGATATTTCGTCTAAAAAAGAATGTTCGTTTTGATTTGATATGTTAGTTTCAGTTGTAATTTTTGGGTTATCATAGAGCGTATAAGTATAAGTTTGTGTTTCTGGTTGATCTACAATGTTGTGTTCGTCTGTTTCATTTACTATTTCTACTTGATTTATATTATAGAGTTCTTCCTCGATATTTTTTGAAAAGAATTGTCTGTTTTGACATATGAAATTTTGCTTTTGAGTGGAAGGTCCGGGTCTTGGGGCATTTAATTGTGTATTTCGTGTAGATATACTCATTGGGGTAGGTCTGAGAAGTGGTTGATTAGTATTTCTAATCATTGTAGGCAAGTTAGTTCTGTATGTTGGTTATTAAAATATATCGGTGGTATATTAAACATGTAGTTAGTGTTCTGTGGTATATTTGGCACTTGAAAGGATCTGTTATTTCTAAAATTTTGATTATCTTTTGAAATGGTTTTTGAAAGGCATTACATTTGTTTGGAATGATTTTCAAACTGAAAATCGTTTGTAAGCACACTCAGTGCAGCGTTTAGGTCAGCAGGTTTCGTTGATTTCATGAGTTACCCTATTGACTCCTTTAATCCCTTTAATAAAATTTTGAGGGCGTAATTTCCAAAGAAATCAGTTATTATTGCTGCAGTAGTCGGGTGATTTGTTACTACATACGATACTTGCTAATTTAGAATGTGTTGTAGTTTATTATAAAAATCAAATACCGTATCGTTCGCGCCTTGTTTTAGTTCGGTTATTTCTTTTGTTAGTGTAAAACAATCTCTTTTGTCCGCATACGTATCTATCAGTGAAGTTTTTAAAGTTTCCTAAGTTTTAACGAAACAGCTAGAAATATTTATATATTCTATTCTACACTATATATATATATATATATATATATATATATATATATATATATATATATATATATATATATATATTACGAAACCGAGGAATTAGGTAGTTTATGTCAAGGTTGCGTACTGATTGAATTGCAGAATTGGTTTTAACTGTTTATTCTGTCGAGTTATATTTTGTAGTAGTACACTATTTCTATGAATGCACAGAGGTAAACTTAGTCTAGGTGATGTACAAGTAAGGTCGAAGATGACCGAACACACCCGAACGAGAGATCAGACAGAGAACATAATCTCCCCCCGTGGAAGATGTTACTTCAACTAACTTTAATTATTTTATTATAAAGCAATTATATAAGTAAATAGGAAAAATATAAAATAAAAAATTTAACAACTATTTGCTGTTAATTATAAGAAAGCATGAACGAAAACGTAAATAAGTGTTAATTACAAATGAACAAAAATTTATCAAATCATAATTTAACAAATGCCCTTAATATGTAAGCGCTTCCCTGCACTGCACTTTATTGACTTTATAGCACCTTAACTTGATCAAATGGTAGCACACACAGTTTTCGGGTGGCATGTTTCTTCTTTTGTGCGCACAGTCGCCACGCGCACGGTGTTCTCTTCTCCTGGGTAAGTTTCGATGACGCAACCGATTCTCCAGGACAACGGAGGTATGTTTTCTTCTATCAGGTTCAGCATGTTCCCTATCTGGAGAGGCGGCGTTGTATTCGTGCGTCAGTTCACACGAGACTGAAGCTGCGTCAGGTACTCGCAGCTCCAGCGCTTCCAGAAGTGAGCTGGTAGACGCTCCACTAGTTGCCACCTGGATAATATGTTGGCTTTTATATTACTGAGGTCATGTTCCGGAATTTCCGTCAGCGGTTGCCCAATGAGGAAGTGTCCAGGAGTGAAGGTTTCTAGGTCATTTGGGTCGGTAGAGAGAGGTGTCAGGGGTCGAGAATTTAAGCAAGCTTCTATTCTAACTAACAAGATTTGCATTTCGCTGAAGGTTAATTTAGCATTTCACATAGTTCTTTTTAAATGACTTTTAATTGATTTAACACAACTTTCCCATAATCCATCCATGTGCAGAGATTTTTGCGGTATAAAATGCCACTTAATGTTTAGTTTTACCATTTCCTCGTTTATTGCATTTTTAACTTTGTCTTGCTTAAAAAAGTCTGTAAGATTTTTAATTAATTATGTGCAACAACAAAATTGGTTGCGCTGTCAGAATAGACTTCATCTGACAAACCGCGGCGGCCAATAAATCTTTTAAAGACACCTAGAAATTCATCGGTGGATAAGTCTGGTACTAATTCAATATGAGCAGCTTTAGTAGCAAAACATACAAAAACCGCGATGTAAGATTTAACGAGTCGCGTGCCGCGACCTCGAGATTCTTTTGTTAATACCGGGCCAGCGTAATCAACTCTTGTTACAAAAAAAGGACGCGAAGGCTGTACTCTGCTGGCCGGAAGGTCGCCCATTTTTTGGGTAAAATTTTTGGGATTTATTTTAAAGCATTTTACACACTGATATAACACTTCTCTAGTAACACTTCTACCTGATATCATCCAATATCGTTGGCGTATTGCAGCCAACGTGGCTTGGGGGCCGGAGAGTAAATTGTCCTCGTGAATTTGTTTAATTATAAGCTTTGTTATAAAATAATTTTGAGGTAAAATGATAGGATGGTTTACATCGTTTTCAATTTTTTAATCAGCCGCCTACCCTAACTAAGCCTGTTTTGTCTAAAAATGGATTTAAAGGCAATAACTTTGATGACGTATGTAACGGTGTATTGTCACTCAGGTGTTTTAAATCGTTTGCGAATTCAGTTTTTTGTATTAAATGTTTTTTAACCGATAAGATGCCTTTTATTTTATTACCTTTTTTATTCTTACACTTGCGAATAAATCTGAGAATCCATGCGAACATTCTTTGTAATTTTTTTTTAATTTAGAAAAAAATTGTTAGATTAAATTTTTCTTGTTTTTCCAAAACTGTGTGCATACTGACGCGTATCTCAGGAATCTCTATTTTTAAATTAATTACAGAATGCCGCCAAACAGATTCATAGCTTTTTAAAAAATCTGGTCCATTAAACCAGATATTGTTTTTAATTAATTCTGAAGGCAGAACACCTCAGCTTAAAATATCTACTGCGTTATTTGCCGATCTGACGTGATACCACCTGTTTGTACTTGCTATTATTCCTGAAACTCGATTCGCAAGGAACGTTTTTAAATATGATGATAGAGTATTTATTCAAGCCAATGCTATGTTTGAATCTGTCCATAAGACCTCCCGCGAGATGTTTAAATTAATTGCCATGCGAACTTTTTTTGTTAATTGCGCTAATAATAAAGCTCCACTCAATTGTAATCGAGGCAGCGTAATAATTTTTAAAGGAGCTACACGTGATTTTTAACACAGTAATCGTGTTTCGAATACATTGTCTGAATTGCAAGATCTGATATAGATTACCGCTTCATAGCCTTGCAAGGAGGCGTCACAAAAACCGTGAAATTCGACAGCATTTTTAGAACTGCATGTTTCTTGGAAATCTTATTCCCAGAATGTTATTTAAATTTTCTAAGAATGACTTCCAACGCGTATTTATGTGACCTTAAGCTTTGTCGTAACACTGGCATTTTTAAATACAGCGTGGCGCGGTAAAAAGGAATGCGTATTATTAATTTCATCAACCGAGATTTTGGTATTCTTTAATTAATTTTGAGTATTCTAGCTTTAATTCGAGATTTTTATTTAGTTTACGCTCAATATTGTGAAAACGTTTCAAGGCTACGGATCTTGTTTCTCCCAATTTTAATTTGTTGTTTTTTATTGGAGTTTAACCATAAACGTACCATTTGATACTCGAGTATTGTTAATTTTGAAATGGTTTTCGCATTCCAATTCTTCTTGTGAGAAATTTTTGCGATTATTATTGTAATTAGTTATGTTATCCAGCGCAAGATATTTCTGCATTTGCTTTTCTAAGTTATTATTATTTAGTAATAAAGTAGACAGATTGGAAGATGTTTGCAGTAAAGTACCGCCATTAGAGCAGGAGCCACCTATATGAATCCGAAATAGGTTTTCTGTAAAATTAAGTCGCATGGGATCTTGACCTACCCTATACATAAAAGGTCCCAAAACAGCTCAGCTCCTATAAGTAAATCTACTTTATTGGGCTTATAGAATTTGGTATCTGCTGCATACAAATTTTTGGGAATTTCTAGCGAGACCGGGTTTATGGCGGCTATTGGAAGATTTTCCGTTATTTTTTCTACAATAAAGGAATTCAAATTTGCAGAAAAAGAGTTATATTTAGAATTTATTTCAACTGAAACTTTCTGATTTGTTGAACTAATTATACTATTTAAGGCTGCTCCGTAGTCAGCGTAAAACCGCTTGAAATTTGTATGCTTTTTGTTCCAGTTCTAGATAAACAAATTTGTTCAAATTTTGTTAGAATGAAGAAAATAATAAAATATTATGTTTTGTATCTTTATAATCTCGTAAAACTTAGTAATAAGTTAGTTAAGTGCACATATATATATATATATATATATATATATATATATATATATATATATATATATATATATATATATATATATATATATATGTAAAGACATATACACGATTTTAACAGTTTAGAAAGTACTTGGGTATATAAATTAGATATGAAATGAAAGATTTTGCAAAAATAAAACTTTCTTTATACGAATATTTTCATTAAAGTTTCGCATTTCTGAGTAAAGTATTTATTTGTTTTCGATATTTCGTGTCACGATGTCACATATTTAACGCCTTATGTACAAACCGATGCAACCCAAATGACAATGTCTGCTCTGAACGATGCGGTGTCTGAAGGATTTCGGAGCAGGTAGTTTTTATTACGGTTTCACAATAAACATCGCAAACTTTTGTGCCCACAGGCACAGGCTTCTCTGTAAACTGACGATAGTGATGAACTGATGACATAGCGTGCACGGAACTACTGTTCTGATATTTCGACATGAAAATGTTATAGATATTTACGAGAAATTTAATTTTTAATTTAGTATTTAGTATAAGTATTTATATATAAAAAAAGTAAATTAAATATTGTTATGTAAGTATTTGATTAAGATTTTAATGTTATTTTAAAATAAGGGCAGATAGACGCAAAAAATTGTAATTATGTAGGTAATAATATTTATTCAGGTTTTATAATACGAGTACACAAACTAGTCGTCAAGACATAAAAACATATAAAATAAAAATAAATGCTCATTCATTTAAAGACCATTCAACATATATCAATATAATTAATAGTAACATGGAAAAACATAAGCGTGGCATAAATTAGTAATTTATTAAAAAATGTCTCTAATAGGTAAGCCGCGGCTATACCTCGAATTAATAATTTCTGGTAAAAGTAAGTTGAGATAAAAATTTGTTACTTTTGTTATAATTTTATCTTGCCAAAATGAATTGGATCTATTATTTTTTTCAATGAAAATATCAATGTTCGTGTACACCATAAAATAGCATGCATTTTTATTACAAATATTTAATTGTCCTTGTACCTAATACATGTAATTATCATTTTCTTTTAAACAAATTTTACCATTTTTTGGTTCTAAAAATTTTATAACTCCTCAGCAAGATAATCGCGGGACAATAGAGTTCCGCGGGACCTCGGTTGGGAAACACTGATTTACTTGGAATTACCCAAATTTGCAGTATTTACGATTTGATCTTAATATTCCCATCACTGATGAAATATAATAAATAGGTAAGTATGTAATTAATTAAAATAATAACACTCGGTTTAGTTACACTAGAAAAGTATATTTTTTACTTGATTGTAAATGTTGAACTTAAATTTATTATTTATTGTATTTATAGTGAGGTTAAATTGGATCCAAAAAATCTTGTGAAATTTGATGAATGGCCTTGGGGATCCTCAAGATTGGTAAGGAAATAAATAACGTATTTATTTAATAACAATTATATTTATATTGTATTTATTGTAATATACAAAAAGTTGATATATTTCTTTGCTTCTTTTTCGACTGTAAATTTTATATGTGGATTTATATTGTTGATTAGAGTTAAAAAAATATTTAATTGTTTATCAGATCCAGAAAATAAACAAAGGATATCGTCAACATATCTGAACCAGAATTTTAAGTTCAGCATTTACCGTAACGAAACGTTCACTGATGTAATTATACCTGCTAATTCAATTTTGCAACTATTGAGTTGTATAATTCTGCAGCGTTATTAGTAATATTTTCTATGAAACTATCAAATTTATTAGCTACATTCTGAACTGCCTGTAATAGTTTCGCAAAAATATGTGTTGGAATGGTTGGTATCCGATTTGGTTCGGTATCTGTTCTTTTACAAAATAGCCTCTTTCGCCGCAATTTTGGTGATCGCCAAATTTATGACGTCCAATAAGAATATCCTTACTTAGTTCTATTATTTTTTCGTGACTTGTTATATTCTGCTCCTTCCTATACTGGATTGCTTTTGCTATACTCTCATAAAACCGAATTAAATTTCTTTTTGTACTCACTGCATTCAAAATAATGTTTACATAACCTTGGAAACCGATGGAAAGTTTGATTTTGTGCACTAGTGCGCAAAGTAATTGAAAAATACACCCATTTTATGTGATTCCAAATTTGGACTATTAAAACGCTATTTGTACTTATTTATATACGCACATTTTAAGGGATTTATAAAAGAAGTAGAGACATTAGCTTATAACGCCATCAAATAGACATATTTTTTAACAAACTTTGCGAGAAAAAATTAACAATTTGTTTTCAAATAATAAATGTCAATTCATGGCATACTAAACTGTCAATATAAATTCACGCTTCAAATTTAATAAATTACCTCATTGTCCATCATATTTTTGCTCGTTCAAAAAGCGTTGTATAAAACTCGTGCGCGAAAACGCCATTTGCATCATTCGAGCGAATTATTGCACGAGCGAAGCGAGTGCTTTAAAATTGCGCTCATGTGCAATGTATGTCTTCGTGCACTAGTTATGTAAATAGTTATTTTATGTTGCCGTACTTGTTTGTGCGTATTCATTAAATCAAACCTACACGTTCTTTCGATTTGAAATTAACGTCAAAAAAAGAACAATCGAAACCACTGTGTTTGATAGATTTTAGTTCTTTTAAAAAATACTGCATATCTACGATTTTTCTACCTACACTATCCCAATCCTTATATTATTGTACGTACAACAGTCATAAACAGACTCTTACTCCGTTCCACTTAGCTATGTGATTTATGGCTTTTAACTAGTAACGTATTTTTTTCGTAAGTTTGCAACACGACATGTTTGTATGAATTGATGGAATGTATAAGAAACGGGCGAATGAACGATTTTCTGACTGACTCCGGAGCGGCCTTAAGCTCTTAGATTCTACGGGAGAAGGGCATGATTTTAAATTCAATTCTTTGAACATAGAATATGTAATGAAATTTGATATTGAACCCTGATCTAAAAATATTCTAAATGGTCGGTATTCATTACTGGAATTTTTTTATTAAGATAAGAGCTGTGTATAATAATACAAAGTTTTTGTGATGATAAGCTTGAAAATTAACCGTAGCTGCTTGGTTCATAGTTAACTCATTCTCTGAATGTAAAAGCGTATGATGCTTTTTATTGCAAGTACGACGCCTTGATTTCTAACGGCAATCTGTTATTAAATGATTGTTTCTGAGGCAATTTGTACACAGTTTAAGATTCTGAGCTTCATGTAACCTATTTATTGAATTCAGATTTATAAATTTGTCACACTGACTAATACTATGCGCTGTATTTTCTCAAAATAGACTTAAAAATATTTTGCTTTGCGTAGTTGCATATGAAACCGTTCGCGATTTGAGAGTTTGGCTGTATGCTTTTATTGAAGTGTTAGGAGTTGAATGGCGGACCGTTTTATTCGAATTTATAGATAATGTATTCAAAGACTCTAAAACAAATCAGCGTTTTTCTACGAATTTAGTTAATTATTCGTATGTAGGCACTTCTGAATCTTAAGAGAATGCTATTCACGCTTCGTACTGAAATCTATTTTTTCGGTTATAATGGGCACTATTAAAGCGTGCCACATATCGATCTCAATTCATAATGTATTTATTGAGATTACGTTTGCAAAAACATTATGTATCTAATAATTCGCGAAGCGTTGTAGGTGATGATTTTATAAGTGCCGGTGCATTTAATATTGAAAACACATGATTGTACATTATTAGCCGTTTGTTTTTAAAACGTTTTTCTAAGATATCCCAGGCATTTTTGTAATTGCTTTCGTCTATCGTTAAAGTATCTACATATCGTAGCGCTTTGTCTCGCAAGCACGATTTTAAATATTGTAATTGTTGTCTATTATTCAGAGTTTTATTTTCATTTATAATTGATTTAAAGGAATGTTCCAAATTTAGCCAATCTTTGTTATTACCATTTAATGTTTTAAAATTTAGAATAGGTAAATTAAGAGACGCACTTTCATTTAACTGACCTTGACCACTTACTGCAGTGGTATTATCAAAGGATGGACGTAAACTAACATTTGGTTTATCTAGAATATTCTTGATATTAGTAACTAAATTACAATATGACTCTTCGAATTCTGCTCGTTTTTTCATATGTTCCGCTAGTGTTGTTGTTTCTTCTAATTGTTTAATTTCATATTGAAGTTGATCAAAATCTTTACGCGCATAACTTAGAATTTCTAATCGTACATTTAACTGGTTTAAACTGGTCTTTGTAATATCAAAAGATTTAATGAAGTCGTCGCTACATGTTAATTTATTTTCGACAACATCGCGTTGCGCTTGATAATGCTCTAATTTCCTCATTTTGAAAGAAGATCAAATGATTAACATAGAAAACTTGCTTGAATTAGAGAGAATTATGGATAAGACTGGAGGAGAAATGGCAACCACTATCCTGGTGATGATGACTCTCAGGTTCGCCTTGTTGGTGGAATCTTATTGCCGCCAGTGGTGGATGTTCTCCTGAGGATGATGTGGGTGATGGGTGGGTGCAATGTTTGTGCACCCGGCTCGAAGGACCATGGAAGAAACCGAGGAATTAGGTAGTTTATTCTGGGGTTGCGTACTGATTGAATTGTAGAATTGGTTTTAACTGTTTATGCTGCCGAGTTATATTTTGTAGTAGTACACTATTTTTATGAATTCACAGAGGTAACCTTAGCCTAGGTGATCTACAAGTGAAAGTAAGGTCGAAGATGACCGAAAACACCCGAAAGAGGGGTATATATATATATATATATATATATATATATATATATATACATACATACATACATACATATCTTCACGCTATATCCCAACAAATGGGGTAGCACGAACCCTATATATATATATATACCTCTCTTTCGGATGTTTGCGGTCATCTTCGACCTTACTTTCACTTGTACATATATACATATATATATATATATATATATATATATATATATATATATATATATATATATATATATATATATATATATATATATATATATATATATATGCCATTCGAAGACTTTTGGAAAGATGGTAATTTAAAATCCACTGTTCCTTAATATTAGAAGAATACTTGATTACTAAAGGTCCAACATCATTTCGGTACTGACATACCATGACCTTGACCCAAATGATACCTTATAATTTTATTAATTCAGAAATTTTGAAGAAAAAAATCTGGTGTGGTCACCTGACGACTTTCTTATATGCAGCATATTAAATATTTTTTCTTTTTAATTTTCATTACAGATAATCAACTTCCTAACGAAATTTTATATATATATAAACTTATATTAATAGAAATACAAAAATAAAATTACTTACTATTTGATGAAATTGATATAGCATCAAAAACGCTGAATTGAACACTTATGACTTGCTTCTTGCGTTTGACAATTATATTTTGATATATAAATGTTAAACATGTTTATGTTTTTTGTTTCTATTGCTACTATGAGTATTGGAATATATTATTAAATATATAAATTAGTTTTTCTCAAAATGAGACGCATAAACAGGAAAATTGCAAAAAATATTTTATGTTTAGAATATTTTTGCTAACATCTTTTATTTGAAACTTTTTTTCGTAACTGATTCCATTTTTGAAATAAATGGAATTTATTGTTTTGTGTATCCAGTAAACTTCTTCTTTCGGTTTTTAAATTTCATTCAAAATCAACTCAGCTCTTCGTATTTTCACGAAACTTATAATTACCAAGTTTCGTTAACAAATCTTATCTCGTTCATGAGATATTGCACACTCGGACACACATCCATCCATCCACACACACACAGACATCATTGAGAAAATGATCAAAACGGATTCAGTGGACCTCAAAACACGTATTTCCGCGAAAATCTCGTTAACAATTTTTTTCACGATTCAAATACAGATGACTCTAGTAGTATGAATAAATATGATGAATAAATTTTATTGTGAAATAAACGTTTTAAAAACAAATGCTAATTATAGAGACGATATTAGGTACACGTTTTATCAGAAACTTGTTCAAAAACCAGTATTACTGTTGAAAAATACAATTAAAGGATTTTATGTTCTGACGGTATGCATCTATATATTTTGTTTCTATTATAATTTTCAATAAAAAATTGTTTTAAGTAGAAATAAAATAAGGCTTCAGAGATCCAAATTATCTATATATTTTTTTAAAAATTGGATGTTTCGAATTTCAAACGAAATTCATCAGCTACAAAATATAAAATGTAAATAAACTAAATAATAAACAAATAAGTAATATAAATACCATTAACAATACAAAATAAACGAAATTATAATAAAATGTTGCAATATGTCAAATAATAAATAGATAAATCAAAATTAAAACAAAATGGCGTCAAAAGTAAAAACAACTAGATATTTTTGAAATTATATAAAAAATTTAAAGCATATTTTAAATTGCCAAAAGCAGCAGTTTGATAATTTAAACAAGAATTTCGATATAAGTTTATGTACAAAGTTTCATGACGATGATGTAAAAGATTGACCGTACTTATTACTTCTGAAAATTTAAAAACATGTCCAGTTTCTTGATGATGTCGTGTTAGTGCACTATGGTATGGATTTAATAATTTACAATTATATTTATGTTGATAAAGACGTTTTTTAAGAGGTTGAGAGGTTTCACGTATATAAAATTTATTACAATGACCACAATTAATTTTGTAAATGATATCCTTTTTAAAATCTTTCTCAATGGGATCTTTTAATTTTGAAAAAAGAAAGTTAGTATTTGCTTCATTATTTGTGACAATTTTAATATTGCTACCTTTTAAAATTTTAGTAAAGCCGGCAATTAAATCTTTTTTATAAGGTAACACAGAAAAAACAGGAAGAGAAGAACTATTAGAATTCAGATTATGTATGTTAACATTATTTTGAGGGTTAGAAAGAGTAAAAATTCTCTTTTTAATCTTTTGGAGAATGAAATTAACCGGATATCCATTTTTTAATAAAATATTTTTTATTTTTTCTAAATTTATATTATGAAATCGAGGTTCAGACAAAAGTATACCGCGATCAACATAAATATAATTGTAAATTATTAAATTATTATTATTATCATTATTATTATTATTATTATTAAATCATCAAGAAACTGGACATGTTTTTAAATTTTCAGAAACTGAAGTAATAAGTACGGTCAATCTTTTACATCATCGTCTCATTCATGAAACTTTGTACATAAATTTATATCGAAATTCTTGTTTAAATGATCAAACTGATGCTTTTGGCAATTTAAAATATGCTTTAAATTTTTTTATATAATTTCAAAAATATCTAGTTGTTTTTACTTTGGACGCCATTTTGTTTTAATTTTGATTTATCTATTTATTATTTGACATATTGCAACATTTTATTTTAATTTCGTTTATTTTGTATTGTTAATGGTATTTATATTACTTATTTGTATATTATTTAGTTTATTTACATTTTATATTTTGTAGCTGATGAATTTCGTTTGAAATTCGAAACGTCCAATTTTTAAAAAAATATATAGATAATTTGGATCTCTGAAGCCTTATTTTATTTATACTTATAATTTTGGATCCTAAATATTTTTATTATAAAAAAATAGTTTTATTTGAAAGTATGTACAACTGATTTTATAGCTCAAAGCAAATAGAAAATTGAAAAAGTACATATGTATACCTATAAGAATTATTTTACATATGTTTCTAACACATCATAGCAATTATAAAACTATTATTTATAATAATATGAATCTATTACTTGGGTATTTATAAATCTGTTTAATTCGTATCATTTTTACCTATTTCATTTTGGTTTCTAAAGAAAAAAGTTTATTGTATAACAGATATAGGCAAATACCTGGTAAAGGTTTGGTTATTTTGTTGATCCACTAAATCTTTCTATGTTAGGATTTTAAAACATTAATTTTGTCAAATAAATATGATGGTAAATAATGATTATTGTATACTATATTTGAATATAATTAAGATAATAAGTACTATATAAAAGAAAGAACTTGTCTCCCTAATTTTCTAGAAATTAGGGATATCATGTTCTGATATGACTTTTTTTATCTAATTCCTGAAGTACTCACATGTCTATATATCAAGGAATTAAATTATCATCGAAATCGCTACAACCGATTTCGAGCTCGTTGACACAGAGCCAGACAAGCATTTTGTGCGTATTAAAATACAGCCTTTTGCTCATTACTGGGTGTGGCACTCTGCCATAGTAGATCTTTATATGTGATATGTTTATGCAGTTATGAGCCGTCAAATTTCACCTCCGTCCCTCCAAAAATGTTAGTTTCGAGGAAATCACATCAATTAGGTTAAATGTTGCTTTAAATCTTGTTATGTGAAATAAATAGTTAACTTGATAAATAAGCGAGATATTTGCTGGTTCCATTAAAATATAACAGCTTTATATTGGTGCACATTTGATCGGGTGGGGTCTGTCAGGACGAAATGCCCTACGGCAACTATTTGAAATTTTTAAAAATAGTTTTGTATAGCGAAAATAGTTGCTATTCAGATACTTGAAAGGTACTGTGGCGATAGAAATATTGAAAAAAATATAAACAAATTAATAAAAATTTCAATTTGCCGTGGACTCACAGACCACACCCGACAGACGGAGGGTTGAATCACCTGAAAAAGTGTCAATATTTCTTCCCCCTTAGTACGTCGCTGTTTTATGAAAATGTGTACGTAGTTTCTAATTCAGATACATACACCTTGTATTATAATTAATTACCAAATATTGAGAATAAAGTACTCTTTTTTCCATTTTTAAATGTTTTTCAAAATTTTTAGTTTAGGTTCAGCTCGTTGAGAAAGAAATCTATTTTTTCCAAATTTAAATACAGTCTTTTATGAAAAATTAAAATAAAAAGTAAATACATCGAAACTTTAAATCAACCATACTTTTAATCGTGGTATTGCTAACATGTAACGGCCGTTACTATCAACTTTACACGACCATTTAACAGGTCTTTGAACTTTTTGAAATAGTTTGAGGAAAACTGATACACTATCACTAGTATTCATAGTCGTTCGCCAGCGGTTCACCAGCGTTTCGCCAAGTGTATCGCTTATGGGCGCTTCCTCAGCGCGTCGCTGGGCGAACGACTATGCATACCAGTGTAATAGTTGTTTTATGTATTTTTTGACATCTCTCAAAGGCCACTACCCAGTATACAAAATTAAGTCCCTACAATGTAGCACAGATGTTGTTTATCACACTGCGATGTTGTATAATAATGCAACAAAAACATCTCAGAATACTCCCAACGACTGCTAATGTCCGCCCCTTGTTACATTTTTTTATGATGTTGCAGAGATTACTTTCGATAACATCTATTTAAATTTGTGCGTAAATGTTATAGAGATGTCAAGTGAATTGTTTCACTTTCATCTGAGCAACATGCCACAGATGTTGTACAGAGGTTATTCAATTTATTTTTACCCCAGTCCCCACCACCTCTCCTATAATTTTTGTTTCTACTAAATAGTAAAAAGGATCACACAAATTAAATAATATATACATATACTTATAAATCAGGTACATATATTATCTTTCATTAACCATTACAGTTACGTTCAAAAAATAAATATCTTATACTTAGGTAACGTACAAAAAAAATAAATATCATATTTTACATAACAGGTACTTACGTATAAAAAATATATTGAAAATTACATAACAGATTACGTGGAAACCAAACCAGTGACACTCTTAATTATTCAAAACCTCTCTTAAGAATCTTTGGTTAGCATACCTACACCGAGCTTTAACAATTTCTTCGAATTCTGCAACTTTTAAATTACAAAAAAATATTTAAATGCTATCTTTACATTAATTTTATTTTATAAAATACGCTTTTCATTTAATAATACCTTTCAATAAATTATAATTACTTTCAATGATTTAAGGCCAAAATTAATTTTTGCACCTGTTCACGAACATATTCGTGCCACATTATTTGCGAATATTTTATGCAGGGTACGGTTTATGGAATTTTTACATTTGTTCTTCCTATTGATCGTAGCATTGTCAACTGAAAGAAAAAGCAATTATATTATTTAATAAAACCTACACTGTAAACAATCAGTACAATAACTTTTGTGCAGAAAAATATTAACCGGGAACAGTAAAAAAAAATTAATATCCAGTCACAAAAATATTGAAATAAGTTCTAATTTTTAACAGGATATTTATATTTTTAATGATAAACAATTAATTCAATACGCTGAATTCACATGCTTTAATAAATAATATAATTATTAGTTATTTACATATTACTTACATATTTCCCACATGCTGGTTCGTTTTCTTGGAACTAATTTTCTAGCATTTTTAAATCTTCTAGATTTTGCACCGGTAATTGTGGCTATGTTGCTACTTGATCGGGACTCATCATTTTCTAACATTTTTAATCTATGATCAAATTTAGCTACAATGGATTTGATGGATATAACAATACGTCGTAAATGTCGCTTTGAAATATTTCCAATATTTTTTCTTTTACGTTGATATGGTTTCTTTAACAAAATTTTAGTACTTAAAATAAGAAAATACTATCTATACTATCAGCCATTTAATTTACCAAATTTGTTGATATCGCAGTGTTTTCATCATCATCGTCCATTTTATATCTGTACATTTTTAACACAATTATTATGACTATTATGGCAATGTCAGTGCTATGACATATTAAACGAATATGCAATGAATTTATCATAAATAGATTAAAAATTATATAAAAGTATTTCTACATATTTAAATTTGATGATCATCTATGCAACAGGTGATAAAAACATGGTTATGTTTGCGTAACAACGCAATATCTAATGTAAATACTCTAGTAAATAAATAACAAAGTTACTTACCGTTTAAATTGAAATATAATTCATTATTTCACTATATTATATAAATTAACGAAGAGCTTTTTATGTTTTTGTTGTTTGTTGATTGAAGGATTTATAAATTATAACCCGTCTGTACAACAGCACACTGCACAGTAGCACAGTGCGCATGTATCTTGCATTTTATCGCGGGAACCTCCGCAGACCAATGACAATACAAATGAATAGTCACGTGACTATGTCAGAAAATAAAGTAGTTACGTTTACACGAGGTTGCTATGTTTACATTTTTATTATCAATTATAATTTCATAATAAATAAATTTATATTTACAATACATACACGTTCACTACAAATACGCAATATCAAGATTTTAGAAAACCATTTTAACTAAATCAATTATGTATTGTCATTACTATATATAATTTTAATGGGGGTTCAGTTTAGAAAATTTGCGTAGGTTCAAAATATTTAAATTATATTTATGCTGAATTATATATTCCATCATATCTCATTTGCATATTACTATTAAAATTTATACATGAGAGAAGTAATAAAGGCGTATAAAAATTATTATCACACAATGCCAATATCCTACTGACTAAAATATCTAATATAGCAGAGATGTTAATGCCTGGACATCTAGTAAATATTGCATTCAAAACCTCTGAGAAAGTACATCTCTGAGATATCACATATTATACAATAAAATTAGTAACGTCTTAAAGACAATCCACAAATGTTATTTGTTAACTTCTCAGATGAGATCTGTGTGGGATATTGAACAACATCGCAAGGAGGAAACATGTTTACTGGGTATGGTCACTACTTTTTTGGTAATGTAGCTTTATTTTCAGCTTGATTAATTTTAGGCGGAATATTGAAAACTCATTTTCTTGTTCAACAAATTAATTAGTACAGTTATATTATATCTTCCAAAAAAACAATTACATTGTTAAAGGTACGCCAAGATTGCGCAGATTCCTTCCCCAAAAATTATAATATCTATGGTTTACAGATTTAAAAAAAGTGATATCTAATTAAGCCAAGAAAAATATTCGAATTTAAAAAACCTTATCGAAAAGTTTTAAAAATATCGGGTCAAATAAAAAAAAATTCATTAAGAAAAACCTTGGCGACCCCAGTGTTTAAAATGTTACTTAAACTGGTAACTTTCGCTAAAACAATTGCTGATCGAAAAAATTCTAATTCTGCATGCAACCCCTTGAAAAGACCTTTCATTTGATGCCAAACACGATAGGTTTCGAAGTACTTTCATTAAAACAATTGCCAATCGATAAAATTTCAATTTTTTCATGCAAGCCCTTAAAAAGACCTTTAATCTGATACCAAACACGATAGGTTTTGGAATACTTTCGCTAAAACAATTGCCGATCGAAAAAATTCTAATTCTGCATGCAAGCCCTTGAAAAGACCTTTCATTTGATGCCAAACACAATAGGTTTCGAAGAACTTTCATTAAAACAATTGCGAATCGATAAAATTCCAATTTTGCATGTGAGCCCTGCAAAAGACCTTTCGATTGATACCAAAGACGATGGGTTTTGAAGCACTTTCACTAAAACAATGACAATCGAAAAGTATTAACTAACGCCTGTCTTGATTATATATTTTTGAATACAGAAATACTTACATATGAACTTTAAACATATATTTTACACAAATTTGGTAATTCGCAATGTCAAAAGTCAATAAATTTTAGTTTTGTACTTCTGGTTTTGCATCAGTTTCCGATCGACAACGAAGCGAGCTCGAGAGCCGAAGTTGTCGAACTGAGCGTAAAATGCTTCAGCCAGTCGGACAAGTCGCGAATAACCAAAATATTCCGGAAGTCGGCAGGAACGAAAAATTGATTGAAAAAAATCTTATATAGGGAAATAATAGCTTGTAAAGTAATAATTAATACAAAAATTTTATCTAATACAAACAAGGGCGTTATGTAGTAAATTATCATATGTTTAACGTGACTAATTTATCGGCTAATAAAAAGATAAATGGAATTACAATTTTCGAATATTGGCTCAAAGTTTATATGTATTACTCTAATATAGACAGTCAGTGTCGCCGGCCGCAGGCTGCTTGATCTTGGCGTCGACAACTACCGCCTGTCTTGATTCCCTTTAATGTTACAAAATATTTTGATAATGAATAGTTTGTGACATTACTTTCGGCCACGATTCACTACATATATTCGTTCGGTTACCGGTCAGACCTGTCACGGTGGAAACTAACGCACCAATATTTGTCACTGAACCGATGTCGTATATGCTTACATGGAAAAATATATGATTTTTGATGGTTTCGGTACAATAATCATTACTTACCATCATGTTTATTTGACAAAATTAATGTTTTAAAATCCTAACATAGAATTATTTAGTGGATGAACAAACTAACCAAACCTTTACCAGGTATTTGCCTATATCTGTCATACAATAAACTTTTTTCATTAGAAATCAAACTGAAATAGGTAAAAATGATACGAATGAAACAGATTTATAAATACCCAAGTAATAGATTAATATTATTATAAATAATAGTTTTATAATTTCTATGATTACAAACATATGTAAAATAATTCTAATAGGTATACGTATGTATTTTTTCAATTTTATATTTGCTTTGAGCTATAAAATCAGTTGTACTCACATTCAAATCAAACTATTTTCTATTGAAAATTATAATAGAAACAAAATATATAGATGCATAGCGCCACAACTTGATATCCTTTAATTGTATTTTTCAACAGTAATATTTGTTTTTGAACAAGTTTCTGATAAAACGTATACCTAATATCGTCTCTATAATTAGCATTTATTTTAAAAACGTTTATTTCACAATAAAATTTATTCATCATTTTTACTTCATACTAATAGGGTCATCTGCTGATATCCATTTCTGTAAGTTGCGCCGATTTTTTTTAATAGCCCTTTAAAACTGCACTGTCTGTTTTGTTGCCCTCTGTATTAGCGTTAAACTATTATGTATTATTTAAATTAAAGAAATGTCATTTATTTCTGATTGATATGTGATGTTTTAAGTATTTTTGATCTGTTTTTATTAGGGTGAAATTGTGTTTCAGGGTATTTTAATAGTTACTAATGCCGGTGACATATAGTTTAAACTCAGAGTTTAGTAAAAACTATTAAAAATCGACAATTATGTGGAAAATATGTGACACATATAAAGTCGGTGTTACTGATTATCAAAAATAAATATTTGTTACTTTAAACCTGTTTTCTGTGAATTTTTATTATTTAAAATATGTATCGACTATTAAGGAATATAAAACTATAAATAAGGAATAATAAAACAAAAATTAAATTTAAAAAAAAAGATAAGAACTATAAATGAAATATAATAATTTAAAAGTATCTATGTATAAAGTACGTGAATTTCACTATAAAAATGTACAAAATATAAAACAAAGTTATATACAATAATCTTTAATACGTCAAACAACAAACAAAGTGAAGATAGCGAACAAGCCAGTATCACAATGAAGTAGAGTTTGGCAGTCTGACTGTTGAAAATTGCGGCGTTTATATTTTTCGCAGTAAAATGTAGAGTCGGAGTTTAAACTGTATAACTGGCATAAGATTGGCTAAAAAAATCGAAACTTTTGAAAACATGGTTTCCGAATTTCTGCATATATTTATATATTTTATACCTGTTGCTGATATGCATATTTCTTTTACTGATTTCTGTTTTATTATTTAGAACTGTAAGAGCTTCAAGCTGGTTCAGCGATTAAATGTGAACCTTCTAGCAATAGACTTTTGTAATGGTTTAATTATATATAGAAATTTGGTGACGTACTGTCAACTGCATTATATTATTTGGTTGAAATATCAAATAGTTATTTTTGTATTAAGTGCGCGAAATGAGTGATTTTTGTTTTGTTACGCATGAGAATATCACTTTTTGTGTCACTCGAATGTACAAAACAAACACGAATTTTGACCACGAAATATAAACAACATTTTTTCTACAACTGTGAAGAAAGAATAATCCAATAATTGTTGATTTATTTAAGTAAATTGAAGGAATAAAATTAAAAATAATATGAATTTGATACGTTGTAACCAGGGGAACGTGAAAATGTTTAATATATAAATAAAAAAAGTATCAAAGATTTCAAAATTTTATATATCAATTTAAAAAATACTTTCGTGTATCTATAGGAATGTAAAAATGTCATGTTTTTTTGATAATTATAGAAAAAAATATTATTGCTCTCGCTTAAAATATTACAAATATGGAAATTGCGGGTCTATACATAAGATAATATTAGTTTTATATATATATATATATATATATATATATATATATATATATATATATATATATATATATATATATATTTAGTAAATATTTATTGGTTTTATGCTATATATTCGCTATTTAAATTCATATTTTCACTTTCTCTTTATCTTTGCAAAACATGAAATTGAATCTACTCACACTTCATTGTTTTGTCAATACTAGCTAATCTAAAAAAACAATGCTTCATATTCAAATATTACAAAATCAAATAGTGCCACCTCACTGGTGATACTAAAAATACTAGACTCCCGAAATTTCAGGAGCAAGCCTTTATATTCTTTCACTAGAAACTAACTTAGAACTTTTACATGTAAAGCATTATAATAATATTGGTAATAAATGATATATTTTTTATTTGACTGTAGATGAAATAGAAAGTGATAAAATATTAATCGGAATTCAGTCAATTTTTTATTTTTTTTATTTTTTATTTTGTCGACGTTTCGAAAAATAAAAATAAAAAATACTATATTTCCTAATATTAATAAAGCTTATTTTAGTTTACCATATATTCCAAATTTATCAAATAATCTAAAAAAGCTTTTACAATCAAGAACTAGTTTTGAGGTTTCATATAAGAATGGTAAGACTATTAATTTATTGTACAGCAAATTGAAAGATCAAGTTGAAAATTTATATAGATCGAACGAAATTTATAAGGTAAATTGTAAAAATTGTACAAGTTGCTACACTGGCCAAACAAAGCGCTATTTAAGAATGAGAATGCAAGAACATCGTCGAGATTCTTCAAAAAATTCACTAAATTTTCATAACATAAATGTGCTTTAGCAGAACATTCTATTGTAAATAACCATAATTTTGATTTTGAAAATGTAAAAATACTTGATACAGAAACAAATTTAAAAAAACGTTCATCTTTAGAAATGCTTCATATTCAAAACAACAAAAATAATTTAAATAACAAATCTGACATACAAGATTTAAATGCAGTATACATACATATTTTAGAATTATTTAAAGAATTTCGATAATTTTCTACTATTTTTGTTTTTTGAATGGCGTTTTTTGTTTTTAGATTAGTGTAGCAATTTTATAAAAATTTTGGTTTTTTAATTATAATAGTTAAAAATTTATTAAATGATTTGCTAGATCAAGCTATTGTTTAAAAAAAAAAAATTATTAAATTTTTTTTTATACAGTTAGCATATGTCAATTTGGTAAATTTTTTAAATAAAAAATTCGTTTTAGTTGTTCATTGACAAATATTTTATGTCAGTATTTATATTTTATATTTATTATTTTGTATTATTATTGTTAATTTTTATTTGTGTCCTGTAGAAGACTAGCAGAGGCAGTAGAAACGTCGACAAAATAAAAAAATAAAAAACTAAAAAATTGCCTGAATTTCGATTAATATTTTATCACTTTCAATATTAGTAATAATAATTTATTGCATTACATTATTATTTGATATTTAAACATTTAAAATGAATGATGTTTTAAGGTTTCTTGGCAATATATCATAATACTTCTTTTTTGGTAAGTCTGAGAGGAGTTTGTCTCCAGGACTATCACTTCGAGGTTTAGCTCTCCAGTTTCCTTCTCACAAGATAATTTGGAGTTAATCTGGAGTATATGCTGTTAAGGTAGTGGGTCATTCTTTTTTCAATGCTAGTTGCCTGAGAAGAGTCACAGTATTAGGCTCCATGTAATATTCAATATTACGGAATTATAAAGCAATTTAGTCTAGTTTTGGCGAGTATACTTTTAATAGCTCCGGTTTCTCTGGCTACTTTAGTAAGGTACATTTCGGTGTTTTCAATAGAGTCCAGTTGCCGTAAAAGTAATACCTAAGTACACATAAGTTTTTGTGTACAATTATGTGTCTTATTTTACATTTGGAAGGTCTGCTCACATGAAAATAAAGAATTTGGTTTTCTTGTGATTGATTATTAGTTGAAGTAAGTCACAGTAGTCCGAAAATACTGCTAGCTCTCTTTTTGCATCATTTAGTGAGTAAGCTAGGAGAACCAGATCATCCGCTTATTGAAGTAATAAGATGTCTGTTTTGCTGTTTATATAATATTCATCTAAATTTCTTCCTCGGATAAACGTCTCCAAGTCAGAGACGACGACAGCGAATAGAAGTAGGCTGGTGCACTTACCTTGTCGTACCTCTTTTGATATTCTTATCGCATTCGATAATTTATTATTGAGGCTTTTTTTTAAGGTGGCTCCTTTATAAATATTCTTTAGCAGCCGAGTTAGTCGAAGACCTAAATGAAGTCAATAAATATTCTACATATGCCCTGTGTGTTTGTTAACAGAGTTGTTTTGATTATTGTGTTTAAGACGAAAGTGTTGTCGATGCAGGATCTCTGTTTTCTGAAGCCTGGTTGTGCTTCGTGCAGCAAAGTTTAACTTTCGATCCATGTTTGGATTCTAGAGTTTATTATGTTCGTAAATAGCTTTGTAATGGTGTTAATAAATGCGATCGGTCTGTAGTTACTCGTGTCCATAGAGTCTCCTTTTTGTGGATGAATGACACTTTTGTATTTTTTAGTTCAGCCGAAAAATTTTAATTTTTTAAGAAGTTGTTGAATATATTTTGTTAGATATTCCTTTGTTTTAGATGGAAAATTTTGCAGCTGTTCATTTAGGATGCTATCAGTGCCTGGACTTTTATTTGGTTTAAGATTTTGAATGGAATTGATTAGTTATACTCTGTGCGTTATCGGAGAAAAGTTCTAGCATTGTCTCATAATTATACGAAGGTGAAAATATATAAAATTATAATTTTAACATTGTTATTGAGTTTAATAAATACTCAATATGGTTCTTTTTCAATTATTGTTATGTTGTTTGAAAATAGCAATATTCCTCCTAAAGCTCCTCCAGAAGAGGAATTTTGACTGCTTCCTGTTCGTATCTAGTGTATTCATTTAAAAATGGTGGATTTTCTTTTAATTCGAAGTTGCAGCAGGTTTCAACTAAGCATATTATTTCGTGTTGTAAGTCTGTGTGTTCCTCGTGACTGGATAGTTTAAACAATTTTTTTAGACTTGAACGTTCCAGAAAATTATGTTTGTGCATTTTTTGTTGTTGGTGCTGCCTCCTAGTTTTTTAGGCAGAGGAGATAGTACGCTATCTTGTTTGTATGTGGCGATTTAAGGGTCTAGATTTTGGTGTGTTCTTGTTTGCTTGTCCTCCAATATTGTATTTCCTAGATGCTTCCGCTAAATTATGCTCTTGGTTTTTAAGATTTTTCTCAAATTTGTTGTCTGTCTTTCCATTACTGTTGGGAGCTTGTTCTCTGTGAGTTGATCTCTCTTTTGCACTAGTAGTTGAATTTTTTGTTGTTGGAAGCTCCTGAATTTGATATACTTCTTTCTGTGTAATGTATTAGTAGGTAGGAGTTGTAGAGACGTGAATAGTCTTCTAGAGTAGACGTGGTCAAGTTCGTGGAAGCTCTCGTCAATGGGCTCTGAAAAGTATGAAATTTTATATTTTGATCAGTTTACGGAGAATATTTTAGCTTTAGATAGTTGTTGCTTCAGGTCTTTTCTTACCTCTAAAATAGAGGTAAAAAAGTCATCTTTTAAGTAGATTTTTTTAACTTTGAGTGTTTTGCCCGTTTTAATACTTCAAGTTTAATTTTTTGAGTTAAACTCAACTAAAACAGGTCTTGTTCTATTATTATTTACTTTTCTTCCAATTCGCTTTACTGCTTGTATGTTGTTCTCGGTCAAATTGTTCATATCTGAAACGTTTACCAGGAGATCTAAAATTGTTTGTGGCAGATTTTCCTCAAGTGATTTCATGTACTACAAAAATATTACGTATTCTTCCAGGATTTTAAATTCCAGCTGTATAATTTGTTTACTATTTATTTTTAGTTCAAGATGTTTGTGTTTATTTTCTTTGGATACTTTATCATCAATTGCGGTATGCAGATTATTTAGCGATTCTTTTATTAGTTCCATATTACAGATCACTGGATCGAAAAGCTTTTTGAATTCGTCGATTGTTGCCACTTTCATATTTTGTTAATATTATTTTCTGCTACCGTTGGCAACAATGTACGTTAATTGAGTAGTGCGCGTACGCGATAGCTGTTGCTAAATGTTTCCTCCTTCTAACTAAGATAGGAATGTAATCTTGGAGGAATTATCTTTATTCAATTCAACAGTTGTGCTGTAAAATTGTCCATAATTTTTAAGTTATCCCGTGAAATAAATATTATATTGTCTTTCTCTCTGGGTTTTAAAAAAATAGCAGCTACAGAAGTTGTTGTCCATTAATAAGAATGAGCGCAATGTTATCAATCCTATAATGCATTATAATAGCACATAAAATTTTAATTATTTATTCACTTTTCTGCATTTTTGCTCCTGTAATCTAACCAAAAATAAAAATTCTGCGTCTACAGATAAACCAAATGAAAATAGCCTGTTTAATTGTAATTGTATACCTATAGCTTTTGAACTGTAACATCATAGACAAAATATATACCAACGTCTAACCACAGACTAAATATATACAGACGTCAATCTGACTGTATTCAAATGGCAGTAATTTTTATCAATGAAATTTATAGTTCTGGACGAGTCTGTATTGCAGCGCTAATGTTAGGGCTTACTAAAATTTATGACAAAATTGAATTGGTTTGAGCTATGAATGTGTGGTTGAAACAAGGGTGGTGTGTAGGGATGATAATGTTTGACGACGACCGATTATTTCGGGAATGTAATAAGTGAATGTTTGATTATAAATAGTTATTTTTATAACAAGTGCCGAAAAAGGCTCGTTACGTGCAAGTGCAGAATTTAACGCACGAGGCTTGCCGAGTGCGGAAATCTGCACGAGCACGTAACCTTTTTCGGCACGTGTTATAAACAACATTTTTCCTACAACTGTGCTACTTAATAAAACACTAAAATATCAGGATTTATAAAATTCTAATGCTATTATATTAGAGCGATGTTTGACAGCGTTGCCAGGGCGTTGCCATGGCGTTGCCATGGTTTGTTTATTTGTGGATTGTGTCATTGTTCTATGAAAATATTTCACTAATTTTACGATAATTTTTTCTTGATTTTAATATTACAATGAGTGACTCTACTTCATCATGCACACCTCCAGATTTAATTGAAATCGCTGGTCAAGCTACGTTAGATTTATTACCGGAGAAATCTAAAGAGCGGTATTTGCAAGTTTATAATAATTTCAAACTTTTTTTTTTAACTAATGCCGATGATAAAACTTACTTAATGATGAAGGTAATGTCGCTACAATAGATTATATAATATTTAATAGAAAGATTCATCAAACAGATTAGTCGCTAATATGATTTTTTTATTGCAGGTTGCTTTAATTCTTGGTATTTCGGGTGCTTGTCGTCGAATAGAGTTAACAAACATTGTTCTTGATCATATCGAAGACAAAGGTACATTTATAATTGTGAATATTCCTGATACTAAGACTAAAAGGTATAGACAATTCACAGTGACTTCTGTTTCTTTAAATGGCATAAATTTTTTGGAAATATATCGCAAATATGTTGTTCTTCGACCTGGAAACGTGGCACATCGTCGGTTTTAAAAAAAATATAAATGCGGAAAATGTACAGTTCAAATTGCAGAGTTTTTAAAATTACCCAATCCAAAAAGTTACACAGGCCACTGCTTTAGGCGATCTTCAGCCACATTATTAGCCGATAGTGGAGCAGATATAATAAATCTTAAAAGACATGGTGGTTGGAAGTCTAGTACAGTGGCTGAGGGATATATTGAAAACTCGCTGCAAAATAAGATAAAAATTGCTAATCAAATTCTTGGCAATGCAAATCAACCTGCTATTAATACTTCTAATACCTCTGAAATTGTCAGTAATAGTACTGTTGACAATAGCAACACAGATGAAATCAATGTGTCTTTAGATAATACAAAAGTTTCCAGTACACATATTATTAATATAAACAACAGTAATAATTGTGTTATTAATATTCACAAAAAATAATATGTATTTTATTTACTATTTAAATAAAATTATTAAACGTCAAAATATATCACTGCATATTTCTTCTTCTTCCATAAGCGTCTGTGGCCAAAATATGAACTTCGCGCTCGGCGCGAAATTTAAATCGCTCTTTGACAGTTACGTAATGAAGCACTTTCGGCACTAGTGTTTCTTTGCTTTCGGAAGCGCACTTGGTCTGCATTCATCTACTTTCCATACGTAACCAAGGCAATTATAGTTATGTAATAACAAAGAAATCGCACAGTTGTAGGAAAAATATATTAATTAAAGACAGGCTACATACAGTATTTTTAATATTTGCTATCGCTGAGTCATATTGTTGTGCTTAAAACTATACCCGCAGATTCTTTAAACATTAAATGCTTTATTGAAACAAAGCAATGATAATGAAAACGGTTTTAGCATACGTGTTATAACATAAACAACACAAACACATGAAAAAATGGCGATTTACCTCGAACGACTGTCACTAGCTCACTACACACGACTACTACTAGTCGCCACACGTATCAGTGGCTCCATCTATTATTAAAAACTAAAACTAAACAAGATTTCTTTTGAACGTCAAGCTTCCACGACACATTTTTGAATTAGATTATTATTTTCTAAAGTTTTCGTATTTACGAACAACTATAAATTAAAAACTATAGATATAATAATAATATCTGTTATATATTTGTTGGTATTATTATTACCTATTATTCTTTGAAATATAACGTACAAGGTATTTTCGTTTAAGTCCATGCATGCTGCAAATAAGTTAATTATCCACAGCCGTATTCATAGAGTATCCATTAGTTCTGATTTAAACTCGAATTACGTAGTACCGTTTTAAACTGCGACTAAAACCCCTTATTCATAGACAAACATAATCCTAGATTTGATTCGAACTACGTAAATACGAACTATCTCTGTACTAGTGAAAGCGATACACTAGGCCATGGTTTACGCGTGCGCATATTGATATTTTACGAAGTGTTAAGGTGAAACATCCCACCTGAAGTTCGTTAACCAGCAATCTGTTATCGCGTAAGTAAGGTTTCTTGTGGTCCTAACAAAAATGTGGATCTGTATAGAATAGTGGAAGGGATATTGGCGCGCGTTTAAAAACCTTACGAAAGTGAAAATTTTCAAGAAAATTATTTTAAATCGCAAGAAATATTTCTAAAATTTAATAAAACATAGTATTTTATTTGATATAATATAAAAATTTTAAAAATTACTTAGTTTTATTTCAGTTACACATAATCATATATAATAGTATATTATTTTATAAGGATCTAAAGTGATACTTTTTGTGCGCTCGTCCGTCAACTACAAATGAGGCACAAAACGTAATTTTCACTCCACATAAAATATGCAATTTTTTTCTTCAAACGCCGGAATATTTACTCATTATGTCATATAATTTCTCTGCCACTCGTGAGCGGCAGAAAGACATTTTATGGTGTAGGTAAACTAAAGAAATTTCTTCATTTTAACGAGCGTCAGGAAAAGTATTTGACAGAAAATCAAACTTTTTATATACAACTTTTCGCTATCACTATTTATGCCAGTTTATGCCACTTATATACCAATATATTCTAGAGTTATAACGGATTAGAGGTTTAATTTATATGCGTAAAAATATTTACTACTGTCCATAAATGCACCAGAAAATCCTATTTTGCATCCTACTGAATTAATCAGGTTGTTTGAACACTTTTAAAATTTCTTATTTTTCACGTTTCTGTGGCATAGTCCTGATCGACATACTTCTTTCTTTTCGTGAATCAACTATTTCTGTTTCTGGAGCAAGTTCGTTCACATAAAATTTCTTTAATATTGGAAGCATCTATTGAACAAACTTCTTATCAATTTTATTGTCTCTACTTCTATATTCTGAGGTGTTCAAATATTAAAATCTCATTCCTTTCGTCCAATTATGAATTTTATTTTGATGAAATGTTTGAGGTTAGAAATTAATTACTTTCTATAACCGTATAATTAGATACTTGTATGTTAAAAATATCGTTTATTGAAAGATAAATAATACATTTCAATATTACACATAATCTTGTTCCACTAGTATGCTCTCCTAAAACTGATAAAATATTTTATTATAAAAAAGTACCCATGACTTTGAATATTATAATATAATATAACACGAAAAACAAAATTAGAGATATTTCAAACAACAAATTATGAAATATTTATATGTATATCTCTATGTAGTACATCTTGACAGACATAATGGGGGATTCAAGTGGTAGAGCTTTTTAATATATATTTATTATAATAAATTCTTGACCGTACATCATATTTAGTACAATATAAAATCATACCATAAATTATATCTTTATTGCTGAAATATGAAAGTTAAAGTTGAATAATTTAAAACGTTCGCACTGCCATATTGCAATGACGTAGTTGCATTAAGCCAATCACAGAGCTTTGTCTGAAATGTTTGTCGGTGCTCAAGAAGACGAAGAAGAAATAAGCATTCAGCATTCTACGATTCTACCAATGACGTATAATACTAGACGAATTATGCCGTATTCAAGTCAATGCAGTGTTGTGAAGCAGAGAGGAATGGAATAACTTAAGGGCCCGCCGGATGCGCGGCAAGGAGCGAGTACACTTTGATGTTATGCAAGTTGCTCCTTGCCGCGCACCCGCCTCACCAGCCAGTTATTCTATCCTTTTCTGACTCACAACAAACGCCGATGTTATTCGTCTAGTTATGTTTTGTCTGAGGATTCTACTGACAACGACAAGTTACGTGTTATTTATCTCTGTCTTATCTGTCTCTCTTTAAGCTAAGATGCAACAACGTCATATTCATTTGTTTCGAAAATTTAAATATTTTTATCATGCTTAATACAAGTTTTAAAAAAAAATAAAAAATTTGGGTGTAATTATTTTATTACGTAGATTAATATATAAAAAATTCAAAAAAGTCTTGAAAGGCCCATTATGACAGCTGTCATTCTTCCAGATCATTTTAGCGCTGAGTGTATGTAAAAGCCCACACCACTTGTGGAAAATGAGAATTTCGCGAAGTAGCAATAATAAATTCAAATTTCAAAAAAATATTTCATATATTTCATCTTATCCAAATTAAGAAACAAGTAGTACTACATAATCTTTAAACATTTAGCTTTTTGATATGTGTATGGAAAAGAATGTTTAGTCTTTATAATAGAAATCAATTGGAATTGAAGTGTAGGAGATAATAATATCAAAATTTTAGATCTGATTTTCTCAAAAATCCTAACTACGATTTTGATTAAAAAAAAAATTTATATTTAGGAATACGGTTTTCTATAACATGGTAAATTGTTAACCAATTTGATTGTGGGAGTTTTGAGAGAAAACAAAAAATACACGAAAAAGTCTTGTTTTGTGCGTTTTTTCGCACATTTTATTTTTTTTCTCCAAAACTGCACAATCAAATAGAATAAAAATTTACTATATCATAGAAGACCATATTCTTAAATATAGAGAATTTTTTAATTAAAATCGTAGGTAGCATTTTTGAGAAATAAATTCAAATTTTGAGTCTAATTTCTCTCAACATTTGTACATAACATTAATGGTATCTAGTTTATTACCATACTTTGATGTTTTGGCTTCAAAATTATATACAATACTTAATAAGTTTCATTCATAATAAGAATAATATTTCGTTTCAAAGAGATCAAGGCAAATCATCGTCCTGATACTAACTTCAGTCCGGATGGTTCACCTTAATGTGACGTGACATAAACGAATGTTTGATTTGGATTTTTTTTGTATTATGCTTTGATTTCTTCCTGATGCAAATTGAGCGCACGAAGAAAAATATTTTTTAATTGAAGAGATCAAACCGAAAATACCCTTATTAGAAAATAAATCAATTGCGTCAAAAATAAATGCAAAAAAATTTTCAGTTTGGGAAAAATAACAAATAATTTTGTGGCCAGTGGTTTCCAACAAGACAATAAACTTCTAGCAACTGACTACGAAATAAACAATTACGATAATATTTTTCTAGAAAATCTGCCTATAGCCACTTTCCTTTCTACTATAGAAAATATTACAATTATTATCTATTAACGGTTTAACAATTCCTTCCGTTACTAATAATATTCCTGCCGCATCAACTCCAACAGTTAGTGTATTTAAAAAGGAAAGAAGAATAAATACGGAGACATGACGATATATGAAGAAAAATTATTGAAATGACAAACGATAAATATTAAATTGCAAATGAAGCATACAAAGAAACTTCAAAAAGTTTTTAAAATAAGATTTGAATTACTACTTAAGAACAAAGACATTTCTGAAGGCAATTCAGATTAGTAATTTAATTTTTATTACTATCAGTTAATACTTTTTAAAGGACAAAATGGTATTTTATTTTATTTTTTTAAATTATTTTACACAATATAATATTCATCAAAATTATTTTTAATATAATAATTCGCCCGAAATAAGTTGCGGTCTTCATTTTTTTCATTCGAATCAGAATCGGCTATTGCTGAAATTAAATTTAAATAATGGTATTTTTTATTTTTTGTTTTATGTAAGTTTAAATTTGCATTTATAACGTAAATTTTTTGTCTTTCCTTGACTGCAATATTGTGTAAAATAGCAAGAGCTATAATTGTGACTTTTAATTGTACTTAAAATTCTTTTACACTTGCAAAATTGACTGTCAACTCACTGATGTCATGAAAATACCAAGATAAACCTACTATCATCTAGGATTAAAATTTAGTACTGGTTTAACTATACACTAAAGATAGACTGAGATTAAACTGCGCTATGAATAAGGCAATGTTCAGTTAAAGCTGTATTAGAGATAATTCGAGTTTAAACCTAGACCATTTTTTCTATGAATACGGCTGCCAGTGTTTATGGAATATCCTTGATGTGTATGTTATTATTATTATCTAATTGTATTTTGTAAAAAAGTGAAAATATTTATAACAAATTCATTCAAATACTCGTACGTTGTTCTGACGCATTGGTGCTCTTCGTTTCCTTTGTGGTCCATTACGTACAGCACTTGCGTCGGCGTTAAGATGGCTGCTCGCTTTTCGATGATAAAATCGTATTCACACAATCTTTCAATCCACCAGGCTATCTGACCTTTAGGATTCTTTAAGTGTAGTAGTCATTTCAAAGCAGCATGACCAGTTCTTATCAGAAATTTTCTGCCGTATAAATATTTGTAGAAATATTTAATAGATTTCACAACTGCTAGTAAGTTTCTTTCCGATTTTTATAGGGTTTTACCGAAGTATTCGACAAATTTTTCATGACAATTTTGTACGCCGCCAGTCCCAACATTGTTTACATCTGTATCCTGTAGATGTCGGATGTTCTATCCGATTTTCGCATTGGATATTTTATCCTATATTCGGCTTGGATGTTTTATTTGACTTTCGAATCGGATGTTTCATCTAACTTTCTGATCGAATGTTTTATCTGACATTCGGATCGGAATTTGCATCCGACTTTCGGATCAGATATTTTATTCGACTTTCGGATCAGATACTTTTTCTGACATTCGGATCGGATATTTTTTCTGAAGTTTGGATCGGATCCGATCCGTATCCGACCCGAGAACATTGGGTCGAATCGGATTCGAATATTAAATATTTTTGCTGACATCTGTTATCCAATAAGAATCTCACTTCTGGGCGAGGACAAATGAAGACTAGCGCGGTCATCAAAGAATATTTCAATTGTTAGAATGTGATTTAACAGTCTTTTTTCCCATGTATGTCTTATACCTTTTTTGTAGGTCGTATCAATGGTTTGGCAATATTGGCAAATCCATGTACGTGTTCATGCAGTCTTTCAATCCATCAGGCTATCTGACCTTCACGATTCTTGAATTGTAGTAGCCATTTCATGGTTCTTATCAGAAATTTTATGGCGTATAAATACTTGTAGAAATATTTAACACATTTTACAACTGCCAATAAATTTTTTCTGTTAACGCAATAGTTTCTTTTTGGTTTTGATAGAGTTTTACTGAAGCAGGCGATAACTTTATCATGACCATTTAGTACGCCGCTAATCCCAACTTTGCTTGCTTGCGTCTATATCTTAGAGAGGTCGGATATTTTATCCGACTTTCTGATCGGCTGTTTTATCCGTCTCTCGGATCAGGTATATTTTTCAACATTCGAATCGGCTATTTTATCCGACTTCCGGATCGGCTATTCTATCCAACTTTTGGTTCAGATATTTTCTCCGACTTTAGAATCGGATATTTTATCTGACATCAGGATCAGTTATTTTATCCGACTTTTGGATCAGATATTCTATCCATAGTTTGGGTCGGATCTGATCTGAATCTGATCCGAGAAAATTAAGCCTAGCGCGGTCGTCAAAGAGTGCTTCAATTGTTCGAATCAAGCTTGACAGTCTTTTTTCCCAAGTAAATCTTCTATCTTCTTCGGTAAGTCGTATCAATGGTTGGGCAATGTTAGCAAATCCGTGTACATATCGCCGATAGTAGGTGCATAAATCAAGAAAACTTCTTAATTCACGTTCGCCTTTTGGTACAGGCCTGTCTTTCACAGCTTCTATTTTGTCTACATCATTCCTGTACCACAATACCATATGTCCACTATAAAAGCACTTTCTTATTGAATAAATGAACACCTCTTCGGGCTGAAATTTACAAACGACTCAATTTCGATTCTTTACAACGCAAACAATATTTACTTCACAATCGCTCAATTAAACAAAAAACATAAATCAACTTACATATGCTTACTACAACAGCTTGCAATTCGAGAGTCTTCTTATTACCAACTAGATACTGCAACATTTAACGAGAGATTGAGAACGAGACTTTGCAATTTCTGTTTTTTTATAGTTTTGAGGGCTGGACACTTCTTACAGAATTCTCAAAATTGCTAACTGGAGGTATTCTCGTCATAGACCAGATTACTGAATATGCCACGTATAATTCTATTTTTCCAAATACTCAATCTGGTTTTCGTAGTGGACACAGTACAAACACATCCTTACTAAATATTATTGACTATATGATTGGTAATTTGGATAAATAAAACATATCTATTCTCATTCAAATAAACTTTTCCAAAGCTTTTGATAAGGCCAATCATAATATGTTTTTAGCTAAGTTGTCCTATTACAACTTTTCTGAAATGGCTATTCGGTTGTGTAGTAATTATTTAGGGTTCGTGCTACCCCATTTGTTGGGATATAGCGTGAAGATATATATGTATGTATGTATGTAATTATTTAAATAATAGAAATTTCAGTGTCGCTATGGTAACAAATTCAACAGTAGTAAATTCAACAGTATTTTTATCTAAATGTGGCGTGCCTCAAGGATCTATCCTGGGCCCTTTGTTCTTCCTACTCTATGTCGCGGATATGCCGTCAGTCCTTTATTTTTGCTCTGTCCACTCCTATGCTGATGACACACAAATATTAGCCTCTGTATCCCCTACTGAAATTTGCGAGAAAGTGCAATTATTAATGCTGATCTTGAGAACTTAGTCTCTTGGATTAACAATAATGGTCTCAAAATAAATGCAGAAAAATCAGCTCTGGTATTATTTGGTTCCAATGACACACCTGATATTGTGCTTCATGGAGTTCGTCTCACTCGTAGTGTATTTGTAAAAAGTTTAGGAGTATATATTGATGAGCTCTTAAATTTCAGGAAGTATTTGTCTATTAAGCTAACAGCTGCCAGATTAAAATTGCGACATCTTTATAAATTTCGTAATGAACTCTCAGAATTAGTCAAATTGCGCCTAGTAAAATCACTGATCCTGCCAATATTAGACTATTGTTCTTTGGTATATGTTCCAAATCTGTCTCAGATAGATAAACATAAAATAATACTTATGCAGAATTCCTGTCTAAGGTTCGTATATAATGTTCGTAAATATGATCATATTTCGAGATACCGTGACCTTGCTGGTTTGGACGATATTGATATTCAAGTTAAAAAATCGTATCTCTGTCTCATTCATAAGATCAGACCTACTGGCACTCCCTCATATTTATCTGAAAAACTAGTTCACAAGAATTATAATTACACTTTACGTGGAAAAGATTTATATGCTGTACCTATTTTCAATAAATCGAAATTTAAAAGTTCCTTTTCGTATCAGGCTCCATCACTTTACAATGACATTCCAATTTTTTTGAAATCTTTATCATTAAATTATTTTAAGACTCATATCAAAAATGTACTTTAAGATTAGAATATATTGTAAACTATGTTTCGTTATTGCACTAACATTACTGACTATGTAGTTAGGGATAATTTGACTAGTATTTAGGATATTTTATTTTAACATATTATTTCTTGGTGATAAATGTATAAGTTGATTTTGTTTAAATTTGTTGGCGTGTTTGTTACACACTCTTTATTATTTTTCTTATTTTGTATGGTTAGGTGGAAGAACAGCTTTTAGCTGAACCTCGCCATTGACAGATTGTCAATAAAGTTATATTATTATTATTATTATAATGAAATGCTCGTCCTTTAAACTAAAATTTTTACGGGAACTGATTTCGCGCCAAATCCAACGGATAAATACTTCTAAGAATTACATCCAGAACAAAGACTGACTAACCATTTTTCTTATACAATAAATACTCAAAACTGATCAAATCGTAACAAACGCGAAGTATCCGCTTTTTACCGAATATTCTTGATCCGGTCAATGTGTCCGGTGTATCATCTATCTTACTATACTTTTTCGTCACGTTGCTGAGTTGACGGTAGTCTACACTGAATCGGATAGATCCATCCGCCTTCTGTCTTCATATCTTGAATTAGCCTTTCAGCTTCTTCTCGTTTTGCCAGTGATAATCTTTTTGCTCCTTGACTGATGGGTCTTTCGTTTTCAGTATAGATTTTATGCTGAACAACGTTTCTTCTTCCCTTGGATATCTTGCCATATTCGAAGATATCTTGGTACTTTTTAATTTCTCAGCAGATTTTAATATTTGAAAAGATATTGATATTTCACTGAGTAATATCCAGAATTTTATAAGATGTAGTTTCCTGAGCTATAATTATTTTAATAATCAAGGATACGGATGATCATTACCCGATCACATTACGTTGTTTAATTAACTGGATACTTATTTGTGTTCATTTGTCGAACTGGAATTACCTTTTAGGCCTTAAGCAGAATTACTTTACGATTAGTCCCTTCATCATCATTTCTGGGTTTCAACACGATCATATTTCCTTTACAGAGTATAAAATCAAGTTGTGCTTCCACAATTGTCTCACATCTCTCTAAAAGAGTTACGTCTTTGTTTACCAATGCATGTACGACTTCGTCATCTCGTAGATGCAATGCAAGTTCTTCTTCATTCATGATTATTACACCGTACGTAAGATCCAGTTTAAAACCATATTTGTTCCTAATATCCATTCTAAGAACGAAATAATATTTTATTTCAGCTACTAGCACACGATGTTTGAAAGAAGTGTTCCCGATGTTGAAAATCACGACCAAATATCCAGATGCTGTAGCTCGTTCTCCAGTTGCTATACGTAATCGCCACTTAATTGTATATAGTTGTGTTGGTGCAAACCTCTTTTTTAAATTGGATCTTATTATTTTTTCGTCGTACCCGTATCCAGTAATATTTTGAGGAGCCTTCCGCCAACAAGACCATCCATGAAAATGCTGTTTAATTGGTGATGAAGAAAGACGATATATCCGATGAAATGTGGGGCTACTAGAGCACCGGACGACGATTGTCCCATTTTCATTGAAAATGGCGACAATTTCTTTAATTTGTAAAATTTTTAGATATTTATAAGTTTTTATTTCTTTATGAGACAGTTCTTTCTCTACCAGCTTTCTTCATTAGATAGTTTCGTCTTTAAAAACTTTCTTCTTTCGGCAATTTTTTCATTAAATAGTTTTTTCTTTACCAGCTTTCTTCAGCAAATAGTTTCTTCTTGGAAAAAAACTTTCTCCTTTCGAAATCTTTCTTCAGTAGATAGTTTCTTCTCTACCTTATTTCTCCATCAAAGAGGTTTTCTATAAAAATAACTTTCTTTTTTCAACACATTTCTTTATTAAATTGATTCTTCTTTGCCAGCTATATTTAATATTTTTTGTCCGTTTGTTAACTTTTTCATTATGTTCTTTTTCCATTTAGCAGCTTTTTCATCAGGTTTCTTGTTTATTTAACTGTTTTCTTCACTAGATTTGCTTTCTTCATTAGACTTTTTCTTCATTTAACAGCCTTCCTCTATTGAATTTTTTTTTGACAGCCGCCTTCATTAGATTAATTCTTCACTGAAGAACTTTCTTCATTAAATAGTTTCTCTTTTGTCTGTTTTCTTTATTTTTCTTTGCTCAATAGCCAACTTTCTTCATGTAACATCTTTCTTCATTGGATACTTTTTCTTGTAACAGCTATCTTCTCTAGACTAAAAACAAAAATTTAATCTTAAATTGCAGATTTTATAACCTGTTGAAATTAAATGGTTAATTAATTTTATTTTATTACAAGAATGAACCTTTTCAACAATAAAAGACTAAAACAATGAAAAATTACAACAATGAATGGTCACAACAAAGAATGTACACAATAATGGAAAATTACGAAAATTGAAGACACTATGGTTCCAACAATCAATAGTTTGAAGACAGAATAGAATAGAAGATAGAATAGTTTGGGAAGATGATTGTCATAGAGACGATTTGGGAAACATTTTACGAAGATTACTGACTCAAATACGATTTGGGAGACATTTTGGGTAAATTATTGTCTTATAGAAGATTTGCAGGACATGTTGGAAAGATGACAATTTTAGAGACAATTTGGGAGAGATTTTTGGAAGATGACTAGGTTACAGCTGATTTGGAAGACATTTTAGATATGAATGAAGAACGAGTGTTATGATGCATGTATTTTTCGCACGCGTCCAAGGCAAGTTTTTAAAAGGACAAGTGCTATAAAAAGTCTTAAAAAATAAGTTATTTGTACTATTTTTTCTATTATATATTTATTGATATTTAATATTTTGACGATCTGAGCTTGATAGTTACAGTATGTGTTCAGGTAATATCAATCATCTAACTCAAAATGTTGCGTATCGTAATGGACGATCTTTCGATACGCAGTTGGATTTCATAATGAATTTTTTATGGTGTTATGAACGTAAAATAGAAAAATTATATTATAGTATATAACAATGTTGATTGCAGATTTTCCATATTTTCCATATTTTCCATTATGATGCAACGAGTAACCGATCTAATGGAAAGCATATCAGGTAAATTTCTTAAACAAAACTGCTATACAAATATATATATATTGGTAATTTTTAAATGTGATAAACTAGTAATTTGTACGTTTCCAACCAACAAAACAGTTCACAAGTGAGTCATTGTTTACTTCACTTTTCCAGCTAGCTGGTAAATTTATTTCAGGCTAGATATTGTCACTTTGCCAGCTACCTAATGTCACTTTCCAACTGGTAAAACAACAATAATTATTGTTTGCTTTTCTCCGGTAACAAATTTTCAGTAGCTTTTTTCGTAGCTTCTCGCAGTTTTGGCGGAGTAAACTTTAACTCACTATGAGACATGATTATGAAAATTATACCTATTAGGCAGAAATAAATAGGCGAACCTTCAAATTAATTGAGATAACTCAACTGACAGATTCAATAAATAATTTGTGAAGTTACTTAACAACACTATAATAAGAATTTATATTAAAACGGGTTAAATAAGTAGAAATAAAATTAATAGAAAAAAGTATAAACAAAATTAACTTTTAAGACGTACAAATTACTAACTGATTGTAAAAAAAAAGGTGTATATATTTCGCTGGATACTCAATCTAGCCTCGCGCTTATAACTAAATTTTCCGGGTTTTGTATGTAAAATACTATTATTTATGACAAATTATATGTAATATTTGTATTGAAAACTTGGAAACATGTGTATGTTAATGATAGAATTACATGTGTGATATAGCATATACAGAGCTAATATCGGTGTTCCCTAGTTCACCGTGAGATCGGGACTGTATCGTGATTTACCCAGTACCTAGATCGCAGTGTTTCGTGGCCAGTGATGGAGACGCTAATGACGCGGTTGCCGGATGCAATGATGGATTGAGTAGAGGTCGGCAAAAATATCCGATATCCGAATCCGATCCGATCCGAAAATCGGATAAAATATCCGATCCGAAAGTCAGATAAAACATCCGATCCGAAAGTCGGATAAAATATCCGATCCGAAAGTCGGATAAAATATCCGGTCCGAAAGTCGGATAAAATATCCGATCCGAAATTTACATACATAACTTTTAGGTATTCACTCTTAGTAAAAACATAAATTCCAATTCCTCTCTAAAGAAATATAACGCTACGTTATTTTTATAAGCATTTACGCTCTGTGATAAAAATGATTAAATAACGTTACAACAAAATATGTCCCTTTAGTTTTTTATAACAAAATTATTTATTAAATTTCATCTATAACTGTTATTTTTCTTTCCAATATGCAACGTTAAAATTGATTTATTATAAATAGGAAAAATTGTACTGATCTAATGAAACGTCTGGTCGGATCTCAGATCGGATTTCGGAACGAATCTCGGATCGGATCTTCGGATCGGATCTTCGGATCGGATTTCGGATCGGATTTCGGATCGGATCTCGGATCGGATTTCGGATCGGATCTCGGATCGGATCTTCGGATCGGATTTCGGATCGGATCTCGGATCGGATTTCGGATCGGATCTGGAATCGGATTTCGGAACGGATCGGATCTCGGATAGAGTCAGATCGGATTGGATCGGATCTTGAATCAAGTCGGATCGGATCGGATCGGATATCAAAATTTTCAAATATGCCGACGTCTAGGATTTAGATTAGAGTTGTGTTCCCTTATTTATGAATGTAGTTGATTGTTGTATACAGGGTACTTCACGACCGTGCATTTACCTTCGGACGATGTGCTAGGGTAAGACATACCCTGAGCAATGTAAATATACGAATAATTATTGCCCATATATGTCAGTAGCTGCTCATTACTACTTATACTACAGTAATGTAGTGCCAGTGTCAATGTACATCTGACTGTTGTAAAGGCAGGTGGTTTCAAAATCTATTTGGGTGTTATATACCCTACCACACTTTTATTGAACTTTATATTTATACGCCTTCCTAGTTTTCTTCTTATGTATATATTTTTTTATAGCTCCTCGGACATTATAGTAGGATTCTCTTCTGTAAGAAAATTGACACAATATAAATTGAATGATTGCCGATCTATAACTTGTCAATTCTGTACGTCTGTCCTTCTAAAGAATTTTTTAAATTGGTACCAAGCACGATAGACTTTACAGCTCCTGCAACAAAACAATTGACGATTGAAAAAATCCAATTCTTCACGCGAATTCTTAAAATGACCTTTCATTTGATACCACACACGATAGATTTTGAAATACTTTCATTACAACAATTGACGATCAGTAAAATCTAATTCTGCATACCAACTCTTGAAAAACATTTTATGTTAGGTAGATAGGTTGTGAAGCACTTTCACTAAAGCAATAACCGATCGAAAACTATAAAATTTAGTACGTGAGCCCTTCAAAAGATGTTTCATTTGACATCAAAAACGATAGGTTTTGAAGCATTTTCACTATAAAAATTATTGATCAAAATATTTCAAATCTGGACGCAAATCTTTCAATATACCTTTCATTTGATACCAAACATGATAACATTTGAAGCACTTTCATTGAAACAATTGCTGATCAAAAATATTCTAAATTTGTACGCCAGCCCTTCAACAGACCTTTCATTTGATACCAAATATGCTAGCTTTTGAATCACTTTCACTAAAACAAATTCTGATCGAAAGTCCCGTAATTTCCCCAAAATGCGTAAAATATTTCGAAAGTACTCTAAAATATTTAATATTTGCATAATTTTTAATTAAAATTGAGGCATGTACAGAGACAAGTGTTAAAATTACAGTAGATGTTCTTCTTAAGAATTTTCAAGCCTCCATATTCTTAGTTGATATTGCTCCCAAAATATATATATATATATATATATATATATATATATATATATATATATACAGTGTGTCCATCCAAAACCCGAACATAGGCTTATAATATGTGATCAGGAAAATACTTCAAATAAAAGTTGTAAAAGTAAATTACGGATTTTTGTATATAAAATACATTTCAGTTGTTTATTTCATCACAGCGCAAAAATCTCCTGAAGTACAAGTGGCGTCTACGGAGAGCGGTCTGCGGATGTTACGAATACTAACACATTTTAACGCGACCTTAATGCTTTTTGTACTGTTGCATTTGACCATTTTTTAAATTTCATTGATTCTTGCATTGCCATTATTTGATCTTCGTTAAAAATGGTTTTCAATAATATTAAATATTTGTCTTTATTTTCTATGTCTGCTACTTTTTGCAATTTTAATTGCAAAATCTTTTTTTCTCTCTTATTATTTCGTAATTTAATTTTCAAAACCTTATTTCTTAAAATTAACTCCTTATTTTTCCTTTCCATGTTAACAAGTTGTTGTTTTATATTACTATATATCTTATCTTCATCCAGCATGCTGGAAGTTCTTGTTGTTGATCCAGATGATTCTAGTTGACTAGTAGATGTGCTACTACTTTCTGATGGTAGGATTCCCATCTTCATACTAGTATCAGGAACATTTATATTTGGATTTGAAGATGACGTACTTGCTACTGTAGAATCTTCCGATGTAGATATAAGAATTGGTTTTGTTATGATTCTTTTTTTGGGCGGCTTTCTTTTTGGCTTATCCTCGGTAAAACTAAATAATGTTGGAAATGCATCCCGTTTCAATCTTCTTGAACTATCTTCCCTGGTCTTTTCCTACATACCCGGTTCAAAGTGAACCTATAAAGAATTTACATTATATATATATATATGTAGGAACTAGAGGAGTGGGTCTTAATAAGTCTTTGAAATACACTAAACTAATTTTTATTCCAATTATTAAATAGATCAATAAATATAAAACACTAATAATATTAAGATAAACAATAACTTCGTACGTCTAACTTATTCCGCGAACACATCTGTACTGCACCACAACTACAACGTAACTGCCTGTCTCAACGTGTCGGTTAGTCGCTCGCCCGTTCGCTTGCCTCATCACTGCCTCCGCTCCGCTCTCCGCACTCTTCACCACGATGGCTTCGCAGGCGTAGACGCAGGGCAGTTCCTACAGCTCGGCCTTTCCTGCTTCCGGATTTGCCCTCGAATCCATCCTCATCGGACCCCTTGCTGTGGTTTTGCTGTGAGTCCTTATTCAACCCAGGATTCCATGGCTTCATGAAATCAGCCGCTGTAGAAGTCTTCATTGGGCCGTCACCACGAATAACACGTTCAACATCGTATCTGTTGGAGCTTTTAACATTTATTATTTTATTCAGTCGCTCGACTTGGCCATTTCCTCTTGCTATACCCGTAGTTATGTGAACAAGGTCAATGTTTTCACGTCGACAATATTCATCGAACTGATTTGACGTAAACGCCGTTCCTCTGTCTGATATTATGCGTTTGGGACTACCAAAAACATTCTTCTGTGTTTCAAGCTTCTCTATAACTTCCTGACTCGTTAGCGTTTTAGTAGGGTACAACCATGCAAATTTAGTAAAACCATCTATCACAACGAAAAGGTATTTGTACCCTTTTCTCGTAGTTGCCAGCGGACCAAGATGATCAATATGATATGTACTTAGAGGTTGTTCGTCCTTACTAATAGGGTTTAAGAAACCTTCGGCTTTACCTGACTTTCTTTCCGATAGTATGCATGGTATGCAATTCTTAATACACTCTTCTATTTTCATTTGTAACTCTGGTATCCAAAACTCACGAAGTATCAAGTTCTTCATTTTTCTGACACTGAAATGCCCATTTTCTTCATGATACTTCCGAACTATGTCTCTCTGCATTCTGAATGGAATAACCAGAAGTTCTCTTCCTTCGTGGGGTTTGTATAGTAAATTATTCTTCAGGATGAAGTCCTTGTGTTCATGTCCTGAATCTAATAGCTTTGTAATTGTCTGTAAGTGTTCATCTTTCAATTGTGCAGCTTTTATGGTTTCTATGATATCATTTTTCATAATCATCATGATGTTTCTTGACATGGCATCTACATGCTTCATTCTTATTCCAGCTCTATGTTCGATATTGTAATGAAATTCTTCTAAAAGGAGAGCCCATCGTGCTATTCTTGTCGAGAGATCTTTCTTTTTCATAGTCATGGCGAATGCGGCACAGTCGGTGACTATTTTGAAGGGAATACCAAGTAAATATACTCTAAATTTTCTCAAGGCATAAATTATCGCTAGAACCTCCAGTTCATAGCTACTATATTTTCTCTCAGCCTCTGTAGTTTTCCTACTCATGTAGTATATGGGATGGAGTTCGCCTTCTTCATTCTTTTGCAATAAAATTGCGCCGAACCCATCTATACTAGCGTCTGTATGCAGTTCAGTGACCGCGTCTACTGAATAAATTCCAAGAACTGGTTCATTCGCAAGCATTTCCTTTAATGTTTGAAACGCTAATTCTTCTTCTTTTCCAAAACGAAATGGGGTATTTTGCTTTAATAAGTCACTTAAAGGTTTGGCAATAACAGAATAATTTTTTATAAACTTCCGGAAATATCCGGTCAATCCCAAAAAACTTTGAACTTGTTTGATGGTCTTTGGCTTAGGAAATTTCGCTACGGCTTTTACTTTTTCCTCCGATGGCCTTATTTGACCATTTTCGATACGGTGACCCAAATATTCTATGCATTTTTTAAGGAATTGACATTTTTCCCAACTGATTCGCAAACCATACTCTTCTGCTGTTTTTAGAACTTTCTCCAGTCGATCTATCGCTTCATCTTCATCTCGCGCAAGGATTACCAGGTCGTCCATATAGGTTAACATTATTCCGTCTCGTATGTGTTGCTTGAAAACATCGTTTATAAAGCGTTGAAATATCGCAGGCGAATTGCATAGTCCAAACGGGGTCTTCAGAAACTCATATTGTGCCGTAGGAGTAATAAACGCAGTGTATTTACGACTACTTTCGTCTACCGGAACATGAAAAAATCCATTTCGAAGATCAAGTGTACTAAACACTCGAGCACTTTGCAAACAATCTAAATGGTCTTCTATTAGGGGAAGTGGATATCTGTCCTTAATAACTTTGTGATTTAATTTCCTATAATCTTGGCAGATGCGAGTCTCGCCGTTTTTCTTTCTAACCAAAACGATGGGACTAGCAAATTCTGAGTGACTCGGTTGAATGATCCCGTCCTGTAACCACTTCTCCATCTGTCGGTCAACTTCTATTTTTTCATGGTAAGACAATCTTCGAGGCCTTTCATAAATTGGTGCTTCATCTGTCAGGACTATTTTAGTTTTTAAAGGCGTTGTTTTTGTCTTCTTGTTTACAGGATCATAATTTTTACGTATTTGTTGAATTCTCTGTGCTAAGTCCGGTCTTGTTATGTGGCCTAGGTCTAATTCGGGGTTGACATATTCAATACGAAGAACTTCGCTCTTCACTTCTTCTTTTTTTTTCGCAACAGTTTCTTGGCTTCCGTCTTCTGTCTGTCGACCAAACACTTTTATACCGTTTTCATCTATTCTGACAATAGCTTGTTTGAGAAAGTCGAGACCGACGATCATTGGTATTTTCATAACATCATTCGAAACAACATGAATTTTTGCTGGAAGAGTTGTGTCATCAACAGAAATATTTGTCGAGAAACTTCCCAATGTGTTTACTTTTTTGTCTCCAATCCCCGTTATATTTATTGTTTCTTCATTTAGTGGCTGTGCTACTACTTTTAGGTACTCACTTAATGTTATTAAATTTACTTCGCTGCCTGTATCAATCAGTGCTGATAACGAGACATTTTCTATCTTGATGTTTTTTAAACATGAATTCTTTTGATGCTCAGCCAATCTTGTCTCCTTTGCTTTGGTAATTGTTTTCTTATCGCAATCGCGTGCTTTGTGGCCGAATTTATTACATGAAAAACATTTCGGACCTTTTTCCTTGGATGCACACATGTTGTATGTATGTCCTTCGTCTCCACAATTGAAACATCTACGTTGCATACCCTCTTTGTTTGTGCTTTTAGTTCCTTCTGATTTTGTAGTATCTATCTTAAACTTTTCTCTGTGTGTTGGTTCAGTCTTCTTTTCCTGCTTAAATTCAGAAACGACACTCTTTGATTTCATCAAACTGTATAGTTTGATCTTCTCTTTCAAATCATCGTAGGTTTTGGCACCATAAAGCATTAGTTTGTTATGCGAGTCATCCGGTATTCCATCAATGATGTATTGTATTACGGCTTCATGTTCAACATTTGCACGACTCGCAATTTCGCGCATTACCAGAATGTATTCTTGGATTGGTTCATCTCTTCGTTTGCGTCGAGTCATCAACAATTTGTGTACTTCTACGCTATTGATCTTAATCTTGAATTCTTTTCGTAACAATTTTTTTAGCTTTAACCAGGTTGTTACACCTTTTTCTGATTGTATCAGGAGTTTAGCTAGACCATCTAATGATTTTTTTCCAAAAACTAATTTTTGCATATCGTTCCATTGCATTACTCCCGCAAGTTCTTCAAAGTCCTCTATCCATTTTTCTATTGGATAACCATCTTTACCATTGAATTTTCTAATGGTGTCTTCCACATCACGGAATGTCATGGCAAATGATTTGGAATTTTGCTGACTAACTTCACTACGTAGTACAGATGTGCGCTTACTTTCTTTACTCTTCTGTTGCCCCTGAATGGTGTTTCTTAGTGCTTTTGTTCTATTTCTTACTTCGATTTCTTCATCCTCGTCTTCTTTATCTTCGTCTTCTTCAGCTCCGTCTTCTTCATCTTCTTTGCCACTTTCATCTTCTTCGTCTTCTCTGTCATCTTCATCTTCTCCTTCATATCTTCTTTCTTGATCATCTTCGTTTATTTTGTCTTCTGCGTCGTCATCTTCTTCATCTTCTTCATCATCTTTTATTCTAATATGGCAAAGGTAGGAACATATTCGTGGAGCTATTTCATCTTCAGTACCCTCGTAATCGATGTCAAGGATATGGCACACAGAAACAAGATCTTGGAGCGTTGATTTAGATTTAATATTGTCCACTATACTTTTAAATTCGTCGGATCCTTCGTTAAAACTAAAGCCCGCAAATGCTTTTAGTTTTTTTCTTATTAATCGTGGTTGCTCATCATCACCAAATACTATTGTATACAGTACTCTCACAGCTTTTATTTTGGTGTTTGAAATATTAAAACAGATTTTAGGTACATCACCTAGTGTAGTCATTTTATATAATTTAATACGAAAACCGATCAAAAATAAAACAGTACGCCACTGGAAACCGCGCACCACTCCCCGTCCTAACCGTTATCGTTGCAGCTGCGTTTTACCGGCGACGTACAACGCACTTGCACTGGCGAACGGACGTTTATCTATCAGTCCACGCGCGTTAGCAATGTCTGGATTAACTTCGTTTATATTTTCACGCTGAGTTACTATGAATTAATAACTGTGACTCTCAATATTACTTTATTTAACGCTTTTTACTGTAATACTCGTATGTCTGTAACAATCTCGGTCGAGCCCCCAAAATGTAGGAACTAGAGGAGTGGGTCTTAATAAGTCTTTGAAATACACTAAACTAATTTTTATTCCAATTATTAAATAGATCAATAAATATAAAACACTAATAATATTAAGATAAACAATAACTTCGTACGTCTAACTTATTCCGCGAACACATCTGTACTGCACCACAACTACAACGTAACTGCCTGTCTCAACGTGTCGGTTAGTCGCTCGCCCGTTCGCTTGCCTCATCACTGCCTCCGCTCCGCTCTCCGCACTCTTCACCACGATGGCTTCGCAGGCGTAGACGCAGGGCAGTTCCTACATATATATATATATATATATATATATATATATATATATATATATATATATATATATATATATATATATATATATATATATATATATATATATATATATATATATATATATATATATATATATATATATATATATATATATATATATATATATATATATATATATATATATATACATATATATATATATATATATATATATATATATATATATATATATATATATATATATTATACAATCAATTTTAAAGTTTTTTGAAAATTGTTTAATTATAGCGATAACCATAAAACTCAAACAAAATTACAAATTTCTCGGTTATGAAATGTCAAAAATAAAATTCCAAAAGCTGACTTGTTAAAATTAATAGAGTTTTGTTATAAAGAAGGTTATTTTTTATTTAATAAAAAATTTTATAAACAAAAAATGGGAGTAGCAATGGGATCTAGTTTTTCACCTGTAGTAGCAAATTTAGTAATGGATTTATTATTAAAAACAATTATTCCGACTTTACCTTTTAAAATTCAATTTATTAAAAAATATGTTGATGATATAATTTGTTCTATACCATCAAATGAAACTAATAATATTTTACAATACTTTAATAATTACAATCAGAATTTACAATTTACAATTGAATTAGAAACAAATAATGAAATTCATTTTTTAGATGTTCTTCTAGTTCACAATAATGATAACACTTTAAGTTATAAATGGTATAGAAAGTCATCATCTTCTACAAGATATATAAATTTTAAATCAGAACATCCTAAATCTCAAATTATTAATTTTGCAACTAATATTAAAAACAGAGCTATTCTACTTTCATCAAAAGAATTTTTAAATGAGTCATTAAATAAAGTTAAAGATATTTTAATTTCAAATAATTTTCCTAAACACTTAATTAATAAAATCATTTACAACCAATATTATAATAATAATAAAAATAGTACTAAATCTGCTAATAGTAATAAAGTTTATTTTTGTTTACCATATATTCCAAATTTATCAAATAATCTAAAAAAGCTTTTACAATCTAGAACCAGTTTTGAGGTTTCATATAAAAATGGTAAAACTATTAATTTATTGTACAGCAAATTAAAAGATCAAGTTGAAAATTTATATAGATCAAATGTAATTTATAAGGTAAATTGTAAAAATTGTACATGTTACTACACTGGTCAAACAAAGCGCTATTTAAGAACGAGAATGCAGGAACATCGTCGAGATTCCTTAAAGAATTCACTAAATTATCATAACAATAAATGTGCTTTAGCAGAACATTCTATTGTAAATAACCATATTTTTGATTTTGAAAATGTAAAAATTCTTGATACAGAAACAAATTTAAAAAAACGTTTATTTTTAGAAATGCTTCATATTCAAAATGACAAAAATAATATAAATAACAGATCTGACATACAAGATTTAAATGCTGTATACTCTCATATTTTAGAATTATTTAAGGAATTTCGATAGTTTTCTAGTATCTTTGGTTTTTGTTTTTTGATAAGTGTGGCAATTTTGTATAATTTTTTGTTTTTTGATGATAATAGTTAAAAAAATTTATAAAATGATTTTCAAGATCAAGCTATTGTTTTTCAAAAAATTGATTAAAAATATTTTTATACAGTTAGCATGCCAATTTTGTCAATTTTTTAAATAAAAAAATTCTTTCTAATTATTTATTGACAAGTATTTATGTCATATATCTACAAATTTGAATTTTACTTATCATTGTTAATGATTTATTTATAAATATTGTTTTAGATATATACTAGCGGTCGGCCTGGCTTTGCCAGGCCTCACGCTAGGCTCCGCGGACACTGAAGTAAGGTTCACTTCTGTATGACTATTGACAAAATATAAACTGAATTAATTCCAATCTAAAACATTTCAATTATGTACGTTTATTTATGCAAAGACCTATTAATTGATGTCAAACACAATAGGTATTAAATCTGTATCACTTAAACAAATGCCGCTCAAAAAAATCAATTTAATTCGAGTGCCCTTTAAAAGACATTTCATTTGATACCAAACACGATAAGTTTTAAAATACTTTCACGAAAACAATTGAAGATCTGAAAGTATTTAATTTTATACGCGAGCTCTTCAAAAGATCTTTCATTTTATATCAAACATGAATGGTTTTAAAGTACTTTCACTAAAACAATTCTCGGTCGAAAAAAATACCAATTTTATATTCGAGCCCTTCAAAGGCCTGTAATTTAATACCAAATATGATAGGTTTTGAAAAACCTTTACTAAAACAATGGACGATCAAAAAAAATAATTAATTTAACACGCGTGATCTTTAAAAGACCTTTCATTTGAAAACAAACACGATAGATTTTGAAACACTTTCACTAAAACAATTGACTATCGAAAAGTATTACATTTTGTAAGCTAATACTTCAAAAGACCTTTCATTTCACACCAAACACAATAGGTTCTGAAGCACTTTCACTCAAATAATTACCGATCTAAAAGTATTTAATTTTGTACGCGAATTCTTCAAAAGACCCTTCATTTGATATCAAACATGATTGGTTTTGAAGCATTTTCACTAAAACAAAAAAATAGCAATTTTATATTTGAACCCTTCAAAAGGCGTGTCATTTAATATCAAATATGATAGCTTTTGACACCATTACTAAAACAATAGACGATCAAAAAATAATAATTCATTTAATACGCGTGACCTATGAAATACCTTTCATTTGAAACCAACCACGATGGGATTTGAAACACTTTTAGTAAAACAATTGACGATTGAAATGTATTAAGTTTTGTACGCAAGCCCTTCAAAAAACCTTTTATTTGATAGCAAACACGATTGGTTATGAAGTACTTTCATTAAAACAATTGTCGATCGAATAAAATTTAATGCTGCACGCGAGTTCTTCAAAAGACTAAAACAATTGACAAATGAAACTATTTCAATTTTTCATGCAAGCCCGTTAAGTGACCTTTCATTTCATACCAAACACAATATGTTTTGAAGCACTTTCACTAAAACAATAGCGGATCGAAAAAATTAATTTTGCATGCGAGCACTTTAAAAAACCTATTTGATATCAAACGCGATGTGATTCGCGAAACTTTAAATTTGAAACAATTGATATCGTAAGTTCTTTCAAAACTCTTTCATATGACATTAAACACGAATACTTCAAATTTAAAACAATTGACGGTCGTAATGTTTAATTTTTTTAAGTTTAAAACAATTGACTGTCGTAAAATTTCAATAAAATATGTTTTTTATTTCCGAAACCATTTGCTAAACTAACTTTTTTTTATTTCATCTGAAAGTTCTTCTAAAGCCCTTTCATATGACAGCAAAGAAGGCATGATTCGAAATAATTAATGTTTGAAACAATTGAGGATCGTAAAATTGAATTTTTTTTTGTTTCATCCGAAAGGTCTTCTAAAACCCTTTCATATGACACCCTACACAGTATGATTCAGAATACTTTATGTTAGAAACAATTAACTATTATAAAATTTCAACTCTTTTTATTTCATCTGAAAGTTATTCTAAAGCCATTTCATATGACACCAAATATGTTAATTTTCGGAATACTTTAAGTTTGAAACAAATGCCTGTCGTAAAATTTTAACTTTTTTTATTCCATCTGAAAGTTCTTTTAATGCCCTTCAACATGACACCAAAGATGGTATGATTCATAATAATTTATGTTTGAAACAATTGAGGATCGTAAAATTTCAACTTCTTTAATTTTATCTGAAAGTTCTTCTAAACCCCATTCATATATCACTAAACACGGTATAATTCGGAATACTTTATGTTAAAATAATTGACGGTCGTAAAATATATATTTTTTATTTCATCTGAAAGTTTTTCTAAAGACCATACAAATAAGACCAAACAAGTTATGATTTGGAATACTTTAAATTTGAAACAATTGCCTATCGTAAAATTTCAACTTTTTTAATTTCATCTGAATACATTTTGCTATTTATTAAAAATCCTTCGGACGTCATTTCTGATGACATTCCACATTTATATTTATATATACATGAAATCAATTGAAAATTTTCTTTAATTTTTTTGAAAAACTGTTGGAAATCGCTGGAATATTATTTCCGACATCGTTTTTTCGAGTTACCTTTGTTTGCATTGTAGCATGCTGTGGTCAATTTTTTTTATTTTTTTTTTACTTTATATTATTACTGCGGACAAATTATGCTTTGTTTCACTATATACTTTTAAAAATTAACTGACATTTTTTCTTCAAATATAATCAGTTGAAAACAGTTTAAAACATGTATTCTCAATCATTTAATGCCTAAATCAATTTTCAAAATTTCTCTAACTTGTCTAGAAATTGAAATAATTCTATCAGAAATTTACATGCGTACCAAACAAAATTAGTTTTGCTGCATTTTCACTAAAACAATTATCTGTCGAAAAAAAAACAATTTTTCACGCGAGCCCTTCAGAAGACCTTTCATTTGATACCAAACACAATATGTTTTGAAACACTTTCAATAAAATAACTGACGATCGGAAAGAATCAATTTTTCACGCGAGCCCTTCAAAAAACCTTTCATTTAGTACCAAACATGATATTTTTTAAGCTCTTTCACTAAAACAATTGACGATCTAAAAGTGATAAATTTTATACGCGAGCCCTTTCAAAGACCTTTCATTTGATACAATACGATATGTTTTTAATCATTTTCACTAAAATAATTGCCGAACGAAAAAATTCCAATTCTGCACGTGAGCCCTTCAAAAAACCTTTTATATGATACCAAACACGATGGACTTTAATGCACTCTCACTAAAACAGTTACCGACGGCAAAAAAATTAATTTTGTACTCGAGCCCTTTAAATAACCTTTCATTTGATACCAAACAAGATAGGCCGTTCACTAAAACTATTGCCGATCGAAAATATTTTAGTTTTGCACACGTACCCTTTAAAAGAACTTTCATAATATACCAAATATGACTGGTTTTGAAGCACTTTCAATTAAATTATCGATAGAAAATTTAGGAGTGCCCAAATGATTCTAATTCGAGTTATCTGGTTTTTCTAAATTGAACTTTGCCGTAGACAAAATTCGGTTCAGTTCACCTGTATAAATTATAAAACTTGTCAATTCGAGGTTTTGTTTCGAAACCAAATTCATTGTGGACCGTCAAAAATTTACTTTTTAAATACACGTATTTGAAATGTGTAATTATAATAAAAACGTCCCCTTATTTCCATAATATGTGTAACGTATTTCAAAACTACTCACAAACAATTAATATTTAAGTAATTTATAATTAAATATGCGACATGTCCACTGACAAATGTCAAAATGACAGTAGATGTTCTTTTTAAAAATTTCAAAGCCTACATATTCTTTATACTTTATAAAACTTGTCAATTCGACGTTTTGCTTTAAAACCAACTTCATAGTGGAGTGTCAAAAATTTACTTTTTAAATACACATATTTGAAATGTATAATTATAATAAAAACGTCCCCTCATTTCCACAATATGCGTAAAGTATTTCAAAACTACTCACAAAAGTTTCCTTTTTAAGTAATTTATAATTAAAAATGCGACATGTCCACTGACAAACGTCAAAGTGACAGTAGATCTTCTTCTTAAAAATTTCAAAGCCTCCACACTCTAAGTTGATTTTGACCCAAAAACGCATGTTTTTTCAAGTTTTCACGCACATCATGTGCACGAAAAATCAGAGACTATCCAAAGGCACTCCCCATGACTGACCTCTATCAAATAAAAAAAGTTGCAAATAAATCGGATAAACCGTCTAGGCTGTAGCGATTTACAAATGGGCGTGATGAATCCATATATATATATACAAATATACCTCACTTCTCAAAATAGTATATAGGATTTATTTGTAAGTATTTATATTTTATATTTTATATTTTGTATTATTATTGTTAATTTTTATTAGTGTCCTGATGAAGACTTGCAGAGGCAGTCGAAACGTTGACAAAATATAATAAAATAAAAAATAAAAAAATTGACTGAATTCCAAGAAATATATCGCATTCGTCAAAAATAAAATCTGATTACTAAGTTGGATGCAGAATTTAATTGTCTACAACGTTTATTTGAAGTATTTCGCATAAAATAATTTGGTAATTTTTGCACAAGGAAAAACTGATTTCCTATGTTAAACGCCTATGGCCAGTTTTTTAATTAACACCCTGTATATATATATATATATAAGTATATTTAATCAGTCACAAATATTTAACTTACCTCGCATATCACGGATCGATTTGTTGGTGTCCGTTTATCACGTTTCATTTTGATAACCCACTGTTTTCTTCTAGTTGGATCTCGGGGAAAAGCTTTCATTAAAAAACCCCGTACTGCTCTATTACTACAACCAGCAGCTGCACAACCAGGCATCTTGAACTCTTTTATATAATTGTTACCTAAATCTCTTATTTCCTTATTCAAAATCATAATCATAATAAGATAATGTTCAAACAATAACACTTAGTCAAAATACCGATTATAGGTGTAAATATTATGAAATATTTAATCTTACAATAACATTCCTGAAATAAATGACATCTCTCTTTAAACAAGATTCTTATTTAGTAGAATAAAAATATATTTATCTATATAAACTTAACACAAATGTTAAAATATGTTTAGAATAGTTTTTTAAAGATAAATTATACATAATTAAACAATAAAGTATGCAGATAGTTTAAAATAATAATACTATCCCCATATAACGCAATGTAATCTAACACTTGTTTGGCAGACTAATGGCGGCTAAAACGACCGCAAGCGAAATTCGACCGTATTGACGTTACCACATCATGTCTTTACCCTTTCTATTTGAGGTACCCTAACCGTCAACAGCCTAGGTCGCCCTCGCGACCACCTCCGCAAGAGTACCACGCTTGATACCATCCTACCGCCTCCCTGGCACACTACTTACCTGCAAAGGAATTTTATATATATATATATATATATATATATATATATATATATATATATATCTTCACGCTATATCCCAACAAATGGGGTAGCACGAACCCTAAAATCGCTCATAAAACATTCACTCATCACACCCATCAAACAACCAGTCATCGTCAAACATTTTCATCCAAACATACCACCCTCACTTCAACCACTTTCATAGATCACTCCATATAAACTCATACATTTATTACACTCGAAATTATTATCACACAACAAACCTTCAATCACATCATTCCTTTTCACTTACCATTCATTTTCTTTCATCAACGTACATAACATATGCATAAAAAAAAAAAATCTCAAATTACTCACGTTTACTCCTAACAACGAATCTAATAACGAAACTAACAACGAATCTACAAGATTAGAAAAGATGAAAGCGATAGTCTGCACTTATATATGAAAGAAAAGACCACACAATGCAGTATCTGAAAATGAAACAAAAAGATAAGAAAGGGAGGGAGCGTCGCCCTGCGCTTGTTTTTGAAAGTGAATTTCACACAATTGCAGTTAAACACTACGTAATAACTGAAAACGAATTAAAAGATAAGAAAGGAAGGGAGTGTCGCTCTACGCTTGTTTTTGGAAGTAAATTCCACACAATTGCAGTTAAACACTCAATGTAAGATCAGAAAAGAATAAAAAAGATAAGAAACGAAGGGAGTGTCGTCCCTGCGCTTGTTTTTGAAAGTGAATTTCACACAATTACAGGTAAACACTCTAATGAAATTACTAAACAACGAAACTAAAATCTAAAACCCTACGCTTTTCTGAAATCATCAGATTCATTCCGCAATTAATCTTCGCCAAACGTTCCTATCCTGACACACCACTTTTGCTTCATCCACATTCATAATTCCTTTCATACAAGCACGTTTGTTCCTCGTACTCGGAAACTTTCGTTCACGCAACAATCCTTCTATCATATTCATCCATTTATTCATAGGTCGCCCACGCAATCTTTCACCCTCAATTTCACCAACATATACCTGTTTCACTAATCTCTCATTCGACATACGTTCAACATGCCCAAACCATCTCAACTGACTTATACCTACTTTTCCAACTACATTCTTCTCAATTTCACACTCATCATACACCAATGTATTCCGGACACGATCTCTTCTAGTATAACCACACACACCCCGCAAATACCTCATTTCCACAGCAGTTATACGACGTTCATGTTTCTTCATCCACACCCAACATTCACTACCATACATCAATGTAGGCACTAAAACACCATTATACACACTCAATCGAGCATCTCTGGATACATTCACATTTCGAGCAAAGGTTCCCAGAGCACCCAATACCTTGCGTCCCGCAGATACTCTTCTTTCAATCTCACAATCAATACGTCCATCCCTTGAAAACATACTACCCAAATATAAAAACTCATTCACTTGACCCAATCTCACACCATTCACCGAAACATTACAATCAGTCACCAAATCGCTCTTTTCAAACACTAACACTTTACATTTATCGACATTTAATAATAAATTTAAATCTTTTCCTACTTCATTTATATTTAGAATCATTCGTCTCAATTGCTCTTCAGATTCACCCATAACAACCACATCATCCGCATATGCTAACGCAGGCACAACATTACCACCAATATGTACACCATCCACCCCATTCAACGCCGTTCGTAACAATACATCCATGTACAAATTAAAGAGCCACGGAGACATCCCACAACCTTGTTTCACGCCAATGTCTATACAAAACCAATCACTCAATCTACCATTAACTCTCACCGCAGCCTCACTACCTTCATACAGCGCACGAATTGCCCCCAACAAATTACCATTTATACCGTACTGTAACAGTACATTCCATAATGTCTCACGATGAACACTATCATATGCTTTTTTAAGATCGAGAAAGCCACAGAACACCTTCTTGTTCTTAGCAAGTGACTTTTCAACAATCATACGAAGAGAAAACAATTGATCCACACATCCTCTCTCAGGCAAAAAACCACCTTGCATATCGCTTAACTTGGAGATTGTTAAGGTTCGTACCTTATGAATAAGAATCTTCCCGTACAACTTCCCTACCACACTCAGCAAACTTATCGCACGAAAATTAGTACATTCACTCGAACTACCTTTACCTTTAAATAAAGGACAAATGATAGCACATTTCCAATCATCAGGAGCCACACACCGTTTTAAACAAAATCTAAACAAATAAACTAACCAGTCAAATAACCTCTCGCCTCCATACTTCAACATCTCATTCGATATACCATCCAAACCAGGAGCCTTACCATTCTTCAGACGCATCAATGCAAAACTAACATCACTCTCATCTATATCCCATTCATCACCACTAACATTTTCGCTAACATTTTCACTACAACCATTCGGTCTATTAATGCTACCATATAAAGTCCTAAAGTACTCACACCATCTATTACTAACATCTGATTCATTCCACAATAACTCACCATCCGCACTCTTAATCGCTTTCACTGCCCTGACATTACCACCTCTCAATCTCTTCACTCTCAACCAAAACATTCTTTTATTCATACTAAAATCATTAGTTAATCTTTCACTCATCAAATCATCAAAACGCGCCTTGCTTTCTCTCACTACTCTCTTAACACATTTATTTAACCTCTTGTATTCCAGCAAGCATTCATCACGTAAACTTCCAGGCACATCTTTCACATTTAGAAATCGCAAATATGCTCTCTTTTTCACCTCAATCGCTTCTTTAACTTCTTTATTCCACCATGCATTTTTTGGACAAGAACCTAATCGACATTCACCACAAACTTCTTTTGCACATTTAAGAACTGTATCCTTAAATTTGAACCAAACATCATTTATGCTGCATTCAAAATTAAGTTCACATACAGGCAAAGATTCATTTATTTTCTCAACAAACAAATCTCTAACATCCTCATTCTGCAGTGCACTGGATTTCACACGAAACATTTTATTAGTATTTTTCACCCTCATTCTCCAACATTTATCTAGACGTATACGCGATACCACCAAATAATGGTCATTCGTACCCAATTCAGCACCACGCTTCACACGCGTATCTACAACTAAACTTCTCAATCGTTCATCATACAAAATAAAATCAATCATACTCCGTCTATTTTCACTAATATTCTCCCATGTATACAAATGAGCAAGTTTATGTTTAAAGATAGAGTTGGAAACAAAGAGATCACGCTCCAAACAGAAAGAAACTATTTTCCTACCGTTTTCATTCACTCTTGCATCACCAAACTTACCCAATACATTCCCAGACATGCTTCTCTTAACTCCCACCCAACCATTTAAATCACCACATACAATAACTTTCTCACCTGAATCACATGAATCAATAACACTATCTAACAAATTCCAAAATCTATCTTTTTCAAGATCATTTTCGGATTCGGTTGGACCATAAACTGACACAACGAAGATTCTATGAAAGCCTACCTTTAATCTCAGCCAAAGAATTCTCGATGAAGTACAACCATATTCTCTCACAAACGGTTTCATTCGTTCACTAACAAGCACACCAACACCATGCTTCGCGTGTTCATTCTCAGCAACACCCGACCACAAGCAAAACAATCCATCCACTTCTTCCTCACTACATCCTTTCCTTTTAGTCTCACTGACACACAAAACATCTACATTATACACACGCATGACATTCATCAATTCATTTTCTTTACCAGTTAAACCCCTAACATTCCACGTACCAAACTTACATTCATCAAATTTCACCCATTTATTTTTCATTTATCCAAAAGAAATAAAAGGAGGGTTCTCTCGGTAGAAGAGTAGAAGTTAAGGTAGCTTACCAGACTTGTCCTTAACTATAAATAGAAAAAGAAAACAGTTACATTTACACAACTGTCAAACGTCAATCACACCTAAAAACAAAACATAACTCAGCGTTTCTATACACGTAACCAATATAAACAAATAACGATATGAAAGGAAATATATATATAAAAAACTAAACTACTATAAAAATGAAAGATAACACTTATCTTAATAAAACGATACTCGAGAAGTCCAGTGACAAACAGTATATTTTAATCCAACTCCAAAAACCCAGTCAAAAACCAAAATAAATTTCGCACTTGACGGGTGAGTTCTATTTATTCTGTTGTCTAGGTGATCATATATATATATACCATCTAAAATGAAGCCAACACATGAAGAAGTGAGGTAAGGGGATTGGCCCACATAGTTATGTTTTCGTTTACCCTTTTTCTAACAGTTGTGATTTGCTAAATTATAATTAACACAGTTTTTGTTTTCGCACTATTTACGTTTAATACGAAAATATATTTTAATATATTATAAGTGTTCATAATATTAATTTATATTTTCATATTATTAAATATGAAAATTGTAGCGTAAAATTAATATACAAACTCATATTATAGCAGTCCTGATTATAAACTTATTTGTAACCAAAGTTATGTGGGCCATTTCCTTTCCATGAGATTCACGGTCCTATTTTCTAATTGTTACAACAGATGCCCCGCTTAAACACTGACATACATTTAGTGGATAATTATTGCATATTTTAATCAATATTTTTGTGTTCTCATTTAGCATGTTCATTTTATTTATATGAATATTCGAACATTAAAACAACAGTTTTCGGATATTTACTGTTCTGCATTCGCTGTCACCGCCGCCCGCCTAATCAATTATCTTTATTTATTTAGTCGATTCTATAATCACCTTTAACACTTTATTTTCTGATAGGGTAGTGAACAAAATCGTATGAGTACCTACTGAAGAAAGTGTCATTATGTCTTTGATAAATAACTATTACTTTTCAGATGATAGAGTAAAGGAGTATTTTCTAATGTCTTCTCTAAAACCTACAATAATAATAGTGTGGATATACCTCGTTGTAGTAAAAATAATTTTACCTAAGTACATGAAGAATCGACCAGCATTTAAGTTGGATACATTAATTAACTATTATAATTTATTTCAAATTCTCTTCAGTGCTTGGATTGTATATTTGGTAAGTTTACGATAGAAAATCCAATTGTATAATTATTAAATTGTGTAACAACTTTTTGCGTAAGTAATTCCCGTTTTATATCGGGTGGTGCTTAGTAAGGGTGAACATAGGTATTTAATATGGGTTATTAGGTTTATACAATTTCTTGCTCTCCTCTTCATTTTACAAAAAAATAAATTGTAGTACAAAGGTGTTCAATTTTAAAAGCTGCATACAATTTTTATAACGTGTTTAGCTGGAATATTGAAAATAAATTTAAATATTTCTGTAAACTTGTAGCAATAGCCATAATTTTTGTTTTTCATTAATTATTTATAAACATCTATGCTTGAAGTTTATAAACGTCAATTTATCTTATAATTTAAATAAAATCAAACAAAATATAACCATTAATAGAATAAAATTTATTTTTCATACTTAATAATGCATGAATTCCAAGCGTATCAATTTTTTTTTAAATATTAAACATTTGGGATTACCACTTGACCTTTGTAATAATCGGAGCCAAAAGCGAAAAGCACATATATGGTATCTTAATAGAATTGTATAAGTAAATTATTTTATTAATGCTAGATATGTTGTCAGCTGCATATTAATCGAAATTCATATATTTACCTCTTTGTTGTTCTTTTGCTTTAAACTCCTTATTACACAAATTGTCGCTACGCCGTTGATTTTTATCCATATAATTTTAGTCTGCCTGAAAGCTTATTTCATAGTTTTTCTGGTTGTTATCTTGAAATATTTTTAGGTCTAAATCATAAAAAGATATATGTACATAAAAATATCGGAAAAAGCAATTTCTTCATCAAGTCGTTCGGTCGACACGACGACGGCAAGAGTCATCAAAATATCTGTCTGACCGAACTACTTATTAACAGTTAACATTAGACCTAACCTGAATCGTCAAACCTAAAGTATTACTTGCGATCGGTTTTCAAGTGTGTTCCCCGTATTTTCAAGTCGTTTTGATACACACATAACATATTAGCCAGGTCACGATGCGAATCTGGTTTTTTTTGTACGTTTTTTCAATGATTTTCGTGGGCGCGGAACCGTTTTTGTCAAATTCGCTTGTCTTCAGATTTTGTCCATCACCAAAAGTCGCCGCGGAGAGCAGCACCTGACGGGTATTTTTTTATTGTCACGAATGAATTTTATTTTCGTTGCACAGATTAATTTTATCGTTGCACAGATTAATTTTATGTCATTGTTAGTTAATTGTAGGATATTAGAACTAATTATTTATGACTAAAAAAAATCATGTGAATTCTAGTGACATTTAGTAGAATCTAGTGATTTTCACTGTCAGCTGTCAGAATCGTAAATCATATTTTCTTGTTATGTTATAAATTAGAAATATTTTGTAAATGGTAAGTCAAAAATAACTATAATGTACAATATGTTTTATTAATTTTAATATTTTTATAGATGGCTAAAAAAAGATCAAGCCAACCAAATTATACCAATGATGAAAAAATGACATTATTAAACATTATTGAATCATACAAATCCATAATTTTAAATAAAAAAACTGATCATACCACATGGAAATATATAAAGAGACAGCGTGGGAAAATATTGAGAAAGATTTCAATGCAATATCTCCTACTGGTTAATATAACAATTTTTAATTAATACCACACTATTTGAAAATATAAATTTGTTTTAAGGTGTATATCGATCTGCAGATCAACTAAAAACTTATTTTAATAATATTAAAAAAAAACTAAAAAGGAGGCTGCAGATTAAGAAAAAACAGGCTCTGGTCCTCTAGAAAGCACAGTGGAAGTTTTGGACCCAGCATTTGATTTAACATTATCCTTGTTGAATGAAAAAATCGGTTATGGATTGCAAAATCAATTTGATTCTGACAATGCTGCGAATTATATGGACCAACATATAAATAATAAAGAACCACATAAAAATACTTTGACTGGAAATATGATGCAAGAAACATGAAAGTGTACTTGAAAATAGCACACCATTATCATCACATACGACAACTATATTAAACACTCCTAGTTTAAACTGAAAAAAAAAACACCGCAACTCATCTTCAAAACCAGAAGAAGTAAAAAATTAGATTCAAGAATTCCTAAAGATGCTTCAGAAAATATTAAAAAATGGACAAAACAGAAATGCCCAACAATGACAGCAGAAAAAAGAGAACTTACAGGTTTGTATTGTAAAATTGCAGAAGAAAAATTAGCATTTTACAAAACACAAAATGAGGAAATAACTATAAAATTAAAAAGAGACGAAGACGAAAAATCGAAATAAACGTGAGGAAGAAGAGTACTAGTTAAAAAAGAAATATTATTGTTAGATATTAAGTTAAGAAAAAACAATTAGGCTTAAAATAGATTTATTACTTCTTTTTTCTTATTTCATTTTCAGAAAACATGTTTTATTTTATAACTGTATAATAGTTACAAATATAATTATATTAGATTTGCAAAAAAGTTATCAATTATGTTCCTTCGGAATTCAAATCCTGCTCCTCGATAAATCTTGTGCATTTGGTATAATTTGTATTTGCCCATCATTTATCAATCATTGCAAAATATGATCGTCTGCTCAACTGGTGGATTTTCTTCCACACTTTTTCTTGCAACGTTATGCACAACTGCAGTGGCAACTGTAATTATTAATACTGTCTCCAGTTTTAACCGACAACCGTAGACAAGTATCAGAAATCGTCGTTTCCAGATTCCGAACAAATTTTCTATTCTGGCTCGTGTTCGGATTAAGGATTGATTATAAAGCTGCTCTGTATCAGATACAAGATTTAATAATGGCGTAAACAAATAATAAATAAAATAATAATAAATTTGAAATTTTATTATTAATAAAGCAAATAAAACTACCTAACAATATTGAATTTGGATACATGTTATTTTCAAAATTTCTTCTTCATATACTGTCATTAAAAATTGTGGAATTGTGTGTTGAGCCTGGCCAACGTGCTACTGAATTAGTTATTTTGTAATTAACGTTGCCTACTGTCTGCACGTTAATAGAAAAATAGCCTTTCCTATTACGGTATATTTCAGCATCATTTTTACCAGGTGAAAATAAAATAATCGTTACTTATAATATATATTAATGGGGTACGGGGCTCAGTGGTATCGAATTGGTCTGTGGATCTTTTATGTAACAAACCTATTACACCTACAACTCAGGGAAATGAAGCAATTCCATAGAAAGAATTTTGAGTGTCTTTCATTTGTTCGGGAGTTGATGGAAATAGTATGTATTCCGGTGCTAACTCAGCAACAGCTTCTGCAACTCTACGGATAATACTTGATATTGTTGTCCAACAAATTGAAATTCAAAAATTTTTACTTCAACCTTACGGTTGGAAAATATATTATCATGTAAATTTAAACTTATAACAAGACTTGATAATGACACGTATCAGTGTCGAAACGTCGTCGTTTAAATAAAGATTTACTCGTATATTGAAAAGCCTAGTAATCCAGTATTACAATAAATCATTATCCTTTCAGCTAATTAAAAAAATCTATCATTGTCACTGTACTTCAATGTCATTCATATGACACAAATTTAACTTTAATTTTAATTTAATTAATAAATCTTGGATAGAAGCAAATGATTTTACAATTGCCAAAAAAACTTGGCCGAGAAATTCCAAAAATATTTATTTAGTAATATTGGACTACACTACACTATAAATATTTTTGGTATCAACAAAAATAAATGATATCTAAACTCAAAACACAATTATATTGTAAAGAGTTACGGCAAGAGGTCCACAGCAGTGTATTAATTAAAACTCAAAACATTTCCTGAACAAAAATGAGTGATATCATTTGTAAGCAAGAAATAAATTTTGATAAATCAAAATGTCACAAACGTAATAAATTAAAATAAAATCGGATAAAATACAAAATTAAATATATTTTTTTAAACTATCATGATTAAGTTATTGTTTCAGTAATATCTATCCCATCAAACCGTAACCATCTCAAATTGCATTGGTTGAAAAGATATCAAATGTGCACAACTTGAAATTAGTTACTTTTGTTCAATACAGAAAGAAATAAAGGGTATGATACAATAAAAAGCCCAAACAAATTTTAATAAAACAAAATTGGTGTGTCCATTTAGAATTAACAAATCTTTCCTTCATATTTCGAACATAATCAGTCCACTAATTTTAGATAATAATACGTTAGATAAAAGGACTCGGCGTCACTATTACATACATTTTATTCTAAATGGTCTGTAAAAAATGGACACGCCAATTTTGTTTCATTAAAATTAGTTTGAGTTTTTTATTGTATCATACTCTTTATTTTTGTATTTAACAAAACTAACTAATTTCAAGTTGTGCACGTTTGATATCTTGTCAACCAATGCAATTTGAGATGGTTACGGTTTGATGGGATAGCTATTACTGAAACAATAACTTAATCATGATAGTTTAAAAAAATATATGGTAAAAATGCAGTATACGGCCTTGCCCAGTTTATTATTTTGTTGATAGATGGCAGCATGGTGGTTTAATTTTGTATTTTGTCCGATTTTATTTTAATTTATTACGTTCGTGACATTTTGATTTATCAAAATTTATTTCTTCCTTACAAATGATATTACATACCAAGAATCGAAAGTGTAAGATAACGTGCGAGTGTACAAATTGAAAAACGCGCACAGTTATCACACTTTCGTGCGAGTTATGAACACTATTTCTAGGACGACCAGACAATATTTCTAAAAAAAAGTTTACAAGAGCAGTTGTTACTTCATTATTAATCCAGCTGATGCGTTTTTGAAGGAAGCGCTGACGTTTAACGTTTGAGATTAGGTATGGTGATACCAACTGTACTAACCGTAATGTCAAAATATTAAATAATGCTAAAATATTAGTAAATAAGTTTATATTAATTTAAAAAAGATTTATTTGTGCAAATGTGTTGAAAAATCTGCCAGGACTTCGATTTAAATTATAATATAATTTTTTTTTATTTATTTTATTATTTTCTTTCATCGTAGCGCCATCTGTTGTCAAATAGTGGAACTTCACCTTTTATGTTGGAAGTGTGTCATAATAAAATCTGTGTATGTGGTCGCTTTAAAACATATATTTATGAATTATCAACTAAAGTAGTACATATGGCATCTTCTGGCTGAGTCAGGTATTAAGTACAACGCGAGGCTTCACTGATATAACTTACAAGTGCTTGAATTTTGCGTTTTGTTTGAATTTGTTACAATTTACTACATTCGTGACACTTTGATTTATCAAAATTTATTTTTTGTCTACAAAGAATTATTTTTATCCTTTCTATTAATTTTTTTCATGTCTTCAGGACATTTATAGAATTTGCTCCGAAATCTTAACTGATATTCGTAGAAGCGCCATTCTTACTTTGCTCCAAGTTTAAACAAAACTTGTTTGAGCATAGAATTAGCTCCGAATTCTTAATTGATATTCGTAGAAGCAATATTTTTACTTTGCTCCAGGATTATACAAATCTTGTTTGAGCATTCCAAAATTGTTCCTGTCAGAGCAAAAACTGTTTCGTTCATTTTGTGAAAGCATTAAAGCAGTAAATTTAAATAAAAGACATTGACAAAATGGAAGATTTTCTTCTAGATGATACTTTAGCAGCAGAAGATATTTTGGATATTCAAAATGGTGTAGGACTAACTGAATTTCATATCCAGGTATTTGGCTGCATGATGAAAAGAGTTTCAACTTATGCCCCACAATCACCACGCATGTGGATGGATCCCGAGTTTATTGTACCTGTACAAAGAGATACAGATTATATACAAATACTGTACACGCCGGGCCATTATGTCTGCTGTTATTACGATAAAAAATCAATTTTCATTTATGATTCTATAAATGCCGGAAGACTGACTAAAGAATTAAAAATTTGTTTAACAAAACTGTTCCCAGGAATGGACTTGAAGTCAGTCATTTTTCCAACCGTTCAGAATCAAAATAATTGCATTGATTGTGGCGTGTTCGCAATAGCTTTCGCAGTTTCTCTTATGTTTGGTATTAAGCCAGATAGAATTGAATATGATCGCATTTTAATGCGTCCCCACTTGCTCAAAATGTTTGAAACGAAAGTTATTAATCACTTTCCACAAAATGATAAGATTGCTACGCAGAACATTCTTCCTTTGAATGTGATTTTACAGCGACGAAATGACGCTAATCGAAAGCGTGTAGCAAGAACTCTCGAGAAAGCAAATCGTGCCAGCAACCATAAAACAGAAAAGGTTGTTTCTAAACTGAATGCAATACCCTATGAAGTATCAAATTACACTGCAGAGTGTCCCTGTTTGTCATCAGGAATGTCTTCAAATTTAAAACCTCATTTTAATCAAAATACTCCCAAAAAGAACCAATTTAAATTTAAAACAGGTAAGAGAGTCATCACATCCGATTCAAACAACAGTTTACCAAACAAAAATGTTAAGAATAACAATAAAAAACCGTTTAAATCAGCTGATGTGATTTATATAGATAAGAATAGAACTACTACAAAAATTTATAACAATAAAAATAATATTGATAACAAAATAAATGTAATTACTATTTCTACTGCACCTACTCATACTAATACTCATACGACTACTAACAGTAGTACTCACATGATTACTACTACCAGTATTTCTACGAATTCCAAAACTACTAATAGTACTATTATTACTACTAACGCAACTACTTGTAATTCTGTTTTTACTACTGCAAGTACTCCTACGACCTCCAATACCTCTAGTAGTACTATTATAACTACTACTAATGCGACTACTGTTTCTACTCTTCCTACTACAGCTACTGTTATTAATACAAACAGGGGGAATACAACTGCTTGTTATACGTGGCAAGGATTAAGAAGATTGTTACCGATATTTATCGATGAGAACGATAAACAAATCATTCTAGAGAATAAGTGGATTACAGATAGACATATGACGGCATTTACATCAATACTCCATAATAAAACTATTTTTTTGCCTTATGATACTTTAATCTTATCGACTCCAGAAAAAATTAAGCCTGTACCATTTGGTCAACATCATATTCAGATAATACATGGGATAAATCATTGGATATGTACATATTATGATACAAATTTACTTTATATATATGATTCTCTAAATCAGAGACTTTTAACAAGTCATCAAAAAGTAGTGATACGCAAATTATTTCCAGATATAGAGGAAGTTTCAATTGTATATTGCAATGTTCAAAAACAACCTAATTATTTGGATTGCGGTGTTTTTGCTATAGCATTTGCTGTATCACTTTTATGTGATGTTCGACCTGATACTGTTACGTACAACCACAGACTAATGAGACTACATTTACTTAAAATTTTACAAAATCATTTGATTGAACAATTTCCACTTGTTAATCAATCTGAGCGACATTTAGACACCCAGCAAAAACTAAAGCATATCGAGCAAGATATTCCAAGCAATTGTAATGATTATAAAGACAGTGATATTGAATGTTCTTCAAATAATACTAGTGAAATGATACAATTGAACAAAATTCATAAAGTCAAGATATTGAAGGATTCAAAAGAAGAAATTGACTTTACGATTGTTCCGAGTATCAAAAGGAATAATAATAATAATAAAAATCATAATAATAAAAAAATAATTAATCGTAAGTATTATAATACACAGAAAAAAATCCTTGAGTCTCGAAAACAAAAGTATTCAAAGTCAAAAAGAAAAATTGCATATAATAAAAACATGGTTAAAATTCTCATTAAAAAGGCACTTGTTAAAGCAAAAAAGGTACCCTCTACTTATAAAATACATGAAATGTCAGAATGTTTTATAAAAAATCTTTCGATACAATTATTACAACATTCAATGTCAGATTATGATAGGAGAATTGAAGATGAAAAGATAATTAAGTGGTGTATGATAGGTCGAAAGAACAATGTTTGTTGTTTAAAAAGAACTTTAAAAATGTTAAATGATAAAGCTGAGGCAAGTCTCACTAAAGTTAAGGCATGTGAATTAATAAAGTTAGATGATAAAATCAGCGCACTATGTGGCTATTCGAAACATAATGCAACATCTGAACCTTATTTCATGATTACAGGATATAATTATGATTTTGTACAGTGTACAAATAAAGAAAATCATGCAATTAATTGCAACGATTTAATTATGGAAGATTTTCATGACATCAAAGAAAATATATTGAAAGAGAATGGAGAAAATATAAATACAAGAAAAATTGAATTAAATTCAATGGGGCAAATAAAAAACATACTTCCTTTAATAGTACAAAAAAATAAATCAAAATCATGGGAATGTGATAAAGCAATGTGTAAGATATATAACAATAACGACTTAATTGATCATTATACACAATTTCTAGATAGTATTAAAGATCTTAAATTTGAAAATGTAAGCACATTCGTTGAAAATGTAAAACAATGTCACGCTCTTCATTCTAATCCATCGAAACTTGGTCATCCTGAAAGTTGTTACGTTGACTTTAAAACCTGTAATTCTAGCTTGATTTCAACATTAATCCTGTCACCGCACTTTCCAAATGTGAGATATATAAAAAAGTTGGTAAGCACTATCGTTAACTTAACGGAGAATATAAAAAAAATTGATACAGCATTGAATAAACATGATTTAAACTTTTTAAAACAAGAATATGTAAATATAAATGAAAATTTAAAATCTACAGAACATGAAAACACAGAAATTGAATTAGATGAAGATAAAATAATGTCACTCTATTCGACGTCATTTAAAGTTTTGTACAAAAAATCTAAGGATATTCCCATTCATGCTTGTGTATCGTGCGAAAAATTATGTTATGTACGGAATGTTCATAACATACGCAAGTTTAAAAAAACATTAGAAACGAAGCCTTGGCGAGATTTAATGAAGTACTTGTATATTCAAAATGTAGATTCTGATTATGTATGCGACTACTGTCTGACAAGATTCCGTCAAAATAAAATGCCTCCTACGTGCATTCTTAATAATCTCATTGTAAAACCGCAACCACCTGAATTGTCAATTCTAAATGATTATGAAAAAATTTTAATTCAAAGAGCTAAAGCTTTTCAAGTCATTCAAAAGATGCAACCAGTAACGAATAAAAATTTGCCATTTAAACGGTTAATGCCAAAAGTCAAAGGTCGAACCTTTCATTTGCCATTACCTATTGAAGAAACGTTAAAGAAAATATGTTCTTCCACTGAACCTATAAACTATAATCCAGAATTTTATATATTAGTACGAGGTATACCAACTAAATCTAACATCATATGGGAACAGTTAGTAGATTTGAATAAAATCTTTAATGCATTACTTTGGTTGAAAAAAAACAACCAACATTACAGTAATATTATATTGCCAGAAAATGTGAACGATTTGTTGAATAAAATCAACATTGAAGATTTTGTTTCAAATATATGTGAAGAAAACGATATAGAGGCCGACACAGAAAATGTGGATGATAATTTAAATTGTACCGATGAAGAAATAATTCAAATTAAAAATAATATGACTCAGCCTAATGATGAAGAAACAGGTAACAGAAAGGCTATATTAACACAAAAGTATGATACCGATGAGTTTTATGAACAATATACAATTTACCCTATCAATGAGAAAAGAGTAAATGAAACTGCAACGAATCTTTACCAAATGCTAAAAGTTCATGATGCTCCATTAGACAATAGGATGAAATCATTAGATTTACTATGTTTTCCAGATTTATATCCATATGGAGAAAATGGTCAACATGAAGATCGTAGCATACGATTAACTAACTTTAAGTTTATTCAGTGTAAATTAATGTCGAAACATGCAAGATATAGACTTAACATACAATACTTGTTCTTCTTACTAAGCGATAACAATATTCGACAACTGAGAGCTGGAATTTATCATAAAATGAATATTACCAATCCGCGAGAAAAATACACTGCAGGTTCATATCTGCATTTACTTTCTAAAGATTAATTAGAAACCAACTTAAATACAGTATTTTCAAGACTGCGAAATACTGAACAATTTTGGAAAATACCTAGAAGTAATCTTTATTGCATGATTGATAATTATGGACCAGCAACGTGGTTCTTGACTTTGAGTCCAGCAGAATGGTTGTGGACCGACCTAATAGATTATATCCGTGAAGTTAATACACCAACAATGGATAAAAAGTCAGCTGCAGATCTGATTGCAGCTGATCCAGTATCAGTTTCAAGATTTATTGATAATAAATTCCATGCTGTGCTTGATTTTATATGTGCTAGTGATAATCCGTTGGGAAAAATTACACATTATTTTTGGAGACGTGAATACCAAAGTAGAGGAACACAGCATTTTCACTTATTATTATGGGTTGAGAATGCACCTGTTCTTGGAGAATCTTCAAATGATGAGGTAGCTGATTTTATAATGCAATATGTTACTTGTAGAATCCCTAAAAAATCTGTATCGCCAACTTTATTTGAACGTGTTCATACTCATCAACGACATCATCACAATTCATATTGTCTTCGTACTAAAAAGACTAAAAAAGGATTTATGAAAATTTGTAGATTTGGGTTTGCACGTCCTACAACTGAAACACTTCTTTTAAGAGATGTGGTGACGTCTATTGCAGGTAAAAAAACTTCTAAAATCCAAAAATAGATTATACGATTTACCTCGAAGTGATGACGAAACATTCATTAATGATTACAATCCCGCTTTATTAACAGCTTGGGAAGGAAACATGGACATTCAATTTTGTGGAGATAAAACGACAATTATTAACAGGTATATTACAAAATATGGAACGAAAGGAGAAAAAAGTAATATTGCTCAGATCGACTTCAATACCATCAATTCTTCGTCATTGTGTAGTCGTCTATGGAGTTTTTCACTTCGAGCATTAAATAATAGGGAATGTGGAATATTAGAAGCAGCTGATAGTTTATTGGGAATTTCACTGTATGGTACCGATCCTACGACAACGATAAAATGGATTAATGTTAACGAAATAAGAAGTAAAAAGTTAAAAAGACACGACGAAATTGCATTATTAGATCAAAATTCAACCGCTATATATTGTTCAAACATGGTTGATGATTATTATCCTCAACGACCAAATGAACTGGAATCTTACTGTTTATACGATTTCATCAAATGGTTTGATTATAAAACGGATAAGTCTAAAGATGCTACTGCAGAGTATTATATGTTGCCTAATAAAAATTACGTTAAGAAACGTAAGAATGCTTGCCTCGTGAATCATTATAAATATGATGTTAATATTCAACCCGAAAAATATTACCACAGTTTACTGTTTTTATTCAAACCATGGAGAAAATTCGAAGACTTAAAGAATGAATTCTCAACTTATGCAGAGTCATTTGAAAGTTTAAAATACGACTTGCCAAAAGCAATGCAGTATCATGAAAAACTGGATGAAATACAAAATGCATTTGAGCAGGTTGAGAATTTAATTAAAAATAAAATCGAAGAATTTGAAAAGGAGACTGATGACTTTGAAACGTCTTTAGAATGTCATCCTATCGAAGCTGATGAAGCAATGAAAGATTTCAAAAATATTGATGATGAAATAGAAAATGGCGACATGGAACAAATTTTATCTGAACTGAATGAAGATCAGAAACATGTATTCGACATGGTAACTAAAAGCTTAAATAATAGTAATGAAATTTTGAGACTTTATGTTAGTGGAGAAGGAGGAACTGGTAAAAGTTTTCTTATACACGCTATCAGATGTTGGGTTAAACAAGAATTGAAGCAACGTGTTGCTATCACTGCCCCAACAGGTATAGCTGCATACAACATTAAAGGACTAACAATACACAGACTTTTTCAGTTACCCGTTGAGCATGGTGGTACACCTAAATATAGACCATTATCAGACATGGCACTTAAATGTTTAAGACAAGAATTAAAGGATACGCCATTAATAATTATTGATGAAATTTCAATGATATCAAATATAATATTTATGTACATTAATCTTAGATTATGCGAAATATACGATTCTACTGATGATACAAATGGATGGTTCGGAAAACGACATATTTTATTATTCGGCGATTTGTTACAACTTCCACCAGTCCGTGGTAGCCCCACGTACACCAAACTAACGAATCAGGAAGTTAATAAGTATATGGGATCAATTGGAACTTTCGATTTATGGAAAGAACTGTTTCAATATGCTGAATTAACAATTAATATGAGACAAAAAAATGATTTAAATTATTCACGAATGCTTTCTCGTATACGAATTGGTTTAATTACCAACGACGATATCAAAGTTTTGAATTCCAGAAAATTAATTTTAAAGGGGACAAATTGTGAAGGTAGATTAATAGAATTGTGTGGTTTAATAGATAATTTGTCTTCTTATACAGTGTGCCTTTTTCCAACTCGTTATATGTGCGAAATATTAAATGGAGAGATGTTGAGACGTATTCCTAGCGAAGAAATAAAATTATTTGCTTATGATGCAATAGATTCTTCTGATAAAAGAAAGAATTATTTAAAAAAAAAAATTAATACAATCTTAGAAACCGACACTGAAGACTGTTCACGAACTGGAGGTCTTCCTAAAGTTATCACTGTTAAAATTGGTGCTAAAATAATGTTAACCAGAAATATTGATGTTACTAAAGGATTAGTTAATGGTTCTATTGGTGTTATTAAAAATATTAAGAAAAAACTGGATAATTCAAATGATGTGCAAGACATATTAATTACATTATCGTCAGGAGTTGAACGCATACTTGAAAGAATAAGTGTAAAATTTGAGGTAATGGATAAAGTTTATATTACAAGACAACAATTTCCTATATGCTTAAGTTATGCTATAACTGTTCATAAATCTCAAGGTATGAGTATGTCAAATGTCATAGTAGATGTTGGAAATAATATGTTTGCATTTGGTCAAGTATATGTCGCTTTATCTAGAGTTACATCTATTGACGGTTTGTACTTAATTAATTTTGACCCTTCCACTGTAAAAGCTAATGACCAAGCAATCCATGAATATAACAGATTAAAACAAAAACACTTAGAACATTTCCCTACCATTGACGCACAGAATATAAGGTTTAAAAAAGTGATTGATAACAATCAGTGGATTGTATCAAAACACATTCTTGAAAATCAATCATCAAACGATGTACAAAAAGAATTTAACATTAGTGTCACCAAAGTACACGGTTTGCCAAATAATGACGGGAAATCTTGTTATGCTAATTCCGTTGTTCAATGTTTATTTAATTGCAAAAGCATAAAAGACGAAATTCTCAAATTTCCAAAAAATCACATATTATATACATCTCTTCAAAACTACATTCATAGCGATCAAGGAATAATTGTAGATATTTTAGCAATCAGGCGGTTTGCGAATAAAATATATATTACTGAGTTAAGACAACAAGATGCTGTTGAATTCATGACAGATATTATTAATAAAACGGATTTGGTCAATCTTGTAAGGCACACCGTAAAATTCACTGTAATTTGTAAAAATATTAATTGTCAGTATGTAACTAGACGCGAACAATATAATATCATCCTTATCTTACCTATTAAAAATTTATCAAAAAAACGTGGAGCCTATAGCTTTCAAGAACTTTTAGAAAAAAATTTAGTACAAACTGAACACGTTGTAGGTAAGTGTTCCGAATGCGGGCATCTACAATTGTTATACAACACAGAATATCAGGTCTATGGGAAAATTCTGTTTATTCAAATTGAATTATTCGAAAATAATGACGAAATACCAAATAAAATTAATGATATTTGTGGAATAAAAGGGTTATCTAGTGAAATTTTTCAAATTCAAGGTAAACAATTTAAAGTTGTTAATGCAATATTACATCACGGACAAACAATGGAGGAAGGTCATTATACTAGTTTTATTAAGATTAATAAATCTTGGATAGAAAGCAATGATTTAACAATTACCGAAAAAAGTTGGCCGAGGAATTCCAAAAATGTTTATTTAGTAATATTGGAACGAGTATAAATTTTATTATTATTTATATATATATATATATATATATATATACTATAAAATTATTTTGTATCAACAAAAATAAATGATATCAAACTCAAAACACAATTACTTTGTAAAGAGTTACGACAAGAGTTCCACAGCAGTGTTTTAATTAAAATTCAAAAAATTTCCCAAACAAAAAATGAGTGATATCATTTGTAAGCAAGAAATAAATTTTGATAAATAAAAATGTCACGAACGTAATAAATTAAAATCAAATCAAACAAAATACAACATTAAATAATTCTTTTAAACTATCATGACTAAGTTATGTTTCAGTAATATCTTTCCCATCAAACCGTAACCATCTCAAATTGCATTGGTTGACAAGGTATCAAACGTGCACAACTTGAAATTAGTTAGTTTTGTTAAATACAGAAATAAAGGGTATGATACAATAAAAAGCCCAAACTAATTTTAATAAAACAAAATTGGCGTGTCCATTTTTTACAGAACATTTAGAATAAAAAGTACGTAATAGCAACACCGAGTCCTCTTATCTAACGTATTATCTAACCTAAAATTAGTGGACTGATTATGTTCGAAATATGAAGGAAAGATTTGTTAATTGTAAATGGACACGCCAATTTTGTTTTATTAAAATTAGTTTGGGCTTTTTATTGTATCATACCCTTTATTTCTGTATTTAACAAAACTAACTAATTTCAAGTTGTGCACGTTTGATACCTTGTCAACCAATGCAATTTGAGATGGTTACGGTTTGATGAGATAGATATTACTGAAACATAACTTAGTCATGATAGTTTAAAAGAATTATTTAATGTTGTATTTTGTTTGATTTGATTTTAATTTATTACGTTCGTGACATTTTTATTTAACAAAATTTATTTCTTGCTTACAAATGATATCACTCATTTTTTGTTTGGGAATTTTTTTGAATTTTAATTAAAACACTGCTGTGGAACTCTTGCCGTAACTCTTTACAAAGTAATTGTGTTTTAAGTTTGATTTAAACTACATGCAGATATTGAGCACTTGCGTCACATTTTAACGTCATTTGACAGACCTGTGATGTCAGCTCAACTTTTTTAAAATTTATTATGAGTAGTTTCAGAGGGTGAGAGCATCAAATGTACTACTTTTCCAAAATAAAGAACAGCCTAATACATACATTATATATATAACTTAACTTTCTCGAAACACCAATTTAGTTTTTAAAAACTATTTATTTTGACTTTTACTAAGTTATAACATTTACATGTGTTTCTACTTCTAAGTCTGAATCTGAACTAAGGTTACATATCATTACTACATACTAAAGAACTCTACATATCATAATGTCACGTTCGGGGGAAATGTCTGTATCAGCAGTTTGGTGATGAGTGGAGCACTGTAACTCCTCCCTTCCTAGAATTGAGCTCCTCCTGGGAGTTGAAGTTCAATGTCTTCCGTCTGGATTTCGGATGGTGTCTTCCTTGAAGTGGATCTTTTGGCTCTTCGTTTTCTTAGCCATTTTATAGCAAAATAGCCGATGGTCATCGCAATGATGATGTATAGTAATACGGACCAGATACTGGGAATGTGGAAATTGATGGATTCTTCTTTTATAGGGACCATTGGGTTAAAGGAAATATCATTAAGTTTTAATGGATTTAGGTTAATTGAGAAATTTGTAATATGATGAGGTTGGATTTTAAAATTTAATTTAGGTAATAATAATGGTCGTCCTTGGATTTTACTTGAAAATACTAATTTTTGGTTTTTGAAATAAATTTCACAGTTATCCTCATTATTTATTAAGTAGATTCCTACTAACGGCTTGATGCTAGTTTCGTCTTGACATTTGATTACGACTTTTTCTTCCTTGGGGAAGATGGCCAGGTATTTGTTGAGTTCTGGAATGACTTCAACGTGGTTTTCTATTAAGTTTATTTTTGTGTAGTGGCAGTGGGTTGAAGTCTGCTCTTGGAATATTTCTTCTTCGCAGCTTGCAGGAAAATGGGCGTGATATTTGTTGGGACATTGGAATATTTTTGCTCGTACACACATGTCATTCAGAGGGATAATTTCTTTATCAGATTTTAAAAGATATTTTGTATTTGGGATAATTGTAACAAAATCTGAACCACATTTTGTTGGAATGGGATATAAATAATATAATTCGAAATTTTTTTCAAAGTTGATTGGGGTGGAAATAAAATAAATTATTTGTGTAGGTTTTACTTTACAATTAATTTTTAATAAGGATTCAAAAGCGAGTAAATTTTCTTGTTTAGGTTCAAATGGCAGTTGTGCATGATAAAAGTTAGAAATTTTATTAAGTTCTGACAATAATTCAAGAGGGTGTATAATACTCGGGTGTAGGGTTCGTAATTTACAAAAAGTAATAGAGTTCTCAACATCTTGTAAGATATTGAGGACCGAGTTATATAATGTAATTAACTGGTCGTAAATATTTTTAGCATAAAGAATATCTTGAAAATGCATATTATTTATTATTTCTGAAAGTTGTAAAATTTTGGATTTTAATATTTCTTCATTATGTTGAATATCGAGGATCGTATTATTGAAATTTGTAATAATTTGGTGATTTACTGAGTACGCTAATTTAATTTGATTTTCTAAATCATGCTCGTTCTCTTGCATATGAGCTAACATATCATTATATTTTTTTCCGTCTTCGGCATCTAAATTTCCGGTTATGGATTTAAAAATTGTCCCCAATCCATCTATGAGGCCACGTTTATTTCTGTAATTAGCGTGTAGTCCGATGTTAGTGATTTTTGTATCTATGTTAGTTCGGATGAACTCTAATATTTTATCATAATTATTTAATTCATAAAGGTACTGTGTGTTGTTAGATATTGTTAATTTTAATGTATCGTATTGTGTGTTTAAGCTGTTGTACTGATCAAGGAGAGGTTTGAGGTTATAGTAGTGTATGAATGTGTGTGTGGTTTTTTCGAGCTTAGCGGCACCGAGATTGATGGGAAGGATTCCGAGATTTTCTGTTATATTTCTTATGATTGTTCCTCGCCCCAGCGCGAACAGCCTGGAAGTGATTCAAAGTTATAAGTTTTTTGTCGGGGTCGTTTTATATTAGAAAGATGTATTTTTTCTACTGTGTTGCCATGAGAGGCCTTGATTTTACCGGTTTTAAGTGTTTTATTTAATTTAGTAATTTTTTCGCGTTTGAATTTATTTTTTGTTTTCTGCTGTTTCTGTTTATTTTTAACATGTACTGTATCAGATATATCGGGTAGATTTTCTCTAACTTCGTTAAATTTACCGATTACCTTTTCTTTATTTTGTTTCAATTTATCGTTAATTGTTCCATAAAGTAATTTTGTTTTATTTTTATGATTTTCTATATAATTATTTATAAGCTGTTTATCTATGTCAATGTTAAAGGGTGATTCTGTATCTAAATGGCCGGTAATGATTTCGCATGGTTTAAGTTTAGTTACGGAATGTATTGTATTATTATATGCCAGAAGGGCGTAATTTACTTTGGATTCTATGGGTTCATTTTTATATTCATTTTGATTATTAAATAATCTAATGTGTTCAATGAGGGTAGAATGAAAACGTTCAATTATACCGTTAGAATCGGGGTGCTGAGAACTTATGAAATGAATGTCGATTTTATGTAATTGTAATAGTTCTTTTACAACAGAATTTTTAAATTCTAATCCGTTGTCCGAAATTATTTGTTTTGGTATACAATGGTGTGTAAAATATTTTATAAGGTTATTAACCACTTCTACACCTTGACCGGAATTTAATTTGTACGCTTGAGCATATTTCGAAAATGAATCTACGATAGTTAGAAATTTTGCATGTTCTAGGGTAATACTGTCGATATGTAAAATTTGGAAAGGTTTAATAGCTGTGGGTGTGATGTTAAATTTTAATTTTAGTGGTTGTCTATCATACTTAGTTAATTGACATATTTCACAGCTGTTAATAAATGTTTGAATAGACTTTCTTAATTTCGGCCAATAATATTGTTGCTTTATGCGTGTTTCCGTTTCATCAATTCCGCGATGATTAGTTTTACTATGATGGTGGTTAGTTATTATTTGTATGATTTCTTCTTCTTCGATGACATCGGTTAAGTACTGTGTGCATTTGACAATATTTATTTCAGAATTTTTAAAATAGTTCTGGAGTATTAAACTTAATTTTTCATATAATTCATCTTTAAAATAGATATGATATTTTACTCTAGGAACAATATATTCTTTAAGGAACGTTATCATTTCATTTTTATAATTATTTTTTGAAAATTCAACCAAAATTCTTTGTTTTGTTTGATTATATAATTTAATTATTTTAGGGGGTTTAGGATTATATTCTATTTCTGATACTATAATTTGATTCTTTCCGTAATTAACCGGGCACTCTACAATCGGCATTCCGATAACAGGGTTTTCTCTGTTCGAGTGTACTGTGATATCACTCTCGCTCGATGAATCATCGTCGTTTATCACACTGGATTGTACGTCGCCTACTTCAACGGCAAGGGATTGTGTGTCGTCATCGTTATTATTATCTTTATTCTTTTCTAATTTTTTGTAAAAATTCTCCATATATTTGTTCAAATGTTCAAGATTATCTGATTCATTTATATTTAATTCAATTTGAGAAATTTCAGGGAGATTGAAAACTGTTATTATTATGTCGGTGTTTTGAAAAATGTATCCTAACATTGTTTTAACTTCATTCCAATTTAATTTGTCCGTACCGCAAGCTATTTTAGGTATACTCAAGTTATTTATTTTTTGATTTAAACAAAATTCTTTTAATTTTAATAATGTGTAAAATAGTCCTTGTTTAGTAGGTTTATTAAAGTATCTTTCTTTTGTAATTAAATAAATTAAATATCTGCCTCGATATTTTAGATAAACTAGGTTATAAAGTTGCGGATTTTGTGCTTTGAGTTTATGAACGTTATTATATCTAATTTTGAATTTTTCTGCTATACCAGATGACATTTCTAAATCTTTGCTCACACAATGAGCTAAACTAGAATCTAGTGGTGCATTGAATAAATCGCCTGTGACTTCTATAATGATGTTTTTAGAATTTTGATTTTTATTATTTAAATAATCTTGATATATAATTACAGGTGATTCATTATCCAAATTTTTGAGTGAATTTTGGGTTTTATTATCGTCTTTTGGTGGAATACGGCTAAGTGCATCGGCGTTGGTGTTTAATTTGCCTTTTTTGTATATTATTTCGTAGTCGTATTCTTCTAGTCTTAGTCGCCAGCGTATTAGTTTTTGACTACATTGTTTAAGTGACATTAACCACTGTAATGGTCTGTGGTCAGTATAAATTTTAAATTTGCGTCCGAAAAGGTACGGTCTGAAGTATTGGGTGGCCCATACGATGGCCAACAGTTCTTTTTCGATTGTTGAATAGTTTGTCTCGGTCTCGTTTAGTGTTCTGCTAGCGTAAGCTACGGGCAGGTCATTGCCAAGGCTGCCTTGTGATAAAACGGCACCTATCGCTACGTTGCTTGCGTCACACGTCAAGATAAATTCCTTGTCAAAATTTGGGTATTGAAGTAATGGTTCATTAGTCAGTAAATTTTTACAAAGTTCAAAGCATTGTCTATACTCAGGGTTGTTTATGTCAATGATGGCGTCCTTCTTTAAGCACTTAGTAAGGGGTTTGGTCAATTTTGCAAAGTCTTTAATAAATTTACGATAATAGCCTAGGAGTCCTAAAAAGCCTTTAATTTGTTTACTAGTTTTCGGAATAGGGTAATTTAAAATTGCTGATATTTTATCCGGATTCGGTTTCACGCCTTCGGGTGTTACGATGTGTCCGAGGTAAGCTACTTCCTTTTTTAAAAATTCCGATTTATCAACTTGAATTTTGAAATTAGATTTTCTCAGTCTGTCAAATACTAATTTTAAATTATGCAAATGTTCTTGAAGGCTAGTGCTGAAGATAATTATGTCGTCGAGATAAACGAGACATTTGTCGTGTGTTAGTCCGCGTAAAATATTGTCCATAACTCGTTGGAATGTCGCTGGTGCATTTTTAAGTCCAAATGGCATACGTAAAAATTCGTAGTGCCCGTCTTCAGTATTAAATGCGGTCTTGGGTATGTCTTGGCTGTCCATTTCTATCTGATGGAATCCCGATGCCAAATCGAGAGTAGTGAAATATTGACAACGTCCGAGTTTGTCTAAGAGGTCAGTAATATTGGGTAACGGGTATTTGTCACCGACGGTCTTTTCGTTTAATTTGCGATAGTCTATGACTATGCGCCATTTTCTCTTACCGGATGCATCAATTTTTTTTGGTACAACCCAAATTGGGGAGGACCATGGGGAGTTGGAAGGCTTAATAATATTTTGTTCTAACATTTTATTTACTTGAAATCTAACTTCTTCCCTATGCACGTTGGGGTATCTATATGATTTAGTATAAACTGGAATTTCGTCTTGAGTTTTAATAGTGTGTTTAATTTGGTTAGTGAATGTCAATTTTTGATCGTCAGAATAAAAAATATCGGGATAATCTTTAAGTAAATTTAACAATGCATTTTGTTCTTCGGAGTTCATATGAGCGGTTCTTATTTTAGAAAAATCGAAGTGAGTTTTCTCAACGTGTGTAATATTTAGATTTGGGCTGCTATAAATTTCATAATTATCAATTTTTTCCGCTATAATTGGTTTTAAAAGGTTATAATTTATTTCCTGGTCAGATATGTTAATAATTGAACATAATGCGTGATAGTTATCTGCGACCGTAATACACTCTGGTATTCTCAAATGTTCAGTTTTAATTTGGGGTATTAATACAGTTCCTTGTTTAATATCTACTTTAATTTTAATAATCTTTTCAGAATTTGGTTCTATAACGTTTTTATTTATAGTTGTTATATTATTTGTATTAGAATTATTTAAAGATTCATGATATTGTATTTTAATTTTTGCATTTGGTGTTATAATTAAATCATTATGAGTATCAATCAAAATTTTTAAGATTTTTAAATTATCCATGCCTAAAAGTAAATCGAATTGTTCGTGGAAATTAAAGAGATGGTATTTAAGATGTGACAATTTCTTATCTTTGTTATTAAATATTTTTGAAATAGGAACTCTTGTGCTATGAACCTCAGTAGACGTGCCGTGAGCGGTAGTAATTTGAAACGGGTCGTGACGGATGAAATTCTTGTAATATTTGTATGCTATGTCTGGTTTGATAAAAGATTTTGTACTTCCAGTGTCGATGAGAATTTTTAGTTTATTCTCGGGGGTAATGATGAAGGGAAGTTTACTTTGGTGGTTAGTTAGATTTAATAATTCGAATGTAGGGAAGGATCGAGACTCGAGGCTGTTTCTCCTAAAAAACAGTTATCGGTTTGATCAGGAATGTTACTGTCATCATTTACTAAATTTTGATCTGTGACTTGTTCTTGTTCGTTAAAATTATAAGTTTCCAAATTATTAACTGGTTCTGTGTCTTCAATATTAAATAATTCTTCTGTTGTGAAATTGTAGTTGTGTAGATTTCGTCCAAAGGGGTTTTGTCCGAATTGATTTTGTCTCTGGTAAGACGGGTTCGGTCTGGGACGATATTGTTGAGTGTTTCGAGTGGAAATACTCATTGGAGTGGGTTTTGGATAGTTTTGACTGGTAGATGGGCCTTGGTTATTGTGTGGCACATTATTTTGGGGTATAGTTGTTGATTGATTATTAGGACGTACTGGAGCTCTGTTAGGTTGATTATAATAATTATTAGGGAAAGGATTCGTATTGTAATATGTTGGTCTAGGAGAGTAATGCTTTGTGTTGTGTGCAGGTGGTTTGTGATTTGGTTTAAAATTATTCGAGTTAATGCTCTTAGATGGTTTGGAGACGTGTTCGAATTGAAAGTCGTTCGCTAACATTCCTAACGCCACATTTAAATCAGAAGGATTTTTGGCTCTCATGAGTTGACCGATAGGTTCCTTTAAACCACGTAGCAATATGCGTAGAGCATAATTTTGAAAGTAATCATTCATAACAAGAGCTGCGTCGGCTGTAGCATGAGTGGATATATAAGATATTTGCAGATTTAAAATGTGCTGCAATCTTCCGTAAAATTCAAAAACATTTTCATTTGGATATTGTTTAAGCTCGGTCATTTCAATATTTAATGTAAACCAATCGCGTTTATCCGCAAACGCGTTTAATAATGCCTTTTTCAATTCTTCCCATGTTTTGACCGTACAACTTGCAATATTAACAGCGGCTTCGCCCTTAATTTTTGTTAGTATACTATTCATTAAGTACTCGTTTTGAAAATCTGTTGTGTCGGTGGTAATATAAAATTTGTTTACAAGTTTTTCACAAATATCAATAAAACGAGGGAGTAATTCGCGCTCGCCGTGGAATTCCGGCAGCATATCAAGGTATTCTTTCTTTAAAGTAGCCATTCTTAATTGAGATTGTCGTAAAATGAAATTTGTATTACTTAAATTAATTTCAGTTAGATCATCAAGATCTGGTTCAGATTCTGTATTTGAGCTTGTATCAGAATGAATGAGAATATTTTCTCTAAATGACATGTATGACTTACAGAAATATTAGTGTCCGCTTCATGTGCCCTGAAGTCGTCCACGGGGTTGAAGATTGCGACCGAAGTTCTCTGATGTTCGTTCAGATGGTTACGGATGTCGAATCTCGGCTTCTGATGTGCTCTGAGTTGCTCTCTGACTGATGTTGATCGGAGAAGTTTTTGAATTTTTTTTTCTTGATCGATTGCCAATTTAATCACAAATGTGAACCAAATTATATTCGTTAATTTGTACTGGCAATCCTACCGACTGCGCCACTTAACTTTCTCGAAACACCAATTTAGTTTTTAAAAACTATTTATTTTGACTTTTACTAAGTTATAACATTTACATGTGTTTCTACTTCTAAGTCTGAATCTGAACTAAGGTTACATATCATTACTACATACTAAAGAACTCTACATATCATAATGTCACGTTCGGGGGAAATGTCTGTATCAGCAGTTTGGTGATGAGTGGAGCACTGTAACTTATATATATATATATATATATATATATATATATATATATATATATATATATATATATATATATATATATATATATATATATATATATATATATACATATATATGTGCGTTAACGTAAAACGTTATCGTTAACATGTAAAATCATTCTTTTATAAATAAACATACCACAATACTGCCAATATTCCTACATAATACATATTATTTCATTTTGATAGCGTAATTTAATGATAATAATTAAAATAATTCCTAATTTCTCGCCTACTATTTTATTTATATTGACATAAAGTACTTGCAATTTGCATTAAATATTCTACTCCGTCACTGTCATTGTCACTATGAATATTATTGAAAGATATTAGGGGGCTGGGGGGAGCGCAGTACAGGACAAATATCCGCAGGCATAAACACCGAATGATTTTCATTACCAGAAACAAATTAAAATACCCATGATGACAGTGACAGATTAAAATATTTAAATCAAATTGCAAGCACTTTATGTCGGTAGCAATAAAAGGGTAGGCGTAAAATTAGAAATTATTTTTATTAATTTCATAAAATTACGCTATCAAAATGAAATATTCTGTATTAAATAAGACGTAGGCATATTGTCAGTTCCGTGATATAAAAGTTCTGATTTTACATGTTAACTGCCTATATCAATATTTACTTGGGACACACGGTACATATATATATATATATATATATATATATATATATATATATATATATATATATATATATATATATAAACACCTTCACTGCGACAAATAAAATCCCGAATATCATAGACAAGAGATGAGAGAACAAATATGAAAAATTATGTAAATGTGTAACAGTTCTTTCCACATTTTTGTCTAATGTCATCGTTTGAGTGTTTGTCATATGTATATTAATATCGGGTAGTTATAAATGATCCCTATATATTTTAAGTTTTATGTTGATATGCCTGATTGTCAAATTCAATTATGTCAAATGAAATATAATTGTAATTTGATTATCTGTCATAGCCAAATTTTATTTCTCCTTTATTTATAAAAATGGTTATTTACAATATCACAAAATTGGGAAAATCTTAACTCAACGATCTTCATTCCGCTCCAATCTACCAACTCAGTATTAAAAACGTTCTCGGTTGATTGCTATTCACTCTTTAGCTGAATAGGCAGCTAGTGCACAAAACCACTTCGGATCCTCACGTTAACTTCTACTAACTTCCTTGTCCCTACGCTAAACAGTCCGTGTCCGTATACGGGAATCAGAGCTGCAAGACGTGCAGCTTAATTTGAAATGTCTTTGCGTTCTGGTGCAATTTATTTAGTTTAGGGTTCGCGGTATGTAGAGTGGATGCAATTAACTATTTATTAAACGGTAAAAATACTTTGTATATATTTGAAGAAAAAGTGTACTAAAAAAAAAGAAGTGAAGTCGATTGTACTGCATTATTTATTATGTAATTTATACACATATTACTAGTTTTTCAGTTATCGCTAATAGATAAGAATTTCTGTCAACTATATATATATTTTGGTTAAAAAAAAATTTTTGTATTCCAGTCGCTGATGATAAGAACTAATGAGAACCAGAAACGTCTGACATTTTTGTAATAAGTAGTATTTTACACGACTATTTCACTATTGAGACCTGCATGCAACCAATTACAGTCATATATACGATTTAGGAGAAATTTTTAATAAATTTCAAAATTGTTGTTAAATTGTAGCAATAGGTTTTAAACAACCTGAATACCGTGAACAGAAGACTGGTGGACTACTATCAGAGTTACCTCCTTCGTTTCCAGCCACATCACCACGTTATGTTTCAACTGAAGCGCTACCTACATCATATTAGTTTATTTGGGCGCTATTTTGAAAACAGTTTTTAGTTCGTTGTAGGATATTCTATTGTTAACAATAAACTTTGTGATTCACTTCAGTTCGTTCATATCTGAGATATTATTATTTTCAATAATATCAATTGTTTGTGTGGTGAAACATTTTAAAAATATTTTAAATAAAAAACACTTGGTAAGTTTCACAAATTTATTATTTTAATTTTTATATAATACATTATTTTCGTTTTACATTTGTAACCATTTTGTATCCCACTCCCATAACATAAACCACTCGAAATTGTTTCGCCAATAGTAATTTAAAAGAACAGTAAACAGGAAAACAACTAACACAACAACAAATAACAAATAAAAAAATAACAAACAAAACACAAGAAAAATATAAAATGAAACGAAACATAACTTTTTTTATTAGAACTAATTTTATTTCTCATATTTAATAATAAATCAATTCTAAATGTATCAACAATTTCAAAAAAAGTAAAAAATTTGTGATTACAATTAAAATAGCTTGATAGAAATATATCAAATAAGTAAAAAAAATTGTTTGTTATTTGTAAGGTTAATATCCATGTTTATAAAACTCTTAGAACTGTACAATGATGTAAACTACACTCAGAAGTAAAATATCTTATACTGTACCTAGAATTTTGATTTATCATAGCAGGTACCATTTCTTCATTCGCTTTGTTATGATATATTCTGTTATTTTTATTGCCTTCATTACCTTCGTTCACTAAACTAAACTAGGTGTATTCTTAAATTTATTAACCAACTTTGAAATTGTTGATACACTTTTAACTGATTTCTATATTATAACAATCTATACAAGTAAAAGTTGTCATTAGCTTTTTGATCATTAACAGATAATGATCTAGTTACAGAATTGGGAGAAATATTCTCTAAACATTTATATAAGAAACCACAATTTAACAGAAGTTGCGGCTATAGCAGTATTCACAAATCAAAAATATTTTAGTTTTATTTATATTCTATGTTTTAGTTTCAAGAATATTAGAGTTATGTTACCTTATGCAGCCATTCACAAATCAGCTTTTAGTTTTAAGGTTGCCCAAAAGTTTGAAAAATTCAAACTTATGTTTCTGTTTCAATTTTATACTTAATAATTGACCAATAGGAAGAAGTGTAAAATAATGTAGCGATATATGGTTGTTTATCTCTATCATTTGTCGGCGTAGATTAACTGCTGTTTTATTAATACAACTGTATTTCAATAATATTATATTATTGATGTTTCAATTTAACTGCACAATCGTTCCTCCACTGCACTTCATAACTTTGATTTGTAAATAAAAATAAATATAAATGTATCATCACGCCTTTTACCCAATGCTGAGTGTGGCACTCTGCCGAAGCAGAACTCGTTAAGTGATATGTTTATGCACATGAAGTTCTGTTATCAGCCGTCAAATCACAGCCTCCAAAGATTAGTGGTGGAGGAGCCACAGAGGTAATTTTAATTTGGTGAAAATTGTTTGTCGGCTGTGGGAATCTAACCGGGGTTCCCAGGATCCATAGGCCGACTCAATACCACTGAGCCACAGGTGCGTGAAGTTGGCAGCCACTTCGAATCACAAATAATTATATATACATTAATAGTTTGTGCTTCGTTTGTGACTGTTTGTGATCCATGTAAAAACACAGCAACCCCTAGGGGCCGGAAGTTATTGAACTTTGAAAAGTGGTTGCCAACTTCACGCTCAGCAAACACTTATGAAGCACAAACGATTTGTTGCATACCAAACGATTGTGCTTCGTTTGTGACTGTTTGTGATCCATGTAAAAACACAGCAACCCCTATAGGCCAGAAGTTATTGAACTTTGAAAAGTGGTTGTCCATCTTACCGAAATTCCACTGCTTATACTATAAAATCGTTCCGCATATAATGTCCATGGCATTCACATTTCCTTAAATTATTCATAATTGCATACATTTATTTAACATATATCGTGTTTTGGCAAGGCTCGCTTCGCCCATATTTTATACAAACAAACCTCAAGCCCAAAGAACGCACGCATCATACACGCAAACCTTTATATTTGTTATTGCAAATTGGGCTCGACGAACTGTTTCTTTTCTTTATGCCTATGTACTCACGCATATTTCACTAAGGCTCACGGTCACGCTTTTAAATTAAAAAATTTGACTCAATCGAACCGAAAAATTTTGAATTTTTTTTATTATAAATTTCGATTTCGTTATGATTTCAGTATTTTGCGGTTGCGTATTTTTCACGATTTCGGTTAAGAAAAGACATATATATATATATATATATATATATATAAAATTCATGCTCTTCTTCCTATTTACGCTTCAGTACAATATTTATAGGGGTTTAAAGTTTTAAATGTACGATTTTAGAATCCAAAAAACATCGGTTCGATTTGTGATATACCAAATGATTGTGCTTAGCATAGCAACCCTAGTAGATCGAAAATTATTTAATTTTGTATAGTCGTTACCAACATCTCGGCTAGCAACAATTTATTAAACACAAATGTCTACAAATAGCTCCTTGCCAACTACAACGGTCTGCAATGAATTTTGGCCTGCAATTGTTCAATTTTTGTCACCGAATTATGATCAAAAAGGCTGCTTTTTTGCTGGTCGTACAATTTTTTCCCATTAGCATATAATTAGAGGCAGAAATATAATCTTTATATTGCTGAGAAACAAATTTTCGTTGCTAAATACCATAAACGCTTCGGCGGAAAAGAAAAACTTCACGCACTGCAAATTAAGCCGTTTCGTAGCAACTAATGCATTTTTTTATATTGCTCGTTAAAAATATCTATTTCAAATGAGAGGACTGATTATGATATACTATATCTTACGAGTAGTTCTCTCTTGATACTACGATAATATAATTACTGTATAATATACTTACTAAAATTTGGTCCTTTTAGAAATTTTTTGTACCATTTTTTTACTAAACGAGTATAATATTTGTCAATTACAAGAAAGCATAATTTTTTTTGTTATATTTACGTTTTACATCTAATTTCACTCTTAATTTTTCAATATTTTGTGAACTGTTATTAAATACGAGATAGACCTATATTTTGTTTTTTTTATTAGAAGCTACGGAGTTTTAAATAAAATAAAACGAGATAATAATTATTATGAAATGATAACAAAGATTTGAAATTTATTTAATTTTTTTTTACTTAATTACATTATCTGTATGCAAAAGTCAGAATACTTACTGTTAAAACAAATACTTTTATATATTAAAAAATAAACAAAATAAAGTTATATTCTACTAATTAGAGTTATATTGTAATAATAATATCATGATTATACTGAGAGAAATAATTATGTTTATTGTCTACCTCAAATAAATCAAATAAACAGCCTTTACCAACCGGAAGTAGAAAATATAATTGTTGTTTGATATTTCATTTATTAATATACTCGTACGTGTATAGGTACTTATATAATAAATACGAAAATAGAATATTGGTATAATTTCTGTATAATTTTTATAACTTAATTAACTATAAATTATTATCCATAATACTCATTACAATGATAATTTTTTTATCTCTATGCCTAATGTGAGAAATACTTTAATGAGTGACATTTCTGTAGAACCGTTTGCCATAATAAAAGAACGTTGCTTAATGCAGCCCATGCCTGATAGTGGGTTGCATAGATCAAGGTGTGCAGATATCGTAACTCGTGCGAATATAATATAATTCTAAATAATAACAAGATAAATTTGTCACAATGATTTGTTGATATTTGAACGAAATTAAATATTAAATAATGTTAATAAAAATTAAAGAAAAGCCTAATTTAAAAAATTTTGATTATAATAAGAGGTAATAAGGGCCGTAATTAGAAAACTGGTAATAGGTGTTTAACATGGGAAATCAGTTTTTCATTTCACAAAATTTCCCAAAATACATTAAATAAATGTTGCAGAAAATTAAATTCTGCATCTAAGTAACAATCAATCAGACCCCTGGTAATGTTAATCTACAAATTTCCAAATGTAATTTTTTAATTATTTTTGTATATTAGGTCGACTTCTGGCGAAACTTGCTTCAGTCGCACTTCTTATAAACAAATCCTAATTCTGTTGAACACATGGCCCACACTTGTAAGCTGTTAAGTTCGATTTTAACTGAAATTATTTTGAGTTTCGTACATTTACTTAAATATTGAATGTGTATTTGATGAAGCTCGCTTCGCTTGAATTTTAAACAAATAAACCTCAAGTTTATATGAATGCGTGCTCCATATATCCAAGCATTTATATTTGATAAAATTTATGATTTAATACTGCATTTCACAATTTGCCTGAATTTCACGCTTTATTGGTGATATATACGTACACGTGCAAGTAATATGTAATGTTCGACGAGGATTGATTATTTTTAGAGTTTGATGAGTGAATGTTTTATTAATGATTCTGGGGTTCGTGCTACACCATTTGATGGGATATAGCGTGTTTTTATGTATGTATACGAGTATTAATAAATGAAATATCAGAAATAGATATGATCAAGAGATGAATAATCTTATAAGGGACTTTAATATTAAAATAAGTTAATTATTTTCTTTCAAGTTCATTATTGTTTTAATACAGTGGGTACAAAGTACATTAGTTCATAATACCCTAGGACAATATATGTTTTTAATATGCCCTAAGGCATTAAGATTGACGTTACTTTGGTAATACTATTAAAACTAACATTTCTTCTATTCATTGTTGCCAGATAATAAATTTATTATTTAGGTTATTAACAAAATACTAATGAAACATAAAAAATTGGATGCATCATGAGCATTACTGGATATTTATACCCCTCGAGCATAAACATCTTCATAATACCCGAGGTATATAAATATATAAATAACTATTTTCTACCATTAATGTTGAAAACATTTAATTTTTATTAACTTTATAGTGTTAAAAAACGTTATTTTTGAACGGCGTGTAATTTTTTGCACGTTTCCATTAGTTAGCTGCAAAAAAAAAAACTAATTAAATAGTGGCTTTGAAATAAACTACATAAGTTAAAAAAAAAAAAACATTTCATTAGTTAAATTGGCATAATTAGTTAAAACTCGATCGTAGAAAAAATTATGTATGCAACTTCTTTATAAAAATAAAAAAAAAGCAGAAAGAAACGCAGTACTAACAAATGATATTTTAAATATTTTATAATTTTAATATTATTGCGCTAGGTGTGAAGGTGGCACGTCTCTAAAAAAGTAAATGATTTCATAAACTGATAAATAAAACAAAAAACTAATGAAAATACAAAGAACTAACTAAATTAGGAACGCGGATCTTAACGAAATCGTAACTAAAAATCGCATCGATATTTACCTTCTCATGAAACCGTAACCGAAAACTGAAACACATTTTTTTTTCGTGAAATATTAAAAACCGAAAACCGATACGAAAATTAAATTGATCCTGTAAGCGAACCGATGTTCTTTGGATTCTAAAATCGTACATTTAAAACTTGAACCTGTATAAATATCGTACTGAAGCGTAAATAGGAAGAAGAGGATAAATAATATAATAATATATATATATATATATATATATATATATATATATATATATATATTTGTCTATTCTTAACCGAAATCGTGAAAAAACCGCAACCGCAAAATACTGAAATCGTAACGAAATCGAAATTTATAATAAAAAAAATTCAAAATTTTTCGGTTCGATTGAGTCAAATTTTTTAATTTAAGAGCGTGACCGTGAGCCTTAGTGAAATATGCGTGAGTACATAGGCATAAAGAAAAGAAACAGTTCGTCGAGCCCAATTTGCAATAACAAATATAAAGGTTTGCGTGTATGATGCGTGCGTTCTTTGGGCTTGAGGTTTGTTTGTATAAAATATGGGCGAAGCGAGCCTTGCCAAAACACGATATATGTTAAATAAATGTATGCAATTATGAATAATTTAAGGACATGTGAATGCCATGGACATTATATGCGGAACGATTTTATAGTATAAGCAGTGGAATTTCGGTAAGATGGACAACCACTTTTCAAAGTTCAATAACTTCCGGCCTATAGGGGTTGCTGTGTTTTTACATGGATCACAAACAGTCACAAACGAAGCACAATCGTTTGGTATGCAACAAATCGTTTGTGCTTCATAAGTGTTTGCTGAGCGTGAAGTTGGCAACCACTTTTCAAAGTTCAATAACTTCCGGCCCCTAGGGGTTGCTGTGTTTTTACATGGATCACAAACAGTCACAAACGAAGCACAAACGATTAATGTATATATAATTATTTGTGATTCGAAGTGGCTGCCAACTTCACGCACCTCTGAGCCACTGCCCCTAATACAAATTTGATTTGCTAGTGCTACATTTTTCCAATGTAAAATATAAAACTAATTTATATTTGTGAATAAGGCTTAAACCAACACAAAATAAAAATATAAAAGTAATTTAGTATGCATTTTTTACTTCTGCACTCGACAGTTTTTTCCGTAAAATAAACAGGCGAGTAGGAAATTGCATAAAACTAATATGTTAGATCCCTTTACTTATCGTTAACAAGCACCACTTGGTATTTTTTTATATTACTATCGTTAATTCTTGTTGTTTCGATTATGGTATAGGAGACCATTAGCATTTTGAGAATTGTTTATGTTTGCTATGAGTTACAACATGTTTAAATTTTTTTTTTGCGGTTCTGCAGCTCTTCTGCTCTTATTCATGAACCATTCCTGATTTATGTAACTTTGTTTAATGAGACATAAGAATGGCGATATATATAAACGAGAGTTACATTTTTGTGTGACATAGTTATTACTTACAGGGGTTCGGATCTGGTTGGGTCGTACGACATTCGCTTTTCAAGTGTAGAGATATTGACCAAAGTACAACAGACCCTGATGCAGTTATGGTAAAATTTCTGTAATTTTTTTTTTAAATGTAATTTGTTTAATAGTTATTTGGTATATTACAGTCAATAGTTTTTCGCGCCTTCGTCCAACATTAACAGTATTACATATATCAAAATCGTTCGGAAACTATGTGTTTACTGAACGCTCTCCGCTAAAAACTAGGGACTTTTGTAATGTTAGCATTGGCATCACTGGTTCTCAGTGTCAGTGAGTGCTTGGACGTTAGAAATTTTTACAAATTTTAAAGGTTTGTTTATTGTAAACTCAATAGTAAGTAACTATAATTCAATTTACAGTTGACTTGTACAACCAATAGAAAATATGTATACAAATAATAGAACTATCTCTAACAAATAATATTTATAATGTAATATGCAGTAGAGTTGTTATGAGAATGACTATCATTTTCTTGAAGCTTAAAGATTTTCTAATATCATATCAATAATTTCATAATAAATTCTTATGTATCACACGTCCACAAATTGTACTCATAATTTGCAAGCTATCAAAATATGCTTTCACACGCAAAAGTACAGTTTTTGGCTTTAAGATACAAATAACTATTGTCAACCAAGGCAGACGGCATTCTGAGAACGCCAAATAATTTTTACGAAGGAGATGTAGGCAATATTTTTTACCTGTTGGAATATATAATGTTCTTCCTTCATTTGAGATAATATTGTGCACATCTTGAACGTGAAATGAGTTTGGTGTACGTGCTTAGAATATTGTCTGCTTCATTTTATGATCTAAATATATAAATAACTATTTTTCAATCTGAAAGTAAGATTAACAATTTTAATTTTTAGGCAATGAATGCTGTATACTTATTTTTTTTGGCGAAATTTACAGAATTTCCTGACACAGTAAGTACACAATCTTTTTAAAACGAACATTCTTAGTGCTTTCAATAAAATTGCTAGAGGCATCTATTTTACTCCACAACTACAGCGTTCTTTGTCACTATTACTGTTTAATTCCGTAACAAAAGCTTTCGCTTTGTCACTAGATTACTCAAAAACCCTTTTAAAACCGATATTTGTTTTGAGTATACTTATAAAAAATAAAATATATAATTAGTTTTTCCTTGCGCAAAAGTAGCCAGTTAATTTTAGACAAAAATACTTCAAATAAAAGTTTTACACAATGCTGTATCTAAATCAGTATTTACATTTTATTTTACAGTTTTTAACTCAAATAATCAAATTTAAAGTTTTATAAAAATTGCTTCTATATAGTGACAATCGTGGAATTCAAACAAAATAATAAACAAATGTATAACATTTTAACTGTTATCTTGTAACTTTTCTTTATGTGAATAGTGAATCATTTTCAATGATATTACAACTTTTTTTTATTTGCGTTTACAAAGTAAATTTTGTGCAACTGTTTTATTAAAAACAGTGCTACAAAGTTTAACTTTGTACAACTGTTTTTGGGGATACTTTTTTTTTTCATTAAACGGCGAAACTCATTAGAAAATATATTGCTGAATTAGTGGTGAACTAGAACACCTGCGAAGGCTTGGCGAGAAACCGCTAAAAAAAGACGAAAAGTCGGGTTGATGTAATGGTGAAATCGTCGACCTGTACTCTGAGAGCCCCATATTCCATCGGATATGTAGCATCTCTTTTCATCATCAAGACAACGGCATTTTGTTGATGGTTTCGTTGACGGAAGGCCACTTAAATTGTTAGTGGATACGAATGCGACGAAAACCATAATAAGACCCAACTTAACAAAGAAATTTGTACCGACACAGCTACATCATGAGAAGAATTAGACGTGAACATTAAAATCGAGAACATCTTCATCAAACGTCGTGCGCTAATAGCTGTAATCGAAGATGACTTCATTCTTGGAATGGACATTATGAAGAAATATAGTTTTAAACTGGATCTCAAGCACGGCGTAATAATGGTGAACAAAAGATGAACTTGTATTACATCCTCGAGAGGTCGGAATCGCACGTGCATTGGTAACCGAAAATGTAATTCTCCTAGAAAAAAGGGAGTCAATTATGGAAGCACAACTTGAAGGCATATTCGGTGAACTAAATTTTACCATGTTGGAACCCCGAAATGATGATGAAGGGACTAGTGATGGAGTAATCACTGCTTATAGCCAACTAATGAATATAGATAATTATCCGGTAATAATTAAACAAGGTACTTTAATAGGGGAATGCTTATCCATATCACTGATTATCAGAACAATGTTAGCTCAGAAAACCACATCTTACAAAATTTCAAATAATTTTCTCACAGAAATATAAACTTTTTTTTAAAGATTGTTTTTCGATGAGAAAATCAAAGCAAAAAATTTAATCAATAAGTACTAAGATATCTTCGAACATACTGAAGATGCGAGACCCATCCGTCAAGTGATAAGAAGAATACCATTAGCAAAGCATGAAGAAGTTGAAAAGATCATTCAAGAAATGTGGACAGAAGGCGTAATTGAGTCGTCAAAGAGTCCATGGGCCTCTTTTAGTGATATTAATGAAGAAGAATGATGGATCCCCTTGATTCTGTGTAGACTACGTCAATTTAATAACGTGACGGAAAAGGTTAGTTGTCCGTTTGTCTTGGAAAATCTGTTTAGTATACCTCTATAGTATTATTGTGGTTGGAAAAATTTTCGAGGATCACCCGAAGAATTTGAAAGAAATTTTGCAAAGATTGAAATAGGCCATTCTCAAACTAAGTCCAAAGAAGTATCATCTGTTCCAGAAAGAGGTGCATTATATCAGAAATTTCGTTTCTGGTAAAAAAATTGCAATACATACAGAGAAAATAAAAGCTGTAAAAGAGTAGCCAGTACCAAAAGAAAAACATGAATTATCAAGTACAAAATAGAATTCTCGATAAAAACTAATCATTCTGCTTTGAAATTGCTACTATAATGCAAGAATTTTGATGGTCAGGTAACCAGATAGATTAAAAGACTGTAAGAATACGATTTTGTCATCGAGTATCGGGCTGGAACTAGCCAACTTAATGCCGACGCCTTTTTTCAGAAGATCATGTTCCAAAGAATGCAAGCATTGTTGCCGAGCAGTAGAAAAACAAGCTGTTGCATTAAAAACAACAGTAGTCGATGATAAATGGTAATCAGAAGAATTTTGTAAGGATCAGGAAAACGATACTGATTTGAAAATCATAATGAAATGGAAGAACAACGAGAACAAAACGATTTGGCAAGATGTTGATTCATATTCCTATAATGTAAAATTCTACTGGGCGCAGTGGTACACTTTAGTATTTGAAGAGGATTTTATGAAACATGTCTTGAAAAATGCAGAAGATATTGGGCAAAGAACTGTATAAGAAATGCGTAAAACAGAGGAAACGAATAACAACAATGCGTCAATACGACATAGGGCCATTCCCAGAAATTGATGACAGCAAGTAAGTTGAAGCTTATCCTCTGCCCTGCAAGAAAGCAATCATTGTCGCTGCTGTATTGGTGATGGTATGTATATGCCGACTCTGATCAGGGAAGAAATTTCGAAATATTTGCAAAATATTGGCATTACACCCGCAGTCTGACGACATGGTTGAAAGAATAAATAGAATGATAAACAGATATCTGTCAAAGGTTGTATCTAACCAAAGAGACTGGGATCATCATCTGCATATATTTTTGATGGCATATCGTTTATCTGTGCATGAAACAACATGACAAACACACGCAAGCATCGTTTTCGGACATTAGTTGCGGTTACCGTGCGATTTTAATTCCGGAGAAGATCTAGCAGGAGAATATTACGTCACTTAAGAAAGACGAAAAACAATCACGAGCAAGTTCGTTCAAACATCAAGTGACAAAATGAAAGATAACTTTGACATCAAGGTCGAAAAGAAAGGAAATGGACCTGGGAAGTCAGTATGGTCATGCAATCTAGGGAAGCGGACCCTACGAAGTGATGAAGAAGGTAAATGACCTTATCTACCGTATTTAGAAAACACCGCATGGGAATTCGAGTGCAGTCCACTTTAATTGTCTAGCCCCTTTTTTCTGGCAATAACCATAAATCTAATAAAGTTCGTGCAGAAATTGGTCGCTGCATTCAAGAACACGAACCTCGAACTAGAATTTGAATACTTCATGAAGAAATATTCCACCGTTCATATAGCACGGTATGGCATGAGAAAAGAAGAACATCGAAATCTATTCATGGTACTTTTGGAGTATTCCATTTTCCACTGCGTAGCAGAAGACTTAAACATCTTCGGAAGAATTTCTAGTTTTCAAGAAACAATTTGGACACTACGAGAACTGACATAGCCGTCTATATGTAGAGGCCTGGAACTGCGTTTCTGTGACGTTACCGCATGAGGCCGACGAACGAGTCTGTATTGCATATGTTCTCGTGTTAAAATACTGTTCGTAATATAATTATAAACTATCAAAGATATTGAAATTATGTACATAACATAAAATGTGCTGCTCCTATAGGTGAATCAAATGGCTATTTTTATTTTCAAAACATAGTCTAGCTTGCGGAGAAAAGTTACTGTTTCCTCTTTTGTACTTTGTAATATACATTTTAAAAAGTATATAACTCGTACTAGAAAATTTTGACCAATCATATATATTTATGGGACGTTATTTCTCAACCGGAACACCTCTGCGGCCAGATGTGGTCTTAACCGATCTTAATGATTTTGGGCTTAAAATTTTCTTTTTTAAGTCTGCTTTCGAATGCCGTGTGGCGCTTTTTGAAATTTTAAAATGGCGGCTCAAAATGGAAGCCGGAAACCACAACAAAAATCGAGCAAAAATAAATAAAATAAATAAATATATCATCACGCCTTCTATCCATTACTGGGTGTGGCACTCTGCTGAAGCAGATCTCGGTAAGTGATATATTTTGCGCGTGAAGTGCGGTTACCAGTCGTCAAATCACGGCCCCCAAACATGTTAATGGTGGAGGAGCCACAGGGATAGCTTTTTCAAATTATGAATCGAGCATCTGTACTAAAAATCGAGTTGAAAAAAACAGATACACCGATTGGGTCGTTTTTTTACTTAAATTGTAGCGGAAGAACACCCCTCAAAAACTTTTGCAGTTGGTTGAAAAAATCCAACATGGCGAATCCAAAATGGCGGCCAAAATTTGGGAAACGATGTTAAATTTTAAATGATCTGCCGAATTCCACCAAATTTGGTATGCTGACGTTTTTAAGTAAGCAGATCACGAATCCGAAATCATATTTGATAAATCCAATATGGCGGATCCAAGATGGCGGATGAAATTTGGAAATGTCTACCAATTTCCACCAAATTTGGTATACGAGGGTTTTCGAGCGTGCTGATCATGCATCCAAGATCAGATTTAATAAAACCAAGATGGCGGATCCAAGATGGCGGATAAACTGTGAAAATATTTACCGATTCACTCCAAATTTTTTATACCGCTGATTTTTCACTGATAACAATATTTTTTCGTAATCAATATAGCTAATTATTATTTTAAATATTTGATATACATTGCAAACTATATTAACTATAAACCTCTATCAATTATTTTTAAGTACAAGCGTTAAGCCTTATATAGTTTTAAAAATACATATTAGAAAGTACAAAAAAAGAAACAAGCCATGTTTCTCCGTAAGTCAAACTAGATTTTGAAAATAAAAAAATAACCAATTGATTCGTCATTATGAGGAGCATATTTTATGTTATGTACTTAATTTCAATATCTTTGATATTTAACGAGATAGAAGCTAGTTTATACATTAGGAACAGAATTTTAACATGGCAGTATATGGCAAGACAGACGCGTTCGTGGGCCTCACGCTGTGACGTCACAGAAGCTTGCGCTTCGCTGTTCAAGGCCTGATTATATAGACGGCAATGGAACTGGCCAACCAAGGTCTATCTATCGGGAAAACACTACAACTGTGAGATAACTTAGAATACAAACGGTACATTTACTACTTAATCATCAAGTCATGATCATCTCAGAAGCCCACCTTTCACACACTGACTGACTTGCAAGAATATCTTTTAAATAACGATATTATAAAACTAGCAGTATCCAAATTGGGCTATAGACTGGATTGGGTTGGCAGATAATAAGGAATATATTAGAAATTCTCTTCTACCAAAATTTTAGAAATGAACTGTAGACTGTCACTTCTTCAGAACACCATAATGATGCCATTTGCAGATTTCGTCATAACTCATCTGTAACCTATGAAAATCTGTCTCGAGATGAAATAGCTTTAAGAAGAAGACGCTGAAACGAATATACTCAAGATGTTCGAGTGTGTCTTTATAGCAAGCCTACCCGGACGAATGAATCACAGCGTACTTGTTAAGACTTGCAACTTCTGGATAATTTTGAATCATTCTAGAAGTGTTGACTTTTGTATATAAACGAGGGCTTGAATGCTTGAGGGACGCATATTTGCGTTCTAAGTCATTTAACTGCACAGAAATATCAAATATCATTAGTTCAAGTACCTGATTACTACAGTGGTGTTGCGTGATTTTTTTCGTGTGCAGAAAAAGATTAATTCTAAAAATATTGTAAATATAAATTGATGAAATTTAAAAAACTATAAAGTCCAAAAATAATTTAATGAAGTCTAATCACTAAGTTTTAATTTGAATATATAAGCAGAAAAATAATACAAATATTTTGGAAGACTTGTGTTCGTCTTCACTCATTCACGCACAATATGCTCACTTTTTAGAATTTTAATTTTAAAACAAAATAAACTTTGCACTTCGCTAAATGATACAAAATATTTGTCTTTAATGTATATGGAAACAGATCACAAACACATAGTAAGTACAAGTGAAATATATCTAACCCGCCAGCCTAAAGAAAATATGTAAGCATGAATTCAGCACAAAATTTGTCATTTACATTTCATCTAAATTTTAAAACAGTAACTTAATTAAAGATATTTAATTTTATAGGCCGATATAATAAGAAATTGTGCTGTGTAATAATAACGAAGAAAATCCATTACACAATATATATTGTAGAATAGCGTTGCTGAATGCATAAGTGAACAATAAATCCATTTCAACCGCTATTAGGTTGTAGGTTGAAATGTTCAGTCGAACACTCTCATGCTTAACCAGTGTACTTGGTATCCCCATCATGATACTCGTCGCCCGCTCCCTGCATGTTCTAATATTCACAAAATTGTTTGTCAGAATTTCTTTCTGAACCTAGCTCTGCGTTTGGTATACATATAGGCCGTTCACAAAATAAAAACTATGTATCTGTGTAATATTTTCAATGGAGCCATTTCACATTTTATTTTTTATTTTATTTTTTAAACACTGTCTAAATGTTGTATATTCGTATGTACGAAAATATTTTACGCCTTATAAGTGATTTATTTTCGAGGTGTAATTTTCAAAAACGGCAGTAAATTTGAAATATTCTAAACTCTACATTACCGCTACGTCATTTATTGTCAATCTAGCGAGCAAATTTGAAACTGTGTTTATTGATAGTGCCGAATAAAATCTTTATTTTTATTATTATACGTATTATTTATGCATCCAGGTGCAACGCAATATTTCACAACAGTTTTACCTTTAATACATTTTACAATGTATATGTTTATTTAATATTTTTATTTACATTGATACAAAAATTTCAGGTTAGAACGCTGGCGTTTGACGTTTGAGCGTATGACGTGTTAAGCACAGCAAATATGTGAGTGAAAAGTATCATTATATGTGCATTATGAATAAAATGATTCATGTTTTCAAATTTTCGTTATATCAATATTAAAAAATAGAGCCAAATTTTGTATTAATGCAAAAAAATAAACGATTTTTTTATTTGAATTACTCCATTTAAAATAAGTTTTAGTATAAAATGTACGTAGATGAAAAAGGTTTTTACTATTATTTCTATTAATTTATTCTAGGTGTGCGGAAAACACTTTGAACTATGACGCTGCGACATTGGTTTAATATAATTATTTTATATTCTTTATTTGACATATTGCATCAAAATAGGTCATTTAATATATTTAATTTCATTTTTTAAAAAAGGAATCAAATAAATGATCCAGGAGTATTGGATAAAATGGCTTTATTGAAGTAGTTAAATTATTAATTAAATAATAATGACGACGTTTCGAACACTAGTCTATGTTCATTATCAAGTCTAAAAATAATTTTGAATTAAGTAAATTACAATATAAACAATTTAAAAAATAAATTCTTACCCACTAATAACCACATGTGGTTATTTACAAGAAGAAATAAAAAATAAAAAATAAATTTACGTTGAGTTACATGTTGATAGAAATTATCAATATTACAAAGAGTATGCAGTGAGCATTACTCAGAGTCAAAACAGTAACTGACTACCAGTTTATAAGGAGCAAAAAACCAAACCTGGTGGTGAGAATATAAACTAAAAGCAACAAGAAGAAGAGAAACCAAATCTGAATTGGAACAATTGTCAAAACAATTAAGCAAAAAATTTAAGTATGTTGTTGTAATGTGAGCTAGAAGACAAATTGTCAGTTTTAATGTTAACAGCATTTTTATTCATATTGATGTAACAGCTTTCTAGGAACAATCTCTTGTATTTGTTAGGTTCAGAGTGCAAGATCTTAAAGTTTTGGAAATTGAGTTTGTGGTTATTTTCTAAAGCATGCTCTATAATTGCACTGTGATTTAAATTTTTATTCTTTAAGTGATAACAATGTTGACCGAGTCTCCTGTGGACGTATTGTTTGGTTTCCCCTACGTACGAAGCATGACAATCCGCGCAATCGATTTGATAAACAACGTTAATTTTGTTTTCTTTTTTAGTTCTTGCTTTCAATCTAGTAAAAAGCAAACTTGTGTCAGAGGACGACTTATAGGCTGGAGTGAGGTTGCAAAGGGAAGTTATGGCTTTAAGGTCGTGTTGTAAATGTTTGTAAAAGGGTAATGAAATGTATCTGGTTTTATTTAAGGGTTGAGTTGCAAGTGGTTGAATATTAGTAGAATTAGGAATTGAATTGTTAAGTTTATGTAACCTGTTTCTGATGGAAACGTCAATAAAACTGGGTGGATAATTATTTTCAGCCAAGGTGTTTTTAATGAGGGAAATATTGGCAGAATGAAATTAGGGATCGGATAATTTAATTGCTCTGTCAACCAAGCTAAAAATTACAGACCGTTTGTATTTGATCGGATAGTAAGAGTCAAAATTTAAATATCTGCCTGACCAACTGTCCTTGTGGTACCAGTTGGTGATGAATTTGTCATTATGTTTGATGATGCTGATATCAAGAAAATTTATTTGATTGTTAAGTTCAACTTCCATTGTACATTAAATGTGTGAATTGAAAGAATTAAAAATGTTGCAAATGTTAGAGACTTGTTCATTAGGTAGACAGACAAGGATGTCATCAACGTAACGGAAATAAAACAGTAAGTTAATTTTGAAAATATTAAACTTAAACTTATTATGAAATTTGATAATTTAATGATTAGAAATAACGCTTATTTTTTCTTAGATAAACTAAAACAAAACTTAAACAAATGGCTTATCAATAAGTCCACTTAACGTCAGGTGTTTTCTAGCATTAGGCCCTAAATTTCACTATTTTAACAAAAACTGTAAAAGTCTGAATAGGAACAATATGTTAAATCTTTTGGCTAACTTTGAATCTTCGGTTGTTCATCGTAACTTTGACACTCTTAAGACTCTTAGAATTAAATTAAGCAACTTAGTGCACAAACATTATAGTATTTTGAAACACAGCAGACTTTCTACTTCGGAAACTGTCATTGTTAACAGCATTAAACAAACTAACAGTTTTTTACGTAAACATCCAGATTTGATTGTTACAACAGCTGTCAAAGGAAATATAACGGTTCTTCTTGATAAATCTTTTTATGATAGCAAAGTTAAAGAACTACTCGATGATGACAAAACGTACAAAAGATTAAAAAATGATCCTACTAGTAAAATTCAATCTAGAAACAACAAACTTGTGACAGAACTCAACTCAAAAAACTCTTAACACCTCAAGAAACAGCATCCTTAAAAAATTTTAATTCTACTAGTCCCAAACTTTATTGCCTTCCAAAAATTCATAAAAAAGGTTGTCCACTTCACCCTATCGTTGCTAGCTTAGATTCCCCTACTGTTCATCTGTCCAAATTCATAGCCAACATTCTTTCACCTCTCAAATTTAAATCCCCATATTTCTTAGATAACTCTTTCACACTCATTGACAAATTGAAACCGTTTAATTGCCCTGTCAACCACGTTCTAATTTCACTTGATGTCAAATCTTTATTTTCAGTTATACCCCATGACTTAATTTTTACTGTGGTACGAGATCGGTGGAATGAAATTACCATTCATACTACTTTATCTCTTGATGATTTTCTTGATTGTTTAACATTCATTTTAGGTTCTTCCTATCTTCAATTCAATAACGATTTTTTCCAACAGATACTGGGCTGTCCGATGGGAAATGCGTTATCGCCAATTTTAGCTGAAATAGTTATGTATCACTTAGAATCCAATTTAATTCAGAACAACCCCCAACTTAACTTACTGTTTTATTTCCGTTACGTTGATGACATCCTTGTCTGTCTAAATAATGAACAAGTCTCTAACATTTGCAACATTTTTAATTCTTTCAATTCACACATTCAATGTACAATGGAAGTTGAACTTAACAATCAAATAAATTTTCTTGATATCAGCATCATCAAACATAATGACAAATTCATCACCAACTGGTACCACAAGGACAGTTGGTCAGGCAGATATTTAAATTTTGACGCTTACTATCCGATCAAATACAAACGGTCTGTAATTTTTAGCTTGGTTGACAGAGCAATTAAATTATCCGATCCCTAATTTCATTCTGCCAATATTTCCCTCATTAAAAACACCTTGGCTGAAAATAATTATCCACCCAGTTTTATTGACGTTTCCATCAGAAACAGGTTACATAAACTTAACAATTCAATTCCTAATTCTACTAATATTCAACCACTTGCAACTCAACCCTTAAATAAAACCAGATACATTTCATTACCCTTTTACAAACATTTACAACACGACCTTAAAGCCATAACTTCCCTTTGCAACCTCACTCCAGCCTATAAGTCGTCCTCTGACACAAGTTTGCTTTTTACTAGATTGAAAGCAAGAACTAAAAAAGAAAACAAAATTAACGTTGTTTATCAAATCGATTGCGCGGATTGTCATGCTTCGTACGTAGGGGAAACCAAACAATACGTCCACAGGAGACTCGGTCAACATTGTTATCACTTAAAGAATAAAAATTTAAATCACAGTGCAATTATAGAGCATGCTTTAGAAAATAACCACAAACTCAATTTCCAAAACTTTAAGATCTTGCACTCTGAACCTAACAAATACAAGAGATTGTTCCTAGAAAGCTGTTACATCAATATGAATAAAAATGCTGTTAACATTAAAACTGACAATTTGTCTTCTAGCTCACATTACAACAACATACATAAATTTTTTGCTTAATTGTTTTGACAATTGTTCCAATTCAGATTTGGTTTCTCTTCTTCTTGTTGCTTTTAGTTTATATTCTCACCACCAGGTTTGGTTTTTTGCTCCTTATAAACTGGTAGTCAGTTACTGTTTTGACTCTGAGTAATGCTCACTGCATACTCTTTGTAATATTGATAATTTCTATCAACATGTAACTCAACGTAAATTTATTTTTTATTTTTTATTTCTTCTTGTAAATAACCACATGTGGTTATTAGTGGGTAAGAATTTATTTTTTAAATTGTTTATATTGTAATTTACTTAATTCAAAATTATTTTTAGACTTGATAATGAACATAGACTAGTGTTCGAAACGTCGTCATTATTATTTAATTAATAATTTAACTACTTCAATAAAGCCATTTTATCCAATACTCCTGGATCATTTATTTGATTCCTTTTTTAATCAATATTTTCGGCTTAATAACTTCAAAATTTTAATTTCATTTTTCTTTTTAATTTATTTTTTTATATTTCATAGAAACACAGACAAATCGATTTTTTTTGTACAAAAGTTTTGACAAATTTTATTTCATCCTTTCCAATTTTGCGCTCCCATAATTCGTGTACCTGCAGTAGTTCGTTCCAACTACTTAACGGTAGCTACGCCACTGGCAGCAAATTATCGCAAGAAACATTGACGTGGTATTTTTATAAATTTTTTTTTTTGACGACCACCAGTAAATACGTTGTTTTGCGCACCGTCTACTACCACGCTTTGCCCGTCGTGACGCACATATATTTAAATAATTATAATAATAATTATAATTTATATTATTTTAATGTGGTCAATATTGTTTAAAATTAATTATCATTAGGATTATGTTCCTGTTAATGCAAATTTACAATTAATATTTTTTTAAGGTGTTTTTCCTACTTCGGAAGAAATATAATCAAGTAAGTTTTCTTCACATTTATCACCATGCCTCGATGCCTATCAACGCCTGGTTGATGGCGAAACTCGTCCCTGGGGGCACCTCCTCCATGGGGGCGGCAATTAACTCGTCAGTTCACGTGGTGATGTATTCGTATTATTTTATGGCTGCTCTTGGACCAAAGTGGCAGAAGTACCTCTGGTGGAAGAAATATTTAACTGGTTTTCAACTGGTAAGAACTCATAGTCGATTATAAGCTGTTGATGATGTACAGTTTTTTCTAGGTTTCCTTTATTGTTGTTTTTAAAATTTATAGATATATACTGATAGAAAAACATTTTTTTTCAGTTTTAAAGGTATATAAAATATTTAAAAATATATCTTTACGCCTTTTACCCATTACTGGGCGTGGCACTCTGCTGTAATAGATCTGGGTATGTGATATTTTTTCGCGTGAGACGCGGTTACCAGCCGTCAAATGACAGTCCCCAAGGATGTTGGTGATGGTGAATCTACATGGGTATTTTTAATGTGGTGAAATATTTTGTTTATAATATACCTACTTACTGCTACGGTAATACTTATATACCTCTCAATTTAATCCCGGTGGGATTTGCGGTGCCACTCCAGTCCTCGAAAAGGAAGAATAAATTATGTCATTTACTCCGGATATTGCAAAATAAATTTTTAATTTCTTATATACAGTATAAGGAAGTATTGGAATCGTGAAAAAATAGTTGACGAGATTTTCGCGAAAATACCTTTTTTGAGTTTGTCTGTGTATGTGTGTATGCGTGCGCGTGCGTGCGTGCGTGCCTGTATGCATGCGAGCGTGCGTGCGTGTGAGAATGTCAAAAGAATTTTTGTTTGAATTGTTGCCTTAGATAAATTAAATTTTTTTGCTTTTATATACGAGGTCTGTTAAAAAATGCGCAAACTGTTTGAATCGCGCGGTTCCAGTTGGTTCCCGGGGAATCCGCTTGATGTCGCTAGGTTTGTACAGATCAGCTGATGATAACGCCGTTTCCTGATTGCAGAGACCTTTATTTGTAGATTAGCTACACGGTTCTTAGTGAGGTGCGATTTTTTCTTTTGTCGGATTTCAGAATAAATGACTTGAAGGAGCAGCGACTTGCTGTGAAATTTTATGTTAAACTTGGAAAATCTGCGACTTAAACATTTGATATGCTCAACACGGCTTTCAGTGATGTTGCTATGAAGCATACGGCATGTTTCCAGTGGCATGAACGTTTTGAGGGTGGTCGACAATCGATTGAAGACGATAAGCATCCTAGACGTCCTTTCAAGTCAACTAACAACCCACACGTTGACAAAATCAACACCCTATTGTAGAAAAATCGACGTCTGACTTTTAGAGAGCTTGCTGAAGAGTGTGAGATATCAGTTGGATCTTTTTGCGAGATTTTGACCGAAAAATTGAAGTTGCACCGCGTTGCTACGAAATTTGTGCCACTCCTGATGACGGATGGTCAAAAAGTCAATCGAGTTCAGGTTTGTCAAGAACTGCTTGATCGTTCAGAAGAAGATAAACACTTCTTGTCAAGGATCATAACAGGTGATGAATCATAGGTTTACAGTTATGATATTAACACGAAGGTTCAATCGTCTCAGTGGGTGGGTGAAACGTCTTCCAGACTCAAAAATCTCGCCAAGTTCGATCCAATATCAAGATGATGCTGACAATTTTCTTTGATGCTAAGGGTGTTGTTACCACAAGTAACTCCTCCTCCTCTTAAATGTCTGGGGGACGCCATCCGTCGCAAAAGGTCAGAAATGTGGAGGAATGGTGACTGGTTTTTCCATCACAACAACGCTCCAGCCCATTCCGCCCTCAGAACTCGTGAGTTTTTGGCCAACCAGTTGATCACTGTTCTTTCTTCCCTCCTACTTACCTGGTTTTGCTCCTTGTGATTTTTTCTTCATTCATATAACTCAAAAGACCATTGAAAGGAAGAAGATTTGAAACGATTCCCGAGATTAACGCAAATGCAATGAAAGAACCGAAGAACATTACAAAAGAAACGTAACAGGACTGTTTAAACAAGTGAAAACATCGTTGGGATAAGTGTGTACACTGGGGAGGGGATACAGACATGTAACTTCTAAATAAATTATATTTTATTTAACGACGTCACACCGCGTATTTTTTTAACAGACCTCACATGTGATGATATGAGTGGAAATGCAATATTAAAAATCGATCAATATTTATTTTAGATCGTAAAAAAAAATGTTGTGCATACCTCCGGTTGAATGTGTTTCTATACAGGAACGAATTTACGTATAAGCAAAACAAGCAGTTGCTTAGTGACCCCACACATCGGGGACCTGAAAAATTTCATAAAATATTCGTATCTCTGTAAATTCATTTCTAATTAAAGTTATTTATGATGCTTTGCCGTTCGCGCGCTTACATTTACCACTTGTTAAACATACATTTAAAACGCTAGTGTAATACAAGTGCTTATTCAATTTTGCCCTAATAAACGTCTCTAAGAGTAATATTTTTATAAATTAAGTCAGAAGCTTGAAACGTAAATAATGGCTTACCGTTATCTAGTCACTGAGTGTGATATTGTGTCATGTGTTGCCATGGGTTGAATTATTTACAGGACAAAAATTGGAACGCAAATATAGAATGACAGTTGTGAATTCTCTGCAATAAAATCTTTGCAGTGTACCAGTGTGTAGAAAGTAAAAATGGAAGATGAAGATGTTCTTATTGATGATGCAGTTCATTTACAAAAAGTTGTGAACAATGAACTAGTTAGTGCTACGAAAAGTGAAAACTTTGAAAATGGCACTGTTTAAAACTGCAACATATTTTGTCATAAGCGAATCCTTGCAAGACCTAACTTCGTTATGAGAAAATGAAATGTGTAGTGAAATTTGTTTTTAAATTTTTCAGTACCTACTTTATAATACATACATACATACATACATACATATCTTCACGCTATATCCCAACAAATGGGGTAGCACGAACCCTAAAATCACTCATAAAACATTCACTCATCACACCCATCAAACAACCAGCCATCATCAAACATTTTCATCCAAACACACCACCCTCACTTCAAACCACATTTATAAATCACTCCATATAAACTCATTCATTTATTACACTCGAAAACATTATCACACAACAAACCTTCAATCACATCATTCCTATTCTCTTACCATTCATTTTCCTTCCTCAACGTACATAACATATGCATAAAAAATCTCAAATTACTCACGTTTACTCCTAACAACGAATCTAATAACGAAACTAACAACGAATCTACAAGATTAGAAAAGATGAAAGCGATAGTCTACACTTGTATATGAAAGAAAAGACCACACAATGCAGTCACTGAAAATTAAACAAAAAGATAAGAAAGGAAGGGAGTGTCGCCCTGCGCATGTTTTTGAAAGTGAATTTCACACAAATTGCAGTTAAACACTCTACGTAATAACTGAAAAACGAATTAAAAGATAAGAAAGGAAGGGAGTGTCGCTCTACGCTTGTTTTTGGAAGTGAATTCCACACAATTGCAGTTAAACACTCAATGTAAGATCAGAAAACGAATAAAAAAGATAAGAAACGAAGGGAGTGTCGTCCCAGAGCTTGTTTTTGAAAGTGAATTTCACACAATTACAGGTAAACACTCTAATGAAATTACTAAACAACGAAACTAAAATCTAAAACCCTGCGCTTTTCTGAAATCATCAGATTCATTCCGCAATTAATCTTCGCCAAACGTTCCTATCCTGACACACCACTTTTGCTTCATCCACATTCATAATTCCTTTCATACAAGCACGTTTGTTCCTCGTACTCGGAAACTTTCGTTCACGCAACAATTTTTCTATCATATTCATCCACTTATTCATAGGACGCCCACGCAATCGTTCACCTTCAATTTCACCAACATAAACCTGTTTCACTAATCTCTCATTCGACATACGTTCAACATGCCCAAACCATCTCAACTGACTTATACCTACTTTTCTAACTACATTCTTCTCAATTTCACACTCATCATACACCAATGTATTCCGGACACGATCTCTTCTAGTATAGCCACACACACCCCGCAAATACCTCATTTCCACAGCAGTTATACGACGTTCATGTTTCTTCATCCACACCCAACATTCACTACCATACATCAATGAAGGCACTAAAACACCATTATATACACTCAATCGAGCATCTCTGGATACATTCACATTTCGAGCAAAGGTTCCCAGAGCGCCCAATACCTTGCAACCCGCAGATACTCTTCTTTCAATCTCACAATCAATACGTCCATCCCTCGAAAACACACTACCCAAATATAAAAACTCATTCACTTGACCCAATCTCACACCATTCACCGAAACATTGCAGTCGGTCACCAAATCACTCTTCTCAAACACTAACACTTTACATTTATCAACATTTAATAACAGATTTAAACCTTTTCCTACTTCATTTATACTTAGAATCATTCTTCTCAATTGCTCTTCAGATTCACCCATAACAACAACATCATCCGCATACGCTAACGCAGGCACTACACTACCACCAATATGTACACCATCCATCCCATTCAGCGCCGTTCGTAACAACACATCCATATACAAATTAAACAGCCACGGAGACATCCCACAACCTTGTTTCACACCAACATCTATACAAAACCAATCACTCAATCTACCATCAACTCTCACCGCAGCCTCGCTACCATCATACAACGCACGAATTGCCCCCAACAAATTCCCGTTTATACCGTACTGTAGAAGTACATCCCACAAAGTCTCGCGATGAACACTATCATATGCTTTTTTAAGATCGAGAAAGCCACAGAACACCATTTTGTTCTTAGCAAGTGACTTCTCAACAATCATACGAAGAGAAAATAATTGATCCACACACCCTCTCTCAGGCAAAAAACCACCTTGCATATCGCTTATCTTGGAAATGGTTAAGGTTCGTACCTTATGAATAAGAATCTTCCCGTACAACTTCCCTACCACACTCAGCAAACTTATCGCACGGAAATTAGTACATTCACTCGAACTACCTTTGCCTTTAAATAAAGGACAAATGACAGCACGTTTCCAATCATCAGGAGCCACACACCGTTTTAAACAAAATCTAAACAAATAAACTAACCAGTCAAATAACCTCTCACCTCCATATTTCAACATCTCATTCGATATACCATCCAAACCAGGAGCCTTACCATTCTTCAGACGCATCAATGCAAAACTAACATCACTCTCATCTATATCCCAATCATCACCACTAACATTTTCTCTAACATTTTCACTACTACCATTCCCTCCATTTATGCTACCATATAAAGCCCTAAAATACTCACACCATCTATTCCTAACATCTGACTCATTCCACAATAACCCACCATCAGCACTTTTAATCGCTTTCACTGCCCTCAAATTACCACCTCTCAATCTCTTCACACTCAACCAAAACATTCTTTTATTCATACTAAAATCAGTTGTCAATCTTTCACTCATCAAGTCATCAAAACGTGCCTTACTTTCTCTCACTACTCTCTTAACACATTTATTTAACCTCTTGTATTCCAGCAAGCATTCATCACGTAAACTTCCAGGCACATCTTTTACATTTAGAAAACGCAAATATGCTCTCTTTTTCTCCTCAATCGCCTCTTTTACTTCATCATTCCACCATGCATTCTTTGGACAAGAGCCTAATCTACATTCACCACAAACTTCTTTTGCACAATTAAGAACTGTATCCTTAAATTTCAACCAAACATCATTTATGCTGCATTCAAAATTAAGCTCACATACAGGCAAATATTCATTAATTTTCTCAACAAACCTATTTCTAACATCCTCATTCTGCAGTACACTGGATTTCACACGAAACATTTTTTCGGTACCTTTCACCCTCATCCGCCAACATTTATCCAGACGTATACGCGATACCACCAAATAATGGTCATTCGTACCCAATTCAGCACCACGCTTCACACGCGTATCTATAACTAAACTTCTCAATCGTTCATCGTACAAAATAAAATCAATTACACTTCGTCTATTCTCACGCATATTCTCCCATGTATACAAATGAGCTAATTTATGTTTAAAAACAGAGTTGGAAACAAAGAGATTACGCTCCAAACAGAAAGATACTATTTTCCTACCATTTTCATTCTCTCTTAAATCACCAAACTTACCCAAAACATTTCCAGACATGCTTCTCTTTACTCCCACCCAACCATTTAAATCACCACATACGATAACTTTCTCACCTGGATCACACAAATCAGTCACACTATCTAACAAATTCCAAAACCGATCTTTTTCGAGATCATTTTCAGATTCAGTTGGGCCATAAACTGACACAACGAAGATTCTATGAAAGTCTACCTTTAATCTCAGCCAAAGAATTCTAGATGAAATACAGTCATAATCCCTTACAACCGGTTTCATTCTTTCACTAACAAGCACACCTACTCCATGCTTTGCACGTTCATTCTCAGCTACACCCGACCACAAGCAAAACATTCCATCCACCTCTTCCTCACTACAGCCTTTCCTCTTAGTCTCACTTACACACAAAACATCTACATTATACACACGCATTGCATTCATCAATTCAATTTCTTTCCCAGTTATACCACGAACATTCCATGTACCAAACTTACATTCATCAAATTTTTCCCATTTATTCCTCATTTAAACAAAAGATAGTAAAAGAAGGGTTCTCTCGGTAATAGGGTAGAAGTTAAGGTAGCTTACCAAACTTATCCTTAACTATAAAGGAAAATAGAAATAAAAAGAAATAAATAAATTACATTGACACCTGTCAACCGTCAATCATACAAGAACAAAACATAACTTAGCGTTTCTAAGTACGTAACTAATATAAACAAATAACGAAATGAAAAGAAAATATACTACAAAAATCTAAATTATTATAAAAAGAAAAGATAACACTTATCTTAGTAAAATGATATGTTAGCAGTCCGGTGGCAAACAGTCTATATAAATTCAACTCCAAATAACCAGTCAAAAGACGAAATGAAACACAAATTGACGGACGAGTGTTGTTTATGTATGTAATATACTTTATAATGTGTGTATAATTGTTTAATAAACTTTTAATTCAATCTGATAGACATATATTTGACATTTTTAAATCGCTAGCGAAATTTAAATTTTAAACCGCCAGCGGAATAAAAATTTTAAGCGATTGCTTATAAAACAACAACGATAATGGTCCGTATCCAAGTAATTAAACTCGGGTTTATAAAACGAAATTGAATAAAATATTTTATTGTTTTACACAATTTTTATTTAACAAAAATTTATTTCAAAAACATTTAATAAATATTGAATTATTTTAAATATTTGATACATATTGAATTTTATAAAAAAATATATAAATTGTTTACACTGCCCTCCAGATTTTCAGACTGATGATATTTGTTCATTGGTTTACAACTTATAAAAAATTGAATGACTCGCACTTTTATATTAACATTATGAAGACCTGTTTTAAATTCATCCGGCAGTTTGCTTAAATATCGTCACACTAAGTATTTTTTTCTTTGTTGTATATTATGTATTTGTATTGATTATATATATATGTTGAAATTATTACGATAAAGAATAATCGTAATCGCTGAGTATCGAGTTATTTCCAAGTAATCGTAATCTCTGATTATCTACATGATTAAATATGATTCGTAATCGATATGAATGTGCTTGTTTAACAGCTGCGCATTTCAATGTCCACGCGTTCGGAATACAAAGAATACCCTTACGAACTAAACCGCCATGGCATCGTGTTTTCGCATGGTTTATCTTGTACGTTAACTAAGAATTCATTTATTGCGTTATTGTATATTTTTCATTATTATAATGTTCGCAAAACGTGAAGATACTAGTGATATTTTACAAAGAAGATAGATGACTTTATCCCAGCGAGATATAAATATTGTTTAAGTGACATATCTCGCGGCGGTAAAAATGCGGTATACAAAGAATTTACGATCATCATCATCTGAGCTCACGTAATTCGTTTTCACCTGGATGAGGTCAATAGGATTAAGAAACCTTAAGATTTTATCAGGTCCATCCAACGCAATCCACGGTACCAAACATGTTTTATAATTCTTCTGTGTGCGATATCAATCATCCTAGTGCCAGAGAAATAACACAGTTCATTGCTGAAGAGATATGTCGCGACATAAAGCCCTTGGATCACGTAAATAAGGAAGACTACAAATTTTGGCTACTCGCAAAACAGTTTTGTCGCGCCGATTTAAATGAAATTATTAATTTAAAATTGCTAAAAATATCTGACTTCTAAGCATGCAACGCGTGAAATTAACAGTCAGTCTCACAACATCGGCACATCTCTGCTTTCACAAGTTAAACTCACCCAGATGTATTTGATCTCTGCGGCATATGGCATTATAAATATAATTTATATAAATTATCTTTAAAATTTATAAAAAATTCTAACTTCTAAGCACTCACTGACACTGACAGCCAGTGATACCAATATTAACATTACAGAATTCCCTAGTTTTTAGCGAATAGCGTTCGATAAACACATGGTTTTCGAATGATTTTGAGATATGTAATACGAGTACTGTAAAATAATGAACACTCGGCTAAGTTTCACAAAATAAAGTTTAATATTTTTATCGCGATTTCTGCTTTTATACCATATTTAGAAGACTAGAAGACGAAATCGCGATAAAAATATTAAATTTTATTCATGAAACTTAGCCCAGTGTTAATTATTTTAAATTATTAATATGATTCACCTAATACCAAAGACGGATTCAATCAATCATATATGTAATATGTTAATGTCAGACGGAGACGCGAAATATTGTCATGTAGGGGTCATGGAATCTAATTGTAAACTCCATTCCCTGTATGAAAACGATTACGTCATATGTGGACGAGGTTATCATAGATACGATGAAATATAGCTATATTTTTTAAATATTATTCGTACCTATGCGAATAGAATTAACTTATGTCTTAATAAGTAAAGACAAACGTTTTATGTTTTTTCACGTTCTATCACATTAACTATTTGAATGAAAACGTATGACAGTTCTTACTAATACGAAAATTTTATTTACTTTGTTCACATTTGTTTATAAAATAAAAATAGAGACATATGGTCATGATTTTGTTATTTTGTCGTCTGTCATTTCTAAGTTTGTGACATATTTGATACATAAATACAGACTAAGAAATAAGAAATGGCTTATAAAATTTTTAGTAATCAAATGCAGAAATGCGTTTGTCATCTTAATGATTATTTTGCACTGGAGTTAGATAATCGAGGACCTATAATTAATTTAACTGTAGTACAAGAGGTAATGTGCATTTTATTTTGTATTTTCATATATTATTTATTTATATATAATAATAATACATATAAAAATGTTTATTCCTTTTTTTTTTTATTTTACAAAATTACATATTTCAATAAAGTATGTAATATATTTCGTGGGATAAGATAAATTAGTATTTGATTACTAGCAGTCGGCCTGGCTTCACCAGGCTTCATGCTAGGCTCCATGGACACTGAAGTAAGGTTCACTTCTGTATGGCAATTGATACAATATAAAATGAATTATTTCTAATCTTTTCAATTCTGTACGTTTACCCATTAATTGATGACAAACACATTAGGTTTTAAATCTGTATCACTAAAACAATTGCCACTCAAAAAAATCTATTTAATACACATGCCCTTTAAAAGACATTTCACTTCTTACCAAACGCGATAGGTTTTAAAACACTTTCACAATTGACGATCTGAAAGTATTTAATTTTGTACGCGAGGTCTTCAAAAGACCTTTTATTTTATATCAAACATGATTGGTTTTGAAGCACTTTCACTAAAACTATTGTCGGTCGAAAAAAATACCAATTTTATATTCGAGCCCTTCAAAGACCTGTCATTTAATATCAAATATGGTAGGTTATGAAACATCTTTACTAAAAAAATGGACGATCAAAAAAAAAAATTAATTTAACACGCGTTTCATTTGAAAACAAACACGATAGGTTTTGAAGTACTTTCACCAAAGCAATTCCCGATCTAAAAGTATTTAATTTTGTACGCGAGCCCTTCAAAAGACCTTTCATTTTATATCAAACACGATTTCTAATCACAGTGCCGCTTTATACAGATCCAGCAATCGTTTAGGCCTTAAAGCACTTTTACTAAAATAATTACCGATCGATAAAAAACCCAATTCTGTATGCGGGCCCTTCAAAATACATCATTTGATATCACACATAATAGATTTTGAAGCACCTTAAATAAAACAATTGTCTTTCGAAAAAATCCAATTTTGCACGCAAGCCCTTCAAAAGACCTGCTATTTAAAACCAAACACGATAGATTTTGAAGTACTTTCACTAAAACAATTACCGATCGAAAATATTTAAATTTTTAATATGATACCAAACAGGATAGGTTTTGTAGTACTTTCCCAAAAACAATTGTCAATCGCAGAAATTCTAATTTTACACGCGAGCCCTTCAAAAGACATTTCATTTGATACCAAACACGATAGGGTTTGAAGTACTTACACTAAAACAACTGCCGATCGAAATTATTTAAATTTTGCACGCGTGCCCTTCAAAATAACTTTCATATTATATCAAATTTATAGAACCTTCAATTAAACAATTACCGATAGAAAATTTAAGAGTGCTCAAATGATTCAAATTCGAGTTATCTGTTTTTTTTTAAATGTACTCTGCCGTGTATAAAATTTGCTTGGTTTTACTGTATATTATTACTGGAGACAAATTTGGTTGGGTTTACCTCTATACTTTATATAACTTGTCAATTTGATGTTTTGATTTAGTGGGCTGTCAAAAATTTTCGTTTTAAATACACACATTTAAAATGCGTAATTATAATAAAAACATTCACTCATTCCCCCAATATGTGTAAAATATATCAAAATTTAATACTTAAATAATTTTTAGTTAAAAATGCGATATATCCACATACAAAAGTCATAATTAGAGTAGGTGTTCTTTTTAAAATTTCAAAGCCTCCACACTCTTTGTCTGTATATTTTATGAAACTTGTCAATTTGATGTTAAGAATTAAAACCAACTTCATAGTGGACTATAAAAAAATTTCTTTTTATATACACATATTTAAAATGTTTAATTATAATAAAAACGTCCCCTCAATCGCCCAATGTGCGTAAAATATTTCAAAAATACTCTAAAACATTTAATATTAAAATAATTTATAATTAAATATGCGACATGTCCACAGACAAATGTCAAAATTATAGTAGATGTTCTTCTTAAAAATTTTAAAGCCTCCACTCTCTTAGTTGAAAATGCATGTTTTTTCAAGTTTTCTCGCACATTATGTACAAGAAAAATCTGAGACTATCAAAAGGCACTCCACATGAATGAACCCTATCAAATAAAAAAAATTTCAATTAAATCGGATAAACCGTCTAGGCTGTAAAATTATCAGACAGACCGTAATGAAATTATATATAGGGAATTAAGCCGTTTAGAAAATAAGACAAACGGTCGGCCTGGCTTCGCCAGGCCTTCTCGCTAGGCTCCGCGGACACTGAAGTAAGATTTAATTGAATTACGATCTAAAATTTTTCATTTCTGTACTTCTGCTCATCTAAAGAACTTTTAATTGACATCAAGCACAATAAGTTTCGAAGCTCCATCACTAAAACAATTGACGACAAAAAAAAATACAATTCTGCACGTGAGCCTTTCAAAAAACTTTTTATTTGATACTACACACGATAAGTTTTGATGCACTTTCACTAATGCAATTGCCGATCGGAAAAATAAATATTCTGCACGACACCTCTTCTACAGCCCTTTCATATGATATCTAACACGATATGATTGGGAACACTTTTTTGGTCGAAACTATTGGCGACCGTAAAATTGCAATTTTTTTTAAACCATCTTCAAGTTCGTCTAATGCCCTTTCAAATGACATAAAGTACGGTATGATTCGGAATCCTTTAAGTTTGCAACAATTGAGGATCTTAAAATTTAAATTTTTCATTATTTCATCTCAAAGTTCTTCTAAAGCCCTTTCATATGACATCAAACACGGCATGATTCTGAACAAATTTCAACTTTTTTTTATTTCTTTAGAATATTCTAAAGTCCTTTTATATGACACCAAACACGGCATTAGTCGGCATACTTTAAGTTTGAAACAGTTCACGATTGTAATTTTTTAAAATTTCATATAATAGTTCTTTAAAAACTCTTTCATTTGACACCAAACTCGGCATTTTTCGGAATACTCTATGACTTTTTTTACAATGTAGATTTTTTTGGTTTTACATTTATATTATCACCAAGGTCAATTTTTGCTTGGTTTTATTATATACTGTAACAGACTAAATGTCAAATTGACGTTTTTATCTTGAAACTTTATTTGAACATGAAATCAATTCAACAAAGTTTATAGTTACTGTAAAAAAATGTAATTTTTCTATATTTTTTTTCTAAACTGTTTAAAATTACTGGAATATTAATTCTGAATTTTTTTTATTCGATTAATTTTTTTTTACAATGTAGATTCTTTTTGGTTTTACTGTATATTATCACCGAGGACAATTTTTGCATGGTTTTACTATATACTTTAACAGACTATATGTCAAAATGTTTGAAACAATTGACAGTAGTAACATTTATTTCTTTCTTTATTCCATCTAAGAGTTCTTTAAAAAAATTTATATGACATTAAACAAGGCATGATTCCGAATACTTTAAATTTAAAACAATTGACGGTCGAAATATATTTTTTTTAATTTCGTCTGAAAGTTCTTCTAGGGCCCTGTCATATGATATCAAACACGATATGATACGGAACACCTTAGGTTTAAAATAACTGAAGGTCGTAAAATTTCAATCAAATACGTGTTATTTCCGAAAAAAAATTGTTAAACTAACTTTTTATTTTATTTATTTGATCTAAAAGTTCGTCTAAAGCCCTTTCATATGACACCAAACATGGCGTAATTTGGAATACTTTAAGTTTGAAATAATTGACAGTCTTCAAATTTCTATCAGATACATGTTTCATTTCCGAAAAGATTTTTCTAAACTATTAAAAATTCTTTGGACGTCATTTCTGATAGTTTTACATTATTTTATTTTAAATGTGCTTGAAATCAATTGAAATTTATCTCTAAACTTTTTAAAAAACTTTTGGAAATCGTTGGAATAATATTTCAGTCATCTTTTATCTGAGTTATCTTTTATTAAATGTAGAATGTAGAATATTTTTGGTTTTACTGTGTATACAAATTTTGCTTTGTTTTACTATATACTTTTAAAAACTATTTGTCAAATTGACAGTCGTAAAATTTCCAACAAATACATATTTCATTTCCCAAAAGATTTTACAAACTATTAAAATATTCCTTGGACGTCATTTCTGATAATATTTTTTTGAATTTATATGTGCATAAAATCAATTTAAATTTTTCTCTAAACTTTGTAACATCTTTTAAGCTTTGTTTGTTACGTGGTGGTTACTGTAAAACGTGGCGGTATATACCACAAAAAAAGACACTAATAATTTAAGTCACTAAAATAACAATTTTTGCTTTTAATTATATTTCTATTTTGTACTATACGAGCTGTGTATTTAAATTATCATTTTGACAGATGTAAATTTATATTATTATTTTTGTTTCTAAAACTGAGAATTTTCACCTAATTAAAACTAACCCTTTGGCTCACCCACCAATAATATCTTTAGGGCCCGTAATTTGACGGCTGGCATCCGCACTTTACACGCAAAAATATATCACTTACTGAGATTTGCTACGGTAAAGTACCACACCCAGTAATGGGTAAAAGGCGTAATGATATATTTAGTTGTATTTTATTTGTGGAAGAAATTATTACAAATGTGATTTTGTTATGGAAAAGAGAAGAGGATTCGACGACGGATACAATTTCTATAGAAAATTATTAATTTGAACAACTGCCTATCCTAAAATTTCACCTTATGAAAGTTCTTTTAAAGCCCTTTCACATGACACCAAACATGGTATGATTCGGAATACTCCGTTTAAACCAATTCACAGTCGTAAATATATGGTTTTTAAAATTTTGTTTGAATGTCATTTTTATGCCCTTTCGTATGTTACCAAACACAGTATGGTTAGAAAAAATGGGGCCCACCATAGTTGTGGGCCCCATTTTACAGTGACATGATTCATTTGCGTAAATTTATATGAAAATAATTTAACAACTACAAAGTTTCCTATATAATAAGATGATAGATGTTCCCCTAAATTTGTGTGGGGCCCCACATTATACGGTGAGACTTTGCCCCACACCAATGCTCAGTGGTACATAGGACATGTTCCGCTTAGCTCCGCGTGGAGATTTAAATAATATTTTTGGGACCCAACGCGCTACATTGGATCATATAGCATACGGCCGCAAAATTATTCATGTAGACATGGATACATCAAATAAAATATTTTTTTCTTATTTATAAATTACCAAGATATATATTTTACTCTATCTTTTTCCTTCTCACCGCTGCTATATTCGCTTTTCATTTTCCCTGATGTCGAAAATATGTCAAAAATAACTTCTACCGCTATTCAGTGAAGTCTAGTGTTACTGTAAAAAATGTAATTTTTCACTATTTTGTTTTTTAAACTGTTGAAAATCGCTGGAATATTAACCCTGCAGTAGTTGCACCATTTTTTTAATCACCAGTAGTCGCACCGGTCTTAGAGACCGCATAGCATTTTTTTTATGAAATATTAATTTTTCTGTATATATTTTTTAAATGTAATGTTGTAGTGCATGCGAAGAAGGTTTAGTGACTAAATAATTAACGAATTTATTTATGGTTGTCCTGTAATATTAAAAGTAATTAAATACTTTTCTTAAAATTTTTATTTATAAGAAAAAATCATATAATTGTTAATACAGAGTAAATTAAACAAATTAAAATGGTATTACATAAATGAACATATACTTAATACTAACAATATAACAAAACCTAATTTATTTTGAAATAAAGGCATTTTGATAGCATTTTTCGCAGACTACTTTTATGTGCTCTAGGCACATATACACTTCACAGTTACCACAAAAATATCGCGTTTTCCGGTTTTTTTTTGGTATTATTATTTTTGGCCATAATGAAAACGTTCATTTTTAGTTATAAATAAGCAAATAAAGTTGCACTTTTACATACCTTTTATAATTTTCCAAATTAAATTGACAAACAAATAACGTACGTAAGTAGTCGCACCGGTGTACAGGACCGAAAATCCCTACAAAATTCAAACGTGTGAACTTAGAGTCAACAGCTGTTGACAGCGTACAGACAACATGAAGTTAGGAAGGTACTGAGAGAACTAAGGCGCTTGTGCAAACAGGGCAGTAATAAGTTGATATTATTCTTGCGTCGGTCTCAGAGACCAGCATGCGACTACTGGAGGGTTAATTCTGAAATTATTTTATTCGATTAACTTTTTTTACAATGTAGATTTTAATCATTTAAAATAAAATAATTTAACAGCTACAAACTTTCCTATCTAATAAGATGAAGGATATTCCCCTAAACCAGCGTGGAGCCCCACATTATACGGTGTGACTTTGCCCCACACCAAAGCAAGATTTAAATAATATTTTTTGATGCCCAACGCGCTACATTGGATCCTATAGCATAGGACCCCAAAATTATTCATGTAGACATGGACGCATAAAATAAAATATATATATTTTATTTATAAATTACTAACATAAATATTTTGCCCTGTCTTTTTCCCTCTCACTGCTGTTACATTCGCTATTCATTTTCCCTGATATCGAAAATGTTTTAAACTTCTACCGCTATTCAACAAAGACTAGAGTCACTGTAAAAAATGTAATTTTTCTCTATTTTTCTTTTAAACTGTTGAAAATCGCTGGAATGTTATTTCTGAATTTTTTTTATTCGATTAACTTTTTTTTACAATGTAGATTCTTTTTCGGTTTACTGTATATTATCACCGAGGTCAATTTTTGCTTGGTTTTACTATATACTTTAACAGACTATTTGTCAAATTGACGTTTTGTCTTAAAACTTTATATATGATACTACACACGATAAGTTTTGATGCACTTTCACTAATGCAATTGCCGATCGGAAAAATAAATATTCTGCACGACACCTCTCCTAAAGCCCTTTCATATGATATCTAACACGATATGATTCGGAACACTTTTTTGGTCGACACTATTGGTGTCTGAAAAATAGCAATTTTTTTTATTCCATCATCAAGTTCTTCTAATGCCCTTTCAAAAGACATAAAGTACGGTCCTTTAAGATTGCAACAATTGAGGATCGTAAAATTTCAATTTTTCATTATTTCATCTCAAAGTTCTTCTAAAGCCCTTTCATATGACACCAAACCCGGCATGAGTCGGAATACTTTAAGTTTGAAGCAGTTGCCGGTTGTAATTTTTTTTCTTATTTCATTTAATAGTTCTTTAAAAACTCTTTCATATGACACCAAACTTGGCATGATTTGAAATACTTTATGTTTGAAACAATTGACAGTAGTAACATTTATTTTTTTCTTTATTCCATCTAAGAGTTCTTTCAAAACTTTTTTATATGACATTAAACACGGCATGATTCCGAATACTTTAAATTTAAAACAATTGACGGTCGAAATATATATTTTTTAATTTCGTCTGAAATTTCTTCTAAAGCCCTGTCATATGGTATCAAACACGATATGATACGAAACACTTTACGTTTAAAACAACTGAAGGTCGTAAAATTTCAATCAAATACGTGTGTTATTTCCGAAAACATTTTGTTAAACTAACTTTTTATTTTATTTATTTTATCTAAAAGTTCGTCTAAAGCCCTTTCATATGACACCAAACATGGCATAATTCGGAATACTTTAAATTTGAAATAATTGACAGTCGTAAAATTTCTATCAAATACATGTTTTATTTCCAAAAAGATTTTGCTAAACTATTAAAAAACGTCATTTCTGATAGTTCCACATTTTTTATTTTATATCATTTCATAATCAATTGAAATTTTTCTCTAAACTTAAAAAAAAAACTGTTGGAAATCGTTGGAATAATATTTCAGACATCTTTTATCCGAGTTACCTTTTTATTTAATGTACAATGCTGCGGTCAAATATTTTCGGATTTACTGTATATACAATTTTTGCTTTGTTTTACTATATACTTTTAAAAACTATTTGTCAAATTGACAGTCGTAAAATTTCCAACGTATATATTTTATTTCCAAAAAGATTTTGCAAACTATTAAAAAATTCTTCTGAAATCATTTCTGATAGTTCAAAATTTATGTTTTATATGTACATGAAATCAATTGAAATTTTTCTCTAAACTTTTTGAAAAACTGTTAGAAATCACTGGAATATTATTTCTAACATCTTTAACCTTTGTTTGTTACGTGACGGTTACTGTAAAACCCGGCGGTTAGTTACAGCTGGGTTTTACTATACACCACAAAAAAAGTACACTAATAATTTAAGTTATTAAAATAATAATTTTTGTTTTTATATTATATTTTTATTTTGTATGCCCATATGTATGCTATACGAGTTGTGTATTTAAATTGTCATTTTGACAGATGTAAATATATATTATTATTTTTGTTTCTAAAACCGACAATTTTCACCTAATTAGAACTACCTACTCCTGTGGCTCACTACCACTAATATCTTTGGAGGCCGTAATTTAACGGCTGGTAACCGCATTTCACGCGCAAAAATATTAAAAGATTTACTATGGCAATGTCCCATACCCAGTAATGGGTAAAAGGCGTAATGATATATTTATTAGTATTTTATTTATGGAAGAATTTGTTGCAAATGTGATTTTGTCATCGAAAATGAGGATTCGACGACAGATACAAGTTCTATAGAAAATGATTAATTTGAATAATTGCCTATCGTAAAATTTCCCCTTTTTTAATTTCGTATGAAAGTTCTTGTAAAGCTCTTTCACATGACACCAAACATGGTATGGTTCGAAATACTCTTTTTAAAACAATTCAGTCGTAAATATATGGTTTTTAAAATTTTGTCTGTATGTAATTTTTATTCCCTTTCGTATGATATCAAACACAGTATGGGTAGGAAAAATGGGGCCCATCATAATTAAATTAAATTATATTTATATTTTATACTATACGAGTTGTGTATTTAAATTATTATTTTGACAGATTTAAACTTTTAAAAATCGCTGAAATATTAATCTTGAAATTTTTTTATTCGATTAACTTTTTTTTACAATGTAGATTCTTATTGGTTTTACTGTATATTATCACCGAGGTAAATTTTTGCTTGGTTTTACTATATACTTTAACAAACTATTTGTCAAATTGCCGTTTTGTCTTAAAACTTTATTTGAACATGAAATCAAATTAACAAAGTCTAGAGTTACTGTATAAAAATTTAAATTTCTCTATTTTTTTTAAACTGTTGAAAATCGCTGGAATATTAATTCTGAAATTTTTTTATTCGATTAACTTTTTTTTACAATGTAGATTCTTTTTGGTTTTACTGTATATTATCACCGAGGTCAATTTTTGCTTGGTTTTACTATATACTTTAACAAACTATTTGTCAATTTGACGATTTGTCTTAAAACTTTATTTGAACATGAAATTAATTCTACATAGTCTATAGTTACTGTAAAAAAATTTAATTTTCTCTATTTTTTTTTATACTGTTGAAAATCGCTGGAATATTAATTGTGAAATTTTTTTATTCGATTAACTTTTTTTTACAATGTAGATTCTCTTTGGTATTACTGTATATTATCACCGAGGTAAATTTTTGCTTGGTTTTACTATATACTTTAACAGACTATTTGTCAAATTGACGTTTAGTCTTAAATCTTTATTTGAACATGAAATCAATTCAAAACAGTTCAAAACATGTATTCTCATTCATCTAATACCTAAATCAAATTACAAAATTTTCATAATTTGTCTAGAAAATGAAATAATTCTATCGAAAAATTCCATACGTAACGTCAAAAATGACTGCTTATGTATATGATTTTTCAAAACCTGGATCGTGTATATATGAGGTAATGTTGTTTCTTAACCATAGATTTGTAAAATGGATGTTTTATCCTTAAAAACTTTTATACAAACTTGAAATCATTTGAAAACCTTTCAAAACATATGTCATCAATCCTCTAATACCTAAATCAAATTAGAAAATTTCTCCAACTTGTCTAGAAATTTAAATATTTATGTAAAAACGTTTCTTGCGAAACGTCAAAAGTGATTGACAGGTCTGAAAAATTTCGGCTCGCAGTCAAATTTCAAATCCATAGCAACGCGTGCATTCTTCAATCACTGAAAATTTGCAAAGTTTTTAATTAATTTCACGCGGTCTGTACTTTCAAAAAATCTGAAATATTCAAAAGTCACTAGTTCCAAACATTCTTTAAATCATAGAAAAAAAATCACTACAATCGCACAAACCGTTTAGGCTGTAGGCGATTATAATATTTGGTTGTCGTCCAGATAAATATATAGTGAATTAGCCTAATTAGTATATAGGAAACAGACTATTTGTCTTAAAACTTTATTTGAACATTAAATCAATTCAGCAAAGTCGAGAGTTACTGTAAAAAAATGTTATTTCTCTCTATTTTTTTTTAACTGTTGAAAGTCGCTGGAATATTAATTCTGAAATTTTTTTATTCAATTAACTTTTTTTTACAATGTAGATTATTTCTGGTTTTACTGTATGTTATCACCGAGGTCAATTTTTGCTTGGTTTTACTATATACTTTAACAGACTATTTGTCATATTGACGTTTTGTCTTAAAACCTTATTTGAACATGTGATCAATTCAGCGACGTCTAGAGTTACTGTAAAAAAATTTAATTTTTCTCTATTTTTTTTTTAAACTGATGTAAATCGCTGGAATATTAATTTTGACATTTTTTTATTCGATTAACTTTTTTTTACAATGTAGATTCTTTTTGGTTTGATTGTATATTATCACCGAGGTAAATTTTTGCTTGGTTTTACTATATACTTTAACAGACTATTTGTCAAATTGACGTTTTGTCTTAAATCTTTATTTGAATATGAAATCAATTCAAAACAGTTCAAATCATGTAGCCTCAATCATTTAATACCTAAATCAATTTACAAAATATTCACAATTTGTCTAGAAATTTAAATAATTTGATCGAAAAATTCCATGCGTCACGTCAAAAGTGACAGCTTAGGTCTATGATTTTTCAAAATCTGGATCGTGTATATAAGAGGTAATGTTGTTTCTTAACCATAGATTTGTCGAAAGGATGTTTTATCATGACAAACTTTTATACAAACATGAAATCAATTGAAAACCGTCAAAACATATATCCTCAATCCTCTAATGCCTAAATTAAATTAGAAAACTTCTCTAACTTGTCTAGAAATTTAAATATTTATGTAAAAACGTTTCATGCGAAACGTCAAAAGTAATTGACAGGTCTGAAAAATATCTGCTTGCGGTCAGATTTCATATGTATAGCAACGTGTGCATGCTTCGATCATTTAAAATTTGCAAAGTTTTTCATTAATTTCATGCGGATATACTTTCAAAAAATCTGAAGTACCCAAAAGGCACTAGTCCCAAACACAAAAATCGCATAAACCGTTTAGGTTGTAGGCGATCATAATGTTTGGTTGCCGTCCGGAGGAATCCATAATGAATTACCAGATTAGTATATAGGACAAGTGGTCGCCCTGGCTTTGCCAGGCCTTCACGCTAAGCTCCGCGGACACTGAAGTAAGATTTAATTGAATTACGATCTAAAATTGTTCATTCCTGTACGTCTGTTCATCAAAAGACCTTGTTATTGACAAGATGCACAATAAGTTTCGAAGCTCTATAACGAAAACAATTGACGAGAAAAAAAATACAATCCTGCACTTTCACTAACACAATTGCCGATCGGAAAAATAAATATTCTGCACGACACCTCTTCTAAAGTGCTTTCATATGATATCTAACACGACATGATTCGCAATACTTTTCGGTCGAAACTATTGGCGAGCATAGAATTTCAATTTTCTTTAATTTGATCTTCAAGGTCTTCTAAAGCAATTTCAAATGACATGAAATACGTTATGATTCGGAATACTTTAAGTTATAAACAATAATTGAGGATCGTAAAATTTAAATTTTTCATTATTTCATCTTAAAGTCCTTCTAAAACCCTTTCATATGACATCAAACACGGCAGGATTCTAAACAAATTTCAACTTTTTTGTTTATTTTGTCAGAATCTTCTAAATCCCTTTTATATGACATCAAACACGGCATGAGTCGGAATACTTTAAGTTTAAAGTAGTTGACGGTTGTAATTTTTTTTTCTCATTTCATTTAATAGTTCTTTAAATACTCTTTCATAATACACCAAACTCGGCTTGATTCCGAATACATTAAATTTAAAACAATTGACGGTAGAAATATATATTTTTTTATTTCTTCTGAAAGTTCTTCTAAAGGCCTGTCATATGATATCACACACGATATTATACGGAACACTTTAGGTTTAAAACAACTGATGTTCGTAAAATTTCAATCAAATACGTGTGTTATTTCCGAAAACATTTTGTTGAACAAACTTTTTATTTTATTTATTTTATCTAAAAGTTCGTCTAAAGCCCTTTCATATGACACCAAACATGGCATAATTCGGAATACTTTAAGTTTGAAATAATTGACAGTCGTAAAATTTCTATCAAATACATGTTTTATTTCCAAAAAGATTTTGCTAAACTATTAAAAATTCTTTGGACGTCATTTCTGATAGTTCCACATTTTTTATTTTATATGTACATGAAATCAATTGAAATTTTTCTCTAAACTTTTTAAAAAACTATTGGAAATCACTGAAATATTATTTCTAACATCTTTTAAGCTTTGTTTGTTACGTGGTGGTTACTGTAAAATCCGGCGGTTAATTACAGCTGGGTACCACAAAAAAGTACAGTAATAATTTAAGTCACTAAAATAATAATTTTTATTTTTAAATTATATTTTTATTTTGTATGCCCTGTGTGCTATACGAGTTGTGTATTTAAATTGTCATTTTGATAGATAAAAATTTACGTTATTGTTTTTGTTTCTAACACCGACAATTTTCACCTCATTAAAACTATCCCTGTGGCCCACCCACCACTAATATCTTTGGGAGCCGTTATTTGACGGCTGGTAACCGGACTTCACGCGTAAAAATATATCACTTACTGAGATTTACTATGGAAAAGTCCCACACTCAGTAATGGGTAAAAGGCGTGATGATATATTTATTTGTATTTTATTTATGAAAGAAATTGTTACAAATGTGATTTTGTTGTGTATTTATATTGTCGTTTTGACAGATGTATATTTATATTATGATTTTTGTAATTTTTCTCTATTTTTTTTAAACTGTTGAAAACCGGTAGAATATTAATTTTGAAATTTTGTTATTCGTTTAAAGTTTTTTTACAATGTAGATTACCTTTTGGTTTTACTGTATAATCACCGAGGTAATTTTTTTGCTTGGTTTTAACAGACTATTTGTCAAATTGACATTTTGTTTTAAAACTTTAATTGAACATAAAATCAATTCAGCAATGTCTAGAATTACTGTAAAAAATGTAACTATTCTCTATTTTGTTTTTTTAACTGTTCAAAATCGCTGGAATATTAATTCTGAAATATTTTTTTTCGATTAACTTGTTTTTACATTGTATATTCTTTTTGGTTTTACTGTACATTATCACCGAGGTAAATTTTAGCTTGATTTAACTATATATTTTAACAAACTATTTGTGAAATTGACGTTTTGTCTTAGAACTTTATTTGAACATGAAACATATTCTGCATAGTCTAGAGTTATTGTAAAAAAATAAAAAAAATTTTCTCATTTTTTTCAAACTGTTGCATATCGCTGGAATATTAATTCTGATATTTTTTTATTCGATTAACTTTTTTTTACAATGTAGATTTTTTTTGGTTTTACTGTATATTATCACCGAGGTCAAGTTTTGCTTGGTTTTACTGTATACCTTAACAAACTATTTGTCAAATTTACGTTTTGTCTTAAAACTTTATTTGAACATGAAATCAATTCAGCAAAGTCTAGAGTTACTGTAAAAAAATGTAATTTTTCTCTATTTTTTTTAAACTGTTGAAAATCGCTGGAATATTAATTATGAAATTTTTTCATTTGATTAACTTTTTTTTACAATGCAGATTCTTTTTGGTTTGACTGTATATTATCACCGTGGTCAATTTTTGCTTGGTTTTACTATAGACATTAACAGACTATTTGTCAAATTGACGTTTTGTCTTAAAACTTTATTTGAACATGAAATCAATCCGGCAAAGTCTAGAATTACTGTAAAAAAATGTATTTTTCTCTATTTTTCTCTAAACAGTTGAAAATCGCAGGAATATTAATTCTGAAATTTTTTTATTCGATTAACTTTTTTTTACAATGTAGATTCTTTTTGGTTTTACTGTATATTATCACCGAGGTCAATTTTTGCTTGGTTTTATTATATACTTTAACAGACTACATGTCAAATTGACGTTTTGTCTTTAAACTTTATTTGAACATGAAATCAATTCAACAAAGTCTAGAGTTACTGTAAAAAAATTTAATTTTTCTCTATTTTTTTTAAACAGTTGAAAATCGCAGGAATATTAATACTGACATTTTTTTATTCGATTAACCTTTTTTTACAATGTAGATTATTTTTGGTTGTACTGCATATTATCACCGAGATCTATTTTTGCTTGGTTTTATTATATACTTTAACAGACTATATGCAAATTGACGTTTTTGTCTTAAAACTTGATTTGAACATGAAATCATTTCAACAAAGTCTACAGTTACTGTAAAAAAATGTATATTTTCTCTATTTTTTTAAACTGTTGAAAATCGCTGGAATATTAATTCTGAAATTTTTTATTCGATTAACTTTTTTTTACAATGTAGATTCTTTTTGGTTTTACTGTATATTATCACCGAGGTCACTTTTTGCTTGGTTTTACTATATACTTTAACAGACTATATGTCAAATTAACGTCTTTGTCTTAAAACTTTATTTGAACATGAAATCAATTCAGCAAAGTTTATAGGTACTGTAAAAAAATGTAATTTTTCTATATTTATTTTCAAGCTGTTTAAAATCGCTGGAATATTAATTCTAAAATTTTTGGTTTTTTTTTGGTTTATGATTCGGAATAGTTGAATTTTCAAACAGTTGCCTATCGTAAATTTTCAATTTTTTCATATTGCATTCGAAAGTACTTTTAATGTCCTTTCATATGATACCAAACACGGCATGATTCTGAATAGTTGAATTTTCAAACAATTGCCTATCGCAAATTTTAAATTTTTTCCAATTACATTTAAAAGGTTTTTTAATGCCCTTTCATATGATACCAAACACGACATGATTCGGAATAGTTTAATTTTTAAACAGTTGCCCATCGTAAATTTTCAATTATTTCCCATTGCATTTAAAAGGTCTTTTAATGCGCTTTCATATGATACCAAACATGACGTGATTCTGAATAGTTGAATTTTCAAACAACTGCCTATCGTAAATTTTAAATTTTTTCAAATTGCATTTGAAAGGTCTTTTAATGCCCTTTCATATGATACCAAACAAATGATTCGAAATAGTTGTATGTTCAAAAAATTGCCCATCGTAAATTTTTAATTTTTTCCAATTGCATATGAAAGGTCTTTAAATGCCCTTTCATATGATACCAAACACGACATGATTCTGAATAGTTGAATTTTCAAACAGTTGCCTATCGTATATTTTAAATTTTTTCGAACTGCATTTAAAAGTTCTTTTAATGCCCTTTCATATGATACCAAACACGTTATGATTCGGAATAGTTGAATTTTCAAACAGTTGCCTATCGTAAATTTTCAATTTTTTCTTATTGCGTTCCGAAGTACTTTTAATGCCGTTTCATATGATACCAAACACGACATGATTCTGAATAGTTGAATTTTCAAACAGTGCCTATCGTAAATCTTAAATTTTTTCATATTGCATTCGAAAATACTTTTAATGCCCTTTCATATGATACCAAACACGGCATGATTCTGAATAGTTGAATTTTCAAACAATTGCCAATCGTAAATTTTCAATTATTTCCAATTGCATTTAAAAGATATTTTAATGCCCTTTCATATGATACCAAACATGACGTGATTCTGTGTAGTTGAATTTTCAAACAACTGCCTATCGTAAATTTTAAATTTTTTCCAATTGCATTTGAAAGGTCTTTTAATGCCCTTTCATATGATACCAAACACGACATGATTCGGAATAGTTGAATTTTCAAACAATTGCCTATCGTAAATTTTAAATTTTTTCCAATTGCATTTGAAAGGTCTTTTAACGCCCTTTCATATGATACCAAACACGACATGATTCTGAATAGTTGAATTTTCAAACAATTGCCTATCGCAATTTTTAAATTTTTTCCAATTGCATTTAAAAGGTCTTTTAATGCCCTTTCATATGATACCAAACACGACATGATTCGGAATAGTTGTATTTTCAAACAATTGCCTATCGTAAATTTTAAATTTTTTCCAATTGCATTTGAAAGGTGTTTTAATGCCCTTTCATATGATACCAAATACGACATGATTCGGAATAGTTGAATTTTCAAACAACTGCCTATCGTAAATTTTCAATTTTTTTCAATTGCATTTAAAAGGTCTTTTAATGCACTTTCATATGATACCAAACACGACATGATTCTGAATAGTTGAATTTTCAAACAATTGCCAATCGTAAATTTTCAATTATTTCCAATTGCATTTAAAAGATATTTTAATGCCCTTTCATATAATACCAAACATGACGTGATACTGTATAGTTGAATTTTCAAACAACTGCCTATCGTAAATTTTAAATTTTTTCCAATTGCATTTGAAAGGTCTTTTAATGCCCTTTCATATGATACCAAACACGACATGATTCGGAATAGTTGAATTTTCAAACAATTGCCTATCGTAAATTTTAAATTTTTTCCAATTGCATTTAAAAGGTCTTTTAATGCCCTTTCATATGATACCAAACATGACGTGATTCTGAATAGTTGAATTTTCAAACAATTGCCTATCGCAAATTTTAAATTTTTTCCAATTACATTTAAAAGGTTTTTTAATGCCCTTTCATATGATACCAAACACGACATGATTCGGAATAGTTTAATTTTTAAACAGTTGCCCATCGTAAATTTTCAATTATTTCCAATTGCATTTAAAAGGTCTTTTAATGCCCTTTCATATGATACCAAACATGACGTGATTCTGAATAGTTGAATTTTCAAACAAATGCCTATCGTAAATTTTAAATTTTTTCCAATTGCATTTGAAAGGTCTTTTAATGCCCTTTCATATGATACCAAACACGACATGATTCGAAATAGTTGTATGTTCAAAAAATTGCCCATCGTAAATTTTTAATTTTTTCCAATTGCATATGAAAGGTCTTTAAATGCCCTTTCATATGATACCAAACACGACATGATTCTGAATAGTTGACTTTTCAAACAGTTGCCTATCGTATATTTTAAATTTTTTCGAACTACATTTAAAAGTTCTTTTAATGCCCTTTCATATGATACCAAACACGTTATGATTCGGAATAGTTGAATTTTCAAACAGTTGCCTATCGTAAATTTTCAATTTTTTCTTATTGCGTTCCGAAGTACTTTTAATGCCGTTTCATATGATACCAAACACGACATGATTCTGAATAGTTGAATTTTCAAACAGTGCCTATCGTAAATTTTCAATTTTTTCATATTGCATTCGAAAATACTTTTAATGCCCTTTCATATGATACCAAACACGGCATGATTCTGAATAGTTGAATTTTCAAACAATTGCCAATCGTAAATTTTCAATTATTTCCAATTGCATTTAAAAGATATTTTAATGCCCTTTCATATGATACCAAACATGACGTGATTCTGTATAGTTGAATTTTCAAACAACTGCCTATCGTAAATTTTTAATTTTTTCCAATTGCATTTGAAAGGTCTTTTAATGCCCTTTCATATGATACCAAACACGACATGATTCTGAATAGTTGAATTTTCAAACAATTGCCTATCGCAATTATTAAATTTTTTCCAATTGCATTCAAAAGGTCTTTTAATGCCCTTTCATATGATACCAAACACGACATGATTCGGAATAGTTGTATTTCCAAACAATTGCCTATCGTAAATTTAAAATTTTTTCCAATTGCATTTGAAAGGTGTTTTAATGCCCTTTCATATGATACCAAATACGACATGATTCGGAATAGTTGAATTTTCAAACAACTGCCTATCGTAAATTTTCAATTTTTTTCAATTGCATTTAAAAGGTCTTTTAATGCCCTTTCATATGATACCAAACACGACATGATTCTGAATAGTTGAATTCTCAAACAACTGCCTATCGTAAATTTTAAATTTTTTCTAATTGCATTTGAAAGGTCTTTTAATGCCCTTTCATATGATACCAAACACGACATGATTCGGAATAGTTGAATTCTCAAACAACTGCCTATCGTAAATTTTTAATTTTTTCTAATTGCATTTGAAAGGTCTTTTAATGCCCTTTCATATGATACCAAACACGACATGATTCGGAATAGTTGTATTTTCAAACAATTGCCTATTGTAAATTTTAAATTTTTTCCAATTGCATTTGAAAGGTCTTTTAATGCCTTTTCATATGATACCAAACACGACATGATTCTGAATAGTTGAATTTTCAAACAGTTGCCTATCGTAAATTTTTTATTTTTTCTAATTGCATTTGAAAGGTCTTTTAATGCCCTTTCATATGATACCAAACATGACGTTATTCGAAATAGTTGAATTTTTTTTAAAACTTGAAACTCGCTGGAATATTAATTCTGAAATTTTTTTATTCGATTAATATTTTTACAATGTAGATTCTTTTTGGTTTTACTGTATATTATCACGAGGTCAATTTTTGCTTGTTTTTACTATATACTTTAACAGACTATATGTCAAATTGACGTCTTTGTCTTAAAACTTTAATTGAACATGAAATCAATTCAACAAAGTCTAGAGTTACTGTAAAAAAATGTAATTTTCTCTATTATTTTTTTTAAACTGTTGAAAATCGCTGGAATATTAATTCTGAAATTTTTTTATTCTATTAATTTTTTTTTTACAATGTAGATTCTTTTTGGTATTACTGTATATTATCACCGAGGTCAATTTTTGCTTGGTTTTACTATATACTTTAACAGACTATATGTCAAATTGACGTTTTGTCTTAAAACTTTTTTTGAACATGAAATCAATTCAAAACAGTTCAAAACATGTGTCCTCAGTCATCTAAAACCTAAATCAAATTACTAAATTTTCACAATTTGTCTAGAAATTGAAATAATTCTATCGAAAAATTCCATGCGTAACGTCAAAAATGACAGCTTAGGTCTATGATTTTTCGAAACCTGGATCGTATATAAAAGAGGTAATGTTGTTTCTTAACCATAGATTTGTGAAATGGACGTTGCATCATTAAAAACTTTTATACAAACATGAAATCAATTGAAAATCGTTCAAAACATATGTCATCAATCCTCTAATACCTAAATCAAATTAGAAAATTTCTCCAACTTGTCTAGAAATTGAAATATTTATGTAAAATCGTTTCATGCGAAACGTCAAATGCATAGCAACGCGTGCATGCTTCGATCAAGAAAATTTGCAAAGTTTTTCGTTAATTTCAAGCGAACTGTACTTTCAAAAAATCTGAAATACCCAAAAGGCACTAGTCCCAAACATTGTTTAAATCCTAGAAAAAAAATCACAATAATCGCACAAACCGTTTAGGCTGTAGGCGATCATAATGTTTGGTTGCCTTCCGGAGGAATCCTTAATGATTGTACGATTAGTATATAGGACTAACGTTCGGCCTGGCTTCGCCAGGCCTTTTCGCTAGGCTCCGCGGACACTGAAGTAAGGTTTAATTGAATTACGATCTAAAACTTTTTATTTCTGTACTTCTGCTCATCTAAAGATATTTTTTGATTTTACTGTATATTACTGTAAATTACAACAATGTCTTTTAATGCCCTTTCATATGAAACCAAACACGACATGAATCGGAATAGTTGAATTTTCAAACAATTGCCTATCGTAAATTTTCAATTTTTTCCAATTGCATATAAAAGGTCTTTTAATGCCCTTTCATATGATACCAAACACGACATGATTCGGAATAGCTGAATTTTCAAACAGTTGCCTATCGTGAATTTTCAATTTTTTCCAATTGCATTTAAAAGGTCTTTTAATGCCCTTTCATATGATACCAAACACGGCATACTTCGGAATAGTTGAATTTTCAATCAATTGCCAATCGTAAATTTTCAATTTTTTCTTATTGCATTCGAAAGTACTTTTAATGCCCTTTCATATGATACCAAACACGACATGATTCTGAATAGTTGAATTTTCAAACAGTTGCCTATCGTAAATTTTCAATTTTTTCAAATTGCATTTAAAATGTCTTTTAATGCCCTTTCATATGATACCAAACACGACATGATTCGGAATAGTTGAATTTTCAAACAGTTGCCTATCGTAGATTTTCAATTTAATCGAACTGCATTTAAAAGTTCTTTTAATGCCCTTTCATTTGATACCAAACACGACATGATTCGGAATAGTTGTATTTTAAAACAATTGCCTATCGTAAATTTTAAATTTTTTCCAATTGCATTTGAAAGGTCTTTTAATGCCCTTTCATATGATACCAAACACGACATGATTCGGAATAGTTGTATTTTCAAACAATTGCCTATCGTAAATTTTAAATTTTTTCCAATTGCATTTGAAAGGTGTTTTAATGCCCTTTCATATGATACCAAATACGACATGATTCGGAATAGTTGAATTTTCAAACAACTGCCTATCGTAAATTTTCAATTTTTTTCAATTGCATTTAAAAGGTCTTTTAATGCCCTTTCATATGATACCAAACACGACATGATTCGGAATAGTTGAATTCTCAAACAACTGCCTATCGTAAATTTTTAATTTTTTCTAATTGCATTTGAAAGGTCTTTTAATGCCCTTTCATATGATACCAAACACGACATGATTCGGAATAGTTGTATTTTCAAACAATTGCCTATTGTAAATTTTAAATTTTTTCCAATTGCATTTGAAAGGTCTTTTAATGCCTTTTCATATGATACCAAACACGAGATGATTCTGAATAGTTGAATTTTCAAACAGTTGCCTATCGTAAATTTTTTATTTTTTCTAATTGCATTTGAAAGGTCTTTTAATGCCCTTTCATATGATACCAAACATGACGTTATTCGAAATAGTTGAATTTTTTTTAAAACTTGAAACTCGCTGGAATATTAATTCTGAAATTTTTTTATTCGATTAATATTTTTACAATGTAGATTCTTTTTGGTTTTACTGTATATTATCACGAGGTCAATTTTTGCTTGGTTTTACTATATACTTTAACAGACTATATGTCAAATTGACGTCTTTGTCTTAAAACTTTAATTGAACATGAAATCAATTCAACAAAGTCTAGAGTTACTGTAAAAAAATGTAATTTTCTCTATTATTTTTTTTAAACTGTTGAAAATCGCTGGAATATTAATTCTGAAATTTTTTTATTCTATTAATTTTTTTTTTACAATGTAGATTCTTTTTGGTATTACTGTATATTATCACCGAGGTCAATTTTTGCTTGGTTTTACTATATACTTTAACAGACTATATGTCAAATTGACGTTTTGTCTTAAAACTTTTTTTGAACATGAAATCAATTCAAAACAGTTCAAAACATGTGTCCTCAGTCATCTAAAACCTAAATCAAATTACTAAATTTTCACAATTTGTCTAGAAATTGAAATAATTCTATCGAAAAATTCCATGCGTAACGTCAAAAATGACAGCTTAGGTCTATGATTTTTCGAAACCTGGATCGTATATAAAAGAGGTAATGTTGTTTCTTAACCATAGATTTGTGAAATGGACGTTGCATCATTAAAAACTTTTATACAAACATGAAATCAATTGAAAATCGTTCAAAACATATGTCATCAATCCTCTAATACCTAAATCAAATTAGAAAATTTCTCCAACTTGTCTAGAAATTGAAATATTTATGTAAAATCGTTTCATGCGAAACGTCAAATGCATAGCAACGCGTGCATGCTTCGATCAAGAAAATTTGCAAAGTTTTTCGTTAATTTCAAGCGAACTGTACTTTCAAAAAATCAGAAATACCCAAAAGGCACTAGTCCCAAACATTGTTTAAATCCTAGAAAAAAAATCACAATAATCGCACAAACCGTTTAGGCTGTAGGCGATCATAATGTTTGGTTGCCTTCCGGAGGAATCCTTAATGATTGTACGATTAGTATATAGGACTAACGTTCGGCCTGGCTTCGCCAGGCCTTTTCGCTAGGCTCCGCGGACACTGAAGTAAGGTTTAATTGAATTACGATCTAAAACTTTTTATTTCTGTACTTCTGCTCATCTAAAGATATTTTTTGATTTTACTGTATATTACTGTAAATTACAACAATGTCTTTTAATGCCCTTTCATATGAAACCAAACACGACATGAATCGGAATAGTTGAATTTTCAAACAATTGCCTATCGTAAATTTTCAATTTTTTCCAATTGCATATAAAAGGTCTTTTAATGCCCTTTCATATGATACCAAACACGACATGATTCGGAATAGCTGAATTTTCAAACAGTTGCCTATCGTGAATTTTCAATTTTTTCCAATTGCATTTAAAAGGTCTTTTAATGCCCTTTCATATGATACCAAACACGGCATACTTCGGAATAGTTGAATTTTCAATCAATTGCCAATCGTAAATTTTCAATTTTTTCTTATTGCATTCGAAAGTACTTTTAATGCCCTTTCATATGATACCAAACACGACATGATTCTGAATAGTTGAATTTTCAAACAGTTGCCTATCGTAAATTTTCAATTTTTTCAAATTGCATTTAAAATGTCTTTTAATGCCCTTTCATATGATACCAAACACGACATGATTCGGAATAGTTGAATTTTCAAACAGTTGCCTATCGTAGATTTTCAATTTAATCGAACTGCATTTAAAAGTTCTTTTAATGCCCTTTCATTTGATACCAAACACGACATGATTCGGAATAGTTGTATTTTAAAACAATTGCCTATCGTAAATTTTAAATTTTTTCCAATTGCATTTGAAAGGTCTTTTAATGCCCTTTCATATGATACCAAACACGACATGATTCGGAATAGTTGTATTTCCAAACAATTGCCTATCGTAAATTTTTAATTTTTTCCAATTGCATTTGAAAGGTCTTTAAATGCCCTTTCATATGATACCAAACACGACATGATTCTGAATAGTTGAATTTTCAAACAGTTGCCTATCGTAAATTTTCAATTATTTCCAATTGCATTTAAAATGTCTTTTAATGCCCTTTCATATGATACCAAACACGACATGATTCGGAATAGTTGAATTTTCAAACAATTGCTTATCGAATATTTTAAATTTTTTTCAATTGCATTTGAAATGTTTTAATGCCCTTTCATATGATACCAAACACGACATGATTCGGAATAGTTGAATTTTCAAACAGTTGCCTATCGTAAATTTTAAATTTTTTTCTAATTTCATATAAAAGATCTTTTAATGCCCTTTCATATGATATCAAACATGACATGATTCGGAATAGTTGAATTATCAAACAGTTGCCTATCGTAAATTTTAAATTTTTTCATATTGCATTCGAAAGTACTTTTAATGCCCTTTCATATGATAGCAAACACGGCATGATTCTGAATAGTTGAATTTTCAAACAATTGCCTATCGCAAATTTTTAATTTTTTCCAATTGCATTTGAAAGGTTTTAAATGCCCTTTCATATGATACCAAACACGACATGATTCTGAATAGTTGAATTTTCAAACAGTTGCCTATCGTAAATTTTCAATTATTTCCAATTGCATTTGAAAGGTTTTAAATGCCCTTTCATATGATACCAAACACGACATGATTCTGAATAGTTGAATTTTCAAACAGTTGCCTATCGTAAATTTTCAATTATTTCCAATTGCATTTAAAAGGTCTTTTAATGCCCTTTCATATGATACCAAACACGACATGATTCGGAATAGTTGTATTTTCAAACAATTGCCTATCGTAAATTTTAAATTTTTTCCAATTGCATTTGAAAGGTCTTTTAATGCCCTTTCATATGATACCAAACACGACATGATTCGGAATAGTTGAATTCTCAAACAACTGCCTATCGTAAATTTTAAATTTTTTCCAATTGCATTTGAAAGGTCTTTTAATGCCCTTTCATATGATCCCAAACACGACATGATTCGGAATAATTGTATTTTCAAACAATTGCCTAACGTAAATTTTAAATTTTTCCAATTGCATTTGAAAGGTGTTTTAATGCCCTTTCATATGATACCAAATACGACATGATTCGGAATAGTTGAATTTTCAAACAACTGCCTATCGTAAATTTTAAATTTTTTCCAATTGCATTTGAAAGGTCTTTTAATGCCTTTTCATATGATACCAAACACGACATGATTCTGAATAGTTGAATTTTCAAACAGTTGCCTATCGTAAATTTTTTATTTTTTCTAATTGCATTTGAAAGGTCTTTTAATGCCCTTTCATATGATACCAAACATGACGTGATTCGAAATAGTTGAATTTTTTTTAAAACTTGAAACTCGCTGGAATATTAATTCTGAAATTTTTTTATTCGATTAATATTTTTACAATGTAGATTCTTTTTGGTTTTACTGTATATTATCACCGAGGTAAATTTTTGCTTGGTTTTACTATATACTTTAACAGACTATATGTCAAATTGACGTCTTTGTCTTAAAACTTTATTTGAACATGAAATCAATTCAACAAAGTCTAGAGTTACTGTAAAAAAATTTAATTTTCTCTATTTTTTTTAAACTGTTGAAAATCGCTGGAATATTAATTCTGAAATTTTTTTATTCTATTAATTTTTTTTTTACAATGTAGATTCTTTTTGGTATTACTGTATATTATCACCGAGGTCAATTTTTGCTTGGTTTTACTATATACTTTAACAGACTATATGTCAAGTTGACGTCTTTGTCTTAAATCTTTATTTGAACATGAAATCAATTCAGCAGTCTAGAGTTACTTAAAAAAAATGTAATTTTTCTCTATTTTTTTTTTAACTGTCGAAAATCGCTGGTATATTAATTCTGAAATTTTTTTATTCGATTAACTTTTTTTACAATGTTGATTCATTTTGGTTTTACTGTATATTATCACCGAGGTCAATTTTTGCTTGGTTTTGCTATATACTTTATCAGACTATTTTCAAATTGACGTTTTGTCTTAAAACTTTTTTTGAACATGAAATCAATTCAAAACAGTTCAAAACATGTGTCCTCAGTCATCTAAAACCTAAATCAAATTACTAAATTTTCACAATTTGTCTAGAAATTGAAATAATTCTATCGAAAAATTCCATGCGTAACGTCAAAAATGACAGCTTAGGTCTATGATTTTTCGAAACCTGGATCGTATATAAAAGAGGTAATGTTGTTTCTTAACCATAGATTTGTGAAATGGACGTTGCATCATTAAAAACTTTTATACAAACATGAAATCAATTGAAAATCGTTCAAAACATATGTCCTCAATCCTCTAATACCTAAATCAAATTAGAAAATTTCTCCAACTTGTCTAGAAATTGAAATATTTATGTAAAATCGTTTCATGCGAAACGTCAAAAGTGATTGACAGCTCTGAAAAATTTCTGCTTGCGGTGAAATTGCAAATGCATAGCAACGCGTGCATGCTTCGATCAAGAAAATTTGCAAAGTTTTTCGTTAATTTCAAGCGAACTGTACTTTCAAAAAATCTGAAATACCCAAAAGGCACTAGTCCCAAACATTCTTTAAATTCTTGACATGACGTGATTCGAAATAGTTGAATTTTTTTTAAACTGTTGAAAATCGCTGGAATATTAATTCTGAAATTTTTTTATTCGATTAATTTTTTTTTTACAATGTAGATTATTTTTGGTATTACTGTATATTATCACCGAGGTCAATTTTTGCTTGGTTATGCTATATACTTTAACAGACTATATGTCAAATTGACGTCTTTGTCTTAAAACTTTATTTGAACATGAAATCAATTCAGCAGTCTAGAGTTACTTTAAAAAAATGTAATTTTTCTCTATTTTTTTTTTAACTGTTAAAAATCGCTGGTATATTAATTCTGAAATTTTTTTATTCGATTAACTTTTTTTACAATGTTGATTCATTTTGGTTTTACTGTATATTATCACCGAGGTCAATTTTTGCTTGGTTTTATTATAAACTTTATCAGACTATATGTCAAATTGACGATTTGTCTTAAAACTTTATTTGAACGAGAAATCAATTTAAAACTGATCAAAACATGTATCCTCAATCATCTAATACCTAAATCAAATTACAAAATTTTCACAATTTGTCTAGAAATTGAAATAATTCTATCGAAAAATTCCATGCGTAACGTCAAAAATGACAGCTTAGGTCTATGATTTTTCAAAACCTGGATCGTGTATATAAGAGGTAATGTTGTTTCTTAACCATAGATTTGTGAAATGGACATTGCATCATTAAAAACTTTTATACAAACATGAAATCAATTGATAAACGTTCAAAACATATGTCCTCAATCTTCTAATACCTAAATCAAATTAGAAAATGTCTCCAACTTGTCTAGAAATTGAAATATTTATATAAAAATGTTTCATGTAAAACGTCAAAAGTGATTGACAGGTCTGAAAAATTTCTGCTTGCGGTCAAATTTCATATGCATAGCAACGCGTGCATGCTTCGATCCTTGAAAATTTGCAATGTTTTTCATTAATTTCACGCGGACTGTACTTTCAAAAAATCTGAAATACCCAAAAATGACAATAATCGCACAAACCGTTTAGGTTGTAGCCGTGTCTAAAGTTTGGTTGCCGTCCGGAGGAATCCATAATGAAATACCAGATTAGTATATAGGACTAGCGGTCGGCCTGGCTTCGCCAGGCCTCACGCTAGGCTCCACGGACACTGACGTAAGGTTCACTTCTGTATGACAATTGACAAAATATAAACTGAATTAATTCCAATCTAAAACTTTTCAATTCTGTACGTTTATTCATGCAAAGACCTATTAATTGATGTCAAACACAATAGGTTTTAAATCTGTATCATTAAAACAAATGCCGCTTAAAAAAATCAATTTAATTCGCGTGCCCTTTTCATTTGATACCAAACACGATAAGTTTTAAAAGACTTTCACGAAAACAATTGAAGATCTGAAAGTATTTAATTTTGTACGCGAGCTCTTCAACAGACCTTTCATTTTATATCAAACATGAATGGTTTTAAAGTACTTTCACTAAAACAATTCACGGTCGAAAAAAATACCAATTTTTATTCGAGCCCTTCAAAGGCCTGTAATTTAATACCAAATATGACAGGATTTCAAACATCCTGTATACTATTTTGATAAGTGATGTATATATATATATATATATATATATATATATATATGGATTCATCATGTCCATTTGTAAATCGCTACAGCCTAGACGGTTTATCCGATTTATTTGCAACTGTTTTTATTTGATAGAGGTCAATCATGCGGAGTGCCTTTTGATAGTCTCAGATTTTTCATGCACACGATGTGCGAGAAAACTTGAAAAAACATGCGTTTTTGGGGCAAAATCAACTAAGAGTGTGGAGGCTTTGAAATTTTTAAGAAGAAGATCTACTGTCACTTTGACGTTTGTCAGTGCACATGTCGCATTTTTAATTATAAATTACTTAAAAATTAAACTTTTGTGAGTAGTTTTAAAATACTGTACGCATATTGTGGAAATGAGGGGACGTTTTTATTATAATTATACATTTCAAATATGTGTATTTAAAAAGTAAATTTTTGACACTCCACTATGAAGTTGGTTTTAAAGCAAAACGTCAAATTGACAAGTTTTATAAAGTATAAAGAATATGTAGGCTTTGAAATTTTTAAAAAGAACATCTACTGTCATTTTGACATTTGTCAGTGGACATGTCACATATTTAATTATAAATTACTTAAATATTAAATGTTTGTGAATAGTTTTGAAATACTTTACGCATATTGTGGAAATAAGGGGACGTTTTTATTATAATTACACATTTCAAATACGTGTATTTAAAAAGTAAATTTTTGATGGTCCACAATGAATTTGGTTTCGAAACAAAACGTCGAATTGACAAGTTTTATAATTTATACAGGTGAACTCAACCAAATTTGATCTCGATAATAATATACAGTAAAACCAAGCAAATTTTGTCTACGGCAAAGTTCAATTTAGAAAAACCAGATAACTCGAATTAGAATCATTTGGGCACTCCTAAATTTTCTATCGATAATTTAATTGAAAGTGCTTCAAAACCAGTCATATTTGGTATATTATGAAAGTTCTTTTAAAGGGTACGTGTGCAAAACTAAAATATTTTCGATCGGCAATAGTTTTAGTGAAAGGCCTATCGTGTTTGGTATCAAATGAAAGGTTATTTAAAGAGATCGAGTACAAAATTGATTTTTTTCCATCGGTAACGGTTTTAGTGAGAGTGCATTAAAACCCATCGTGTTTGGTATCATATAAAAGGTTTTTTGAAGGGCTCACGTGCAGAATTGGAATTTTTTCGTTCGGCAATTGTTTTAGTGAAAAAGAATAAAAACCTATCGTATTTGGTATCAAATGAAAGGTCTTTGAAAGGCCTCGCGTATAAAATTTATCACTTTTAGATCGTCAATTGTTTTAGTGAAAGTGCTTCTAAACTTATCGTATTTGGTATCAAATGAAAGGTCTTTTGAAGGGCTTGCGTACAAAATTTAATAATTTTCGATCGTCAATTGTTTTAGTGAAAGTGCTTAAAAAATATCATGTTTGGTACTAAATGAAAGGTTTTTTGAAGGGCTCGCGTGAAAAATTGATTCTTTTCGATCGTCAGTTATTTTATTGAAAGTGTTTCAAAACATATTGTGTTTGGTATTAAATGAAAGGTCTTCTGAAGGGCTCGCGTGAAAAATTGTTTTTTTTTTCGACAGATAATTGTTTTAGTGAAAGTGCAGCAAAACTAATTCTGTTTGGTACGCATGGAATTTTCTGATAGAATTATTTCAATTTCTAGACAAGTTAGAGAAATTTTGAAAATTGATTTACGCATTAAATGATAATTCAACTGATTTTATTTGAAGAAAAAATGACAGTTAATTTTTAAATGTAAATAGTGAAACAAAGCATAATTTGTCCGCAGTAATAATATACAGTAAAAAAAAAAATTTGACCGCAGCATGCTACAATGCAAACAAAGGTAACTCGAAAAAACCATGTCGGAAATAATATTCCAGCGATTTCCAACAGTTTTTCAAAAAAGTTTAAAGAAAATTTTCAATTGATTTCATATATATATATATATAAATATAAATGTGGAATGTCATTAGAAATGACGTCCGAAGGATTTTTAATAAATAGCATTTGTTTCAAACTTAAAATATTCCGAAAATTTACATATTTGGTGTCATATGAAATGACTTTAGAAAAACTTTCAGATGAAATAAAAAGAGTTAAAATTTTATAATAGTTAATTGTTTCTACCATAAAGTATTCTGAATCATACTGTGTAGGGTGTCATATGAAAGGGCTTTAGAAGACCTTTCCGATGAAACAAAAAAGGTAAATTTTATGATCCTCAATTGTTTCAAACAAATGATTCCGAATCATGCCTTCCTTGCTGTCATATGAAAGGGCTTTAGAAGAACTTTCAGATGAAATAAAAAAAAATAAAGTTTAGCAAAATGTTTTCGGAAATAAAAAACATATTTTATTGAAATTTTACGACTGTCAATTGTTTTAAACTTAAAGTATTCCGAATCATATCGTGTTTGATATCATATGAAAGGGCTTTAAAAGAACTTTCAGACGAAATAAAAAAATTTAAACATTGCTACCGTCAATTGTTTTAAATTTGAAGTATTCGGAATAATGCCGTGTTTAATGTTACATGAAAGAGTTTTGAAAGGACTTACGATGTCAATTGTTTCAAATTTAATGTTTCGCGAATCATATCGCGTTTGATATCAAATAGAAGGTTTTTTAAAGGGCTCGCATGCAAAATTGACTTTTTCGATCCGCAATTGTTTTAGTGAAAGTGCTTCAAAACATATTGTGTTTGGTATGAAATGAAAGGTCACTTAACGGGCTTTCATGAAAAATTTAAATATTTTCGTTTGTCAATTGTTTTAGTGTTTGATATCAAATGGAAGGTCTTTTGAAGAACTCGCGTGCAGCATTAAATTTTATTCGATCGACAATTGTTTTAATGAAAGCGCTTCAAAACCTATCGTGTTTGCTATCAAATGAAAGGTCTTTTGAAGGGTTTGCGTACAAAACTTAATACATTTCAATCGTCAATTGTTTTACTAAAAGTGTTGCAAATCCCATCGTGTTTGGTTTCAAATGAAAGGTATTTTATAGGGCACGCATATTAAATGAATTATTATTTTTTGATCGTCTATTGTTTTAGTAATGGTGTTCAAAAGCTATCATATTTGATATTAAATGACATGCCTTTTGAAGCATTCAAATATAAAATTGATATTTTATTCGACCGAGAATTGTTTTAGTGAAAATTCTTCAAAACCAATCATGTTTGATATCAAATAAAGGGTCTTTTGAGGAACTCGCGTACAAAATTAAATACTTTTAGATCGGTAATTGTTTGAGTGAAAGTGCTTCAAAATCTATTGTGTTTGTTTTCAAATGAAAGGTCTTTCGAAGGACTCGCTTACAAAATGTAATCCTTTTCGATAGTCAATTGTTTTAGTGAAAGTATTTCAAAATCTATCGTGTTGTTTTTAAATGAAAGGTCTTTTAAAGAGCACGCATGTTAAATTAATTTTTTTTTATCGTCCATTGTTTTAGTAAAGGTGTTTCAAAACCTATCATATTTGGTATTAAATTACAGGCCTTTGAAGGGCTCGAATATAAAACTAGTATTTTTTTCGACCGAGAATTGTTTTAGTGAAAGTGCTTTAAAACCATTCATGTTTGATATAAAATGAAAGGTCTTTTGAAGAGCTCGCGTACAAAATTAAATACTTTCAGATCTTCAATTGTTTTCGTGAAAGTGTTTTAAAACTTATCGTGTTTGGTATCAAATGAAATGTCTTTTAAAGGGCACGCGAATTAAATTGATTTTTTTGAGCGGCATTTGTTTTAGTGATACAGATTTAAAATCTATTGTGTTTGACATCAATTAATAGGTCTTTGCATGATTAAACGTACAGAATTGAAAAGTTTTAGATTGGAATTAATTCAGTTTATATTTTGTCAATTGTCGTACAGAAGTGAACCTTACTTCAGTGTCCGTGGAGCCTAGCGTGAGGCCTGGCGAAGCCAGGCCGACCGCTAGTCCTATATACTATTTTGAGAAGGTATATTTATATATATATGGATTCATCACGCCCATTTGTAAATCGCTACAGCCTAGACGGTTTCACCGATTTATTTGCAACTTTTTTTATTTGATAGAGGTCACTCACGGGGAGTGCCTTTTGATAGTCTCAGATTTTTCGTGCACATGATGTGCGAGAAAACTAAAAAAAACATGCGTTTTTGGGTCAAAATCAACTAAGAGTGTGGAGGCTTTGAAATTTTTAAGAAGAACATCAAACGTCATTTTGACATTTGTCAGTGGACATGTCGCATTTTTAATTATAAATTACTTCAAAATTAAACTTTTGTGAGTAGTTTTGAAATACTTTACGCATATTGTGGAAATGAGGGGACGTTTTTATTATAATTATACATTTCAAATATGTGTATTTAAAAAGTAAATTTTTGACACTCCACTATGAAGTTGGTTTTACAGCAAAACGTCAAATTGACAAGTTTTATAAAGTACTATGAATATGGAGGATTTGAAATTTTTAAGATGAACATCTACTGTCATTTTGACATTTGTCATTGGACATGTCGCATTTTTAATTATAAATTACTTAAATATTAAATTTTTATGAGTAGTTTTGAAATACTTTACATATATTGTGGAAATGAGGCGACGTTTTTATTATAATACAATACAAATACGTGTATTTAAAAAGTAAATTTTTGACGGTCCACAATGAATTTGGTTTCGAAACAAAATGTCAAATTGACAATTTTTATAATTTATACAGGTGAACTCAACCAAATTTGATCTCGATTATAATATACAGTAAAACCAAGCAAATTTTGTCTAAGGCAAAGTTCAATTTAGAAAAACCAGATAACTCGAATTAGAATCATTTGGGCACTCTTAAATTTTCTACCAGTCGTATTTGGTATATTATGAAAGTTCTTTTAAAGGGTAAGTGTGCAAAAGTAAAATATTTTCGATCGGCAATAGTTTTAGTGAAAGTACTTTAAGGCCTATCGTGTTTGGTATCAAATGAAAGGATATGTAAAGGGCTCGAGTACAAAATTGATTTTTTTCCATCGGTAACTGTTTTAGTGAGAGTGCACCAAAACCCATCGTGTTTGGTAACATATAAAAGGTCTCTTGAAGGGCTCACGTGCAGAATTAGAATCTTTTCGTTCGGCAATTGTTTTAGTGAAAATCCTTCAAAACGTATCGTATTTGGTATCAAATGAAAGGTCTTTGGAAGGGCTCGCGTATAAAATTTAGCGCTTTTAGATCGTCAATTGTTTTAGTAAAAGTGCTTCTAAACTTATCATATTTAGTATCAAATGAAAGGTCTTCTGAAGGGCTCGCGTAAAAATTTTTTTTTTTTCGACAAGTAATTGTTTTAGTGAAAGTGCATCAAAACTAATACGCATGGAATTTTCTGATAGAATTATTTCAATTTCTAGACAAGTTAGAGAAATTTTGAAAATTGATTTAGGTATTAAATGATTGAGAATACATGTTTTAAACTGTTTTCAACTGATTTCATGCTCATATAAAAATTTGAAGACAAAATATCAGTTAATTTTTAATAGTATATAGTGAAACAAGGCATAATTTGTCCGCAGTAATAAAATACAATAAAAAAAAAAAATTGACCGTAGCATTCTACAATGCAAACAAAAGTAACTCGAAAAAACTATGTCAGAAATAATATTCCAGCGTTATCCAACAGTTTTTCAAAAAAGTTTAAAGAAATTTTTTAATTGATTTCATGTATATATAAAATATAAATGTGGAATGTCATCAGAAATGACGTCCGAAGGATTTTTAATATATGGCAAAATGTATTCGGAAATAAAACATGGTAGGTGTCATTTGAAAGGGCTTTAAAATAAGTTTCAGGTGAAATTAAAAAAGTTGAAATTTTACGATAGGGACTAGTTTCAAATTTAAAGTATTCCAAATCATAACTTGTTTGGCCTCATTTGTAAGGTCTTTAGAAGAACTTTCAGATGAAATAAAAAATATGTATTTTACGACCGTCAATTATTTTAAACATAAAGTATTCCGAATCATACCGTATTTAGTGCTATATGAAGAATTAGAAGAACTTTCAGATAAAATAAAATAAGTTGAAATTTTACGATACTCAATTGTTTCAAACATAAATTATTCCGAATCATACCGTCTTTGGTGTCATATTGAAGGGCGTTAAAAGAACTTTCAGATGGAATAAAAAAAAGTTAAAATTTGACGATAGGCATTTGTTTAAAACTTAAAGTGTTCCGAAAATTAACATATTTGGTGTCATATGAAATGGCTTTAGAAGAACTTTCAGAAGAAATAAAAAGAGTTGAAAAGATAGTCAATTGTTTCTAACAAAGTATTCTGAATCATACTGTGTAGGGTGTCATATGAAAGAGCTTTAGAAGAACTTTGCGATGCAATAAAAAGTTTAATTTTACGATCCTCAATTGTTTCAAACATAAATTATTCCGAATCATGCCTTCTTTGCTGTCATATGAAAGGGCTTTAGAAGAACTTTCAGATGAAATAAAAAAAAGTTAGTTTAGCAAAATGTTTTCGGAAATGAAGCACATATTTTATTGAAATTTTACGACAATCAATTGTTTTAAACTTAAAGTGTTCCGAATCATATCGTGTTTGATATCATATGAAAGGGCTTTAAAAGAACTTTCAGACAAAATAAAATAATTTAAACATTGTGACCGTTATTTTTTTTAAATTTTAAGTATTCGGAATAATGCCGTATTTAATGTCGTATGAAAGAGTTTTGAAACAACTTACGATGTCAATTGTTTCAAATTTAAAGTTTCGCGAATCATACCGCGTTTGGTATCAAATAGAAGGTCTTCTAAAGGGCTCGCATGCAAAATTGATTTTTTTCGATCCGCAATTGTTTTAGTGAAAGTGCTCCAAACATATTGTGTTTGGTATGAAATGAAAGGTCTCTTAACGGGCTTCCATGAAAAATTGAAATATATTCGTTTGTCAATTGTTTTAGTGAAAGTGCATCAAAACCTATCGTGTTCGATATCAAATGAAAGGTCTCGCGCGCAGCATTAAATTTTATTCGGTCGACAATAGTTTTAATGAAAGTACTTCAAAACCTATCGTGTTTGCTATCAAATGAAAGGTCTTTTGAAGAGCTTACGTACAAATCTTGATACATTTCAATCGTAAATTGTTTTACTAAAAGTATTTCAAATTCCATCGTGTTTGGTTTCAAATGAAAGGTATTTTATAGGGTACGTGTGTTAAATGAATTATTATTTTTTGATCGTCTATTGTTTTAGTAATGGTGTTCAAAGCTATCATATTTGATATTAAATGACATGCCTTTTGAAGAATTCAAATATAAAATTGGAATTTTTTTCGACCGAGAATTGTTTTAGTGAAAATGCTTCAAAACCAATAATGTTTGATATAAAATGAAAGGTCTTTTGAAGAACTCGCGTACAAAATTAAATACTTTTAGATCGTCAATTGTTTTCGTGAAATTGTTTTAAAACTTATCGTGTTTGGTATCAAATGAAATGTCTTTTAAAAAAATTGAAAAGTTTTAGATTGGAATTAATTCAGTTTATATTTTGTCAATTGTCATACAGAAGTGAACCTTACTTCAGTGTCCGTGGAGTCTAGCGTGAGGCCTGGCAAAGCTAGGCCGACCGCTAGTCTTTACTAAAACAATGGACGATAAAAAAAATAATTAATTTAACACGCGTGCTGTTTATAAGACCTTTCATTTGAAAACAAACACGATAGATTTTGAAACACTTTCACTAAAACATTGACTATCGAAAAGTATTACATTTTGTAAGCTAATACTTCAAAAGACCTTTCATTTCACACCAAACACAATAGGTTTTGAAGCACTTTAACTCAAACAATTACCGATCTAAAAGTATTTAATTTTGTACGCGAGTTCTTCAAAAGACCCTTCATTTGATATCAAATATGATTGGTTTTGAAGCATTTTCATTAAAACAATTCTCGGTCGAAAAAAATACCAATTTTATATTTGAACCCTTCAAAAGGCATGTCATTTAATATCAAATATGATAGCTTTTGACACCATTACTAAAACAATAGACGATCAAAAAATAATAATTCATTTATTACGCGTGCCCTATAAAATACCTTTCATTTGAAACCAAACACGATGGGATTTGAAAAACTTTTAGTAGAACAATTGACGATTGATATGTATTAAGTTTTGTACGCAAGCCCTTCAAAAGACCTGTCATTTGATAGCAAACACGATAGGTTTTGAAGCACTTTCATTAAAACAATTGTCGATCGAATAAAATTTAATGCTGCTCGCGAGTTATTCAAAAGACCTTCCATTTGATATCAAACGCGATATGATTCGCGAAACTTTAAATTTGAAACAATTTATATCGTAAGTTCTTTCAAAACTCTTTCATATGACATTAAACACGGCATTATTCCGAATACATCAAATTTAAAACAATTGACGGTTGCAATGTTTAAATTTTTTTATTTCGTCTGAAAGTTCTTTTAAAGCCCTTTCATATGATATCAAACACGAAATGATTCGGAACACTCTAAGTTTAAAACAATGGACTGTCGTAAAATTTCAATAAAATATGTTTTTTATTTCCGAAAACATTTTGTTAAACTAACTTTTTTTTATATCATCTGAAAGTTCTTCTAAAGCCCTTTCATATGACAGCAAAGACTGCATGATTCGGAATAATTTATGTTTGAAACAATTGAGGATCGTAAAATTTAACTTTTTTGTTTTATCGGAAAGGTATTCTAAAGCCCTTTCATATGACACCCTACACAGTATGATTCAGAATACTTAATGTTAGAAACAATTAACTATTATAAAATTTCAACTCTTTTTATTTCATCTGAAAGTTTTTCTAAAGCCATTTCATATGACACCAAATATGTTAATTTTAGGAATACTTTAAGTTTGAAACAAATGCCTGTCGTAAAATTTTAACTTTTTTTATTCCATCTGAAAGTTCTTTTAATGCCCTTCAATATGACACCAAAGATGGTATGATTCGGAATAATTTATGTTTGAAACAATTGAGGATCTTAAAATTTCAACTTTTTTTATTTTATCTGAAAGTTCTTCTAAACCCCATTCATATATCACTAAACACGGTATGATTCGGAATACTTTATGTTTAAAATAATTGACGGTCGTAAAATATATATTTTTGATTTCATCTGAAAGATCTTCTAAAGACCATACAAATGAGACCAAACAAGTTATGATTTGGAATACTTTAAATTTGAAACAATTGCCTATCGTAAAATTTCAACTTTTTTAATTTCATCTGAATACATTTTACTATTTATTAAAAATCCTTCGGACGTCATTCCTGATGACATTCCACAATTATATTTATATATACATGAAATCAATTCAAAATTTTCTTTAAACTTTTTTGAAAAACTGTTGGAAATCGCTGGAATATTATTTCAGACATCGTTTTGTCGAGTTACCTTTGTTTGCATTGTAGCATGTTGCGGTCAATTTTTTATTTATTTTTACTGTATATTATTACTGCGGACAAATTATGCTATGTTTCAAGATATACTTTTAAAAATTAACTGACATTTTTTCTTCAAATAAAATCAGTTGAAAACAGTTTAAAACATGTATTCTCAATCATTTAATGCCTAAATCAATCGGATAAATCGGATAAACCGTCTAGGCTGTAGCGATTTACAAATATGCGTGATGAATCTATATATACAAATATATATACCTCACTTATCAAAATAGTATATAGGACTAGCGTTCGGCCTGGCTTCGCCAGGCCTTTTCGCTAGGCTCCGCGGACACTGAAGTAAGGTTTAATTGAATTACGATCTAAAACTTTTTATTTCTGTACTTCTGCTCATCTAAATATATTTTTTGATTTTACTGTATATTACTGCCGAGGAAAAATTTTGCTTTGTTTTACTATATACTTTTAAATTTTAATTACTTTTTGTCACATTGACAGTCGTAAAATTTCAATCAGATACGTGTTTTATTTCCAAAAAGATTTTGTTAAACAAAGAAAAATTCTTCGGCCATCATTTCTGATAGTTCCACATTTATATTTTATATGTACATGAAATCAGTTGAATTTTTGCTCTTAACTTTTTGAAAAACTGTTGGAAATCGTTGGAAAACACGACTTGATTCGGAATATTTTCAAGCAATTGCGTATCGTAAATTTAAAATTTTTTCCAATTGCATTTGAAAGGTCTTTTAATGCCCTTTCATATGATACCAAACACGACATGATTCGGAATAGTTGAATTTTAAAACAATTGCCTATCGTAAATTTTAAATTTTTTCCAATTGCATTTGAAAGGTCTTTTAATGCCCTTTCATATGATACCAAACACGACATGATTCTGAATAGTTGAATTTTCAAATAGTTGCCTATCGTAAATTTTAAATGTTTTCAAATTGCATTTAAAATGTCTTTTAATGCCCTTTCATATGATACCAAACACGACATGATTCGGAATAGTTGTGTTTTAAAACAACTGCCTATCGTAAATTTCAATTTTTTTCCAATTGTATTTAAAAGGTCTTTTAATGCCCTTTCATATGATACCAAACACGACATGATTCGGAATAGTTAAATTTTTAAACAGTTGCCTATCGTAAATTTTCAATTATTTCCAATCGCATTTAAAATGTCTTTTAATGCCCTTTCATATGAAACCAAACATGACGTGATTCTGAATAATTGAATTTTCAAACAACTGCCTATCGTAAATTTTCAATTTTTTCCAATTACATTTAAAGGTTTTTTAATGCCCTTTCATATGATACCAAACACGACGTGATTCTGAATAGCTGAATTTTCAAACAACTGCCTATCGTAAATTTTAAATTTTTTCCAATTGCATTTGATAGGTCTTTTAATGCCCTTTTATATGATACCAAACACGACATGATTCTGACTAGTTGAATTTTCAAACAGTTGCCTATCGTTTATTTTCAATTTTTTCCAACTGCATTTATAAGTTCTTTTAATGACCTTTCATATGATACCAAACACGACATGATTCGGAATAGTTGAATTTTCAAACAGTTGCCTATCGTAAATTTTCAATTTTTTCTACTTGCATTCGAAAGTACTTTTAATGCCCTATCATATGATATTAAACACGACATGTTTCTGAATAGTTGAATTTTCAAACAGTTGCCTATCGTAAATTTTCAATTTTTTCAAATTGCATTTAAAATGTCTTTTAATGCCCTTTCATATGATACCAAACACGTCATGATTCGGAATAGTTGAATTTTCAAACAATTGCCCATCGTAAATTTTTAATTTTTTCCAATTGCATTTGAAAGGTCTTTATATGCCCTTTCATATGATACCAAACACGACATGGTTCTGAATAGTTGAATTTTTAAACAGTTGCCTATCGTATATTTTCAATTTTTTCCAACTGCATTTATAATTTCTTTTAATGCCCTTTCATATGATACCAAACACGACATGATTCGGAATAGTTGAATTTTCAAACAGTTGCCTATCGTAAATTTTCAATTTTTTCTAATTGCATTCGAAAGTACTTTTAATGCCCTTTCATATGATATTAAATACGACATGATTCTGAATAGTTGAATTTTCAAACAGTTGCCTATCGTAAATTTTTAATTTTTTCAAATTGCATTTAAAATGTCTTTTAATGCCCTTTCATATGATACCAAACACGACATAATTCGGAATAGTTGAATTTTCAAACAATTGCCTATCGCAAATTTTAAATTTTTGTCAATTGCATTTGAAAGGTCTTTTAATGCCCTTTCATATGATACCAAACACGACATGATTTGGAATAGTTGAATTTTCAAACAGTTGCCTATCGTAAATTTTCAATTTTTTCCAATTGCATTTAAAAGGTCTTTTAATGCTCTTTCATATGATACCAAACACGACATGATTCTGAATAGTTGAATTTTCAAACAGTTGCCTATCGTGAATTTTAAATTTTTTCCAATTGCATTTAAAAGGTCTTTTAATGCCCTTTCATATGATACCAAACACGACGTGATTCGGAATAGTTAAATTTTCAAACAGTGGCCTATCGTGAATTTTCAATTTTTTCTAATTGCATTTAAAAGTTCTTTTAATGCCCTTTCATATGATACCAAACACGACATGATTTGGAATAGTTGAATTTTCAAACAGTTGCCTATCGTAAATTTTCAATTTTTTCCAATTGCATTTAAAAGGTCTTTTAATGCTCTTTCATATGATACCAAACACGACATGATTCTGAATAGTTGAATTTTCAAACAGTTGCCTATCGTGAATTTTAAATTTTTTCCAATTGCATTTAAAAGGTCTTTTAATGCCCTTTCATATGATACCAAACACGACATGATTCGGAATAGTTTAATTTTCAAACAATTGCCTATCGCAAATTTTAAATTTTTTTCAATTGTATTTGAAAGGTCTTTTAATGCCCTTTCATATGATACCAAACACGACATAATTCGGAATAGTTGAATTTTCAAACAGTTGCCTATCGTAAATTTTCAATTTTTTCCAATTGCATTTAAAAGGTCTTTTAATGCTTTTTCATATGATACCAAACACGACATGATTCTAAATAGTTGAATTTTCAAACAGTTGCCTATCGTGAATTTTAAATTTTTTCCAATTGCATTTAAAAGGTCTTTTAATGCCCTTTCATATGATACCAAACATGACGTGATTCGAAATAGTTGAATTTTTTTTTAAACTGTTGAAAATCGCTGGATTATTAATTCTGAAATTTTTTTATTCGATTAATTTTTTTTTACAATGTAGATTCTTTTTGGTTTTACTGTATATTATCACCGAGGTCAATTTTTGCTTGGTTTTACTATATACTTTAACAGACTATATGTCAAATTGAAGTCTTTGTTTTAAAAGTTTATTTGAACATGAAATCAATTCAACAAAGGCTAGAGTTACTGTAAAAAAATGTAATTTTTTTTTTAAACTGTTGAAAATCGCTGGAATATTAATTCTCAAATTTTTTTATTCGATTAACTTTTTTTTACAATGTAGATTCTTTTAGGTTTTACTGTATATTATCACCGAGGTAAATTTTTGCTTGGTTTTACTATATACTTTAACAAACTATTTGTCTAATTGACGTTTGGTCTTAAAACTTTTTTTGAACATGAAATCAATTCAAGACAGTTCAAAACATGTATCCTCAATCATCTAATACCTAAATCAAATTAAAAAAATTTCACAATTTGTCTAGAAATTGAAATAATTCTATCGAAAAATTCCATGCGTAACGTCAAAAATGACAGCTTAGGTCTATGATTTTTAAAAACCTGGATCGTGTATATAAGAGGTAATGTTGTTTCTTCACCATAGATTTGTGAAATGGACGTTGCATCATTAAAAACTTTTATACAAACATGAAATCAATTGAAAACCGTTCAAAACATATGTCCTCAATCCTCTAATACCTAAATCAAATTAGAAAATTTCTCCAACTTGTCTAGAAATTGAAATATTAATGTAAAAATGTTTCATGTGAAACGTCAAAAGTGATTGACAGCTCTGAAAAATTTCTGCTTGCGGTCAAATTTCAAATGCATAGCAACGCGTGCATGCTTCGATCAAGAAAATTTGCAAAGTTTGTCGTTAATTTCAAGCGGACTGTACTTTCAAAAAATCTGATATACCCAAAAGGCACTAGTCCCAAACATTCTTTAAATCCTAGAAAAAAATTCACAACAATCGCATGTATCGTTTAAGCTGTAGCCGTGTCTAAAGTCTGGTTGCCGCCCGGAGGAATATATAGTGAATTTGAACGATTAGTATATAGGACTAGCGTTCGGCCTGGCTTCGCCAGGCCTTTTCACTAGGCTCCGCGGACACTGAAGTAATGTTTAAGTTAATTACGATCTAAAACGTTTCATTTCTGTACGTCTGTTTATATAAATAACTTTTAATTGTTTTAACAATAAGTTTCGAAGCTCTATCACTAAAACAATTGACGACCAAAAAAAGTACAATTCTGCACGTGAGCCCTTCAAAAAACTTTTTATTTGATACTACACACGATAAGTTTTAAGTCTAAAACCCTTTCATATGATATCTAACACGATATGATTGTTGACTGTTTTGGTCGAATCTATTGGCGAGCTTAAAATTGCAATGTTTTTTTTTAAAAGATCTTTTAAAACTCTCTTATATGACACCAAACTCGGCATAACTCGAAATACTTTAAGTTTGAAACAATTGACAATAGTAAAATTTAATTTTTTTCTTTAGTCCATCTAAAAGTTCTTTCAAAACTTTTTCATATGATATTAAACATGATTCCGAATACTTTTAATTTACAACAATTGACGGTCGAAATATATATATATTTTTTAATTTTGTCTGAAAGTTCTTCTGAAGCCCTTTTATATGATATCAAACACGATATGATACGGAACACTTTAATAATTAAAGGTCGTAAAATTTCAATCAAATACGTATGTTATTTCCGAAAACATTTTGCTAAACTAACTTTTTCTTTATTTTATCTAAAAATTCGCCTAAAGCTTTTTCATATGACACCAACCGTGGCTTAATTCGGAATACTTTAAGTTTGAAATAATTGACAGTCTTAAAATTTCAGTCAAGTACGTGTTTCATTTCCGAAAAGATTTTGCTAATCTTTTAAAAATTCTTTGGACGTCATTTCTGATAGTTCCACATTTTTTTATTTTACATGTGCATAAAATCAATTTAAATTTTTCTCTAAACTTTTTGAAAAACGGTTGGAAATTGTTTTAGTATTATTTCAGATATTTTTTCGAGTTAATTTTTTATACAATATAGAATTTATTAAGTTTGAAACAGTTGCCCATCGTAAAATTTCAACTTTTTTTTATTTCATCTGAAAGCTCTTCTAAAGCCCGTTCATATGACATCAAATAGGGCATGATTTGGAATACTTCAAGTTTAAAATAATTGACAGTCGTAAAATTTCAATCAAATACAAGTTTTTAATGATATACACAGTGTTATTTGAATCCTTTTATTTTAATTATATGACGCACATTGAAAAATTATATCTCTCTATTTTTTTGGTTTCCTCATAAAATTGAAGATCAATTACAATTTGATGTAACCAACATGCTTCGTTAACTGCTATGCTCAATGCTACATACTGTGTTTCACAGGACGATAAAGCTACAGTACTTTGCTTGTGTAAAGTCCAGGATACTGAAGATTTAAAAATTTTGTATATAAAACCAGAGGTTGATTTTCTGTCATTCAAGTTGCGTGCCCAATCAGCATCAACAAATCCTGTCAGTATTTTAGCATTTTAATCTCTGACATAAACTAAATTAAAATCAATAGTACCTCATCTTAGTACATGTTTTAAACATTTCCATAATTTGATATTTGCACGAATTTGGCAACGACTCAATGCTGTACATAAATCTGGTCTTGTATCAACTATTGCATACATCAAACAGCCAATTAGTTTCCTGAAGCGGAGCTTCGAGTTCTTCATTAAGTGTTGTTTCATTTTCTGGCCCTACTAACCAATCTGACTTAAAACTTGGATCTAAAGGTATCGATGTCGGTTTACAACCTTCCATCCAAAATTTCGACAACACATTCTTTAGATAAGTTGTTTGATTCATTTTTGTAACCCCTCGTCTTCCATATCTTGACTAATATTTATACCTATGTAATGTGAAACTTTTCCCAAATCTTTCATTTTCAATGTTTTGAACAATTCCTTTTTCAGTTCTTCAATTTGTTGATTATTTGTTCCAAAAATCAACAGATCAAGCACATAAATTAAAACGAATAACTTGACAGATTTGTTAAATTTTGTGTAGTGACAATAATCATATTTTGAACAGTTAAATGCTTCTTTCTTCATAAACGAATTGAATATTATATTCCAATATTTTGGTGACTTTTTCAAACCATATAAAGCTCTATTTAATTTACATACTTTCGCAGGTTCTTGTGAAACTCCTTCCGGAATACTCAGAAAAACATCTTTAATTTCTCCGTATAAAAATGCACTACATTTAGTTTGTTGCTCGTCGCTTCGCTCCTCGCGTAATGTTTTATGGTGAATTATTTTTAAGGATTAAAAACTTGTTTTTTTTTCTATTGCATTTGAAAGTACTTTTCATGCCCTTTCATATGATACCAAAAACGACATCATTCTGAATAGTTGAATTTTCAAACAACTGCCTATCGTAAATTTTAAATTTTTTTCAATTGCATTTAAAAGGTCTTTTAATGCCCTTTCATATGATATCAAACACGACATGATTCGGAATAGTAGTATTTTCAAACAATTGCCTATCGTAAATTTTATTTTTTTTCCAATTGCATTTGAAAGGTCTTTTAATGCCTTTTCATATGATACCAAACACGGCATAATTCTGAACAGTTGAATTTTCAAACAGTTGCCTATCATAAATTTTTAATTTTTTCCAATTGCATTTAAAAGGTCTTTTAATGCCCTTTAATATGATACCAAACACGACATGATTCTGACTAGTTGAATTTTCAAACAGTTGCCTATCGTTTATTTTCAATTTTTTCCAACTGCATTTATAAGTTCTTTTAATGACCTTTCATATGATACCAAACACGACATGATTCGGAATAGTTGAATTCTCAAACAACTGCCTATCGTAAATTTTAAATTTTTTCCAATTGCATTTGAACGGTCTTTTAATGCCCTTTCATATGAAACCAAACACGACATGATTCGGAATAGTTGTATTTCCAAACAATTGCCTATCGTAAATTTTTAATTTTTTCCAATCGCATTTAAAAGGTTTTTTAATGCCCTTTCATATGATACCAAACACGACATGATTCGGAATAGTTGAATTCTCAAACAACTGCCTATCGTAAATTTTAAATTTTTTCCAATTGCATTTGAAAGGTCTTTTAATGCCCTTTCATATGATACCAAGCACGATATGATTCGGAATAGTTGTATTTTCAAACAGTTGCCTATCGTAAATTTTTAATTTTTTCCATTAGCATTTAAATGGTTTTTTAATGCCCTTTTATATGATACCAAACACGACATGATTCGGAATAGTTGTATTTTCAAACAATTGCCTATCGTAAATTTTAATTTTTTTCCAATTGCATTTGAAAGGTCTTTTAATGCCCTTTCATATGATACCAAACACAACATGATTCGGAATAATTGAATTTTCAAACAGTTGCCTAACGTAAATTTTCATTTTTTTCCAATTGCATTTAAAAGGTCTTTTAATGCCCTTTCATATGATACCAAACACGACATGATTCGGAATAGTTGTATTTTCAAACAATTGCCTATCGTAAATTTTATTTTTTTTCCAATTGCATTTGAAAAGTCTTTTAATGCCCTTTCATATGATACCAAACACGACATGATTCGGAATAATTGAATTTTCAAACAGTTGCCTATCTTGAATTTTCAATTTTTTCCAATTGCATTTGAAAGGTCTTTTAATGCCCTTTCATATGATACCAAACACGACATGATTCGGAATAGTTGTATTTTCAAACAATTGCCTATCGTAAATTTTATTTTTTTTCCAATTGCATTTGAAAAGTCTTTTAATGCCCTTTCATATGATACCAAACACGACATGATTCGGAATAGTTGAATTTTCAAACAGTTGCGTACCGTAAATTTTCAATTTTTTCCAATAGCATTTAAAAGGTCTTTTAATGCCCTATCATATGATACCAAACACGCCATGATTCGGAATAGTTGAATTTTCAAACAGTTTCCTATCGTGAATTTTCAATTTTATCCAATTGCTTTTAAAAGGTCTTTTAATGCCCTTTCATATGATACCAAACACGACATGGTTCGGAATAGTTGAATTTTCAAACAGTTGCCTATCGTAAATTTTCAATTTTTTCATATTGCATTCGAAAGTACTTTTAATGCCCTTTCCTATAATACCAAACACGGCATGATTCGGAATAGTTGAATTTTCAAACAATTTCCTATCGCAAATTTTCAATTGTTTCCAATTGCAGTTAAAAGGTCTTTTAATGCCCTTTCATATGATACCAAACACGACGTGATTCGGAATAGTTAAATTTTCAAACAATTGCCTATCGTGAATTTTCAATTTTTTCTAATTGCATTTAAAAGTTCTTTTAATGCCCTTTCATATGATACCAAACATGACGTGATTCGAAATAGTTGAATTTTTTTTTAAAACTGTTGAAAATCGCTGGAATATTAATTTTGAAATTTTTTTATTCGATTAATTTTTTTACAATGTAGATTCTTTTTGGTTTTACTGTATATTATCACCGAGGTCAGTTTTTGCTTGGTTTTACTATATACTTTAACAGACTATATGTCAAATTGACATCTTTGTCTTAAAACTTTATTTGAACATGAAATCAATTCAACAAAGTTTATAGTTACTGTAAAAAAAATTTATTTTTCTACATTTTTTCTAAACTGTTTAAAATCGCTGGAATATTAATTCTGAAATTTTTTTATTCGATTAACTTTTTTTTACAATGTAGATTCTTTTAGGTTTTACTGTATATTATCACCGAGGACAATTTTTGCTTGGTTTTACTATATACTTTAACAGACTATTTGTTAAATTGACGTTTTATCTTTAAACTTTATTTGAACATGAAATCAATTCAGCACAGTTTATAGTTACTGTAAAAAAATTTACTTTTTCTACATTTTTTTCTAAATTCTGAAATTTTTTATTAATTAACTTTTTTTTACAATATAGATTCTTTTAGGTTTTACTGTATATTATCACCGAGGTCAATTTTTGCTTGGTTTTACTATATACTTTAACAGACTATTTGTCAAATTGACGTTTTGTCTTTAAACTTTATTTGAACATGAAATCTATTCAGCAAAGTTTATAGTTACTGTAAAAAAATGTAATTTTTCTACATTTTTTTTCTAAACTGTTTAAAATTGCTGGAATATTAATTCAGAAATTTTTATATTCGATTAATTTTTTCTTACAATGTAGATTTTTTTTTGGTTTTACTGTATATTATCACCGAGGTAAATTTTTGCTTTGTTTTACTATATACTTTAACAAACTATTTGTCAAATTGACGTTTCGTCTTAAAACTTGATTTGAACATGAAATCAATTCAAAACAGTTCGAAACATGTATCCTCAATCATCTAATACCTAAATCAAATTACAAAATTTTCACAATTTGTCTAGAAATTGAAATAATTCTATCGAAAAATTCCATGCGTAACGTCAAAAATGACAGCTTAGGTCTATGGTTTTCAAAACCTGGATTGTGTATATAAGAGATAAAATTGTTTCTTAACCATAGATTTGTCAAATGGACGTTTTGTCCTTAAAAACTTTTATATAAACATGATATCAATTGAAAACCATTCGAAACATATATCCTCATTCCTCTAATATCTAAATCAAATTAGAAAATTTCTCCAATTTGTCTAGAAATTGAAATATTTATGTAAAAACGTTTCATGCGAAACGTAAAAGTGATTGACAGCTCTGAAAAATTTCTGCTTGCGGTCAAATTTCAAATGCATAGCAACGCGTGCATGCTTCGATCAAGAAAATTTGCAAAGTTTCTCGTTAATTTCTAGCGGACTGTACTTTCAAAAAATCTGAAATAGCCAAAAGGCACTAGTCCCGCACATTCTTTAAATCCTAGAAAAAAAATTACAACAATCGTACAAACCGTTTAGGCTGTAGGCGATCATAATGTTTGGTTGCCGTCCGGAGGAATATATAGTGAATTTGAATGATTAGTATATAGGATAATTCAGTTTATATTTTGTCAATTGTCATACAGAAGTGAACCTTACTTCAGAGTCCGCGGAGCCTAGCGTGAGGCCTGGCAAAGCCAGGCCGACCACTAGTTTCATACTAAACACAATATGTTTTGAAGTACTTTCACTAAAACAATTGCGGATCGAAAAAGTCAATTTTGCATGCGAGCCCTTTAAAAGACCTTCTATTTAATACTAAACGCGGTATGATTCGCGAAACTTTAAATTTGAAACAATTGCCTATCGTAAAATTTCAACTGTTTTAATTTCATCTGAAACTTATTCTAAAGCCCTATCAAATTACACCTACCATGTTTTATTTCCGAATACATTTTGCTATATATTAAAAATCCTTCGGACGTCATTTCTGATGACATTCCACATTTATATTTTATATATACATTAAAACAATTGAAAATTTTCTTTAAACTTTTTTGAAAAACTGTTGGAAATCGCTGGAATATTATTTCTGACATCGTTTTTTCGAGTTACCTTTGTTTGCGTTGTAGAATTCTGCGGTCAATTTTTTTTTTTTACAGTTTATTATTACTGCGGACAAATTATGTTTTGTTTCATCTATACTTTAAAAAATTAACTGACACTTTGTCTTCAAATTTTTATATGAGCATGAAATCTGATGAAAATAGTTTAAAACATGTATTCTCAATCATTTATTGCCTAAATCAATTTTCAAAATTTCTCTAACTTGTCTAGAAATTGAAATAATTCTATCAGAAAATTCCATGCGTACCAAACAGAATTAGTTTTGATGCACTTTCACTAAAACAGTTATCTGTCAAACAAAAAAAACCATTTTCACGCGAGCCCTTCAGAAGACCTTTCATTTCATACCAAACACAATATGTTTTGAAACACTTTCAATAAAACAACTGACGATCGAAAAGAATAATTTTTTCATGCGAGTCCTTCAAAAAACCTTTCATTTCATACCAAACACGACATTTTTTAAGCTCTTTCACTAAAACAATTGACGATCGAAAATTATTAATCTTTGTACGCAAGCCCTTCAAAAGACCTTTCATTTGATACCAAATACGATAAGTTTAGAAGCACTTTCACTAAAACAATTGACGATGTAAAAGTGATAAATTTTATACGCGAGCCCTTTCAAAGACCTTTCATTTGATACCAAATACGATAGGTTTTGAAGTATTTTCACTAAAACAATTGCCGAACGAAAAGATTCCAATTCTGCACGTGAGCCCTTCAAATGACCTTTTATATGATACCAAACACGATGAGGTTTGATGCACTCTCACTAAAACAGTTAGCGATAGAAAAAAAATCAATTTTGTACTCGAGCGCTTTAAATAACCTTTCATTTGATACTAAACACGATAGGTCTTAAAGTACTTTCACTAAAACTATTGCCGATCGAAAATATTTTAGTTTTGCACACGTACCCTTTAAAAGAACTTTCATAATATACCAAATACGACTGGTTTTGAAGCACTTTCAATTAAACAATTATCGATAGAAAATTTAGGAGAGCCCAAATGATTCTAATTCGAGTTATCAGGTTTTTCTAAATTGAACTTTGCCGTAGAAAAAATTTGCTTGGTTTTACTGTATATTATTATCGAGATCAAATTTGGTTGAGTTCACCTGTATAAATTATAGAACTTATTATTTATTTACTTTTTAAATACACGTATTTGAAATGTGTAATTATAATAAAAACGTCCCCTCATTTCCACAATATGCGTAAAGTATTTCAAAACTACTCACAAAAATTTAATATTTAAGTAATTTATAATTAAAAATGCGACATGTCCACTGACAAATGTCAAAGTGACAGTAGATGTTCTTAAAAATTTCAAAGCCTCCATATTCTTTATACTTTATAAAACTTGTCAATTTGACGTTTTGCTTTAAAACCAACTTCATAGTGAAGTGTCAAAAATTTACTTTTTAAATACACATATTTGAAATCTATAATTATAATAAAAACGTCCCCTCATTTCCACAATATGCGTAAAGTATTTCAAAACTACTCACAAAAGTTTCATTTTGAAGTAATTTATAAATAAAAATGCGACATGTCCACTGACAAACGTCAAAGTGACAGTAGATCTTCTTCTTAAAAATTTCAAAGCCTCCACACTCTTAGTTGATTTTGCCCCAAAAACGCATGTTTTTTCAAGTTTTCTCGCACATCATGTGCACGAAAAATCTGAGACTATCAAAAGGCACTCCCCATGATTGAGCTCTATCAAATAAAAAAAGTTGCAAATAAATCGAATAAACCGTCTAGGCTGTAGCGATTTACAAATGGACATGATGAATCCATATATATATATATATATATATATATATATATATATATATATATATATATATATATATATATATAAATATACCTCACTTAACAAAATAGTATATAGGACACTGACGTAAGGTTCACTTCTGTATGACAATTGACAAAATATAAAATGTTTTAATTCCAATCTAAAACTTTTCAATTCTGTTTGTTTATTCATGCAAAAACCTATTAATTGATGCCAAACACAATAGGTTTTAAATCAGAATCACTAAAACAATTGCCGCTAAAAAAATCAATTTAATTCGCGTGCCCTTTAAAAGACATTTCATTTGATACCAAACACGATAATTTTTAAAACAATTTCACGAAAACAATTGAAGTTCTGAAAGTATTTAATTTTGTACGCGAGCTCTTCAAAAGGACCTTTCATTTTATAACAAACTTGATTGGTTTAAAGCACTTTCACTAAAACAATTCTCGGTCGAAAAAAATACCAATTTTATATTCTGGCCCTTCAAAGGCCTGTAATTTAATACCAAATATGATAGGTTTTGCAACACCTTTACTAAAACAATGGACGATCAAAAAAATAATTAATTTAACACGCGTGCTCTATAAAAGACCTTTCATTTGAAAACAAACACGATAGGTTTTGAAGCACTTTTACTAAAACATGTGCCGATCTAAAAGTATTTAATTTTGTACGCGAGTTCTTCAAAAGACCTTTCAGTTTATATCAAACATGATTGATTTTGAATCATTTTCACTAAAACAATTCTCGGTCGAAAAAAATACCAATTTTATATTTGAATCCTTCAAAAGGCATGTCATTTAATATCATGATAGCTTTTGTATACACCAATACTAAAACAATAGACGATCAAAAAATAATAATTCATTTAACACGCGTGCCCTATAAAATACCTTTCATTTGAAACCAAACACGATGGAATTTGAAATACTTTTAGTAAAACAATTGACGATTACAATGTATTAAGTTTTGTACGCAAACCCTTCAAAAGACCTTTCATTTGATAGCAAACACGATAGGTTTTGGAGCACTTTCAGTAAAACAATTGTCGATGAAATAAAATTTAATGCTGCACGCGAGTCCTTCAAAAGACCTTCCATTTGATATCAAACACGATAGGTTTTGATGTACTTTTACTAAAACAATTGACAAACGAAAATATTTAAATTTTTCATGCAAGCCCGTTGAGAGACCTTTCATTTTATATCAAACACAATATGTTTTGAAGGACTTTCACTAAAACAATTGCGGATCGAAAAAGTCAATTTTGCATGCGAGCCCTTTAAAAGACCTTCTATTTGATACCAAACGCGGTATGATTCGCGAAACTTTAAATTTGAAACAATTGTCTATCGTAAAATTTCAACTGTTTTAATTTCATCTGAAACTTATTCTAAAGCCCTATCAAATGACACCTACCATGTTTTATTTCCGAATACATTTTGCTATATATTAAAAATCCTTCGGACGTCATTTCTGATGACATTCCACATTTATATTTTATATATACATGAAATCAATTAAAAATATTCTTTAAACTTTTTTGAAAAACTGTTGGAAATCGCTGGAATATTATTTCTGACATCGTTTTTTCGAGTTACCTTTGTTTGCATTGTAGAATTCTGCGGTCAATTTTTTATTTTTTTTTTACTGTATATTATTACCTTCTACGGACGAATTATGTTTTGTTTCACTATATACTTTAAAAAATTAACTGACACTTTGTCTTCAAATTTTTATATGAGCATGAAATCTGATGAAAATAGTTTAAAACATGTATTCTCAATCATTTATAGCCTAAATCAATTTTCAAAATTTCTCTAACTTGTCTAGAAATTGAAATAATTCTATTAGAAAATTCCATGCGTACCAAACAGAATTAGTTTTGATGCACTTTTACTAAAACAATTATCTGTCAAAAAAAAAAACTATTTTTCGCGCGAGCCCTTCAGAAGACCTGTCATTTCATACCAATCACAATATGTTTTGAAACACTTTCAATAAAACAACTGACGATCGAAAAGAATCAATTTTTCACGCGAGCCCTTCAAAAACCTTTCATTTAATACCAAACACGATATTTTTTAAGCTCTTTTATTATTATAAAACTTTGTACGCAAGCCCTTCAAAAGACCTTTCATTTGATACCAAATACTATAAGTTTAGAAGCACTTTCACTAAAACAATTGACGATGTAAAAGTGATAAATTTTATACCCGAGCCCTTTCTATTTGATACCAAATACGATAGGTTTTGAAGTATTTTCACTAAAACAATTGCCGAACGAAAAGATTCCAATTCTGCACGTGAGCCCTTCAAATGACCTTTTATATGATACCAAACACGATGAGGTTTGATGCACTCTCACTAAAACAGTTAGCGATGGAAAAAAAATCAATTTTGTACTCGAGCGCTTTAAATAACCTTTCATTTGATACTAAACACGATAGGTCTTAAAGTACTTTCACTAAAACTATTACCGATCGAAAATATTTTAGTTTTGCACACGTATCCTTTAAAAGAACTTTCATAATATACCAAATACGACTGGTTTTGAAGCACTTTCAATTAAACAATTATCGATAGAAAATTTAGGAATGCCCAAATGATTCTAATTCGAGTTATCAGGTTTTTCTAAATTGAACTTTGCCGTAGAAAAAATTTGCTTGGTTTTACTGTATATTATTATCGAAATCATATTTGGTTGAGTTCACCAGTGTAAATTATAAAACTTATTATTTATTTACTTTTTAAATACACGTATTTGAAATGTGTAATTATAATAAAAACGTCCCCTAATTTCCACAATATGCGTAAAGTATTTCAAAACTACTCACAAAAATTTAATATTTAAGTAATTTATAATTAAAAATGCGACATGTCCACTGACAAATGTCAAAATGACAGTAAATGTTCTTAATAATTCCAAAGCCTCCGTATTCTTTATACTTTATAAAACTTGTCAATTTGACATTTTGCTTTAAAACCAACTTCATAGTGAAGAGTCAAAAATTTACTTTTTAAATACACATATTTGAAATGTATAATTATAATAAAAACGTCCCCTCATTTCCACAATATGCGTACAGTATTTCAAAACTACTCACAAAAGTTTCATTTTGAAGTAATTTATAATTAAAAATGCGACATGTCCACTGACAAACGTCAAAGTGACAGTAGATCTTCTTCTTAAAAATTTCAAAGCCTCCACACTCTTAGTTGATTTTGCCCCAAAAACGCATGTTTTTTCAAGTTTTCTCGCACATCATGTGCACAAAAAATCTGAGACTATCAAAAGGCACTCTCCATGATTGACCTCTATCAAATAAAAAAAGTTTGAAATAAATCGGATAAACCGTCTAGGCTGTATCGATATATAAACAAATATATATACCTTGTCCAAATAGTATATAGTGACTAGCGTCACAACAATCGCATGTATCGTTTAAGCTGTAGCCGTGTCTAAAGTCTGGTTGCCGCCCGGAGGAATATATAGTGAATTTGAACGATTAGTATATAGGACTAGGGTTCGGCCAGGCTTCGCCAGGCCTTTTCGCTAGGCTCCGCGGACACTGAAGTAATGTTTAAGTGAATTACGATCTAAAACGTTTCATTTCTGTACGTCTGTTTATATAAAGAACTTTTAATTGACACCAAACACAATAAGTTTCGAAGCTCTATCACTAAAACAATTGACGATCAAAAAAAGTACAATTCTGCACGTGAGCCCTTCAAAAAACTTTTTATTTGATACTACACACGATAAGTTTTAAGTCTAAAACCCTTTCATATGATATCTAACACGATATGATTCGGAATACTGTTTTGGTCGAATCTATTGGTGAGCTTAAAATTGCTATGTTTTTTTTTTAAAGTTCTTTTAAAACTCTCTTATATGACACCAAACTCCGCATAACTCGAAATACTTTAAGTTTGAAACAAATGACAATAGTAAAATTTAATTTTTTTCTTTTGTCCATCTAAAAGTTCTTTCTAAACTTTTTCATATGATATTAAACACGACATGATTCCGAATACTTTTAATTTAAAACAATTGACGGTCGAAATATATATATTTTTTAATTTTGTCTGAAAGTTCTTCTGAAGCCCTTTTATATGATATCAAACACGATATGATACGGAACACTTTAATAATTGAAGGTCGTAAAATTTCAATCAAATACGTATGTTATTTCCGAAAACATTTTGCTAAACTAACTTTTTCTTTATTTTATCTAAAAGTTCGCCTAAAGCTCTTTCATATGACACCAAACGTGGCTTAATTCGGAATACTTTAAGTTTGAAATAATTGATAGTCTTAAAATTTCAGTCAAGTACAAGTTTTTAATGATATACACAGTGTTATTTGAATCCTTTTATTTTAATTATATGACGCACATTCAAAATTTTTTTTGGTTTCCTCATAAAATTGAAGATCAATTAAAATTTGATGTAACCAACATGCTTCGTTAACTGCTATGCTCAATGCTACAGTACTTTGCTTGCGTGAAGTCCAGGATACCGAAGATTTAAAAATTTTGTATATAAAACCAGAGGTTGATTTTCTGTCATTCAAGTTGCGTGCCCAATCAGCATCAACAAATCCTGTCAGTATTTTAGCATTTTCATCTCTGACATAAACTAAATTAAAATCAATAGTACCTTATCTTAGTACATGTTTTAAACATTTCCATAATTTGATATTTGCACGAGTTTGGCAACGACTCAATGCTGTACATAAATCTGGTCTTGTATCAACTATTGCATACATCAAACAGCCAATTAGTTTCTTGAAGCGGAGCTTCGAGTTCTTCATTAAGTGTTGTTTCATTTTCTGGCCCTACTAACCAATCTGACTTAAAACTTGGATCTAAAGGTATCGATGTCGGTTTACAACCTTCCACCCAAAATTTCGATAACACATTCTTTATATAAGTTGTTTGATTCATTGTTGTAACCCCCCGTCTTCCATATCTTGACTAATATTTATACCTATGTAATGTGAAACTTTTCCCAAATCTTTCATTTTCAATGTTTTGAACAATTCCTTTTTCAGTTCTTCAATTTGTTGATTATTTGTTCCAAAAATCAACAGATCATGCACATAAATTAAAACGAATAACTTGACAGATTTGTTAAATTTTGTGTAGTGACAATAATCATATTTTGAACAGTTAAATGCTTCTTTCTTCATTAACGAATCGAATATTATATTCCAATATTTTGGTGACTTTTTCAAACCATATAAAGCTCTATTTAATTTACATACTTTCGCAGGTCCTTGTGAAACTCCTTCCGGAATACTCAGAAAAACATCTTTAATTTCTCCGTATAAAAATGCACTACATTTAGTTTGTTGCTCGTCGCTTCGCTCCTCGCGTAATGTTTTATGGTGAATTATTTTTAAGGATTAAAAACTTGTTTTTTTTTCTATTGCATTTGAAAGTACTTTTCATGCCCTTTCATATGATACCAAAAACGACATCATTCTGAATAGTTGAATTTTCAAACAACTGCCTACCGTAAATTTTAAATTTTTTTCAATTGCATTTAAAAGGTCTTTTAATGCCCTTTCATATGATATCAAACACGACATGATTCGGAATAGTAGTATTTTCAAACAATTGCCTATCGTAAATTTTATTTTTTTTCCAATTGCATTTGAAAGGTCTTTTAATGCCTTTTCATATGATACCAAACACGGCATAATTCTGAACAGTTGAATTTTCAAACAGTTGCCTATCGTAAATTTTTAATTTTTTCCAATTGCATTTAAAAGGTCTTTTAATGCCCTTTAATATGATACCAAACACGACATGATTCTGAATAGTTGAATTTTCAAACAATTGCCTATCGTAAATTTTAAATTTTTTCAAATTGCATTTGAAAGCTCTTTTAATGCCCTATCACATGATACCAAACACGACATGATTCGGAATAGTTGAATTCTCAAACAACTGCCTATCGTAAATTTTAAATTTTTTCCAATTGCATTTGAAAGGTCTTTTAATGCCCTTTCATATGATACCAAACACGACATGATTCGGAATAGTTGTATTTCCAAACAATTGCCTATCGTAAATTTTTAATTTTTTCCAATTGCATTTAAAAGGTCTTTTAATGCCCTTTCATATGATACCAAACACGACATGATTCGGAATAGTTGAATTCTCAAACAACTGCCTATCGTAAATTTTAAATTTTTTCCAATTGCATTTGAAAGGTCTTTTAATGCCCTTTCATATGATACCAAGCACGATATGATTCGGAATAGTTGTATTTTCAAACAGTTGCCTATCGTAAATTTTTAATTTTTTCCATTAGCATTTAAATGGTTTTTTAATGCCCTTTTATATGATACCAAACACGACATGATTCGGAATAGTTGTATTTTCAAACAATTGCCTATCGTAAATTTTAATTTTTTTCCAATTGCATTTGAAAGGTCTTTTAATGCCCTTTCATATGATACCAAACACAACATGATTCGGAATAATTGAATTTTCAAACAGTTGCCTAACGTAAATTTTCATTTTTTTCGCTTCGCTCCTCGCGTAATGTTTTATGGTGAATTATTTTTAAGGATTAAAAACTTGTTTTTTTTTTATTGCATTTGAAAGTACTTTTCATGCCCTTTCATATGATACCAAAAACGACATGATTCTGAATAGTTGAATTTTCAAACAACTGCCTATCGTAAATTTTAAATTTTTTTCAATTGCATTTGAAAGGTCTTTTAATGCCTTTTTATATGATACCAAACACGACATAATTCTGAATAGTTGAATTTTCAAACAGATGCCTATCGTAAATTTTAAATTTTTTCTAATTGCATTTGAAAGCTCTTTTAATGCCCTTTCACATGATACCAAACACGACATGATTCGGAATAGTTGAATTCTCAAACAACTGCCTATCGTAAATTTTAAATTTTTTCCAATTGCATTTGACAGGTCTTTTAATGCCCTTTCATATGATACCAAACACGACATGATTCGGAATAGTTGTATTTTCAAACAACTGCCTATCGTAAATTTTAAATTTTTTCCAATTGCATTTGAAAGCTCTTTTAATGCCCTTTCACATGATACCAAACACGACATGATTCGGAATAGTTGAATTCTCAAACAACTGCCTATCGTAAATTTTAAATTTTTTCCAATTGCATTTGACAGGTCTTTTAATGCCCTTTCATATGATACCAAACACGACATGATTCGGAATAGTTGTATTTTCAAACAACTGCCTATCGTAAATTTTAAATTTTTTCCAATTGCATTTAAAAGGTCTTTTAATGCCCTTTCATATGATACCAAACACGACATGAATCGGAATAGTTGAATTCTCAAACAACTGCCTATCGTAAATTTTAAATTTTTTCCAATTGCATTTGAAAGGTCTTTAAATGCCCTTTCATATGATACTAAACACGACATGATTCGGAATAGTTGTATTTTCAAACAACTGCCTATCGTAAATTTGAATTTTTTTCCAATTGCATTTGAAAGGTCTTTTAATGCCCTTTCATATGATACCAAACACGACATGATTCGGAATAGTTGTATTTTCAAACAATTGCCTATCGTAAATTTTATTTTTTTTCCAATTGCATTTGAAAGGTCTTTTAATGCCCTTTCATATGATACCAAACACAACATGATTCGGAATAATTGAATTTTCAAACAGTTGCCTATCTAAATTTTTAATTTTTTTCCATTTGCATTTAAAAGGTCTTTTAATGCCCTTTCATATGATACCAAACACGATATGATTCGGAATAGTTGAATTTTCAAACAGTTGCCTATCGTGAATTTTCAATTTTTTCCAATTGCATTTGAAAGTTCTTTTAATGCCCTTTCATATGATACCAAACACGACATGATTCGGAATAGTTGTATTTTCAAACAACTGCCTATCGTAAATTTTTAATTTTTTCCAATTGCATTTGAAAGGTCTTTTAATGCCCTTTCATATGATACCAAACACGACATGATTCGGAATAGTTGAATTTTCAAACAGTTGCCTATCGTAAATTTTCAATTTTTTCCAATAGCATTTAAAAGGTCTTTTAATGTCCTTTCATATGATACCGACATGATTCGTAATAGTTGAATTTTCAAACAGTTGCCTATCGTGAATTTTCAATTTTTTCCAATTGCATTTGAAAGGTCTTTTAATGCCCTTTCATATGATACCAAACACGACATGATTCGGAATAGTTGTATTTTCAAACAACTGCCTATCGTAAATTTTAAATTTTTTCCAATTGCATTTGAAAGCTCTTTTAATGCCCTTTCACATGATACCAAACACGACATGATTCGGAATAGTTGAATTCTCAAACAACTGCCTATCGTAAATTTTAAATTTTTTCCAATTGCATTTGAAAGGTCTTTTAATGCCCTTTCATATGATACCAAACACGACATGATTCGGAACAGTTGTATTTTCAAACAATTGCCTACCGTAAATTTTTAATTTTTTCCAATTGCATTTAAAAAGTCTTTTAATGCCCTTTCATATGATACCAAACACGACATGAATCGGAATAGTTGAATTCTCAAACAACTGCCTATCGTAAATTTTAAATTTTTCCCAATTGCATTTGAAAGGTCTTTTAATGCCCTTTCATATGATACCAAACACGACATGATTCAGAATAGTTGTATTTTCAAACAACTGCCTATCGTAAATTTTAAATTTTTTCCAATTGCATTTGAAAGGTCTTTTAATGCCCTTTCATATGATACCAAACACGATATGAATCGGAATAGTTGTATTTTCAAACAACTGCCTATCGTAGATTTTAATTTTTTTCCAATTGCATTTGAAAGGTCTTTTAATGCCCTTTCATATGATACCAAACACGCCATGATTCGGAATAGTTGAAGTTTCAAACAGTTGCCTATCGTAAATTTTCCATTTTTTCCAATAGCATTTAAAAGGTCTTTTAATGCCCTTTCATATGATACCAAACACGACATGATTCGGAATAGTTGTATTTTCAAACAACTGCCTATCGTAAATTTTTAATTTTTTCCAATTGCATTTGAAAGGTCTTTTAATGCCCTTTCATATGATACCAAACACGACATGATTCGGAATAGTTGAATTTTCAAACAGTTGCCTATCGTAAATTTTCAATTTTTTCCAATAGCATTTAAAAGGTCTTTTAATGTCCTTTCATATGATACCGACATGATTCGTAATAGTTGAATTTTCAAACAGTTGCCTATCGTGAATTTTCAATTTTTTCCAATTGCTTTTAAAAGGTATTTTAATGCCCTTTCATATGATACCAAACACGACATGGTTTGGAATAGTTGAATTTTCAAACAGTTGCCTATCGTAAAGTTTCAATTTTTTCAATATTGCATTCGAAAGTACTTTTAATGCCCTTTCCTATAATACCAAACACGGCATGATTCTGAATAGTTGAATTTTCAAACAATTGCATATCGCAAATTTTCAATTGTTTCCAATTGCAGTTAAAAGGTCTTTTAATGCCCTTTCATATGATACCAAACATGACGTGATTCGAAATAGTTGAATTTTTTTTTAATCTGTTGAAAATCGCTGGAATATTAATACTGAAATTTTTTTATTCGATTAATTTTTTTACAATGTAGATTCTTTTTGGTTTTACTGTATATTATCACCGATGTCAGTTTTTGCTTGGTTTTACTATATACTTTAACAGACTATTTGTCAAATTGACGTCTTTGTCTTTTTTAACTTTATTTGAACATGAAATCAATTCAACAAAGTTTATAGTTACTGTAAAAAAATGTACTTTTTCTACATTTTTTTCTAAACTGTTTAAAATCGCTGGAATATTAATTCTGAAATTTTTTTATTCGATTAACTTTTTTTTACAATGTAGATTCTTTTAGGTTTTACTGTATATTATCACCGAGGTCAATTTTTGCTTGGTTTTACTATATACTTTAACAGACTATTTGTTAAATTGACGTTTTGTCTTTAAACTTTATTTGAACATGAAATCAATTCAGCAAAGTTTATAGTTACTGTAAAAAAATGTACTTTTTCTACATTTTTTTCTAAATTCTGAAATTTTTTTATTCGATTAACTTTTTTTTACAATGTAGATTCTTTTAGGTTTTACTGTATATTATCACCGAGGTCAATTTTTGCTTGGTTTTACTATATACTTTAACAGACTATTTGTTAAATTGACGTTTTGTCTTTAAACTTTATTTGAACATGAAATCAATTCAGCAAAGTTTATAGTTACCGTAAAAAAAATTAATTTTTCTCTATTTTTTTTCAAAACTGTTGAAAATCTATGGAATATTAATTCTGACATTTTTTTATTCGATTAACTTTTTTTTACAATGTACATTCTTTTTGGTTTTACTGTATATTATCACCGAGGTCATTTTTTGCTTGGTTTTACTATATACTTTTCCAGACTATTTGTCAAATTGACGTTTTGTCTTAAAACTTTATTTGAACATGAAATCAATTCAAAACAGTTCAAAACATGTATACTCAATTATCTAATACCTAAATCAAATTACAAAATTTTCACAATTTGTCTAGAAATAGAAATAATTGTATCGAAAAATTCCATGCGTAACGTCAAAAATGACAGCTTAGGTCTATGATTTTTCAAAACCTAGATCGTGTATATAAGAGATAATGTTGTTTCTTAACCATAGATTTGTCAAATGGACGTCGTATCATTAAAAAAATTATACAAACATGAAATCAATTGAAAACCGTTCAAAACATATATCCTCAATCTTTTAATACTTAAATCAAATTAGAAAATTTCTACAACTTGTCTAGAAATTGAAATATTTATGTAAAAACGTTTCATGCGAAACGTCAAAAGTGATTGACAGCTCTAAAAAATTTCTGCTTGCGGTCAAATTTCAAATGCATAGCAACGCGTGCATGCTTCGATCAAGAAAATTTGCAAAGTTTGTCGTTAATTTCAAGCGGACTGTACTTTCAAAAAATCTTAAATACCCAAAAGGCACTAGTCCGAAACATTCTTTAAATCCTAGAAAAAAAATCACAATAATCGCACAAACCGTTTAGGCTGTAGGCGATCATAATGTTTGGTTGCCGCCCAGATGAATATATAGTGAATTAAGCTGATTAGTATATAGGACTAGCGGTCGCCCTGGCTTCGCCAGGCCTCACGCTAGCTCCGCGGACCCTGAAGAAGAATTCACTTTTGTAAGACAGTTGACACAATATAAATGCAATTATTACAAATCTAAAACATTTCTGCGTATCATTCCATCCAAAGACCTATTAATTGATACTAAACACAAAAGGTTTCGAAGATCTTTCACTAAAACAACTAACGATTGAAAAAAATCCAATTATGCACGTGAGCTCTTCAAAAGACCTTTCATTTGATACTAATAACGAAGAATTTTGATGCATTTTCACTAAAACAATTGAGGATCTATAAGTATTAAATTTTGTACGCGAACCCTTCAAAAAATCTTTCTTTTTGATACAAACGCGATAGGTTTTAAACACTTTCAAGAAAACAATTGTACAATTTGGTAAACTATTAAAAATCTTTTGGACGTCATTTTTTATAATGTTTTACATTTATATTTTATATGTACATGAAATCAATTGAAATTTTTCTCTAAACTTTTTTGAAAAACTGTTGGAAATCGCTGAAATATACTTTTTTGCATTGTAGAATGCTGCTGTAAATTTTTTATTTTTTTTTAATGTATATTATTACCGCACACAAATTTTGCTTTGTTTTATTACATACTTTAAAAAATTATTTGTCAAGTTGACGTTTTATCTTAAAATTTTTTACGCTAGCCCTTCAAAAAACCTTCCATTTGATACCAAACACGATATGTTTTTAAGTACTTTCACTAAAACAATTGACGATCGAAAAGTAATAAATTTTGTACGCAAGTCCTTCAAAATACCTTTCATTTAATACCAAACACGATAAGTTTAGAAGGACTTTCACTAAAACAATTGCCAATCGTAAAATATTTAATTTTGTACGCGATCTCTTCAAAAGACCTTTCATTAGATACCAAACACGATAGATTGTTAAGGACCTTCACTGAAATATTTGTCGATCAAAATTAAATTAAATGCTGCACGAAAACACTTCAAAAGACATTTCATTCGATATCAAACACGATAGGTTTCAAAGCAATATCAATAAAACAATTTGCACGCGATCCCTTTAAAAGACTTTTTATTTGATACCAAAACATATTTTATGTTTAAAACAATTGACATTCTTCATTTTTTTTTATTTCATATAAAATTTCTTCTAAATTTTCATATGACATTAAATACGGCATTAATCCGAATATTTGAAATTTGAAACAATTGACAATCGTAAAGTCTTAATTTTTTTATATCGTCTGAAAGTTCTTCTAAAGCCCTTTCATATGATATCAAACACGATTTGATTCGGAATACTTTAAGCTTAGAACAATTGACTGTCGTAAAATTTCAATCAAATACGTCTTTTATTTCCGAAAACATTTTGCTAAATTAACTTTTTTTTATTTCATCTGAAAGTTCTTCTAACGCTATTTCATATGCTCTAGCATTTCTTCAACTAAAGGTTGCACGAAAGGCATGAGTATTCGCCGAGTGTTTGTAGCTTAATTGGTTAGAGCAGGTACCATACGAGTGAAAGGTTCTGGGTTCAAATTCCGGCGAACGCTCATTGCTTTTTCAAAAACTAACTTTTTAATTATTTTATCTAAAGGTTCGTCTATAGCCCTTTCATATGATACCAAACATGGCATAATTTGGAATACTTTAAGTTTAAAATAATTGACAATCGTAAAATTTCAATCAAATACGTGTTTTATTTCCGAAAAGATTTTGCTAATCTATTAAAAATCCGTGGAATGTAATTTTTGATAGTTCCTCATTTTTTTATAGAATTTATTAAGTTTGAAACAATTACCTATCGTAAAATTTCAACTTTTTATATTTCATCTGAAAGTTCTTTTAAAGCCCTTCAATATGACACTAAACACGATATGATTCGGAATACTTTAAGTTTGAAACTATTGACAGTCGTAAAATTTCAACTTTTTTTATATTTCATATGAAAGTTCTTCTAAAGCCCTTTAATATGACACCAAACACGATAGGTTTTGTTGCAATTTCACTAAAATGATTGCCGATTGAATATATTATAATTTTGTCACATGCCCTTTAAAATAACTTTCGTATTACCGATAGAAAATTCAAGTGCTCAAATGTTTCCAATTCGAGTTATCTGGTTTTTTTTTAATTGTACTCTGCCGTGAATAAAATTTGCTTGGTTTTACTGTATATTATTACTGGAGACAAATTTGGTTGGGTTTACCTGTATACTTTATATAACTTGTCAATTTTTACGTTTTGTTTTAGTGGATTGTCAAAAATTTTCTTTTTAAATACACTTATATAAAATGCTTAATGATAATAAAAACGTTCCCTCATTCCCCCAATATGTGTAAAATATATCAAAAGTTATCTAAAAAATTAAATACTTCAATAATTGTTAATTAAAAATGCGATATGTCCACATACAAATGTCAAAATTAGAGTAGGTGTTTTTTTTTTAAATTTCAAAGCCTCCACACTCTTTGTCTGTATATTTTATAAAACTTGTCAATTTGACGTTATGAATTAAAACCAACTTCATAGTGTACTGTAAAAAATTTTCTTTTTAAATACACATATTTGAAATTTGTAATTATAATAAAAACGTCCCCTCAGTCCCCCAATGTTCGTAAAATATTTCAAAACTATTCTAAAACATTTAATATTTAAATAATTTATAATTAAAAATGCGACATGTCCACTGAGAAATGTCATAATGACGTTTGATGTTCTTCTTAAAAATTTCAAAGCCTCCACACTCTTAGTTGACTTTGCCCCAAAAACGCATGTTTTTTCAAGTTTTCTCGCACATCATGTGTACGAAAAATCTGAGACTATCAAAAGGCACTCACCATGAATGACCCCGATCAAATAAAAAAAAATTCAAATAAATCGGATAAACCGTCTAGGCTGTAAAATTGTTAGAATGAACGTGATGAAATATATATATATAGGGAATTAAGCCGTTTAGTATATAAGACTAGCGGTCGCCCTGGCTTCGCCAGGCCTCACGCTATGCTCTGCGGACCCTGAAGTAGAATTCACTTTTGTACAACAGTTGTCACAATATACATTCAGTTATTACAAATCTAAAACATTTCTGCATATCTTTCCATCCAAAGACCTTTTAATTAATACTAAACACAATCGGTTTCGAAGATATTTCATTAAAACAACTGACGATTGAAAAAAATCCAATTCTGCTCGCGAGCTCTTCAAAAGTTCTTTTATTAGATACCAAACACAATAGGTTTTGAAGAACTTTCATTAAAACGATTGATGACAGGAAAAATCCAATTATGCACGCGAGCTCTTGAAAAGACCTTTCATTTAATACTAAACACGAAGAATTTTGAAGCATTTTCACTAAAACAATTGAGGATCTAAAAGTATTAAATTTTGTATGCGAACCCTTCAAAAAAACGTTCCTTTTGATATAAACGCGATAGGTCAAATTTGAACTTTTTTATTTCATTACAATCTTCTTCTAAAGCCTTTTTATACGACACCAAACACGGCATGAATCGGAATACTTTAAGTTTGAAACAGTTGACGATTGTAGAATAATTTTTTTTTTATTTCATTTGAAGTTTCTTTCAAAACTCTTTCATATCACACCAAACTCGGCATGACTCGGAATACTTTGAATTTGAAACAATTAACAGTTGTAATATTTAATTTTTTTCTTTATTCCATCTACAAGTTCTTTCAAAACTTTTTTATATGACATTAAACACGGCATGATTTCGAATACTTTAAATTTAAAACAATTGACGGTCGAAATATATATATTTTTTATTTTGTCTGAAAGTTCTTCTAAAGCCCTTTCATATGATATCAAACACGATATGATACGGAAAACTTTAGGTTTAAAACAATTGAAGGTCGTAAAATTTCAAATACGTGTGTTATTTCCGAAAAAATTTTGCTAAACTAACTTTTTATAAGAATTTGTTTATTGACACAATTGTTTGTTTGTAGATAATATAAATAATTTTTGAAAAAGCAATGAGCGTTCGCCGGGATTTGAATCCAGAACCTTTCACTCGCATGGTGACTGCTGTAGCATTTCTTCCACTAAACGTTGCAGGAAAGGCATGAGTATTCGAGTGTTTGTAGCTCAATTGGTTAGAGCAGTCACCATGCGAGTGAAAGGTTCTGGGTTCAAATTCCGGCGAACGCTTATTGCTTTTTCAAAATCTATCTTTTTAATTATTTTATCTAAAGGTTCGTCTAAAGCCCTTTCATATGATACCAAACATGGCATAATTCGGAATACTTTAAGTTTGAAATAATTGACAGTCGTAAAATTTCAATCAAATACGTGCTTTATTTCCGAAAAGATTTTGCTAATCTATTAAAAATCCGCTGGATGTAATTTTTGAAAGTTCCACATTTTTTTATAGAATTTATTAAGTTTGAAACAATTACCTATCGTAAAATTATATATATATATATATATATATATATATATATATATATTTCATCTGTAAGTTCTTTTGAAGCCCTTCAATATGACACTAAATACGGTACGATTCGGAATACTTTAAGTTTGAAACTATTGACAGTCGTAAAATTTCAACTTTTTTTTTTAATTTCATTTGAATTACCGATAGAAAATTTAAGAGTGCTCAAATGATTCCAATTCGAGTTGCCTAGTTTTTTTTAATTATACTCTGCCGTGGATAAAATTTGCTTGGTTTTACTGTATATTATTACTGGAGACAAATTTGGTTGGGTTTACCTGTATACTTTATATAACTTGTCAATTTGACGTTTTGTTTTAGTGGACTGTCAAAAATTGTCTTTTTTAAATACACATATTTAAAATGCGTAATTATAATTAAAATGTTCCCTCACTCCCCCAATATGTGTAAAATACATCAAAAGTTCTCTAAAAAATTTAATACTTCAATAATTGTTAATTAAAAATGCGATATGTCCACATACAAATGTCAAAATTAGAGTAGCTTTTTTTTTTTTAATTTCAAAGCCTCCACACTCTTTGTCTGTATATTTTATAAAACTTGTCAATTTGACGTTTTGAATTAAAACCAACTTCATAGTGGACTATAAAAATTTTTCTTTTTAAATTCACATATTTAAAATGTTTAATTATAATAGAAACGTCCCCTCAGTCGCCCAATATGCTTAAAATATTTCAAAACTACTATAAAACATTTAATATTTAAATAATTTATAATTAAATATGCGACATGTCCACAGACAAATGTCAAAATTACAGTAGATGTTCTTCTTAAAAATTTCAAAGCCTCCACACTCTTAGTTGAAAATGCATGTTTTTTCAAGTTTTCTCGCACATCATGTGTACGAAAAATCTGAGACTATCAAAAGGCACTCCGCATGAATGATCCCTATCAAATAAAAAAAGTTTCAAATAAATCGGATAAACCGTCTAGGCTCTAAAATTGTTAGAATGACCGTGATGAATCTATATATAGGGAATTAAGCCGTTTAGTATATAAGACTAGCGGTCGCCCTGGCTTCGCCAGGCCTCACGCTAGCTCCGCGGACCCTGAAGTAGAATTCACTTTTGTAGGACAGTTGACACAATATAAATTCAATTATTACAAATCTAAAACATTTCTGCATATCTTTCCATCCAAAGCAAGCTCTTCAAAAGACGTTTTACTAGATACCAAACACAATAGATTTTGAAGAACTTTCATTAAAACGATTGATGACAGGAAAAATACAATTGTGCACGCGAGCTCTTCAAAAGACCTTTCATTTGATACTAAATACGAAGACTTTGGAAGCATTTTCACTAAAACAATTGAGGATCTAAAAGTATTAAATTTTGTCGTGAACCCTTCAAAAAATCTTTGTTTTTGATACAAACGCGATAGGTTTTAATCACTTTCACGAAAACAATTGTACATTTTGCTAAACTATTAAAAATCTTTTGGACGTCATTTTTTATAATGTTCTACATTTATATTTTATATGTACATGAAATCATTTGAAATTTTTCTCTAAACTTTTTTGAAAAACTGTTGGAAATCGCTGAAATATACTTTTTGCATTGTAGAATGCTGCTGTCAATTTTCTTTTTTTTTTAAATGTATATTATTACCGCACACAAATTTTGCTTTGTTTTATTACATACTTTTAAAAATTATTTGTCAAGTTGACGTTTTGTCTTAAAAATTTTTACGCTAGTCCTTCAAAAAACCTTCCATTTGATACCAAACACGATATGTTTTTAAGCACTTTCACTAAAACAATTGGCGATCGAAAAATAATAAATTTTGTACGCAAGTCCTTCAAAATACCTTTCATTTAATACCAAACACGATAAGTTTAGAAGAACTTTCACTAAAACAATTGCCAATCGTAAAATATTTAATTTTGTACGCGAGCTCTTCAAAAGACTTTTCATTAGATACCAAACACGATAGATTGTTAATTACTTTCACTGAAACAATTGCCGATCAAAATGAAATTAAATGCTGCACAAAAATACTTCAAAAGACATTTCATTCGATATCAAACACGATAGGTTTAAAAGCAAGATTACAAAAACAATTGCGAAACGAAAAAAAAAATTTGCACGCGATCCCTTTAAAAGTCTTTTTATTTGATACCAAAAAATATTTTATGTTTAAAACAATTGACATTCTTCATTTTTTTTTTTTCATATAAAATTTCTTCCAAATTTTCATATGACATTAAATACGGCATTAATCCGAATATTTGAAATTTGAAACAATTGACAATCGTAAAGTCTTAATTTTTTTATTTCGTCTGAAAGTTCTTCTAAAGCCCTGTCATATGATATCAAACACGATTTGATTCGGAATACTTTAAGCTTAGAACAATTGACGGTCGTAAAATTTCAATCAAATAAGTGTTTTATTTCCGAAAATATTTTGCTAAAATAACTCTTTTTTATTTCATCTGAAAGTTCTTCTAACTCTATTTCATATGCTCTAGCATTTCTTCAACTAAAGGTTGCACGAAAGGCATGAGTATTCGCCGAGTGTTTGTAGCTCAATTGGTTAGAGCAGTCACCATGCGAGTGAAAGGTTCTGGGTTCAAATTCCGGCAAACGCTCATTGCTTTTTCAAAAACTAACTTTTTAATTAATTTATCTAAAGGTTCGTCTAAAGCCCTTTTATATGATACTAAACATGGCATAATTCGGAATACTTTAAGTTTGAAATAATTGACAGTCGTAAAATTTCAATCAAATACGTGTTTTATTTCCGAAAAGATTTTGCTAATCTATTAAAAATCCGTTGGATGTAATTTTTGATAGTTCCACATTTTTTTATAGAATTTATTAAGTTTGAAATAATTACCTATTGTAAAATTTCAACTTTTTATATTTCATCTGAAAGTTTTTTTGAAGCCCTTCAATATGACACTAAATACGGTACGATTCGGAATACTTTAAGTTTGAAACTATTGATAATCGTAAAATTTCAACTTTTTTTTTATTTTATATGATAGTTCTTCTAACGCCCTTTTATATGACACCTAACACAATATGATTCGAAATACTTTATGTTAGAAACAATTGCTTATTGTAAAATTTCAACTTTTTTCATTTATCTGAAAGTTCTTCTAAAGCCCTTTAATATGACACCAAACACGATAGGTTTTGTTGCAATTTCACTGAAATAATTGACGATTTAAAATATTATAATTTTGCCCACATGCCCTTTAAAATAACTTTCGTATTACCGAAAGAAAATTTAAGAGTGATCAAATGATTCCAATTCGAGTTATCTGGTTTTTCTAAATTGTACTCTGCCGTGGATAAAATTTTAAATACACATATTTTAAATTTGTAATTATAATAGAAACGTCACCTCAGTCCCCCAATGTGCGTAAAATATTTCAAAACTACTCTAAAACATTTAATATTTAAATAATTTATAATTAAAAATACGACATGTCCACTGACAAATGTCAAAATGACAGTAGATGTTCTTCTTCAAAATTTCAAAGCCACCATATTCTTTATACTTTATAAAACTTGTCAATTTGACGTTTTGCTTTAAAACCAATTTCATAGTGAAGTGTCAAAAATTTACTTTTTAAATATACACATTTGAAATGTATAATTATAATAAAAACGTCCCCTCAGTCCACCAATGTGCGTAAAATATTTCAAAACTACTCTAAAACATTTAATATTTAAATAATTTATAATTAAAAATGCGACATGTCCACTGACAAATGTCAAAATGACGTTTGATGTTCTTCTTAAAAATTTCAAAGCCTCCACACTCTTAGTTGACTTTGCCCCAAAAACGCATGTTTTTTCAAGTTTTCTCGCACATCATGTGCACGAAAAATCTGAGACTATCAAAAGGCACTCCCCGAGATTGACCTCTATCAAATAAAAAAAGTTGTAAATAAATCGAATAAACCGTCTAGGCTGTAAAATTGTTAGAATGAACGTGATGAAACTATATATACATAGGGAATTAAGCCGTTTAGTATATAAGACTAGCGGTCGCCCTGGCTTCGCCAGGCCTCACGCTAGCTCCGCGGACCCTGAAGTAGAATTCACTTTTGTAGGACAGTTGACACAATATAAATTCAATTATTACAAATCTAAAACTTTTCTGCATATCTTTCCATCCAAAGACCTTTTATTGATACTAAACACAATAGGTTTCGAAGATCTTTCACTAAAACAACTGACGATTGAAAAAAATCCAATTCTGCTCGCGAGCTCTTCAAAAGACCTTTTACTAGATACCAAACACAATAGGTTTTGAAGAACTTTAATTAAAACGATTGATGAGAGGAAAAATCCAATTATGCACGCGAGCTCTTCAAAAGACCTTTCATTTGATACTAAACACGAAGAATTTTGAAGCATTTTCACTAAAACAATTGAAGATCTAAAAGTATTAAATTTTGTACGCGAACCCTTCAAAAAATCTTTCTTTTTGATACAAACGCGATAGGTCAAATTTCAACTTTTTTATTTCATTTCAATCATCTTCCAAAGCCTTTTTATACGACACAAATACTTTAACTTTAAAACAGTTGACGGTTGTAAAATATTTATTTTTTTATTTCATTTGAACTTTCTTTGAAAACTCTTTCATATCACATCAAACTCGGCATGACTCGGCATACTTTGAATTTGAAACAATTAACAGTTGTAATATTTAATTTTTTTCTTTATTCCATCTACAAGTTCTTTCAAAATTTTTTTATATGACATTAAACACGGCATGATTCCGAATACTTTAAATTTAAAACAATTGACGGTCGAAATATATATATTTTTTATTTCGTCTGAAAGTTCTTCTAAATCCCTTTCATATGATATCAAACACGATATGATACGGAACACTTTAGGTCGTAAAATTTCAAATACGTGTGTTATATCCGAAAACATTTTGCTAAACTAACTTGTTATAAGAATTAGTTTATTGACACAATTGTTTATTTGTAGATATTATAAATGATTTTCGAAAAAGCAATGAACGTTCGCCGGGATTTGAACCCAGAACCTTTCACTCGCATGGTAACTGCTCTAACATTTCTTCAACTAAACGTTACACGAAAGGCATGAGTATTTACCGAGTGTTTGTAGCTCAATTGGTTAGAGCAGTCACCATGCGAGTGAAAGGTTCTGGGTTCAAATTCCGGCGAACGCTCATTGCTTTTTCAAAAACTAACTTTTTAATTACTTTATCTAAAGGTTCGTCTAAATTCGGAATACTTTAAGTTTGAAATAATTGACATTCTTAAAATTTCAATCAAATACGTGTTTTATTTCCGAAAAGATTTTGCTAATCTATTAAAAATCCGTTGGATGTAATTTTTGATAGTTCCACTTTTTTTTATAGAATTTTTTATAGAATTTATTAAGTTTGAAACAATTACCTATACTTTTTATATTTCATCTGAAAGTTCTTTTAAAACCCTTGAATATGACACTAAACACGGTACGATTCGGAGTACTTTAAGTTTCAAACTATTGACAGTCGTAAAATTTCAACTTTGTTTTTTATTTCATATGAAAGTTCTTCTAAAGCCCTTTCATATGACACCCAATACAATATGATTCGAAATACTTTATGTTAGAAACATTTGCTTATTGTATAATTTCAACTTTTTTCATTTATCTGAAAGTTCTTCTAAAGCCCTTTAATGCAATTTCACTAAAATAATTGCCGATTGAAAATATTATAATTTTGCCCACATGCCCTTAAGTGCTCAAATGATTCCAATTCGAGTTATCTGGTTTTTTTAAATTGTACTCTGCCGTGAATAAAATTTGCTTGGTTTTACTGTATTATACTGGAGACAAATTTGGTTGGGTTTACCTGTATACTTTATATAATTTGTCAATTTGACGTTTTGTTTTAGTGGACTGTCAAAAATTTACTTTTTAAATACACATATTTTAAATGTATAATTATAATAAAAACGTCCCCTCATTCCCTCAATATGTGTAAAATATTTAAAAAGTTCTCTAAAAAATGTAATACTTGAATAATTTTTTATTAAAAATGCGATATGTCCACATACAAATGTCAAAATTAGAGTAGGTGTTCTTTTTTAAAATTTCAAAGCCTCCACACTCTTTGTCTGTATATTTTATAAAACTTGTCAATTTGACGTTTTGAATTAAAACCAACTTCATAGTGGACTGTTAAAAATTTTCTTTTTAAATACACATATTTGAAATTTGTAATTATAATAAAAACGTCCCCTCAGTCCCCTAATGTGCGTAAAATATTTCAAAACTACTCTAAAACATTTAATATTTAAATAATTTATAATTAAATATGCGACATGTCCACAGACAAATGTCAAAATTACAGTAGATGTTCTTCTTAAAAATTTCAGAGCCTCCACACTCTTAGTTGAAAATGCATGTTTTTTCAAGTTTTCTCGCACATCATGTGCACGAAAAATCTGAGACTATCAAAAGGCACTCCGCATAAGTAATCCCTATCAAATAAAAAAAGTTTCAATTAAATCGGATAAACCGTCTAGGCTCTAAAATTGTTAGAATGATCGTGATGAAATATATATATATAGGGAATTAAGCCGTTTAGTATATAAGATTTTTTAATATATGCAGTATTTGGTTTCATTTATAAGCTAATTAAATTTTATACAGTAATAAATATTTTAATCTGACATTTAAATTTTATGTTATGTTTTAAAAATGTCAATCCAATACCAATGTAACCGTTTTAAGTAAAAAATCTTGAATCACATGGATACCGAATGCGACGTAATCGTTTTCATACAGAGAATGGAGATTAGTATTGATAGAAGAATAGAAAAAGTGCTGCTGTTTATATGCAGTGAAATCTAAAGAGTACCTATAAATGTCGATTCGTACCTCTTTCTTAACATAAAGTACATCTTTGTAGCAGATTCGTTCACCTTTGTAACTAAACCCAACACTATGTTTTACTATTATTTTCTTTAAATTTAATTAGTATCCGTAATAAATTTAACGTGCTTAGCAATTTAGCTAACAGCAGTAATTTTTTTTTTGTCTTGTATTTTTAACAAGTTTGACATATTTATTAAGGCATATATAACCACAAAATTGCACTTGTCTGTATGTTACTTGTTTCGCTATCTCGGTGTATATTTTGGAAGTATCGAAGTATGAAGAGAGCATGTGCATATCCCATTATTTTTGTACAAAATATTGCAGGTATGGGATGGCTAGCACAGTGGTATGAAGTCGGCCTGTGGATCCTGAGGTCCCTGGTTCGATTCCCACAGGCGACAAATTTTCATAATTGAAAAAAGCTATCCCTGTGGCTCCTCCACCACTAACATGTTTGGGGGCCGTGATTTGACGACTGGTAACCGCACTTCACGCGCAAAAATATATCACTTACCGAGATCTGCTTTAGCAGAGTGCCACACCCAGCATTGGGTAGAAGGCGTGATGATATATTTATTTATTTTTTAAATATTGCAGGTATTGCATACATATAAAAGATTTAGTTGAAAGTGTTTTTTTCTTCTTTTCTTTAATAATATTGCTAGGTATCAAACGGCCTTACTATAATTGACTAATTAACATTTTTTTTTACTATATTTCAGATTCAGTTTGCATTTGGAATCTATCATATGTGTTTGATCATTTTTGGCGATTGTCCCACTTTGAAAATTTATAGTTCTTTATTCTCGTTTTATCTATTATATATTACGTCACTTCTCATTCTATTTGGAAAATTCTACAACGATTCGTACAGCAAGAAATCCAGCAGAAAGGTAAATCAAGACAATGATTTAGTTTATAAATATGGTTAATAATATTCGGAAGACCAAGCTATGGTAAAAGATAAAAAAAAACAACTTTTCACCTCAGTTTTCTATTTTTCTGTCGAAAACACTTGGTGATATCGAGAACGAAATTTTAATTTCTTCCCGAACTTTCTTGCAATAAATAAAAACTGATATTAACATAAAACATAATTGGTAAATTAAATGTTCATAACTTAAATAAATATTTTTGTTCGTTGCCCCTGGGTATTTTTAATGTTAAAAAAGTTATTCAGCTAAGGGATTCGAACTCGAATAGTAATTGTAATTATATTTTCAGAAGATCAACACTGACGATATAGTAAAACCAATAAAAATCAATTAATCTTTAATAAATAAAATGAAATATATCAAAAGATGAAATTTATTAGTCTCTTTCCTAAACTTGCATATCCTATCCTAAATAAAAATATATCAGAAAAAAGTGATATATTATAATAAATTATATTGAACGACCAGAAAATGGTGAACACTCAGCCAATCAAAATCAAGAAACCACGCTACAACTTCTTTCAGAATGGACTGTATATTCTGCTCTTCAATATAATTTTATTTATTAATATTATATAGCTTTTTGTATTCTTCTAAATTATAAAATCAATGAACCAAAATAAAATCTATACAACTATAAAAAATAAAGAATAAATTGATTTAAAAATATGACTTGCATTTCTTTCCAATTTAAAACAAGCAAAATTTTACCTTTATTCCTAAGTAACAAGTGAAGACAATTTAGTGTTCTTTAGTTATTTACCGTCTAAGAAGAAGCCAGGCGTTCATTTTCATTCGGATTCAAAGTTGTTTTCAATTTAAGACGTTAGTGGTTTGGAGAAATATTTTTATTGTGTTATTGTTTCACCTTGTTGCTTTCTATTCGATTTCAATATTCCGAACAGAGAAGAATTTATGTTTTGTATGACGTATATGTATCGTAATATTTTTTCTACCAACATGTTTTGTCGCTGTTCAATTTCTTTCTTTCTTTAAATTTTTAAGTATTTTTTCTATCTTCGATTTTTTTTCTTTTAAAATATTTTTTTTAGTTTTTGTCTTTCTTTAGTTTCATTCTTTCTTCATTTGGTTTATTTAATTCATTATTTCTATATTTATTTCTTGAATTTTTTTATTTCGACGTTTTCTTTCTTTCTTGCTTTAGATTCTTAAGTTTGTTTCTTTCTACAGCTTCTTTCTTTAGTCTCTTTTTTCTTTCGTTCCTTTTTTTCTTTCATTAATTTCCCTCCTCCTCTGATATCTTTCCTTCATAGTATCTTTCTTTCTTCAATTTCTTTCTCCGAATTCGCATTTATAATTAGGTTCTGGGTGAGCGTATTGCTCTAATTGTGTGGCACCCATCTTTTCCCGAATTCAAACCCTTCGTTTTCCTACGGTAGCGGCAAACCGTAAATCTCTTTATTCAGAAATTAGTATCTTACAATAGCGGTCGGCCTGGCTTCACGGAAATTGAAGTAGAATTAATTTCTGTACGACAATTGACACAATATAAATTAAATTATTACGAATCTACAACAAATCTGCACGTCTATCCATCTAAAGACCTTTTAATTGATACCAAACACGACAGGTTTTGAAGTTCTATCACTAAAACAATTGACGATGAAAAAAAAAACAATTTTTCACGTGAGCCATTGAAAACACCTTTTATTTGATACCAAACACGATAGGTTTTAATTCGCTTTTAATAAAACAATTTCCGATCGAAAAGTATTAAATTTTGTACGCGAGTTCTTCAAATAACCTTTCATTTGCTACCAAACACGATAGATTTTGAAGCACGTTCATTAAAACAATTACCAATTTCTAATTCTGCACATGATGTTTTCAAAAGACAATTCATCAAAATCTATTGTGTTTGGTATCAACCAAACACAATAGATTTTCAAACCCTTCCACTGAAACAATTCACGATAGAAAAAAATACAACTTTGCAGCTCTTCAAAAGACCTTTTATTAGATGCCAAATACGATAGGTTTTGATGTACTTTCAGGAAAACAATTGCCGATCGAAAAGTATTAAATTTTGTACTCGACGTCTTCAAATGACCTTTCATTTGCTACCAAACACAGTGCTGAATATAAGCTAACTAAGCTATAGCTTAGGGCCCCGACACACTGGGGGCCCCGTGGAAATTGTAAAAAAATAAAAATTAAAAAATAAATAATGAAAATAAAATAAATAAATATATCATCACGCCTTTTACCCACTGGGTGTGGCACTCTGCCGAAGCAGATCTCGGTAAGTGATATATTTTACTTACATTAAAATAATTGCCGAACAAAAAAAATCCAATTCTGCACACGATCTCTTCAAAAGATATTTCATTTGATACCAAACACGATAAGTCTTGAAGCTCTTCCACTGAAACATTTCCCAAATAAAAAATATTTAATTTTATATGAGACCCCTTCAAAAGTACTTCCATTTAACACGATGTTTTTAAGACTTTAATTAAACAATTGTTGATTGAAAAAATCATAATTCTGTTCACATAACCTTCAAAAGAACTTTCACTTCAAATACGATAGGTTTTGTAGCATTTTCAATCAGACAATTGTCAAAAGAAAATTTATAAGATCTTTGTTTTTTTTTGTTTTTTAATATACATTGCCATGATCAAAATTTACTTGGTTTTACCGTATACTATTACCAAGGACAATTTTGGTTGGGTTTACCTGTAGAGTTTATAAATCTTGTCATGTTGACGTTTTGTTTTAAAACGAACTTCATGGTGGACTATCAAATTTTGCTTTTTAAATACACATATTTGAAATGTGTGAAATTATAATAAAAGTATTTCAAAACTTCACACAAAAGTTTAATCTTTAAATAATTTATAATTAAAAATGCTTGGTTTATAAAGTAATGGTCTAGCAACTACTAATTCTTTAGCTACTACTGGTTCCACTTGTTTAGTTAATACTAATATAATTGTTGTTTCTTTTGTCTGCAACACGATCCTTTGACATTTCGGTCCGTTTTTCTGCACGTTTTTAGTGTTTGTGTGTCGTGATTTATAAACTGTTATGGATCACTTTAAATTGTGATGAAATATATCAGAATTTTTGTTTACTTTCAATTTTACTAGTGTACTGTTATTTGTATTTTACAAATTTAAGACAAAACTTGCAGTAGAAAAAAGTTTCTACGTTGAGCTAGGTCGTAGCTGCCTATATTTTAAATCTATAACTGACAATATCTGTAAATTTCATTATACATAAATTATTCATGTTATTTCTTTATCTGTAACCATTATTTAATTGCTAACAATCGCAGTTCACACGTATGTAAATATATCAAGTTAAATCTACTTCAGCGGAATTGCTACATCTAGGAAGAGACAATTGAATAAAAATTGAGAGCAACAAAATTAAAATCTATTATTCCGATATTAACGAAATAAATTACTTACGTTTTTTAAATAAATTTACGATGTAATGCGTAGTGCTTTAGGCACATGTCCTCAGAAATTTAATCGTCTTAAAACCTGTCACTCAAGCTTACGGGCCTCAGGGATTGTTTGAAAGGAAAAGGATTGTCCAAGATATTCGGGAATGCAACACTAAGCAACACAAAATTACTATTAGTTAGTCAATGATTCAATGATATTTTCCAAAGCACAGTGAAATAACACTGCTTTTTTACCAATGTAATTGTTTATTGTCAAGATAAATTTTATTTTTATGAAATTGAACTTGTTCAGTCGCTTCTAGTGATACGAGCGATATTCTACACGCTAAATGAGCAATCTAGCAGAGATGAAAGATACGAAATAGATAAGACATTTTTGCTAGCAGCTGAACGCGACCATTTATTCCGATTAATTGCAAACTACATTTTAATTGGCATTTTTATCATTATTTATTTGCTTTATTTCATATATTAAAATATTTTTAAAAATGACACTTACTATCAAAGTCAGTGTATTGGAAGGTTAAAAAGTACTTCCCTGGTGTATTGCTTCTTCTTTCTTCGCTAATACCACATTTGCACACAATGTGTGAAACTATGCTCGGTTTAGCTCCATAATATTATTTCTGAAGACAATTTTTATGTTAAATAGTAATTGTATATAACAAAGCGTTGAATGTTTTTCAAATTTAATAAACAATTTTTATTAGGTTTTCCATTCTATTTCACAAATTTTTTGTTAATCTGACATTTTGATGTAAGTAACACTTTCTACTTTCTTATACACAGTATAAGGAAGTATTGGAATCGTGAAAAAAATTGTCGACGAGACTTTCGCGGAAATACTTGTTTTCAGGTCCGCTGAATCCGTTTTGATCATTTTCTCAATTATGTCTGTGTCAGTGTGTCTGTGTGTGTGTGCGGGCGCGTGTGTTTGTCTCTCTCTCTGTGTGTGTGTGTGTGTGTGTGTGTATGTGTGTGGATGGATGTATGGCCGAGTGTGCAATATCTCACGAACGAGATAAGATTTATTTACGAAACTTGGTAATTATAAGTTTTAAAAAATATCAGCTGAGTTGATTTTGAATGAAATTGAGAAACCGGAAGCGGAAATTTTACTAAACATACAAAACAATAAATTACATTTATTTCAAAAATGGAATCAGTTACGAAAAGTAGTCAATATTACAAACAAATTATACGTAAACAAATTTGATATTTTACATGTTTCAAACAGATAAATGCTGAATTACTGAAAAACTAAATTACATGTTTAATAATATTATGTAACATTCATATATTCTAAATATTAAATATGCTGTGTATAAGAAAGTCATGTGGTGAACACACCAAATATTTTTAAATAGACTTCAAACCATATTTAACAATTCAAAACACATTTCTTCAATTCTATGTTGCTGAAATTAATCTGTAAAATCTATCTAACTTGCCTTAAGAGTCGTATTTACAGGCGGCATTTGACTTCAAAAAGTGTTTCAGCACTTTCGCTTTTTCTCAGAATCTACAAAACATATTGACTTCATTCAAAAACTATAGTCAAGTTCAAGAATAGATCTAAGATCGTACTGTGTTAGATTTTTGTTTTTTGCCTTAATTTTAAGAAAAACAATAGTTATTATCTGCAAAAAAAAGCATTTTTCAATGACCATTTTAAGTATATTACAAATTAAAAATAATAATTTCAACACAATACAATCCTAGATTAGACTTTGAACTATCTGGAAACACTTTTCAAAGTATGATAATAAGTTATTTACGAAAAAATCTATAACATGAGCTAAACTTCTGCAAAGTACTATTTCAAGAAGAAATGTATATCGTTTGCTAGCGCTCTCATAGCAGTGAATGTTGTCACTACTGCGTATCTACTGTGTCATCTATAGTTTGCAGTCGAAAATTTACAAAGCTTCGACCACACAATGTAGACAAACCATTGGGACACATCCTAAAGTAGGATAAAGGCCCATATAACTAAGGCTCGGATTTTAGGAAAAATGCATTTTTTTCATATTTTGCATATTTCACCTTCTTTTGTCACTTCCGTATATTTCAGAAGAATTTCTCGACATATTTTACTAATTTGACCATACTGGTAGGTAAATCGTTGAATGTAATAAAATTTTAATTTTCTAAAACAGGCGGGCAGGTATTGGATCTTGACACCCTTCAATTAGGGTTTTCGCCGAATTTTGTAAATGACGGCAGGAATTTTTAATCTTTTCATATTTGAAGAACATACATACATACATACATACATACATATCTTCACGCTATATCCCAACAAATGGGGTAGCACGAACCCTAAAATCACTCATAAAACATTCACTCATCACACCCATCAAACAACCAGTCATCGTCAAACATTTTCATCCAAACATACCACCCTCACTTCAACCACTTTCAAAGATCACTCCATATAAACTCATTCATTTATACACTCGAAATTATTATCACACAACAAACCTTCAATCACATCATTCCTTTTCACTTACCATTCATTTTCTTTCTTCAACGTACATAACGTATGCATAAAAAATCTCAAATTACTCACGTTTACTCCTAACAACGAATCTAATAACGAAACTAACAACGAATCTACAAGATTAGAAAAGATGAAAGCGATAGTCTGCACTTATATATGAAAGAAAAGACCACACAAAGCAGTAACTGAAAATGAAACAAAAAGATAAGAAAGGGAGGGAGCGTCGCCCTGCGCTTGTTTTTGAAAGTGAATTTCACACAATTGCAGTTAAACACTACGTAATAACTGAAAACGAATTAAAAGATAAAAAGAAAGATTTGAAGAACTACGTTGGAAATTCCTAATGAATTTCGGTATTGTTGTATCGGGGGTAAAATTACAATTTTCTGTTTTCATTCGGTTTAAACCATTAATATTTGCACTTGATAGTGAATAGTATAGTGAATTGAGCAAGTCATCGTAGTTTGTTTTAATTTTATTTATTTATTCGTTCTTTTTCTTCGTATTATGGATAAAGATTTTAGAAAAGGGAGTAAAACACGACTGCGGCTTAGTGCTAGGCGAAAAAGAAGAAAAAATTACAATAGGTATGTATTTACAGCTAGGAATTTAAAACAAAACGTCATAGCTACATAGATATTTCTTTTCATAGGTGTAAAAAAAATGATTTGCCATATCCAGCTACAATTTGTGAAACAATTGCACAATGTGAAATTGAACAATCTCAACCTAGTTGTAGTCTTTTGGACTGTGATACTGATTTGTCAAACTGTAAGTAATTAAGTTTAAAAAAAAATCAATTTTCTTAATTCGTAGTATTTAAAATCTATTTTCTTCAAATGACTACATAATTTTAGCCGAAAAAAATACAGTCAGATTACTGTTACATATTTTGATAATTGTTAACTTATTTCAATATTTAAGAATAATGATTTTTTTTTACCGACTTAATTTAATAAATATAGTTACAATCACATACTACTATTTTAATCTATTTCCTCACTTTTGTAAATTTAATTGATATATAGTAACTTATTTAGCAGATTGATTTAATTAATTTGAAAATTATTTATAATCACCAGTAAAGAATGAATTATACATTTGGGTATAAATAACTCATATATTTAATAATTACTTTTAGGTCAGCACAACGACATATCTGACATTAAAATTGATAAGGACGTATTTCAAAAGGAGTGTGAGACTAGTAAGTAATCATATTTTTAAATATATAAATTATTCACTAATGTGTATGTAATTTTTACTTTTAGGTAATATGAAAATAAGTGGTCGGCGAATCGTTGATATTCAATTTTTCTTTGAACAACTAGCCAAAATTGCAAATTATAATCAACGTTTTGGATGTTCGTTTAATAATTTAATTTTCAACAAGAAACGAGATATGGTTTATTATCAAATTTTAAAATTCAGTGTAATATGTGTAATAGTGTAATCAAAATTTCGACTGATAAATGTGACGAAGACTCAATGAATATAAATGCTGCAGCAGTCGCCGGTATTATGAGTATAGGCGACGGATTTTTTAATATAGAAGAATTCTTAAGTTCTTTAAATGTTCCTGTTATGTCATCAAAAACATATCAGAAATATCACGAATCTGCTTTAAAAGAAGCTGAATATGCAAGAGATATAAATTCTGTTGATGCTTTAGGAGTTCCAATTATAACCGTTGTTGCAGATGGATGTTGGTCCAAAAGATCTTACAAGAAAAATTACAATGCGCTTTCAGGTGCAGCTGCAATTGTAGGTCACAGATTCAGTGAGGTAATATATATTGGAATAAAAAATAAATTATGTTGCCTTTGTGCGCAAGCCAAATCAAAAAATATTGTGCCCAAGTCTCATGTCTGCTATAAAAATTATGAAGGTGGTTCCTCAGGAATGGAAAGCGAAATATTATCTTCAGGTTTTAAACTGAGCATGGAAATGTATAATATTAAATATGGTAAATTAATAGCAGACGGTGATAGTAGCACATACAAAAAAATTTTAGAATCAAGACCATATAACGACCTAACTGTTGAAAAAATCGAATGCACCAACCATTTGCTAAGAAATTTTTGTAACAAAATTTATCAAATTGAGCAAGATATTAGAGTCGATAAGATTATTAAAAATAAAATTGTTGGAAAAACTTTAAAACTTAGAAGATCTGTTGTAGGTGCTATAAATCACTGGAAACAATTTGGTAATACCGAAAATGAAATAAGAAATATAAAACAAGACCTAATTAATTCCATATGTCACGTTTTTGGCGATCATAAGAATTGCAAAGATTACTTTTGTAAAAAGAAAGACGATGAGAATTTTTATAGTGTACTTAAATCAGAATATCCTGCAATTCTTGCAAAATTCGAACGTAGTGTTCAATTACTTTCATATCATGCGAGAAGCTTACTATTTAATACTAATAGTAATGTTGTTGAACAGTTTAATTCGATTGTTGCTAAATTTGTGGGCGGGAAACGTATAAATTATAGCCGCAGGCGTTCATACAATGCCCGTTGCCATGCTGCCGTAGTATCTTTCAATACTAAAAAGCCACATTATGAACTACATAAAACAATGTGTAATAATAAAAGTCTGGGAAAATATTCCAAATTATTAGAGGTTCGTCGCCATGCTAGACGCGAAAAATATGTTTCTACTAACAGAAGAAAATATTTAAGTTACAAATATAATAAACATGAGAAAAGGCGATGTGTACAAGATTCAAATTATGGTGAAAATTGTCAAAAACCAGATATACCGGACGAAGAATTAAAACAGGAAATGGAAATATTTTTGAAAAAACCTAAAAAAAATAAAGATGAAATAAAATCTTTAGAAAGAAGTACTTTATTGCAAGCAGGAAGTGGGATTTGGATGGAAGAACGCAGGAAGATTTTAACTGCTTCCAATTTTGGAACTATATGTAAAAGAAGAGAAGACACAAGTTGTCAGAAACTTGTAGAAAGACTGCTATATAAATCAGATTTGGCAGATATACCATCTCTATGTCATGGTAAAAATAATGAAATGATTGCTTACAATCAAAAGAAAATTTGAAAATAAACCCATGTGGATTATTTATTCATGAAAATATAAGTTATTTAGGAGCTACGCCTCATGGTGTTGTAGACGAAGAAATAATTATTGAAGTGAAATGTCCTATATCAGCATACAAAATGGATCCCGAGGAAGCAATAAAATCGAAGAAAATAACATTTTGGAAATATAATTCCACAACAGAATCATATGAAATTAATAAAAAACACAATTGGTTTTACCAAGTACAAGGACAGCTTGAAATAAGTAACAGAAATAAATGTATATTCGGTGTATGGACTGGCTTTGAAAATAATCCTATAAAAATAGAACATATACACAGAGATAACGATTTTTTTAATACAATGCTGTCTAAATTGGAAATTTGTTATTTTAATTGTGTACTTCCAGAGCTTGTAGACCCTCGCCATTCAAGGAACTTACCAATTAGAGAACCTGAATATATAAAGACTGCAATAGAGAAATGAAAATCTGCAAAGGTCTTAAAATGTGCAAAAAAATTATTTTAGAAATTAGTATCTATCTATGCAGGTTTGATTGTTTCCCAATTTATTTATTTATGTTTGTTTTATACTGTAAATATGACACAATATTATTTCATTTTATTTGTTTTAATCAGGGCTATTACTTTTAATAAAAATGTATACTTTTGCTTTGTTATTTATATACAAATATTTTACTTAAATACATTACAAATTAAAACTCTATTGTATGTTTCGTTTAATTGTTTTAAATTATTCGAGTAAATTTCCCAATACATATTTATACCTACATCCGATCCCAGCCGATTCCCGAGAATTCTTCATTGACCGTCACTGCAAACTTTACTTAGCCCATGTACGAAGCCCCGCCCCGATAGCGCACATGGCTAAACCCCTCTCATGCCGACCCCGGAGAGCACCACTAGCACAAAGTGTAAATACGACTCTTAAAATTTAAATATTTGTATCAATGGTTTATTTCGTAATATTGAACGTGACAGCTTCGAACATAAATGTGTCAATTTACATTTAAATAGTCATGGAACCACTAGTAACAGTTCAAAACATTTATTCTATCCTCTGTTGCTGAAATAAGTTTCATACGTAAAGTCAAAGGTGATTGACAGCTTTGAAAAATATCTGCCTACGGTCAAATTTCATATCCATAGCAACACGTGCATTCTTCGATCATTGCAAAGTTTTTCATTAATTTCACGCGGACTATATTTTTGAAAAACCTGAAATACCCAACAGGCACCAGACCCAAAAATTCTTTAAATCCTAGAAAAAAATCAAAACAATCAAACATGCCGTTTAGGCTATAGGCGATCATAATGTTTGGTTGCTAGACTGAGGAATCCTTGGTGAATTTTATGTCACACCAAACACGGCATTATTCTAAACAATCAAAGTTTAAAACAATTACCTATCGTAAAATATCAACTTTTCTTATTTTGTTTCAATCTTCTTCTAAAGCCTTTTTATATGACACCAAACACTTATAGAGGAAGATGCATATTTTAACATATCAAAAATTCACGGTATTGTTTTCCGATTTTTTAAAAATATTTTCGTTTGAAGTTCACATACGATTTGGCCCTAATTCAAATTGAGCAAATATAACTTAACTTCTTTAATTGTCAATTCTAGTTTCAATGAGCGTTAGTACTTGGTATTTTATACATTTATAACTATTAGATATTAGCTGCAAACAATTTAGACCGAGAACCTCGCAAAGGTGAGTACAATATGATTAATACTTTTATTGGAAAAGTAACAATTTTATTATAAAACAAAAGACAAAATGTCTATTGCGATGTGGAATTGAGTCTTAATAAATAAGAAAAAATAGGAAAAAATTTTCCATCACTTGTCTCGTAATTCCACAGAGGTTTTACAGCACGTTTGCATCAACTTCTCAGGTCATCAACATTTTTTCCTATTTTTTCTTATTTATTAAGACTCAATTCCACATCGCAATAGACATTTTGTCTTTTGTTTTATTTCAATAGCTGTCAAGCAGTTTGCGATTTTGTCGGTAGATGGCACCACGAGTGGCTCCATAGCTCTCATGTCATGTTACCGTTGTAGATAGGTTAACATCAGTCAGTTCAGCTAAGTCGGTATCACAATCCACTATTTCCTAGTTGATCTAGTTGAATAAATGATCGCACCATACTGATGAGTCCGGAAGGACGAAACGCGTCTATGGTTAAAGCTGAACTGACCAGACGTTTGTTGATGACCTGAGAAGTTGATGCAAACGTGCTGTAAAACCTCTGTGGAATTACGAGATAAGTGATGGAAAATTTTTTCCTATTTTTTCTTAACAATTTTATTATATATTGTGTACAAAAATATTCGCATTCATAAATTGGGATATAAATAAATTTAGCTGGAGTATTTCTTCCTTTTGCTTGATCTGAAAACAAAATAAGATTTGTTTATAAACATTTATTAACGATCAATGGTTTAAATTTACTATAAAGATCTAAAAGTATATGAGATTACGTTACCTTGTCACCCTTGGCAAGTCGGGTGCTGCAGTAGCGGGTGTGTCTTCTCTATGCCAATTTTGTAAAACATGAAATTGAATTTTATCTTTAGATAATGAATGCATTTTCATGGAAGCATGACCATTTGCACGTGGATGACATGCATGAAATGATCGAATCCCTGTGATTGGTGTCGAATCTTTTAGTGAGCATTTTCGTGTAATTAGCAATATCAATTTTTGATGCGTAATTGAATTGCATGCCAGAGATGTAGTCGTTAGCCCAATGGTATAATTGTTCGGGTGTCTGAAGTTGGTTGTCAAATGGTCTTTGGAGACTAGCTCGAGTTGCTAAGCGTTTTAGAGTACCCCCTAATCCATCACTGGGTCCCTTACCATGTGAATAGCAAGGTCTTTCTCATGCAAACATACGTTCGTAATGTTGAAGCGATTTTTTGTGCTGAAGCGGTGTTGTGAGTTAGATCATCAGATATAACTACAAAATTTAACGTTTGAAAAGCACTGTTTTCTTCTTGTCGATAGTGTTGTCACGAATATTATACAATATGATGTTATATTTTGGAGATGACTAATGCTTTGATCACAATAAGAGGAGTAAAGGAGGATTCCTTAGTCCTCAGTATATCTTCGTTGTTACCTGAAGATTGACAAAGATACTTTGAGAGCTAAGAAATAGCTATTCTCGTACGTCAGTTATCGTGTTCGAGGCATAAACAGACGGTGGCAATCAAAACAGCATGACTATTCTTCCTTTTTTGATCGCAGGTTGATTTGGCGCGTAGTTTGAAAATCCGGAAATGAAAAAGAAATATTTTGTTCTCACCTTTGTGAGTTTCTCGGTGTAAATTGTTTGCAGCTACTATCTAATAGTTATAAATGTATAAAATACCAAGTACTAACGTTTATTGTAACTTGAATTGGCAATTAAAGAAGTTAAGTTATATTTGTTCAGTTTGAATTAGGGCCAAATCGTATGTGAACTTTAAACGAAAATATTTTTAAAAAATCGAAAAATAATATCGTGGATTTTTGATATGTCCAAATATTTATCTTTCTCTATAAGTGGGTAAAATTTCAGCGAAATCTGGGATGGAGTATTTGAGAAATCGATGTTTGAAAAAAAAGGGAGATTTTTACATTATGCCACATAACTTTTGACAACTATGATAAAAATTGCCCTCGTTTGCTGATCTGAATAGCGTAAGATGTGCTCTTTCAGAATATCATTCATTTGTTTAAGGTGGATTCATTGTTGAATTTATATAGAATTTTTTTCCCAGGTGCTCTCTGCGGGTAGGCAAAAATAGCCAACTATGAATATTTAGAATATAAATTAATACCCGGTAGAATGGGCCAAATAAAGTACTTCCTACTTAGTTTTAGATCAAAATAATAATAATAATAATAATAATTTGATTTTTTTAGAGATTTAATTGCTTTGTAGACTTCAACTACATCTGTAGGTTCAAGAATAAAACTACCAGTGTGAGAGTTTACATTTAAAAAATTTTCGGCTTTAAGTTGTAAATTGGGAATGTCTTTTATAAGATTTGCAGCTATTGTTGTGAAATATTCGTTAAAATCATTTGGAGATAATTGCGGATGCGTATTTGTATTACTTTTAACTTTTTTACGTTCACAATTTACTAACCTCCATGTATCCCTAGATCTATTTTTCGAATCTTGTATAAAACTACTGTAAGCGGTTAATTTAGATTTCAGAATTTCTTTTTTATATTCTTTAAGTTTTGCTTTATATAGAATATGAAACTGTATGTTCTTTGTACTATTAAAACAAATACTGAAGATATGAAGTTCATCCCTCAAAATTTTTAGTGTAGAATTAAACCATTTTATAGGAGGTTGGTTTTGTTTGATTGAACGTAACTTAAGTGGAAAATAAACATTTAATAAATGAGTTAAACAATCTATTCAGAAGCTGACGTGTTCATTAGTAGGTATTTCATTATCGTTGAAAATATTATGAAAATCCATGACATTTAAAGCGTACTTGAAAAGTTGTATATTTTTCTCAGTAAAGCTTCTCACAAAAGTTTATTGAATTTTTGGAGAATTGTTTTGGTTTAAAGTAAATAAATATTGCCCAAAGTGATCGGAGAGACAAGGATTTAATATACCCACTTTAATATAATTATCATCTAAATTTGTGACAATATTGTCAATGCAGCTACTTGATGAATCAGTCACCCTAGTGGGCTCTGTGACAGTAGCTCGAAGACCAAAAGAATACATTAAGTTTCTAAATTCAACAGATTTATATTTTGAGACATTTTTATTACTGTCGTTTATAAAATCAAAATTAAAATCTCCTACAAAAATTACATTTTTATAATGACATCTGAATCTTAAGAGCAACTCTTCAAATTTAGACAAAAAAATTTCAAAATTACCTAGACATGTTCTGTAGAGAGCAACCAGAAGTATGTCGTCCTTTATTAGCTCAATTCCACAAAATTCGGCGTTACCCACTGAATTGAAATCCTCTAGATCGATTATTTTACATGAGATTATTTCTCTAATGAAGATGGCCACACCACCATGTCTATTTACGTCCCTGCAAAAGGAGGAAATTAAATTATATGAAAACTCATTCACCATCTTTAAGGAACCTGAATCAAGCCAATGCTTTGTGATACAGATAATATGAAATGAATAAGTATACGCAGTTATAGCCAAATCGGAGAAGGTCGACTTTTTTTGTCCGATTTCACGTAGAACTCATCTCAAATTTTGACATCACATTTTTTAAATTAGTTGTTTGATTAATTTTTGTTACTCCAGTTTCCATATCTTGACTAATATTTATGCCAATGTAATGTGAAACTTTTCCCAAATCTTTCATTTTAAATGTTTTGAACAATTCCTTTTTCAGTTGATTTGTTGATTATTTGTTTCAAAAATCAACAGGTCATCCACATAAATTAAAACGAATAACTTGTCAGATTTGTTAAATATTGTGTAGAGACGATAATCATTTTTTGAACGATTGAATTTTTCTTTCTCCATATACGAATTGAATTTTTTTATATTCCAATATTTTGGTGACTTTTTCAAACCATATATGTATTTAATTTACATACTTTCCCAGGTTCTTGTGTATAAAAATACACTACATACGTCAAGTTGACATGTAAACATTTTCAATTGATTTTCCACGGCCAACATGATTCCGAGGATTATCAGTTTTCTAACCGGAGAGTAAATTTCCGATAAATCATCATTATCCTTCTGTTTAAACCCTGTAGCTATCAAAGGAGCTTTATAACTTGATGGTTTACCTTCATTATCTTTCTTAATTTTAAACACTGATATTCTGTCAAATATATCACATTTTTCAGGTCTCTGTACAATTTTCCAAGTGTCATTTTCCTCGAAGGCGTCTAACTCAGCTTGTATTGCCTTCTTCCGTTTTTCGCTTTCATAACTTTTCATTGCTACTTTTTACGTAATTGGTTTTTTTCTTCTACATCTGTGGTAATATTTCAGGTTGTCACATGTAAATAATGTATTATAAACAAAAAGTGAAACTAGTGACAGTGTTGTGTTAAGTATCGTTATTAATTGCTAGGCTATTATTTTAAAAATTATGTATGTTTCGTCTAGTGTTAGCTATTTTGTAGCCCTTGGTTTAGAAAATATTAAGTATCGTGAGAATGATATGTTTGGGGTTGTGTTTGTGTTTTTAAACTAATAAATTAAGTCAAGTGTGCCTGGGTCCGTCTGGGTGACGCCGAATGTGGAAATATGTTGGGGTGGATGAGGGATGAAGAGACGTGTGTGATTGGTTTTAGGGTGCATGTGACTTTGTGAATAGTTTTTAAGTAGTGTGTATCCGGCGAGAGACGAGAAAGGTTTAATCATTTGTAATTATATATTTTCAATAAAACTGATGTACATATTCACTGTACTTCGTCTATTATTATTATCCTGACAAATACATGAATAGAGAAGAGCAGAAGGAGCATTAATCACGGAAAAAGTTACATCGTATTTAGGCGACAATTATCAGAAGTGGATAGATTGTTAAATTGTTTTATATTCGAGATTGCGACAATTATCAGAAGTGGGATTGAGCTCAAAGTGTCTGAGATTGAACTCTAAGTGTCTGTGATTGTGCGTGTGTCTTCGGAATAATCAGTGCGTGCATCGATTTTATTTTATCGAGTGAATTAACATTATAATTAATCAATGATGGGTGGAAAACGTGGACAGAAGAGTGCGGCAACGGAGAGCTTCTGTAGTGGTTATAGCGGTACCAGCGAGAGTGCCAGGGGTGTACACCTGAGTGGAGTGCGCGAGTTATTGCCGGTGTTCGACCCGGTAAAGGGTGGCGATATCGAGGAGTATATCGCAAAGCTGGAAGAGTTTCAGCGCCTTTATCGATGGGACGACGTGGAGATTCGGCATTACGCCCTGGGCAACTTAGGTGGAGTTGCGAGGAGCTGGAGGGACAGCGTCCCCGCAGGTGACCGAACCTGGAGCGAGTGGAAAGCGCTCCTGCAGAAAACATTTCCTAGCCGACGGTCCTCGATGAGCTTGAGATTAGAAGCTCAGAATTATCGGCGGAAATACACTCAAGATGTGTTGGAATATATTTATGAAAAGTATGCACGGTGCAATCGTGCAAAGATGGACGACAACGAAATAATCGAATGGATAGTGGACGGGTTAAATAATGAACAGTATCGAATTTTCCTCGGTCCACTATTCCGTTATAAAACGGTGTTCGAAGTAATCGAAGCAATTCAGAGTGTTGGTGAATTAGCGAATAAAAATAGTGGAATGAAAGATCGTGTTCCTAGCGGTGAAAAAGAAATTAAAAGTAAATACGGTGTAAAGGACAGACAAGGTGTAAAATGTTACGAGTGCGGTAAATTAGGACATATTGCCAGTAATTGTTACGCGAAATCGAATGCGAGACAAAGTACGACTGCAGTGAAGTGCTTTAATTGTGACGGCGAAGGACATATTTCGCGTAATTGTCCAAGAAAAGACGAAAATAAGAACCGTACTGAAATTAGCAATAAACACAATTCAAATATGTTGCATATTGAAAGTGATGATTCGAATGCAAAATATTTTAAAGATGCGTTAATTAATAATAATCCAGTGCGCAGTTATGTTGATTTGGGAAGTCAGATTTGCGCTCTGAGAAAAGACATTGCGGACAAAATTGGGTTAAACTACAGTGACGAAAATGTGAAAGAATTAAACGGATTTGGAGGTGGTGTAGTAAAACCAGTCGGATCGTGTACTGCAGAACTAACAATAGACAATGTTCCTGCTACTGTTGAGTTCCAGGTAGTGCCCGAGAAATTCCAAGAAATAGATCTTATTGTGGGACATCCGTACACTGAGCAACCGCATATTATCGTGCTAAAAACAGCTGATACAATGTCAATAATAACGGATATAAATGATGTTACAAACAAGGAATTAAAAAGTGTTTTATGGGCTAGAGAAGCTACAGTAATACCTAATAATTTTTTGGGACATGTGAATGTAAAAACAAACATTTGTAACGGTGATTTATGTGTCGAAGGTGGATTACGTGAAAGTGGAGAATTAATACCTCGTTGTGTTGTGACTACGGACAATGCTGGAGAGTCAGTAATACCAATTTTAAACGTAACGGGAACTGATTTAATTATTAAAAAAGACGTTAAAATTACGCGTGGTGAATTATGTAGTGAAGGAACATATTCGCGTGAAATAAATAAAGTTTCGGTAAATAGAAGTGAAGTTAATACTGAACTTATTGGACGAGATGCCGAAAAACTATTAACTATTTTGAACAATTACAAAGATTTAGTTGCGCGTAATATGTGTCAAATCGGGTGTACTAAGTTGACGAAAATGTGCATCGAATTAACAGACGATAAACCAGTGTACTATCGTCCGTATCGTTTGTCTTATTCCGAAAGACAAAAGGTGAGAGACATTGTGGATGAGTTAGAAGCGGCCGACATCGTGGAAGCCAGCGATTCGCCATTTGCGAGTCCCGTCCTCCTGGTGAAGAAGAAAACAGGTGACGTCCGGCTCTGTATCGACTACAGGGCGGTAAACAAGCAGACGGCCAAGCAGCACTTCCCGATTCCGCACATCGACGATCAGCTGGACCGCCTGCGAGGTCACAGCTACTTCACAACGTTGGATCTGTCCAGTGGCTACTACCAGGTACCCATGGAGAAGGCATCGAGAGGTAAGACTGCTTTCATCACACCTGATGGCCACTATCAGTTCAAGAAAATGCCATTTGGACTGTGTAATGCCCCCAGTGTTTTTCAAAAATTAATTAATGTTGTGTTAGGCAGCCTGAATTATGACACAACGTTGGCATACCTTGATGACATTATTATTCCCTCAAAAACGATAGCTGAAGGTTTAGATAAACTTGTAGAAATTTTTGAAAGATTTAGATATGCTAATTTGACACTAAATTTGAGTAAATGTTTCTTTTTAATGTCAAAAATAGAATACTTAGGATTTACAGTGTCGGGAAATGGTATTGAGCCCGGAAGTAGAAAATTAAAAGTCGTGTCAGATTTTCCTGTACCGACTGACCAACATATTGTACGTTCGTTTATAGGGTTAGCGAGTTATTTTAGACGTTTCGTTCGAGGATTTGCAACTTTAATTATACCGATAAGCGATTTATTGCGTAAGGATGTAAAATTTCAGTGGGGAAAGGAACAGGAAATCGCGTTTAAAACGATTAAGGCTAAATTATTAGATAAACCTATTTTAGCAGTATATGATCCAGTGGCGTACACTGAGTTACATACGGACGCGAGTAGTATCGGTATTGGTGCCGTTTTATATCAAAAACAATCAGATGGTAAATTACATCCAGTATCATATTTTAGTAGAAAGACGTCGCCCGAAGAATCTCGGTATCACTCATACGAACTTGAGTGTTTAGCAATTGTAAATGCGTTGGAAAAATTTAGAATATATTTATTGGGGATTAATTTCATTATTCGCACAGATTGTAATAGTTTAAAATTATTAGCAAATAAAAGAGATCTTAATCCAAGAATAGGGAGGTGGTTTGTTAAATTATCAGAATATAATTACGTCATAGAATATCATAAAGCTGAGAGTAATCGTGTAGCCGACGCGCTAAGTAGAAATCCGGTTGAAAATTCAAAAGAAATTTCCATTGACGGATTACCTGTGCTTGGTATAACAATTAATACAAGACATAGAAGGTGAACAACAGAGTAGTATATTGTACAAAGGAATCATTGCTGTAGATAGACTGAAACTAGTGTCGAGAAAATAATTTGTTATTAGTTTGATGAGGGCATCAATATCATCAGGATAGCCGAATTGTGGTAATATTTCAGGTTGTCACATGTAAATAATGTATTATAAACAAAAAGTGAAACTAGTGACAGTGTTGTGTTAAGTATCGTTATTAATTGCTAGGCTATTATTTTAAAAATTATGTATGTTTCGTCTAGTGTTAGCTATTTTGTAGCCCTTGGTTTAGAAAATATTAAGTATCGTGAGAATGATATGTTTGGGGTTGTGTTTGTGTTTTTAAACTAATAAATTAAGTCAAGTGTGCCTGGGTCCGTCTGGGTGACGCCGAATGTGGAAATATGTTGGGGTGGATGAGGGATGAAGAGACGTGTGTGATTGGTTTTAGGGTGCATGTGACTTTGTGAATAGTTTTTAAGTAGTGTGTATCCGGCGAGAGACGAGAAAGGTTTAATCATTTGTAATTATATATTTTCAATAAAACTGATGTACATATTCACTGTACTTCGTCTATTATTATTATCCTGACAAATACATGAATAGAGAAGTGCAGAAGGAGCATTAATCACGGAAAAAGTTACATCGTATTTAGGCGACAATTATCAGAAGTGGATAGATTGTTAAATTGTTTTATATTCGAGATTGCGACACATCTATCAGTAAAGCAAACTTGATTTTCACTGAAACCAAATCTATCGGGCTTTCTTAAAATTTCTCTATTTCTTAAATTTATCTTGTTTTCAATATCAGCTGATTTGTGTCTCTCGATATTTGATTCTTTTTCTTTTTCTTCGATATTTGATTCTTTTTCTTTCTCTTCGATATTTGATTCTTTTTCCTTCTCTTCAATATTTGATTCTTTTTCTTTTTCTTCGTTTTCAGTTTCATGCAGTTGTATTTCTGTTTTTTTAGGGATAAATACAATATTTCGTGCATAACGTTCTTTATTTTCGGTTTTTAAAATATATTCTGTATCCTTTAATATTATCTTCATATCCAACGTGAGACGGTACGCGTCTATATTAATTTAATTTTATTTATTAATTATTGCATAATGTTATGACCATAACTATATTAGAATTTTTGTGTAATTTTTATAATGAAATTTCGATTGATAAAGAAGTTATCAGTACGTATTGTATTTTAGCGGTAGACGTGAGTCAACGGCGGCAGCTGAGAGACGCGCTAATCAGCTGACATAAGCATAAACATTTAGAGATAGTTGGTTTTAAATAAACTTCTCGCTACAGTGTTTAAGAATTTTCGCACTTGTATAGGTGCATATGTGTTCCGGATTCTTTGTTCTAGAGCCCAGACGCCGACGTCATCAAATAATAAATATTTTCAAGATGTTGTCTCAGCATCCAGATCAACCACCGCCGATATCACCGGACGAGAGGGGATGAAGCTGGAGTCCACGTGGAGCCCTAGTTCTGCTGGAGAATATAAGGATCATAATTTGCTACAGTAGGGAGACCACTCATGGTTTCCAGACAGATCTGCGTTGACTCTTGCAGAAGTAAGTTTGAATCTCCGTATATTCCTTTCTATACCTCAAACAAGCGCTTTTGGCTCGGCCAGGCTGCTGATTTCCTTTCTATACCTCAAACAAGCGCTTTTGGCTCGGCCAGGCTGCTGATTTCCTTTGTATACCTCAAACAAGCACTTTTGGCTCGGCCAGGCTGCTAAGTCCATTCTCTTACCGTATTAATTTCCTGAAAACCCATATTTAATTGAAGAAGGTTATTTTGGCAAGTTTTAAGGTAGTTTCTGTGTTTTTGTTAGATTGTTAATTAAACTCAGACGTCTGGTTTTGTTTTGTATCCAGAATCATTTCCTACGAGCTTGGAATTATTGATTTTTCAATTTCAAGATTGAAGGTATATAATATTAAAGTTTTATTTAATGCTGAAAGACAGTCACAATGATAGAAATATTAATTATCATGACTATTTTACTTCTTAATTGTTTATAAAAACGACACAACGCTGGGCATTGGTTACAGTACGAATAAAACCTCCCCAGATGGACATTGGTTACCTATAAAGGAAACTTAGGAAACTTCCGTCCATACGTCGTTGATTTTATAATGACTTATAGATGCGATTGATTATCTATAAAGGAAATTTAGATAATCAATCCCATGAATGGATAAGGAACCTATAAACTTAGGAGAAACCTCCCATTTGTCGCTGCTTCGCCACGACCTATAGCTTGGTATTGTTTGACTATAAAGGAAACTTAGGAAACTAATCCCATGATAGTCATTGCCTAAGGGCCAATCTATCAATATAACAATTACAACAATACTGATCCATCGATTTAACAATGATTAAACAAAGATATTGCTACATTGGCAAATTATTGTGATGACTCTGGAAGTATTACTTTTGTAATATTTTGAATGAATTATATAAAATGTGTAACTTTGATTGCATAAGAAACATTCTGATTTATTTTGATCATATTTGGATGATGGTTTTCTCTCTGTTATGGGGTTTTTGCATCTCTTTTTTGCTGTCTTTCTTTTGGAATATGAATATAAACCTCTGTACCAAATTCTTTAAATTCTTACAAATCTGTATTTTTCTTAAACCATAATTCATAAGGTGTGCTTCCCTGTACTGAACTTGTTTCAGTCCGATTTATGACGTTTACTGCTGCACTTGTAACTTCAGCACAAATTTTCTTTACTAATTTCGCATCGCATAACATTGTCCTTGCTGCTTCAACAATTGTCCGTATCACTCTTTCGATTTTTCCGTTTTGTTTGGGATAATATGCTATTGTTCTTTCTTGTCTTATTCCAATCTTTTCTAATAATTTTCGTACTTCTGAATTATTCACCAATTTAAAATTACCCCTGTGGCTCCCCCGCCACTAACATCTTTGAGGGCCGTGACTTGATGGCCGGTTACCGTACTTCACGCGCATAAATATATCACTTACCGAGATCTGCTTCGAAAGAGTGCCACACCTAGTAAAGGGTAAAAGGCGTGATAATATATTTATATTAATGATTCAATATATTCATGTCGAATTTTGTAGATTTTTTTGTAAGTTTATGATCCAGATTAAAACTTTATATTTACATAAACAATTTACAACCATCTGTTTATTTATATTTTGTGAAATGACAGATTCGTCGTACATAATATTTTAGTTCTACAATATTAAATCAATTGAAACAGTATATTCAGAAATAATTAAACCGTATTTCTTACCTCTGTGAAAACATTATTTACTTTCAATCTTGTAAATGCTGCATCAGTATTTAAATAACTCTAATTCTTGTAAATTTATTTTAATGATTTGTAATTAAAAATTGACCTAAAATCTGTCACTTAAGCTTACGGGCCTTTGGGGTCGTCCGAATAGCAGTTATTCAATAATTTAAGGTGAAGCATTAGATCTGAAGTTCGTTAACCAACAATTTGTTATCGCGTAAGTAGGGTTTCTTGTGGTCCTAACAAAAATGTGGATCTGTATAGAATAGTGAAAAAGGTATTGGCGCGCATTTAAAAACTATATAAACGTGAAGATTTTCTAGAAATTTTATGTTTATTGATTTTATGCTTTTATAAACATAGTAATTGGTTACTCAAAACTATGTGATTGAAGACGCACATATATAAAATTGTTTGTTTGAGTTTTTGTAGACACTTATATTGTAATGCGACTTTTATAAATTATTAGAAAAAATGTCAATAATACAACACACATAACAAACAAATTTATAGTCAGGCAGTACAAACAAAATTAGTATATTATACATATAGGAAGAAAAAAAGTATGAATACTGTGAATATTATTTACCCGAGGATAAAATGTGTTTCGATTTTAGTGTCATAGAAACGATTAAATACTCCCGGTCGTGAAAAATAGTTATTTAAGACACGCAGACGAAAAATGCAGACAATTGCCGGACAAGAGGATATCCTAGGCAGAAAAATATTTTATTTTATCTGAGAATGAACCAATACTTCTGCACTGGAAGAAGAAAATACAATATGAAAAAAAATAACCGACTAAATGTGTTCAATGTATAAATATATGAAAAGATATGCACGTAAAAAAGAGTAATATCAAAAATTTAATCACATGAAGATTCGATTTTCCATCTCTGCATAAAGTTCCCATTAACTATCTGTGGGGTAAATACAAAAATATATCGCATCGAAATCATAGCACTAATGGAAATTATTATACTGAATGCCATTTTCTAACGCGATATATTTCAATTATCCTTCTGATAGTTATCAGGAACTTTATCCGGAGATAAATAAAAATACTGGCACTGGAACGTTATAATTTTAGAAACCTACTTTCATGGTATCAAATGTATTGTTTTCTTTTAAAGTTTATCTCATAAACCTTAAACTGTAAACAATATAACAGATATTTTATTAGCATTTTATTTTGATGAAATATTTGAGGTTAGAAGTGAAATACTTTATGTAACTGTACAATTAAAAACTTTTATGTTGAAAATATCCTGTATTTAAAGATAAATAATATATTCCAGTACATCAAATTATCCTGTTCCACTAGTATGCTCATCTAGAACTGATGAAATAATTTATTATAAAAAAAAATCCATAACTTAGAATATTATAATATAATATAACACGAAAAACAAAACTAAACATATTTCAAACCACAAATTCTGAAATATTCATTTCATGTACATAGTGTAACATTTTAAAATATAACATGAATCATGACAGCTGTCAAAACGCCAGATAATTTTTGCGCTGAGTGTACACCAAAGCCTTCTTCATTAGATTAAAATGATAATTTCGCAAAGTAGCAAGAACAAATTCAAATTTCAAAAAAATATTTCATATATTTAATCTCATCCAAATGAACAAACAAGTAGTACTACATAATCTCTAAACATTCAGCTTTTTGTTATGTGTATGAACAAGAATATTTAATATTTATAATACAAATAAATTTAAATTGAAGTGTAGTGGAGAATGGTATCAAAATTTTAGATATAATTTTCTCAAAAATGCTAGGAACGATTTTATTTAAAAAATTCTGTATATTTAAGAACATGGTCCTCTATTACTCAGAAAATTTGTATCCTATTTGAATTTACAGTTTTGGAGAAAAAACAAAAAATACACAAAAAAGTCCTGTTTTGAGCCATTTTTCGCATATTTTTTTTTTTTCTCCAGAACTGTAAATTCAAATTGGATAAAAAATTTCTGAGTTATAGAGGACCACATTCTTAACAATACAGAATTTTTTAAATAAAATCGTTTCTAGCATTTTTGAGAAATAAATTCAAATTTTGAGTGTAATTTCTTTCTATATTTGTACACAACATTAATGGTATCTAGTTTATTACCATACTTTGAAGTTTTGGCTTCAATATTATATACAATACTTAATAAGTTTCATTCATAATAAGAATAATATTTCGCTTCAAAGAGATCAAGGCAAATCATCGTTCTGATACTAGTTTCAGATCTAATGCTTCACCTTAATGATATACAATATAGAAAATATACGATTTTGGACAGTTGGCAGCTGAATGCGGCCATTTATTTTGATTCATTGTAAACTATGATTTTAATAATTTTATGACATTTTTATCATTACCCTCTATTCCGTAACTCGATCATTATCTGTTGATGATCGATAAGTTACTGACAACCCTGATTTTTTATGAGTACTCTGCAGATTACCACCATTTCGGCATTGTGTGATCAAAATCATTAGCTCTGTTACTTCTATTTTACTTTTATGCAGTTTGCTCTCGTACAAAACTGCCAGTATAAAAAATATTATTTTAAACCACACTTTTTGCGGAACTGTCAGTGAGCTGTCATTATATTATTTTTATAAGAACAGCTACGTATATTAGTTAAAAATGCAAGAATATAAAACAAAAATATCAGGATAAATTTTTCTGATCTCAGAATATCAAAATTGTGTTCATCTGTAAAATAACGAAAGTAAATAAATAATAATAAAGTTATCATTAACTTGTCGATCATCAACAAATAATGATACAGTTACAGAATATAGGAGATTATCTACTTGCATCAATTACTTACTGTTTTTCATAAAATAAACTATATCTTAAAATGACACTTACTGTCAAAGCCAGTGTATTGCAAGGTTAAAGAGTACTCCTCTGGTTTAAATACTTCTTCTTTCTCTACGAATACCACATTTGCACACTATGAGTGTAATTTAGCTTGGTTTCACAGTATAATATTATTTCGTACAAAAATTTTTATTAGGTTTTACGTTATATTTCACTAACCTTTTGTCAATTTGACATTTTGACGTAAGTAACACTTATAAATAGTCTTGAAATAATTTTTATTAGTTCAAAACTCATTTTTTCATTCCTCTGTTGCAGAATTCTGTCTAACTTGTCCTAAAACTTGAATATTTGTCTAAAACGTTTTTTTTGTAACGTCAACGTTTTACTGTATATTGTTACCGAGGACGAGTTTTGCTTGGTTTTACTATATAATTTAACAAACTATTTGTCAAATTGACGTTTGGTCCTAAAATTTTTATGAACATGAACTCAATTCAAAATAGTTGTAAACATGTATCCTCAATCCTCTAATACCTAAATCAATTTACAAAATTTCTCCAACTTGTCTAGAAATTGAAATAATTCTATCGAAAAAATCCATGTGTGACGTCAAAAGTGACAATTTAGGTCAATGATATTCATAACTTAGATTCTATATATTAGAGGTAATATTGTTTCTTATCCATAGATTTGTCAAATAGACGTTCTGTCCTTAAAAACTTTTACATAAACATAAAATCAATTGAACACCATTCAAAATATATATCCGCAAACCTCTATAGCGAAATAAAATTAGAAAATGTCTCCATCTTGTCTAGAAATTGCAATAATTGTGTAAAAAGTTTCATGAAAAACGTCAAAAGAGATTGACAGGTTTGAAAAATTTCGGCTTACGGGCATGCATAGCAACGTGTGCATTCTTCGATCAAAAAAATATACAAAGATTTTCATTTACACGCGGACTGTACTCTGGAAAAATCTGAAATAACCAAAAGGCACTGGTGACAAACATTCTTTAAATCCTAGAAACAAAAACAATCGCACAAACCGTTTAGGCTGTAGGCGATCATAATGTTTCGTTGCTTCTCGCTAGGCTCCGCGGACACTGAAGTAAGATTTAATTGAATTACGATCTAAAACTTTTCATTTCTGTACGTCTGTTCATCTAAAGACCTTTTAATTGACACCAAATAAAATAAGTTTCCAAGCTATATCACTAAAACAATTGACGACAAAAATAAAAATATAATTCTGCACGTGAACCCTTCAAAAAATCTTTAATTTGATACTACACACGATAAATTTTGATGCACTTTCACTAGTACAATTGCCGATCGGAAATAGTTATTTTTATAACAAGTGCCGAAAAAGGCTCGTTACCTGCAAGTGCAGAATTTAACGCACGAGGCTTGCCGAGTGCGGAAATCTGCACGAGCATGTAACCTTTTTCGGCACGTGTTATAAACAACATTTTTCCTACAACTGTGCGATTTAGTAAATCACTAAAATATTATTAAAATTTATAAAATTTATAAAATTTTAATCATATTACATGAGAACGATGTTTTACGGCGTTGCTATGGTTTGTTTGTTGATTGCTTGCGCATTGTTCTACGTTATTTAAAAATATTTAACTAACGTCAAAATAATTTCTTCAAAATCATCTTGATTGGAATAGTACAGTGAGTGATTCTTCTTTATCATTAACACCTCCAAAGATAATTGAAGCTCCGGATCATACTATGTTGGATCTATTTTCGACAATGACAATCAACCTGCTGCTGGTACTTCTGAAGCTTCCGAAATTGTTACCAATAATATTACTGGTAATAATATGAACAGGTACGGAAGAAATCAATGTTTCTTTAGACACAAAAGTTTCCACTTTACATTATGTCAATATAAGCAACTGTAACAACTGTATTAATAATATACACAAACAATAAATATGCAGTATTTCACTTACTCTTTAAATAAAACCATTTATCGATATATTTTACTTTGTTCGGTTCTTTTTATTAATTGTCTACAGATTAGATATACTGCAAATTAAGGTTACGTTTATAAACGTCAAAATATACTACTGCATATTTACTAGTGCTGGTTCACCGTATCTTCTTCTTCCATAAGCGTCTGTGGTCAAAATATGAATTCCGCGCTCGGCGCGAAATTTAAATCGCTGTCAAAACAATATTCTTTTGACAGTTACGTAATGAAGCACTTTCCGCACTAGTGTTTCTTTGCTTTCGGAAGCGCACTTGGTCTGCATTCATCTACTTTCCATACGTAACCAAGGCAATTATAGTTACGTAATAACAAAGAAATCGCACAGTTGTAGGAAAAATAAATATTCTGCACGACACCTCTTCTAAAGCCCTTTCATATGATATCTAACACGATATGATTCGGAATACTTTTTTGAAGATTAGAGGCTGAACTAATAGCTGTTGTATCATCAGCAAACATTATGAGACGACAATTTGAGACGATAAAAGAAATGTCGTTAATATAAATAATGAAAAGTAAAGGTCCGAGAACGGACCCTTGAAAAACACCATGGTGAATAGGACAAATATCTGATTTATTGTCATTGATCTCGACGTATTGGTAACGATTTATAAAATAGGATTTAAGGAAGAGAATAGAGTTTGATTTTATATTATATAGCTTAAGTTTTTTTAGAAGGAGATCATGGGAAACACAATCAAACGCTTTAGTTAGGTCACAAAGTAGAGCACTGGTATATAGACCTTTCTCGTTACTGTCAACAATGTTGTTGACGAAGTCAATTAAGGCTAATTCAGTAGATTTATCAACTCTAAAACCAAATTGAGACATAGTTAATCATTTATTTGATTCAAAATAAAAATTAAGTTGATTCTTAATTGCGATTTCAAATATTTTTCCGAAAATTGGAATAATGGAGATCGGTCTGTAATTATTTACGTCATTAACATTTCCCTTTTTAAAGATCGGAATAATTTTAGATAATTTGAAGATATTTGGAAAATTATTTTCTCGTATTGCACGATTTAGAAGTTTAGTTAAAGGAATCGCAATTACATCGACAACAGATTTTAACATTTTACTATTTATGCCAAAGCAATCGGCGCAATTACTTGAACTGAGACTTATTATGATGCTACGGACTTCGATAAAGCTGAGTTCTTTAATTTCAAAGAAAAAACTTTCATTAGTGTATTTATTACTAAGTTTATCTAGTGGATCAATTTAGGGTGCAGACTGTTGTGATATAAGATCTTCAGCTGCATTAACAAAGAAATTATTAAGAGTGTTTGGCGATAACTCTACGTCTAACTCAGGTGATTTACGCATGGAATTAATCACTTTCCACATAGCATTAGCTTTATTTGAACTTTGTCGGATGAAACTATCATTAGCAGCTTTTTTACTGTTTTTAATTAGCAGTTTATATCTGGTTTTAAGCGATTTTAAAAAATTGTCAACTTGCAAATGTGGATGACATCTTTTGAGATCTGTAAGAAATTGTATATTATTGCGTAATTCTAGAAGTTCAGCATTTAACCATTGCACGTAGTTTGAAGTTGAGTGAACTTCTTTTTTGGGGAAAGCTGCATTTATAGCATTAACGAAAATATTAATCAAAGTTTCGAAACACACGTGCAGTGGATTAGTATTGTTCACAGAATTCCAATCTACAGAACCTATATAATTATAAAATTTGTTCATTCCTGATCGGTTAATAGTTCTAATTAATTTTTTTACAGTTTGTGGTTCTTGAAAAGCAATATCAAATGTCAATAGTTGACCAGACTGGTCGGATAAATGAGTAGCGAATGTTGCGCTGTTGTAGGTAACATTATTGTAAATCGGCCAGTTTATGACAATATTATCAAGACAATTTTGACCTCGAGTGTTTACAATAATTGTAATTATCAAACCAAGAGAATAAAGGAAATCATTAAACATTTGATCTTCGTGAGACTTACTCCCAATGGCGATATTAAAATCACCACAAAGTATTATCCTTAATTTAGTACTTAGGCGATGATAAATTTCATATAGTATACTTAAAAACTCGTTACAATTACCTTTAGGTGGTCTATAAGTACAAATCACTACTAAATCTAGAGATTCAATATGAACTGCAGCAAGTTCGCATATGCCAGATTTTGAAAGCTTGGTTATGTTGTCCAGTGGAACATATTTATAAGATTTTTTACAAAGAATCATTGCTCCACCATAACCTCCGGCACGACAATAGGCTGCAGCATATATATATATGTAAGTTTGTCGCTATATTCACACACAAACTTAGCCTCCTGTGCGACTCATAATTCAAACGAGCCGCTACGAGAGGCTGAGCAAACCGTCATGACTACTTTTGCCACGTGTCGTGCGCAGTCGAGGCAGTCAGCTATAAGTGCGCAAAACATTCGCATTTATTACGAATGACCTAGATTATCAATGTCAATATATTGTTTATCATTTTCATATTGTTATATTGGATCGTAGATCCCTAAGCCGACATAATTGTTGATTCAGGTAATTAACTATTAAATGTTATTTTAGTTCTAAGATTATAGTTTTGTAAGTCTGAAGTTATCATTATTAATTACAGTTTTTACTACATCAACTTGTGTCTGAACCAGAATTATTTAATACAATTCCTATCAACCAAAGTTTCCAACTAGAATAAAGTTAGAAACTTACAAATCAACAATTAAGATGGTAGATGTCAAGGCCAAATTTCGCTTATCTTCCGAAGCTTGGGAGGTCAAGACGACGGTTATAAACGTTAAAACTATTCAAATCTTGGGACAAGAGGAAATTTTTTCTTTCCCTGAAGAAAGTCAACCCATTGCTGGGCACACGGAATTGGCGAAGCTGCCCATAATCAGAGGAGCAGTGAAGAGCCTCAATACGAGAGGAAAGACAAGAAATATCACCGTTTCACTAAATAAGGAATTGCAGGTTTTATATTTGGATGAGGAAGGTAATGTGGTTTTTGACGGTTATTATTTAGAGGTAGCGGACTTCTCCTCCCAACCCACGACCAGCAATCCTTTACCTACTGGTGAAAATCCTATCCGATCTATCTCAAATAATATGATATTAGAAAAATTTTCAGATAAAAATCAAAATGCAAAATCGTGGTTAAATTTATTTATGTTCGAATGTCAGAGATTAAATATAAAAGAAAAACAATTTCCCGAAGCTTTAAAATTATACTTGGAAGGACCTGCCTTAGATTGGTTCTCAACTATATATAAAACATATGCTCTGAATAAACCTTGGGATTATTGGGAGAAGTCTTTTCTGGATACATTCGGTGGAAAATCATGGTATGAAATTGAATACGCTTATTCTTTCCGTTGGCTAAATGGTCCTTTCTTAGATTTTGCTTTGAAAAAAAGAAATCTTCTTATTGATGCCGATTCAGACCTCAGCATAAATTCTCAAATCAATTTTATCGTACTTGCTTTACCGAAATTTATTAGATCGCGTTTAAATAAGAAAGATTTAATTACAATCGAAAACCTGATGACTAACTTGCGACAACTCGATCCGATATCAAACAATAATACGAACGCGAGCAAACCTCAGTCAGAAGTAAATAAATATAAACGAAACTTTGTACCATGTCGTGTTTGTGAAAAAGCGGGCTACGTAAATAGATTTCATCCGGAAAATGTATGTAGAAATAATATAAAATCAGCCGAGTCAAAAAACTAAATACGATCCCGCTTATAAAATTAAGTGTTCAAATTAATAATAAAAATGCTATTGCGCTATATGACTCCGGGGCCAATGTGTCATTAATTAATTACAAAATTTTTGAGAAAATGAGATTAACGAACAACATAAGCGGGATCCAAACAATCAAAACAATGAATGGTCTTACAGACACAAAGGGAAAAGTAACGGTTACTTTAAAAATATTTAATATACAAAAGGAATTTTCGTTTTCGATTATAAAAAATGATTGGTTTCAGGAAGATTTGTTAATCGGACTAGATTGTATTAAATCGTTTCGATTATGCCAAAACGAAAATTTAAAAATCACTCAGAGTTTGATTCCAACTTTTGAAATTGAAAATATTAAAAATCAGAGTTTGAATTCAGCTCTTAATAATGAAAATTTTAAAAATACTCTAAATTTGAATAAAACTCCTGGAAATAACCTTAATAATTTATTAGAGAAATATGATTCGGTATTTGCTAAAGAAAAATTTGATATTGGTTCGATAAAGAACTTCGAAGCTACGATACGATTAACCGAAAATAAATATGTATCAAGAAAACCATATAAATGTTCCATTCCGGACAAAGTAGAAATAGAATCTCAAATAAAAAACTTATTGAAAGCAGGACTTATTGAAGAATCATATAGCCCATATGCCTCCCCGGTTACGTTAGTGTATAAGAAGGATGAAAAAAGAAAATCGCGATTATGTATTGACTACCGCGAACTTAATAAAATAATTGTTCCCGAAGGACAACCATTCCCTCGAATTGATGACCTGGTTCTTCGTGTAGGAGAGTGTGTTTACTTTTCGAAATTAGACATCAATTCAGCTTTTTGGTCTATTCCGTTACGAACTAAAGATAAATACAAAACCGCTTTCGTGACACACCATGGTCACTGGCAATGGGCATGTTTACCTTTCGGCTTGAAATCAGCTCCTGCTATATTTCAACGAATTCTTTCAAGTATAATTAGAAATAACGATTTAGATTCTTTTGCTATAAATTATATAGATGATATCTTGATTTTTTCTAACAATTATTCTGATCATTTAAAACACATTCAAAAAACATTACACGTTTTACAAGAACAAGGTTTAAAATTAAATACAAATAAATGTAGTTTTGCACAAAAAGAAGTAACTTATTTAGGACACACAATATCAAACAATAGTATAAAACCGGTGAATGATCATTTAATAGCTATACAGAATTTTCCCACACCAAAAACAAGAAAACATGTCAGACAATTTTTAGGTAAAGTTAATTTTTATTTAAAGTATATTCCCAGATCCGCTATTACACTAGAACCCTTACATAATCTTTTGAGAAAAAATGTTAAATTCACATGGTCAAATAAATGTAAAGACAGTTTTAACACAGTAAAAAATTACCTCTGTACAACACCAATTTTAGCAATATTCAACCCTACTAAACCAATATATATTCACACAGACGCTAGCTTAGAAGGAGTCGGTGCAATTTTAAAACAACCTCAAGAAGATGAATCTATTAAACCGGTATTTTATTTTTCGCGAAAACTCACTGAATCTCAGAAAACAAAAAGAGCAATATATATTGAATGTCTAGCAATAAAAGAAGCCATATTATATTGGCAATATTATTTAATAGGCCAAAAATTCATAATATTTACTGATCATCAACCATTGCGAAACTTCAATATAAAGAATTGTAAAGATACAGAACTACTCCACATTCTAAATTTCATTTCACAGTTCGAATTTGAAATTCATTATAATCCAGGTAAAAACAATTCAGAGGCTGATTGTCTTTCAAGAAACCCAGTCCTATCTGAAAAAAATGATAATTATGATTCGAAAATAAAAATAGTAAATTTATTAACATTACAAAATATTTTAGATAATCAGAAAGAATTAACGTGTGATAAATATTGCAAAATAAGAGATAAAATTATATACAAAATTTTAAATAAAAGAGAGAAAATATGGTTAACGCAGGACTATGGTATTTCATTACTCAGAAAAATACATGATTCACAAGGACATATCGGTGTCAAGCAAATGACACTAACAATTACACCAACATTTTATTTCAAAAATATGCACAAGCATATAAAAACAATTTGCAGAACTTGTGAAACATGTTTAAAGAACAAAACAAGATTCGGTAACTTTAAAGCTCCGCTATCGCAGTTAGGTCCAGCATCAGAACCACTAGAAATAGTAGCGCTAGATACAATAGGAGGCTTCACAGGAAGCAGATCCCCAAAAAAGTACTTGCATCTAATGGTAGACCAATTAACTCGGTACGCGTTTATCTCCACATCAAAAACGCAATTAGCGAAAGATTTCATAAACCTGGTAAAATCGATTGAGAATAAAGGCAACATTAAGACGATTTTATCCGATCAATATTCGGGAATTAATTCCACTGAATTCAAAAATTATTTGAAAAGCAAAGACATAAAACTGATTTTCACAGCAGTAGATTGCGCATTTTCCAACGGACAAAATGAGCGAACCAATCAAACATTAGTAAATAGAATACGTTGCAAGATATATGAAAACAAAAATAAACCCTGGTCAGTGATCGCTGAACAATGTATTCATGAATATAATAACACCATACACAGCTCAACGGGATTTTCTCCTAATTATTTATTAACAGGAATAGATAACTCAATTATTCCAAGGGAATTAAACAAAAATACGATTGAGAACCTAAATTTTAATAGATCTGTAGCAATACAAAATGCTAACAGATCACATAATGCAAACAAACAGTATTATGATAAGCACACCAAAAAAATTGAATGCAAAGAAAACGATTTAGTTTATATTCAAAATGGTAACAAATTAAATAGAAAAAAATTAGATCCAGTTCGGACGGGTCCGTTCAAGGTTATAAAAAAACTCTCTGAATCCATTTACGAAATAGATACTGGCGGAAAAAAGAAAGACTTGAATATTTTCCACAAAAGTAAAATGATCCCCTATTACCCGGATCCTAATGAATCCTCTCAGGGAAGGGGGGATGTAAGTTTGTCGCTATATTCACACACAAACTTAGCCTCCTGTGCGACTCATAATTCAAACGAGCCGCTACGAGAGGCTGAGCAAACCGTCATGACTACTTTTGCCACGTGTCGTGCGCAGTCGAGGCAGTCAGCTATAAGTGCGCAAAACATTCGCATTTATTACGAATGACCTAGATTATCAATGTCAATATATTGTTTATCATTTTCATATTGTTATATTGGATCGAAGATCCCTAAGCCGACATAATTGTTGATTCAGGTAATTAACTATTAAATGTTATTTTAGTTCTAAGATTATAGTTTTGTAAGTCTGAAGTTATCATTATTAATTACAGTTTTTACTACATCAACTTGTGTCTGAACCCGAATTATTTAATACAATTCCTATCAACCAAAGTTTCCAACTAGAATAAAGTTAGAAACTTACATATATATATATATATATATATATATATATATATATATATATGTAAAGACATATACACGATTTTAACAGTTTAAAAAGTATTTGGGTATATAAATTATATATGAAATGTGAGATTTTGCAAAAATGAGAGTTTCCATCTACGAATATTTTCATTCAAGTTTCGCATTTCTGAGTAAAGTGTATATTTGTTTTCGATACTTCGTGTCATAATGTCACATATTTAACGCCTTATGTATGAAACGATGCAACCCAAATGACAATGTCTGCTCTGAACGATGCGGTGTCTGAAGGATTTTGGTTTCACAATAAACATTGCAAACTTTTATGCCCACAGGCAAAGACTTCTCTGTAAACTGACGATAGTGATAAACTGATGATATACCGTGCACAGAACTACTGTTCTGATATTTCTACATGAAATTGTTTAATATTTAATTTAGTATTTAGTATAAATATTTATATATAAAAAAAAAAGTTGTTATGTAAGTATTTGATTAAGATTTTAGTGTTATTTTAAAAGAAGGACAGATAGACGCAAAAAATTTTAATTATATAGGTAATAATAATAATATTTATTCAGATTTTATAATACACTAACTAGTCGTCAAGACATAAAAACACATAAAATCAAAATAAGTGCTTATTCATTTAAAGACCATTAAACCTATATCAACATAATTAATAGTAGCATAGAAAAACATAACCGTGGTACAAATTAGTAATTTATTAAAAAATTTCTCTAATAGGAAAACCGCGACTATATCTCGAATTAATAATTTCTGGTAAAATTGAGTTGAGATAAAAATTTGTTACTTTTGGTATAATTTTATCTTGCTAAAATGAATTTGATCTATTAATTTTTTCAATGAAAATATCAAGGTTCGTGTACACCATAAAATAGCATGCATTTTTATTACAAATATTTATTTGTTCTTGTACCTGGTACATGTAATTATCATTTTTTTTTAAACAAATTTTACCATCTTTTAGTTCTATAAATTTTATAACTTTTTTTTCTATTGCATCTTTTATAGTCATATTTTGGGCACTGAATGGATATTTTATTTCGCATATTTCGTTATCTCCTATTATTCCATCTGGTGACGCACCCAGAAATGGTATCGCTTCATTAATGTAATATCCGTTTTTATAAATTTTTATATGAGGTAGCTTAACACATTGGTATCAAGTCGGCCTGTGGATCCTAAGAACCCTGGTTCGATTCCCACAGGCGACAAAGAATTTTCACCATTTTAAAAAACTACCCCTGTGGCTCTCTCACCACTAACATATTTCGGGACCGTGATTTGACGGCCGGTAACCGCACTTCACGCGTAAAATATATCACTTACCGAGATCTACTTCGGCAGACTGCCACACCCAGTAATGAGTAGAAGGCGTGATGATATATTTATTTTTTTATATTAATTTTTATATTAATTTTTTTCTTCTAGCATCGCCTTGCTTTCATTTCGATTCAATATTCTGTAGCAGTACTGCCAGTGAATGTACTATAAAGCAAATTTTTCACTATAGTTGCAGTTGATGTACCTTTTCGTTTTTTGCAAATCTTTCCGAAATTAGAGGCAGTTATTCGTTTCAGTCTTTCCTCTTTCCATAGTTGACCTGTAAACTGCCCAAGCGTATTTTGAAGAATATAATTCTTATCAGCTTCTTTTCATTTGTTTAAATATTCTTCTTTGGCCTTTTGTAAATCTTAGTTGTTGAAATCTGCTTTCGGATTTTCCGCGTATGGAGCATAATTACTATCCTGATGACCAATAGTACGATATCTCCTCTTTCCATAACCCCTGTTTCTAATTTTGGACCTAATTTTATTTCTTGTTTTTGCCGCGTGTTTTAAAATATATTTTTCGACCCAACGCTGACTGTATTATTTAATGAAATTATTGTTTTGTATTCATGGATGTGAATGCCATGTCACAACGTGTTTCATATGAATTTTTTAATAAAAAATTAACTCTTTATCACCCACGAATTATTGAATTGTATAATTCTGCAACGTTATTAGTAATATTTTCTATTAAACTATCAGATTTATTAGCTACAAACTGAACTGCTTGTAATATTTTTGCAAAAATATGTGTTGGAATGTTTGGTATCAGATTTGTTTCGGTATCTGTTTTATTACAAAAATATCCTCTCTCTACGCAATTTTGATGATCTCCAAAAATATGACGAGGTCCATTAAAAATACCCTTACTTAGTTCTACTATTTTTCGTGCATTGTTATATTCTGCTCCTTCCTATACTGGATTGCTTTTGTTATACTCCCATAAAACCGAATTAAATTTCTTGCTATATGTTGCCGTACTTCATTTTGCGTATTCATTATATCAAACCCACACGTTTTTCCGATTTGAAATTATCGTCAAAAAAAGAACATTCAAAATCACTGTATTTGATAGATTTTAGTTCTTTTAAGAAATACTGCATATCCACGATTCTTCTACCTACACTATGCCAATCCTTATATTTTTGTACGTACAACAGTAATAAACAGACCCTTACTACGTTCCCCTTATCTATGTGATTTACGGCTTTAAGCGAGAGACATATTTTTTTCGTAAGTTTGCAACACGACATGTTTGTATGAATTGATGGAATGTATAAGAAACGGGCGAATGAACGATTTTTTCAATAACCCGGGAGCGGCCTTAACAAATTGTTCGATTCGCGAATAGAATTAAAAAGTGATCTTCAAGTCGAATGGTTGGGCTATTTGTTATATTATTGTTGCGTATTGGAATTTAGTTCATGTTGATCGCAAAATAATAAAATGTGACTGGATTTGAGAGTAGTGCTGACCAATTTTTAATATTTGAGTATTCATCAGATTTTCCGGATTTGATTTCGACAGGAATTTCATAATTTTTTCTACCATAAAGCCGCCTAAGAACTCAGGTAATTCATGCATTCATTATTGAGAAGAAAAACTAGTTTATTTTTGGTAATTCTTTTGTTTGGAATTATTTTGTAATTCAGTTTTGTCTCGCCACCAGACACGAACCTAATTGTGACTTCTATTTCAGGCTTTTACTTTTACTTTTTTCTTCTTGTTCTGTTCGTCGTTTTCAGTTTGGGCTGTTTGTCTTTCTGTGACGTATCTTTGGGTCCTATTCACAGTCCTGGATAGAGGATTTGGAATTATTGAGGATATAAATCATAGTACTACATGTGACGTCACGAGCACACATGTGACGCACGCCATTTTGGATTAGATGTCTTGGGCGTCAATATTCCGAATGAAGTTTACCCAGGTATTTGACCGTACTCACAACTAAGCCCAAACTCTTTATTATTGTCTTTGTCTATTTTTTTTTGTTTTCTAGTTGGATTTAAAATTATTTGTATTTGAATTTACGGCATTTAATTTCATATATTTTATCGTAGTTTACATATTTACGTTTTACTAATACTTACAGTATATTGTACAAATCCGGTTAAGTTTTTGTTTTTGATTTATTCACTTAGTATTGACATTGTTGACACAAGTTGTGTAGCTTGAGTGTGGAAGAAGTTGTTAGGTCTGCAAGTAGATTTACGTTAATTTTGTGTGCGCTGCGTATCGCGTTTCGTTGGCCATCGGATCGTAATACGTCGCTTCGCGCTGCATTGTTCTGTTTTCTGTCAGGTTTTGACCTTTTTTTGCAGTCCTAGTTGCTCCGGTAGAACAGAGCAACTCAGTTTGGTTTGATTTTATTTCTGAGAATTATTGTTGAGTAAATCTTAATTGGATTTATTTCGTCATTTAGTTGCCTTGAATTTAATTTAATTAAATCATTAGTATTATTTTCATTTGTATTTGAACATTCGTTTTGGAATATAGCCGTTATTTTTTTTAGTTAATTATTTAGTATTTCTTTACGTTATAAAATTTGACACCCTTACGTACCTTGCGAACCACCCCTCTCCCTGTACGCCGAGTATTTTCTAGTTCCAGTACCTTCGTGTTTGGGTATCTCTGACAACGAAAACAACTACGTAGCGCCCTTTATGTTTATTTTAGTTTTTTTTTAATTCGATATTTAATTTTTTTGTGTATCGAAGCCTCTCCTATCTCCACTGAGACAGTTAGCTAGCCGCCTCCATCATATGGAGCAGAATTGTACGCGGTAAAGTACACGCACTTTATACGATAAATTAAAAAAAAGATAATAATATTGTACTAGGAATCGATTTGAGCACTCACTAGTAGTTAGTGTATGGATTTAGTTATTTATTTAAAATGATAAAAAGTAACCTTTAGAGTAAGTTGCACCTAAATATAATAGTTAATAGGTTTACACACGAAACATCAATGTCACGGTACTTGCGACTATTTCTGTAAAAAAATACAATTGTACCCGAATGCTTCAAATTTCACTAAAAACTGTACTGTCCGTATTCTTTAATTGGGTTTAATTAATTTGTTGTGTAGAGTAGCTGAATAGCAAACAAAGAATATAACATTTTGAAAGTAACGTGTCATTCAGAGCTCTGAAATTAAGCTTATTTTAATTTAATAATTCCACTTATATTTTGGATTTGTTTAATGTAAGTAATCGGTAATGACTCTCGCCGTCCCCAAAGAATGCGGCTGTGACGTCATAATAGTTGTCCAGATGAATTATTGAATATGATAGTTGCCCAGATCAATTAATGAATGTGATTAATTTTTTGTGAATGAAATTTTTTTTGTAAAAATTATAATAATTTTTTTTTTTTACACGAATGGACTTGTGATAAATTTTGTTTTTTCCTATTGAATAATATATTTATATCTTGATAACTGGCAATGTAGTAGAATTTATCCCACGCAGAATGGCACCTGTTGTATACATTGGCTTTATCTGTATATGTGGTTGATTTCAGAATTTTAACTGTGGGAAAAATAAAACTATTATTTGTGACATAGGGAGGTTTTTAAATAACTGACTTGGCTTATGTAATATAAATCTAGCGAAATAATATATTTCTTTCATGATAAGTGTCTAGGCGGCATGGTATTACACACGCGCTCTCTGGTAAGCCGACTTGTGTGCTGTGGGGCAGGTACTGACTTGAAACCTTAATATTTGCAGTGTTGTTGAATACAGCCTATTCAAAATAAAATATATATTGTCTTGAAAATGTTTCGTGTTTTCAACAAAAATATGTGACATGGTTTTTGTAATATAAATTTTTCCCCACAAACTATGAGTGTAGATTTCTGTTCCCACGCACACATTTCACGGCCCATAAAACTGAGCATTATCTGCAATACGGCTGTATAGCGTCGATTTAAAATAAATGTCTTTGAAAATTTTATATGTGCAGTCATAATTCATGTTTACTTAAATACATGTAGATTTTTTGTTTCCACACACACACACACATCTCACGCATAGGGTATTTTTTACCTGTTTGAAAACGATAATGGTCAATCACTGCAGAGTACCATAGTATATAAACACGTAAGATAGAATTTTCATCATTATACAGTTTAAACTTCTAAATCGGTGTAGTTCGTTTCAAGTATGTCGCAGTGTATCGAGAATTTTATTCCTCCATCAGGAGTTAGATCCAAGAAAATTCGTATTCTGGACGTGACGGTGGTGTGGCCTCCGTCGAATTTGCTGTCCCCGGTGGATGTCATCGAAGTCGCAACTCCATCAACATCGTCATCAGCATCATCGTCATCTTCGTCGTCGTTTTTGGTCACTGCGGAAGTTCATCCTGTACAGCCAGAGCCCCAGGCGAAGACGCTCAACAAATTTTGGATGATATACTTGGGGGCAAGGTGTCAGACGATGATTTTGCGAAAGTATTGAAGGAATTGACGGAGGCCAAGCAAGAACTACCACCAGCGGACGTCGCCGCTGAAGACGACTACACGCAGCACCTGGTCCTGAGAAAACGCGTCTATCGCATTTCCTCAGGAGATGAGGAGGAGGAGGAGGAGCCTTCGAGGAAGCACCAGCGATCACGCAATATCTCTTTAACGGAATTAGACAGCGAACCTTATGCTCAGCTGTTTGATTATTCCGAGAACGAGTTCGAGATAGATCCGGCCCTGTTAAAAGAATAGCACCTGTTTGTCGGTGCGAGTGCTGCACGTCTAAATCTTCTTTTGGGGGCTGCTGAAACTACGAGTTTTGCGTTCCCTGTAAATAAAGATTACAGGGATAATAACGATAGACTTATAGACGTAACCCCGTTACCTCTAGATTCTACCAGGCACAGATTTATTGCGATAGGGGTAGATCCGAACCCCACTCCCCGCGTAACTGTGAGATTAGTGAGAAATGTGCGTGAAAAAATGTACATCGATGTTAATGACCTTGGCGGTGTTATAATTTTTTTTTAAAAGATTAGACTTAGACAATAAACGTGATTATAATATATGCAAAATAGACTTTAGTGTTGTGGAAAATAAATAATTAATATGTAAGTTTAAAAATGCGCAAGTAATTTTAAGTGAAAAGAACATTTTAAATTTAATTAGTTTAGAGAGTAGTATTAGTTTATTATTGAAACAATATAATATTAGGTTTAAATGTATTAAAAATATTTATAAAAAATTTGTACAAAATGTAGTAATTTTTAGTATTAGAAATAGATTAATTTTACCTGAAAGTTTGTATATATACGTGAGAAATGCTAGCCCGCGATTTACTTTAGTAGCCGAAATTGAAAAACATATAAAAAAAATTAACGTCACTGGAAGAAGAATAACCTTCGTAGTGACAGATCCTCCCGAGGGCAATAACCCTATTACGTGGTTCCAGAAAGGCCTCGAAGATGTTGTTCAGTACGTAATTAACACACGTGTCTGCGCCATCGGGATCGGGAAGAATACGAGGACATGGACTAAGTTATGCAGAATTGTGTCGTAAAAAAACGGGTATTATAGCTATAGACAATAATGACAATTTGAGTTTACCGCGTGCGCTAGTGGTACCAGACTCGTGGATAAGAAAGGATATTTGTTTTAAATATATAGTAAAGGACACGCAGGATTTTCAGGGAACAAAAGCACGCGAGTTAATGATAAAGCGCATGTAAATATTAGTGAAAATAGAGCCGGTATTCCTGAAATTACGGAATTTCAAAGATATTATAAAGGTTATAATATTTGCGTATATGAATATAATAGTCGCGGTGAAGTAATTTTTGAAGGAGCGAGAGGAACAAATCTCCCTAGATCAAATTTACTCCACTATCGAAATCATTATTCTGTAATAAAAAGTTTAACTGCTACATTTTCATGTAACTATTTCTGTGAACAATGTCACGTTCCGTATAATATTAGAGGTGGCCATAGATGCGAAAATATATGTTCATATTGTAAATATTCGCCTGCGTGTCTTTCTACTTTGAATTTTATAAATTGCGACTTGTGTAAGAGAAAGTTTAGAGGACAAATTTGTTTTGACAATCATTTAAAATTTGTGTGTAGAAAAGTGCATAAGTGTACAAAGTGCTTCAAGATATACAATTATAACAAAAATAGACAACATGTGTGTGGTGAAACGTACTGTAAATTTTGTTAAACGTATAAAAATCCCGGCCATATGTGTTATATTTTACCGGACAAAACTGAATTAAAAAGTAAAAGTTTATTTATTTATTACGATTTTGAGACTCGTCAGGAAAAAAAGAATAATGATAATTTAGAACACGAGGTTAATTTATGTGTAGCGCAACAAACGTGCTCAGAGTGTTGCGACAACAACGACATGAAACAAATATGTTTTTTATGTGGTGTTCGTGAACCACTTGAACATTTTCTTTCTTATGTTTTATTACCCCGTACATCTTTTACTTCAATTATATGTATTGCACATAATGCTAAAGCGTTTCACTGTCAATTTATTTTAAAGTTTTTAGTCGAGGAAAGACAGGTAAAACACAAATTAACATTAAATGGATCAAAAATTCTAGTACTACAAATTAATAATATTAAATTCATAGATTCTATAAATTATCTGCCCATGCCTTTAGCGGCTTTACCGAAAGCAATGGATTTACCAGCTTCAATAAAAAAAGGTAATTTTCCCCATCTATTTAATACTATTCTAAATAAAAACTATGTAGGATCGTTACCTAATCCCCGATTTTACGGCCTAGATAATATGTCTACTTCTGTACGACAAAATTTTCTGGAATGGCATGCTAAACAAACACAGGAAAATGCTGTATTTCGTATGGCTACTGAAATAATCGAGTATTGTGTACCAGATGTCGATATATTACGACGCGCGTGTGAAAAATTTAGAAAAACTTTCATAATTGAAGATCTAACTCATAAGAGACTGGAACTAATTAACGCGGCGAAGAAAAAATTCGGTGTTAGGAACACTTGGTCGCGAGATGGGGTCATCTGCATAAAAATTCGTGATACAATTCACAAATTGTCCACGTTTAGCGAGTTTGACAAACTAACCTAATAAGTCTCTGTTGTGACATGTCAAATTCGGTTTACTTCTTTTTATGTTTTGTACAACATGGTTTCTGATTTTTTATATATTTTAATATTAGCTTTGTTGTTAATCTTATTGTTGCACCCACGCTCAATTCAATTTAAATTAATTCATTTGTTTTTTTTTTTTTTAAGGGAAATTAGTTATTTTTATTATTGTATTATTATTATTCTCTTCCTTATATTGGTACCTACAAAGTATAATTAAATAATTATTGTTGAAAATATTACGATTCTGAACATAATATAAACAAAGTAATATACATAAACTCTGCTAGTCGAATTAATTTCTTAATTCTTAAAGATTTCTTTCGATAAATCTTTCTTTCTCTTTGCTATAAACTTGTAATATCTTTACGTATTATCAAATTGATTCGACCTTCGTCCGATATTTAATGTAATTAAACACTTCGCACAGATGAGTTCAATGACCTTACAATAATGCCAGCTGATTTTGTTTTATACCTTGTTTACATTGCACTTTATTTTTTTTAACTATGCTTATTGTTGGTCATCTTAATATCAGATCGCTGTCATCTCATTTTCATGAACCTAATGATTATATTGTAAGACAGAAGTTTGATATTTACGCACTTAGTGAGACGTGGTTACACACTGACAGCAATACTTTTTGTATTAATGGTTATAATTTAATAAGACATGATCGACAGACTGGTCGTGGTGGTGGAGTCGGATTTTATATAAACATGAATATAACGAATAAGGTAGAAATCTTAGAAGATATTAATATCAATAGTTGTAATTTAGAACAGTGCTGGATTAAAATTTTGGTTGGTAAGATGAGGGTAATTGTTGGTGTAATTTATCGTCCTCCCAGTGGGTCTTACGTGGAGTTCATTGATGGTTTGGAATCTTCAATCTCGTCAATATTTTCAGAAGCAGATCAAATTATTTGTGTAGGCGATATTAACATTAATTTGTTATCTTTAAATAGTAATTATGTTAATCTGTTTTCTACTCTTCTTGATGAATTTGATCTAACACAGTTAATCTCCGAGCCTACACGTATAACCCCACATTCAGAAACATTGATTGATGTTCTAATTACGTCATGTAGTGAGATTTGTTCCGAGGTACGAGTAACTGACATGCACCAAATATCTGATCATAGGTCAATTTCTTGTAAAATTGATATTGATCTACTTACAGTCCCTAGATCTGATACGAAACTCTACAGAGATCTAAGAAACATTAATATTAACAGCCTAACTGATAATCTGAATAACTTAGATTGGTTTTACTTTTTCACTTGTGCTGACATCAATGAAAAATTGTACTTTTTTAATAGTGTAATTCTGGCATTATTCGACGAATTTGCACCATTAAAAACGCTTAAAGTGCGTCATGCACCATCTCCGTGGGTTACTGATGTCATTAGATTAATGATAAAATTCAGGAATAATGCTTATTCTAAATTTAAACAAACTAGATCTGTTTCGCACTGGGAGTACTATAGGTCACTAAGAAATTTAACCACTGAAGCAATTAGACGAGAGAAAAAAGCTTATATAGAGTACAAAATTAATAATAGCAATCGCAACATCTGGAAGATCATGAAAGAATTTAGTGTCAATACTGTCCCGCTAAATAATATACCTGCTAACTTATGTGATGTCAATATGCTTAATTCACATTTCATCAATTCTATTCCGTCGTCTGAACCTGATCCTGTCCTTTTACACTTCTATAGTTCCCATAGACTTCTTCAAAGTACTCCTCATTTTTCCTTTTCACTTGTCTCTGAAGATGAAGTAATAAAGATTTTTAATTCCTTAAAATCTAATTCTACTGGGGAAGATCAAATTAATCTTCTTATGCTAAAAATAATTTTTCCTACTATTACTTTGCAATTAACGCATATTGTTAATGAATGTCTTCTTCAAAATAATTTCCCGGATTGTTGGAAGCGCGCAGTAGTCAAACCGATTGCGAAATGTAAAAATCCTTCCACTGTTAATGATATAAGACCAATTAGCATACTGCCTACTGCATCCAAAATACTTGAAAAAGTCGTTCATCAATAAATCGTTTCTTATCTTACTACTAATAATATTTTGCCGAACACTCAATCAGGTTTCAGACGAGGCTATAGTACGACGACAGCTTTGCAACATATTATTGATGATATTGTTGGTGACATTGATAACAAACGTATGGTACTTCTAGCTCTTTTAGACTTTAGTAAAGCGTTTGACACCCTCAATCATGAACTTCTTCTCGCTAAGTTGCACTATATTGGTTTTAATTCTGATAGCATACAATTCATACGTAATTACCTCTCTAATCGTCATCAGATGGTTATGATAGATAATGTTTCATCCAATCAAGCTTTTGTTTCTACGGGTGTGCCTCAAGGGTCTATCTTAGGCCCGCTTCTATTTTCAGTGTACATATTTGATCTGGTTAAATGTTTTAAATTTTGTAAATCTCACATGTACGCTGATGATACGCAAATCTATCTTTCTTTCGACCCTCTAGAGGCTCTCATTGCTACAGATTATATGAATAAAGATTTAGAAGCATTGTCGAAATATAGTTCAGATCACTGTTTACATCTAAATGAATCTAAATCGGTGGTGATGTTGCTTGGAAATGATTACACCAGAAAATATCTGATTGCAAATAATGCCATTAGTGTTAGAATTAACAATATTAATATCAAGATTTCCAACAAATGTAAGAACTTGGGGTTAGTGTTAGATCACAGACTCAGATTTTCAGAACATGTTTCACTTCTAATACGGAAAGCTTACCTTGCTCTGAAAAATTTATTCATGAATAGATTTGTTCTATCTAAGAAGAATAAGATAGTCTTATCTAGCAGTTTGGTACTTTCTATCTTTAACTATTGTGACACTATTTATGGTCCTCACATTACAATGTATGATGCTAAAAGGATTCAGAAGGTACAGAACTGCTGTGTAAGATTTGTCTTTGGTTTGGGTAGAAAAGAACATGTAAGTCCTTATTTGCATAAATTGGGATGGTTAAACATGGATCAGACAAGAATGCTTCATTTTGCGTGTTCAGCTCATCGTATTCTGCGAAACAAATCTCCTCCTTATCTTTACGATAAATTATCTGTTCGCACTGACCATCATGGCCGTAATCTAAGAAACAATCTTAGATTTCACATCCCAAAGTTTCAATCTGCGCTCTTTAAACGGACTTTTAGCTATTTATTTCCTACTGTGCTCAATAACATTCCTGTTCCATTCATGTACCTCCAGTCTGCCGCATTCAGTAAAACTATAAGAAAATTATTGCTGGATAGTGTTACGTCACTCTTTTGATTTAGCATCTTATTTATGTATCGTGTATGCTATATTGCTTTGTTGATGAACTGGTTCTTGTTACTTTTAGTTAATATTTTCTATGTTTATTTGATGTTAAATGCTCTTGTAGTTTGTTGTGCCATACCTGTACATATTGCCTTTCGTTTAATTTGTTAAAAGGTTAATATGGAAGAACAGCTTAGGCTGAATATTTGCCAATAAATCAATATTTATTTATTTATTTATTTAATTGATTGCAAGGTGGATCCTTTTACAGAAGCAGTTACCATTGCTTCAGCATGTAACAATGTTTTCCAGTTGACAAATAACGTCCCATATGGGACGTTATTTGTCAACCGGAACACCACTGCGGCCAGATATGGATAGAAGGATAGAAGATCGGAAACTAATGCGTAAGACAGAGACAGAACAATGATTGATGTGAATACAATTAAATGTCACTAAACTGGTAGAATTAAGTAAATAAAAATTACTAACTAAACATCGGTCACGACAAAATGTAAATATAACCTAAAATTGAATCAATGTTTAGCCACGCGGTATGAATATAAAAACTAAATAATAACTAATTATGAACGAGATGAAATGAATAAACAAAATGATTAATTAGAATTTAGAAAAAGTAACAGGTAAGTATATTTAATTTTTAGGCACAGAAGCTAGAAAATGTATGATTTAAAATTATGAAGAAAAAAAAAAGACAAATAGGAACGTAACAGTACATAACATAAGCGCATAACAATTATAATTACTCACGCTCATTCCTAACAACGAATCTAATAACGAATCTACAAAGATTAGAAAAGATGAAAGTGATAGTCTACGCTTATATTTAAAGGAAAATTCCACACAATGTAGTAACTGAAAATAAAACAAAAAGAAAAGAAAGGAAGGGAGTGTCGCTCTGTGCTTGTTTTTGAAAGTGAATTCTACACAATTGCATTTAACACTATACGTTAGATCTTTTTCTCAATGATGTCTGTGTGTTTATGTGGATGGATGGATAGATGGATGGATGGATGTGTGCAATATCTCATGAACGAGATAAGATTTTTTAATGAAACTTGGTAGTTATAAGTTTCATGAAAATACGGAGAGTTGAGTTAATTTTTAATAAAATTGAAAAACCGGGAGAGGAATTTTACTGGACCACATCAGATATATATACATACAATTTTAATTGTTATGCGCTTATGTTATGTACTGTTACGTTCCTATTTGTCTTTTCTTTTTTTTTTCTTCCAAAAATCATAATTTTCAATCGTACATTTTCTTGCTTCTGTGCCTAAAAGTTAAATATACTTACCTGTTACTTTTTCTAAATTCTAATTAATCATTTTGTTTATTCATTTCATCTCGTTCATAATTAGTTATTATTTAGTTTTTATATTCATACCGCGTGTTTAGCCATTGATTCAATTTTAGGTTATATTTACCTTTTTGTCGTGACAGATGTTTAGTTAGTAATTTTTATTTACTTAATTCTACCAGTTTAGTGACATTTAATTGTATTCACATCAATCATTGTTCGGTCTCTGTCTTGCGCATTAGTTTCCGATCTTCTATCCTTTTTATTCGTTTCTCAGTCTCGCATGGCCAACCTTCGTAACTTGGCGCGTCTTTTGAATATCTTCTGTCCTTTTTCTAATTTTCTTTATCTTACTGCGATTTTCGAAATGTTTGCGAATTTCGCAAAATTTTGCCGGGTGACACGAGTCATAGTTGGAGTTTTAGAGACTACGGTCGTTTAACGGTTTCTTTGAGATTTCGCAATTTTGCAACGGCTAAAAATTACGATTTTTCGTCTTTTGGGTCGTTGCCGAGTGATATCGGGATTTAGTCCGGTGAAAATATTTATTTCCGCGAGTGGAGTTTGTATACTTCCACACGGAACGCCCGTACGGGGATTTGTGTTGCGATTTCTTGGAATCCTGAAGCCCGACGTCCACCGCCCCATCACGTTTCGTTTTTCTCGTCTTCACCAGTTCACCACACCACGGTACCAGCCCGTACATCTGGCCCAGGTGTCCACGTCCTTCGCGTCTGCGCCAGCTCACCTGCAGAAGTCGCGCGAGAGACAGATAAGTGGTCAGAGTGTTTGTGACGAGTGGATAAAAGTAAAGTTGTATGCTTCGTGCGGTTGCACCGTACTTTCATTCTATTGTCATGTACCGACCCAATTATTTGTTAGTTTTATTATAAGTTGTTATTATTAATTGTATATTTTATTTATCATTAAGAAATCCAATATTTAGTTAATAAGATAAATTCAGCATATCCTAAAGTTCATTTCCAAGGTCTCTTCTTTCCCACATTCCTTGTTATCTTGAACCATCCATAGTCCAATTGCGGGCACTAACCTTCTTCCCCTACCATAATCTGTCCGTAATCTGATGGTTTTACTGTATATATATATGTTAGTTTTAGTTAATTAAGGGTTCATAGTTCTTAATCTTAGTTCTGAGTCTTACTGTTCTTACCAGATTGCAATTTTTGTACAAATTAAAAATAAAACAAGAACATTACTTGCGCAACACAAATACGTCGCCTGATTTTAATAAATAATATATATTGGATACTTGTGCATATAAATTGGTTTAGCACTCCAATCCGGTATCCAACATATAAATTGGTGTCAGAAGTCGGGATCGGTTCGACGTATCCGCAAACGTTGTTTTCACTGTGAGAAGATATCTGCTACACGGACTTCCGGTGTACATCTGTAGAAGACTTCCACAGCACGGGACGGAGACGACAACTTTAGTTGCAATCGAACCATATTCATTCATCAGGCGAGAAGCGATATTGTGGTGAGTTCCTGTTTCTTGTATTTTTATGACTTGTTTGTGAAATTGCATAATTCCTTCATTCCCTATTTTCTAAATAATTAAGCATTTCCAAATTCCTTTAGACTTCATTTAAAATATATATAAAATGTTCACGTTAGAATATTTAATGGATTTACTCCCAGAATTTGATGGTGACAGTAACGCACTGCCAGAATTTATAAAACTTGTTGAAGATATTTTTGAAGTAGCCGATCAAAGGCAAACGAAGTATTTAAAACTATATGTAAGATATAATAAAATTATTGGTAAAGCTCGCGATTTACTCGATAGACATTATTACTTGTCAACTTGGGAAGAAATTTCTAAATTTCTTCTTCAGCGTTATCCAAATTCTAATTCACATAATAATTTTTATAATAATAAAAGACCAGAACAAAATCTAATAAAAACTAATTTTAAAGAAAATTCTAATTTTAATAATAAAAGACCAGAACAAAATTTAATAAAAACAAATTTTAAAGAAAATTCTAATTTTAATAATAATAAAAGACTAGAACAAAATTTAATAGAAAAAAATTTTAAGGAAAATTCAAATCATAATGCAAATGTTATTTTCAAATTTAATAATAATGAAAGATCAAAATTATCACTTGACTGCAATAATCACTCTTCTAAAAAAATCATTATATCTCGTTTCAAATAAATTATCTCATTATAACAATTTTACAAAATATGTAGGCAAACATAATCTCAATAATAGAATTATAAAAGTTAAACATACATCTAAATCTAAATCTCATTCATGTCTACAATCAATAAAGCTTAATTATAAACCATTTTTAGAAAAGTGTGCTCGTCAGTCAACAAATTGTGAAATTGAAAAAAGAAAGAAAAATTTCATAAATCACTTGTGTATTCAAATAAAATTAAAGCACTCAAATAAATTTAACGTTCCCAAACAAAATTATTCATCGCTACTAAAATGTAAAATTAATCAAAATTCACCTAATAATATAAATAAATTGGAACAAAATTATAAAATCATAAACAATAATATAATCAAAATTCACGAAAACACAGTTTCTTCTTCTATTACTAAATCTAATTTCAATGATTGTCAAAATTCTCTAGATCAAAGAAATCTAAGAATCTAATTACTACAATTCACGAAGACCCAGACTCTTCTTCTATTAATAAATCTAATTCCAATGATTATCAAAATTCTCTTAGATCAAAGAAATCTAAGAATCTAATTACTACAATTCACGAAGACAGAGACTCTTCATCTACTATTTATAATAATTACCGTAATTTAATTTCTATAAATATAAACCTAATCATAAATTTAATACTCGTAGCTCTAAGTTATTAAATAATATCAAAATTCATGAAGACACAAATTCTTCCATAACTAAATCTAATTTCTATAAATATAAACCTAATCATAAACTTAATATTCGTAGCTCTAAGTTATTAAATAATATCAAAATTCATAAAGACACAGACTCTTCCAATCCCATAATTAAATCTAATTTTAATAATAATAAAACTTTTAAGACTTTAATTAGTAAAATTCAGGACGACATAGTCCCTTGTATTTTAAAATATGATTTTAATAAGCTGCATAATAAAAAACAAAATAAACCTAAGCCACTAAAATATATATCAAATAAAATACCCTTTTTTAATTCACAAGCAACTAAATTGATTCACTTAATGAAATATTATAATATCAAAGATCCTTATAAATATAACAAAATAAATAAATATTATTATAATAATAAAATTATTATATATCCAATTAACAAATATACGAGTATGAAGAACAAATTTATTAATTTATACAGCACATTTTATGTGAAAAGAAAAATGCTTTTAAATTAAACTTCTTTTATTTTAATTAGGTCATATGATATTAATTTATATTTTATTTAATCTTCATATGATTCTTTCATATACCTAATCAGCAAATCGACAGGTTAATGAATTTCGGTACACGTTATTTCATCAATCAATACTATTTTATACTTTTATTACTTTATCTTAATTATAAAAAAAACCCCTGCTTAATAATCTTAAAGATCCAAAATCCATTTCAAATCCTTTTATGCAAAATCTAAACAGTTGTAAAGTATACCAAGAGCAGGAATTCCTCTGCGAGAATATCCATACAACAGCACCGACCAGATTACTTGCGAAACACAACTTTTGTCACAGCATCTCAGCTTCATACCTGATGACCGTGATACCATCGTCCTGTCCATCATCGGAGTTATAGTAGTTTGTGTCGTTTGTATTAAACTTTGTAGGTGGTGCGGTTAAATCATTAAACAGTCCTTGCTGTTTTTACAAAATACCCCCCAAGTGATCCCCCCATTTTCGAAACATTGTGACCTACAGCTGCTCACCGGAAGTAGCCCAATTCTGCAACTCAAATCCAGAGAACGTTATCATTAACCAAGCCCCTCAACACCATGTGCAGAGACAAAGTAGTATTATTCCTCTGTAAATTATTTTTTTAGAATAATTTACATTTTAACAGGGAAGGTGTCATGTACCGACCCAATTATTTGTTAGTTTTATTATAAGTTGTTATTATTAATTGTATATTTTATTTATCATTAAGAAATCCAATATTTAGTTAATAAGATAAATTCAGCATCTCCTAAAGTTCATTTCCAAGGTCTCTTCTTTCCCACATTCCTTGTTATCTTGAACCATCCATAGTCCAATTGCGGACACTAACCTTCTTCCCCTACCATAATCTGTCCGTAATCTGATGGTTTTACTGTATATATATATGTTAGTTTTAGTTAATTAAGGGTTCATAGTTCTTAATCTTAGTTCTGAGTCTTACTGTTCTTAGTCTTACTGGTATTACCAGATTGCAATTTTTGTACAAATTAAAAATAAAACAAGAACATTACTTGCGCAACACAAATACGTCGCCTGATTTTAATAAATAATATATATTGGATACTTGTGCATATAAATTGGTTTAGCACTCCAATCCGGTATCCAACACTATTTTCAGTTATATAATTTTGTGGTCCTTCCGACCTTTAGTTTTGGGAACGTTAATTTTGTTGGCCTTCAGCCGCAACCTTAAGTTGCAGTTTAATTGGTTTTACATTTCCTGCATTTGTTTTATTATTTATCTTATTATATATTTTTGTGTGAACGTGGATGTTCGTTTGTTTTACGCCTTAATTATTTTTCTTGTAGCTTATTTTCTTTATCTCTGCATTTTTATTTTATGTAAATTATTGTTTGCGCCTGCGCTGTGTTCCCCACAGTTCTGCGCGACCACACCCGCTTTATTTGTACGTCGTCTGGCCAGCTTCGACAGTTAGGGCCCTTGTAGTACCCACATTTATCGGGCGTCGGTCTCAGAGCTTGAGGCAAGATAGTTGCTGGTGTCCGCGTTCATGTTTTCTCTCTTTTTAGTTTTTCGGCGTCGCGGACATCCTTTGTGTCATCTTATTTATTTGTTACAATTTCAATTATGGGTTAATAAAATTAATTATCAAGTTAGGTTACCGTTTTTCCTTTCGACTGCCCCGATTTGTTTTTCAGCGAATTTGCAGGTACCGCTCCGGCTGTCAACTTGGAATATTTTGCCTTGCCCTATCGTAGTCTAGCGGATGAGGACCCCTAGGACAGATTACGTGGCGCCCTTTACCCGACCCATACCCTTCTCCCTGAGAAGCCGGCAGCCTTATCCCCGTGAGGTAATTTTGATTACAACCCCCGCGCGGTACGTGATAGTACGTCGAAGAAATATAAATGAAAAGTGAATAGGAGGGATCGGATAGATGTGATTGCAGGTTTTTTGTGTGATGACTGATTTCGATTGTGATAAGTAAATCATTTTCTATGGAAGGATCTATAATTGTGGTTGAAGTAAGGGTTAGTATGGGAATGTTTGATTATTTGATGAATTTAATGAATAAATATTTTATGAATGATTTTAGGGTTCGTGCTGCTCCATTTGATGGAATGTAGCGTGATGTTGTATATGTATGTATTGTAATGGCACGCATCGATATCAATTTATTTAATTTACTTATTGTTATACAACGTTCTGGCTGGAACTATATTGTTGATTTGAAATCGTTATGACATAATATGTATGTATGTATAAATATTATCTCTTTACATTTTTTGTACGTCTGCAGAGAATTACTAGGTACTTGAGTCTACAACATCTGGCGGGCCGGCCAGCCGACACTTCAGGGCGCGTGCTCTGTTTATTGTTTTTGAAGGGATGTTCATAAATCTCAAGGCTGCATTTGCAGGGGCGTATATGTAGTTACAATGAAGACGTTGGTAATTAAGCACGACTATTATAAAATTAAGTGATCTAACCATGGAGGTAATTGAAAATGCGCCAATGAGAATATTCACAATTAGATTATAATTTAGTTCTAACAAAGGTTTAAGTAAGAATATTATGTGCGCCACTGGTACGGATTCACAGTTAATGGAATCTAGGGTTGTGGTATTTGGAAATCTGTGCGATATGGAGATGTGTGGTTCTTCTTTGTTTCAGAAAGGTGTGAAAGATATTAAACAGTACATGACGCTACATTAAAACATCTCCGAGACGGGTGAGAAGAGAACCCACGCCGTCTTCAGAGAAGAGGTGAAGAGGACGGACTGATCGTAGGTCCTCGGGGTGGAGGAAATTTCGACTGACACCTTAAACTTTGTGACTCCATATTCATGATGAGTGATCCCAGACACGATGGTATAAAAATTTTGGAGTGAATCGGTAAATATTTTCAAAGTTTATCCGCTATCTTGGTTTAATTAAATCTGATTTCGGATTCATGATCAGCACCCTCGAAAACCCTCGTATACGAAATTTGGTGCAAATTGGTAGATATTTCCAAATTCCATCCGCCATCTTGGATCCGCCATATTGGATTTATAAAATCTGATTTCGGTTTCGTGATTTGCTTACTTAAAAACGCCAGCATATTAAATTTGGTGGAATTCGGTTGATTATTTAAAATTTAACATCGTTTCCCAAATTTTGGCCGCCATTCTGGATTCGCCATGTTGGATTTTTTCAACCAACTGCAAAAGTTTTTGAGGGGTGTTCTTCCGCTACAATTTAAGTAAAAAACCGACCGAATCAGTTGAGAATTTTTTTTTCTATTCGATTTTTAGAACAAACGCTCGATTTTTTTTGTGGTTTCCGGCTGCCATATATATATATATATATATATATATATATATAAAGAACATAAGCTACAAGAAAAATAATTAAGGCGTAAAACAAACGAACATCCACGTTCACACAAAAATATATAATAAGATAAATAATAAAACAAATGCAGGAAATGTAAAACCAATTAAACTGCAACTTAAGGTTGCGGCTGAAGGCCAACAAAATTAACGTTCCCAAAACTAAAGGTCGGAAGGACCACAAAATTATATAACTGAAAATAGTGTTGGATAACGGATTGGAGTGCTAAACCAATTTATATGCACAAGTATCCAATATATATTATTTATTAAAATCAGGCGACGTATTTGTGTTGCGCAAGTAATGTTCTTGTTTTATTTTTAATTTGTACAAAAATTGCAATCTGGTAATACCAGTAAGACTAAGAACAGTAAGACTCAGAACTAAGATTAAGAACTATGAACCCTTAATTACCTAAAACTAACATATATATACAGTAAAACCATCAGATTACGGACAGATTATGGTAGGGGAAGAAGGTTAGTGTCCGCAATTGGACTATGGATGGTTCAAGATAACAAGGAATGTGGGAAAGAAGAGACCTTGGAAATGAACTTTAGGATATGCTGAATTTATCTTATTAACTAAATATTGGATTTCTTAATGATAAATAAAATATACAATTAATAATAACAACTTATAATAAAACTAACAAATAATTGGGTCGGTACATGACAATAGAATGAAAGTACGGTGCAACCGCACGAAGCATACAACTTTACTTTTATCCACTCGTCACAAACACTCTGACCACTTATCTGTCCCTCGCGCGACTTCTGCAGGTGAGCTGGCGCAGACGCGAAGGACGTGGACACCTGGGCCAGATGTACGGGCTGGTACCGTGGTGTGGTGAACTGGTGAAGACGAGAAAAACGAAACGTGATGGGGCGGTGGACGTCGGGCTTCAGGATTCCAAGAAATCGCAACACAAATCCCCGTACGGGCGTTCCGTGTGGAAGTATACAAACTCCACTCGCGGAAATAAATATTTTCACCGGACTAAATCCCGACATCACTCGGCAACGACCCAAAAGACGAAAAATCGTAATTTTTAGCCGGTGAAAAATTGCGAAATCTCAAAGAAACCGTTAAATGACCGTAGTCTCTAAAACTCCAACTATGACTCGTGTCACCCGGCAAAATTTTGCGAAATTCGCAAACATTTCGAAAATCGCAGTAAGAAAGAAAATTATAAAAAGGACAGAAGATATTCAAAAGACGCGCCAAGTTACGAAGGTTGGCCATGCGAGACTGAGAAACGAATAAAAAGGATAGAAGATCGGAAACTAATGCGCAAGACAGAGACAGAACAATGATTGATGTGAATACAATTAAATGTCACTAAACGGGTAGAATTAAGTAAATAAAAATTACTAACTAAACATCTGTCACGACAAAAAGGTAAATATAACCTAAAATTTAATCAATGTTTAGCCACGCGGTATGAATATAAAAACTAAATAATAACTAATTATGAACGAGATGAAATGAATAAACAAAATGATTAATTAGAATTTAGAAAAAGTAACAGGTAAGTATATTTAATTTTTAGGCACAGAAGCAAGAAAATGTACGATTGAAAATTATGATTTTTGGAAGAAAAAAAAAAGAAAAGACAAATAGGAACGTAACAGTACATAACATAAGCGCATAACAATTAAAATTACTCACGCTCATTCCTAACAACGAATCTAATAACGAATCTACAAAGATTAGAAAAGATGAAAGTGATAGTCTACGCTTATATTTAAAGGAAAATTCCACACAATGTAGTAACTGAAAATAAAACAAAAAGAAAAGAAAGGAAGGGAGTGTCGCTCTGTGCTTGTTTTTGAAAGTGAATTCTACACAATTGCATTTAACTCTATACGTTAGATCATTTTCTCAATGATGTCTGTGTGTTTGTGTAGATGGATGGATGGATGGACGGATGGATGTGTGCAATATCTCATGAACGAGATAAGATTTGTTAATGAAACTTGGTAGTTATAAGTTTCATGAAAATACGGAGAGTTGAGTTGATTTTTAATGAAATTGAAAAACCGGAAGTGGAATTTTACTGGACCACACCAGATTTATATATATATATATATATATATATATATATATATATATATATATATATATATATATATATATATATATATATAATCTGCGTAAATCATACCGTGGTTGGTATCATATGAAAGGGCTTTAGAAGAACTTTTAGATAGCATTAACTATAAAATGATATTTTACGTCCGGCAATTATTTCGAATAAAAAATTATTCCGAATCATATCGTGTTTGATTGCTTTAGAAGAGCCGGCGTGCAGAATATTTATTTTTTCGATTGGCAATTGTTTTAATTTTGTATATTTCAAAACCTTAGATTTGGCATCAAATGAAAAGTCGTTTGAAGAGCTCGTGCAAAATTGCAAAATTTTAGACAGCCAATCGTTTTAGTTAAATTGTCTTTGAAGTTTTTAGTAAGAAAATCTACTGCAATTTTGACATTTTTCTATGAGCATGTCGCATTTTTATTTATAAATTATTTAAATGTTAAATTTTTGGAAGTAGTTTTCAAATATTTTACGCATATTAGGGGAATGAGGGGAATTTTTTTATTATAATTCCACATTTCAAATATGTTTATTTCAAAAGTAAATTTTTGAAAGTCCACTATGAAATTGGTTTTAATACAAAACGTCAAATTGATAATTTTTATAAAGTATACAGGTAAACCCAACCAAAATTGTCCTTGGTAATAATATATAGTAAAACTGAGCAAACTTGTTTCACGGTAATGTACATTTAAAAAAACATATAACTAGAATTAGAATTAATTTTGGCACTTCTACATTTTTTACCGACAATTGTTTTATTGAAAGTGCTTCATAACCTATTGTATTTGTTATAATATAAAAGTTCTTTTGACGGTTATGCGTGAAGAATTGAGATTTTTTTTTATTCAGCAATTGTTTTTGCGAAAGTGCTTTAAAACCTATGGTGTTTGGTATCAAATGAAAGATCTTTCGAAGGACACGCGCATGAAATTAAATACTTTTCTATTAGAAATTGTTTTAGTAAAAGTGCTTCAAAACGAACAATGCTTGATTTCAAATGAAAGGTCTTTTGAAGAGCTCGCGTACAGAATTGGAATTTCTCCGATCGACAATTGTTTTAATAAAAATACTTCAAAACCTATCGTATTTAGTAAAAATGAATAGTCTTTTGAAGGGCTCGCGTGAAAAATTGATGTTTTTTTAGATCGGCGATTGTTTTAATAAAAGTTCATCAAAATTTATCATGTTTGATATCAAATGAAAGGTCTCTCGAAAGATTCGCGTGCGGAATTGGACTTTTGTTCGATCGACAATTGTTTAGTAAAAGATTTTTGAATCCTGTCGTATTTGGTATCAATTAAAAGGTTTTTAGAAGGATAGACGTGTAGAATTGAAAAGTATTAGATTGGTAAAAATTCAATCAATATTGTGTCAATTGTCTTACAAAAATGAATCCTACTTCAGTGTCCGCGGAGCATAGCGTGAAGGCCTGGCAAAGCCAGGCCGACCGCTAGTCCATATACTAAAAGCCGTAGGTCCTATATATATTTGTATGGATTCATCACGGTCAATTGCTCACCTCTACAGCCTAGACGGTTTGTACGATTAATTTGAAACTTATTTTATTTGATAGAGGTCAATCATGGGGGGTGCCTTTTGTTAGTCTAAGATTTTTCGTGCAAATGATGTGCGAGAAAACTTGAAAATACCTACGTTTTTGGGGCAAAATCAGCTAAGAGTGTGGTGGCTTTGGTTTTTTTAAGAAGAACGTCTACGATCGATTTGACATTTGTCAGCGGACATGTCGCATTTTTAATTATAAATTACTTAAATATGAAGTGTCTATGAGTAGTTTTGAAATATTCTACACATATTGGGGAAATGAGGGGACGTTTTTATTATAATTAGACATTACAAACATGTGTATTTAAAAAGTAAATTTTTTACAGTTCACTATGAAGTTGGTTTAAACGTCAAATTGACAAGTTATATAAAGTATACAGGTAAACCAAACAAAAATTGTCCTCGGTAAAAATATATAGTAAAACTAAGCATATATTGTTCACGGTAATCTACATTATACACAATTTTATTATTATTTATTTAAATTTATTATCGATATTTATTTTATTGTTGTGTTTCAAAAATTATCGTATTTGGTATAATATGAAAGTTCTAAAGGTCACGCATGTAGAATTAAGATTTTTTTCAATCAGCAATTGTTCTAGTGAAAGTGCTTCAAAACCTATCGTGTTTGGTATAAAATAAAAGGTCTTTGGAAGAGCTCGCGTACAAAATTGAATATTATTCGATCGGCATTTGTTTTAGAAAAAGTGCATCAGAATCAATCGTGTTTGGTATCAAATGAAAAGTCTATTGAAGGGCTCGCATACAAAATTGAATATTATTTGATCGGCAATTGTTTTAGTAAAAATACATCAAAACCTATCGTGTTTCGTATCATATGAAAGATCTGTTGAAGGGCTCGCGTTCAAAATTTAATATTATTCGATCGGCATTTGTTTTAGTAAAAATGCATCAAAACCTATCGTGTTTGGTATCAGATTAAAGATCTTTTGAAGGGCTCGCGTGCAGAATTCGAATTTGTTCGATCGGCAACTGTTTTAGTAAAAGTGAATCAAAACATATCGTGTTTGGTATCAAATGAAAGGTCGTTTAAAAAGTTTGTGTGCTGAATTGGATTTTTTTTATTGTCAATTTTGTAGTGCCAGAGCTTCGTATGCTATAGTGCTTGGTATCAATTAAATGTATTTTAAAGGACAGACGTGCAGAATTTAAAACTTTTACTTCGGAAATAATTTGATTTATATAGTGTCAATTGTCTTACAGACGTGAATCCTATTTCAGTGTCCGCGGAGTCCATATACTATAAGCGTAAGGGGTATATATATATATATATATATATATATACAAAAATTTCAGAAGTAAACAAAATAAGAAAATCTAAAAATATGTCAAAATGATAAATATAACAATAATTCTAATTTATTTTCACATATATTTTACCACAAAGTAATTTTTAATTCATTATTTAAATAAATTTCAACTTACATTTAAAATACAAATTTTAACTACTGTATGAAAACCGCTATATATATAGTCAATTAAGCAGTATAATTTTTTTATTTTTTCATACCAAACATCAACATAATTTGAAAAAAAGCAAAATTCACTAGAAATGCCACCAGATTGATTTAAAATTCACTGGAATTTAGACAAGCCGTAAATTTATAAAATAAGTTGTTTTTCATTATCAAATTCACTAGATTTAGTGATAAAATTATTATATTGGCATCGCATTTGTGAATGAAACGATTTTGTATGCTATTCAATTATTGTGCATTGTGCTATTTGAAAAGTGTTATTTCTCTCTCAATATATTTGCCGCTTATGATTTTTGAATTTTAAATTCATACCATCCACAAGACACAAAACAGTGTCTTTAAGAAGCCAACAAGTATTTAGAGACAAGTAAGTATTTATAAAGCAAGATCTTAAAGATGATACAAACGTTATCATACTTATTACATGCAATATTTAATTCATTTCGAATATATTATATAATTTATACTGATGCATGTTATGCAAAATGGCGAGTGTAAAATTATATTATTATTTTTGGATTCTGAGCAACTAATATTCAATATTAAGTTTTATACAAATGACATATTTTCACTTACCAGCTGTAATTTTGTTTTATAAATTTAAATATCAAATAAAATTTACATTATAATAGTAGTATGTAATGAACAAAAATTTACTAAATATTATGGGTATCGTCAAAAAATTTCAAGGTTAAAGCAAACTAAAATTTTTATGTTCTATTTTGGGCGCGTTTTCAACTATCTCACTTAATCGAGCTGAAATTAAAATACCAAATAATTAGATTTATATAGTTGTAATTAATATATTATTCTAATCAATATATTATCGCATCACGCATATTTGTTGTAATAAATTTATAAATTGTCATAATCAACGAATAAATATTCTGATATTTTGCAAGAACCCCATCTAAGCTTAGTATTAAGCCCGTCTGACACGATCAATTTTAATGTACATTTTTTAGTTCAATTTTAATGTACATTTTCCATGTACATTAAAATTGAAGACAAAAATTCCTGTATGCAACGACGTAAATTTTCTGCTAGATGCGCATGCGCATTTCGATTCGTTTTGAAAATATGTTGGTATTGAATTAGGGTCTTTGTGTCAGAATCTAAATTAAAATTTATATATGGCAGTTGTAGTGGCAAGGCTTATTTTTGTACTTCTCTATTAAAACGGACACCCGTTGCCGAGACTACGATGTTTTGATTAAATAATGATACAAATAGAAAAAATGAGGTTCATGTTTGACGTTTTAACAAAACACAATGCCGTGCACTGCGCGCAGCTTATTTGTGCATTTAATTGAAGGAAATAGAACCGGTTCTATTTTGTCATGTACATTAAAATTGAAGGAAACATTGTAGTGCGTGCGCATTTATGATACGTTCAATTTTTTACCTTGTAAAAAATGTACATTAAAATTGATCGTGTCGTACGGTCTTTAGAATAAAATTCTATCAAAATAGTGTTTCACATTAAAATTACTTTAGATATTTTCCAACAAAATTTTATTAGTATCTACCAATTTATATTATAATTAATATATATATTATATTACGATCATAATATTATTCTAATTAAAACATATTTCACATTTAACTTTCAGAATATTGATAGGTATCGTCCACACTTTCCTGTTTCCTGTTTTTTAGTAAGTAATTATCTACATCTACTAGCTACATACCAGGAAAGTATACTACGGCATACAAGTAAGTGACATATTTTCAATATTTAATAGAGTAGAATTGTATATTAAGTATATTTTAAAAATTAAATTACACAGGTAAAAATAAAATAGTTTGTAACTAAATAAGTAATAATATCTAATATTTACCATTCAATTTATTTTTATTCAAGTGTAGGTACAGTTAATTTATATACGTTCATAATATAGGAAATACATTAGCAAAATGCCCAAAAAAACTCGAGTACAACGTAAAAAGAGGAGCTATAGATACGTAAAAAGTAGAGATAAACAAGAAGTAAATACTGATGATATCAATACTGTGGATGTAGAACAACAGAACTTTCAAAGTGATTTGATAGAGAATGATATAAATACAATTCTTAATCCTAACGGATATTTAGAGGATATACACATGGACGTCTACTTCACACTTCTTCGAAATGTTTCTGAATACAGACCACAGCCTACTTATTTAACATCAAGACCAGAACGAATTACCGCTATTTTACAAGGAACACGACATATTCAAATATTGTACTCAGGAAACTCCGGACCCGGCATTGGCCATTGGATTTGTTCGTATTACGATGGAATTAATATAACAATTTATGATTGTCTACATAGTAAGCAATTACATCACAGTACCGAAATATATTTAAATAAATTATTTCCATTTCATCCGACAATAATATTTGCACAAGTTCAACAACAATAAAATATGTATGACTGTGGTTTATTTGCAATGGCATTCAGTACAAGCTTATTATATAACAAAAATCCTGCACTGGAAATTTACGATGTTACTAAACTTAGGACTCATGCAGCACAAATTTATAGATCAAAAATTATGTCATTATTTCCGACATTGAATCGCCAAGAACAAATACATCAAAATTATTTAAAACGGAAAGTAGTAGAAATTGAAAGACAAAATACACAACGATTAAAACACAATAAAGAAAATAAAGAAAAATATATTAAAAACGAAACGATTTCCGAAAATAAACAAAGATTAGAAGAACAGAAAATTAATCAAAGAAAATATATTGAAAATGAATCTAGCGATGCTAAAAATAAACGACTTTGAAAACAAAGAATTTTTCAAAAAAACCTATATTGAAAAAGAAACTAACGATGCTAAAGCTAAACGATGCTAAAGCTAAACGACTAGAAAAACTGCGAATTAATAAAAAAATATATATGGAAAATGAAACTAACGATGCTAAAGATAAACGACTGGAACAATTGCGAATTAATACAAAAAAATATATTGAAAAAGAAACTAACAATGCTAAAGATAAACGACTGGAAAAACAGAGAATTAATCAAACAAAATATATTGAAAAAGAAACTAACATTGCTAAAAATATACGACTGGAACAAATACGAATTAATCAAAAAAAATCTATTGAAAATCAAACTAGCGAAGGTAAAAATAAAAGATTAGAGAAAAATAAAAAAAAAATTCAAAATTATATCCAGAAAAAGTATATTAACGCTCCGGAACTAACATAGCCTGATGAAAACGCAAGCTAACATCGGTCTCAAAGACCGACTCGAAAAAAGTAGCTTTAAATTAAAAAAGGAGAACTTAGATTTTTTTACATTTATTGTAAGGCATAAGCATGGCTGTAACCTGTTTTTAAGTTTATTGAACAGTTTAGTACTATACAACAACATTTCAAAGGTAAAGTATAAAGAAAAAACGTAATTTTAGAAAAAAATCAATAAATTAAAATACATCTCTTTTTTATAAAGTGTGAGTATGACAATACATTCTAGGAACATTAATAACTTATGAAAATACAAGTAGAACACATAAATGTTGTTAAGTAACTGCAATTTTATTGTTAAATATGCTCTATTATTTACATGCAATTTTTACAAACAGGGGTCAAATGTTCTATACACATGAACTTTTTACATAAGACGCTGCAGTCGTCTCTGTTCATCTTCGTAACTGTACGCCATTTTTTACAAATTCTTCTAAAAAGTATACAAATATGTTAATGAATAAATTTGCAACTTACTTTTCACTTACAGCAGCCTGTCACTTCACAACTAACATCAGTCTTTGACACCGAACTTCCTTATATCTCAGAAAGTATCAAAAGTAAAAAATTGTGTATTTAACACTGTATAGAAGCAGGCGAGTTAGGAAGGTACTGGTTAGGACTGAACTGCAATCGAGCAGATTCAACAGTAATCGGGAAAAATCGAACTGGGCGGTCTCCTAGACAGCATGTTAGTCACGGAGGGTTAAAGATGAAATACCGGCAAAAAACCATGAACGTTTAAAAAGAAGAAAAATTATTAAGAAAAATTTACAAAATACTCAAAGTATATATAAACTGGCATGTAGATGTCTAGAGGAAATTATAGACGTTTATAGCTTAGGCAAAATGAATGTTATTTGTAAGTCATGTGCTTCAAAAAATTCTAAGTATGAAAAACCGACGGATGGAAAATTTACACACTATTGTCGTAAAGGAAAATTGATACCTGATCAACTAAAACCGTACCCTGAATATTTGAAAGATTTACTTACCAAACAAGATGCTGAAAGTAGGAATTTTAGAGAAAATATAAGAAAATTTAATAGTGCACTAGCTTTTGCATCCATGGGTGCTCAAATATCTCCACCGCCAGGACAGGGTCCATACGCATTCAGAATTCATGGCCAAATTTATCACAACACAACTTCACTACATCCGCAAAACGGAGTTATGGAACAATACGCTCAACTATATATAATTGATACTACGGAGGCATTAATGAAGCGAATGAATGTAGAAAGTAATAAAAAATGTAACATCGAAATTATGGGACAACTTTATTTATTGATTCGTGAAATAAATCCGTATTGTGAGGCATTTATGATGTTAAAAGAATTAGAGGATTTAAAAATATCCAAAGCTAAGCAAACAAATACAAAAATACCAGAAATAAATTTGTGGATCTGCAGTGACAGAAGTAAAGATAAACGACGCTATAATATACCAACTAGCAAAGAAGTTGCAGTAGTATTCAGCTCCAATGATGGTGTTCCACCTGTTAACCGAGATATCTGCATTCATCCAAGAGGACAGGCCAGTATTCGAATAAATCAATATAGCGCAAACTGTGATCCAATGGTCTATCCATTACTATTCCCTCACGGTGAGCCAGGATGGGCAATTGATTTGAAACAAGCTGATAGTACAAAAAAATTATCAATGCTACAATTCTATATGAACCGTTTAGCAGACCGAGACCATTTCAATCCCTGATTGCATGCTGGAAAATTGACTCAACAGTACATAGTAGATGCATACGTAAAAATTGAAAGTGAACGATTAAACTTCATCCGACTAAATCAGACCCGTCTGAGAGTTGAACTGTACAGCGGACTTATGGACCATATTAATAACGTTGCAGCTAATGAAGGAGGAAAACCAGGTACAATGATAATTTTACCCTCTACTTTTCAGGGAGGTAGCCGATTTATGTCGAAAATGTATCAAAACGCCATGGCAATAGTACGAGAATTTGGTAAACCAGATTTATTTGTTACAGTAACATGCAATCCCAAGTGGCATGAGATTACAGATCAGCTAAAAGAAGGTCAAACTGCATCAGACAGGCCGGACTACCTAATATGCATTTACTCTTAACTATTGATGAAAAAGATAAAATTAGAAATAAAGAAGACATCGATGCATTAGTATGCGCAGAAATTCCTGATGAGGACAAAGAACCAGACTTATATAAAATTATCAAAACACACATGATACATGGACCTTGCGGGACATTCAATATAAATTCACCATGCATGGAGCATAACAAATGTTCAAAAAATTATCCAAAAGAATACCAAAATGAAACTCGTGAAAATGTCAATAGATCTCCACTTTATAGAAGAAGAAATAATAATGCAAAAATTTATATTTTATGGAAGAACGGTACAGTAAAATATACTGTAAACAATCAATGGATAGTACCTTACAATCCGTACTTAAGTAAAAAATACACAGCACACATAAATGTTGAAGTAGGTTCATCAGTAAAAAGCATAAAATATATTTGTGACTATATATGTAAAGGACATGATATGGCCGGTGTCAGACTTGGTAAATTAGATAAGAATAATGTAGTTCAGTGGGATGACATTAAGGGGTTTTTAGATGCACGATATGTTTCAGCTCCAGAAAGTTGCTGGAGAATGTTAGAATATCCATTACATGAGAAGTCTCATACAGTTTTTGAACTTGCTGTACATTTACAAAATCAACAAGCAGTAGTTTTTGTATCAGGCCAAGAGAAAAAGGCACTAGACAGGGCTGCAAAAAAATACAACACTTACCGCTTGGTTTTCATTAAATCAAACAGATAAAACCGCGCAACAATACCAATACATGGAAATACCAAAACACTACATATTTACTAAAGATAAAAGCATAAAAGTGGAAAGCACGACAAAGAGAAACCAAGCCTGTAATAGGCAGAATAATATCTGTAAGTCCCAAAGATATTGAACGATTTCATCTAAGATTACTACTAATTCACACACCAGGAGCTATAAATTACGTAGATTTACGCACTGTAGACGGTAAGATTTATAATTCTTTTCAGGAAGCTACCAGAGCAAAAGGTTTACTAGCTAGTGATGATGAATGTGATAAATGTTTACAAGAGGCAGTACTAGATAAATTTCCGAAACAATTACGAGAACTCTTTGCATATTTAATATGTTTTCAAACAATTTGTAATGTTACTGTATTATGGGAAAATTTTTAAAATGATTTAATGGAAGATTATCTCAAACATTATACCAGAAAAGTAGCGGAAAGTAAAGGTTTAACACACATACAGCAAATATTAATAATGCAAGGATTTCAACTAAAGGATTTCAGTCTTCCAGAACCAGAGAAAATAGATAATGCCACAGATATAGACGATATCATTGATGTTTATGCAGAAAAATTAGAAGGGAAAAGAAATTTTGCTTTATTTAATAATGAACAAAAAGAAATTGTACAACTGATATTGATTGCTATAAATGATCAAACATGTAAAAAACGATATTTCTTTGTTGACGGTCCCGGTGGAACCGGAAAAACATTTCTATATAATACAATTATTAGTAGTTTAAGAGGAGAGGGATTATTAGTATTACCAGTAGCATGGACCGGTATTGCAGCAACATTGTTAAAAGGAGGCAGAACAGTACATTCTACATTCAAATTACCAGTACCAGTTACTGAAACAAGCGTTTGTAAAGTAAGAGGAAACAGTGAAGCAGGAAAATTATTAAAGCAGTCATCATTAATAATATGGGATGAAATTACAATGGCTCCTTTACACGCATTGAAAGCCGTGGATTTAATTTTACATGACTTAATGGACAACAAGATAGCTTTCGGAGCAAAAACTGTCGTATTAGGAGGTGATTTCCGACAGTGTCTCCCGATTGCTAAACATACCAATCATAGGACAGCGATAATAGAAATTTCAATGTTACGGAGTTCACTTTGGTATTTATTCCATAAGCTATCACTGATGAAGAATATGAGAGTTAATCAAAATGAAGTAGAATTTTGTGAATACCTATTAAAGGTGGGAAATGGTTTAGAAGATAATGTTACAATACCACAAAAATGTGTAGTAACTGATTCACTAGCAGATGCAATTTTTGGAAAAGAAGATATATAACCAGAAGATATTTATGAATTTATTAATCGAGCAATACTGTCACCAAAAAACGAAGATACAATGACACTAAATGACATCGTCCTAAATAAACTGAAAGGAACCATAAAAACATATTACAGTGCAGATTCAGCTGAATGTGATGAACACAACAAAATAAATTACCCCACTGAACTCTTAAACAAACAGATGCCCACTGGTATGCCACCCCACAAACTGTCACAAAAAATTGGAGCAATTGTCATGATGTTACGTAATATGAATCCTAAACGCGGACTTTGCAATGGTACAAGATTAATTGTAAAACAAATGAAAACTAATTATTTAGATTCAGAAGTAGTAACAGGACAAAGTAAGGGAAACAGAATATTTTACCACGCATAGATTTCAGGACAATCGACAGTGATTTACCATTCGCTTTAAGACGTAGACAATTTCCAATTAGACTTGCGTTCTCAATGACAATTAATAATTCTCAAGGACAAACATTTGATTACGTAGGAATAAATTTAGAAAAACCAGTATTCACACACGGACAATTATATGTGGCCATGTCAAGAGTCAGATCTTTCGACAATTTGAAGATAAAGTTACCGAATGAAGCAATAAATAAAAAGGTGAGGGTAATACAACAAATATAGTTTTTAAAGAAATACTCGAAAAGTAATACTTGAAAATCCCCAGGTACAGGTAACACTATCCTATATTAATCATGTTTAGTAATTTCATTAGAGTGTTTATCTGCAATTGTGTGAAATTCACTTTCAAAAACAAGCGCAGGGTGACACTCCCTTCCTTTCTTATCTTTTAATTCGTTTTCAGTTCTTGTGTAGAGTGTTTAACTGCAATTGTGTGGAATTCACTTCCAAAAACAAGCGCAGGGCGACACTCCCTTCCTTTTTTATCTTTTTGTTTCATTTTCTGTTACTGCATTGTGTGAAAATCGCCAGGTACAGTTGACACTATCCTTTATTAATCATGAATATTTCCACAGGATTTGTCCTCATTATAATTCTTGGCAACAATAAATGTTTTTTTATTATGTATTTTGTCATCGAATTATATTAATGCTGAAAGACCATCACAATTATTTTTCTGATTAGGTATTTCTTGCTAATTCTTTGCAAGAAATACCTAATCAGGAAAACAGCTAGATACACTGCAAATTATTGTGATAAGTCTGACAGTATTAAATCTGTTATGTTCTAAATTAAATATAATAATATGTACTTGCTGTTGCAGTTGTTCCAGCCGAAGTTCCAGCAAATATGCTAAGATTTTTAACAACATGTAATTATTTGGTTTATCTCTCTGCTTGGGGTTTTTTGTCGTGTTTTTCCCTCTTGCGTAAGGTGAATACCAGAGAGCTATTTTACTATTTATTTCATGACAGAACTTTGTGTTCGAATCACACTGTTCGTTAAAAATTTACATAATAAATCATATTTTGTCAATTATTTGAGTTTTAATAAATGCATGTGGTATGACGTCATAGTCATATAATTTTAAAGGAATTTAATTCTTTCATTTACTTGCACCCTTCCTATATCCCCCACCCTTGAACAGCTACTTCGAATTCCAACCATTTTCAGGGTTCATTCTTCGATATTTAAACATAACGTCGGTCCACAATTAACAATTATTTAAATTCATTTTAAATTACTAGACAATTATGCGATATAACATTTTTGCTATATTTATTTTATTTTATATATCGTACAAATAAATATAAATTTAATTAAATGTTGTATATATATAAATAAAAAAATAAATATAAATTCTGAAAATTTTATTACTATTACACAAAATTTATTAATAATAAAATAAAAAACCAGTAGTAATGGATTCACAGCACAGTTTTCAACAAACACGTATACATAATTGAAATAGTGTTACAGTTTTACTTCAGTATGAACTAATTTTCATAACGAATCCAAATGAAAATATATTTTTTTAGTAAACAACTAAGAAAATTGATCATTAAATATTCTCATAACATTATGCAAATTACAAATAATTGTATTGTATTTTATATTAACAAAATAAAATAAAAACTTATATATGCATATATCCACAATCGGTACCAAATTTCATTTAATGGTATTTTTTGTAAGTTCCTTTTATGTTTACAGTGCCTCGTTCGCGAAAATAATAAATAATGGGTAAGTAATTTAATTTATAAATAATAAAAATCAGTTCAAACATAATTTAGTTATCCATACAAAAAATATAAAAACTAATGATCAGTCATTATTAATATAATATACATACATATAAAATCTTATATATTATTATTTTTTAGATATTGAAGAAAATGAAACTGATTTTTTTGCGATCATACTAAAAGCCGTAATATATATTTATATAGATTCACCACGGTTAGTTGTTTTAATGAAAATGTTTCAAAACCTATAGTATTTAGGATCAAATGACATGTCGTTTGAAATGCTTCGCAAACAGAATTGGGATATTTTCAATCGGCATTTATTTTAGTGAAAGTACTTTAAAACATCGTGTTTAGTATCAAATAAAAGGTCTTTTTAAGGGCTCGCGTGCAATATTTAAAAGTTTTACATCGGCAATAATTCAATTTATATTGTGCAAGGTATTGGGTGCTCTGGGAACCTTTGCTCGAAATGTGAATGTATCCAGAGATGCTCGATTGAGTGTGTATAATGGTGTTTTAGTGCCTACATTGATGTATGGTAGTGAATGTTGGGTGTGGATGAAGAAACATGAACATCGTATAACTGCTGTGGAAATGAGGTATTTGCGGGGTGTGTGTGGTTATACTAGAAGAGATCGTGTCCGGAATACATTGGTGTATGATGAGTGTGAAATTGAGAAGAATGTAGTTAGAAAAGTAGGTATAAATCAGTTGAGATGGTTTGGGCATGTTGAACGTATGTCGAATGAGAGATTAGTGAAACAGGTATATGTTGGTGAAATTGAGGGTGAAAGATTGCGTGGGCGACCTATGGATAAATGGATGAATATGATAGAAGGATTGTTGCGTGAACGAAAGTTTCCGAGTACGAGGAACAAACGTGCTTGTATGAAAGGAATTATGAATGTGGATGAAGCAAAAGTGGTGTGTCAGGATAGGAACGTTTGGCGAAGATTAATTGCGGAATGAATCTGATGATTTCAGAAAAGCGCAGGGTTTTAGATTTTAGTTTCGTTGTTTAGTAATTTCATTAGAGTGTTTACCTGTAATTGTGTGAAATTCACTTTCAAAAACAAGCGCAGGGACGACACTCCCTTCGTTTCTTATCTTTTTTATTCTTTTCTGATCTTACATTGAGTGTTTAACTGCAATTGTGTGGAATTCACTTCCAAAAACAAGCGTAGAGCGACACTCCCTTCCTTTCTTATCTTTTAATTCGTTTTCAGTTATTACGTAGTGTTTAACTGCAATTGTGTGAAATTCACTTTCAAAAACAAGCGCAGCGCGACGCTCCCTCCCTTTCTTATCTTTTTGTTTCATTTTCAGTTACTGCATTGTGTGGTCTTTTCTTTCATATATAAGTGCAGACTATCGCTTTCATCTTTTCTAATCTTGTAGATTCATTGTTAGTTTCGTTATTAGATTCGTTGTTAGGAGTAAACGTGAGTAATTTGAGATTTTTTATGCATACGTTATGTACGTCGAAGAAATAAAATTAATGGTAAGTGAAAAGAAATGATGTGATTGAAGGTTTGTTGTATGATAATAATTTCGAGTGTAATAAATGAATGAGTTTATATGGAGTGATCTATGAATGTGGTTGAAGTGAGGGTGGTATGTTTGGATGAAAATGTTTGACGATGACTGGTTGTTTGATGGGTGTGATGAGTAAATGTTTTATGAGTGATTTTAGGGTTCGTGCTACCCCATTTGTTGGGATATAGCGTGAAGATATGTATGTATGTATGTACGTATATATACAATATATATATATATATATATATATATATATATATATATATATATATATATATATATTATATTATATCTATTGGGGTCTTGTATAAAGATATACAGTCGATATTATATACAGTATCTTTTGGGGTCGAAAACCTAACATTGGATCTAAATTACCAGATCTAAAAATTTATCACCTGAAACTAATGAAGCGCTGATTTTTTTTTAAACTCTATAATAATTTTCACCACAAATATGGTCATTATTTCCATCATTATGTTTCAAATCATTCTAAATGTTGTATTTTTTATATAAAACTTGTATAAAAACAATTATTTTGGTATCCGAGCGAATATAGACATACTACGCGTATATTTATTTATGCTACATTGACTAGTTCCCAGTTACCGAGCCACAGTGTGATAGATCATATATTTTAGCTTGAGTGGGATACAAACTCGGGATCTCTGGATTCGAATACTGTATTCAGGATAAAATAGATAATGTATTTTACCCTATTTTTTAATTTTGTAATTTAATGTCAAAATATCAAAAGCGAATCTTTATGGTGAATGTTGTTAAATTTATTTAATTCTTGAAATACTCAATACCATTCCACTTGTACATCGAAATTAATAATTATATATAAATGGCACATATAGGTAACCATCTAAATGATATAAACTTATTTGGAAATATAATTGGAATTTAAATAAACACAATAGACTAATCCAATAGTACGGCGTTTAAAGAAATATTAAACGCATATCAAATTTAATTGTAAATGTGTTACAATAATGATAAAAAAAAATGATCAACAGTAACATATTAATATCTAAAATATTTAGTTCAACAATGAATTATTTAAAACGATCGCCATTGATGTTCTTCTGACAGGTAACACTATTAAACTGCAACTTCACATTGTGAGGTAATGCATGTGCACCAAGATTGATTTGTGTCGAATTGCTAACACCAATCAATATTTAATTATAACAATAAATAAAACAATAAATGTTGCAGTAGCATAGTAACCTAGTACATACAATTCTTCCATTTTAATTGAACCAAAAAAATGTACTTAAATGTTTACTTCTTAAATTTGTAGAATAATAATACCTTTTATTATTGCATTTGGAACATGATTAATATAATATAATTTTACATAAATTTCATATAATATAAGTAAAAACTGTCAAAAACAAATATTGACTGAAACGTAAACAGCTCTTATCGAAGTATACCCATTTCTCTAAAAAAAGAAAGCATTCTTTCTCATTATTATGCTTTCTCTCTTAATGTTAATATTATCTTTGTCACCAGGAGCTAGGCTACATCACGATTAACTGATAAATCTGTATTACGTACTTTTTCCTACTTTTAAATATAAAAAAGAGGGAAAATTATTTTTACGTAGATTAACATATAAAATAATCAAATTTTTATAGAATAGGTTATTAATGAAATCAAGTTGAATTATAAAGAGAAAAATTGGGATACCGGTGTTCATAGGTCCCAGGTTAAAATTCTGGCAGTATCCCAATTTTCTCTTTATAATTCAATTATATATTTGGGAATAATATTCAGAAGAGTCTGATACACGGTTGAGTAATGAACAATAGAAATTAAACATCGTTGTAGACCCACATGTATATTTTTATCTAGTGAAAATTTGTTTTCGCCTAAAGAATTGAACTCAGGTTCTCATTCCACAACGATGCGTTAGCAATTTTATTTATAATATCTATATTATTAACGAATATATAATTTCTTAAATTATTATTTGTGCATAATTTATAATAAATCAGAGCATTGTTTTATGATAGTTACCATGCTTCACTTAAATTTGTTAAATGTAAACTAATTATGAGAACTGTCAATTCAAAATTATTTTTGTTTTAAATTTAATTTATTTCGTGGCCGTAGATAAAATATTGTACAATAAACGTGTGATAATGCAGCATTAAGATACGCGTGAGTAATCACCACTTATATAGTAAATTACTATGAAGTTATTAATTCTTTAGTTTTTGCTTGGATGCAATTTAAAATTTTTAATTTCATGTTTTTTAGTTACTATTAGAAATTTGATTCCCAAATTAGAAAAAATTGATATTTAATAATAAAATAAATATAAATATATCATCACGCCTATTACCCATTATTGGGTGTGGCACTCTGCCGAAGCAGATCTCTGTAAGTGATATATTTATGCGCGTGAAGTGCGGTTACCAGTCGTCAAATCACGGCCTCCAAAGATGTTAGTGGTAGGAGAGCCACAGGGGTAATTTTTTAAATTGATGAAAATGTTTGTCGGCTGTGGGGATCGAAACAGGGTTCTTAGGATCCACCGTAATTAACATGTTCTGGAAATTAGAAGCACGGAAAGAAAAATTTACTTTATTTATTGTGATTAGGCAGGGGACCTGTTATCCAATTTTTTAAAATAATTTTTATTTTGTTTTGTTTTTTCTTCTTTTGTTGTATATTTTATTATTCGTTATGATTTTGATAAAATTTTATTAGAAAAATATGATTTATGATTCACTTTTTTTCGTGGTAGAGTTTATATACCATCTATAATTTAAAACTGTTTTAAGTTGGAATAATGATTTTTCGTTTGTCAAGAATGGTGGTTTTTAAAAGTTAGCCTCGGACGGCAAAATGTCTTAAGCCGGCACTGCCTATAACCTTAATTATCATTATGTATGTTAATTTAAATAACTATTCCTACTCTAGCATTAATTCGTATCGGAATTTTGTACAAATATTTAATCTTTAGATATTTTCTTGATTACTCTATTTTCTGTTGTATAATAAAATAGATACAGCATTAAAGCGTGATAAGTAGTATGATTATTATAATCCTGATATGTTTACAATGATAAATTTTATTATTTCTCTTCCAGAAAATTATTTTTGCATATTATGACACTTAAATAGTTTATATATATATATATATATATATATATATATATATATATATATATATATATATATATATATAGGTATATATATATATATATATATATATATATATATATATATATATATATATATATATATATATATATATATATATATATATATCATCATCACGCGTTCTACCCATTGCTGGGTGTGGCACTTTGCCCAAGCAGATCTCGGTAAGTTGCGCGTGAAGTGCGGTTACCAGCCGTCAAATCACGGCCCCCAAAGATGTTAGTGGATATTATACCGGGTGTAACATAAAAAACTGACCATAGGCGTTTAATATGGGACATAAACTTTTCCCAGCGCAAAAGTGGCCAGTTAATTTTAAATAAAAATGCTTCAAATGTAAGTTGTAGAAAATGAAATTATGTATCCAAGTCAGTTATCACATTTTATTAGCAACTTTTCTTTATGTATTGATATTTTTTATACATAATATAGAGATAAGCAAGAAAAAAAAACATTGAGAAACAAAATCTCATATAAGACTTTCTCACTATAATAGCTAATTATAACAAACGCCCTCCTTCCTAAACCCGCCGCCCATGGTCAGGAATGTTGGAGACGGAAGACCCGCGACGTGTTACAGTAACCAGCGAGTAATGTTCTGCGAGCGAAGCACGAATTACTTATATTATTTTGTTTTCAAACACCTGAAATTTTGGATTTTTTTTTAATATAACCTTTTAAGTATCAATAAATATATGTTAAGAGTTACACAATTAATTATGAATTAAACCATAGCCACCTATAATAAAGATCGCGGCTGACAGTATATTTACCATATTATGCATGAATTAATTTGAAAATAAATGAAAATAAATGTACAATTGTAAGTAATAATTTTGATACATATATGAAAATCAACATATTACATGTAGTATAAGTAGTATAATAACTACAAAACTGGCGTCATGTCTGTTTTTTATAATTAAATGTGTATCTATGGCCGTATTTATTTGGGATTTTTAAAGTAACGTAGTAGGTTACTTTTGTTTAATTGGCACGCTTTAAGTAACCCAGAACTGACCTTAAACTGACCCTACTGCCCCAGCTATTGTAGCGGGTTGGTAGAATCAACCCGTTTACTATCCCTTTCTAATCAACTTGTGTTCCTTGTTATTCGTGGCGGCATCGCGATTTTTTAATAGTATAGAGAGGTTAGGAGTTATTTTTATGAAAAACGTAAGTAATTTTATAATAATATTTTGAAAAAATATACTAAACTATTATTGATGCAGGTGATGGAACAGCAATATGCATTATGTGTTTCTTGCAATATAAGTCACAGAGGATAATATTACGACACATAATTGCGACTCCGAAATTAATGATTTTGATACTGCTGATGACAAAATTATAAAAAAATTAACAGGCTCTGACGTTATTTGCTTTTTGACTACATATAAAAAATATAAAGATGACTTAAAACATCCAATTAAAAGCGCAATTTAACACACAAACAAAACTTAGCAGATGTCGCTTCGAACATGCATTCCGATTTTAAATTTACCGCCAGTGTTTACAACTGACACTGCATGTATCATTTATTTGGAAGTAACCCGAGTAAATTCTAGGTCAGTTGAGGGTTGAATCCAAATTTTCCAAACAAATACGGCCTATGACACGATTTTAAGATTATAAAGTGTTGTGTTTTATTTTAAGATGCCTAATAAATGCTAAGTACGTAATTGTAGAATTGTAATTGTAATTTCAATTACTGAAATTCTAGAATCAGAAAAAAAAAATCGTGTAAGAAGTGTTCCCGGCATTTACTCTAAGTACAGAAATATTCAGTTTTGTGAGAAGATATTAGACTGCATTATTAATAATTTGAATAATAATGAAAGCATTGCTAACTTGTTCTATATTGCTTTAGGCAAAAATAATTAGAATTAAACAATTACCTCACTGATAAATCGGCTTTAGATTACCATGATCTGATTGCATAAATACTCGTGTAAGAAGCGAAAATTGCGAAGATCAGTATTTTGTTTGATGAAATAGAGGTGTCTTATCTTTTTCCTCAAATATTTAAATGTTCTTAGCAAAACATGTAATTTGTATTATGCAAATTTAATAACAAAACAATTGTACCTACATTTAACGAAAAAAAAAATTTAAAAAGTGTGCGCGACTCTGAATTTGCTAGTGATTCTTACTGCGTTTACCGATGTGACAGGACCTTTCAGGCGTGCGGTGTTTCAAAAGGTGGCGGTGTTCTATTAGCCATTCATAATTACCTTGCATCTTCACCAGTGGCGTTCGGCGACGCGAAGAATATTTTACTGACCAATGTAGACATTGTGTTGAGAAGTAAGCAATACATGTAGAGAAATAGAAGCAAGCCGGTTCAATCACCGTGCAACGATTTCAGTCATGTTTTGTTTTTATTATGTTATTGAATGCCAGAAAAATTGTGACATAAAAATAAAATCTTGTTTTCGGTCGTGTTATAAAATTGTAATACGCGACATCGTCAGCTGCCAGACAAGAGCGGTTATCAGGCCGCATATTCATTGGGATTAGGAGGTAAGCGACAAATATAATTAAAATGTCATTCGAGTATCTTCATACAAAATGAGATACTCAATACTTAAATCAGGAGTGCGCAAACTTATTTTATATTGTATTTTTTAGGCGCCTCCTTTTGTACCCAAACATTTAAAGAAATAAATATTTCGTTTGAGATTGGCATTCATTTATTTCTCGACGAGTATCCAGCACCACTGAACAACAGGTTATGGGCCCAGACTCATACTGAAAACCTGGAAAATCTCATTGAGAAAGCCAGTTGGACTCGCCGAACTTATTCAGTCAGCCGTCAGTCAGCCAAGTCATTTACAGTCAACGGCAAGTGCATTGCAGTCAGTCGTAAGCGCGTTGTAGTCAGCCGTCAGCGTGCCGCAGTCAGCCGCCAACACGTCGAGTCAACCGTTATTAGCTGTGTCAGCCGAAGTCAAGAACATGGATTCAATCAGACCACAAATTGAATTATTAGCTGAAGATTTGCAGGGAAACGTTGATTATACCGCGTGGAGATTTAAGATTAATTTAATTCTGAAAATGAAAGAAATCTTTGATATTGCGTCAGGAAATAAAGTCAGACCAGCCGGGGCCCAGACTGATGATCAAGTTCAGACCTGGATCAAGAAAGATCTTGAGGCACAGGCAGTCATAGGATTGAGCGTTAGTAAGGGTATAGCAAGTAAGATCGCAAATTGTGCAACGGCTAAACAAATGCTAGACAAACTCAAAAATTTGTACGGTAAGAAGTCGGACTTGACCATAGATGGTTTGCAACGTAGATTCTTTTCTCATACATATGACCTGAGAAAGTCAGCCGTACAAAATAGCATGGACATAATACAGATTGCCGATGATCTAGCTGAAGGGGGGGAAAGGCTGAAAGACACGTGGATCATGACAAGGATTCTCGCCATGCTACCTCCGAAGCTGCACCACCTGCGTACTGCGTGGGACAATTTGGGGACAATGGATAAGACGATCGACACCCTCATTGAACGACTTCGTCTGGAGGAGGATCGACTCAACGACGGATGTGTATCGGGTGAATCTCAGTCAAGCAATGCCCTCTTTACCAAGACAGGAAGAAAGTCGGAGCAGCAGAACGCGTACAAGTCAGAGTCCACTGCTGTTAGCTGTTTCAAGTGTGGTCAAAAAGGCCATGTAAAGAAGCACTGTCGTAACAAGCCATGTCAAAAATATCTGGCATACTGTAAGGAAAATTACACCTGTAATGGGTGTGGCAGAAAGGGTCACTTTATCAAGGACTGTCCCAAACGAAGTGATGACAGACCAGGAAGAGATACTGCCGACTCGAGAAACAAAAATCGCAGAGCACTCATGACAGTGGGACTATCGACTGTCAACCTAAATCATATCAAGTCAAGACAGGATGCGAAGTACGTCTGGTACCAGGACTGCGCAGCATCGCAGCATATGACGTCACACCGGGAATGGTTCTGCGATTACACCAAACTAGTCAGTCCCTACGAAATTATCATCGGTGATTCAACAACGCTGTATGGAATAGGCGTCGGAGATGTTGAGCTAGAGGCATACAACGGCAAGAATTGGAAAAAAGTCGTCCTGAAACAAGTTTTGCACGTACCTAGACTTGACTTCAATCTGTTTTCAGTCAGTCAGGCACTAGACAAGGATTACATTCAGATGGCAGACAAGGACAAATCTGTTTTCAAAACGTCAGATTATCGTCAGACCGTTGCTGTTGCGGAACGAGACGGAAGCTTGTTCAAAATGCTTCTGCGCAAGGACGAGCCGGGAAGGTGTCTACTCTCTACATCGATTAGAATCTGGCACGAGAGATTAGCACACCAAAATGTAAAGTACGTGAGAGACATTCTGGACAGGAATCAAATCAAATACCGAGATGACTGGAACGACTATGTCTGCAAGGGATGTGTGCTGGGGAAGCAGCACCGCGTCTCACATCCTCGGAACGAGAAAACTGCTGAACAGCCGCTGGATCTCATCCACGTCGATCTCTGCGAAATGGGCGAGACTTCTTTGGGTGGAGCGAAGTACTTCTTGCTGTTCAAAGATGACTTCTCCCACTTTAGGACAGCATATTTTCTCAAGAGAAAGGATGAAGCAGTTGCGAAGCTGGATAACTATATCAAGATGGCGGAGAACCAGTTCGGACGGAAGGTAAAAAACTTGCGGTCAGACAACGGAACAGAAATCAAAAATGCGAGCACCAGGCAGACACTTGAGGAACTAGGCATCCTACACACTTTCACGAACGCGTATACACCGCAACAAAATGGGCGGATCGAACGCGAGATGCGGACGATCGTCGAGGCAGCTCGCTCGATTATTCATGCTCGAGGTCTGGACAGGAATTTATGGGCCGAGGCCATAAACTATGCAGTTTTTACCATTAACCAAACCGGTACAAGCACTGTAAAAGATAAGAGTCCTGCAGATCTGTGGTTTGGGCGCCACATTGATATCAAGAAGCTGAGACCATTTGGATGCAGGTGCTATGTATTGACTCCAGATCACAAGCGTGATAAACTGGATGGCAAATCAAAGCAAGGAATTCTCGTCGGATACGAGTTGGATTCACCGTGTTTTAGAATTTACTTGTCAGATGAAAGGAACGTGACCAGCTCAGTCAATGTTGTATTCGACGAATCAGAAGAAGCTGAACAGTACGTCAGTTTCAAATCACCAGTCCAGGCGAACATGTCAGCAACATCGTTGGACACATCTGACGAGTCTAACATCAATTTTGGACAGGAAGAGTCAGATGACCAGGAGCATCGACAGGGGGAGCCGGATGATCAGGTCAACCGAGCGGAAGATCAACAGCCAAGAAGACAGGGTCTACGCAATCGACGCAACATTCAGCAACCTTCAAGATTCTCCGACTACGTGATGGGTAATCTGAGAGGAGGGAACTCCAATGCTGCCATGATAAGCGAAGTTGAAGATGTTTTCATGTCAGCCGCCTCGAAGGATGAAAACTGGATCAGAGCCATGTCAGAAGAGTTTAATTCCCTGACGAAGATGGGAACCTGGGACTTGACAAAATGTCCACCAGGTGTCAAGCCTTTGACATGCAAGTGGGTGCTACGCAAGAAGTCGGACGGCAGGTTCAAGGCCAGACTGGTTGCACGAGGATTTGAGCAGGAGGAGGGAAGAGATTATGCTGAAATTTTCAGTCCTGTAGTTAGACATGCCTCCATTCGTCTCATCCTCAGTCACGCCGCTTCGCAGAAAATGAAACTCGTGCCGTTTGACGTCACCACAGCATTTTTATACGGAGATCTGGAAGAAGAGCTATATATGCGTCAACCGGAAGAATTTCATGATGGGACTGACAGGGTCTGTAGACTGAGAAGGAGTTTATACGGTCTGAAGCAGGCTCCTAAAAAGTGGAATGAGAAGATTTCGGGTTTTTTTGAAACCATCGGGCTGACAAGCACGGACGACGATCCCTGTGTCTTCTACAATGAGAGGAAGACTGTGATATTGACCCTCTTCGTGGACGATGGACTCATAGCTGGACGAGATGAACGAGAAATCTACCATATTCTGAGTAAGATAAGCCGCCAATTCGAAATCACTTACAAACGACAGCCGCCAGATGAATTTACTTATCTCGGAATGGAGATAAAGACTGAGTCAGAAGTTATTTCAGTACGACAAACCGATTACATACAGAAAATCCTGGATCGCTTCAAGTTCAACATGTGCAATCCAGTCTGGACTCCCATCGAGAAGGGAATGGTTACAGGAGAAGAAAGTAAGGTGAATGACAAGCCAGTGCCAGCCACCATTCCTTATCGTGAGGCTATAGGTAGCCTGCTTTATCTGGCTACTATTTCACGCCCAGACATAAGTTTTGCAGTCAACTATCTCAGTCGTCAATGTAGTAAGCCAAAGTTAAGTCACTGGAAGATGGTTACTCGAGTTTTCCAGTATCTGAAGGGCACGAAGGATCTTGGTATCCAGTTTAACGGAGACACAACTTTATTGGCCTACACAGATTCAGACTACGGAGGAGATCTGGAGACCGGACGATCAACGAGTGGAGTTTTACTGATGCGGGGAGGACCACTGGTGTGGTACTCACAGAAGCAGCGTCTCGTCGCCACTTCGACTGCCGACATTAGCTGGATCAGAAGAATCGCACATGAATTGGAGATCATCGAGACGGACGAGCCAACCATCCTCTTCGTAGATAACCAGTCAGCAATTCATATGCTCCACAATGCTTACGAAGGAAAAACAACCAAGGGAAAGAAGCACATCGAGATACCTCGGAAGTTCATCCAGGAGCACGTAGGCAAAACTGTAACTCTTAGGCATATACCTAGCTCAGATCAGGTCGCTGACATACTTACGAAATCGTTAAATCGTAAAGTTTTCGAAAAATTTAGAAATGTATTACTTAGGAGGAGTGTTGAGAAGTAAGCAATACATGTAGAGAAATAGAAGCAAGCCGGTTCAATCACCGTGCAACGATTTCAGTCATGTTTTGTTTTTATTATGTTATTGAATGCCAGAAAAATTGTGACATAAAAATAAAATCTTGTTTTCGGTCGTGTTATAAAATTGTAATACGCGACATCGTCAGCTGCCAGACAAGAGCGGTTATCAGGCCGCATATTCATTGGGATTAGGAGGTAAGCGACAAATATAATTAAAATGTCATTCGAGTATCTTCATACAAAATGAGATACTCAATACTTAAATCAGGAGTGCGCAAACTTATTTTATATTGTATTTTTTAGGCGCCTCCTTTTGTACCCAAACATTTAAAGAAATAAATATTTCGTTTGAGATTGGCATTCATTTATTTCTCGACGAGTATCCAGCACCACTGAACAACACATTGTCTGTGCTAAATTAATTGTTAACAAAAACTCATTTTATATTTTTAATATTTATATTCCCCCAAATCTAGTTGTTGATTACTATTATAACATTTATGAATTTTTTGAATCACTACCTTTCATTAATGAATTTTTTTTGTTATTCTGGGTGATTTCAATATTCCTGAAATTTCATGTCAATTGCGCTCAAGTTCATGCTTATCAGGATTTCATTTCTTTTCTTAATATCTTGATCCAGCTCATCCAGCGCTTCTCGTGTCAGTCTGCTCTGTGACCAATATTTCACACAAATTTCCTGTTAATGTTCAAACAAAAAAGTATAATTTTAAAAAAGCTAATTTTTCCAAATTATATTCATATGTCAACAATTTTGATTGGAATCAACTAGAAATTTTTGTGGACGTGAACTTAGCCTGTAATTTTTTTTACACTATACTTTACTCGTTTTTCGATGAATGTGTACCACTTAGAAGTTCGCGGCCTAGTACGTATCCATGTTGGTTCTCCAAAATATAAGTAGTGACGTTAAAGAAAAAGCAAGATTGCTTAAAATGCACAATCTTTACCCTAATAATAATTTTTATCTTGAACGGTACAAATGTCTAAGATTTCAATTAAAACTAAAATCGCGAATGCTCACAAAAACTTCATTAATCAAGCCGAAGCTTCATTAATTTCTGACCCGAATAAATTTTGGGGATATATTAATTCTATAAACAAGAAATCAAGAATCCCGAATAGTTTGACATTAAAGGACTGCAATTTAAGAAATCCAAAGGATATTGTGAACGGTTTTGCGTCCTACTTTAATAGCGTTTATACCTCCCATCACCCTGTCAGTATGTCTCTTGTTAGTCCTGTTAATAATCATATTCATTTGTCCTCAATTTCAAAACCTCAAATAGCCAGTGTTATAAAAAACCTAAAAATTAAATGTTCTACAGGTCCGGACTTGCTACCTAACTTCATTTTAAAAGATTGCTGCACTTCTTTTACTAATGCACTTTACTGGATCTTTAATTTGTGTCTGAAGTATAACACGTTTCCAGACATGGAAAATTGCCCGTATTGTACCTGTCTTTAAAGGTGGGGCCAGCAATAATATTAAAAACAATAGACCCATAGCTATACTATCAAACTTGAGTAAAATCTTTGAATGTTTAAGTTACCAATCTATTTATCCAACTATACGTAACTCCATATCAATTTTTCAGCATGGACTTATGAAAAAACGATCTACTGTCACTAACTTATTTTCTTTCACTCATTTTCTGTCTAGTGAACTTGATCAAAATAAACAAGTCAACGTTGCATACACAAACTTTTCGAAAGCGTTTGATTGTATTAATCACGAACTAGTCATCCACAAACTACAAGTTTTCGGTTTTTCTGTTCCCCTGCAAGGATCTTATTGCATCCTACTTAAGTGATAGAATACTCTTTGTTCAATATATGGGCCACAATTCCAATCCTTTTGTAGCTTTCTCGGGCGTCCCTCAAGGCTCTAATTTAGGACCGTTATTATTTTTAATTTTTCTTAATGACATTTGCCCTGTAATTGTCAATAAAAAGCTTCTTTTCTCAGATGATCTGAAAATGTTTTGCTCTGTGTCTGGCAACACTGATTGTTTGGGTTTGCAAAATGATCTAAATATGATTAATGATTGGTGCAATACAAACAAACTTTATTTAAATATAAATAAGTGTAAAATAGTCTCATTCAGTAGAAAATATCCACTCATTTTTCCACACAGCATCAATAACAACTTGCTGCAGCGTACTTCCTCTATTAAAGATCTTGGTGTGACTTTTGATGATAAATTGTCTTTCAATGAACATCTCTTAGAAACTTGTTCTTCAGCCCTTGAATTGTTGGGCTTCATAAAACGTAATACTAAGTCTTTCAGCAATTTAAAGTCCATTACAACTCTGTTCTATTCATTTATTAGATCCAAACTGGAATATTTTTGTATCATTTGGTGTTCATTGTACCATTAATATGAGAACCTGATTGAATCAATTCAGAGAAAATTTCTTAAATACCTTTACTTCAAGAAATTCAAATTTTATCCCTCCTATGATTATTCATACGAAGCATTATTGTCGTGTTTTAACATAACGAAACTCCATATTAGGCGGCAATGCGCGTCCTTATTATTTTTATATAAAATAGGGCATAACTTAATTGATGATCCTGAAACACTTGCTCTATTAGCGTCACGCTCCCAAAATTAAAATCAGACACAATACCTGCTTCTATTTGCCTAAAGCTTCTACCAACACGCTTGTTAAATCTCCGCTATACTCTATGTGCGCACTCTACAATTCTTTATATAATGTTATTGATATTTTTTGTATTTCTCTATTTGTTTTAAAAACAGTTGCAAAAATATTCTAATTGATTTCTCTAATGAGACTTTGTAATTTCAATGTTTGTTTATACTAAGTTAGTATACTATTATTTAAAAAAAAATTTGTATGTTTATTAGTACTTCTATGTACCTACATATGTATCTATTTGTAATGGATCTGTTATTGGGTCATTGACCTGTTGATCTGATTTGTGGAATAAATAAATAAATAAATAAATAAAAAAGAATATATTCAACGAACAAATTATTATTAATTCTTTTTTCTTAAAACAGGTTACGGACCGCAGATCATATGGGCCACTTAATAAAGTTTTCACATAAACATTTTAGTGACAGTCCGCCCCTAAATACATGCTATATTATCATTTATAGAAACAGCATTTCCAAATGTTGTAATAGACGGCTTTTTTTCAAAATATAAAAATAAACATGTCAGTAAAGTTATAGTTTCTTAGAACACATCAATATGACCAAATAATAGGAGGGAGCAAGATAATAATAATATATAAGGGATTGAATAGTAAATGTAATAATTCGTAAATATGCATAAAGGAACAACTCACCCCACATACTTTTCGCCAGTGTTGTCAATTTGAGGTACATATTTTCCATTCGATTTAGCTTATATGAATGTCATATCAGGTGCTAAATTTTAAATAAGAGGATACCGTATTTTTTTGTTTATTTCATCATTTTATTATAAGTATGAATTTTATTAATTTTAATACTCAATTCGCTTTTATAAAGTTAGCATTATTTTATTTGTTTCAGTTAAAAATTCTATTATTTTTAAATACATTAAGAAACATTTATAGTAATGATTTGTGCAAAGAACATTTTGAAAACAATTGACTGATGAAATTATTAACACGCTTACTAAATAAAGCAAACTTCTTAAGAAAAACATACCTAATTATATTGGAGAATATATAAAACCTTCCAAATCGTTATGTAAAATTCGAAATAAATATTGTATATGTCTAACGCGAAAGTATTTTATCTTTATTATTAGATACATCCAAGAGGTATATTAAATACAAAATCTACTAACAAGGCAAGCGTTTGCTTACCAGGGTGGGATTATTAAATATGTAAGTAAGAATATTGCAATTTGCGATAATGTAATGATAATTTCAAAGTTATATGTAAGAAAACAAAGGTTTCGCTATAATTTTACATTTAATCTGTGTATTGGACAAATCTTCTGTCAAATAAATAGCAGTAAATTAGTTTGATGTCATTGGTGTAGATAGCCGTAATATATTATTTACACCTTATCTGTGCGTTGGATATATCTACCCTTAAGTATAAATAGCGGTTAAATTTGTTAGATGTCATTCAGGCTTCAACTGATTACTTGTCAGAAAATTATTAAAATGTGACAACTGTGGGGGAAGTGAAAATTTTTAAATGCGGCCCAAGTTTTCCATCCCTGTATTCCACGTTTATATTTTATATATACATGAAATCAATTGTAAATTTTCTTTAACTTTTTTGAGAAACTGTTGGAAATCGCTGGCATATTATTTCTGACATCGTTTTTTCGAGTTACCTTTGTTTGCATTGTAGAATACTGCGGTCAATTGTTTTCTACTGTATATTATTACTGCGGACAAATTATGCTTCGTTTCACTATATACTTTTAAAAAGTAACTGACATTTTGTCTTCAAATTTTTATATGAGCATGAAATCAGTTGAAAACAGTTTAAAACATGTATTCTCAATCATTTAATGCCTAAATTAATTTTCAAAATTTCTCTATCTTGTCTAGAAATTGAAAAAATTCTATCAGAAAATTCCATGCGTACCGAACAGAATTAATTTTGATGCACTTTCTGTAAAACAATTATCTATCGAAAAAATATATTTTTCACGCGAGCCCTTCAGAAGACCTTTCATTTAATACCAAACATGATATTTTTTAAGCAATTGACGATCGAAAATTATTAAATTTTGTACGCAAGCCATTCAAAAGACCTTTCATTTGATACCAAATACGATACGTTTAGAACACTTTCTCTAAAGCAATTTTGTACTCGAGCCCTTTAAATAACCTTTCATTTGATACCAAACACGATAGGCCTTAAAGTACTTTCACTAAAACTATTGCCGATTGAAAATATTTTAGTTTTGCACACGTACCCTTTAAAAGAACTTTCATAATATACCAAATAGGACTGGTTTTGAAGCACTTTCAATTAAACAACTATCGATAGAAAATTTAGGAGTGCCCAAATGATTCTAATTCGAGTTATCTGGTTTTTCTAAATTGAACTTTACCGTAGACAAAATTTGCTTGGTTTTACTGTATATTATTATCGAGATCAAATTTGGTTGAGTTCACCTGTATATATTATAAATCTTGTCAATTTGACGTTTCGAAACCAAATTCATTGTGGACCGTCAAAAATTTACTTTTTAAATACACGTATTTGAAATGTGTAATTATAATAAAAATGTCCCCTCATTTCCACAATATGCGTAAAGTATTTCAAAACTACTCACAAAAGTTTCATTTTTAAGTAATTTATTATTAAATTATTAAAAATGCGACATGTCCACTGACAAACGTCAAAATGACGTTTGATGTTCTTCTTAAAAATTTCAAAGCCTCCACACTCTTAGTTGATTTTGCCCCAATAACGCATGTTTTTTCAAGTTTTCTCGCACATCATATGCACGAAAAATCTGAGACTATCAAAAGGCACTCCCCATGATTGCACTCTATCAAATAAAAAAAGTTGCAAATAAATCGGATAAACCGTCTAGGCTGTAGCGATTTACAAATGGGCGTGATGAATCCATATATATAAATATACCTTCTCCGCGGACACTGAAGTAAGGTTTAATTGAATTACGATCTAAAACTTTTTATTTCTGTACTTCTGCTCATCTAAAGATATTTTTTGATTTTACTGTATATTACTGCCGAGGACAAATTTTGCTTTGTTTTACTATATACCTTTAAAAACTATTTGTCACATTGACAGTCGTAAAATTTCAATCAGATACGTGTTTTATTTCCAAAAAGATTTTGTTAAACTAAGAAAAATTCTTCGGACATCATTTCTGATAGTTCCACATTTATATTTTATATGTACATGAAATCAGTTTAATTTTTTCTCTTAATTTTTTGAAAAACTGTTGGAAATCGTTGGAAAACACGACATGATTCGGAATAGTTGTATTTTCAAGCAATTGCCTATCGTAAATTTTAAATTTTTTCCAATTGCATATGAAAGGTCTTTTAATGCCCTTTCAAATGATACAAAACACGACATGATTCGGAATAGTTGAATTTTCAAACAGTTGCCTAACGTAAATTTTCAATTTTTTCCAATTGCATATAAAGGGTCTTTTAATACCCTTTCATATGATACCAAACACGACATGATTCGGAATAGTTGAATTTTCAAACAGTTGCCTATCGTAAATTTTCAATTTTTTCATATTGCATTCGAAAGTACTTTTAATGCCCTTTCATATGATACCAAACACGGCATGATTCTGAATAGTTGAATTTTCAAACAATTGCCTATCGCAAATTTTCAATTTTTTCCAATTACATTTAAAAGGTCTTTTAATGCCCTTTCATATGATACCAAACACGACATGATTCGGAATAGTTGAATTTTTAAACAGTTGCCTATCGTAAATTTTCAATTATTTCCAATTGCATTTAAAAGGTCTTTTAATGCCCTTTCATATGACACCAAACATGACGTGATTCTGAAAAGTTGAATTTTCAAACAACTGCCTATCGTAAATTTTAAATTTTTTCCAATTGCATTTGAAAGGACTTTTAATGCCCTATCATATGATACCAAACACGACATGACTCGGAATAGTTGTATTTTCAAAAAATTGCCTATCGTAAATTTTAAATTTTTTCCAATTGCATTTGAAAGGTCTTTTAATGCCCTTTCATATGATACCAAACACGACATGATTCGGAATAGTTGAATTTTTAAACAGTTGCCTATCGTAAATTGTCAATTATTTCCAATTGCATTTAAACGGCCTTTTAATGCCCTTTCATATGATACCAAACACGGCATGATTCTGAATAGTTGAATTTTCAAACAATTTCCTATCGCAAATTTAAAATTTTTTCCAATTGCATTTAAAAGGTCTTTTAATGTCCTTTCATATGATACCAAACACGACATGATTCGGAATAGTTGAATTTTCAAACAGTTGCCTATCGTAAATTTTCAATTTTTTCCAATTGCATATAAAAGGTCTTTTAATGCCCTTTCATATGATACCAAACACGGCATGATTCTGAATAGTTGAATTTTCAAACAATTTCCTATCGCAAATTTAAAATTTTTTCCAATTACATTTAAAAGGTCTTTTAATGCCCTTTCATATGATACCAAACACGACATGATTCGGAATAGTTGAATTTTTAAACAGTTGCCTATCGTAAATTTTCAATTTTTTCCAATTGCATATAAAAGGTCTTTTAATGCCCTTTCATATGATACCAAACACGGCATGATTCTGAATAGTTGAATTTTCAAACAATAGCCTATCGTAAATTTTCAATTATTTCCAATTGCATTTAAAAGGTCTTTTAATGCCCTATCATATGATACCAAACACGACATGACTCGGAATAGTTGTATTTTCAAAAAATTGCCTATCGTAAATTTTAAATTTTTTCCAATTGCATTTGAAAGGTCTTTTAATGCCCTTTCATATGATACCAAACACGACATGATTCGGAATAGTTGAATTTTTAAACAGTTGCCTATCGTAAATTGTCAATTATTTCCAATTGCATTTAAACGGCCTTTTAATGCCCTTTCATATGATACCAAACACGGCATGATTCTGAATAGTTGAATTTTCAAACAATTTCCTATCGCAAATTTAAAATTTTTTCCAATTACATTTAAAAGGTCTTTTAATGCCCTTTCATATGATACCAAACACGACATGATTCGGAATAGTTGAATTTTTAAACAGTTGCCTATCGTAAATTTTCAATTTTTTCCAATTGCATATAAAAGGTCTTTTAATGCCCTTTCATATGATACGAAACACGGCATGATTCTGAATAGTTGAATTTTCAAGCAATAGCCTATCGTAAATTTTCAATTATTTCCAATTGCATTTAAAAGGTCTTTTAATGCCCTTTCATATGATACCAAACAAGACGTGATTCTGAAAAGTTGAATTTTCAAACAACTGCCTATCGTAAATTTTAAATTTTTTCCAATTGCATTTGAAAGGACTTTTAATGCCCTATCATATGATACCAAACACGACATGACTCGGAATAGTTGTATTTTAAAAAAATTGCCTATCGTAAATTTTAAATTTTTTCCAATTGTATTTGAAAGGTCTTTTAATGCCCTTTCATATGATACCAAACACGACATGATTCGGAATAGTTGAATTTTTAAACAGTTGCCTATCGTAAATTGTCAATTATTTCCAATTGCATTTAAACGGCCTTTTAATGCCCTTTCATATGATACCAAACACGGCATGATTCTGAATAGTTGAATTTTCAAACAATTGCCTATCGTAAATTTTAAATTTTTTCCAATTGCATTTAAAAGGTCTTTTAATGTCCTTTCATATGATACCAAACACGACATGATTCGGAATAGTTGAAATTTCAAACAGTTGCCTAACGTAAATTTTCAATTTTTTCCAATTGCATATAAAGGGTCTTTTAATACCCTTTCATATGATACCAAACACGACATGATTCGGAATAGTTGAATTTTCAAACAGTTGCCTATCGTAAATTTTCAATTTTTTCATATTGCATTCGAAAGTACTTTTAATGCCCTTTCATATGATACCAAACACGGCATGATTCTGAATAGTTGAATTTTCAAACAATTGCCTATCGCAAATTTTCAATTTTTTCCAATTACATTTAAAAGGTCTTTTAATGCCCTTTCATATGATACCAAACACGACATGATTCGGAATAGTTGAATTTTTAAACAGTTGCCTATCGTAAATTTTCAATTATTTCCAATTGCATTTAAAAGGTCTTTTAATGCCCTTTCATATGACACCAAACATGACGTGATTCTGAAAAGTTGAATTTTCAAACAACTGCCTATCGTAAATTTTAAATTTTTTCCAATTGCATTTGAAAGGACTTTTAATGCCCTATCATATGATACCAAACACGACATGACTCGGAATAGTTGTATTTTCAAAAAATTGCCTATCGTAAATTTTAAATTTTTTCCAATTGCATTTGAAAGGTCTTTTAATGCCCTTTCATATGATACCAAACACGACATGATTCGGAATAGTTGAATTTTTAAACAGTTGCCTATCGTAAATTGTCAATTATTTCCAATTGCATTTAAACGGCCTTTTAATGCCCTTTCATATGATACCAAACACGGCATGATTCTGAATAGTTGAATTTTCAAACAATTTCCTATCGCAAATTTAAAATTTTTTCCAATTGCATTTAAAAGGTCTTTTAATGTCCTTTCATATGATACCAAACACGACATGATTCGGAATAGTTGAATTTTCAAACAGTTGCCTATCGTAAATTTTCAATTTTTTCCAATTGCATATAAAAGGTCTTTTAATGCCCTTTCATATGATACGAAACACGGCATGATTCTGAATAGTTGAATTTTCAAACAATTTCCTATCGCAAATTTAAAATTTTTTCCAATTACATTTAAAAGGTCTTTTAATGCCCTTTCATATGATACCAAACACGACATGATTCGGAATAGTTGAATTTTTAAACAGTTGCCTATCGTAAATTTTCAATTTTTTCCAATTGCATATAAAAGGTCTTTTAATGCCCTTTCATATGATACCAAACACGGCATGATTCTGAATAGTTGAATTTTCAAACAATAGCCTATCGTAAATTTTCAATTATTTCCAATTGCATTTAAAAGGTCTTTTAATGCCCTATCATATGATACCAAACACGACATGACTCGGAATAGTTGTATTTTCAAAAAATTGCCTATCGTAAATTTTAAATTTTTTCCAATTGCATTTGAAAGGTCTTTTAATGCCCTTTCATATGATACCAAACACGACATGATTCGGAATAGTTGAATTTTTAAACAGTTGCCTATCGTAAATTGTCAATTATTTCCAATTGCATTTAAACGGCCTTTTAATGCCCTTTCATATGATACCAAACACGGCATGATTCTGAATAGTTGAATTTTCAAACAGTTGCCTATCGTAAATTTTCAATATTTTCATATTGCATTCGAAAGCACTTTTAATGCCCTTTCATATGATATCAAACACTGCATGATTCTGAATAGTTGAATTTTCAAACAATTGCCTATCGCAAATTTTCAATTTTTTTCTAATTACATTTAAAAGGTCTTATAATGCCCTTTCATATGACACCAAACACGACATGATTCGAAATAGTTGAATTTTTAAACAGTTATCTATCGTAAATTTTCAATTATTTCCAATTGCATTTAAAAGGTCTTTTAATGCCATTTCATATGATACCAAACACGGCATGATTCTAAATAGTTGAATTTTCAAACAATTTCCTATCGCAAATTTAAAATTTTTTCCAATTACATTTAAAAGGTCTTTTAATGCCCTTTCATATGATACCAAACACGACATGATTCGGAATAGTTGAATTCTCAAACAACTGCCTATCGTAAATTTTTTATTTTTTCTAATTGCATTTGAAAGGTCTTTTAATGCCCTTTCATATGATACCAAACATGACGTTATTCGAAATAGTTGAATTTTTTTTAAAACTTGAAACTCGCTGGAATATTAATTCTGAAATTTTTTTATTCGATTAATATTTTTACAATGTAGATTCTTTTTGGTTTTACTGTATATTATCACGAGGTCAATTTTTGCTTGGTTTTACTATATACTTTAACAGACTATATGTCAAATTGACGTCTTTGTCTTAAAACTTTATTTGAACATGAAATCAATTCAACAAAGTCTAGAGTTACTGTAAAAAAATGTAATTTTCTCTATTATTTTTTTTAAACTGTTGAAAATCGCTGGAACATTAATTCTGAAATTTTTTTATTCTATTAATTTTTTTTTTACAATGTAGATTCTTTTTGGTATTACTGTATATTATCACCGAGGTCAATTTTTTCTTGGTTTGACTATATACTTTAACAGACTATATGTCAAATTGACGTTTTGTCTTAAAACTTTTTTTGAACATGAAATCAATTCAAAACAGTTCAAAACATGTGTCCTCAGTCATCTAAAACCTAAATCAAATTACTAAATTTTCACAATTTGTCTAGAAATTGAAATAATTCTATCGAAAAATTCCATGCGTAACGTCAAAAATGACAGCTTAGGTCTATGATTTTTCGAAACCTGGATCGTATATAAAAGAGGTAATGTTGTTTCTTAACCATAGATTTGTGAAATGGACGTTGCATCATTAAAAACTTTTATACAAACATGAAATCAATTGAAAATCGTTCAAAACATATGTCCTCAATCCTCTAACACCTAAATCAAATTAGAAAATTTCTCCAACTTGTCTAGAAATTGAAATATTTATGTAAAATCGTTTCATGCGAAACGTCAAAAGTGATTGACAGCCCTGAAAAATTTCTGCTATCATATGATACCAAACAGGACAAGACTCGGAATAGTTGTATTTTCAAAAAATTGCCTATCGTAAATTTTAAATTTTTTCCAATTGCATTTGAAAGGTCTTTTAATGCCCTTTCATATGATATCAAACACTGCATGATTCTGAATAGTTGAATTTTCAAACAATTGCCTATCGCAAATTTTCAATTTTTTTCCAATTACATTTAAAAGGTCTTATAATGCCCTTTCATATGACACCAAACACGACATGATTCGAAATAGTTGAATTTTTAAACAGTTATCTATCGTAAATTTTCAATTATTTCCAATTGCATTTAAAAGGTCTTTTAATGCCATTTCATATGATACCAAACACGGCATGATTCTAAATAGTTGAATTTTCAAACAATTTCCTATCGCAAATTTAAAATTTTTTCCAATTACATTTAAAAGGTCTTTTAATGCCCTTTCATATGATACCAAACACGACATGATTCGGAATAGTTAAATTCTCAAACAACTGCCTATCGTAAATTTTTTATTTTTTCTAATTGCATTTGAAAGGTCTTTTAATGCCCTTTCATATGATACCAAACATGACGTTATTCGAAATAGTTGAATTTTTTTTAAAACTTGAAACTCGCTGGAATATTAATTCTGAAATTTTTTTATTCGATTAATATTTTTACAATGTAGATTCTTTTTGGTTTTACTGTATATTATCACGAGGTCAATTTTTGCTTGGTTTTACTATATACTTTAACAGACTATATGTCAAATTGACGTCTTTGTCTTAAAACTTTATTTGAACATGAAATCAATTCAACAAAGTCTAGAGTTACTGTAAAAAAATGTAATTTTCTCTATTATTTTTTTTAAACTGTTGAAAATCGCTGGAACATTAATTCTGAAATTTTTTTATTCTATTAATTTTTTTTTTACAATGTAGATTCTTTTTGGTATTACTGTATATTATCACCGAGGTCAATTTTTTCTTGGTTTGACTATATACTTTAACAGACTATATGTCAAATTGACGTTTTGTCTTAAAACTTTTTTTGAACATGAAATCAATTCAAAACAGTTCAAAACATGTGTCCTCAGTCATCTAAAACCTAAATCAAATTACTAAATTTTCACAATTTGTCTAGAAATTGAAATAATTCTATCGAAAAATTCCATGCGTAACGTCAAAAATGACAGCTTAGGTCTATGATTTTTCGAAACCTGGATCGTATATAAAAGAGGTAATGTTGTTTCTTAACCATAGATTTGTGAAATGGACGTTGCATCATTAAAAACTTTTATACAAACATGAAATCAATTGAAAATCGTTCAAAACATATGTCCTCAATCCTCTAACACCTAAATCAAATTAGAAAATTTCTCCAACTTGTCTAGAAATTGAAATATTTATGTAAAATCGTTTCATGCGAAACGTCAAAAGTGATTGACAGCCCTGAAAAATTTCTGCTATCATATGATACCAAACACGACAAGACTCGGAATAGTTGTATTTTCAAAAAATTGCCTATCGTAAATTTTCAATTTTTTCCAATTATATTTAAAAGGTCTTTTAATGCCCTTTCATGTGATACCAAACACGACATGATTCGGAATAGTTGAATTTTTAAACAGTTGCCTATCGTAAATTTTCAATTTTTTCATATTGCATTCGAAAGTACTTTTAATGCCCTTTCATATGATACCAAACACGGCATGATTCTAAATAGTTGAATTTTCAAACAATTTCCTATCGCAAATTTAAAATTTTTTCCAATTACATTTAAAAGGTCTTTTAATGCCCTTTCATATGATACCAAACACGACATGATTCGGAATAGTTGAATTTTTAAACAGTTGCCTATCGTAAATTTTCAATTTTTTCCAATTGCATATAAAAGGTCTTTTAATGCCCTTTCATATGATACCAAACACGACATGATTCTGAATAGTTGAATTTTCAAACAATAGCCTATCGTAAATTTTCAATTATTTCCAATTGCATTTAAAAGGTCTTTTAATGCCCTTTCATATGATACCAAACATGACGTGATTCTGAAAAGTTGAATTTTCAAACAACTGCCTATCGTAAATTTTCAATTTTTTCATATTGCATTCGAAAGTACTTTTAATGCCCTTTCATATGATACCAAACACGGCATGATTCTGAATAGTTGAATTTTCAAACAATTGCCTATCGCAAATTTTCAATTTTTTTCCAATTACATTTAAAAGGTCTTATAATGCCCTTTCATATGACACCAAACACGACATGATTCGAAATAGTTGAATTTTTAAACAGTTATCTATCGTAAATTTTCAATTATTTCCAATTGCATTTAAAAGGTCTTTTAATGCCATTTCATATGTTACCAAACACGGCATGATTCTAAATAGTTGAATTTTCAAACAATTTCCTATCGCAAATTTAAAATTTTTTCCAATTACATTTAAAAGGTCTTTTAATGCCCTTTCATATGATACCAAACACGACATGATTCGGAATAGTTGAATTTTTAAACAGTTGCCTATCGTAAATTTTCAATTTTTTCCAATTGCATATAAAAGGTCTTTTAATGCCCTTTCATATGATACCAAACACGACATGATTCTGAATAGTTGAATTTTCAAACAATAGCCTATCGTAAATTTTCAATTATTTCCAATTGCATTTAAAAGGTCTTTTAATGCCCTTTCATATGATACCAAACATGACGTGATTCTGAAAAGTTGAATTTTCAAACAACTGCCTATCGTAAATTTTCAATTTTTTCATATTGCATTCGAAAGTACTTTTAATGCCCTTTCATATGATACCAAACACGGCATGATTCTGAATAGTTGAATTTTCAAACAATTACCTATCGCAAACTTTAAATTTTTTCCAATTACATTTAAAAGGTCTTTTAATGCCCTTTCATGTGATACCAAACACGACATGATTCGGAATAGTTGAATTTTTAAACAGTTGCCTATCGTAAATTTTCAATTATTTCCAATTGCATTTAAAAGGTCTTTTAATGCCCTTTCATATGATACCAAACATGACGTGATTCTGAAAAGTTGAATTTTCAAACAACTGCCTATCGTAAATTTTAAATTTTTTCCAATTGCATTTGAAAGGACTTTTAATGCCCTATCATATGATACCAAACACGACAAGACTCGGAATAGTTGTATTTTCAAAAAATTGCCTATCGTAAATTTTAAATTTTTTCCAATTGCATTTGAAAGGTCTTTTAATGCCCTTTCATATGATACAAAACACGACATGATTCGGAATAGTTTAATTTTCAAACAGTTGCCTAACGTAAATTTTAAATTTTTTCCAATTGCATATAAAAGGTCTTTTAATACCCTTTCATATGATACCAAACATGACGTGATTCTGAATAGTTGAATTTTTAAACAACTGCCTATCGTAAATTTTCAATTTTTTCCAATTGCATTTTAAAGGTCTTTTAATGTCCTTTCATATGATACCAAACACGACATGATTCGGAATAGTTGAATTTTCAAACAGTTGCCTATCTTAAATTTTCAATTGTTTCCAATTGCATTTAAAAGGTCTTTAATGCCCTTTCATATGATACCAAACATGACGTGATTCTGAAAAGTTGAATTTTCAAACTACTGCCTATCGTAAATTTTAAATTTTTTCCAATTGCATTTGAAAGGTCTTTTAATGCCCTTTCATATGATATCAAAAACGACATGATTCGGAATTGTTGTATTTAAAAAAAATTGCCTATCGTAAATTTTTAATTTTTTCCAATTGTATTTGAAAGGTCTTTAAATGCCCTTTCATATGATACCAAACACGATATGATTCTGAATAGTTGAATTTCCAAACAGTTGCCTATCGTATATTTTCAATTTTTTCCAACTGCATTTAAAAGTTCTTTTAATGCCCTTTCATATGATACCATACACGACATGATTCGGAATAGTTGAATTTTCAAACAGTTGCCTATCGTAAATTTTCAATATTTTCATATTGCATTCGAAAGCACTTTTAATGCCCTTTCATATGATATCAAACACTGCATGATTCTGAATAGTTGAATTTTCAAACAATTGCCTATCGCAAATTTTCAATTTTTTTCCAATTACATTTAAAAGGTCTTATAATGCCCTTTCATATGACACCAAACACGACATGATTCGAAATAGTTGAATTTTTAAACAGTTATCTATCGTAAATTTTCAATTATTTCCAATTGCATTTAAAAGGTCTTTTAATGCCATTTCATATGTTACCAAACACGGCATGATTCTAAATAGTTGAATTTTCAAACAATTTCCTATCGCAAATTTAAAATTTTTTCCAATTACATTTAAAAGGTCTTTTAATGCCCTTTCATATGATACCAAACACGGCATGATTCGGAATAGTTGAATTCTCAAACAACTGCCTATCGTAAATTTTTTATTTTTTCTAATTGCATTTGAAAGGTCTTTTAATGCCCTTTCATATGATACCAAACATGACGTTATTCGAAATAGTTGAATTTTTTTTAAAACTTGAAACTCGCTGGAATATTAATTCTGAAATTTTTTTATTCGATTAATATTTTTACAATGTAGATTCTTTTTGGTTTTACTGTATATTATCACGAGGTCAATTTTTGCTTGGTTTTACTATATACTTTAACAGACTATATGTCAAATTGACGTCTTTGTCTTAAAACTTTATTTGAACATGAAATCAATTCAACAAAGTCTAGAGTTACTGTAAAAAAATGTAATTTTCTCTATTATTTTTTTTAAACTGTTGAAAATCGCTGGAACATTAATTCTGAAATTTTTTTATTCTATTAATTTTTTTTTTACAATGTGGATTCTTTTTGGTATTACTGTATATTATCACCGAGGTCAATTTTTTCTTGGTTTGACTATATACTTTAACAGACTATATGTCAAATTGACGTTTTGTCTTAAAACTTTTTTTGAACATGAAATCAATTCAAAACAGTTCAAAACATGTGTCCTCAGTCATCTAAAACCTAAATCAAATTACTAAATTTTCACAATTTGTCTAGAAATTGAAATAATTCTATCGAAAAATTCCATGCGTAACGTCAAAAATGACAGCTTAGGTCTATGATTTTCGAAACCTGGATCGTATATAAAAGAGGTAATGTTGTTTCTTAACCATAGATTTGTGAAATGGACGTTGCATCATTAAAAACTTTTATACAAACATGAAATCAATTGAAAATCGTTCAAAACATATGTCCTCAATCCTCTAACACCTAAATCAAATTAGAAAATTTCTCCAACTTGTCTAGAAATTGAAATATTTATGTAAAATCGTTTCATGCGAAACGTCAAAAGTGATTGACAGCCCTGAAAAATTTCTGCTATCATATGATACCAAACACGACAAGACTCGGAATAGTTGTATTTTCAAAAAATTGCCTATCGTAAATTTTAAATTTTTTCCAATTGCATTTGAAAGGTCTTTTAATGCCCTTTCATATGATACCAAACACGACATGATTCGGAATAGTTGAATTTTCAAACAATTGCCTATCGTAAATTTTCAATTTTTTCCAATTGCATATAAAAGGTCTTTTAATGCCCTTTCATATGATACCAAACACGACATGATTCGGAATAGTTGAATTTTCAAACTATTGCCTATCGTAAATTTTCAATTTTTTCCAATTGCATATAAAAGGTCTTTTAATGCCCTTTCATATGATAGCAAACACGACATGATTCGGAATAGCTGAATTTTCAAACAGTTGCCTATCGTGAATTTTCAATTTTTTCCAATTGCATTTAAAAGGTCTTTTAATGCCCTTTCATATGATACCAAACACGGCATACTTCGGAATAGTTGAATTTTCAAACAATTGCCAATCGTAAATTTTCAATTTTTTCTTATTGCATTCGAAAGTACTTTTAATGCCCTTTCATATGATACCAAACACGACATGATTCTGAATAGTTGAATTTTCAAACAGTTGCCTATCGTAAATTTAAAATTTTTTCAAATTGCATTTAAAATGTCTTTTAATGCCCTTTCATATGATACCAAACACGACATGATTCGGAATAGTTGAATTTTCAAACAGTTGCCTATCGTAGATTTTTAATTTTTTCGAACTGCATTTAAAAGTTCTTTTAATGCCCTTTCATTTGATACCAAACACGACATGATTCGGAATAGTTGTATTTTAAAACAATTGCCTATCGTAAATTTTAAATTTTTTCTAATTGCACTTGAAAGGTCTTTTAATGCCCTTTCATATGATACCAAACACGACATGATTCGGAATATTTGTATTTTCAAACAATTGCCTATCGTAAATTTTAAATTTTTTCCAATTGCATTTGAAAGGTCTTTAAATGCCCTTTCATATGATACCAAACACGACATGATTCTGAATAGTTGAATTTTCAAACAGTTGCCTATCGTAAATTTTCAATTATTTCCAATTGCATTTAAAATGTCTTTTAATGCCCTTTCATATGATACCAAACACGACATGATTCGGAATAGTTGAATTTTCAAACAATTGCTTATCGAATATTTTAAATTTTTTTCAATTGCATATAAAAGGTCTTTTAATGCCCTTTCATATGATAGCAAACACGACATGATTCGGAATAGCTGAATTTTCAAACAGTTGCCTATCGTGAATTTTCAATTTTTTCCAATTGCATTTAAAAGGTCTTTTAATGCCCTTTCATATGATACCAAACACGGCATGATTCGGAATAGTTGAATTTTCAAACAGTTGCCTATCGTAAATTTTCAATTTTTTCATATTGCATTTAAAATGTCTTTTAATGCCCTTTCATATGATACCAAACACGACATGATTCGGAATAGTTGAATTTTCAAACAGTTGCCTAACGTAGATTTTTAATTTTTCGAACTGCATTTAAAAGTTCTTTTAATGCCCTTTCATTTGATACCAAACACGACATGATTCGGAATAGTTGTATTTTAAAACAATTGCCTATCGTAAATTTTAAATTTTTTCCAATTGCATTTGAAAGGTCTTTTAATGCCCTTTCATATGATACTAAACACGACATGATTCGGAATAGTTGTATTTTCAAACAATTGCCTATCGTAAATTTTAAATTTTTTCCAATTGCATTTGAAAGGTCTTTAAATGCCCTTTCATATGATACCAAACACGACATGATTCTGAATAGTTGAATTTTCAAACAGTTGCCTATCGTAAATTTTCAATTATTTACAATTGCATTTAAAATGTCTTTTAATGCCCTTTCATATGATACCAAACACGACATGATTCGGAATAGTTGAATTTTCAAACAATTGCTTATCGAATATTTTAAATTTTTTTCAATTGCATTTGAAAGGTCTTAATGCCCTTTCATATGATACCAAACACGACATGATTCGGAATAGTTGAATTTTCAAACAGTTGCCTATCGTAAATTTTCAATTTTTTCATATTGCATTCGAAAGTACTTTTAATGCCCTTTCATATGATACCAAACACGGCATGATTCTGAATAGTTGAATTTTCAAACAATTGCCTATCGCAAACTTTCAATTTTTTCCAATTACATTTAAAAGGTCTTTTAATGCCCTTTCATATGATACCAAACACGACATGATTCGGAATAGTTAAATTTTCAAACAGTTGCCTATCGTAAATTTTCAATTTTTTTCATATTGCATTCGAAAGTAATTTTAATGCCCTTTCATATGATACCAAACACGGCATGATTCTGAATAGTTGAATTTTCAAACAGTTGCCTATCGTAGATTTTTAATTTTTTCGAACTGCATTTAAAAGTTCTTTTAATGCCTATCGCAAATTTAAAATTTTTTCCAATTACATTTAAAAGGTCTTTTAATGCCCTTTCATATGATACCAATCACGACATGATTCAGAATAGTTGAATTTTTAAACAGTTGCCTATCGTAAATTTTCAATTATTTCCAATTGCATTTAAAAGGTCTTTTAATGCCCTTTCATATGATACCAAACATGACGAGATTCTGAATAGTTGAATTTTCAAACAACTGCCTATCGTAAATTTTAAATTTTTTCCAATTGCATTTGAAAGGTCTTTTAATGCCCTTTCTTATGATACCAAACATGACGTGATTCTGAATAGTTGAATTTTCAAACAACTGCCTATCGTAAATTTTCAATTTTTTCCAATTGCATTTAAAAGGTCTCTTAATGCCCTGTCATATGATACCAAACACGACATGATTCGGAATAGTTGAATTTTCAAACAGTTGCCTATCGTAAATTTTCAATTTTTTCATATTGCATTCGAAAGTACTTTTAATGCCCTTTCATATGATACCAAACACGACATGATTCTGAATAGTTGAATTTTTAAACAATTGCCTATCGCAAATTTTAAAAATTACATATAAAAGGTCTTTTAATGCCCTTTCATATGATACCAAACACGTCATGATTCGGAATAGTTGAATTTTTAAACAGTTGCCTATCGTAAATTTTCAATTATTTCCAATTGCATTTAAAAGGTCTTTTAATGCCCTTTCATATGATACCAAACATGACGTGTTTCTGATTAGTTGAAGTTTCAAACAACTGCCTATCGTAAATTTTCAATTTTTTCCAATTACATTTAAAAGGTCTTTTAATGCCCTTTCATATGATACAAAACACGACATGATTCGGAATAGTTGAATTTTCAAACAATTGCCTATCGCAAATTTTCAATTTTTTCCAATTACATTTAAAAGGTCTTTTAATGCCCTTTCATATGATACCAAACACGACATGATTCGATATAGTTGAATTTTTAAACAGTTGCCTATCGTAAATTTTCAATTATTTCCAATTGCATTTAAAAGGTCTTTTAATGCCCTTTCATATGATACCAAACATAACGTGATTCTGAAAAGTTGAATTATCAAACAACTGCCTATCGTAAATTTTAATTTTTTTCCAATTGCATTTGAAAGGTCTTTTAATGCCCTTTCATATGATACCAAACACGACATGATTCGGAATAGTAGTATTTTCAAAAAATTGCCTATCGTAAATTTTTAATTTTTTCCAATTGCATTTGAAAGGTCTTTAAATGCCCTTTCATATGATACCAAACACGACATGATTCGGAATAGTTGAATTTTTAAACAGTTGCCTATCGTAAATTGTCAATTATTTCCAATTGCATTTAAACGGCCTTTTAATGCCCTTTCATATGATACCAAACACGGCATGATTCTGAATAGTTGAATTTTCAAACAATTGCCTATCGTAAATTTTAAATTTTTTCCAATTGCATTTAAAAGGTCTTTTAATGTCCTTTCATATGATACCAAACACGACATGATTCGGAATAGTTGAATTTTCAAACAGTTGCCTATCGTAAATTTTCAATTTTTTCATATTGCATTCGAAAGTACTTTTAATGCCCTTTCATATGATACCAAACACGGCATGATTCTAAATAGTTGAATTTTCAAACAATTTCCTATCGCAAATTTTAAATTTTTTCCAATTCCATTAAAAAGGTCTTTTAATGGCCTTTCATATGATACCAAACACGACATGATTCGGAATAGTTGAATTTTCAAACAGTTGCCTATCGTAAATTTTCAATTTTTTCATATTGCATTCGAAAGTACTTTTAATGCCCTTTCATATGATACCAAACACGGCATGATTCTGAATAGTTGAATTTTCAAACAATTGCCTATCGCAAACTTTCAATTTTTTCCAATTACATTTAAAAGGTCTTTTAATGCCCTTTCATGTGATACCAAACACGACATGATTCGGAATAGTTGAATTTTTAAACAGTTGCCTATCGTAAATTTTCAATTTTTTCATATTGCATTCGAAAGTACTTTTAATGCCCTTTCATATGATACCAAACACGGCATGATTCTAAATAGTTGAATTTTCAAACAATTTCCTATCGCAAATTTAAAATTTTTTCCAATTACATTTAAAAGGTCTTTTAATGCCCTTTCATATGATACCAAACACGACATGATTCGGAATAGTTGAATTTTCAAACAATAGCCTATCGTAAATTTTCAATTATTTCCAATTGCGTTTAAAAGGTCTTTTAATGCCCTTTCATATGATACCAAACATGACGTGATTCTGAAAAGTTGAATTTTCAAACAACTGCCTATCGTAAATTTTCAATTTTTTCATATTGCATTCGAAAGTACTTTTAATGCCCTTTCATATGATACCAAACACGGCATGATTCTGAATAGTTGAATTTTCAAACAATTGCCTATCGCAAACTTTAAATTTTTTCCAATTACATTTAAAAGGTCTTTTAATGCCCTTTCATATGATACCAAACACGACATGATTCGGTATAGTTGAATTTTTAAACAGTTGCCTATCGTAAATTTTCAATTATTTCCAATTGCATTTAAAAGGTCTTTTAATGCCCTTTCATATGATACCAAACATGACGTGATTCTGAAAAGTTGAATTTTCAAACAACTGCCTATCGTAAATTTTAAATTTTTTCCAATTGCATTTGAAAGGACTTTTAATGCCCTATCATATGATACCAAACACGACAAGACTCGGAATAGTTGTATTTTCAAAAAATTGCCTATCGTAAATTTTAAATTTTTTCCAATTGCATTTGAAAGGTCTTTTAATGCCCTTTCATATGATACAAAACACGACATGATTCGGAATAGTTTAATTTTCAAACAGTTGCCTAACGTAAATTTTCAATTTTTTCCAATTGCATATAAAAGGTCTTTTAATACCCTTTCATATGATACCAAACATGACGTGATTCTGAATAGTTGAATTTTTAAACAACTGCCTATCGTAAATTTTCAATTTTTTCCAATTGCATTTTAAAGGTCTTTTAATGTCCTTTCATATGATACCAAACACGACATGATTCGGAATAGTTGAATTTTCAAACAGTTGCCTATCTTAAATTTTCAATTGTTTCCAATTGCATTTAAAAGGTCTTTAATGCCCTTTCATATGATACCAAACATGACGTGATTCTGAAAAGTTGAATTTTCAAACTACTGCCTATCGTAAATTTTAAATTTTTTCCAATTGCATTTGAAAGGTCTTTTAATGCCCTTTCATATGATATCAAAAACGACATGATTCGGAATAGTTGTATTTTAAAAAAATTGCCTATCGTAAATTTTTAATTTTTTCCAATTGAAATTGAAAGGTCTTTAAATGCCCTTTCATATGATACCAAACACGATATGATTCTGAATAGTTGAATTTCCAAACAGTTGCCTATCGTATATTTTCAATTTTTTCCAACTGCATTTAAAAGTTCTTTTAATGCCCTTTCATATGATACCATACACGACATGATTCGGAATAGTTGAATTTTCAAACAGTTGCCTATCGTAAATTTTCAATATTTTCATATTGCATTCGAAAGCACTTTTAATGCCCTTTCATATGATATCAAACACTGCATGATTCTGAATAGTTGAATTTTCAAACAATTGCCTATCGCAAATTTTCAATTTTTTTCCAATTACATTTAAAAGGTCTTATAATGCCCTTTCATATGACACCAAACACGACATGATTCGAAATAGTTGAATTTTTAAACAGTTATCTATCGTAAATTTTCAATTATTTCCAATTGCATTTAAAAGGTCTTTTAATGCCATTTCATATGATACCAAACACGGCATGATTCTAAATAGTTGAATTTTCAAACAATTTCCTATCGCAAATTTAAAATTTTTTCCAATTACATTTAAAAGGTCTTTTAATGCCCTTTCATATGATACCAAACACGACATGATTCGGAATAGTTAAATTCTCAAACAACTGCCTATCGTAAATTTTTTATTTTTTCTAATTGCATTTGAAAGGTCTTTTAATGCCCTTTCATATGATACCAAACATGACGTTATTCGAAATAGTTGAATTTTTTTTAAAACTTGAAACTCGCTGGAATATTAATTCTGAAATTTTTTTATTCGATTAATATTTTTACAATGTAGATTCTTTTTGGTTTTACTGTATATTATCACGAGGTCAATTTTTGCTTGGTTTTACTATATACTTTAACAGACTATATGTCAAATTGACGTCTTTGTCTTAAAACTTTATTTGAACATGAAATCAATTCAACAAAGTCTAGAGTTACTGTAAAAAAATGTAATTTTCTCTATTATTTTTTTTAAACTGTTGAAAATCGCTGGAATATTAATTCTGAAATTTTTTTATTCTATTAATTTTTTTTTTACAATGTAGATTCTTTTTGGTATTACTGTATATTATCACCGAGGTCAATTTTTGCTGGGTTTGACTATATACTTTAACAGACTATATGTCAAATTGACGTTTTGTCTTAAAACTTTTTTTGAACATGAAATCAATTCAAAACAGTTCAAAACATGTGTCCTCAGTCATCTAAAACCTAAATCAAATTACTAAATTTTCACAATTTGTCTAGAAATTGAAATAATTCTATCGAAAAATTCCATGCGTAACGTCAAAAATGACAGCTTAGGTCTATGATTTTTCGAAACCTGGATCGTATATAAAAGAGGTAATGTTGTTTCTTAACCATAGATTTGTGAAATGGACGTTGCATCATTAAAAACTTTTATACAAACATGAAATCAATTGAAAATCGTTCAAAACATGTCCTCAATCCTCTAACACCTAAATCAAATTAGAAAATTTCTCCAACTTGTCTAGAAATTTAAATATTTATGTAAAATCGTTTCATGCGAAACGTCAAAAGTGATTGACAGCTCTGAAAAATTTCTGCTTGCGGTCAAATTTCAAATGCATAGCAACGCGTGCATGCTTCGATCAAGAAAATTTGCAAAGTTTTTGGTTAATTTCAAGCGAACTGTACTTTCAAAAAATCTGAAATACCCAAAAGGCACTAGTCCCAAACATTCTTTAAAGTCTAGAAAAAAAATTACAACAATGTCTTTTAATGCCCTTTCATATGATACCAAACACGACATGATTCGGAATAGTTGAATTTTCAAACAATTGCCTATCGTAAATTTTCAATTTTTTCCAATTGCATATAAAAGGTCTTTTAATGCCCTTTCATATGATACCAAACACGACATGATTCGGAATAGTTGAATTTTCAAACTATTGCCTATCGTAAATTTTCAATTTTTTCCAATTGCATATAAAAGGTCTTTTAATGCCCTTTCATATGATAGCAAACACGACATGATTCGGAATAGCTGAATTTTCAAACAGTTGCCTATCGTGAATTTTCAATTTTTTCCAATTGCATTTAAAAGGTCTTTTAATGCCCTTTCATATGATACCAAACACGGCATACTTCGGAATAGTTGAATTTTCAAACAATTGCCAATCGTAAATTTTCAATTTTTTCTTATTGCATTCGAAAGTACTTTTAATGCCCTTTCATATGATACCAAACACGACATGATTATGAATAGTTGAATTTTCAAACAGTTGCCTATCGTAAATTTAAAATTTTTTCAAATTGCATTTAAAATGTGTTTTAATGCCCTTTCAAATAATACCAAACACGACATGATTCGGAATAGTTGAATTTTCAAACAGTTGCCTATCGTAGATTTTTAATTTTTTCGAACTGCATTTAAAAGTTCTTTTAATGCCCTTTCATTTGATACCAAACACGACATGATTCGGAATAGTTGTATTTTAAAACAATTGCCTATCGTAAATTTTAAATTTTTTCCAATTGCATTTGAAAGGTCTTTTAATGCCCTTTCATATGATACCAAACACGACATGATTCGGAATAGTTGTATTTCCAAACAATTGCCTATCGTAAATTTTAAATTTTTTCCAATTGCATTTGAAAGGTCTTTAAATGCCCTTTCATATGATACCAAACACGACATGATTCTGAATAGTTGAATTTTCAAACAGTTGCCTATTGTAAATTTTCAATTATTTCCAATTGCATTTAAAATGTCTTTTAATGCCCTTTCATATGATACCAAACACGACATGATTCGGAATAGTTGAATTTTCAAACAATTGCTTATCGAATATTTTAAATTTTTTTCAATTGCATATAAAAGGTCTTTTAATGCCCTTTCATATGATACCAAACACGGCATACTTCGGAATAGTTGAATTTTCAAACAATTGCCAATCGTACATTTTCAATTTTTTCTTATTGCATTCGAAAGTACTTTTAATGCCCTTTCATATGATACCAAACACGACATGATTCTGAATAGTTGAATTTTCAAACAGTTGCCTATCGTAAATTTTAAATTTTTTCCAATTGCATTTAAAAGGTCTCTTAATGCCCTGTCATATGATACCAAACACGACATGATTCGGAATAGTTGTATTTTAAAACAATTGCCTATCGTAAATTTTAAATTTTTTCCAATTGCATTTGAAAGGTCTTTTAATGCCCTTTCATATGATACCAAACACGACATGATTCGGAATAGTTGTATTTTCAAACAATTGCCTATCGTAAATTTTAAATTTTTTCCAATTGCATTTGAAAGGTCTTTAAATGCCCTTTCATATGATACCAAACACGACATGATTCTGAATAGTTGAATTTTCAAACAGTTGCCTATCGTAAATTTTCAATTATTTCCAATTGCATTTAAAATGTCTTTTAATGCCCTTTCATATGATACCAAACACGACATGATTCGGAATAGTTGAATTTTCAAACAATTGCTTATCGAATATTTTAAATTTTTTTCAATTGCATTTGAAAGGTCTTAATGCCCTTTCATATGATGCCAAACACGACATGATTCGGAATAGTTGAATTTTCAAACAGTTGCCTATCGTAAATTTTCAATTTTTTCATATTGCATTCGAAAGTACTTTTAATGCCCTTTCATATGATACCAAACACGGCATGATTCTGAATAGTTGAATTTTCAAACAATTGCCTATCGCAAACTTTCAATTTTTTCCAATTACATTTAAAAGGTCTTTTAATGCCCTTTCATATGATACCAAACACGACATGATTCGGAATAGTAAAATTTTCAAACAGTTGCCTATCGTAAATTTTCAATTTTTTTCATATTGCATTCGAAAGTAATTTTAATGCCCTTTCATATGATACCAAACACGGCATGATTCTGAATAGTTGAATTTTCAAACAGTTGCCTATCGTAGATTTTTAATTTTTTCGAACTGCATTTAAAAGTTTTTAATGCCTATCGTAAATTTTAAATTTTTTCCAATTGCATTTGAAAGGTCTTTTAATGCCCTTTCTTATGATACCAAACATGACGTGATTCTGAATAGTTGAATTTTCAAACAACTGCCTATCGTAAATTTTCAATTTTTTCCAATTGCATTTAAAAGGTCTCTTAATGCCCTGTCATATGATACCAAACACGACATGATTCGGAATAGTTGAATTTTCAAACAGTTGCCTATCGTAAATTTTCAATTTTTTCATATTGCATTCGAAAGTACTTTTAATGCCCTTTCATATGATACCAAACACGACATGATTCTGAATAGTTGAATTTTTAAACAATTGCCTATCGCAAATTTTAAAAATTACATATAAAAGGTCTTTTAATGCCCTTTCATATGATACCAAACACGTCATGATTCGGAATAGTTGAATTTTTAAACAGTTGCCTATCGTAAATTTTCAATTATTTCCAATTGCATTTAAAAGGTCTTTTAATGCCCTTTCATATGATACCAAACATGACGTGATTCTGAATAGTTGAAGTTTCAAACAACTGCCTATCGTAAATTTTAAATTTTTTTCAATTACATTTAAAAGGTCTTTTAATGCCCTTTCATATGATACAAAACACGACATGATTCGGAATAGTTGAATTTTCAAACAATTGCCTATCGCAAATTTTCAATTTTTTCCAATTACATTTAAAAGGTCTTTTAATGCCCTTTCATATGATACCAAACACGACATGATTCGGTATAGTTGAATTTTTAAACAGTTGCCTATCGTAAATTTTCAATTATTTCCAATTGCATTTAAAAGGTCTTTTAATGCCCTTTCATATGGTACCAAACATGACGTGATTCTGAAAAGTTGAATTATCAAACAACTGCCTATCGTAAATTTTAATTTTTTTCCAATTGCATTTGAAAGGTCTTTTAATGCCCTTTCATATGATATCAAACACGACATGATTCGGAATAGTAGTATTTTCAAAAAATTGCCTATCGTAAATTTTTAATTTTTTCCAATTGCATTTGAAAGGTCTTTAAATGCCCTTTCATATGATACCAAACACGGCATGATTCTGAATAGTTTAATTTTCGAACAATTGCCTATCGCAAATTTTCAATTATTTCCAATTGCATTTAAAAGGTCTTTTAATGCCCTTTCTTATGATACCAAACATGACGTGATTCTGAATAGTTGAATTTTCAAACAACTGCCTATCGTAAATTGTAAATTTTTTAAAATTGCATTTAAAAGGTCTCTTAATGCCCTGTCATATGATACCAAACACGACATGATTCGGAATAGTTGAATTTTCAAACAGTTGCCTATCGTAAATTTTCAATTTTTTCATATTGCATTAGAAGTACTTTTAATGCCCTTTCGTATGATACCAAACACGGCATGATTCTGAATAGTTGAATTTTCAAACATCTGCCTATCGTAAATTTTCAATTTTTTCCAATTGCATTTAAAATGTCTCTTAATGCCCTGTCATATGATACCAAACACGACATGATTCGGAATAGTTGAATTTTCAAACAGTTGCGTATCGTAAATTTTCAATTTTTTCATATTGCATTCGAAAGTACTTTTAATGCCCTTTCATATGATACCAAACACGACATGATTCTGAATAGTTGAATTTTTAAACAATTGCCTATCGCAAATTTTAAAAATTACATATAAAAGGTCTTTTAATGCCCTTTCATATGATACCAAACACGTCATGATTCGGAATAGTTGAATTTTTAAACAGTTGCCTATCGTAAATTTTCAATTATTTCCAATTGCATTTAAAAGGTCTTTTAATGCCCTTTCATATGATACCAAACATGACGTGATTCTGAATAGTTGATGTTTCAAACAACTGCCTATCGTAAATTTTCAATTTTTTCCAATTACATTTAAAAGGTCTTTTAATGCCTTTTCATATGATACAAAACACGACATGATTCGGAATAGTTGAATTTTCAAACAATTGCCTATCGCAAATTTTCAATTTTTTTCAATTACATTTAAAAGGTCTTTTAATGCCCTTTCATATGATACCAAACACGACATGATTCGGTATAGTTGAATTTTTAAACAGTTGCCTATCGTAAATTTTCAATTATTTCCAATTGCATTTAAAAGGTCTTTTAATGCCCTTTCATATGATACCAAACATGACGTGATTCTGAAAAGTTGAATTATCAAACAACTGCCTATCGTAAATTTTAATTTTTTTCCAATTGCATTTGAAAGGTCTTTAAATGCCCTTTCATATGATACCAAACACGGCATGATTCTGAATAGTTGAATTTTCAAACAATTGCCGATCGCAAATTTTAAATTTTTTCCAATTGCATTTAAAAGGTATTTTAATGCCCTTTCATATGATACCAAACACTACATGATTCGGAATAGTTGAATTTTCAAACAGTTGTCTATCGTAAATTTTCAATTTTTTCATATTGCATTAGAAGTACTTTTAATGCCCTTTCATATGATACCAAACACGGCATGATTCTGAATAGTTTAATTTTCGAACAATTGCCTATCGTATATTTTCAATTTTTTTCCAATTGCATTTAAAAGTTCTTTTAATGCCCTTTCATATGATAGCAAACACGACATGATTCGGAATAGTTGAATTTTTAAACAGTTGCCTATCGTAAATTTTAAATTTTTTCATATTGCATTTAAAAGGTCTTTTAATGCCCTTTCATATGATACCAAACATGACGTGATTCTGAAAAGTTGACTTTTCAAACAACTGTCTATCGTAAATTTTTAATTTTTTCCAATTGCATTTGAAAGGTCTTTTAATGCCCTTTCATATGATAACAAACACGACATGATTCGGAATAGTAGTATTTAAAAAAAATGGCCTATCGTAAATTTTTAATTTTTTCAATTGCATTTGAAGGGTCTTTAATTGCCCTTTCATATGATACCAAACACGACATGATTCGGAATAGTTGAATTTTCAAACAGATGCTTATCGTAAATTTTCAATTTTTTCATATTGCATTCGAAAGTACTTTTAATGCCCTTTCATATGATACCAAACACGGCATGATTCTGAATAGTTGAATTTTTAAACAGTTACCTATCGTAAATTTTCAATTATTTCCAATTGCATTTAAAAGGTCTTTTAATGCCCTTTCATATGATACCAAACATGACGTGATTCTGAATAGTTGAATTTTCAAACAACTGCCTATCGTAAATTTTCAATTTTTTCCAATTGCATTTAAAAGGTCTTTTAATGCCCTTTCATATGATACCAAACACGACATGATTCGGAATAGTTGAATTTTTAAACAGTTACCTATCGTAAATTTTCAATTATTTCCAATTGCATTTAAAAGGTCTTTTAATGCCCTTTCATATGATACCAAACATGACGTGATTCTGAATAGTTGAATTTTCAAACAACTGCCTATCGTAAATTTTCTATTTTTTCCACTTGCATTTAAAAGGTCTTTTAATGCCCTTTCATATGATACAAAACACGACATGATTCGGAATAGTTGAATTTTCAAACAGTTGCCTATCGTAAATATTCAATTTTTTCATATTGCATTCGAAAGTAATTTTAATGCCCTTTCATATGATACCAAACACGGCATGATTCTGAATAGTTGAATTTTCAAACAATTGCCTATCGCAAATTTTCAATTTTTTCCAATTACATTTAAAAGGTCTTTTAATGCCCTTTCATATGATACTAAAGACGACATGATTCGGAATAGTTGAATTTTTAAACAGTTGCCTATCGTAAATTTTCAATTATTTCCAATTGCATTTAAAAGGTCTTTTAATGCCCTTTCAAATGAAACCAAACATGACGTGATTCTGAATAGTTGAATTTTCAAACAACTGCCTATCGTAAATTTTTAATTTTTTTCAATTGCATTTGAAAGGTCTTTAAATGCCCTTTCATATGATACCAAACACGACATGATTCTGAATAGTTAAATTTTCTAACAGTAGCCTACGTATATTTTCAATTTTTTCCAACTGCATTTAAAAGTTCTATTAATGCCCTTTAATATGATACCAAACACGACATTATTCGGAATAGTTGAATTTTCAAACAGATGCCTATCGTAAATTGTAAATTTTTTAAAATTGCATTTAAAAGGTCTCTTAATGCCCTGTCATATGATACCAAACACGACATGATTCGGAATAGTTGAATTTTCAAACAGTTGCCTATCGTAAATTTTCAATTTTTTCATATTGCATTAGAAGTACTTTTAATGCCCTTTCGTATGATACCAAACACGGCATGATTCTGAATAGTTGAATTTTCAAACATCTGCCTATCGTAAATTTTCAATTTTTTCCAATTGCATTTAAAATGTCTCTTAATGCCCTGTCATATGATACCAAACACGACATGATTCGGAATAGTTGAATTTTCAAACAGTTGCGTATCGTAAATTTTCAATTTTTTCATATTGCATTCGAAAGTACTTTTAATGCCCTTTCATATGATACCAAACACGACATGATTCTGAATAGTTGAATTTTTAAACAATTGCCTATCGCAAATTTTAAAAATTACATATAAAAGGTCTTTTAATGCCCTTTCATATGATACCAAACACGTCATGATTCGGAATAGTTGAATTTTTAAACAGTTGCCTATCGTAAATTTTCAATTATTTCCAATTGCATTTAAAAGGTCTTTTAATGCCCTTTCATATGATACCAAACATGACGTGATTCTGAATAGTTGAAGTTTCAAACAACTGCCTATCGTAAATTTTCAATTTTTTCCAATTACATTTAAAAGGTCTTTTAATGCCTTTTCATATGATACAAAACACGACATGATTCGGAATAGTTGAATTTTCAAACAATTGCCTATCGCAAATTTTCAATTTTTTTCAATTACATTTAAAAGGTCTTTTAATGCCCTTTCATATGATACCAAACACGACATGATTCGGTATAGTTGAATTTTTAAACAGTTGCCTATCGTAAATTTTCAATTATTTCCAATTGCATTTAAAAGGTCTTTTAATGCCCTTTCATATGATACCAAACATGACGTGATTCTGAAAAGTTGAATTATCAAACAACTGCCTATCGTAAATTTTAATTTTTTTCCAATTGCATTTGAAAGGTCTTTAAATGCCCTTTCATATGATACCAAACACGGCATGATTCTGAATAGTTGAATTTTCAAACAATTGCCGATCGCAAATTTTAAATTTTTTCCAATTGCATTTAAAAGGTATTTTAATGCCCTTTCATATGATACCAAACACTACATGATTCGGAATAGTTGAATTTTCAAACAGTTGTCTATCGTAAATTTTCAATTTTTTCATATTGCATTAGAAGTACTTTTAATGCCCTTTCATATGATACCAAACACGGCATGATTCTGAATAGTTTAATTTTCGAACAATTGCCTATCGTATATTTTCAATTTTTTTCCAATTGCATTTAAAAGTTCTTTTAATGCCCTTTCATATGATAGCAAACACGACATGATTCGGAATAGTTGAATTTTTAAACAGTTGCCTATCGTAAAATTTAAATTTTTTCATATTGCATTTAAAAGGTCTTTTAATGCCCTTTCACATGATACCAAACATGACGTGATTCTGAAAAGTTGACTTTTCAAACAACTGTCTATCGTAAATTTTTAATTTTTTCCAATTGCATTTGAAAGGTCTTTTAATGCCCTTTCATATGATAACAAACACGACATGATTCGGAATAGTAGTATTTAAAAAAAATGGCCTATCGTAAATTTTTAATTTTTTCAATTGCATTTGAAGGGTCTTTAATTGCCCTTTCATATGATACCAAACACGACATGATTCGGAATAGTTGAATTTTCAAACAGATGCTTATCGTAAATTTTCAATTTTTTCATATTGCATTCGAAAGTACTTTTAATGCCCTTTCATATGATACCAAACACGGCATGATTCTGAATAGTTGAATTTTTAAACAGTTACCTATCGTAAATTTTCAATTATTTCCAATTGCATTTAAAAGGTCTTTTAATGCCCTTTCATATGATACCAAACATGACGTGATTCTGAATTGTTGAATTTTCAAACAACTGCCTATCGTAAATTTTCAATTTTTTCCAATTGCATTTAAAAGGTCTTTTAATGCCCTTTCATATGATACCAAACACGACATGATTCGGAATAGTTGAATTTTTAAACAGTTACCTATCGTAAATTTTCAATTATTTCCAATTGCATTTAAAAGGTCTTTTAATGCCCTTTCATATGATACCAAACATGACGTGATTCTGAATAGTTGAATTTTCAAACAACTGCCTATCGTAAATTTTCTATTTTTTCCACTTGCATTTAAAAGGTCTTTTAATGCCCTTTCATATGATACAAAACACGACATGATTCGGAATAGTTGAATTTTCAAACAGTTGCCTATCGTAAATATTCAATTTTTTCATATTGCATTCGAAAGTAATTTTAATGCCCTTTCATATGATACCAAACACGGCATGATTCTGAATAGTTGAATTTTCAAACAATTGCCTATCGCAAATTTTCAATTTTTTCCAATTACATTTAAAAGGTCTTTTAATGCCCTTTCATATGATACTAAAGACGACATGATTCGGAATAGTTGAATTTTTAAACAGTTGCCTATCGTAAATTTTCAATTATTTCCAATTGCATTTAAAAGGTCTTTTAATGCCCTTTCAAATGAAACCAAACATGACGTGATTCTGAATAGTTGAATTTTCAAACAACTGCCTATCGTAAATTTTTAATTTTTTTCAATTGCATTTGAAAGGTCTTTAAATGCCCTTTCATATGATACCAAACACGACATGATTCTGAATAGTTAAATTTTCTAACAGTAGCCTACGTATATTTTCAATTTTTTCCAACTGCATTTAAAAGTTCTATTAATGCCCTTTAATATGATACCAAACACGACATTATTCGGAATAGTTGAATTTTCAAACAGATGCCTATCATAAATTTTCAATTTTTTCTTATTGCATTCGAAAGTACTTTTAATGCTCTTTCATATGATACCAAGCACGCCGTGATTCGGAATAGTTAAATTTTCAAACAGTTGCCTATCGTGAATTTTCAATTTTTTCTAATTGCATTTGACAGGTCTTTTACTATATACTTTAACAGACTATATGTTAAATTGACGTCTTTGTCTTAAAACTTTATTTGAACATGAAATCCATTCAGTAGTCTAGAGTTATTTTAAAAAAATTTAATTTTTCTCTATTTTTTTTTAAACTGTTGAAAATCGCTGGTATATTAATTCTGAAATTTTTTTATTCGATTAACTTTTTTTACAATGTTGATTCATTTTGGTTTTACTGTATATTATCACCGAGGTCAATTTTTGCTTGGTTTTATTATAAACTTTATCAGACTATATGTCAAATTGACGTCTTTGTCTTAAAACTTTATTTGAACATGAAATCAATTCTACAAATTTTATAGTTACTGTACAAAAACGTAATTTTTCTATATTTTTTTTCTAAACTGTTTAAAATCGCTGGAATATTAATTCTGATATTTTTTTATTCGATTAACTTTTTATTACAATGTAGATTCTTTTTGGTTTTACTTTATATTATCACCGAGGTCAATTTTTGCTTGGTTTTACTATATACTTTAACAGACTGTATGTCAAATTGACGTTTTTCTCTTAAAACTTTATTTGAACATGAAATCAATTCAACAAAGAATATAGTTACTGTAAAAAAATGTAATTTTACTACATTTTTTTTAAACTGTTGAAAACCGCTGGAATATTAATTCTGAATTTTTTTTATTCTATTAACTTTTAACTACTACTACTACTATTTAACTCCGCGGACACTGAAGTAAGGTTCACTTCTGTATGACAAAATATAAACTGAATTAATTCCAATCTAAAACTTTTCAATTCTGTACGTTTATTCATGCAAAGACCTATTAATTGATGCCAAACACAATAGGTTTTAAATCTGCATCACTAAAACAATTGCCACAATTCGCGTGCCCTTTAAAAGACATTTCATTTGATACCAAATACGATAAATTTAAAAAACTTTCACGAAAACAATTGAAGATCTGAAAGTATTTAATTTTGTACGCGAGCTTTTCAAAAGACCTTTCATTTTATATCAAACATGAATGGTTTTAAAGAACTTTCAATAAAACAATTCTCGGTCGAAAAAAATATCAATTTTATATTCGTGCCCTTCAAAGGCCTGTATTTTAATACCAAATATTATAGGTTTTGAAACACCTTTACTAAAACAATAGACGATCAAAAAAAAATTAATTTAACACGCGTGCTCTTTAAAAGAACTTTCATTTGAAAACAAACACGATAGGTTTTGAAACATATCACTAAAACAATTGACTATCGAAAAGTACTACATTTTGTAAGCGAGTCCGTCAAAAGACCTTTCATTTGATACCAAACACAATAGGTTTTGAAGAACTTTCACTAAAACAATTGACGATCGAAAATGATTAAATTTTGGAAGCCCTTCAAAAGACCTTTCATTTGATACCAAACACGATAGGTTTTGAAGAACTTTCACTAAAACAATTGCCGATCAAAAAGTATTTATTTTTGTACGCGAGTTCTTCAAAAGATCTTTCATTTTATATCAAACATGATAGGTTGAGAAGCATTTTCACTAAAACAATTCTCGGTTGATAAAAATACCTATTTTATATTTGAACCCTTCAAAAGGCATATCATTTAATATCAAATATGATAGCTTTTGAACACCATTACTAAAACAATAGACGATCATAAAATCATAATTCATTTAACACGCGTGCCCTATAAAATACATTTCATTTGAAACCAAACACGATGGGATGTACGCAAGCCCTTCCAAAGACCTTTCATTTGATAGCAAACACGAAAGGTTTTGATGCACTTTCACTAAAAGAATTGACAAACGAAAATATTTCAATTTTTCATGCAAGTCCGTTAAGAGACCTTTCATTTCATTCCAAACACAATATGTTTTGTAGCACTTTCTCTAAAACAATTACTGATCGAAAAAGTCAATTTTGCATGCGAGCCCTTTAAAAGACCTTCTATTTGATACCAAACGCGGTATGATTCGCGAATCTTTAAATTTGAAACAATTGACATCGTAAGTTCTTTCAAAACTCTTTCATATGACATTAAACACGGCATTATTCCGAATACTTGAAATTTAAAGCATTTGACGGTCACAATGTTTAATTTTTTTAATTTCATCTGAAAGTTCTTTTAAAGCTCTTTCATATGATATCAAACACGATATGATTTGGAACACTTTAAGTTTAAAACAGATGACTGTCGTAAAATTTAAATAAAATATGTGTTTTATTTCCGAAAACATTTTGCTAAACTAACTTTTTTTATTTCATCTGAAAGTTCTTCTAAAGCCCTTTCATATGATAGCAAAGAAGGCATGATTCGGAATAATTTATATTTGAAACAATTGAGGATCGTAAAATTTAACTTTTTTGTTTCATCGGAAAGGTCTTTTAAAGCCCTTTCATATGACACCCTACACAGTATGATTCAAAATACTTTATGTTAGAAACAATTAACTATTGTAAAATTTCAACTCTTTTTATTTCATCTGAAAGTTTTTCTAAAGCCATTTTATATGACACCAAATATGTTAATTTTAGGAATACTTCAAGTTTGAAACAAATGCCTGTCGTAAAATTTTAACTTTTTTTATTCCATCTGAAAGTTCTTTTAATGCCCTTCAATAGGACACCAAAGATGGTATGATTCGGAATAATGTATGTTTGAAACAATTGAGGATCGTAAAATTTCAACTTTTTTTATTTTATCTGAAAGTTCTTCTAAACCACATTCATATATCATTAAACATGGTATGATTCGGTATACTTTATGTTTAAAATAATTGACGGTCGTAATATATATTTTTATTTCATCTGAACGTTCTTCTAAAGACTTTACAAATGATACCAAATAAGGTATGATTTGGAATACTTTCAATTTGAAACAATTGCCTATCGTAAAATTTCAACTTTTTTAATTTCATCTGAAACTTATTCTAAAGCTCTTTTAAATGACACCTACCATGTTTTATTTCCGAATACATTTTGCTATATATTAAAAATCTTTCGGACGTCATTTCTGTTGACATTCCACATTTATATTTTATATATACATGAAATCAATTGAAAATTTTCTTTAAACTTTTTTGAAAAACTGTTGGAAATCTCTGGAATATTATTTCTGACATCGTTTTTTCGAGTTACCTTTGTTTGCATTGTAGAATTCTGCGGTAATTTTTTTTTTTACTGTATATTATTACTGCGGACAAATTATGCTTTGTTTCACTATATACTTTTAAAAATTAACTGACATTTTGTCTTCAAATTTTTATATGAGCATGAAATCAGTTGAAAACAGTTTAAAACATGTATTCTCAATCATTTAATGCCTAAATCAATTTTCAAAACATCTCTAACATGTCTAGAAATTGAAATAATTCAATCAGAAAATTCCATGCGTACCAAACAGAATTAGTTTTGCTGCACTTTCACTAAAACAATTATCTTAAAATAGGAATCAAAAGATCCAGGGTTATTGGATAAGGCTTGAGAATTTAGTAAGATAAATCAATTATTTATTTTATTAAAAAAACGACGACGTTTCGAACACATGTTCATCCTCAGGTCTAAAAGTGAACAAACTTACATTAAAAATATAATAAACTACAAAATATAAATTCCTTACCGAATATAATGTTAACCACGACGTGGTTATTAACAATTTAAAAAAGATAAATATTTTAATTAATTAATTATAAAACAATTATCGGTCGAAAAAAAAACAATTTTTCACGCGATACCTTCAGAAGACCTTTCATTTGATACCAAACACAATATGTTTTGAAACACTTTCAATAAAATAACTGACGATCGAAAAGAAACAATTTTTCACGCGAGCCCTTCAAAAAACCTTTCATTTAGTACCAAACATGATATTTTTTAAGCTCTTTCACTAAAACAATTGACGATCGAAAATTATTAAATTTTGTACGCAAGCCGTTCAAAAGACCTTTCATTTGATATCAAATACGATAAATTTAGAAGCACTTTCACTAAAACAATTGACGATCTAATAGTGATAAATTTTATACGCGAGCCCTTTCAAAGACCTTTCATTTGATACTAAATACGATAGGTTTTTAATTATTTTCACTAAAACAATTGCCGAACGAAAAAATTTCAATTCCAAACACGATGGGTTTTAATGCACTCTCACTAAAACAGTTACCGATGGAAAAAAATCAATTTTGTACTCGAGACCTTTAACTAACCTTTCATTTGATACCAAACACGATAGGCCTTTCACTAAAACTATTGCCGATCGAAAATATTTTAGTTTTGCACACTTACTCTTTAAAAGAACTTTCATAATATACCAAATATGACTGATTTTGAAGCACTTTCAATTAAATTATCGGTAGTACCCAAATGATTCTAATTCGAGTTATCTGGTTTTTCTAAATTGAACTTTGCCGTAGACAAAATATGCTTGGTTTTACTGTATATTATTATCGAGATCAAATATGGTTGAGTTCACCTGTATAAATTATAAAACTTGTCAATTCGACGTTTTGTTTCGAAACCAAATTCATTGTGGACCATCAAAAATTTACTTTTTAAATACACGTATTTGAAATGTGAATTATAATAAAAACGTCACCTCATTTCCACAATATGCGTAAAGTATTTCAAAAGTATTCACAAACATTTAATATTTAAGTAATTTATAATTAAATATGTGTCATGTCCACTGACAAATGTCAAAATGACACTAGATGTTCTTTTTAAAAATTTCAAAGCCTCCATATTCTTTATACTTTATAAAACTTGTCAATTTGACGTTTTGCTTTAAAACCAACTTCATAGTGGAGTGTCAAAAATTCACTTTTTAAATACACATATTTGAAATGTATAATTATAATAAAAACGTCCCCTCATTTCCACAATATGCGTAAAGTATTTTAAAACTACTCACAAAAGTTTCATTTTTAAGTAATTTAGTTTAAGTTTAAAATAAATCTAAGCTGTAGCGATTTACAAATGGGCGTGATGAATCCATATATATATATAATATATATATATATATATATATATATATATATATATATATATATATATATATATATATATATATATATATATATATATATATATATATATATATATATATATATATATTAGGGTGGTCCTTATTTTGGCAAAGTTCGAATTTTCTGTTACGCGCATAAATTTTCGCTTCTAGCAAGTAAAAAAATGAGGTAGCCAAAATATTAGCCCAAAATATTGATATTAACACGTGCCCCAACGCGGATTTGTTAAAAAAAAACGTTATTTTTTCAAATTTCGATTTATTGCAGAATATTTTAAAGAGGAAAAATTCTGAAAAAATTTCCAAAAAATCCCTGTTATACCAGCTTCATTTTAGAATTAATTCAGATTTTTTCCGTTTATACATCCTGTAAAAAAAATAAGAATGTCAGCTGAAAATAGCGTTTTTTGCCGTTCTTTCGTTTAAACGTTGATACTATAGTGATTAGCATTACAAGCTTCATGCGTTTTGAAATATGGTATCTCTACAATGCTATAATTGCATGGGCATTTGCTGTTGTAGCATGAGACCCATAAATAATTACATGGGAAATTATGCTACAAACGCACGAGAACCTTTATGCTTTTTAAGGTAAAATACTCGCTCCGTGCAACGTTTTAGTTTGCGCGCGCTTTTCGGATCTGGCGAAAGTAGCGCCACTGCACGTAGAAAGACCGTAGTTCAAACAGCGCGCCTGTCTTGAGTACCGCACGAGTTTCTAATCGTTTTAACCTCACTTTCCTACTGGTAAAAGTGCCAGAAGAAAATATCACACTTTTATATCGGTTTTTTTAATACAGAAATGGATTGCGACGAGGAAATTTTTTTAATCGGCAAAGTCGATTTTCAAATAGTTGGAAATCAGTTACCTTCAAAGATGCAAGTGCTTAAAGTGTTATTTTTTCACTTGCGAGTTTTGAAATCAAATTTAAATGACAGCGTTTCTGCTGTGATTGAAGAAGTTGTTTTATTCTGGAAGAAGGCGCAAATTCCCACTCAAGAATTCCACAGATGCAAAGAAAAGCTGTCTAAATTATACGCTGAATGGCGAAATCTAGGAAGACACAAAGAACGCGCTGTTGATCAACAAAACAAATTTGTGCTTGATGGAGAAAATTTATTTGATATAGCTATCAACAATGTATTCGATCTTATTGATTCTGAAAAAAAAGCATTTTTAGTGAATCAAAGAAAAGAAAAAAGGATTGAAGCACAAAGCAGCGAAAGTCAACAAAAATTTGAAAGCGAGAGTCAGCTCCTCGGTAAATGATAATTTGGTATTCATAACTTTAATTATATATTATAAAATGAATAACAAAATTAATTGAAGCGTTATATAAAATAAATACATTGGTATAAAAAATTAATATTTTTTATGTTTTAATCAAACAACAAAACTTGAAGCTGAATTCTACTGCTATGTTTACTTTTTGATTGATTGTTTTTTTATAGACAAAACTATTGAAATAATACCAGGTCATTCCAGTTTCCCAGAAAAAGGTCACAGCAGTAAGTATCAAATTATAATAATGTAATTTTTAGGAATTTTGTTTAGGAAATGTTTCATTATTCATTTTTCAAATAAAAATTGTTAATTTAACTATCATTAAAAATAAAATGTTTATCAATTCTAAAAACAGTCACATATTTTACACATTAATAACCGCATTTTTATGTTTTTAACCACAGGTTATGAAACACTATCTATTGAAACAAGTTCACAGTCAATTTCAAGTGGTGAGCTTTGGACAGAGTCAAGTAACTTACTTCCTGGACCTTCAGAACCAAAGAAACATCGTGGAAATATCAACATTTTTGATGATAAACTTATCGGCGCTTTAGATAGGTGCAAAATTTCTGATAGGAATGCAGTTTACTTATTAACAGCGATTTGCGAAAGTCTAAAAAATAACAATTTATTAACAGTTGATGTTGATTCAATAATTATAAATAGATCGTCGATTAAAAGATCTCGACAAAATATACGCGAAGCTAAATACGCTAAAATTAAACAAGAATTCACTGAACTTAATTTTCAAAATCTCGTAGTACATTGGGATGGCAAGTTGCTACTTGATTTATTGAATCTAAAAACTGTTGATAGATTGCCTGTAGTTATAACATCAGAAAAAAACGAAATTTTGTTGGGAGTACCACAGCTTGAAAATAGTTCAGGTAAAGCTCAAGCAGACGCTATTTTTGAAATTCTATGCGACTGGGGAATCCAAGAAAATATAAAAGCATTATGTTGTGACACAACAGCTTCGAATTTAGGCCGAGCTAACGGTGCAGCAGTAAACTTGGAAAAATTATTAGAAACAGATTTGTTATATTTACCGTGCAGGCATCACATTTTTGAAATAATTTTAAGATCAGCATTCGAAACACTTTTCCCAGGTACTGATGGACCTGACGTTCCCCTTTTTAAAAGATTCAAAAATACCTGGCATAGTTTAAACAAATCAAATTTCAAAACTGGAATGGAAGATGAAAAAGTAAACAGGCTTCTCTCTGATAAGGTAAACAATATTAGTGGTTTCATTGCAGAAAAGCTTCATGACGAATTGCCCCGAGATGATTACAGAGAGTTTATAGAGTTGGTTTTGGTATTTTTAAATAAAATACCAGAAAACTATAGTTTTCGTAAACCCGGTGCATTGCATCATGCACGTTGGATGGCGAAAGCTATTTATTCCTTAAAAATGTACGTGTATCGTACAGAATTTAAATTAAAAGCTGCAGATGAGAGAAAACTTAGAGATATTTGTGTTTTTATTGTCACGTTTTATGTCAAAGCCTGGTTCACATCCCCTCTGGCAATAAATGCTCCGAATCACGATCTAACTTTTTTTAAAGAAATGCACGATTATAAGTCAGTTGACAGTTCTCTTGCTGATGCTGTATTACGTAAATTTAACAATCATTTGTGGTATTTGTCTCCTGAGGCCGTTGTTTTTGCACTTTTTGATATGAATGTTTCATCAGAAGTAAAATTGAATATGGCTGCGAAATTAAGAAATGAAATGAATCAACGCCCAATACAAAATGTCGACGAAGGAACCGATTACATAGAAACAAGTAGAACTGTCAAGCGGTACGTCATCGAAAAAAATGTTTCTCTTTTAAACAAAGATCTCGACTTTTTTGTACAGCGTGAATCATTATCATTCTTTCAGAGGTTTAATTTAAAAACAGATTTCCTTGAAAACCCTCCATTGGAATGGCCCCAAAATCATAGTTATGTCGAAGCATTAGATATTGTTAAAAAGATACAAGTTATTAATGATTCTGCTGAAAGGGCAGTAAAATTAATGGAGGATTTCCGAGGAAAAGTCAGCAGCAATTTGTGCTGCAAATTGTTAAAGACCATCGCAAACGTTTTCCGACTGCGTTAAAAAATGTAAATTTAAGGAAATGAATAATTAATAAATCAATAATGTAAAATGTCATTTATATTATTTGTTAAAACATGCAATATTTTTGTGCTCTTTAAACTGCATTTGTTGCATTAAACATTATTTAAAATGTGAAAGAAACACAAAAAACACCGACAAATCAATGTAAGGCTATAATTATTAAGGTTTGAACGAAAGAACGGCAAAAAACGCTATTTTCAGCTGACATTTTTATTTTCTTTACAGGATGTATAAACGGAAAAAATCTGAATTAATTCTGAAATGAAGCTGGTATAACAGGGATTTTTTGGAAATTTTTTCAGAATTTTTCCTCTTTAAAATATTCTGCAATAAATCGAAATTTGAAAAAATAACGTTTTTTTTTAACAAATCCGCGTTGGGGCACGTGTTAATATCAATATTTTGGGCTAATATTTTGGCTACCTCATTTTTTTACTTGCTAGAAGCGAAAATTTATGCGTGTAACAGAAAATTCGAACTTTGCCAAAATAAGGACCACCCTAATATATATATATATATATATATATATATATATATATATATATATATATATATATATATATATATATATATATATATATATATATACCTTGTCAAAATAGTATATAGGACTAGCGGTCGGCCTGGCTTTGCCAGGCCTCACGCTAGGCTCCACGGACACTGAAGTAAGGTTCACTTCTGTATGACAATTGACAAAATATAAACTGAATTAATTACAATCTAAAACTTTTCAATTCTGTACGTTTATTCATACAAAGACCTATTAATTGATGTCAAACACAATAGGTTTTAAATCTGTATCACTAAAACATATGCCGCTCAAAAAAATCAATTTAATTCGCGTGCCCTTTAAAAGACATTTCATTTGATACCAAACACGATAAATTTTCAAATACTCTCACGAAAACAATTGAAGATCTGAAAGTATTTAATTTTGTACGCGAGCTCTTCAAAAGACCTTTCATTTTATATCAAACATGATTGGTTTTAAAGCACTTTCACTAAAACCATTCTCGGTTGAAAAAAATACCAATTTTATATTCGAGCCCTTCAAAGACCTGTAATTTAATACCAAATATGATAGGTTTTGAAACACCTTTACTGAAACAATGGACGATCAAAAAAAAATTAATTTAACACACGTGCTCTTTAAAAGACCTTTCATTTGAAAACAAACACGATAGGTTTTGAAATACTTTCACTAAAACAATTGACTATCGAAAAGTATTACATTTTGTAAGCGAGTCCTTCAAAAGACCTTTCATTTGATACCAAACACAATATATTTTGAAGTACTTTCACTAAAACAATTGCTGATCGAAAAAGTCAATTTTGCATGCGAGCCCTTTAAAAGACCTTCTATTTGATACCAAACGCGGTATGATTCGCGAAAATAAATTTGAAACAATTGACATCGTAAGTTCTTTAAAAACTCTTTCATATGACTTTAAACACGGCATTATTCCGATTTCTTCAAATTTAAAACAATTGACGGTCGCAATGTTTAATTTTTTTTATTTCGCCTGGAAGTTTTTTTAAAGCCCTTCTATATGATATCAAACACGATATGATTCGGAATACTTTAAGTTTACAACAATTGACTGTCGTAAAATTTCAATAAAATATGTATTTTATTTCCGAAAACAGTTTGCTAAACTAACTTTTTTTTATTTCATCTGAAAGTTCTTCTAAAGCCCTTTTATATGAGAGTAAAGAAGCCATGATTCGGAATAATATATGTTTGAAACAATTGAGGATCGTAAAATTTAAACTTTTTTTATTTCATCTGAAAGTTCTTTAAACGCCCTTCAATATGACACCAAAGACGGTATGATTCGGAATAATTTATGTTTGAAACAATTAAGGATCGTGAAATTTCAACTTTTTTTATTTTATTTGAAGTTCTTCTAAATCCCATTCATATAGCACTATACACGGTATAATTCGGAATACTTTATGTTTAAAATAATTGACCGTCGTAAAATATATATTTTTTATTTCATCTGAAAGTTCTTCTAAAGTTATGATTTGGAATACATTAAATTTGAAACAATTGCCTATCGTAAAATTTCAACTTTTTTAATTTCATCTGAAACTTATTCTAAAGCCCTTTCAAATAACATCTACCATGTTTTATTTCCGTATACATTTTGCTATATATTAAAAACCCTTCGGACGTCATTTCTGATGACATTCCACATTTATATTTTATATGTACATAAAATCAATTGGAAATTTTCTTTAAACTTTTTTGAAAAACTGTTGGAAATCCCTGGAATATTATTTCTAACATTGTTTTTTCGAGTTATCTTTGTTTGCATTGTAGAATGCTGCGGTATTTTTTTTATAATTTTTTTTTTTACTGTATATTATTACTGCGGACAAATTATGCTTTGTTTCACTATATACTTTTAAAAATTAACGGACATTTTGTCTTCAAATTTTTATATGAGCATGAAATCAGTTGAAAACAGTTTAAAACATGTTTTCTCAATTATTTAATGCCTAAATCAATTTTCAAAATTTTTCTAACTTGTCTAGAAATTGAAATAATTCTATCAGAAAATTCCATGCGTACCAAACAGAATTAGTTTTGATGTACTTTCACTAAAACAATTATCTGTCGAAAAAAAAAACAATTTTTCACGCGAGCCTTTCAGAAGACCTTTCATTTGATACCAAACACAATATGTTTTGAAACACTCAATAAAACAACTGACAATCAAAAAGAATCAATTTTTCACGCGAGCCCTTCAAAAACCTTTCATTTAATATCAAACACGATATTTTTTAAGTTTTTTCACTAAAACAATTGACGATCTAAAAGTAATAAATTTTATACGCGAGCCCTTTCATCATTTTCGCTAAAACAATTGCCGAACGAAAAGATTCCAATTCTGAATGTGAGCCCTTCAAAAGACCTTTTATATGATACGAAACACGATGGGTTTTGATGCACTCTCACTAAAACAATTTTGTACTCGAGCCCTTTAAATAACCTTTCATTTGATACCAAACACAATAGGCCTTAAAGTACTTTCATTAAATCTATTGCCGATCGAAAATATTTTAGTTTTGCACACGTACCCTTTAAAAGAACTTTCATAATATACCAAATACGACTGGTTTTGAAGCACTTTTAATTAAACAATTATCGATAGAAAATTTAGGAGTGCCCAAATGATTCTAATTCGAGTTATCTGGTTTTTCTAAATTGAACTTTGCCGTAGACAAAATTTGCTTGATTTTTCTGTATATTATTTTCGAGATCAAATTTGGTTGAGTTCACCTGTATAAATTATAAAACTTGTCAATTCAACGTTTTGTTTCGAAATCAAATTCATTGTGAACCGTCAAAAATTTACTTTTTAAATACACGTATTTGAAATGTGTAATTATAATAAAAACGTCTCCTCATTTCCACAATATGCGTAAAGTATTTCAAAACTACTCACAAACATTTAATATTTAAGTAATTTAGAATTTAATATGCGACATGTCCACTGACAAATGTCAAAATGACAGTAGATGTTCTTTTTAAAAATCTCAAAGCCTCCATATTCTTTATACTTTATAAAACTTGTCAATTTGACGTTTTGCTTTAAAACCAACTTCATAGTGGCGTGTCAAAAATTTACTTTTTAAATACACATATTTGAAATGTATAATTATAATAAAAACGTCCCCTCATTTCCACAATATGCGTAAAGTATTTCAAAACTACTAACAAAAATTTCATTTTTAAGTAATTTATAATTACAAATGCGACATGTGCACTGACAAACGTCAAAGTGACAGTAGATCTTCTTCTTAAAAATTTCAAAGCCTCCACACTCTTAGTTGATTTTGCCCCAAAAACGCATGTTTTTTCAAGTTTTCTCGCACATCATGTGTACGAAAAATCTGAGACTATCAAAAGGCACTCCACGTGATTGACCTCTATCAAATAAAAAAAGTTGCAAATAAATCGGATAAACCGTCTAGGCTGTAGCGATTTACAAATGGGCGTGATGAATCCATATATATAAATATACCTCACTTATCAAAATAGTATATAGGACTAGCGGTCGCCCTGGCTTCGCCAGGCCTCACGCTAGGCTCCGCGGACACTGAAGTAAGGTTCACTTCTGTATGACAAAATATAAACTGAATTAATTCCTATCTAAAACTTTTCAATTCTGTACGTTTATTCATGCAAAGACCTATTAATTGATGCTAAACACAATACGTTTTAAATCTGTATCACTAAAACAAATGCCGCTCAAAAAAAATCTATTTAATTCGCGTGCCCTTTAAAAGCCATTTCATTTGATACCAAACACGATAAGTTTTAAAACACTTTCACGAAAACTATTGAAGATCTGAAAGTATTTAATTTTGTACGCGAGCTTTTCAAAAGACCTTTCATTTTATATCAAACATGAATGGTTTTAAAGCACTTTAACTGAAACAATTCTCGGTCGAAAAAAATACCAATTTTATATTCGAGCCCTTCAAAGGCCTGTAATTTAATACCAAATATGATAGGTTTTGAAACACCTTTACTAAAACAATGGACGATCAAAAAAAATAATTAATTTAACACACGTGCTCTTTAAAAGACCTTTCATTTGAAAACAAACACTTTCACTAAAACAATTGACTATCGAAAAGTATTACATTTTGTAAGCTAATACTTCAAAAGACCTTTCATTTCACACCAAACACAATAGGTTTTGAAGCACTTTCACTCAAACAATTACCGATCTAAAAGTATTTAATTTTGTACGCGAGTTCTTCAAAAGACCCTTCATTTGATATCAAACATGATTGGTTTTGAAGCATTTTCACTAAAGCAATTCTCGGTCGAAAAAAATACCAATTTTATAATTGAACCCTTCAAAAGACATGTCATTTAATATCAAATATGATAGCTTTTGACACCTTTACTAAAACAGTAGACGATCAAAAAATAATCATTCATTTAATACGCGTGCCCTACAGAATACCTTTCATTTGAAACCAAACACGATGGGATTTGAAATACTTTTAGTAAAACAATGGACGATTGAAATGTATTAAGTTTTGTATGCAAGCCCTTCAAAAGACCTTACATTTGATAGCAAACACGATAGGTTTTGAAGTACTTTCATGAAAACAATTGTCGATCGAATAAAATTTAATGCTGCACGCGAGTTGTTCAAAAGAACTTCCATTTGATATCAAACACTAAAACAATTAACAAACGAAAATATTTAAATTTTTCATCCAAGCCCGTTAAGTGACCTTTCATTGAATACCAAACACAATATATTTTGAAGTACTTTCACTAAAACAATTGCGGATCGAAAAAGTCAATTTTGCATGCGAGCCCTTTAAAAAACCTTCTATTTGATATCAAACGCGATATGATTCGCGAAACTTTAAATTTGAAACAATTTATACCGTAAGTTCTTTCAAAACTCTTTCATATGACATTAAACACGGCATTATTCCGAATACATCAAATTTAAAACAATTGACAGTCGCAATGTTTAAATTTTTTTATTTCGTCTGAAAGTTCTTTTAAAGCCCTTTCATATGATATCAAACACGATATGTTTAAAACAATGGACTGTCGTAAAATTTCAATAAAATATGTTTTTTATTTCCGAAAACATTTTGCTAAACTAACTTTTTTTTATATCATCTGAAAGTTCTTCTAAAGCCCTTGCATATGACAGCAAAGAAGGCATGATTCGGAATAATTTATGTTTGAAACAATTGAGGATCGTAAAATTTAACTTTTTTATTTTATCGGAAAGGTCTTCTAAAGCCCTTTCATATGACAGCAAAGAAGGCATGATTCGGAATACTTTATGTTAGAAACAATTAACTATTATAAAATTTCAACTCTTTTTATTTCATCTGAAAGTTTTTCTAAAGTCATGTCATATGACACCAAATATGTTAATTTTAGGAATACTTTAAGTTTGAAACAAATGCCTGTCGTAAAATTTTAACTTTTTTTATTCCATCTGAAAGTTCTTTTAATGCCCTTCAATATGACACCAAAGATGGTATGATTCGGAATAATTTATGTTTCAAACAATTGAGGATTGTAAAATTTAAACTTTTTTTATTTTATCTGAAAGTTCTTCTAAACCCCATTCATATATCACTAAACACGGTATGATTCGGAATACTTTATGTTTAAAATAATTGACGGTCGTAAAATATATATTTTTTATTTCATCTGAAAGTTCATCTAAAGACCATACAAATGAGACCAAACAAGTTATGATTTGGAATACTTTAAATTTGAAACAATTGCCTATCGTAAAATTTCAACTTTTTTAATTTCATCTGAAAACATTTTACTATTTATTAAAAATCCTTCGGACATCATTTCTGATGACATTCCACATTTATATTTATATATACATGAAATCAATTGAAAATTTTCTTTAAACTTTTTTGAAAAACTGTTGGAAATCGCTGGAATATTATTTCCGACATCGTTTTTTCGAGTTACCTTCGTTTGCATTGTAGCATGCTGCGATCAATTTTTATTTTATTTTTTTTACTGTATATTATTACTGCGGATAAATTATGCTTTGTTTCGCGATATACTTTTAAAAATTAACTGACATTTTTTCTTCAAATAAAATCAGTTGAAAATAGTTTAAAACATGTATTCTCAATCATTTAATGCCTAAATCAATTTTCAAAATTTCTCTACCTTGTCTAGAAATTGAAATAATTCTATCAGAAAATTTCATGCGTACCAAACAGAATTAGTTTTTCTGCACTTTCACTAAAACAATTATCTGTCGAAAAAAAAAAATATTTTCACGCGAGCCTTTCAGAAGACCTTACATTTGATACCAAACACAATATGTTTTGAAACACTTTCAATAAAATAACTGACGATCGAAAAGAATCAATTTTTCACGCGAGACCTTCAAAAAACCTTTCATTTAGTACCAAACATGATATTTTTTAAGCTCTTTCACTAAAACAATTGACGATCGAAAATTATTAAATTTTGTACGCGAGCCCTTTCAAAGACCTTTCATTTGATACCAAACACGATAGGCCTTTCATTAAAACTATTGCCGATCGAAAATATTTTTGTTTTGCACACGTACCCTGTAAAAGAACTTTCATAATGACCGGTTTTGAAACACTTTCAATTAAATTATCGATAGAAAATTTAGGAGTGCCTAAATGACTCTAATTCGAGTTATCTGGTTTTTCTAAATTGAACTTTGCCGTAGACAAAATATGCTTGGTTTTACTGTATATTATTATCGAGATCAAATATGGTTGAGTTCACCTGTATAAATTATAAAACTTGTCAATTCGACGTTTTGTTTCGAAACCAAATTCATTGTGGACCATCAAAAATTTACTTTTTAAATACACGTATTTGAAATGTGAATTATAATAAAAACGTCACCTCATTTCCACAATATGCGTAAAGTATTTCAAAAGTATTCACAAACATTTAATATTTAAGTAATTTATAATTAAATATGTGTCATGTCCACTGACAAATGTCAAAATGACACTAGATGTTCTTTTTAAAAATTTCAAAGCCTCCATATTCTTTATACTTTATAAAACTTGTCAATTTGACGTTTTGCTTTAAAACCAACTTCATAGTGGAGTGTCAAAAATTCACTTTTTAAATACACATATTTGAAATGTATAATTATAATAAAAACGTCCCCTCATTTCCACAATATGCGTAAAGTATTTTAAAACTACTCACAAAAGTTTCATTTTTAAGTAATTTATAATAAAAAATGCGACATGTGCACTGACAAACGTCAAAGTGACAGTAGATCTTCTTCTTAAAAATTTCAAAGCCTCCACACTCTTAGTTGATTTTGCCCCAAAAACGCATGTTTTTTCAAGATTTCTCGCACATCATGTGTACGAAAAATCTGAGACTATCAAAAGGCACTCCACGTGATTGACCTCTATCAAATAAAAAAAGTTGCAAATAAATCGGATAAACCGTCTAGGCTGTAGCGATTTACAAATGGGCGTGATGAATCCATATATATAAATATACCTCACTTATCAAAATAGTCGCAATGTTTAATTTTTTTTATTTCGCCTGGAAGTTCTTTTAAAGCCCTTCTATATGATATCAAACACGATATGATTCGGAATACTTTAAGTTTACAACAATTGACTGTCGTAAAATTTCAATAAAATATGTATTTTATTTCCGAAAACAGTTTGCTAAACTAACTTTTTTTTATTTCATCTGAAAGTTCTTCTAAAGCCCTTTTATATGAGAGCAAAGAAGCCATGATTCGGAATAATATATGTTTGAAACAATTGAGGATCGTAAAATTTAAACTTTTTTTATTTCATCTGAAAGTTCTTTAAACGCCCTTCAATATGACACCAAAGACGGTATGATTCGGAATAATTTATGTTTGAAACAATTAAGGATCGTGAAATTTCAACTTTTTTTATTTTATTTGAAGTTCTTCTAAATCCCATTCATATAGCACTATACACGGTATAATTCGGAATACTTTATGTTTAAAATAATTGACCGTCGTAAAATATATATTTTTTATTTCATCTGAAAGTTCTTCTAAAGTTATGATTTGGAATACATTAAATTTGAAACAATTGCCTATCGTAAAATTTCAACTTTTTTAATTTCATCTGAAACTTATTCTAAAGCCCTTTCAAATAACATCTACCATGTTTTATTTCCGTATACATTTTGCTATATATTAAAAACCCTTCGGACGTCATTTCTGATGACATTCCACATTTATATTTTATATGTACATAAAATCAATTGGAAATTTTCTTTAAACTTTTTTGAAAAACTGTTGGAAATCGCTGGAATATTATTTCTAACATTGTTTTTTCGAGTTATCTTTGTTTGCATTGTAGAATGCTGCGGTATTTTTTTTATAATTTTTTTTTTTACTGTATATTATTACTGCGGACAAATTATGCTCTGTTTCACTATATACTTTTAAAAATTAACGGACATTTTGTCTTCAAATTTTTATATGAGCATGAAATCAGTTGAAAACAGTTTAAAACATGTTTTCTCAATTATTTAATGCCTAAATCAATTTTCAAAATTTTTCTAACTTGTCTAGAAATTGAAATAATTCTATCAGAAAATTCCATGCGTACCAAACAGAATTAGTTTTGATGTACTTTCACTAAAACAATTATCTGTCGAAAAAAAAAACAATTTTTCACGCGAGCCTTTCAGAAGACCTTTCATTTGATACCAAACACAATATGTTTTGAAACACTCAATAAAACAACTGACAATCAAAAAGAATCAATTTTTCACGCGAGCCCTTCAAAAACCTTTCATTTAATATCAAACACGATATTTTTTAAGTTTTTTCACTAAAACAATTGACGATCTAAAAGTAATAAATTTTATACGCGAGCCCTTTCATCATTTTCGCTAAAACAATTGCCGAACGAAAAGATTCCAATTCTGAATGTGAGCCCTTCAAAAGACCTTTTATATGATACGAAACACGATGGGTTTTGATGCACTCTCACTAAAACAATTTTGTACTCGAGCCCTTTAAATAACCTTTCATTTGATACCAAACACAATAGGCCTTAAAGTACTTTCATTAAATCTATTGCCGATCGAAAATATTTTAGTTTTGCACACGTACCCTTTAAAAGAACTTTCATAATATACCAAATACGACTGGTTTTGAAGCACTTTTAATTAAACAATTATCGATAGAAAATTTAGGAGTGCCCAAATGATTCTAATTCGAGTTATCTGGTTTTTCTAAATTGAACTTTGCCGTAGACAAAATTTGCTTGATTTTTCTGTATATTATTTTCGAGATCAAATTTGGTTGAGTTCACCTGTATAAATTATAAAACTTGTCAATTCAACGTTTTGTTTCGAAATCAAATTCATTGTGAACCGTCAAAAATTTACTTTTTAAATACACGTATTTGAAATGTGTAATTATAATAAAAACGTCTCCTCATTTCCACAATATGCGTAAAGTATTTCAAAACTACTCACAAACATTTAATATTTAAGTAATTTAGAATTTAATATGCGACATGTCCACTGACAAATGTCAAAATGACAGTAGATGTTCTTTTTAAAAATCTCAAAGCCTCCATATTCTTTATACTTTATAAAACTTGTCAATTTGACGTTTTGCTTTAAAACCAACTTCATAGTGGCGTGTCAAAAATTTACTTTTTAAATACACATATTTGAAATGTATAATTATAATAAAAACGTCCCCTCATTTCCACAATATGCGTAAAGTATTTCAAAACTACTAACAAAAATTTCATTTTTAAGTAATTTATAATTACAAATGCGACATGTGCACTGACAAACGTCAAAGTGACAGTAGATCTTCTTCTTAAAAATTTCAAAGCCTCCACACTCTTAGTTGATTTTGCCCCAAAAACGCATGTTTTTTCAAGTTTTCTCGCACATCATGTGTAAATTATGTACGTGCCTATTAGATGAACTTGTAATAATATTGTTCTCAATGATGTCACCCCTAGTGACACATTGTAACTTTCCATAGAAAATAGCTGATAAAGGTATTTATCATAAAGTAGTATATAAGAAGATGTAAAGAGAGAAAACATGTTCATTCCTCGTCAACTCTCTAAGTAAAAGCTTAACGATTGTAAAAGAGCTCAGCTCGAAATAAAAACATTATTTTTTATTAAATTATAACAAACATAATTTAATTGGCGCAGTCATAGCAGATTCCGTCAAAACACAACAATTAAAATTAAAGTTAATTATTGTGTGGTGGATTTTTAAATCCTTTGTTTCGGAAGAAACCTACAAAAAGCGATAAACGGTAAAACAGTACCCATCAGGCCGCAAAGGCACAACTCGTCTTCCATCAACTCGTCTACAGAGAAGGTTTGCTGATCCACACCAGGACCACACCATCTTCACGAAGGAAACCAGTTACTTTCGCCCAAGGCGCTGTTCCAGCCAAATCGTCAGCCAACCCGTGGACTCAACCCCGAGCCACCAGGAAAGAAAAGAACCCGGAGATGTCCGTTACCCATCTACTAATACTTATACCATTGTAAGTTTAGAATTTTTATAATTCACATGAAGGGATAGATCTTGTTAACCACAAGTAATAAATCTATCGAGGGACCGGCACAGTCTCACATTCACACAAGTTTATGAGTAGCAATTACACAGACTCCAGTAGTCTTGAGGAAAATTTAAGTGACACTGAATCAATCACAAATTTAAATCTAAAATCCTTTAAGCTAACTCCTAGTAAACTCAAATTAATTACAATGGCAACAACAAATTTACAAGAAATTGAAAATTTATCGAGAATCATTCCACAATACGATGGAAACATAAAAATATTAAGTAATTTCTTATCAGCCGTAGATAGCGTGGTAAATCTATTGAGTGCAGTATCACTAACAGAAATACAAGAAGTCTTTTTATTTGGAATAATAAAAAATAAAATAGTTTCAAAAGCTGCCGAAATTTTAGCAGAAAATAACTTCACAACTTGGGATGACTTAAAAACCTATCTCACTACCAATTTTACAGATAAATGCACACCAGAGACAATAATATTAGAAATTATGGACCTAAGATTCAGAAATGATTCCGAATCCACTTTAAAATTATTTATAGAGAAATTCTCTAAATATAAAAGTAAAATATTACTCACAGATTATAACCAAATCCAGAAAGACGCTATTATCGCAGAAATGCAAAAGACCATTATAGCTAGATTCATATCATTACTACCCTTAAGTATCAGAGGAGCGTTTGTAGTAAAAAATCCCCATTCATTAGAACAATGCGAACAATTACTAAGTAATGAATTTAACTTCAAACACCAGTTATCATTTCAAAAACCAGCAGCGCAAAATCAAAATCCATTTTATACTTCACCGAAGAAATTCCCTGCCCAACAATTTCCTCAAAAACCGCTACAATTTCAGCAGAAAACAAATCAATATAAGTCATTTGCACCTCGCCAAAATTCAAAAAATTATAATGAAACTAAACGCAATTTCACACCTAAACCAATGACACAACAAACCAGAATTACACAACCCATGTCAGTACAAACTGTTAGACAAAATTATAAAATAGAATCAGACGAACTTGACCAAATTGACTTAGATACAGAAGAAGGATTCTATCAAGAAGTAGAACAGGAATATACTAACAATGAAGAAGATAATTTTTTAGAGATAGATCAAATAGACATACAGAACAATACGTAATGTCTTCCATCACAAACGAACTACCCACTTTAAAAAAAGGACCCTTTACAATACTATTCGACACAGGCTCAACGATAAATTTCATTCACCCTAAACTAGTAACAGAATTAAATTGTAAACTTCACGACGAACTATTAACTTTTAAGACTGTAAACGGAAAATCAAAATGTACCAAGTACACCACAGTTTATTTAAATAAAAAACCGATAAAATGTCACGTCTATGACTTTCATAAAAACTATAACGTATTATTTGGAATAGAAGCATTCAAAACTTTAAAAATACAATTAAATTTTATAAAAAATACAGTTAATATGGAAAATAAAACTTACAAATTAACCAAAATAGATAAAAATCGTAACAACGAAACAAATAACATCGAAATACGAAATAAACATCTAAATGAATTTGAAAAACAAAAACTAAATAACGTAATAAAAAATTACTCAGATCTCTTTCCACAAAAAAATGAACAATTATCAAACACTAATATAACCGATCATAAAATAATCTTAGATGATGATACACCAGTTTATACAAAAAATTATAGACTCCCCCAAATCTATGAAAAAGATATTGAAGAACATATACAAAACTTATTAAATGAAAAAGTAATCCAAAAATCTTATTCACCTTGGAGCTCACCTATTTGGATAGTCCCAAAAAAAGCAGATGCTTCCGGGAAACGAAAGACTAGATTAGTAATTGACTTTAGGAAAATAAATACAAAAACAAAAGATGATAAATTTCCAATCCCTAATATTGACACACTATTAGATCATATAGGATATTCAAAATACTTTACTACATTAGACTTACATTCAGGATTTCATCAAATAATGATGAATAAAAAAGATATTGAAAAGACAGCATTTTCCACCCCTTCAGGCCATTACGAATTTACTAGAATGCCATTTGGACTTAAAAATGCCCCAGCAACATTCCAACGCATGATGAATATCGCGTTAGGAGAATTAGTAAACAAAATATGTCTAGTATATCTAGATGACATAATTATTTTTGGAAAAACCTTAGAACAACATATAGAAAATATTAAATTAGTTTTTGAAAAATTACGAAAAGCTAACTTAAAAGTACAAATTGATAAATCTGAATTTCTACAAAGTTCAACAAAATATTTAGGATATATAATTACTCAAGACGGATTAAAAACCGACCCTTTAAAAGTAGAAAATATAAGAAATTTAAATATTCCAAAAACAAAAAAAGAAATTAAACAATTCCTTGGAACCATAGGATGGTACCGAAAATTTATACCAAATTTTGCTAAATTAACCAAACCCTTTACTCAATGTTTAAAAAATGGACAAACCATAGATATTTATAATGAAAATTTTAGAAAATGTTTCGAAGAATGTAAACAAATATTAACTACATCCCCAATATTACAATTTCCAAATTTTAATAAAGAGTTTATTCTAACAACCGACGCCTCAGATTATGCAATTGGATCTGTATTACTTCAAAAAGACGAAAATGGAAAAGAAATGCCCATAGCATACTTCTCCAAAACATTAAACACCGCAGAACAAAATTATAGTACTATAGAAAAAGAATTATTAGCAATAATTCAATCAATTAAAAACTTTCGACCTTATCTTTTCGGTAGAAAATTTACTATAAAAACTGACCATAGACCATTGGTATGGTTATTTAACATGAGAAATCCAAATCAAAAATTAATGAGATGGAAGATCGAACTAAACGAGTATAATTTTGATATAAATTACTTAGAAGGAAAGATGAATATAATAGCAGATAATCTTTCAAGACAAAGACTAAAATCACAAATATTAGAGAAAATAGGAGATGTAACAAATACAAAAATCTTCGCTCACTGTATTTCAGGAGACATAAAAATGTCTCAAGGACTAGCAGACCAAATTAATAAATTGTATAACAGTAAAGAATATTGTAATAAACAAAATATAAAAGATAAAAATATAATTATTCAAAACCAACATAATAAAATAATAATCCACTTAATAACAAAATTGAAATATAACGATAAACCTATAATAAAGAGTTTAGATAGACCTTTAAAAGAATTACGAGACTATTTAATTTTAAACGAAATTAATGAAATAAATTTACCTAAAATAGGATGTGGAAAAGATAAATTAGAATGGACTAAAGTAAAAGAAAAAATCTTAAAAATATTTGAAGACTCAAATATACAAGTTAATATTTATACATTACCAGAAAATAATTACTTGGAATCAGAAAATTCAAATTCTCAGACTGAAAGTAGTAGAAAAACAATACATTCAGATCAAGAAAATCTAATTAACGGCCTTAAATTCATAGATGACAGATTAAACATAGCAAATAATCAATTGATAATAACATCTCATAATCAAGAAACTGAAATAAAAATAACAAGATTATTCAATCATAAAAAATGTAGGATAACATGTAAACTAGATAAAAATAATCTTCAGGAAGAAATAATAAAATTTATAAAAAACTTCATAATACCAAAAGTAAGATATTACGCCATATTTGAAGAAAAATTAGATTTAACCTTTTCAAAAATTCTACAAGAAAACTTTGAGTTTAATACCATAAAAATAGTAGCTTGTAAAAATTTAGTAAAAGATATAGAAGACCCTGATGAACAACTAGAAATTATTCATGACTTCCACAATGGACTCACAAACCATAGAGGAATAATAGCTACAATTAACGATTTAAAAGAAAAATATTTCTGGCCAAAAATGATAAATGATATCACTGAATATATTAATCGATGTGAAACATGCAAATTAAATAAATATGATAGAAAACCCATGATCGCCTTAGACAATCTAACCCCAACACCGACAAAACCATTCGAAATAATAAATATTGATACATTGTCCTTAAATAAACAAAACTTTCTAACTATATTCGACCAATTCTCTAAACAAGCACAAATACATTACTTACCAGAAAAAAATGCAAGAAATATATTAAACCATTTAATTAAATACTTTCAAACGTATAAAATACCTACAAAAATTATATTCGACCACGGAACCGAATTTAAAAATAATATGATAAAAGAATTGTTAAAATTATATAATATAGATAGCCATGTAATATGCGTAAACAACCCAAAAAGTAACGCAATAGAAAGACTTCACTCTACGTTAATAGAACATCTAAGAATAATAAATAATTCAAATAAATTCAAAGAAAAAACATTATTAGAACAATTAGAATTAGTAATACTGGCTTATAATAATACGAAACATAGTATTACAAAATTAACACCAAATGAAATATTGTATGGAAAAAATGATAAAACATTATTTAAATCAGAACCATTAATTCAAGATGAGATAATTCAAAATTATAATCAAGAACAAGTAGAATTAAATAAATTATTAATTAATAGAATTAATGAAGAAAAGAAAAAACGAAATATAGAAAATAATAACCCTTTAGTAATAAAAGATCAAGTGTTCATTAAACAAGGATTAAGAAGAATAAATAAATATAAGAAACCACTATTCAAAAAAGTTAAAGTAGAAAAATATGACCCTATATTAGGAAAAATACAAATAATAAATAAACATGGTTTAAAAAACATACGAATAGATAAAGTAAAACAATAAAATTGATTACAGAGTCGTGGGACAACTTCAAGATATATCACATAACAATGGATTCCACTTAATAGAATTAGGAAACTGTAAAATAAAAGAATCTGAGAAATTAATATATATTAATTATAATATTAGTACCCTCCTTATAGAATATGAAAAATTAACAGTAGCAAAAACAATTATTCTAACAAAAATAAAAAACTATAAAAACTTATTTAAAAATCAGATACAAAGTTTAGAATACAATTATAATGATTTAAATGAGCAAATCCAAAAAGTATTTTTTAGTAACAGAAGAATTAAAAGAGGATTAATAAATGGAATAGGAAGTATAATAAAAAGCATATCAGGAAACCTTGACGCATCCGATGACGAAAAATATATGAAAATATTTGAACAAATAAAATCTAACCAAAACACTTTACAAGGACAGAACGTGCAAAACATTCAGTACGTGAAAAACATGACTAATCATTTCAATAATCAACTTGAAAACATAGAACACAACGAAAAAATATTACAAGACAGACTAAACGCTATTTCAAAAACACTGAAAGACAAAGCAAACTGGGAAGGAATAGTAGAAATTAAAATACAATTTCAAGAATTAACATCGCTAATAACTAATTTGAATAACTTAGTAAAACAAATGGAAATAAGTCTAACTTTCTGTTCAATTCACAAATTAGACCCTGTCATAATATCAGTAGACAGTTTAAAGAAATTAAGCTTAGATGAAAATATCTGGAACGTAAATGAATTAATAAAAACTCATTGCCTTTTAGATAATAAAATATTACACATTATCTTAACATTACCAATATTTACACAGAACACTTACCCAATATACCAATTTACCCCTTTACCAACCTATTCTAATCAGAATTTGATAATTATAAATGAACAACAAAATTTATACTTTTATAATAATATCTATTATTTACTTAATGATTGTGTAAGTATTAATAAAATATATATGTGCAATACTCAATACTTTAAGATAAGCAAATGTCAAAATGACATTATTAATAATCAAAAGATTGATGAATGTGATTACCACCAACTCCAAATAGATAACACCTTTGAACAAATACAGAATACAAATGATCTAATAATCATTAGCCCTCAGAAGCAAAAAATTGATATAAATTGTAAATTTGAAAATAAACAAGAAGAAATAAAAGGAATTTATATATTTAAATTAAATAAAGAATGTCAAATAAATAAAAATATATTTAGTATAATTAATCAATCTTATAAAGAATTGCAATTTAATCATATTAACTTGGAAAATAATATATTAAAAATTAATGGAACTATTAATTTAAATAAAATTAATAAATTTAAAGAAATACCTAAGGATATGCAATTAATAAAGAATATTGATATATTAGAATCTAATTATCATTCTTATATAATATATATTATAATTATAATAATGTTATTAGTAATAGTAATAAGAATAATTGTTAAGAAAAAAGAAATGTTTAGATGTAAAAGAAATATTGTTAATAAAGAAATTAAATGTAAGAAAAATATTGTAAATGATATAGAATTAAATCCTATATTTTAATAAAAATGATTGAAAACAATAATATTGCAAGATCTTGGTGTAGAGGAATTATGTACGTGCCTATTAGATGAACTTGTAATAATATTGTTCTCAATGATGTCACCCCTAGTGACACATTGTAACTTTCCATAGAAAATAGCTGATAAAGGTATTTATCATAAAGTAGTATATAAGAAGATGTAAAGAGAGAAAACATGTTCATTCCTCGTCAACTCTCTAAGTAAAAGCTTAACGATTGTAAAAGAGCTCAGCTCGAAATAAAAACATTATTTTTTATTAAATTATAACAAACATAATTTAATTTGTACGAAAAATCTGAGACTATCAAAAGGCACTCCACGTGATTGACCTCTATCAAATAAAAAAAGTTGCAAATAAATCGGATAAACCGTCTAGGCTGTAGCGATTTACAAATGGGCGTGATGAATCCATATATATAAATATACCTCACTTATCAAAATAGTATATAGGACTAGCGGTCGCCCTGGCTTCGCCAGGCCTCACGCTAGGCTCCGCGGACACTGAAGTAAGGTTCACTTCTGTATGACAAAATATAAACTGAATTAATTCCTATCTAAAACTTTTCAATTCTGTACGTTTATTCATGCAAAGACCTATTAATTGATGCTAAACACAATACGTTTTAAATCTGTATCACTAAAACAAATGCCGCTCAAAAAAAATCTATTTAATTCGCGTGCCCTTTAAAAGCCATTTCATTTGATACCAAACACGATAAGTTTTAAAACACTTTCACGAAAACTATTGAAGATCTGAAAGTATTTAATTTTGTACGCGAGCTTTTCAAAAGACCTTTCATTTTATATCAAACATGAATGGTTTTAAAGCACTTTAACTGAAACAATTCTCGGTCGAAAAAAATACCAATTTTATATTCGAGCCCTTCAAAGGCCTGTAATTTAATACCAAATATGATAGGTTTTGAAACACCTTTACTAAAACAATGGACGATCAAAAAAAATTATTAATTTAACACACGTGCTCTTTAAAAGACCTTTCATTTGAAAACAAATACTTTCACTAAAACAATTGACTATCGAAAAGTATTACATTTTGTAAGCTAATACTTCAAAAGACCTTTCATTTCACACCAAACACAATAGGTTTTGAAGCACTTTCACTCAAACAATTACCGATCTAAAAGTATTTAATTTTGTACGCGAGTTCTTCAAAAGACCCTTCATTTGATATCAAACATGATTGGTTTTGAAGCATTTTCACTAAAGCAATTCTCGGTCGAAAAAAATACCAATTTTATAATTGAACCCTTCAAAAGACATGTCATTTAATATCAAATATGATAGCTTTTGACACCTTTACTAAAACAGTATACGCGTGCCCTACAGAATACCTTTCATTTGAAACCAAACACGATGGGATTTGAAATACTTTTAGTAAAACAATGGACGATTGAAATGTATTAAGTTTTGTATGCAAGCCCTTCAAAAGACCTTACATTTGATAGCAAACACGATAGGTTTTGAAGTACTTTAATGAAAACAATTGTCGATCGAATAAAATTTAATGCTGCACGCGAGTTGTTCAAAAGAACTTCCATTTGATATCAAACACTAAAACAATTAACAAACGAAAATATTTAAATTTTTCATCCAAGCCCGTTAAGTGACCTTTCATTGAATACCAAACACAATATATTTTGAAGTACTTTCACTAAAACAATTGCGGATCGAAAAAGTCAATTTTGCATGCGAGCCCTTTAAAAAACCTTCTATTTGATATCAAACGCGATATGATTCGCGAAACTTTAAATTTGAAACAATTTATACCGTAAGTTCTTTCAAAACTCTTTCATATGACATTAAACACGGCATTATTCCGAATACATCAAATTTAAAACAATTGACAGTCGCAATGTTTAAATTTTTTTATTTCGTCTGAAAGTTCTTTTAAAGCCCTTTCATATGATATCAAACACGATATGTTTAAAACAATGGACTGTCGTAAAATTTCAATAAAATATGTTTTTTATTTCCGAAAACATTTTGCTAAACTACTTTTTTTTATATCATCTGAAAGTTCTTCTAAAGCCCTTGCATATGACAGCAAAGAAGGCATGATTCGGAATAATTTATGTTTGAAACAATTGAGGATCGTAAAATTTAACTTTTTTATTTTATCGGAAAGGTCTTCTAAAGCCCTTTCATATGACAGCAAAGAAGGCATGATTCGGAATACTTTATGTTAGAAACAATTAACTATTATAAAATTTCAACTCTTTTTATTTCATCTGAAAGTTTTTCTAAAGTCATGTCATATGACACCAAATATGTTAATTTTAGGAATACTTTAAGTTTGAAACAAATGCCTGTCGTAAAATTTTAACTTTTTTTATTCCATCTGAAAGTTCTTTTAATGCCCTTCAATATGACACCAAAGATGGTATGATTCGGAATAATTTATGTTTCAAACAATTGAGGATTGTAAAATTTAAACTTTTTTTATTTTATCTGAAAGTTCTTCTAAACCCCATTCATATATCACTAAACACGGTATGATTCGGAATACTTTATGTTTAAAATAATTGACGGTCGTAAAATATATATTTTTTATTTCATCTGAAAGTTCATCTAAAGACCATACAAATGAGACCAAACAAGTTATGATTTGGAATACTTTAAATTTGAAACAATTGCCTATCGTAAAATTTCAACTTTTTTAATTTCATCTGAAAACATTTTACTATTTATTAAAAATCCTTCGGACATCATTTCTGATGACATTCCACATTTATATTTATATATACATGAAATCAATTGAAAATTTTCTTTAAACTTTTTTGAAAAACTGTTGGAAATCGCTGGAATATTATTTCCGACATCGTTTTTTCGAGTTACCTTCGTTTGCATTGTAGCATGCTGCGATCAATTTTTATTTTATTTTTTTTACTGTATATTATTACTGCGGATAAATTATGCTTTGTTTTTTCTTCAAATAAAATCAGTTGAAAATAGTTTAAAACATGTATTCTCAATCATTTAATGCCTAAATCAATTTTCAAAATTTCTCTACCTTGTCTAGAAATTGAAATAATTCTATCAGAAAATTTCATGCGTACCAAACAGAATTAGTTTTTCTGCACTTTCACTAAAACAATTATCTGTCGAAAAAAAAAAAATTTTTCACGCGAGCCTTTCAGAAGACCTTTCATTTGATACCAAACACAATATGTTTTGAAACACTTTCAATAAAATAACTGACGATCGAAAAGAATCAATTTTTCACGCGAGACCTTCAAAAAACCTTTTATTTAGTACCAAACATGACATTTTTTAAGCTCTTTCACTAAAACAATTGACGATCGAAAATTATTAAATTTTGTACGCAAGCCCTTGAAAAGACCTTTCATTTGATACCAAATACGATTAGTTTAGAAGCACTTTCACTAAAACAATTGACGATCTTAAAGTGATAAATTATATACGCGAGCCCTTTCAAAGACCTTTCATTTGATACCAAACACGATAGGCCTTTCATTAAAACTATTGCCGATCGAAAATATTTTTGTTTTGCACACGTACCCTGTAAAAGAACTTTCATAATGACCGGTTTTGAAACACTTTCAATTAAATTATCGATAGAAAATTTAGGAGTGCCTAAATGACTCTAATTCGAGTTATCTGGTTTTTCTAAATTGAACTTTGCCGTAGACAAAATTTGCTTGGTTTTACTGTATATTATTATCGAGATCAAATTTGGTTGAGTTCACCTGTATATATTATAAATCTTGTCAATTTGACGTTTCGAAACCAAATTCATTGTGGACCGTCAAAAATTTAGTTTTTAAATACACGTATTTGAAATGTGTAATTATAATAAAAATGTCCCGTCATTTCCACAATATGCGTAAAGTTTTTCAAAACTACTCATAAAAATTTTATATATAAGTAATTTATAATTAAAAATGCGACATGTCCAATGACAAATGTCAAAATGACAGTAGATGTTCATCTTAAAAATTTCAAAGCCTCCATATTCTTTATACTTTATAAAACTTGTCAATTTGACGTTTTGCTTTAAAACCAACTTCATAGTGGAGTGTCAAAAATTTACTTTTTAAATACACATATTTGAAATGTATAATTATAATAAAAACATCCCCTCATTTCCACAATATGCGTAAAGTGTTTCAAAACTACTCACAAAAGTTTAATTTTTAAGTAATTTATAATTAAAAATGCGACATGTTCACTGACAAATGTCAAAATGACGTTTCATGTTCGTCTTAAAAATTTCAAAGCCTCCACACTCTTAGTTGATTTTGCCCCAAAAACGCATGTTTTTTCAAGTTTTCTCGCACATCATGTGCACGAAAAATCTGAGACTATCAAAAGGCACTCCCCGTAATTGAGCTCTATCAAATAAAAAAAGTTGCAAATAAATCGGATAAACCGTCTAGGCTGTAGCGATTTACAAATGGGCGTGATGAATCCATATAAATATATATACCGCTTATCAAAATAGTATATAGTGACGAGCGGCCTCACGCTAGGCTCCGCGGACACTGAAATAAGGTTCACTTCTGTATAACAATTGACAAAATATAAACTGAATTAATTCCAATCTAAAACTTTTCAATTCTTTACGTTTATTCATGCAAAGACCTATTAATTGATGTCAAACACAATAGGTTTTAAATATGTATCACTAAAACAATTGCCGCTCAAAAAAATCAATTTAATTCGCGTGCCCTTTAAAAGACATTTCATTTGATACCAAACACGATAAGTATTAAAATACTTTCACGAAAACAATTGAAGATCTGAAAGTATTTAATTTTGTACGCGAGCTCTTCAAAAGACCTTTCATTTTATATCAAACATGATTGGTTTTAAAGCACTTTCACTAAAACAAGTCTCCGTCGAAAAAAATACCAATTTTATATTCTGGCCCTTCAAAGGCCTGTAATTTCATACCAAATATGATACGTTTTGAAACACCTATACTAAAACAATGGACGATCAAAAAAAAAAATTAATTTAACATGCGTGCTCTTTAAAAGACCTTTCATTTGAAAACAAACAACGATAGGTTTTGAAATACTTTCACTAAAACAATTGACTATCGAAAAGCATTACATTTTATAAGCGAGTCCTTCAAAAGACCTTTAATTTGATAGCAAACACGATAGGTTTTGAAGCACTTTCATTAAAACAATTGTCGATCGAATAAAATTTAATGCTGCACGCGAGTCCTTCAAAAGACCTTCCATTTGATATCAAATACGATAGGTTTTGATGTACTTTCACTAAAACAATTGACAAACGAAAATATTAAAATTTTTCATGCAAGCCCGTTAAGAGACCTTTCATTTCATACCAAACACAATATGTTTTGAATTACTTTCACTAAAACAATTGCTGATCGAAAAAGTCAATTTTGCATGCGAGCCCTTTAAAAGACCTTCTATTTGATACCAAACGCGATATGATTCGCGAAACTTTAAATTTGAAACAATTGACATCGTAAGTTCTTTAAAAACTCTTTCATAGCTGTATGACATTAAACACGGCATTATTCCGAATACTTCAAATTTAAAACAATTGACGGTCGAAATGTTTAATTTTTTTTATTTCGCCTTTTTAATCCCTTTCATATGCAAACACGATAGGTTTTGAAGGACTTTCATTAAAACAATTGTCGATCGAAAATATTTCAATTTTTCATGCAAGCCCGTTAAGACACCTTTCATTTCATACCAAAGACAATATGTTTTGAATCATTTTCATTAAAACAATTGCGGATCGAAAAAGTCAATTTTGCATGCGAGTCCTTTAAAAGACCTTCTATTTTATACCAAACGCCGTATGATTCGCGAAACTTTAAATTTGAAACAATTGACATCGCAAGTTCTTTCAAAACTCTTTCATATGACATTAAACACGGCATTATTCCGAATACTTCAAATTTAAAACAATTGACGGTCGCAATGTTTAATTTTTTTTATTTCGCCTTTTTAAGCCCTTTCATATGATATCAAATACGATATGATTCGAAATACTTTAAGTTTAAAACAATTGACTGTCGTAAAATTTGAATAAAATATGTGTTTTATTTCCGAAAACATTTTGCTAAACTAACTTTATTTTATTTCATCTGAAAGTTCTTCTAAAGCCCTTTCATATGACACCCTACACAGTATGATTCAGAATACTTTATGTTAGAAACAATTAGCTTTTATAAAATTTCAACTCTTTTTATTTCATCTGGAAGTTCTTCTAAAGCCATATGACACCAAATATGTTAATTTTCGGAATACTTTAAGTTTGAAACAAATGCCTATCGTAAAGTTCTTTTAACGCCCTCCAATATGACACCAAAGACGGTAGATTCTGAATAATTTATGTTTGAAACAATTGAGGATCGTAAAATTTCAACTTTTTTTATTTTATCTGAAAGTTCTTCTGAATCCCATTCATTTAGCACTAAACACGGTATGATTCGGAATACTTTATGTTTTATTTCCGAATACATTTTGCTATATATTAAAAATCCTTCGGACGTCATTTCTGATGACATTCCACATTTATATTATATATATACATAAAATCTATTGGAAATTTTCTTTAAACTTTTGAAAAACTGTTGGAAATCGCTGGAATATTATTTCGGACATCGTTTTTTCGAGTTATCTTTGTTTGCATTGTAGAATGTTGTGGTCAATTTTTTATTTTTTTTTACTGTATATTATTACTGCGGACAAATTATGTTTTGTTTCACTATATACTTTTAAAAATTAACTGACATTTTGTCTTCAAATTTTTATATGAGCATGAAATCAGTTGAAAACAGTTTAAAACATGTATTCTCAATCATTTAATGCATAAATAAATTTTCAAAATTTTTCTCACTTGTTGAATTAAAATAATTCTATCAGAAAATTTCATGCGTACCAAACAGAATTCGTTTTGCTGCACTTTCACTAAAACAATTATCTGTCAAAAAAAAAACAATTTTTCACGCGAGCCTTTCAGAAGACCTTTCATTTGATACCAAACATAATATGTTTTGAAACACTTTCAATAGAACAACTGACGATCGAAAAGAATTAATTTTTTACGCGAGCCCTTCAAAAAACCTTTCATTTAATACCAAACACGATATTTTTTAAGCTCTTTCACTAAAACAATTGACGATCTAAATGTAATAAATTTTATACGCGAGCCCTTTCATCATTTTCGCTAAAACAATTGCCGAACGAAAAGATTCCAATTCTGCACCTGAGTCCTTTAAAAGACCTTTTATATGATACCAAACACGATGGGTTTTGATGCACTCTCACTGAAACAGTTACCGATGAAAAAAAATAAATTTTGTACTCGAGCCCTTTACATAACCTTTCATTTGATACCAAACACAATAGGCCTTAAAGTACTTTCACTAAAACTATTGCCCATCGTAAATATTTTAGTTTTGCACACGTACCCTTTAAAATAACTTTCATAATATACCAAATACAACTGGTTTTGAAGCACTTTTAATTAAATAATTATCGATAGAAAATTTAGGAGTGCCCAAATGATTCTAATTCGAGTTATCTGGTTTTTCTAAATTGAACTTTTGAATTTGCTTGGTTTTACTGTATATTAATATCGAGATCAAATTTGATTGAGTTCACCTGTATAAATTATAAAAATTGTCAATTTGACGTTTTGTTTTGAAACCAAATTCATTGTGGACCGTCAAAAATTTACTTTTTAAATACACATATGTGTAATTATAACAAAAACGTCCCCTCATTTCCACAATATGCGTAAAGTATTTCAAAACTACTCACAAAAATTTAATATATAAGTAATTTATTATTAAAAATGCGACATGTCTACTGACAAATGTCAAAATGACAGTAGATGTTTTTCTTTAAAATTTCAAAGCCTCCATATTCTTTATACTTTATAAAACTTGTCAATTTGACGTTTTGCTTTAAAACCAACTTCATAGTGGAGTGTCAAAAATTTACTTTTTAAATACACATATTTGAAATGTATAATTATAATAAAAAAGTCCCCTCATTTCCACAATATGCGTAAAGTATTTCAAAACTACTCACTAAAGTTTCATTTTTAAGTAATTTATAATTAAAAATGCGACATGTGCACTAACAAACGTCAAAGTGACAGTAGATCTTCTTCATAAAAATTTCAAAGCCTCCACACTCTTAGTTGATTTTGCCCCAAAAACGCATGTTTTTTCAAGTTTTCTCGCACATCATGTGTACGAAAAATCTGAGACTATCAAAAGGCACTCCCCATGATTGACCTCTATCAAATAAAAAAAGTTGCAAATAAATCGGATAACCCGTCTAGGCTGTAGCGATTTACAAATGGGCGTGATGAATCCATATATATATACCTCACTTATCAAAATAGTATATAGGACTAGCGGTCGGCCTGGCTTTGCCAGGCCTCACGCTAGGCTCTGCGGACATTGAAGTATGGTTCAACTGACACAATATAAACTGAATTATTTCCAATCTAAAACTTTTCAATTCTGTACGTTTATCCATGCAAAAACCTATTAATTGATGCCAAACAAAATAAGTTTCGAAGCTCTTTCACTGAAACAATTGCCGCTCAAAAAAATCAATTTAATACGCGTGCCCTTTAAAAGCCATTTCATTTCATACCAAACACGATAGGTTTTAAAACATTTTCGCTAAAACAATTGACAATCTGAAAGTAATTAATTTTGTTTAATTCTTGGTCGAAAAAAATTCCAATTTTATATTTGAACACTTCAAAAGGCTTGTCATTTAATATCAAATATGATAGCTTTTGATCACCTTTACTAAAACAATAGACGATCAAAAAATAATAATTAATATAACACGCGGGCCCTATAAAATACTTTTCATTTGAAACCAAACACGATGGGATTTGACATACTTTTACTAAAACAATTGACACGCTACGCTCCGTATGACAAAATATGAACTGAATTAATTCCAATCTAAAACTTTTTAATTCTGTACGTTTATTCATGCAAAGACCTATTAATTGATGCCAAACACAATACGTTTTAAATATGTATCACTAAAACAATTGCCGATCAAATAAAATCAATTTAATTCGCGTGCCCTTTAAAAGACATTTCATTTGATACCAAACACGATAAGTTTTAAAATACTTTCAGGAAAACAATTGAAGAGCTGAAAGTATTTAATTTTGAACGCGAGCTTTTCAAAAGATCTTTCATTTTATATCAAACATGATTGGTTTTAAAGCACTTTTACTAAAACAATTCTCGGTCGAAAAAAATATCAATTTTATATTCGTGCTCTTCAAAGGCCTGTAATTTAATGCTAAATATGATAGATTTTGAAACACCTTTACTAAAACAATGGACGATAAAAAAAATTAATTTAACACGCGTGCTCTTTAAAAGACCTTTCATTTGAAAACAAACACGATAGGTTTTGAAACATATCACTAAAACAAATGACTATCGAAAAGTATTACATTTTGTAAGCGAGTCCTTCAAAAGACCTTTCATTTGATACCAAACACAATAGGTTTTGAAGTACTTTCAGTAAAACAATTGACGATCGAAAATGATTAAATTTTGGAAGCCCTTCAAAAGACCTTTCATTTGATACCAAACACGATAGGTTTTGAATTACTTTCACTAAAACAATTGCCGGTCTAAAAGTATTTAATTTTGTACGCGAGTTCTTCAAAAGACCTTTCATTTTATATCAAACATGATTGGTTTTGACGCATTTTCACTAAATCAATTCTCGGTCGATAAAAATACCAATTTGATATTTGAACCCTTCAAAAGGCATGTCATTTAATGTCAAATATAATAGCTTTTCAACACCATTACTAAAACATTAGACGATCATAAAATAAAAATTCATTTAACAGGTGTGCCCTATAAAATACATTTCATTTGAAACCAAACACGATGGGATTTAAAACACTTTTAGTAAAGCAATTAACGATTGAAATGTAATAAGTTTTGTACGCAAGGCCTTCAAAAGACCTTTCATTTGATAGCAAACACGATGGGTTTCGATGTACTTTCACTAAAACAATTGACAAACGAAAATATTTAAATTTTTCCGTTAAGAGACCTTTCATTTCATACCAAACATGTTTTGAAGCACTTTCACTAAAACAATTGCTGATCGAAAAAGTAAATTTTGCATGCGAGCCCTTTAAAAGACCTTCTATTTGATACCAAACGCGGTATTATTCGCGAAACTTTAAATTTGAAACAATTGACATCGTAAGTTCTTTCAAAACTCTTTCATATGACATTAAACACGTCATTATTTCGAATACTTGAAATTTAAAGCAATTGACGATCGCAATGTTTAATTTTTTTTTATTTCGTTTGAAAGTTCTTTTAAAGCCCTTTCATATAATATCAAACACGATATGATTCGGAACACTTTAAGTTTAAAACAATTGACGATCGTAAAATATATTTTTTATTATTTCACCTGAAAGTTCTTCTAAAGCCCTTTAATATGATATCAAACACGATATAATTCGAAATACTTTAAGTTTGAAACAATTAACGACCGTAAAATATATTTTATATTATTTCATCTGAAAGTTCTTCTAAAGCCCTTTCATATGATATCAAACACGATATAATTCGGAACACTTTAAGTTCAAAACAATAGACGATCGTAAAATATAGTTTCTATTATATCATTTGAAAGTTCTTCTAAAGCCCTTTCATATGACATCAAACACGATATAATTCGGAATACTTTATGTTCAAAACAATTGACGATCGTAAAATATATGTTTTATTATTTCATCTGAAAGTCCTTCTAAAGCCCTTTTATATGATTTCAAACACGATTTATTTCGGAACACTTTCAGTTTAAAACATTTGACGGTCGTAAAATATATATTTTTTTAATTTCAACTGAAAGTTCTTCTAAAGCCCTTTCATATGACATCAAACACGAAATAATTCGGAACACTTTATGTTCAAAACTAATTGACGATCGTAAAATATATGTTTTATTATTTCATCTGAAAGTCCTTCTAAAGCCATTTTATATGATTTCAAACACGATTTATTTCGGAACACTTTCAGTTTAAAACATTTGACGGTCGTAAAATATATATTTTTTAAATTTCAACTGAAAGTTCTTCTAAAGCTCTTTCATATGACATCAAACACGATATAATTCGGAACATTTTAAGTTTAAAGCAATTGACGATCCTAAAATAGATTTTTTATTATTTCATCTGAAAGTTCTTCTAAAGCCGTTTAATATGATATCAAACAGGATATAATTCGAAACACTTTAAGTTTAAAACAATTAACGATCGTAAAATATATTTTATATGATTTCATCTGAAGGTCTTTTTAAAACCCTTTTATTTGATATCAAGCACGATATAATTCGGAATACTTTAAGTTCAAACCAATTGACGATCGTAAAATATATTTTTTATTATTTCATCTGAAACTTCTTCTAAAGCCCTGTCACATGATATCAAACACGATATAATTCGGAACATTTTAAGTTTAAAACAATAGTCGATCGTAAAATATATTTTTTATTATATCGTCTAAAAGTTCTTGTAAAGCCCTTTCATATGATATCAAACACGATATAATTCGGAATACTTTAAGTTCAAAACAATTAACGATCGTAAAATATATTTTATATGATTTCATCTGAAAGTCTTTTTAAAACCCTTTTATTTGATATCAAACACGATATAATTCGGAATACTTTAAGTTCAAACCAATTGACGATCGTAAAATATATGTTTTATTATTTCAACTGAAAGTTCTTCTAAAGCTCTTTCATATGATATCAAACACGATATAATTCGGAACATTTTAAGTTTAAAGCAATTGACGATCCTAATATATATTTTTTATTATTTCATCTGAAAGTTCTTCTAAAGCCCTCTCATATGATATCAAATACGATATAATTCGGAACATTTTAAGTTTAAAACAATAGACGATCGTAAAATATATTTTTTATTATATCATCTAAAAGTTTTTGTAAAGCCCTTTCATATGATATCAAACACGATATAATTCGGAATTCTAATTCGAGTTATCTGGTTTTTCTAAATTGAACTTTGCCGTAGAAGAAATTTGCTTGGTTTTACTGTATATTATTATCGAGATCAAATTTGGTTGATTTCACCTGTATAAATTATAAAACTTATTATTTATTTACTTTTTAAATACACGTATTTGAAATGTGTAATTTTAATAAAAACGTTCCCTCATTTCCACAATATGCGTAAAGTATTTCAAAACTACTCACAAAAATTTAATATTTATGTAATTTATAATTAAAAATGCGACATGTCCACTGACAAATGTCAAAGTGACAGTAGATGTTCTTAAAAATTTCAAAGCCTTCATATTCTTTATACTTTATAAAACTTGTCAATTTGACGTTTTGCTTTAAAACCAACTTCATAGTGAAGTGTCAAAAATTTACTTTTTAAATACACATATTTGAAAAAAAAAAAAAAAAAAAAATATATCATCACGCCTTCTACCCATTACTGGGTGTGGCACTCTGCTAAAGCAGATCTCGGTAATTGATATATTTTGCGCGTGAAATGCGGTTACCAGTCGTCAAATCACGGCCCCCAAACACGTTAGTGGTGGAGGAGCCACAGGGATAGCTTTTTCAAATTATGAAAATTTGTCGCCTGTGGGAATCGAACCAGGGACCTCAGGATCCACAGGCCGACTTCATACCACTGTGCTAGCCATCCCATACACACATATTTGAAATGTATAATTATAATAAAAACGTCCCCTCATTTCCACAATATGCGTAAAGTATTTCAAAACTACTCACAAAAGTTTCATTTTGAAGTAATTTATTATTAAAAATGCGACATGTCCACTGACACTCTTAGTTGATTTTGCCCCAAAAACGCATGTTTTTTCAAGTTTTCTCGCACATCATGTGCACGAAAAATCTGAGACTATCAAAAGGCACTCCCCATGATTGACCTCTATCAAATAAAAAAAGTTTGAAATAAATCGGATAAACCGTCTAGGCTGTAGCGATTTACAAATGGGCGTGATGAATCCATATATGTATATATATATATATATATATATATATATATATAAACAAATATATATACCTTGTCCAAATAGTATATAGGACTAGCGTTCGGCCTGGCTTCGCCAGGCCTTTTCGCTAGGCTCCGCGGACACTGAAGTAAGGTTTAATTAAATTACGATCTAAAACTTTTTATTTCTGTACTTCTGCTCATCTAAAGATATTTTTTGATTTTACTGTATATTACTGCCGAGGACAAATTTTGCTTTGTTTTACTATATACTTTTAAAAACTATTTGTCACATTGACAGTCGTAAAATTTCAATCAGATACGTGTTTTATTTCCAAAAAGATTTTGTTAAACTAAGCAAAATTCTTCGGACATCATTTCTGATAGTTCCACATTTATATTTTATATGTACGTGAAATCAGTTGAATTTTTTCTCTTAACTTTTTGATAAACTGTTGGAAATCGTTGGAAAACACGACATGATTCGGAATAGTTGTATTTTCAAGCAATTGCCTATCGTAAATTTTAAATTTTTTCCAATCGCATTTGAAAGGTCTTGTAATGCCCTTTCATATGATACCAAACACGACATGATTCGGAATAGTTGTATTTTAAAACAATTGCCTATCGTAAATTTTAATTTTTTTCCAATTCCATATAAAAGGTCTTTTAATGCCCTTTCATATGATACCAAACAGGACATGATTCGGAATAGTTGAATTTTCAAACAATTGCCTATTGTAAATTTTAAATTTTTTCAAATTGCATTTGAAATGTCTTTTAATGCCCTTTTATATGATACCAAACACGACATGAGTAGGGTAGAAAGGCTGGTTCTGGCGCGGAAGTAGATAAGATAAGGACACCATGTCTCACTGAAGACAGCAACAAACTTAGCAGTAGTGTAAATAGGTGAAGACAGCAACCAACTTAGCAGTAATGTAAAGCGGATGCAAAACTACAAAAAATATAGATAAATTTCCTTATAGAAAGTATATACAAATAGGAAATCTAAGTGACGTTACAAAGGTCAGACGCACGTTATGAGATTAAGATTAAGATTATGATTATGATGATTAAGATTAAGATTAAGATTAAGATTATGGTTATGATTAAGAATTAAAAGGTTATTTACGATTACGATTAAAAATAAGAATAAGAAATGTTCTAGTTAATTACGAATTTGAATTATACAAATTATGTAGTTGAATTATAAATAATAATGATTATTAAATAAACAATATTAATATTATGAATTATGAGACAAAAATGCTGATATGCATACGGATGTACATATGATAATTTTTGCAGGAAGTTTGATTTGATAATTACGTTTTATAAAATATGTGCGGAATATATGTTTAGTATGCAAACTGTCTTGCTAACGATAGAAATAAGACAATATTTGTGCGATATAATGGAATCAGCATTTCGTAAGTGTAAAAAAAATAAATAAACTATTTTTTGAAAATTATATAATTTTGTTTATTTATAGAATTAATTTTACAAGTGAGGCACTATCTGGGTGCTGCTAATGCTAACCTATAGTAAGTATTTTTTTAATTAATTAATTAATTAATTAAAAGTTCTATTTATTTATTTTTTTAGCCAACATTTCATAGTGGGGCTCCCACCCGTCGGGGCTCAAGTTGTTTATGCAGATAACTTACCAGGTATAATTGGTATAGTCTACATATTTATTGACGAATTAACAGTATATGTGAACCGTAAGTATTATATAAATTAATTAATTATTTTTTTATAAAAATTTATTTTATTTTTTAGAAGTTACTTTAATAAACCCGGAAGACACGGAAGTGTCAGAAGAAGATAATGAAATAATAGTAATAGATTGAAAGTGTACATAGTGTACTTAAGATAAATAGTTACGAAAATAAAAAAAAGTGTACTTAAATTTAAAAATAAATTAATAAATGTATATGTATGTGAAAGTAGATAAGATAAGGACACCATGTCTCACTAAAAACAGCAACCAACATAGCAGTAGTGTAAAGAGGTGAGGACAGCATCCAACTTAGCAGTAATGTAAAGAGGGTACAAAACTACAAAAATAGAGATAAATATAGAACTATTATAAAAATTGTTTGTTGGTTACAAGTATTTATATTTCATATGTAGGTATGTATACAAACATTTTTTATTTATTTATTTTTTACATAATATTTTTTGTAGAGAGCTTTTACTATAGACATATACATTTTATTTATGAATTGAAAACTAACTTATTGATGCAAAGAAAATAATATAATTACAAGGAAAAAAAAAATAAATATGATTATTATTAATGATTAATTAAACATATTTTATTTTATTCACATTTTTAAGGACATATACATATTTTTATAAATACAAAGTCAAATTTAAAATTATACGAATGAAATCAATTTATTATTTTTTTTTACAAGTAAATAGTACAAGTATAATAAAATAATTATAGTAATAAAAAAAAATAGTATTATTATACACATTAATAATTGAAAATTCATTATTTATAAATTAAAAACGAAGTTATAAAGACCGGTATTTTTACAAATTATATTTTTACAATAATTTATAGCTTGTTTTGTTACATGAAGTTTGCAGTAATTACAATCTTTTAGTTTCTTAATTTCATATAAACTACATTCACAATATAAACATTTTTTTATGTTAAAATTTATTAAATTTTCTAAATGTACTATTTTACTATTTGTTATATAAAATGATTGATTTGAAATATTTTTATTAATTAATTTATGTAATTGATTTGTTTGATATAATTTTACTGCACACGTATAACAAATATTATATAAATTGTTAGTTAAATATTTAAAAAATTTTAAACAGAAATATAAAGTTTTAGATTGAATAATATGCTCTGATAAAATATTTTTTTAATTTTTGGGGAAAAAATTTGTGTTTGTTATAAATTTAAATGTTGTTAGTTCATCGTTTTGTTCTAAATCTTCATAAAAATTTATCCAATCAATCCAATTTTTAATTATTTTATTTAAATGATCTAAATTTTCTATAATACTAATATCTTCATTACAGTATAAATTCATTATAATTAATGGATGTAAATAATGAATATTTTATTTAAATACCACAACACCTTAATTATTTATTTTTTACTCACTCAGTGTTAAAAAATTGAATACTTAAAAATCCATCAGTAGTTTTAGTTGAGAAAAAAGCGCCTTTTAATGTGGATAGTTCACTTTCAGTACACTTTCCAAAACGTGCAGGGAAAAAGCATTTGAATTCTTCCGTTGTCACAACTACTCGTGGTCCATATTGTGTATGGTATAATTTCACGTCTTCAATTATATATTTGTAATTCTCTTCTAATTCATTAAGTTTCTTGGTTGGAATTACATCAATGGATCCAATTTTATTAAAATATTCTAAGTTTGCGCTCATTTTTTCTAAACAAAATAAATAAAAAAAACTAAATTATATAAAAAATAGGTTATTAATATGAAATATATATACTTACAATATATTTGAACACAAGTAGGTTATAACGTTGAAGTAAAAAATTATAATAGTGCGTCGTTACAATTTGACTAATATTATATACAAAAAATTATCTAAAAAAAATAAGTGGGGCATATGCACCATGTGATTAAGATAAAACAATCATAGATAGATAAATTAGTGGAAACGGAAGTGATAAAATGATTAAAACGGGAGAGCGTAAGCATTATATGATAAAACAATTATAATTAAATAGATAAATCATTAGGAAACAAAAGTGGAAATAGGAGGCGTAGTATACATTATAGGATAATACAATCATAGTTTATAGAATTAATAAACAGATAAAATTAGTAGGAAACGGAAACGTTAACATGATAAAAACAGGGTGCGTAAGCGTTTTGTGATAAAACAATTATAATTAAATAGATAAATAATTAGGAAGCAAAAAGTGAATACAAAAGGCATAGCATACATTGTAGGATAGAATTATGGTTTATAGAATTAACAAATAGATAAAATTAGTAGGAAACGGAAACGATAACAAAAAAATATATAAGGAGTATATTTATTATAAGTTAGAACAATCATAGTTGTTTAATCATTACTGCAGTTTTTTACTTTTTTGAGTTCATATATTATATTTACATTTAAACTAAAAAATGGTTGTTTGGGAAGATATTGCATCATCATTTAAAAATCGTGTTCATTGTGGAAAAATTAATAATACTGAAAATATTGTAAATCCAAATATATTTTTGGATAAATGTCTGTTAATATTAATAGAAAAAGTGGGGGAATTTATGTACAAATATAAGGCTCCTGTGAAAGTTAACTGTGAATTATGTTGTGAATATGTAATTAAAAAAGTTAGTAACGTGCAACTTTTTACTATTTATCATGTTTCAAAAATGATGCCGATTACTCTATCGGATGATTTTATAGAATGGTTTTTAAATAATGTAAAAGATCCTATTTTAACACATATGGAGGAATTTCAAGAACGAGACAGTGGGAAAGCTCTACAAAAAATTTTTCACTTAAAAGTAAGCAACATTTTTTAAAAGTATAATTTTTGTATAATGTAATATAATTTTAGGTTAATATTAATAAATTTGACGCGACAAATGGAGGATCAACATACATAAATTTGCCAGAAAATATTAAAAATCGGAAAGCAGTAGTTAATGTAAAAAATCAGGATAATAAATGTTTTGTGTGGGCAATACTTTCCGCTATATACCCCACAGATAAAGATGCTAATCGTGTTACTAAATATCCACAAAATTATCATGAAATTTTTGATCTCTCTGGAATTAGATTCCCCACCCCATTAATTGACATAGTTAAATTTGAGAGACAAAACAATATTTCCATTAATGTGTACGGATTAGAACACAATTCAAAAAATATGAAATATTCAGTTGTTTGTCCATTACATTACACAAAGAATAAATTAAGACCACATATCAATTTACTTTATTGGAAAAAAGAAGAAATATCACATTATGCATGGATTAAATCACTTTCTCGTCTTCTGTTAAATCAAATTTCAAAACATAATAAAAAAATACATATTTGTGACAGGTGTCTACAATATTTTGGTACTGAAAAATTATTACAAAATCATGAAATAGACTGTAGTTGCATGGATGCTATTAAAATAGAAATGCCTACAGAAGAAAATAAATGGATTAAGTTTTCTAACTATGTAAGAAAAGAGCGACATCCGTTTGTTGTGTACGCCGATTTTTAATGTTTGATTAAACCGATTGCAAATTGCGCACCAAACCCGGAAAGCTCGTATACAAATGCGTATCAGCATCATATACCATGCGCTGTGGGTTACCAAGTAGTATGTTCCTATGATGAATCTTTATCGTTTATGATTCATATCGTGGACCTGAAGCAGCAAAATATTTTATAAAACAAATGAAAAATTTAGTAAAATTAGTAAAATCATTTTATGATAACATTCTTCCTATTAAGATGACAAATAATGATTGGGAAAACTTTGATAATGCTACATTGTGCCATATTTGTGAGAAAGAATTTAATAATGAAGAAGAAAAAAACAAAAAAGTTAGAGATCACAACCACTTATCAGGTACCTATGTTTATAATTTTAATTTTAAAAAATGTATATATATTTTTTTGAATTTTTAGGTGTGTATAGAGGAGCAGCATATGCAGAATGTAATTTAAAATATACGCTTCCAAATTACATTCCTATATTTTTCCATAATTTAAGTGGCTACGACAGTCATTTGCTTGTAAAAGAGTTTGGAGTTGATGAGGATTATATAACTATTATTCCAAATAATGATGAAAAATATATTTCCTTTTCTATGCGTGTAAATGGGATGAATTTAAGGTTTTTAGATTCTTTGCGGTATGTTATAAATTTACAATATATTTACACATTGTATAATTAATAGACATATACATTTTTTATAGATTTATGAATAGCTCACTTGAAAAATTAGTTAATTATACAGATAAAGATAATTTTAAATTAATGAATCAACATTATTCAAATACAATTAAAAAAAATTACTATTAAGAAAAGGAATATTTCCATATGATTATTTAAAATCATGGGAATGTATGGAGGAAACTAAACTTCCTTCAAAACAAGATTTTTTTTCAAAACTAAAGAACGAACACATTAGTGAGGATGACTATATTCATGCTCAAAATATATGGAAAACTTTTGATCTGAAGACTTTTGGAGATTATGTTGAATTATACCTTCAATGTGATGTTTTATTGTTAGCAGATATATTCGAAAATTTTAGAAATATTTCTATGGAATCATACAAACTGGATCCAGTTCATTATTACACAACTCCAGGTTTGTATATAAAAAAATATAATATGTTAATCTTTTTAATATTTTTTCTTGTTTAGGTTTTGCATGGGATGCAATGTTAAAAATGACTAAAGTAAATATAGAATTAATAACAGATATTGACATGCTACTTTTTTTTGAACGGGGAATTCGAGGTGGAATTTGTCAATGTAGCAATCGTTATGCCAAAGCAAACAATAAATATATGACATCATATGATTCAACAAAAAAAGAAACATTCTTAATGTATTACGACGCATGCAATTTATATGGTTGGGCAATGACTCAATATCTCCCTTATGGTGAATTTGAATGGTTAACAAATGAAGATATTTCAGTGCTTAATATAATGGCAGTTCCTGCAAATAATTCAGTTGGTTATGTATTAGAAGTTGATTTAGAATATTCTCAACACTTACACAATTCTCATAAAGATTTTCCATTATGTTGTGTATCTGAAGCACCACCCGGTTCAAAAATGAAAAAATTATTAACAACGTTATATAATAAAAAAAAATATGTTTTACACTATCGTAATTTACAACAATGTTTATTATTAGGTTTAAAACTCACAAAAATTCATAGAGTTATAAAATTTGCACAATCTTTATGGTTAAAAAAATATATTGATTTGAATACAGAGTTTCGCAAAAAAGCTAAAAATACTTTCGAAAAAGATTATTTCAAATTAAATAACAATGCTATTTTCGGAAAAACCATTGAAAATATACGAAATAGAAGAGACATTAAACTTGTATCAAAATGGGGTGGAAGAGGAGGGGTAAGAAAACTAATTGCGAAACCAAATTTAAAAAAAGTTACAATATTTACCGAAAATTTAGTTTCAATAGAATTAAATAAAGTTAAAATTATGTTCAATAAACCGGTTTATATTGGAATGAGTATATTAGACTTAAGCAAAGTACTTATGTATGATTTCCACTATAATTATATACACAATACATTTAAAAATTCTAAATTATTATATCAGGATACAGACTCACTTATTTATGAATTTAATGAAAATCCATATATTAAAATGAAACAAGATATGCATCGGTTTGATACATCGGATTATCCCAATAATAACAAATTTGAAATAATTCAAGCTAACAAAAAAGTTGTTGGATTATTTAAAGACGAAAATGCAGGGCAGTTGATGACTGAATTTGCTGGTCTTAAAGCAAAAATGTACTGTTTTGAATTAGAAAACAACTTGTCTTGTTCTAAAGCAAAAGGAATTTCAACAACTGTTACAAAAACATTAACAATAAATGATTATAAAGATACGCTTTTCAATCAAACAAATGTATTTAAAACACAAAATAATATTATTTCAAAAAAACATAATATTTTCTCAGTAGAAATAAACAAACTGACTTTAAACCCAGATGATGATAAACGTTATATTCTGAAAGGAACTACAAATACTCTACCATGGGGACATTTTTCTATCACAAATGATGATATTATAAATTATAAGCAGCAGCTACAACAAAATAAAAAAGTTAAAAAAAATTAATAACTATGTTATTACGTATAAATAAAAAAACTCGTTTATATTTACAATATATTTTATTTAAAATAAATTTGTAGTAATTTACAAAACATTGTTTTTATTTATCCATGAATTGTGGGAATTATCAAATCCCAACCATTTTACAAAAACCTGTGATCCTTTTCTTTTTAATACTTTCTCTACTAAATAAATATTTGGAAACTTGGTTTTTTGTAATTCATATTCATAAAATCCACCCTTAATTAAATTTCCATTATAATCTTTAATTTGATAAGTTACTGGATTTGTTATATTAACTTTTACAATTTTAAATATTTCTGTACTCCAATTTGGTTTATATCCCTTGTCAAAAACAGATTTATATTTACTTATACGAACAAAATCACCAATTTTGAATTTTCTATAACCAAAAATTTTAATATTATTGTACACTGTTTTTAATAAATGTTTTTAAATTTTATTAGTTACATCTACAGGTTTCATTTTAATTGTTCTATGTATTGTGTGATTATAATTTTCAATTAATTTTTGTAATAATTTTAACCATTTATATGAACCTTGGATACTGAATTCCCGCCACATATTTGTTTTTAGAGTACGATTAAATCTTTCAATTACACTTGCTTTCAAATTACTGTATGTAGAGTAATGATTAATGTTAAAATCTTGAATAACCTTTGAAAATTTACTATTATAAAATTCTTTCCCATTATCTGTTTGTAAATTAATTGGAGAACGTCCTTGATCAAAAATTTTTTTCATAGCTGTAGTAACTTCATTTGCTGATTTTAATTTTACTGGAGCAGCCCACGCATATTTAGAAAAAACGTCAATAATAGTTAATAAATATTTGTACCCATTATTATCTTGTGCATACGGTATCATTTCAACCAGATCAGCTTGCCATAGATCATCAATAGCTTTTGTAATTACTTTACGTCGTGGATAATTTCTTCGAGCTGGTTTATGTAATTCATACACAACATTTTCTTTAGACATTTTTAACTAAATGTACTAACTTATTTAAATTTTAATGTTGTTTTGTAATTGATTTATTTTTAAATTAAGTTTATCTTCTACTTTTTTTATATTTTCATCCACATATTTTTTATTGACTGCATGTTCATCAAATGTTGGTTCTGGAACATGTCCTATTTGTTTCCAATCTGCATCAAAAATTGGTATTTGTTGCTTTCCTGATTCGTCAATTCTATTTTTTAATTTAAGAAAATTTACACTCATGTATACTTTCAAGTTTTTAATTAGTACATTAATATATTCTTTATATTTAGTTTCTATTTCTTGTTTAAATAACCCTAAATAGGTTTCATAGTCTACAATACGTGCATCAACATATTCTTTTGTTACAGCATCTGAAGAACTAACAGGTTTACCTATGTTTGTTATACGTCTTTCATTAATATCTATTTCACCATATTCATTATAAATTAATTTATATTCTTCTTTATTTTTTTTTTGTAACGAATAATGTCCAAACTTGTCAACTGACATATTGCAACTAGTAATAAAAATTAAAGTTTTATACTATTATATTCGCTTCTTTTAATTCCTCAATAATAGACATAATTTCATTATCTACATTTGTATTTCCCGCTTGTTTAGATGATAAAAGTAAACGCGAACGATCAACTAATTCATCAGCAGAATTCCAATAAACAAATTCACGATTATAATTTGAATAATTTATTTCTGTAGGAAGTAATCCACCGCCCCTTTTTTTTGTTTTTGCTGTTTTTAATGATTCAGGTGAATATCGTTTCGGTTCTTTATTTGATCGTAAAGAAGTACGTACAAAATTAGGTTTAATAATTTCTATATATTTTGGCATAATTGATGTTTGAATTTTTTCACTTCCATGCATCTTATGAGCGTTAGTTTGTTGTAATATTTCTATATACTGCTTTTTATCTTCATTCGTATAGGAAACTGGTTTCTTTTTAAAAATAAGCTCATATAAACCTTTTGTTCCTTCATATTCTTTGTTATCAATTATTATATCATTTTTATCTATTTCAATATTCTTATTACCTAATTTAAATAAATTATTCCCCTCATCAAATTTGATTCCATATGTTTTATCAATATCTTTGTCTTTATGCAAATATTTTTTAAGATATATTGCAGCAATATCACCAAATTTTAATTTTAAATTTTCCCATTCTTCTTTACCTTGTGGTGTATTACTTGCTGCCATAGCTTGTGATAAAGGTGACATTTCTGGTGAATTATATATTACTTCATCTTGTTCTGATTTGACAGGAAAATCAGGTGTTTCATAAGAAAAACTTAACTTACGCTTTGGAATATATGAAAATTTTCCTTTTTTCCTACTGTTTTGCTTAATTTCAGAACTAATAATATTTTTTTCGTTTTTTGAATTTTCAACAAGTTCCTGTAATGGTGCTGTTATGGGTTTAAATGTTTTTTGAAGTAAATGTTCTGTTTCACTATCGTTTTGCTTTAGGGCAGTAAATTTTTTTCGTAAAGTGTTGCTAATATTTATAATATCTTTTAAAACTTCTTTTTCACTCATTTTTTTTAAATAAAAAAAATTAAATTAATTTTTTTTATAAAATTTATCTAAACCTTTTCGATAACGTCCTAAACCAGAACTGTCTTTATCTATAACTGCAAAGTCATATTTATATTCCCAACACATTGTACAAAAAATTTTAAATTCATTAAAACTCATATCTGTATTAACATGATCATCATAAACATGTCGTAAATTAGTTTCATCTTGTTTAAATAAAATAATAAAATTAGTATTATCTCTTATTAAGTGTTTTGGAATATGTGCATATGTTTGAGAAAGATAAAAACAATCGATTGAATTATGGCGTCCCATGCTAAAATAATCACGCATACAATCTTGTTTATCACATGTAACATCATCAAAAATTATAACGGAGTTTGATTTTGCTTCATTTGGTGGTATAAAATCACTGTTCTCATTAAAAGGATAATAACCCATACCAGCAACTTTAGACACACATTCTTTTAAAAATTGATATTTTTGTTGATGTATTGATTTTGAGTATAAATATATGTTAATAAATTTTAAACCATTCTTGTGTGTTAGTAAACTAAGTAATATCTTTGTTTTACCACATCCACTAGGACCAATAATTATACAACGTATATTATTTGGTAATAAGTTACTATGTTTCTTCGTTTCTTTTCCAGATGTTTTAAAATCAAAATTTTTAATTTCTATAAGTTGTTTTTGCTTAATGAAAGACATTTTATATACTAACTATATATTTCATGTATATTGTTATATATTTTTAGTTGCAAGTTAAAATTCAATGATAACTTATACCGGTGCTGGCGTACTTAATAAAACAATTAATTCTTTACCTATTGAATTACATATACCTGGTTATCAATTTTGTGGACCTGGTACTAAATTAAAAAAAAGATTAGAAAAAGGTGAACAAGGTGTAAATTTATTAGATAACGCTTGTCGTGCGCATGATATTTCATATGCACAAAGTAATAATTTTAAAAAAAGACACGAAGCTGATAAAATTTTACAAGAAAAAGCGTGGTTACGTGTAAAATCAAAAGACGCAACATTTGGGGAAAAAGTTGCTGCTTGGACAGTAACAAACGCTATGAAAGCAAAACGGAAGCTCGGAATGGGAGTAAAAACAAAACAAGTAAAAAAAATGTTAAGAAAACAACAACGTACAATTCCAACACCAAAAAAATATGGAGGATTTTTAGCAGCGGCGCTAATACCTTTAATTGGAAAGGCATTGTTAGCTGGCGCTGCAAGTGGTGCTGCCTCGTATGGTGTTCAAAAAGTTCTGAAAAGAGGTGAAGGTTTATATTTAAAACCTTATAAAACTGGAGCAGGAATAAAACAAAAAAAGAAAACAAAAAAAACAAAAAAAAACTACAAAAGCAAATAAAACTACCAAATAGACCACTAACAGATTGGGATTTAAAATTATATGCTAAAAAAATTAATTGTTTTCGTGGTGTTTATATGCGTGATACACTTCCGAAAAAATCATTAAAAAATGAATCTGCTATTATAAACTTAGATACTCAAAATGGTTCTGGAACTCATTGGGTAGCATATACTAAAAAACATGAATGTGTTTGGTATTTTGATAGTTTTGGAAATTTACCACCTCCTAAAGAATTAGTAAATTATTTTGGTAATAACATTAAAATAAAATATAATTATAAACGTTTACAAAAATTAAATTCCTATAATTGTGGCCACTTGTGTTTAAAATTTCTTATAAATACAAAAAATAAAAAATGTATTTTTTAGTTTAAAAATGGATTCCATTACAATAACATTAAATGAAAATTCATCTGAATTAAGTGCAGATTTTTTCCCTCCAATTGAATTGCATAATAGTGAATATGTTATTGGTTTAATTAATTTTGAAACATATCACTCTATACCCAATGTTGATAAAACAAATAATAAATTTTATTATTATATTAATGGTATACTAAAAGAGTGTACTATTCCCACTGGTTCTTATGAAATTGAAGATTTAGATAAAATTTTAAAAAAAGAAATTGGTGATCCTAATGTAAGAAGTAATAAAATAATAAGGGAAGAAAAAAAACAAAAAACAAATTATATTAGTTTAAACGCAAATAATAATACTTTAAAAAGTGAATTAAAAAGTACAGTTAATATTGATTTTACTAAAAAAAATAGCATAGGCTCATTACTTGGTTTTACAAATCGTATACTTTATGCTAATATTGTACATGAAAGTGATTTACCAGTTAACATAATTAAGTAAATTCTATTCTTATTAACTGCAATATAGCAACTGGTTCCTATAAAAATGGTAAACTCGTGCATATAATACATGAATTTTTTCCATCTGTTGCACCAGGATATAAAATAGTGGAAGTTCCTAGAAATGTAATTTATTTACCAATCAACATTCAAACGATAAACACTATTTCTGTAACAATTACTGATCAAGAAGGAAATATAGTTAATTTTTGTGGTGAAACAATAACAGTTAGACTTCATCTTAAAAAAGTGTCTAATGGGTATTGATTATAAAAGAACGCAAACATTAGAAACTATAACCAGTTCATCATTAACAAGACACTCATTAACATTAAAAAATATAAAATTTCTAAAATCGTTAGGTTTAAAAATAAAAAAAAGCAAAATGAGTAATGTTTTAAACGTTACATCTCAGGTTGTATTTGATAGTACAATTTCAAACAAACAAATACATAGTTATCAACCAATTGTAGCATCATCATTTAACAATAGTGATGAAATAAGAATACAAATTCAACAACAAGATATTTACACATTACCAAGTGAAAGTTTTTTATATATCGAAGGAAAATTGACAGCAGCAGACGGAACAGCAATTCCTACAGATGCAAAAATTACTAATAATGGAATATCTTTTCTATTCGACGAAATTAAATATTATCTGAACAGCATAGAAATTGATAAAACTAAAAATGTTGGAATAACCAGCACATTAAAAGGTTATGTTTCTATTCCATTTGCAGAAAGTTTAAATCTTGAAAATGGTGGTTGGACAATGAACAATGAAAAAATTTTAGATACAAATGGTAATTTTAACGTCTGTATTCCTTTAAAAAGATATTGTGGTTTCTTTGAAGATAATAACAAATTAATAATTAACGTACGACAGGAGCTTGTTTTAATAAGAGCAAGAATTGATAATACGGCTTATGCATCAAAGGTCAATTTAAAATTTAATTTGAAAAAAATTCTATGGTGTATGCCACATGTGAGAGTTAATAATGAATATCGTTTAAAGTTATTAAAAATTGTTGATTCAAATCGTTTCTTAAGACTAGCGTTTCGTTCATGGGATTTGTATGATTATCCGGTATTGCCAGTAGCAAAAAAACAAATGTGGTCTATTAAATCATCTACCCAATTAGAAAAACCGCGATTTGTAATTGTAGGTTTTCAAACAAATCGTAAAAATAATATAGAAATAGATTCAAGCTACTTTGATTCTTGTAATTTAACAAATATTAAATTGTATTTAAATTCAGAATATTATCCTTATGATAATTTAAATCTTGATTTTGCTAATAATCAGTATGCACTGCTATATAATATGTATTTAAATTTTCAAAATGTTTACTACCAACAAAATATGGGTTCATTATTAAATAAAGAAAATTTTAAAAAAATTGCACCATTAGCTGTAATTGACTGCTCTAATCAAAACGAAACATTAAAAACTTCAACTGTTGATATTCGACTAGAATTGGAATCCAATGATAATTTTCCCGATAATACAACTGCCTATTGTCTTATTATACACGATAAAATTGTTGAATATAATCCATTAACAGGAGAAGTTAGAACAACAGTTTAAAAAACTAGCAATTTTACAAAAAAATATTTCAAATATTTAAAACATAAAATAATGAAATGTGCATAAGTAATATAAAAATAAGAAACTATTTTGTTATAATCAAATGTGTAATTTAATAAAAAATAAAAATATGAAATGTATAAAATATGTATATAGTATTATTTTTTATTAATAACCTCTCATTATTATTGAGTGTAGTAAAGAGTAAAGATGGTTAGTGTATAAAAAAAATAATAAATATATCATCACGCCTTCTACCCATTACTGGGTGTGGCACTCTGCTACAGCAGATCTCGGTAAGTGATATATTTTGCGCGTGAAGTGCGGTTACCAGTCGTCAAATCACGGCCCCCAAACATGTTAGTGTATTACCTATATTAATTATTTTTAGTGTAAGTGCTACAGGTTTTACACATAATTTAACTTATAATGTGTCTACGCATGATTTTAATCTTGTTACATCATACTTATATAAATACGAATATTTAAATATTAGTGAAAATGAACTCATCATTTTAAAAGATAATGATGCAAAGTTTGTAAAAAGTTTGAATTTATTGCAAAATTATTATAATTTGACAATTACAAATAAAATAAGTAATGATCTTTTAAAATTTATTAAAAAACCTAGATGTGGTGTAAAAGACAATAATTTTCAAACTCATCGTACAAAATGGTCAAATAATACAATTTATTGGAATTATCACGGAAATAATATTAATGTTATATATTTATGTGAACAAGCTTTCAACTTATGGTCTAAGTATACAAACCTAAAATTTATACGGTCTGATTATGATGTAAATATTTTAATATCAATAGGACAAATTCAGCATTTTAAATATATTAAAAAAGCATGGTGTAATGATTTTTTTGACGGTCCAGGTACAGTATTAGCTCATGCTGATTTACCAAATGCAGAACATATAACAGAAGTTCATATGGATGCTTCAGAAAATTGGATTTATGATATAAAATTACCTGATTATTACGATGAAACAAGTTTTTTTGATGTACTAGTTCATGAAATTGGCCATACATTAGGTTTAGAACATTCTAAAAACAATAATGCAATTATGTATTCACAGTACCAAAATAATGTATTTAAAAATAAAACTTATTACGATTTAGATATTGATGATATATTAGGTATACAATCACTATATGGAAGCAAAAGAACACATAATCTTGTTACAACAGAAAAATATTTTACATCAAAAACTAATAATAACAATAAAAATAATAATAATAATAATAATAATAAAACTTTAGAATCTTATCCAAATTTATGTGACATAAAAAACATAAATACATTTTTGATTGCATATAAAAAGTTATATATTTTTTATGATAAATGGGTGTGGCATAAAAAACTAAATGAAAATAATTTTAATTCTAAACCACATTTTATTACAGACTGGTTGCCGTTTTTACCTAAAAATTTTAAAAAAATAAATGGTGTTTATTTAAGACCAAATGGAAACATTGTACTAATTGTAGATGATTTAGCATATAATATAAAATACCCATCTTTACAATTAGAAAGTAATAAAAATCCATATATTGATGCAGTTCAAAATATTAATGGAGTTCTTTCTACAAATAATGGACAAACATACATATTTTATAATAACAATTCTTATATAGAAATTGATGAATGTACTTTTAGTACAATTAAATATGGATCAATTGACGTAAAGTTTCCTGGAATTCCAAATCACATAGAATCAGTATTTAAATATACAAATGGTAGATTATATTTTTTTATAAATAATTATTATTATGAATTTACTGAATTTACAAATACATTAGAAAAAGCAGAAAAATTTAATCCTGAATTGTTTAGTATTAACTGCCCAAATATTAGCATATACGAGCAATTGAAAATATTACTTTTAAAATTGTTAAAATAGTTACACAAAATTTCTTAGTGTTCACTTTCTTTATTATTTATATATATATTTATATAATTATTATAATTATTAATGTTGTATTAAAAATACATAAATAAATATGTTTATATAAACTACAATTTTTTGTATTTTTTTTTCTCCAACAAATTCTATCCTATTTATAATAAATGTAAAAAAAAAAAAAACAAGTTTGTAATATAGTTTTATTTTGTTATAGATAAATTTACATTAATTGATGTTGCAAGTACATCAGAATAGTACATAATTATTTCTCTTATTGCTAAGTTATGTACATTAACATAATTACATACATTATAAATATTATTAATTACATCTCCATCATACTTAAGAACATCATTTATAATATTGTTATAAAAACTAGAAAAATTTAAAGATTCTAAATAATTTATTGTACGAGTTATTAAATCTGAAATTTGAAATAAACAGTTCACAGATGTACTACCTAAATATAATAAACCGTACTTTGATTTTAATATTATTACATTTATATTATCTATAGTATCAAATATTATTTCATTATTTAAAAAAGTATGTGATTCAATATTACTCTTATTATTTAAATGTAATAATATTAAATTTTGACATGAAAAAAATTAAAACCATTCTACTGGTGTAAAAGAAACACACTTTCCTAACTTGCTATTGTTACTGTAAATGTTTACAAAAATTTTAAAATTTTGTACAGGATCGATGCCAACAGATACCCATTTATAGTTATCTAAAAAATATCTATGTTCCATTAGTAATTATCTTTCATTATTTATTTCAAACATATTGGTTGCTACTATATCTTCCGTTAAAATATTTTGTAATAGTGAAATATTTTCTTCATCCTCTGATAATGGCATAGATTCTTTTTTTTTATTTAAGTTGCTATCCATATTATTTACAGCATAGGCTTGCTCAACAATTTGTTTTTGAGATGGAGCTGTATTTTTTGGATATTTCTTTGAATAGCCATGTTTTTCCTTCTGCAATTTTATTAATAAATTATTATTTAATAAAAATATATAATTAATACTAATTAACTTACCTTCATAGTTTTTGTGTGTGTAACTTTATTAACAAATAAAACACAAATGAAAACATATATTAAAAAACTAGATTTTATAGCAATAATACAGGATGCTGATATTTATTCGTATTTTAATTGGTTCATATAAAACGTTATTTTATTGGTTAAAATAAAACTTTATTCTATTGGTTAAAATATAAAGTTCTCTAACATACAAATTAAAGTTTTAAATTTTCTAGCATACGAATTATAGTTTTCTTATCATAATAAAATTCAATATCTCGTTTTAATTCTCTTCGTTTTATTATATATTTTTGCTTTCGTACCCTAAAACATTGGTTTTATATTAATACTATTATTAATAATAGCTATCTTAACATATAATTATACAAAAAATACCTTATTTTATGTAGTATTTTTTTTATTGTTTCATTTCGTGTGTATATATTACTAATATTTTTCTTACTGTCCATTGTTAATTTTGTGAGAAATAAATTAAATAAAACTATAAGGTATAACACTGTAATAATACGTTTAAATTTCTACTAATAACAAAAAAAATATTTATTAATTGAACATTTTCTGTTACTAGCAAGTATAACACTGTAATAATACATTTTAAATTTATACTAAAAATAAAAATTGTTTATCAAAACATTTCCTGTTTTATTTTATCAGTAAAAGTATGAATATAAAAAATAAAATATATACTAAATATTTTAATTCTTTTCAACATTATTCATCATTGTTTATCAATTAAACATTTCCGGTTATATTTTTATCACTAAAAGTATGTATATAAAAAGAGAAAATATATAATAAATATTTTAATTCTCTTCAACATTTTGTAAAATATAAAGTGAATATTGTTATAACAAAAAAATGTGTTGTATTTTTTGTAAAAATCCTCAATGTGAAGGATTACCAAAAAAATGTCCAGCTTGTAAAGGAGAAAATTGTTGGTCATATATACCGCCAACAAAAAATTCTAAAGGTTCTATCACCTGCTACAAAATGTCATGTAAATACTGGATTGGAATACAAAATATATTTATATTTCATAATATTTTAATTGACCAATAGAAAACATTTCTTTATAACCAATTAAAATAAAGATAGATAAATCTTTTAGTATTGTTGCTATAAAGGTTGAAATTAAAGAAAAATATTTTTTGTTTAATAGCTATACTGGACTGAAGAGTAGCTAATTTAAAATATAATAAAAAATGAATTTAATTAAAATAAAAGTAAATAATACAAGTAAGCTTTTAAAATATTTAAAACATGATTATATGTCTGAAGTGTTAGTAAGTGGTGATTTAATATTATATTGTGATGATAAATTTAAAGAAGATATAATATTTACTATTAATAAGGACAGTGAAATATTTATATGTTCTAATGAAAGCGAAAAACAAATAAAATGTATAAAATTTATAAATAAAATTTTTAATAATTGTTGTAGTGATAATAACACAAAAATAAGTGTAAAAATAATAAATAAAAATAAACTAATAAACGAATTTTTAAAAGAAGTGAAATTACATTATTTTTGGAATCCAAAAACTAATTACGTTTATTTTTCTACAGAATATTTAAAAGAGTTTAAAAATTTATGTGAATATGTTTATGTGTTGCCAAGCATAGAAGATATTATGTTTGAAACAGAAGAAATTAGTGTTAATAATTTAAATAATTTATTATAATACAAATTTTTTACTTTATACAATAATACAATAATAGCACTTTTTAAACTGTTGTAATTCCAATCTCATTCGCTAAATAAAGACAGTCTTCTACTGGTCAACTGGAGCCAAGCCGCGCAACAGCGAAGGCTAGCACAGACTTGTCTGAGCAAGCAGCAAAGTTAGACGTATTTTAATATTATAAAATAAATAGTTTACTGTATCTGTTTACTTTAAATAAATAAGTTGTTGTTATTTAATGTTATAATGGCATACAAATTAATTGCTCTAGAAATAGTAGAATTTTCACACAAATCAAAATTGTGTTCTGAAAATGAGTATAACAAATACAAAAATATTATAAACACATGCACAATAAATGATACAAGTGAATTACTTAAAATCATTGGTAAATTTGCATCAATAGCATTTATTTGTAAAAAAATTAGTGAAAAATATTTTATAAATATTTTAAGTCTGTTTAATGGATATGATTTGCAACAAATTTGGTTTGAACTACCATTAAAGTTTAAGTTACATAAAGATATTATTCATCGCTTAGCCTGTGTTGATCATCACAACTTACCTATTAACAATACGCACATAGATGGTCCAGCACCAAATGTAAATCATTGTTTTGAGTGTTTACATATGTTGTGTAACACTAAAACACATAACTTTTTAAAACAAAACTTGTTTAAAAATTAATGTAAAGCAAAAAAAATTGTATAATTTTAAATAATAAATGCATTTCAAAATGTATTTCAAAATGTACTTCATTGTTTCTTTCCCCAACTCTAAAAATAAATCCGCACTGCATCCAAAAAAAATATATGAAAAACAAAATTAAAAAAATAATAAATATTTTTTTTTTCTAATAATCTTAATTTTTGTTAACTTAATTAATTTTTATTTTAATCTTTTTTAATCATAATCATAATCTTCTGTCTTAATTTTCTTAGTCTTTTATCTTAATCTCTTATCTTAATCCCTTATCTTAATCTCTTATCTTAATCTCTTATCTTAATCTCTTATCTTAATCTCTTATCTTAATCTCTTATCTTAATCTCTTATCTTAATCTCTTATCTTAATTTCTTGTCTTAATCTTCTATCTGCGCCATCTGTTGTTAATAAACATTTAACGTTTTATATTTGTAACGTCACTTATCTTTCCTATTTTATAATAATTTATCTTTATTTTTGTAGTTTTGCACCCTCTTTACATTACTGCTAAGTTGGTTGCTGTCTTCACCTATTTACACAACTGCTATGTTGGTTGCTGTCTTCAGTAAAACATGGTGTCCTTATCTTATCTACTTCCGCGCCAGAACCAGCCTTTCTACCCTACTGACATGATTCGGAATAGTTGAATTTTCAAACAGTTGCCTATCGTAAATTTTCAATTTTTTCCAATTGCATATAAAAGGTCTTTTAATGCCCTTTCATATGATACCAAACACGACATGATTCGGAATAGTTGAATTTTCAAACAGTTGACTATCGTAAATTTTCAATTTTTTCATATTGCATTCGAAAGTACTTTTAATGCCCTTTCATATGATACCAAACACGGCATGATTCTGAATAGTTGAATTTTCAAACAATTGCCTATCACAAATTTTAAATTTTTTCCAATTACATTTAAAAGGTCTTTTAATGCCCTTTCATATGATACCAAACACGACATGATTCGGAATAGTTGAATTTTCAAACAATTGCCTATTGTAAATTTTAAATTTTTTCCAATTGCATTTGAAAGGTCTTTTAATGCCCTTTCATATAATACCAAACACGACATGATTCGGAATAGTTGAATTTTCAAACAGTTGCCTATCGCAAATTTTCAATTATTTCCAATTGTATTTAAAAGGTCTTTTAATGCCCTTTCATATGATACCAAACATGACGTGATTCTGAAAAGTTGAATTTTCAAACAACTGCCTATCGTATATTTTCAATTTTTTCCAACTGCATTTAAAAGTTCTTTTAATGGCCTTTCATATGATACCAAACACGACATGATTCGGAATAGTTGAATTTTCAATTAGTTGCCTATCGTAAATTTTCAATTTTTTCATATTGCATTCGAAAGTACTTTGATACCAAACATGATGTGATTCTGAATAGTTGAATTTTCAAACAACTGCTTATCGTAAATTTTCAATTTTTTCCAATTGCATTTAAAAGGTCTTTTAATACCCTTTCATATGATACCAAACACGACATGATTCGGAATAGTTGAATTTTCAAACAGTTGCCAATCGTAAACTTTAATTTTTTTCATATTGCATTCGAAAGTAATTTTAATGGCCTTTCATATGATACCAAACACGGCATGATTCTGAATAGTTGAATTTTCAAACAATTGCCTATCGCAAATTTTCAATTTTTTCCAATTACATTTAAAAGGTCTTTTAATGCCCTTTCATATTATACCAAACACGACATGATTCGGAATAGTTGAATTTTCAAACAATTGCCTATCGTAAATTTTCAATTATTTCCAATTGCATTTAGAAGGTCTTTTAATGCCCTTTCATATGATACCAAACATGACGTGATTCTGAATAGTTGAATTTTCAAACAACTACCTATCGTAAATTTTAAATTTTTTCCAATTGCATTTGAAAGGTCTTTTAATGCCCTTTCATATGATACCAAACACGACATGATTCGGAATAGTTGTATTTTCAAACAATTGCCTATCGTAAATTTTTAATTTTTTCCAATTGCATTTGAAAGGTCTTTAAATGCCCTTTCATATGATACCAAACACGACATGATTCGGAATAGTTGATTTTTTAAAGAGTTGCCTATCGTAAATTTTCAATTATTTCCAATTGCATTTAAAAGGTCTTTTAATGCCCTTTCACATGATACCAAACACGCCGTGATTCGGAATAGTTAAATTTTCAAACAGTTGCCTATCGTGAATTTTCAATTTTTTCTAATTGCATTTGAAAGGTCTTTTACTATATACTTTAACAGACTATATGTCAAATTGACGTCTTTGTCTTAAAACTTTATTTGAACATGAAATCAATTCAGCAGTCTAGAGTTACTTTAAAGAAATGTAATTTTTCTCTATTTTTTTTAAACTGTTGAAAATCGCTGGAATATTAATTCTGAAATTTTTTTATTCGATTAATTTTTTTTTTACAATGTAGATTCTTTGTGGTATTACTGTATATTATCACGAGGTCAATTTTTGCTTGGTTTTACTATATACTTTAACAGACTATATGTCAAATTGACGTCTTTGTCTTGAAACTTTATTAGAACATGAAATCAATTCAGCAGTCTAGAGTTACTTTAAAGAAATTTAATTTTTCTCTATTTTTTTTTAAACTGTTGAAAATCGCTGGTATATTAATTCTGACATTTTTTTATTCGATTAACTTTTTTTACAATGTTGATTCATTTTGGTTTTACTGTATATTATCACCGAGGTCAATTTTTTGCTTGATTTTATTATAAACTTTATCAGACTATATGTTAAATTGACGTCTTTCTCTTAAAACTTTATTTGAACATGAAATCAATTCAACAAAGTTTATAGTTACTGTACAAAAACGTATTTTTTTTATATTTTTTTTCTAAACTGTTTAAAATCGCTGGAATATTAATTCTGATATTTTTTTATTCGATTAAATTTTTATTACAATGTAGATTCTTTTTGGTTTTACTGTATATTATCACCGAGGTCAATTTTTTCTTGGTTTTACTATATACTTTAACAGACTATATGTCAAATTGACATTTTTCTCTTAAAACTTTATTTGAACATGAAATCAATTCAACAAAGAATATAGTTACTGTAAAAAAATGTAATTTTACTCTATTTTTTTCAAACTGTTGAAAATCGCTGGAATATTAATTCTGAAATTTTTGAATTCTATTAACTTTTTTTTACAATGTAGATTCTTTTTGGTTTTACTGTATATTATCACCGAGGTCAATTTTTGCTTGGTTTTACTATATACTTTAACAAACTATATGTCAAATTGACGTTTGGTCTTAAAACTTTTTTTGAACATGAAATCAATTCAAAACAGTTCAAAACATGTATCCTCAATCATCTAATACCTAAATCAATTTACAAAATTGCTACAACTTGTCTAGAAATTGAAATAATTCTATCGAAAAATTCCATGCGTAACGTCAAAAATGACAGCTTAGGTCTATGATTTTTCAAAACCTGGATCGTGTATATAAGAGGTAATGTTGTTTCTTAACCATAGATTTGTGATATGGACGTTGCAACATTAAAAACTTTTATACAAACATGAAATCAATTGAAAACCGTTCAAAACTATGTCCTCAATCGTCTAATACCTAAACCAAATTAGAAAATGTCTCCAACTTGTCTAGAAATTGAAATATTTATATAAAAATGTTTCATGCGAAACGTCAAAAGTGATTGACAGGTCCGAAAAATTTCTGCTTGCGGTCAAATTTCATATGCATAGCAACGCGTGCATGCTTCGATTCTTGAAATTTTGCAAAGTTTTTCATTAATTTCACGCGGACTGTACTTTCAAAAAATCTGAAATACCCAAAAGGCACTAGTCCCAAACATTCTTTAAATCCTAGAAAAAAAATCACAATAATCGCACATACCGTTTAGGCTGTAGGCGATCATAATGTTTGGTTGCCTTCCAGATGAATCCTTAATGAATTGGAACGATTAGTATATAGGACTAGCGGTCGGCCTGGCTTCGCCAGGCCTTCTCGCTAGGCTCCGTGGACACTGAAGTAATGTTTAATTGAATTACGATCTAAAACTTTTCATTTCTGTACGTCTGTTTATATAAAGAACTTTTAATTGACACCAAACACAATCAGTTTCAAAGCTCTATCACTAAAACAATTGACGACCAAAAAAATTACAATTCTGCACGTGAGCCCTTGAAAAAACTTTTTATTTGATACTACACACGATAAGTTTTGATGCACTTTCACTAATACAATTGCCAATCGGAAAAATAAATATTCCGCACGGCACCTCTTCTAAGTAGGTAAGCTAAGAGAGTTCTGGACCATATTTCAAAATGGCGGCCGTCAAGGGTGATGGCGTGGTGACGGCTGGTGGCTTGGCGGGGGGCGTGGCTGGGGTAACGGCTGGCGACGGCTGGTGGCTAGGGGGGCGGCTGGTGACGGCTGGTGGCTAGGGGGACGGCTGGTGACGGCTGGTGGCTAGGGGGACGGCTGGTGACGGCTGGTGGTGGGGGGCGGAACAGGGGGGCGGCGAGGGTGACGGCTGGTTGCGTGGCGATGGTTTGGCGACGGTTGATGGTGACGGTTGGTGGTGGCGGCGGCGTGTCTCGCACACGTGTTGGTATGAGTCATCACTGCGGGGTGGCTGACGTCATTGCACGTGCTAAGATCTTTGACGCGACTTAGCTTGGGGTGACACCTGGTCCATCGGAATGCAACCGTTGCGTGTATGAGTCACACTTGCAGTTGGCACGCGTCAGTGTTATTGACCTTAGCACATGCAGTGACGGACATGTCTCAACTTGTTTTATGTAGGTTGGGAAATAACCTGCTTGTAGGTTTATATATTACGAAGACAGGTTGAAAACAAATACGTACAATATTTAAATATTTTATTAAACATTAAATTATAATACATATCATACATATTATTTTTACAAACTACTTACAGCACTAGTTAGTGGATTATACTTAATTATTCTATCATGCAGTATTAAACAATAAGCAGATGTATCCCCAGGTACATTAGAATTCGTTTCAAATTCCAATCTTATATCGACACTACCAGATTTTAACAATTCTGACTGGTAGCTGCAATCTATAACAGCCAATGGAGCTATAGTAGAAAACTCATGAGGTGTAAGTATTGGCTGACACTGACGTTCATAATAAGTCAATTGAAACTGAGCATACATTTCATATAACATAGCCCACTGGTTGTTTCCAAAATTCAAATTTAAGTTGTCATAGGGATAAATTTCCGAGTTTAAATAAAGTTTAATATTTGTTAAATTACAGTGGTCGAATTTACTCATATTTTTATCATGTTTATTTTTGCGATCTGTCTGCAATCCAACGATGACGAAACGTGGTGTCTCCAGCTGTGTTGCGGTCTTGATGGGCCAAGAGTGACGCTGTGTTTTCGGCAGTAACGCGAATTCATGGAGCTCCCAACTTCTAAATGCAATTTGCAAGTCAACGCCCTTCTCCAAAAATCGTAGCAGTGACAGCCGCTCAGCATCAACCACAGATATATGTGGCATCTTCCAATACACTTTACTTAATTCAATCTTCATATTTTCACTTGCTGAACTGTTTTCAACTGCATTTACATCTGAACTGCTGCGTATAAGAACTAATTCTTGACGTAAATTCAAAATTATCTTTCTAAAATCTTCACAAAAACCCAAAAGCATGTTTAACGGTATGATTACATTAAAACTGCCCTTACTGTTAACAATTTGTTTGGTAATATCAGTTGTAGGTGACCAACCAGCGATTTGTAAATGTTTACTTTCATCTGTATTATAAGAGGCATAACCTTTCATAGTTGAAGTTAAACCAGGATTTCTTACTCTATCTATAACTACACCACCAATTTCATAACGAATCTCATTAAATAGAAATGCGAATGCATTGTTAACTAATTTAGCCGTACTAGAAACTTTGTTATCATGTGTAAGAAGTTTACCTTCAATGTAAAGCATACTATTCCATGGAACTGTATAAACATCTTGTTGTTGGATAGGAATTCGAATTTCATCATTATTATTTAAAGTTGTAGAAGCGTAAGGCTGATGAGTATGTTTTTCAGCGCGAATAATTGCATCATCAAATAGAGCTTTTTCACTCACATTTAGAATATCAGCATTCATGATGATGGTGAATACAAAGAATAAAATTTTTAGATTTTTTATATTTAATCCTTATCCAAACAACAATAGCAGTAAATCGCTTCCGGTGTTTATCCAGATTGAACTTTGAATCCTAGAGATTTAAGGAACTGATAATTTACGGGTGTTAACTCGCTAGCAGCTTTCACACTAATGCGAGTACTAGACGCCCGTACACCATTTATATTATTAAACTTAATCCCCATTTTGTCGCTTAAGATGTAGTCTTACTGTGACGACTTCACCTCTGAAATTGATCAAATTCCCATCTTGATCTACTATTTTAAGGGTTAAGGATGATATTGTACTTGTGTTGATTGGTAAATATATAACTTGACTGGGGGTTTCTATAATTTTAAATCCAGGTGGAACGCGCGGGAAAAATTCATGCAGTATATGAACAGTTTTATTGTTAGAATAAGAATTTGTAGTTATGCTACATTCAATGCATATTGCATTTACTTTAATAATAGATACTGGGTAATCAGATTCATGTAATTCATTTGCAGCTAATTTTCGATGTTGAAATCCCAATATACTACCAATTGAATCCTTTGGTTCAAAATTTATAACATGATTACTTTTTATCTCACACTTAAGCGTATTATTGTTTGCTTGAATATCTAGTTGCGAATTTATTTTTCGCTGCAAATATTTATTTATATCATCTACTTCGTAGGAACCTTCCGGAATTTCAATAATTTGGTTATCTGAATAAAATTTATTATTATTTTTATCAATATTTGGTATGGCATTATATACTTCAAAATTAATTAGACCAAGAACATATTCCGATTTTTCATCGAGCGTTATCGGCGGATAAAAATCTCTATTAATAATGGAGCTGTCACCAAACAATGTGAATGTGTATGACATGGCGGCTAAACAAACACTAACGAATTTTCACGCTTGCAGAAATGATAAACACAAGTGCCCGCATTCAGCACTGTTATAAGATTGATATGCATCGTGGTTGTAGTGTATTCTAGAATTATTTCCAAAGTATGTAATTAGTTCTTTTGGAGGCTGTAAGTCACCAAAACTGTCAAAATATATTACCAGATTATTACGTTTCTTGTATGCAACCCAATGAGTTCCAGGTCCATTGTTAGAATCCAGATTTACAATTCCACATTCATTGAGGTTAATTTTTTTAGGTAACTTATTTCTCATAAAAACTCCCCTAAAATATGGAATATGTAATAATTTTACGTACTTATTTAGGTCAATATTAGTTAACGCTCGAGCTGGTAAAGTTATTGGTAGTTTTTTGACGACGACGACTTCACGTAAAGTCCAAGTCCTTTTCTGTATGGTTTTAAATATAACCCTTTTCCCATGGCAACGGCTTCCATTAATTTATTATGACGCTCACTTTCTTTTAATTGTTCGGCTGCAGCTCGAGCATCGATGACAGCCTTGGCGATGCCGGCAGCGCCACCTCCAAGTGCGCCCAGGGCGCTCAGCCCGGCAAAAATTGGAATTAATGGTAGAAATCCCCCTTTTTTAGGCACAGCTATCACTCGCGGATTTTTAATGTTGCGTTTAATTCTTTTCACTGTACGTAGCGCAATTTTTGCCGATTTATTTAAGTCGGAAGAATTATTACTTGATTTTATAGCTTTCTTTGCACGATTTACAACATCGCGAAAAGTTAGGCTACGATTCTTCGATACTTTCATCATTATCACGACTATTTAAACGAGACACGTCTGAACACGTTCACAGTTGGTGATGAACTGCGCTCGTGTACGTTCCTGAATTAATTTTATACAACATGCAGTTTGTCAAACAAAATAATAAACTTGACGTTAAAAATTATGATTTCGAAAAGAGTAATAAATATCAGCGACATAGTGCATTATTACCAAGTACAGTCAGATGTATAATAGCCGGACCGTCTGGATGCGGTAAAACAAACGTAATGATTGCATTGTTAGAACATGAGAACGGGTTACGCTTTCAAAATATCTATGTTTATTCAAAATCTTTATTTCAACCGAAGTATGTATACTTGAAAAAATTATTAGAACCTATTAAAGAATTAGGTTATTTTGCATACAATGACAATGTTCAAATTAAAAAACCCGCTGAAGCAAAATATAATTCTATATTTATTTTCGATGATGTCGCCTGCGATAAACAAGATATAATTCGTGAATATTTCAGTATGGGACGTCATAAAGCTATAGACTGTTTCTATATATGTCAAACTTATACTCGAATTCCTAAGCATCTCATAACAGATAATGTAAATTTCTTAATATTGTTTAAACAGGATGAATTAAATTTAAAACATGTTTATATGGATCATGTAAATACTGACATGTCATACGAAGCGTTTAAAAATATGTGTTCTAGTTGCTGGCACAATAAGTATGATTTTATAGTTGTTGATAAAGATAGTGATCTTAATGAAGGACGTTACAGGAAGGGATTTGACCAATATATTATACCTTGGGACTAATGAAGAAGTTTAGTCAGCTGACAGTAGTGATTGGGTGAACACATCAGTTAATAGAACAGCTGTCAAGTTGGTTATCAGTTAACATTACCTGATTATCAGTTGATCAGATCAGTTCATTTAGCAGTTAGCAGTTGATCAGATCAGTTCATTTAGCAGTTAGCAGTTGATCAGATCAGTTCGTTTAGCAGTTGGTCAGTTGCGATAGCTGTTCTATCAGTTGATCAGATCAGTTCATTTAGCAGTTAGCAGTTGATCAGATCAGTTCGTTTAGCAGTCGGTCAGTTGTGATAGCTGTTCTATCAGTTGATCAGATCAGTTCGTTTAGCAGTTGATCAGTTCATTTAGCAGTTAGCAGTTGATCAGATCAGTTCGTTTAGCAGTTGGTCAGTTCAGTTAGCTGTTCATTAAACTTGGAAATAATGGAGGGCAAAAATAAGGGTGTAACACAAGAGCTAATTAAAACTAGAAATATTGTAAAGCGAAAACTAAGAAACCTTAAACTTGGTACTTTGCAAAAAGAAACAGAGTTAGAGAAATCGTATAAACCTATAATCAAATCTTTAAAAGATATTGCTAGTAATATATCAACAGTCAACGTGAAACATGAAATTAAAGAAGAACCGAAAATAGAAATGGCTGAAAGAGAAGAGGAAGAAGCAGAACAACCTACGAGTAAAAGAATGAGAGAACCAAAATTTTTGGATACAAGTGTTGTAGCGGGGACAGAGGGGGCTGAAGATGTTGACGCTGATGATGAAGTGTTTGCAGAACCGGGTGAGGATACATCGCTCTCTAGGGCCGATATAAGTCGCCCATCGCTGTCTAGAGAAGACATTGAGCAACTGATGAGACATCCATCATTCGCGGAATACTTAGAGCAATATGACCCATTGCCAAGGTATTATATTGAAGAAATGTTAAATGATGATAAAGATTCATTTGATTTCAAATATGGTGTGCGACATGATCCTGATACGGATAAATTTTATATTGGTGACTCTGAAATTAAAATAGCTGGTAAAGATATTGTTATAAATAATTTAACATATAATGGAACAACTGGTTTGTATGAGTTACTTTTTAAAAAGGAGCCCGCAGGATATACTAAAGATGATCATAAGAATTATATTGATATTGTAAAGCGAACAAATGCTCATAAGCGCCACTATAGAGCTAGTGAACAGATATCGGGGTCTAAGATGAGAAAATACACTCAAGTTATTGGTCCAAAGCTAGATCCACAGTTAAAAAAGATTTCAGCTCCCCGGAAACCGAGCTCTAAATCAGTTACTGGTAAAAGTTATTTAAAAACATTCAATAAAAAACGTGCAGTGGAGTATGTACATTGGGATAATATTAACGAATTAGTTGATCGTCTTCGTCTCCTAATTGCATCACGTGAAGCGGGTCATTCAAACCATCAGAATGAGATTATTTCTATAATTGAGGAATTAAAAGAAGCGAATGTTATTGAATAATGTCATTTCAGTTATGACTCTGGACAAGTTCGGACGTTATATTGAGCTGCATAGAACTAAAAAGTATATCAATAATAAAATTTTTGCTCTTACAAATACTCATCAGGCGACTGTTCAGGAACTAAATAAAAATTTTAAAAGAGATATCGATGATGTTAAGGATAAAGTTAAAATTGAATTATTATCTGAAATAAATAAATATTTAAGAAATTTGAGAAATATTGTTATTTTACAACTGAACTTAACATTGCAGGGTGAAAATTATGATATCATTAACGGTTTTGATAAAAAGCATTATAAATTTCCGTGCGCTGGACGAGTACTTGAATGTCGAATTAATCATGAAAATAAATTAAATTATAGTATTAATGCAACTAAACGCGTTTCACTTATTGAAAATAAAAATGTTGCGCGTAATGATACATTGCGTATATATCCGTTTCCTGTAGGTTTAAGACCGCAAAACTTATATCTGGAAATTATATTAGAAACAGCTGTATATCATGTCGAAAATTAAGCAAGCTGTTGTGGAAGAATTGCATAAGCCTGCGCGTGTAAATTTTCCGAGAAGACGGGTGATTATTAAGGGTTTGGATGAATTATTTCAAGCTGATTTAGTGGAAATGATACCTTACGCCAGATTAAATAGAAATTTTAAATATATTTTAGTTGTCATTGACGTATTCTCCAAATTCATATGGACGCGAGCAATAAAAAATAAGTCAGGGCGTGATGTAACTACTGCAATGAAAGATATATTTAATAAAAGTTATCGCATTCCTAAAAATATTCACACTGATTTGGGAAAAGAATTTTATAATAAAGATTTTAAACAGTTAATGGAAAAACACAATATCAATCATTATTCAAGTTTCAGTAATAAAAAGGCTAGTATTGTGGAGAGAGTGAATAGAACTTTAAAGAATGCAATGTGGAAACGTTTTAGTTTACAGGGGTCATATAAATGGCTTAATTTATTACCTGAACTTACTGAGTCATATAATGCGACAAAACACAGAACAATTAATATGAAACCAAGAGATGTTAATAAAAGTAAAGAAAAGCTTCTACTTGATACTGTTTACAGTAATATAAAAATAGCTGGAATTGCAAAATTTAAAGTAGGTGATTTTGTGCGAATTAGTAAATATCGGAGTGCATTCGTAAAGGGATATACACCAAATTGGTCTAATGAAATATTTACTATAGATCAAGTAAAATTAACAAATCCAGCTACATATATTCTTAAAGATTATTCTGGTCAACTTATTCAGGGTGGATTTTATGAGCATGAATTGCAAAATGTGAAATATTCTGATGTGTATTTGGTGGAAAAAATTCTTAAACGAAAAGGTAATCAAGTTTACATAAAATGGCTTGGTCTAAATAACACGTACAACAGCTGGATAGATAAAACTAATATAGAATAATGTGTGTATAAAAGCGATGTCACTTCATCGACTGAGATTACTGTCACCATGAACATAGGTGAGTGGTTCATCAAAGCTTACAAAGCGGGTAAATTAAATGATCGTACTTTTATTGAAATTATGCAAAATTTTGAGGGAAAAGAATTAGAGCTCATGTTCAACAAACTTCCATCGTAATTTAAAGAAAATTCAGAAATTGGTAAAAATTTACCATGTTATAAACATTATAATTTGGGGCGCATCCACATAGATGGACCCCCACCACCCATTTATAAGTGCTTTTGGTGTAACGAATAATGCGAGGCATGTGATTGGCTGAGCATGCATATAAAAGATTCGTCACTGCTCACTGCACTCATTACTTATCATTATTCACTCAAAATGAATACTGTTATTGTTGATATACAAGGTTTTAAAATTTTTAGAGATAATGTTCAAACATTTATTCTTAAAGAAATTGCTGTCATAAATCTTGCAACTGGAACAAGTCAGTATGAAATGTTTGCACCGCCTTTTCCGCGTGCTGAATTGGATTATAAAAGTAAACAAAGTGTGATATGGTTAACTAAAAATCATCATAATTTAGAGTGGAACTTTGGTGATATACCATACGAAAATCTGTCACATACTGTTAACTCCATGTTATCACCCAGCGTTGACAAAATTTATGTCAAAGGGTTAGAAAAAGTATGCTGGCTTAAAAATATTATAAGCTCAAGAATAAATATTAATATTATAAATATTGAGAACTTAAACTGTCCTGCTCTAAAAGATCTAAGTAATCCTAATTTAGATTATTGCAAGTTTCACGTTAAACACTGCGCTATACGGAATGCATATGCATTAAAAGATTGGTTTCAAGAGCGCTTTACAAGATATAAGTCATTGCAATTATTTTACAAGGAAGGTCTACTGTCTTTCATGCTGGATGAAGAAATCGCTACTCTACCAATGGAATTTGTCATGGTGTTTGCTGGACGTGAAATCGAAAATTTATGGGGCAGATTTCCTAGATCCTGGCAAGATGATGCCGAATTTCAAAAATATCGATGCTGCTTCAAACATGTGAGTGTGGGTGTGGATCAAGTGGAGGGTCCAATTCCAATGATAAAAAACTGTTCACAATGTTAATTTTAAGAATGCTATGTAATTTAATTTTAAGAATGTATAATTTTAATGAAAATAAAAATATTTTACTTTAATCTGGAATTTTTATTCATATCTATGAGGTTGGAAGAAGTATAGGTAAAAAATAGAAACATTTATTTGAACTTTAATTTATTAAAAAACAACAACATATACAGATAGTTTGTACTTACGTATTCTAACACATAAACACAGACACATTTAATTAAAAATTGATTGTAAATGTTCTCGTACAACGGCACATAATTTACAAGAGCAAAAAAACAGTTCCAAATTTTGTAACAATTCCGGGCTGGGTCGCCGATGTAGCTGTGGTGAAGTTGGTACAGATCGTGGTGGTGGTGCAGGTGCTGACGTCAGCGTTGTTAAAGGTTCTGACCTCGGTATTGGCATCGGCTCAGGTGCAGGCATCGACTTAGGCGTCGGCTCAGGCATCGTCGTCGTCGACTCAGGTGTTGGCGTTGGATCAGACATCGGCGTCGCTAGAGATTTCGGTGTTGGCGGGGATGCACTTGATACCCCGTCCGTCTCCATGGCCCAAAATATCGTTTGTAAATTGGTTTCGCTCACACATTCTAGCCAGCTTAGATCTTGACCCACTAACCACTCTGCTTCATCGAACTCCATCACAACTGATAACTGATCGAACAATTTTGGAATTAACCCTTTTATAGGGGTACAATTATGTCATATTCAACCAATAGCTACAAACTACCTGCATGTGTGCTGCTGCAATAAGGTTAGAATAAATAAAATATCATAGAAGTTTAATACATATTTATTATTTTTATAAAGTACAATATATTTATAAACTATGCATACATTTTAGCTTCTAATACAGGTGTAATTATAGGTGAATAAAACTTATCTATCTTATTTTTAAATCTTGCTCGATCTCTCGCATACTGCTCCCAATTGCTTCGCCGAGCCATCTGATAAGCGAAGCGCCACTTTATAAGGTGATGTATTTGGACTGTGTCGTTGAATCGAACTACCATGTTTCACTTTATCATTAATACTCAAATTTTGCATTTTTATTGTTATATAATACATATCAATGTCATGCGATAATATTTTAATATTTTTCAAATACAGATCAAGTTGTTTGTGATAATTTTCTTTAACACTCATTTTTCACTAAATTCCACGTTCACTGTCTTGCCAGTTTTCCCCCTTGAAATGATTGATAGTCCTCCTGCAGAAGCCTTGTCATTCAAGCTGGCTATCTCATCGTCATCGAGAGCGTTGAATCGAGCCCCCAAATATATACGATTTTGCGGTAGTTCCAAGACAACTCGCTCACCAAATGTTGTAGTGGTGTTGTATACTTTTACAATTTTGTACTTTTTCCCAACTTCTAGGTTGGATAATGGTAAAATTTCTTTTACTTTTGCGACTTTATTGAGTTTTTGCAGAAGGCTCATGATGATGATGATGTTAAGTATGAAAATTTAAAATTCAACTGTTCTTCTATAAGGTTTTTACACACCCATTTATACAAAATCATTCCCTCCCCCACCATCAATCTGTAGCGAACTTGTAAACATAACGTAAATCTAGAGTCTGACCCGATGCGCATGCACGTGTTTGTCGTAGGTCAAAAATCTTGTTCAACAACTCGAGCGCTGTATGTGCTCGGCTAAGGTCAATAAAACTGACGCGTGCCAACTGCAAGTGTGACTCATACACGCAACGGTTGCATTCCGATGGACCAGGTGTCTGCGTACTGACCGCTGTCACCCCAAGCTAAGTCGCGTCAAAGATCTTAGCACGTGCAATGACGTCAGCCACCCCGCAGTGATGACTCATACCAACACGTGTGCGAGACACGCCGCCGCCACCACCAACCGTCACCATCAACCGTCGCCAAACCATCGCCACGCAACCAGCCGTCGCCAAACCATCGCCACGCAACCAGCCGTCACCCTCGCCGCCCCCCTGTTCCGCCCCCCACCACCAGCCGTCACCAGCCGTCCCCCTAGCCACCAGCCGTCACCAGCCGTCCCCCTAGCCACCAGCCGTCACCAGCCGCCCCCCTAGCCACCAGCCGTCGCCAGCCGTTACCCCAGCCACGCCCCCCGCCAAGCCACCAGCCGTCACCACGCCATCACCCTTGACGGCCGCCATTTTGAAATATGGTCCAGAACTCTCTTAGCTTACCTACTCTTCTAAAACCCTTTCATATGATAACTAACACGATATGATTCGGAATACTGTTTTGGTCGAATCTATTGGCGAGCTTAAAATTGCAATGTTTTTTAATTCCATCATTAAAATTCTTCTAAAGCCCTTTCAAATAACATGAAACATGATTCTGAACAAATTTCAACTTTTTTGTTTATTTTGTTAGAATCGTCGTCTAAAACCTTTTTATATCTCACCAAACACGGCATGAGTCGGAACACTTTAAGTTTGAAACAGTTGACGGTTGTAAATTAGAATTTTTTTTGATTTCATTTAAAAGTTCTTTTAAAACTCTCTTATATGACACCAAACTCGGCATAACTCGAAATACTTTAAGTTTGAAACAATTGACAATAGTAAAATTTAATTTTTTTCTTTAGTCCATCTAAAAGTTCTTTCAAAACTTTTTCATATAATACGAGTATTAAACACGGCATGATTCCGAATAGTTTTAATTTAAAACAATTGACGGTCGAAATATATATATTTTTAAATTTTGTCTGAAAGTTCTTCTGAAGCCCTTTTATACGATATCAAACACGATATGTTACGGAACACTTTAATAATTGAAGGTCGTAAAATTTCAATCAAATACGTATGTTATTTCCGAAAACATTTTGCTAACCTAACTTTTTCTTTATTTTATCTAAAAGTTCGCCTAAAGCCCTTTCATATGACACCAAACGTGGCATAATTCGGAATACTTTAAGTTTGAAATAATTGACAGTCTTCAAATTTTAGTCAAGTACTTGTTTCATTTCAGAAAAGATTTTGCTAATCTTTTAAAAATTCTTTGGACGTCATTTCTGATAGGTCCACATTTTTTTATTTTACATGTGCATAAAATCAATTTAAATTTTTCTCTAAACTTTTTGAAAACCGGTTGGAAATTGATTTAGTATTATTTCAGATATTTTTTCGAGTTAATTTTTTATACAATACAGAATTTATTAAGTTTGAAACAGTTGCCCATCGTAAAATTCTAAAGCCCTTTCATATGACATCAAATAGGGCATGCTTTGGAATACTTCATTTTATTTTTATTTTATTTTTCAAAATTTTGCATTCTCTACAGGACAAGTCCCAATTACAGAGAAGCACTATATAATATACAATATAATCAAAGTGTAGTAGTAACACTGTATATACAACAAAAAAATTTACTTAAAAGGAAACAAAAATTAAATAATATTTGCAATACATTTTTTAAATTTTGACAAGTTACAAGAAAATAAATCGGGAAAACGTATATCACTAGCATATTTATTATATAATAGCGGAAAACGGTTAATAGCGGAATTTACTGCAGAATTAGTGTTATTAAAATTTATTGAGAAAAGCTCGTTTGATCTCGTTAAGTAAGACGGTATTCTAAAAGATAATTGATTTAATAAAGCAGGGCAGTCAACAAGGTAATTAATAAACTTATACAGAAAACAAATATCTAGTAATATACGTCTCTTTTCCAGTTGCAATAAATTAAAACTAAAATTAGGAAATTTAAAGAAAATATATTTACAAAAAGCCTTCTGTATACCTTCAATTCTATTAATATATACAGAATATTGAGGGGTCCAACAGACAGATGCAAATTCAAGTTGACTTCTTACTAAACTATAATACAACGTCAAAAGCGTATAAGGGTTTTTAAAATTCCCACTGGATCTCTTAAGAAATCCTAACATTTTATAAGCTTTCTTTACAATTTTATCAACGTGCTTATCTAAAATAAATTTATTATCAAAAGTAATACCCAGATCTTTAATGGAGTCAACAACAGCAAGAATATTACCTGAGAAATTATAACTGTATTCAACAATATTTCTATTTCTGGTGAAAGTGATGTGGTAACATTTATTAACATTAATAATCAATCTGTTAGCACGAGCATATGCGTTAAAACGGTCCAAATCAGACTGTAGCTCAAAACTATCCTGAAGTGATGATATTGTACGGAATATCTTCAGGTCATCCGCATAAATTAAAAAATTAGAAAACTGGAAACAGTCTGCTACATCATTAATAAAAATATTAAAAAGTAAAGGCCCTAAATGGCTACCTTGCGGAATTCCTGAAGATACTGAGACACTATCTGATTTGTAACCATTTACAACGACACATTGGGTTCTGCCAGACAGATACGACCGAAACCAATTGAGCAATTGACCATGAATACCGACTCTCAGTAATTTTTCTAATAATAAATTATGATCAATAGTATCGAAAGCCTTACTGAAGTCGGTATAAATAGAATCTACTTGTTGTCTGTTATCCATACTTCGTAAAATGAAATCAGAATAGGTCAATAGATTGGTCTCAACCGATCTGCCAGGCATAAAACCATGTTGCTGAGGGAGAATCAAAGCTTTGACTTGATGAAACAAAATATTGTATATTAGTTTTTCAAAAACCTTCTCAAAAATACAAAGTTTTGATATTGGTCTATAATTCTCAATAAGACTCCTACTGTCGCTCTTAAATACTGGTACAACATAAGCTTGTTTCCAAACATCAGGAAATATGCCTTCTGATAAAGATTTGTTAAATATTAGGGATAAAGGAAAGCATAAAGAGTTTGCACAATTTTTTATAAACACACTAGGAATTTCATCAGATCCAGCTCCTTTACGAGTATCCAAGTTAGAAAGAATTTTAAGTACATCTTCAGAACTGAAACATATATAAGAAACGCATCTATCTGTGGAGTCATCAATAAAATTAGGAAAATTAGAAGTATTCAAATTTTGAGTGTTAAATACAGATGAAAAATGTTGTGAAAAAAGATTACAAATATTTTTTCCGCTGGAGACAGCCAAATCAGTATCTTTATAGAACATATTGTTTGGTATGTTACAATTTTTGGTGGTACTACATATGGAAGACCAAAATTTTTTACTATTTGCATTAATCTGTTTTTCCATGCTAATAATATAATTATTATAGCAAATTTTAACAAGCACTTTTACACGTTTCCTTAAAACTGAAAATTCATTGTAATGCATATCACTATTAAAACGCTTGTATTTATAGTGAGCTTTTGCCTTAGCTTTAATTAATTTAATTAGTTCATATGAATACCAAACTGGATATTTATTACTGTTAACTCTTTTAGTAGGAACAAACTGATTAATGATGGCATATAATTCAATATAAAACAATGTCACCATATTTATTGTGTCTAAATTGGAGAATATAGATCCCCAATCAATAGTCAGCAGTTTTGTATTAATTGCATCATAATCAGCACGATTAAAACAATAACAATTTCGAGAAGTAGGTTTTAAGTTAGTAGACATAATGCAATTGACATAAATTTCAAGGGCAGGATGGTGACTATCAATTTTTATCAATGGAGAATCACACTCGATGATTTTTACATCATTAAGATTAGAAATAATTAAATCTAATATTCTATCATTAATATTTTTCACATGATTGTGTTGGACAAAATTACAATATGATAAAGTATCAACAAAATCAATTGATGCTGTATTATAAGTATTAATTGGTTTTAAAGTTTTGTTATTTTCGGATTTCCATTGTAAATGAGGTAAGTTGAAATCACCACATATTATAAAGTTTAAAATAATTGACAGTCGTAAAATTTCAATCAAATTGAAGTTTTTAATGATATACACAGTGTTATTTGAATCCTTTTATTTTAATTATATGACGCACATTGAAAAATTATATCTCTCTATTGTTTTGGTTTCCTCATAAAATTGAAGATCAATTAAAATTTTATGTAACCAACATGCTTCGTTAACTGCTATGCGCAATGCAACATACTGTGCTTCACAGGACGATAAAGCTACAGTACTTTGCTTGCGTGAAGTCCAGGATACCGAAGATTTAAAAATTTTGTATATAAAACCAGAGATTGATTTTCTGTCATTCAAGTTGCGTGCCCAATCAGCATCAACAAATCCTGTCAGTATTTTAGCATTTTCATCTCTGACATAAACTAAATTAAAATCAATAGTACCTTATCTTAGTACATGTTTTAAACATTTCCATAATTTGATATTTGCACGAGTTTGGTAACGACTCAATACTGTACATAAATCTGGTCTTGTATCAACTATTGCATACATCAAACAGCCAATTAGTTTCCTGAAGCGGAGCTTCGAGTTCTTCATTATGTGTTGTTTCATTTTCTGGCCCTACTAACCAATCTGACTTAAAACTTGGATCTAAAGGTATCGATGTCGGTTTACAACCTTCCATTCAAAATTTCGACAACACATTCTTTAGATAAGTTGTTTGATTCATTTTTGTAACACCCCGTCTTCCATATCTTGACTAATATTTATGCCTATGTAATGTGAAACATTTCCCAAATCTTTCATTTTCAATGTTTTGAACAATTCCTTTTTCAGTTCTTCAATTTGTTGATTATTTGTTCCAAAAATCAACAGATTATGCACATAAATTAAAACGAATAACTTGTCAGATTTGTTAAATTTTGTGTAGTGACAATAATCATATTTTGAACAGTTAAATGCTCCTTTCTTCATAAACGAATTGAATATTATATTCCAATATTTTGGTGACTTTTTCAAACCATATAAAGCTCTATTTAATTTACATACTTTCGCAGGTTCTTGTGAAACTCCTTCTGGAATACTCAGAAAAACATCTTTAATTTCTCCGTATAAAAAAGCAATACATTTAGTTTGTTGCTCGTCGCTTCGCTCCTCGCGTAATGTTTTATGGTGAATTATTTTTAAGGATTAAAAACTTGTTTTTTTTCTATTGCATTTGAAAGTACTTTTCATGCCCTTTCATATGATATCAAAAACGACATGATTCTGAATAGTTGAATTTTCAAACAGTTGCCTATCGTAAATTTTAATTTTTTTCCAATTGCATTTAAAAGGTCTTTTAATGCCCTTTCATATGATATCAAATACGACATGATTCGGAATAGTTGTATTTTCAAACAATTGCCTATCGTAAATTTTAAATTTTTTCCAATTGCATTTGAAAGGTCTTTTAATGCCCTTTCATATGATACCAAACACGACATTATTCGGAATAATTGAATTTTCAAACAGTTGCCTATCGTAAATTTTCAATTTTTTCCAATTGCATTTGAAAGCTCTTTTAATGCCCTTTCATACGATACCAAAAATGACGTGATTCGAAATAGTTGAATTTTTTTTTAAAACTGTTGAAAATCGCTGGAATATTAATTCTGAAATTTTTTTATTTGATTAATTTTTTTACAATGTAGTTTCTTTTTGGTTTTACTGTATATTATGACCGAGGTCAATTTTTGCTTGGTTTTACTATATACTTTAACAGACTATATGTCAAATTGACGTCTTTGTCTTAAAACTTTATTTGAACATGAAATCAATTCAACAAAGTCTAGAGTTACTGTAATAAAATTTAATTTTCTCTATTTTTTTTAAACTGTTGAAAATCACTGGAATATTAACTCTGAATTTTTTTAATTCGATTAACTTTTTTTTACAATGTAGATTCTTTTAGGTTTTACTGTATATTATCACCGAGGTGAATTTTTGCTTGGTTTTACTATATACTTTAACAGACTATTTGTTAAATTGACGTTTTGTCTTTAAACTTTATTTGAACATGAAATCAATTCAGCAAAGTTTATAGTTACTGTAAAAAAATTTAATTTTTCTACATTTTTTTCTAAACTGTTTAAAATCGCTGGAATATTAATTCTGAAATTTTTTTATTCGATTAACTTTTTTTTACAATGTATATTTTTTTTTGTTTTACTGTATATTATCACCGAAGTCAATTTTTGCTTGGTTTTACTATATACTTTAACAGACTATTTGTTAAACTGACGTTTTGTCTTTAAACTTTATTTGAACATGAAATCAATTCAGCAAAGTTTATAGTTACTGTAAAAAAAATTTATTTTTCTACATTTTTTTCTAAACTGTTTAAAATCGCTGGAATATTAATTCTGAAATTTTTTTATTCGATTAACTTTTTTTTACAATGTATATTTTTTTTGGTTTTACTGTATATAATCACCGAGGTCAATTTTTGCTTGGTTTTACTATATACTTTAACAGATTATTTGTCAAATTGACGTTTTGTCGTAAAACTTTATTTGAACATGAAATCAATTCAAAACAGTTCAAACCATGTATCCTCAATCATCTAATACCTAAATCAATTTACAAAATTTTCACAATTTGTCTAGAAATTGAAATAATTCTATCGAAAAAGTCCATGCGTAACGTCAATAATGACAGCTTAGGTCTATGGTTTTCTAAACCTGGATTGTGTATATAAGAGATAAAATTGTTTCTTAACCATAGATTTGTCAAATGGACGTTTTGTCCTAAAAAACTTTTATATAAACATGATATCAATTGAAAACCATGCGAAACATATATCCTCATTCCTCTAATACCTAAATCAAATTAGAAAATATCTCCAACTTGTCTAGAAATTGAAATATTTATGTAAAAACGTTTCATGCGAAACGTCAAAAGTGATTGACAGCTCTGAAAAATTTCTGCTTGCGGTCAAATTTCAAATGCATAGCAACGCGTGCATGCTTCGATCAAGAAAATTTGCTAAGTTTGTCGTTAATTTCAAGCGGACTGTACTTTTAAAAAATCTGAAATACCCAAAAGGCACTAGTCCCAAATATTCTTTAAATTCTAGAAAAAAAATTACAACAAACGCACACATCGTTTAGGCTGTAGGCGATCATAATGTTTGGTTGCCGCCCAGATGAATATATAGTGAATTAAGCTGATTAGTATATAGGACTAGCGTTCGGCCTGGCTTCGCCAGGCCTTTTCGCTAGGCTCCGCGGACACTGAAGTACGGTTTAATTGAATTACGATCTAAAACTTTTTATTTCTGTACTTCTACTCACCTAAAGATATTTTTTGATTTTACTGTATATTACTGCGAAGGACAAATTTTGCTTTGTTTTACTAGATACTTTTAAAAACTATTTGTCACATTGACAGTCGTAAAATTTCAATCAGATACGTGTTTTATTTCCAAAAAGATTTTGTTAAACTAAGAAAAATTCTTCGGACATCATTTCTGATAGTTCCACATTTATATTTTATATGTACATGAAATCAGTTGAATTTTTAAGTACGCATTTTTCAGTTTATATATCATCGTACCGTTCATCATGTTATGTAGTAGTTGAATGAAACTCGAGAAGTCGCTTCGCTCCTTCTCTCGCCCGGTGATGAGTCTGTTCGGCTCGACGCTTCACGTCTCACCTCAGACATTTGTTTGTTGCTCGTCGCTTCGCTCCTCGTGTAATGTTTTCTGGTGAATTATTTTTAAGGATTAAAAAGTACTTTTCATGCCCTTTCATATGATACCAAATACATGATTCTGAATAGTTGAATTTTCAAACAGTTGCCTATCGTAAATTTTAAATTTTTCCAATTGCATTTAAAAGGTCTTTTAATGCTCTTTCATATAATATCAAACACGACATGTTTCGGAATAGTTGTATTTTCAAACAATTGCCTATCGTAAATTTTATTTTTTTCCAATTGCATTTGAAAGTACTTTTAATGCCCTTTCATATGATACCAAACACGGCAAGATTCTGAATAGTTGAATTTTCAAACAATTGCCTATTGCAAATTTTCAATTTTTTCCAATCACATTTAAAAGGTCTTTTAATGCCCTTTCATATGATACCAAACACGACATGATTCGGAATAGTTGAATTTTCAAACAGTTGCCTATCGTAAATTTTCAATTATTTCCAAATGCATTTAAAAGGTTTTTTAATGCCCTTTCATATAATACCAAACATGACGTGATTCTGAAAAGTTGAATTTTCAAACAACTGCCTATCGTAAATTTTAATTTTTTTCCAATTGCATTTGAAAGGTCTTTTAATGCCCTTTCATATGATACCAAACACGACATGATTCGGAATAGTTGAATTTTCAAACAGTTGCCTATCGTAAATTTTCAATTATTTCCAATTGCATTTAAAAGGTCTTTAAATGCCCTTTCATATGATACCAAACACGACATGATTCTGAATAGTTGAATTTTCAAACAGTTGCCTATCGTATATTTTCAATTATTTCCAAATGCATTTAAAAGGTCTTTTAATGCCCATTCATATGATACCAAACATGACGTGATTCTGAATAGTTCAATTTTCAAACAACTGCCTATCGTAAATTTTCAATTTTTTCCAATTGCATTTGAAAGGTCTTTTAATGCCCTTTCATATGATACCAAACACGGCATGATTCGGAATAGTTGTATTTTCAAAAAATTGCTTATCGTAAATTTTTAATTTTTTCCAATTGCATTTGATAGGTCTTTTAATGCCCTTTCATATGATACCAAACACGACATGATTCGGAATAGTTGAATTTTCAAACAGTTGCCTATCGTGAATTTTAAATTTTTTCAAATTGCATTTAAAAGGTATTTTAATGCCCTTTCATATGATACCAAACACGACATGATTCGGAATAGTTGAATTTTCAAACAGTTGCTTATCGTAAATTTTTAATTTTTTCATATTGCATTCGAAAGTACTTTTAATGCCCTTTCATATGATACCAAACACGGCATGATCTGAATAGTTGAATTTTCAAACAATTGCCTATCGCAAATTTTAAATTTTTTCCAATTACATTTAAAAGGTCTTTTAATGCCCTTTCATATGATACCAAACACGACATGATTCGGAATAGTTGAATTTTCAAACAGTTGCCTATCGTAAATTTTCAATTTTTTCCAATTGCATATAAAAGGTCGTTTAATGCCCTTTCATATGATACCAAACGCGACATGATTCAGAATAGTTGAATTTTCAAACAGTTGCCTATCGTGAATTTTCAATTTTTTCCAATTGCATTTAAAAGGTCTTTTAATGCCCTTTCATATGATACCAAACACGACATGATTCGGAATAGTTGTATTTTCAAACAATTGCCTATCGTAAATTTTAAATTTTTTCCAATTGCATTTGAAAGGTCTTTTAATGCCCTTATTATAATACCAAACACGACATGATTCTGAATAGTTGAATTTTCAAACAATTGCCTATCGCAAATTTTAAATTTTTTCCAATTACATTTAAAAGGTCTTTTAATGCCCTTTCATATGATACCAAACACGACATGATTCGGAATAGTTGAATTTTCAAACAGTTGCCTATCGTATATTTTCAATGTTTTCCAACTGCATTTATAAGTTGTTTTAATGACCTTTCATATGATACCAAACACGATATGATTCGGAATAGTTGAATTTTCAAACAGTTGCCTATCGTAAATTTTCAATTTTTTCTAATTGCATTCGAAAGTACTTGTAATGCCCTATCATATGATATTAAACACGACATGATTCTGAATAGTTGAATTTTCAAACAGTTGCCTATCGTAAATTTTAATTTTTTCAAATTTCATTTAAAATGTCTTTTAATGCCCTTTCATATGATACCAAACACGACATGATTCGGAATAGTTGAATTTTCAAACAATTACCCTTCGTAAATTTTTAATTTTTTCCAATAGCATTTGAAAGGTCTTTAAATGCCCTTTCATATGATACCAAACACGACATGATTCTGAATAGTTGAATTTTTAAACAGTTGCCTATCGTATATTTTCTATTTTTTCCAACTGCATTTATAAGTTCTTTTAATGCCCTTTCATATGATACCAAACACGAAATGATTCGGAATAGTTGAATTTTCAAACAGTTGCCTATCGTAAATTTTCAATTTTTTCTAATTGCATTCGAAAGTACTTTTAATGCCCTTTCATATGATACCAAACACGACATGATTCGGAATAGTTGAATTTTCAAACAGTTGCCTATCGTAAATGTTCAATTTTTTCTAATTGCATTCGAAAGTACTTTTAATGCCCTTTCATATGATATTAAACACGACATGATTCTGAATAGTTGAATTTTCAAACAGTTGCCTATCGTAAATTTTCAATTTTTTCAAATTGCACTTAAAATGTCTTTTAATGCCCTTTCATATGATACCAAACACGACATGATTCGGAATAGTTGAATTTTCAAACAGTTGCCTATCGTAAATGTTCAATTTTTTCTAATTGCATTCGAAAGTACTTTTAATGCCCTTTCATATGATATTAAACACGACATGATTCGGAATAGTTGAATTTTCAAACAGTTGCCTATCGTAAATTTTAAATTTTTTCCAATTGCATTTAAAAGGTCTTTTAATGCCCTTTCATATGATACCAAACACGACATGATTCGGAATAGTTGTATTTTCAAACAATAGCTTATCGTAAATTTTAAATTTTTTCCAATTGCATTTGAAAGGTCTTTTAATGCCCTTATTATAATACCAAACACGACATGATTCTGAATAGTTGAATTTTCAAACAATTGCCTATCGCAAATTTTCAATTGTTTCCAATTGCATTTAAAAGGTCTTTTAATGGTCTTTCATATGATACCAAACACGACATGATTCTGAATAGTTGAATTTTCAAACAGTTGCCTATCGTGAATTTTCAATTTTTTCCAATTGCACTTAAAAGGTCTTTTAATGCCCTTTCATATGATACCAAACACGACGTGATTCGGAATAGTTAAATTTTCAAACAGTTGCCTATCGTGAATTTTCAATTTTTTCTAATTGCAATTAAAAGTTCTTTTAATGCCCTTTCATATGATACCAAACATGACGTGATTCGAAATAGTTGAATTTTTTTTAAACTGTAGAAAATCGCAGGAATATTAATTCTGAAATTTTTTTATTTGATTTTTTACAATGTAGATTCCTTTTGGTTTTACTGTATATTATCACCGAGGTAAATTTTTGCTTGGTTTTACTATATACTTTAACAGACTATATTTCAAATTGAAGTCTTTGTCTTAAAAGTTTATTTGAACATGAAATCAATTCAACAAAGTCTAGAGTTACTGTAAAAAAATGTAATTTTTCTCTATTTTTTTTAAACTGTTGAAAATCGCTGGAATATTAATTCTGAAATTTTTTTATTCGATTAGCTTTTTTTTACAATGTAGATTCTTTTAGGTTTTACTGTATATTATCATCGAGGTCAATTTTTGCTTGGTTTTACTATATACTTTAACAAACTATTTGTCAAATTGACGTTTTGTCTTTAAACTTTATTTGAACATGAAATCAATTCAGCAAAGTTTATAGTTACTGTAAAAAAATGTAATTTTTCTAAATTTTTTTTTTAAACTGTTGAATATCGCTGGAATATGAATTCCGATATTTTTTTATTCGATTAACTTTTTTTTGGTTTGCATGCATAGCAACGCGTGCATGCTTCGATCAAGAAAATTTGCAAAGTTTGTCGTTAATTTCAAGCGGACTGTACTTTCAAAAAATCTGAAATACCCAAAAGGCACTAGTCCCAAACATTCTTTAAATCCTAGAAAAGAAATCACAATAATCGCACAAACCGTTTAGGCTGTAGGCGATCATAATATTTGGTTGCCGTCCGGAGGAATCCTTAATGATTGTACGATTAGTATATAGGAAGCGTTCGGCCTGACTTCGCCAGGCCTTTTCGCTAGGCTCCGTGGACACTGAAGTAAGGTTTAAGGTGAAGCATTCCACCTGAAGTTCGTTAACCAACAATTTGTTATCGCGTAAATAGGGTTTCTTGTGGTCCTAACAAGAATGTGGATCTGTATAGAATAGTGGAAAAGTTATTGGCGCGCGTTTAAAAACTATACAAACGTAAAGTTTTCAAGAAAATTATTTTAAATCGCAAGAAATATTTCTATATGATAACACAAAAACTAAAATTTAATAAAATATAGTATTTTATTTGATATTATAATATAAAAATAAAGAAATTTACTTACAATATTATTTCAATTATAAATAATCATATATAAAGTATATTATTTTATAAGGAGCTAAAGTGATACTTTTTGAACGCTTGTCCATCGGTATACAGAGTTTATATATATATAAACTCTGTATACCTGCATAATGTTTGTTTTTTTGTTTACTATGTAAATTATATATTTCCTAAACAATATGTGTATTATTTTTTTACTACGAAATTAAATATATATTTTCTTATTATTAGTTTAGTTATTTACAGTACTAACAAAATAATGATGGAATATAGCGATAAATCTATAAGTTTATAGATCTGTCAATGCTAATTGGTTGCAAATAGTCTATATTGTTTATTTGAAGTATTTTCTTCCTAAAATAATTTAATAGACGACTACATACAAATTTATTGCCCATGTTTAAACACTATGGGTCCACTTTTCATGCTAACATCCAGTATGGCATATAAAAGAACTAGATTGTCATAAAATAATGATGTTTACGGTTCTTGAAAATAACTTGCGTTCATTCCGAACTAAATTTTAGCACATATATTCATTCTACTTTTAAACATTTATGAAGCTAAATCCAGATCCAATTTACGCTTCTTGAAAGATACTTGAATAATAACATTCAAGTAAAAAGATTTATAAGCTTCTTTTACACTATTTTCGTTATGTACAGTAGTGATATTCAAATTATTTAACAACTGGTACGCCTCCTCCCGCGTAGTCAAACAATTTCCACAGCAAACTTTGTTTTTTTTTGACAAGGTGTAATGGGTACTTCTTCCTTTACTCTATTATCTTTTGTCAAATATGTCCTTCTTTCAGCTATGATTTTACATTTCAACTAATTGAAATATGATAAACTTATGACGCCACTATCAACTGTACAGGCCGGTTGAATATCACCAATGATTATGTCTGTAAACAGATAAAGTTAAAGTTTTTTTTCAGATTACCGATTAGTATGTACCTTACTGCTAATAAAATGTAACTACATGTAATGAAGATAAAGATATCTCAACTGGGATCCTGAAGAAGACTGATTTGCAGTCAAAACGTTGGTGTCTTATTGAAATTTAGTGATAGCCTGAATTCTTTAAAACTGTCATCCTTCAAGAAGTTTATAATTTTGAACCGAATTTGGAATCTTCTGATTTAGTTATTAAACTATTATTTCCGTTTAAGTACCATAATCTGATTTATAACATAATTAGGTACAAAATACTTGCAATATAAAAATATAAATAAAGCGAAAGTAGAGTTTACTTATGGATTGTATAGTTTATTCCTGGGCAACATTTCGATAGTTCTGATGTATTTACTTTGTCAGCTTAATCTTATTAAGGCAGTGTCCACTTCAAAACTGTTAAATAAAAACTTTAATATTAATAAATAAACACTTATAAATACAAATCTACTTACCTTATATCTCAGACAAAACATGGATAGTCTGAGCCTTTACATACATTTGACGTTTGAGGTTAAAACCATATCCAAAAATTTTATTATTACTTTATTATTTTGTAAACAAGATATAATATATTCATTATTGTTATCATTATTAGTCAATCATTTTTACATATGTCAGCCAAATTGAATTTTGAATAAAACTTCGATACTTGAGTGTACATCATACGTCATCAAAAATCCGAATCACACAAGGAAAACTCATGATTCAAGAGCACCAACAATAAATCTATGCAAATTTGAATTTCTACATTTAATTTCTTAGAAATGTCATTATATAGATAAATATAAAGCAGTGTATCACTTTCTTATAACATTGTAGTTCATGAATAAATACTATTCAAGAGCAAACAAATCATGAAAATATATGAAAAAAATTATATAAATGAAGCAGCCAAATTCACAATTTTGAATCAGATTTTCTCAAAATTGGGCCCTACGTGTTTAATTAAAAAAATATGTATATTTAAAATTAAGATAGTCTATAACACAAAAAAAATCAGCCAAATTAAACACAACACTTTTGAGAAAAAAAAGAAAAACTCTGTTTTTCATGGTATTTTGGCCTATTTTATTTTTTTGCTAAAAATTGTCGTGTTTAATTTGGCTGAAAATTTGATCAAGCTTAGACTGTCGTAATTATAATTTACTGTATTTTTTATATTGATATCGTAGGGTTCATTTTTAAATAAATTTAAATTAAATTTGGTGTAATATATAATTTATTTTCTTTTATTGTATGAAAGATATTTCAAATTAGTAATATTATTATAAAACTTTAAACCTTTGACTACAAGAATATGTACAATAAATAATATGTTTCATTTATAATAAAAACAAATTTAATTTCAAATAGATCAAGACAGATCGTCGTTCCACCACTGTTCTGTTGTTGTATTCAGGCGAAATGCTTCACCTTAATTGAATTACGAACTAAAACTTTTTATTTCTGTACTTCTGCTCATCTAAAGATATTTTTTGATTTTACTGTATATTACTGCCGAGGACAAATTTTGCTTTGTTTTACTATATACTTTTAAAAACTATTTGTCACATTGACAGTCGTAAAATTTCAATCAGATACGTGTTTTATTTCCAAAAAGATTTTGTTAAACTAAGAAAAATTCTTCGAACATCATTTCTGATAGTTCCACATTTATATTTTATATGTACATGAAATCAGTTGAATTTTTTCTCTTAACTTTTTGAAAAACTGTTGGAAATCGTTGGAAAACACGACATGATTCGGAATAGTTGTATTTTCAAGCAATTGCCTATCGTAAATTTTAAATTTTATCCAATTGCATTTGAAAGGTCTTGTAATGCTCTTTCATATGATACCAAACACGACATGATTCGGAATAGTTGAATTTTCAAATAATTGCCTATTGTAAATTTTAAATTTTTTCAAATTGCATTTGAAAGGTCTTTTAATGCCCTTTCATATGATACCAAACACGACATGATTCGGAATAGTTGTATTTTCAAACAGTTGCCTATCGTGAATTTTTAATTTTTTCCAATTGCATTTAAAAGGTCTTTTAATGCCCTTTCATATAATACCAAACACGACATGATTCAGAATAGTTGAATTTTCAAACAGTTGCCTATCGTAAATTTTCAATTTTTTCATATTGCATTCGAAAGTACTTTTAATGCCCTTTCATATGATACAAAACATGACGTGATTCTGAATAGTTGAATTTTCAAACAACTGCCTATCGTAAATTTTAATTTTTTTCCAATTGCATTTGAAAGGTCTTTTAATGCCCTTTCATATGATACCAAACACGACATGATTCGGAATAGTTGTATTTTCAAAAAATTGCCTGTCGTAAATTTTTAGTTTTTTCCAATTGCATTTGAAGGGTCTTTAAATGCCCTTTCATATGATACCAAACACGACATGATTCTGAATAGTTGAATTTTCAAACAGTTGCCTATCGTATATTTTACATTTTTTCCAACTGCATTTAAAAGTTCTTTTAATGCCCTTTCATATGATACCAAACACGACATGATTCGGAATAGTTGAATTTTCAAACAGTTGCCTATCGTAAATTTTCAATTTTTTCATATTGCATTCGAAAGTACTTTTAATGCCCTTTCATATGATACCAAACATGATGTGATTCTGAATAGTTGAATTTTCAAACAACTGCCTATCGTAAATTTTCAATTTTTTTCAATTGCATTTAAAAGGTCTTTTAATGCCCTTTCATATGATACCAAACACGACATGATTCTGAATAGTTGAATTTTCAAACAGTTGCCCATCGTAAATATTTTTTTTTCATATTGCATTCGAAAGTAATTTTAATGCCCTTTCATATGATACCAAACACGGCATGATTCTGAATAGTTGAGTTTTAAAACAATTGCCTATCGCAAATTTTCAATTTTTTCCAATTACATTTAAAAGGTCTTTTAATGCCCTTTCATATGATATCAAAAACGACATGATTCGGAATAGTTGAAGTTTCAAACAACTGCCTATCGTAAATTTTAATTTTTTTCCAATTGCATTTGAAAGGTCTTTAAATGCCCTTTCATATGATACCAAACACGACATGATTCTGAATAATTGAATTTTCAAACAGTTGCCTATCGTATATTTTCAATTTTTTCCAACTGCATTTAAAAGTTCTTTTAATGCCCTTTCATATGATACCAAACACGACATGATTCGGAATAGTTGTATTTTCAAACAATTGCCTATCGTAAATATTTAATTTTTTTCAATTGCATTTGAAAGGTCTTTAAATGCTCTTTCATATGATACCAAACACGACATGATTCGGAATAGTTGAATTTTCAAACAGTTGCCTATCGTAAATTTTCAATTTTTTCTTATTGCATTCGAAAGTACTTTTAATGCCCTTTCATATGATACCAAACACGACATGATTCGGAATAGTTGAATTTTCAAACAGTTGCCTATCGTAAATTTTTAATTTTTTCTAATTGCATTTGAAAGGTCGTTTACTATATACTTTAACAGACTATATGTCAAATTGACGTCTTTGTCTTAAAACTTTATTTGAACATGAAATCAATTCAGCAGTCTAGAGTTACTTTAAAGAAATGTAATTTTTCTCTATTTGTTTTAAACTGTTGAAAATCGCAGGAATATTAATTCTGAAATTTTTTTATTCGATTAATTTTTTTTTTACAATGTAGATTCTTTGTGGTATTACTGTATATTATCACGAGGTAAATGTTTGCTTGGTTTTACTATATACTTTAACAGACTATATGTCAAATTGACGTCTTTGTCTTAAAACTTTATTTGAACATGAAATCAATTCAACAAAGTTTATAGTTACTGTAAAAAAATGTAATTTTACTCTATTTTTTTTAAACTGTCGAAAATCGCTGGAATATTAATTCTGAATTTTTTTTATTCTATTAACTTTTTTTTACAATGTAGATTCTTTTTGGTTTTACTGTATATTATCACCGAGGTCAATTTTTGCTTGGTTTTACTATATACTTTAACAGACTATATGTCAAATTGACGTTTTTGTCTTAAAGCTTTATTTGAACATGAAATCAATTCAACAAAGTTTATAATTACTGTAAAAAAATATAATTTTTCTACATTTTTTTTCTAAACTGTTTAAAATCGCTGGAATATTAATTCTGATATTTTTTTATTCGATTAACTTTTTTTTACAATGTAGATTCTTTTTGGTTTTACTGTATATTATCACCGAGGTCAATTTTTGCTTGGTTTTACTATATACTTTAACAAACTATTTGTCAAATTGACGTTTCGTCTTAAAACTTTATTTGAACATGAAATCAATTCAAAACAGTTCAAAACATGTAAATTCAATCATCTAATACATAAATCAAATTACAAAATTTTCACAATTTGTCTAGAAATTGAAATAATTCTATCGTAAAATTCCATGCGTAACGTCAAAAATGACAGCTTAGGTCTATGATTTTTCAAAACCTAGATCGTGTATATAAGAGGAAATATTGTTTCTTAACCATAGATTTTTGAAATGGACGTTGCATCATTAAAAACTTTTATACAAACAAGAAATCAATTGAAAAACGTTCAAAACATATCTCCTCAGTCCTCTAATACCTTAATCAAATTAGAAAATTTCTCCAACTTGTCTAGAAATTGAAATATTTATGTAAAAACATTTCATGCGAAACGTCAAATGTGATTGACAGGTCTGAAAAATTTCGGCTTGCGGTCAAATTTCAAATGCATAGCAACGCGTGCATGCTTCGATCAATGAAAATTTGCAAAGTTTTTCGTCAATTTCATGCGGACTGTACTTTCAACAAATCTGAAATACCCAAAAGGCACTAGTCCCAAACATTCTTTAAATCCTGGAAAAAAAATCACATTTATCGCATAAACCGTTTAGGCTGTAGGCGATCATAATGTTTGGTTGCCGTCCGGAGGAATCCATAATGAATTATCAGATTAGTATATAGGACTAGCGGTCGGTCTGGCTTCGCCAGGCCTCACGCTAGGCTCCGCGGACACTGAAGTAAGGTTCACTTCTGTATGACAATTGACAAAATATAAAATGAATTAATTCCAATCTAAAACTTTTCAATTCTGTATGTTTATTCATGCAAAGACCTATTAATTGATGCCAAACACAATAGGTTTTAAATCAGAATCACTAAAAAAAATTGCCGCTAAAAAATCAATTTAATTCGCATGCCCTTTAAAAGACATTTCATTTGATACCAAACACGTTAATTTTTGAAATACTTTCACGAAAACAATTGAAGATCTGAAAGTATTTAATTTTGTACGCGAGCTCTTCAAAAGACCTTTCATTTTATAACAAACTTGATTGGTTTTAAAGCACTTTCACTAAAACAATTCTCGGTCGAAAAAAATACCAATTTTATATTCTGGCTCTTCAAAGGCCTGTAATTTAATATCAAATATGATAGGTTTTGAAATACCTTTACTAAAACAATGGACGATCAAAAAAATAATTAATTTAACACGCGTGCTCTGTAAAAGACCATTCATTTGAAAACAAACACGATAGGTTTTGTAATACTTTCACTAAAACAATTGACTATCTAAAAGTATTACATTTTGTAAGCGAGTCCTTCAAAAGACCTTTCATTTAATACCAAACACAATAGGTTTTGAAGCACTTTTACTAAAACAAGTGCCGATCTAAAAGTATTTAATTTTGTACGCGAGTTCTTCAAAAGACCTTTCAGTTTATATCAATTGATTTTGAAGCATTTTCACTTAAACAATTCTCAGTCGAAAAAAATACCAATTTTATATTTGAATCCTTCAAAAGGCATGTCATTTAATATCAGGATAGCTTTTGAACACCATTACTAAAACAATAGACAATCAAAAAATATTAATTCATTTAACACGCGTGCTCTATAAAATACCTTTTATTTGAAACCAAACACGATGGAATTTGAAATACTTTTAGTAAAACAATTGACGATTGCAATGTATTAAGTTTTGTACGCAAGCCCTTCAAAACACCTTTCATTTGATAGCAAACACGATAGGTTATGAAGCACTTTCAGTAAAACAATTGTCGATCGAATAAAATTTAATGTTGCACGTGAGTCCTTCAAAAGACCATCCATTTGATATCAAACACGATAGGTTTTGATGCACTTTTACTAAAACAATTGACAAACGAAAATATTTAAATTTTTCATGCAAGCCCGTTGAGAGACCTTTCATTTCATACCAAACACAATATGTTTTGAAGTACTTTCACTGAAACAATTGCGGATCGAAAAAGTCAATTTTGCATGCGAGCCCTTTAAAAGACCTTCTATTTGATACCAAACGCGGTATGTTTCGCGAAACTTTAAATTTGTTGAAAACAGTTTAAAACATGTAACCTCAATCATTTAATGCCTAAATCAATTTTCAAAATTTTTCTAACTTGCCTAGAAATTTAAATAATTCTATCAGAAAATTCCATGCGTACCAAACAGAATTAGTTTTGATGCACTTTCACTAAAACAATTATCTGTCGAAATAAATAAACAATTTTTCACGCGAGCCTTTCAGAAGATCTTTCATTTGATACCAAACACAATATGTTTTGAAACTCTTTCAATAAAACAACTGACGATCGAAAAGAATCAATTTTTCACGCGAGCCCTTCAAAAACCTTTCATTTAATACCAAACACGATATTTTTTTAAGCTCTTTCACTAAAACAATTGACGATCTAAAAGTAATAAATTTTATACGCGAGCCCTTTCATTATTTTCGCTAAAACAATTGCCGAACGAAAAGATTCCAATTCTGCACGTGAGCCCTTCAAAAGACCTTTTATACCTGTATGATACCAAACACGATGGGTTTTGATGCACTCTCACTAAAACAGTTACCGTTGGAAAAAAGATAAATTTTGTAGTCGAGCCCTTTAAATAACCTTTCATTTGATACCAAACACAATAGGCCTTAAAGTACTTTCACTAAAACCATTGCCGATCGAAAATATTTTAGTTTTGCATACGTACCCTTTAAAAGAACTTTCATAATATACCAAATACGACTGGTTTTGAAGCACTTTTAATTAAACAATTATCGATAGAAAATTTAGGAGTGCCCAACTGATTCTAATTCGAGTTATCTGGTTTTTCTAAATTGAACTTTGCCGTAGACAAAATTTGCTTGGTTTTACTGTATATTATTATCGAGATCAAATTTGGTTGAGTTCACCTGTATAAATTATAAAACTTGTCAATTTGACGTTTTGTTTCGAAACCAAATTTATTGTGGACCGTCAAAAATTTACTTTTTAAATACACATATTTGAAATGTACAATTATAATAAAAACGTCCCATAATTTCCACAATATGCGTAAAGTATTTCAAAACTACTCACAAAAATTTAATATTGAAGTAATTTATAATTAAAAATGCGACATGTCCACTGACAAATGTCAAAATGACAGTAGATGTTCTTAAAAATTCCAAAGCCTCCATATTCTTTATACTTTATAAAACTTGTCAATTTGACGTTTGGCTTTAAAACCAACTTCATAGTGAAGTGTCAAAAATTTACTTTTTAAATACACATATTTGAAATATATAATTATAATAAAAACGTCCCCTTATTTCCACAATATGCGTAAAGTATTTCAAAACTACTCAAAAAAGTTTCATTTTGAAGTAATTTATAATTAAAAATGCGACATGTCCACTGACAAACGTCAAAGTGACAGTAGATCTTCTTCTTAAAAATTTCAAAGCCTCCACACTCTTAGTTGATTTTGCCCCAAAAACGCATGTTTTTTCAAGTTTTCTCGCACATCGTGTGCACGAAAAATCTGAGACTATCAAAAGGCACTCCCCATGATTGAGCTCTATCAAATAAAAAAAGTTGCAAATAAATTGGATAAACCGTCTAGGCTGTAGCGATTTACAAATGGGCGTGATGAATCCATATAAATATATAAATATATATACCGCTTATCAAAATACTATATAGGACTAGCGGTCGCCCTGGCTTCGCCAGGCCTCACGCTAGCTCCGCGGACCCTGAAGTAGAATTCACTTTTGTAAGACAGTTGACACAATATAAATGCAATTATTACAAATCTAAATCATTTCTGCGTATCATTCCATCCAAAGACCTTTTAATTCATACTAAACACAATAGGTTTCGAAGATCTTTCACTAAAACCACTGACGATTGAAAAAAATCCAATTATGCACGTGAGCTCTTCAAAAGATCTTTCATTTGATACTAATCACGAAGAATTTTGATGCATTTTCACTAAAACAATTGAGGATCTATAAGTATTAAATTTTGTACGCGAACCCTTCAAAAAAACTTTCTTTTTGATATAAACGCGATAGGTTTTAAACACTTTCACGAAAACAATTGTACATTTTGCTAAACTATTAAAAATCTTTTGGACGTCATTTTTTATAATGCTTTACATTTATATTTTATATGTACATGAAATCAATTGAAATTTTTCTCTAAACTTTTTTGAAAAACTGTTGGAAATCGCTGAAATATTTTTTTTTGCATTGTAGAATGCTGCTGTCAATTTTCTTTTTTTTTTAAATGTATATTATTACCGCACACAAATTTTGCTTTGTTTTATTACATACTTTTAAAAATTATTTGTCAAGTTGACGTTTTGTCTTAAAAATTTTTACGCTAGCCCTTCAAAAAACCTTCCATTTGATACCAAACACGATATGTTTTTAAGTACTTTCACTAAAACAATTGACGATCGAAAAGTAATCAATTTTGTACGCAAGTCCTTCAAAATACCTTTCATTTAATACCAAACACGATAAGTTTAGAAGGACTTTCACTAAAACAATTGCCAATCGTAAAATATTTAATTTTGTACGCGATCTCTTCAAAAGACCTTTCATTAGATACCAAACACGATAGTTTGTTAAGCACTTTCACTGAAACAATTGTCGATCAAAATTAAATTAAATGCTGCACGAAAACACTTCAAAATACATTTCATTCGATATCAAACACGATAGGTTTCAAAGCAATATCACTAAAACAATTGCGAATCGAAAAAAAAAATTTTCACGCGATCCCTTTAAAAGACTTTTTTTTTGATACCAAAAAATATTTTATGTTTAAAACAATTGACATTCTTCATTTTTTTATTTCATATAAAATTTCTTCCAAATTTTCATATGACATTAAATACGGCATTAATCCGAATATTTGAAATTTGAAACAATTGACAACCGTAAAGTCTTAATTTTTTTATTTCATCTGAAAGTTCTTCTAACTCTATTTCATATGCTCTAGCATTTCTTCAACTAAAGGTTGCACGAAAGGCATGAGTATTCGCCGAGTGTTTGTAGCTCAATTGGTTAGAACAGTCACCATGCGAGTGAAAGGTTCTGGGTTCAAATTCCGACGAACGCTCATTGCTTTTTCAAAAACTAACTTTTTAATTATTTTATCTAAAGGTTCGTCTAAAGCCCTTTTATATGATACCAAACATGGCATAATTCGGAATACTTTAAGTTTGAAATAATTGACAGTCTTAAAATTTCAATCAAATACGTGTTTTATTTCCGAAAAGATTTTGCTAATCTATTAAAAATCCGTTGGATGTAACTTTTGATAGTTCCACTTTTTTTTATAGAATTTATTAACTTGAAACAATTACCTATCGTAAAATTTCAACTTTTTATATTTCATCTGAAAGATCTTTTAAAGTCCTTCAATATGACACTAAACACGGTACGATTCGAAATACTTTAAGTTACAAACTATTGACAGTCGTAAAATTTCAACTTTTCTTTCATATGACACCCAACACAATATGATTCGAAATACTTTATGTTAGAAACATTTACTTATTGTAAAATTTCAACTTTTTTCATTTATCTGAAAGTTCTTCTAAAGCCCTTTAATATAACACCAAACACGATAGGTTTTGTTGCAATTTCACTAAAATAATTGCCGATTGAAAATATTATAATTTTGCCAACATGCCCTTTAAAATAACTTTCGTATTACCGATAGAAAATTTAAGAGTGCTCAAATGATTCCAATTCGAGTTATCTGGTTTTTTAAAATTGTACTCGGCCGTGGATAAAATTTGTTTGGTTTTGCTGTATATTATTATTGGAGATAAATTTGGTTGGGTTTACCTGTATACTTTATATAACTTGTCAATTTAACGTTGTGTTTTAGTGGACTGTCAAAAATTTTCTTTTTAAATACACATATTTAAAATGCGTAATTATAATTAAAACGTTCCCTCATTCCCCCAATATGTGTAAAATATTTCAAAAGTTGTCTAAAATATTTAATACTTGAATAATTTTTAATTAAAAATGCGATATGTCCACATACAAATGTCAAAATTAGAGTAGGTGTTCTTTTTAAAATTTCAAAGCCTCCACACTCTTTGTCTGTATATTTTATAAAACTTGTCAATTTGACGTTTGAATTAAAACCAACTTCATAGTGAACTGTAAAAAATTTTCTTTTTAAATACACATATTTGAAATTTGTAATTATAATAAAAACGTCCCCTCAGACCCCCATGTTCGTAAAATATTTCAAAACTACTCTAAAACATTTAATATTGAAATAATTTATAATTAAAAATGCGACATGTCCACTGACAAAGGTCAAAGTGACGTTTGATGTTCTTCTTAAAAATTTCAAAGCCTCCACACTCTTAGTTGATTTTGCCCCAAAAACGCATGTTTTTTCAAGTTTTCTCGCACATCATGTGCACGAAAAATCTGAGACTATCAAAAGGCACTCCACGTGATTGACATCTATCAAATAAAAAAAGTTTGAAATAAATCGAATAAACCGTCTAGGCTGTAAAATTGTCAGACTGATCGTGATGAATCTATATATATATATAGGGATTTATGCCGTTTAGTATATAAGACTAGCGGTCGCCCTGGCTTCGCCAGGCCTCACGCTAGCTCCGTGGACCCTGAAGTAGAATTCACTTTTGTAAGACAGTTGACACAATATAAATGCAATTATTACAAATCTAAGACTTTTCTGCATATCTTTCCATCCAAAGACCTTTTATTGATACTAAACACAATAGGTTTCGAAGATCTTTCACTAGATACTAAATACAATAGGTTTTGAAGAACTTTCATTAAAACGATTGATGAGAGGAAAAATCCAATTATGCACGCGAGCAATTATAAACACGAAGAATTTTGAAGCATTTTCACTAAAACAATTGAGGATCTAAAATTATTAAATTTTGTACGCGAACCCTTCAAAAAATCCTTCTTTTTGATACAAACGCGATAGGTCAAATTTCAACTTTTTTATTTCATTACAATCTTCTTCTAAAGCCTTTTTATACGACACCAATACTTTAAGTTTGAAACAGTTGACGGTTGTAAAATATTTTTTTTTTATTTCATTTGAACTTTCTTTCAAAACTCTTTCATATCACACCAAACTCGGCATGACTCGGAATACTTTGAATTTGAAACAATTAACGGTTGTAAAATTATTATTTTTTTATTCCATCTACAAGTTGTTTCAATACTTTTTTATATGACATTAAACACGGCATGATTCCGAATACTTTAAATTTAAAACAATTGACGGTCGAAATATATATATTTTTTATTTCGTCTGAAAGTTCTTCTAAATCCCTTTCATATGATATCAAACACGATATGATACGGAACACTTTAGGTTTAAAACAATTGAAGGTCGTAAAATTTCAAATACGTGTGTTGTTTCCGAAAACATTTTGCTAAACTAACTTGTTATAAGAATTTGTTTATTGACACAATTGTTTGTTTGTAGATATTATAAATAATTTTTGAAAAAGCAATGAGCGTTCGCCGGGATTTGAACCCAGAACCTTTCACTCGCATGGTGACTGCTCTCGCATTTCTTCAACTAAACGTTGCACGGAAGGCATGAGTACTCGCCGAGTGTTTGTAGTTCAATTGGTTAGAGCAGTCACTATGTGAGTGAAAGGTTCTGGATTCAAATTCCGGCGAACGCTCATTGCTTTTTTAAAAACTAACCTTTTAATTATTTTATGTAAAGGTTCGTCTAAAGCCCTTTCATATGATACCCAACATGGCATAATTCGGAATACTTTAAGTTTGAAATAATTGACAATCTTAAAATTTCAATCAAATACGTGTTTTATTTCCGAAAAGATTTTGATAATCTATTAAAAATCCGTTGGATGTAATTTTTGATAGTTCCACATTTTTTTATAGAATTTATTAAGTTTGAAACAATTACCTATCGTAAAATTTCAACTTTTTATATTTCATCTGAAAGTTTTTTAAAGCCATTCAATATGACACTAAACACAGTACGATTCGGAATACTTTAAGTTTGAAACATTTGCTTCTTATAAAATTTCAACTTTTTTCATTAATCTGAAAGTTCTTCTAAAGCCCTTTAATATGACACCAAACACGATAGGTTTTGTTGCAATTTCACTGAAATAATTGACGATTGAAAATATTATAATTTTGCCCACATGCCCTTTAAAATAACTTTCCTATAACCGATATAAAATTTAAGAGTGATCAAATGATTCCAATTCGAGTTATCTGGTTTTTCTAAATTGTACTCTGACGTGGATAAAATTTGCTTGGTTTTACTGTATTATACTGGAGACAAATTTTGTTGGGTTTACCTGTATACTTTATATAACTTGTCATTTTGACGTTTTGTTTTAGTGGACTGTCAAAAATTTTCTTTTTAAATACACATATATAAAATGCGTAATGATAATAAAAACGTTCCCTCATTCCCCCAATATGTGTAAAATATATCAAAAGTTATCTAAAAAATTAAAAAGTTCAATAATTGTTAATTAAAAATGCGATATGTCCACATACAAATGTCAAAATTAGAGTAGGTGTTCTTTTTTAAAATTTCAAAGCCTCCACACTCTTTGTCTGTATATTTTATAAAACTTGTCAATTTGACGTTTTGAATTAAAACCAACTTCATAGTGGACTATAAAAAATTTTCTTTTTAAATACACATATTTAAAATGTTTAATTATAATAAAAACGTCCCCTCAGTCCCCCAATGTGCGTAAAATATTTCAAAACTACTCTAAAACATTTAATATTTAAATAATTTATAATTAAATATGCGACATGTCCACAGACAAATGTCAAAATTACAGTAGATGTTCTTCTTAAAAATGTCAAAGCCTCCACACTCTTAGTTGAAAATGCATGTTTTTTCAAGTTTTCTCGCACATCATGTGCACGAAAAATCTGAGACTATCAAAAGGCACTCCCCGTGAGTAATCCCTATCAAATAAAAAAAGTTTCAATTAAATCGGATAAACCCTCTAGGCTGTAAAAATGTCAGACTGATCGTGATGAAACTATATATAGGGAATTAAGCCGTTTAGTATATAAGACTAGCGGTCGTCCTGGCTTCGCCAGGCCTCACGCTAGCTCCGCGGACCCTGAAGTAGAATTCACTTTTATAGGACAGTTGACACAATATAAATTCAATTATTACAAATCTAAAACATTTCTGCATATCTTTCCATCCAAAGCAAGCTCTTCAAAAGACGTTTTATTAGATACCAAACACAATAGATTTTAAAGAACTTTCATTAAAACGATTGATGACAGGAAAAATCCAATTATGCACGCGAGCTCTTCAAAAGACCTTTCATTTGATACTAAATACGAAGAATTTGGAAGCATTTTCACTAAAACAATTGAGGATCTAAAAGTATTAAATTTTGTCGTGAACCCTTCAAAAAACGTTTCTTTTTGATACAAACGCGATAGGTCAAATTTCAACTTTTTTATTTCATTACAATCTTCTTCTAAAGCCTTTTTATACTACACCAATACTTTAAGTTTGAAACAGTTGACGGTTGTAAAATATATATTTTTTATTTCATTTGAACTTTCTTTCAAAACTCTTTCATATCACACCAAACTCTGCATGACTCGGAATACTTTGAATTTGAAACAATTAACAGTTGTAATATTTAATTTTTTCTTTATTCCATCTACAAGTTCTTTCAAAACTTTTTTATATGACATTAAACACGGCATGATTCCGAATACTTTAAATTTAAAACAATTGACGGTTGAAATATATATATTTTTTATTTCGTCTGAAAGTTCTTCTAAATCCCTTTCATATGATATCAAACACGATATGATACGGAATACTTTAGGTTTAAAACAATTGAAGGTCGTAAAATTTCAATTACGTGTGTTATTTCCGAAAACATTTTGTTAAACTAACTTGTTATAAGAATTTGTTTATTGATACAATTGTTTATTTGTAGATATTATAAATAATTTTTGAAAAAGCAATGAGCGTTCGCCGGGATTTGAACCCAGAACCTTTCACTCGCATGGTGACTGCTCTAGCATTTCTTCAACTAAACGTTGCACGAAAGGCATGAGTACTCGCCGAGTGTTTGTAGCTCAATTGGTTGGAGCAGTCACCATGCGAGTGAAAGGTTCTGGGTTCAAATTCCGGCGAACGCTCATTGCTTTTTAAAAAAACTAACGTATTAACTATTTTATGTAAAGGTTCGTCTAACGCCCTTTCATATGATACCAAACGTGGCATAATTTGGAATACTTTCAGTTTAAAATAATTGACAGTCTTAAAATTTCAATCAAATACGTGTTTTATTTCCGAAAAGATTTTGCTAATCTATTAAAAATCCGTTGGATGTAATTTTTGTTAGTTTCACATTTTTTTATAGAATTTATTAAGTTTGAAACAATTACCTATATTACGATTCGGAATACTTTAAGTTTGAAACATTTGCTTATTATAAAATTTCAACTTTTTTCATTTATCTGAAAGTTCTTCTAAAGCCCTTTAATATGACACCAAACACGATAGGTTTTGTTGCAATGTCACTAAAATAATTGCCGATTGAAAATATTATAATTTTGCCCACATGCCCTTTAAAATAACTTTCGTATTACCGATAGAAAATTTAAGAGTGCTCAAATGATTCCAATTCGAGTTATCTGGTTTTTTAAAATTGTACTCGGCCGTGGATAAAATTTGCTTGGTTTTACTGTATATTATTACTGGAGACAAATTTGGTTGGGTTTACCTGTATTCTTTATATAACTTGTCAATTTGACGTTTTGTTTTAGTGGACTGTCAAAAATTTTCTTTTTAAATACACATATTTAAAATGCGTAATTATAATAAAAACGTTCCCTCATTCCCCCAATATGTGTCAAATATTTCAAAAGTTGTCTAAAATATTTAATACTTGAATAATTTTTAATAATAAATGCGATATGTCCACATACAAATGTCAAAATTAGAGTAGGTGTTCTTTTTTAAAATTTCAAAGCCTCCACACTCTTTGTCTGTATATTTTATAAAACTTGCCAATTTGACGTTTTGAATTAAAACCAACTTCATAGTGGACTGTTAAAAAATTTCTTTTTAAATACACATATTTTAAATTTGTAATTATAATAGAAACGTCCCCTCAGTCCCCCAATGTGCGTAAAATATTTCAAAACTACTCTAAAACATTTAATATTTAAATAATTTATAATTAAAAATGCGACATGTCCACTGACAAATGTCAAAATGACAGTAGATGTTCTTCTTCAAAATTTCAAAGCCACCATATTCTTTATACTTTATAAAACTTGTCAATTTGACGTTTTGCTTTAAAACCAACTTCATAGTGGAGTGTCAAAAATTTACTTTTTAAATATACACATTTGAAATGTATAATTATAATAAAAACGTCCCCTCAGTCCCCTAATGTGCGTAAAATATTTCAAAACTACTCTAAACCATTTAATATTTAAATAATTTATAAATAAAAATGCGACATGTCCACTGACAAATGTCATAATGACGTTTGATGTTCTTCTTAAAAATTTCAAAGCCTCCACACTCTTAGTTGATTTTGCCCCAAAAACGCATGTTTTTTCAAGTTTTCTCGCACATCATGTGCACGAAAAATCTGAGACTATCAAAAGGCACTCCCCATGAATGACCCCGATCAAATAAAAAAAGTTGTAAATAAATCGAATAAACCGTCTAGGCTGTAAAATTGTTAGAATGAACGTGATGAATCTATATATATATAGGGATTTATGCCGTTTAGTATATAAGATTATTACTGTACTTTTTTTATGGTAAATAGTTAAACTCAGCTGTAACTAACCACCAGATTTTACAGTAACCGTCACGTAACAAACAAAGCTTAAAAGATGTTAGATATAATATTCCAGCGATTTCCAACAGTTTTTCAAAAAGTTTAGGTAAAAATTTCAATTGATTTCATGTACATATGAAATATAAATGTGGAACTATCAGACATGATTTCCGAAGAATTTTTAACAGTTTACAAAATCTTTTTGGAAATAAAACATGTATTTGTTGGAAATTTGATGACTGTCAATTTGAAAAATAGTTTTTAAAAGTATATAGTAAAACAAAGCAAAATTTGTATATACAGTAAAATTAAAAATATTAGACCGCAACATTCTACATTTAAAAAAAAATTGCAACTCAGATAAAAGATGTCCGAAATATTATTCCAACGTTTTCCAACAGTTTTTTAAAAAGTTTAGTGAAAAATTTCAATTGATTTCATGCATATCAAAAATAAAAATATGTGGAACTATCAGAACTGGCGTGCAAAGAATTTTTAATAGTTTAGCAAAATCTTTTCGGAAATAAAACATTTGTTTGATAGAAATTTTACGATTGGCAATTATTTCAAACTTAAAGTATTCCGCATTATGCCATGTTTGGTGTCATGTGAAAGGGCTTTAGACGAACTTTTAAATAAAATAAATAAAATAAAAAGTTAGTTTAACAAAATGTTTTCGGAAATAACACACATATTTGATTGAAATTTTACGACCTTCAGTTGTTTTAAACCTGAAGTGTTCCGTATCATATCGAGTTTGATATCATATGACAGGGCCTTAGAAGAACTTCCAGACGAAATAAAAAAATTATATTTCGCCCGTCAATTGTTTTAAATTTAAAGTATTCGGAATCAGGCCGTGTTTAATGTCATATAAAAAAGTTTTAAAAGATCTCTAAGATGGAATAAAGAAAAAAATTAATTTTACTACTGTCAATTGTTTCAAACATAAAGTATTCCGAATCATGCCGTGTTTGGTGTCATATAAAGGGGCTTTAGAAGATTCTAACGAAATAAACAAAAACGTTGATATTTGTTCAGATGAAATAATTAAAAGTTGAAATTTTACGATCCTCAGTTGTTCCAAACTTAAAGTATTCCGAATCATACCGTATTTCATGTCAATTGAAAGAGCTTTAGAAATACTTGAAAATGGAATTTAAAAAAAATTAAATTTTACGCTCGCCAATAGATCAACAAAAAAGTATCCCAAATCATATCGGGTTACATATCATATAAAAGTGCTTTAGAAGAGGTGTCGTGCAGAATATTTATTTTTCCGATCGATAATTGTAAAGTGAAAGTGCATTAAAACTTATCGTGAGTAGTATAAAATAAAAGGTTTTTTGAAGGGCTCACGTGCAGAATTGTATTTTTTTTTGGTCGTCAATTGTTTTCGGGATAGAGTTTCGAAACTTATTGTGTTTGTTGTCAATAACAAGGTCTTTTGATGAACAGACATACAGAAACTAAAAATTTTAGATCGTAATTCAATTAAATCTTACTTCAGCGTCCGCGGAGCCCAGCGAAAAGGCCTGGCGAAACCAGGCCGAACGCTAGTCCTATATACCAATCAGCTTAATTCACTATAGATTCATCTGGGCGGCAACCAAACTTTAGACACGGCTACAGCTTAAACGGTTTGTGCGATTGTTGTGAATTTTTTTCTAAGATTTAAAGAATGTTTGGGACTAGTGCCTTTTGGGTATTTCAGATTTTTCGCAAGTATAGTCCGCGTGAATTTAATGAAAAACTTTGCAAATTTTCAAGGATCGAAGCATGCACCCGTCGGTATGCATATGAAATTTGACCGCAAGCAGAAATTTTTGAGACCTGTCAATCACTTTTGACGTTTCGCATGAAACATTTTTATATAAATATTTCAATTTCTAGACAAGTTGGAGACATTTTCTAAATTGATTTAGGTATTAGAAGATTGAGGACATATGTTTTGAACGTTTTTCAATTGATTTCATGTTTGTATAAAAGGTTTTAATGATGCAACGTCCATTTCACAAATCTATGGTTAAGAAACAATTTTATCTCTTATATACATAATCCAGGTTTTGAAAAATCATAGACCAAAGCTGTCATTTTTGACGTTACGCATGGACTTTTTCGATAGAATTATTTCAATTTCTAGACAAATTGTGAAAATTTTTTAATTTGATTTAGGTATTAGATGATTGAGGATACATGTTTTGAACTGTTTTGAATTGATTTCATGTTCAAATAAAGTTTTAAGACAAAACGTCAATTTGACAAATAGTCTGTTAAAGTATATAGTAAAACCAAGCAAAAATTTACCTCGGTGATAATATACAGTAAAACCAAAAAGAATCTACATTGTATAAAAAATTAATCGAATAAAAAAATATCAGAATTAAAATTCCTGCGATTTTCAACAGTTTAAAAAAAAACTATACTATTTCGAATCACGTCATGTTTGGTATCATATGAAAGGGCATTAAAAGACCTTTTAAATGCAATTGGAAAAAATTAAAAATTTACGTTAGGCAATTGTATGAAAATACAACTATTCCGAATCATGTCGTGTTTGGTATCATATGAAAGGGCATTGAAGGCCTTTCAAATGCATTTGGAAAAAATTTAAAATTTACGATAGGCAACTGTTTGAAAATTCAACTATTCCGAATCATGTCGTGGTTGGTATTATATGAAAGGGCATTAAAAGAACTTTAAAATGCAATTGTAAAAAAATTAAAATTTACGATAGGCAATTGTTTGAAAATACAACTATTCCGAATCATGTCGTGTTTGGTATCATATGAAAGGGCATTAAAAGACCTTTCAAATGTAATTGGAAAAAATTTAAAATTTACGATAGGCAATTGTTTGAAAATACAACTATTCCGAATCATGTCTTGTTTGGTATCATATGAAAGGGCATTAAAAGACCTTTCAAATGCAATTGGAAAAAATTAAAAATTTACGATAGGCAGTTGTTTGAAAATTCAACTATTCCGAATCATGTCGTGTTTGGTATCATATGAAAGGGCATTAAAAGACCTTATAAATGCAATTGGAAAAAATTGAAAATTTACGATAGGCAATTGTTTGAAAATTCAACTATTCAGAATCATGTCGTGTTTGGTATTATAGGAAAGGGCATTAAAAGTAATTTCGAATGCAATATGAAAAAAATTAAAATTTACGATAGGCAACTGTTTGAAAATTCAATTATTCCGAATCATGTCGTGGTTGGTATCATATGAAAAGGCATTAAAAGACGTTTCAAATGCAATTTGAAAATTTTAAAAATTTACGTTAGGCAATTGTTTGAAAATACAACTATTCCGAATCATGTAGTGCATTTTTATACGGAGAAATTAAAGATGTTTTTCTGAATATTTCAGAAGGAGTTTCACAAGCACCTGCGAAAGTATGTAAATTAAATAGAGCTTTATATGGTTTGAAAAAGTCACCAAAATATTGGAATATAATATTCAATTCGTTTATGAAGAAAGAAGCATTTAACTGTTCAAAATATGATTATTGTCACTACACAAAATTTAACAAATCTGACAAGTTATTCGTTTTAATTTATGTGCATAATCTGTTGTTTTTTGGAACAAATAATCAACAAATTGAAGAACTGAAAAAGGAATTGTTCTAAACATTGAAAATGAAAGATTTGGGAAATGTTTCACATTACATAGGCATAAATATTAGTCAAGATATGGAAGACGGGGTGTTACAAAAATGAATCAAACAACTTATCTAAAGAATGTGTTGTCGAAATTTTGAATGGAAGGTTGTAAACCGACATCGATACCTTTAGATCCAAGTTTTAAGTCAGATTGGTTAGTAGGGCCAGAAAATGAAACAACACATAATGAAGAACTCGAAGCTCCTCTTCAGGAAACTAATTGTCTGTTTGATGTATGCAATAGTTGATACAAGACCAGATTTATGTACAGCATTGAGTCGTTACCAAACTCGTGCAAATATCAAATTATGGAAATGTTTAAAACATGTACTAAGATAACGTACTATTGATTTTAATTTAGTTTATGTCAGAGATGAAAATGCTAAAATACTGACAGGATTTGTTGATGCTGATTGGGCACGCAACTTGAATGATAAAAAATCAACCTCTGGTTTTATATACAAAATTTTTAAATCTTCGGTATCCTGGACTTCACGCAAGCAAAGTACTGTAGCTTTATCGTCCTGTGAAGCACAGTATGTAGCATTGAGCATAGCATTTAACGAAGCATGTTGGTTACATCAAATTTGAATTGATCTTCAATTTTATGAGGAATCCAAGCCTGTCTGTAAGCCTCCCTTATTTAAAGGAGAATTAACAAATAATTTATATGGGTTCTTGTCAGACCGGAGAAAGGACAAGTACTAGGGTTGTTGTAAATAAGTTTGTACTTACAATTTGGTTCAACAAATAACAAAGATTTATTCACACTTACTACATGGTTGGTGTTGTCGAGTTCCTACTGAACTCTCGTATTGACTATCTGACTATGTGACTGCATCTGACTGTGTGACTGTACTATCGTTATAACTGACCTAACGCTACTATATATCTAATTACAAAAGTACTAAGTCAGCAAATAGTTAGCTACTTACGTCAAAGAATATTATTTAGAATACTTGACCTCATTACAACATGCTCTACTTTACTTAATTGTATTCACTAAGAATGTGCTGACTTTGACTTGTTACATTCCTCCCTTTTTCAAACAATTTGCTTCCTGCAAAGGGGCACAATTTACATATTACACAAAACATAATTTAACTATTATTTCCTTGTTACATTCCCTTTTTTTATACTTTAACTTTTACTAATTTTAAATTAAATATACATAAACACAAAAACACTTTTATCACTTGTACCGTCCATAAAATAGTCCAAATAAACACCACCATCGTCTTATGTTTATTTTATAACGCACAACACTAGAATAAAATTGAAGTTTATACCTCGTATCTCGTTCTTTCTTGTGGTTATTTGTGAATGTCGAATTTGGTTTGAATTTCTTCTTGTAGTACTGCTTATGTCGTCTAAATATCGAATCTCGTTTGCTCGTACTTCTTTTCTTCTTTTGGCCATCTGTTGTGGAGTTCTTCTTTTGATGTGGATTCTTCCTATTGTACTGTTTTCTTTGTTCTTTATTTCTCTGAAACTGTTTGCTGCTTTCGAACTTAATGCTGATCTGTCCAACTTCGTCATTTCCTACATTAACCGCTTGTGAAATTTCCTCAATACCCGTACCCTCTATTAAGGCATAATTTTTAACCCCTGATGCTTATTTTTCCTCCCTATTTACCTCGTAAATTTCCGGAGCTTCCTTGGTAACGGCGTCATTAGGTCTCTCTTCACTGCTACGGTCTTCTTCCGAACTTACTTGTTGGGTGTCATCCTCATTCTTGTCTAATTCAGCAATATTTTCTCTTTCTCTTTCTTTAATTTCTTCTCAAAGACAGTACTTTTTCTTAGGCATCTTACATCCAAACATCTTAATACTCCATCGTCCATCGGAATGCCATCTAAGTGGTTATAAATCATAAGAGCTGCCTCTTGGTCACCGGATATTTCCGCCATTCTTAACATATTAAAGAACCACATAATTTCCTCCATCTCTTTTAATTCTTCCGGGTCTATTTCTTCTGTATTTTTCTTAGTTTGGCCTGTTGTTTCTGCTTCTCTTCTGTTATACTGTGTATCATTTTCAATGTCTTCTTCTTTATGATTATCATAAAAATTTGACTGCTGACGTTGATACTTATGCTGACGCTGATGCTTATGCTGACGATTATGCTGACGCTCACGCTGACAATGCCTGGCGTAATGGTTGCCATTGCAATTATAACACTGAACTTGATTTCTTCTATAATGAGTGTCGTCATCTTCTCTCTGGTAGTCGTAGTAATCGCCTCTCTGATCATTGTAGTTTTCTTCATCCTGGTAATTGTATTTTTCTTCCCTCTGATAATGGTAATTTTCTTCTCTCTGGTAATTGTAATTTTCTTTCCTCGGATAATTGTAATTTTCTTCCCTCTGGTAGTTGTAATTTTCTTCCCTCGGATAATTGTAATTTTCTTCCCTCTGGTGGTAGTAATTTTCGTCCCGCTGGTAGTTGTAATTTTCTTCCCTTGGATAGTAGTAATTTTCTTCCCTCGGATAGTGATTCGGCCGTTGACGCTGGCGCTGTTGCTGACACTGCCTGGCATAGTGGTTGCCATTGCAAATGTAACATTGTACAGAGCGTCTTCTCTCGATGTAATTTGATCTTCTTTGGCCGTACATCTTTCTTGAGTCACTTACTTGCTTGTTGTCATTGAATCCATGCTTCTCAAATTACCAAAGATTTAGTTCGTGTAGTTTGGAAAAAAAAAATTCGCAAATCGATGCCATCATTTGTATCGGAGAGAATACAACTGTTGTTATTGTTGAAATTCCTAATACTTGCTTTTCCGCGAGTGAACCAAAAACGATTGGCCACCCTGATCTGACAAAATATCCCACCGCTGCCACCAATTTGTAAGCCAGACCTTTATTTAAAGGAGAATTAACAAATAATTTATATGGGTTCTTGTCAGACCGGAGAAAGGACAAGTACTAGGGTTGTTGTAAACAAGTTTGTACTTACAATTTGGTTCAACAAATAACAAAGATTTATTTACACTTACTACATGGTTGATGTTGTCGAGTTCCTACTGAACTCTCGTATTGACTATCTGACTATGTGACTGCATCTGACTGTGTGACTGTACTATCGTTATAACTGACCTAACGCTACTATATATCTAATTACAAAAGTACTAAGTCAGCAAATAGTTAGCTACTTACGTCAAAGAATATTATTTAGAATACTTGACCTCATTACAACATGCTCTACTTTACTTAATTGTATTCACTAAGAATGTGCTGACTTTGACTTGTTACATGTCATCATCTTCGAAGACAGTCAGCTATAAAAGTAGTTAGGAACCCAGATAATCACAAAAGACTCAAACACATCGATATGCGTCATCATTTCATCAGAAAAAAGATTAATGAAGGAATTATTGATGTCCAGTACATAAGAAATAAAGAACAAGTAGCAGATTTAATTACGAAGTCATTAAATAAAAATGTATTTAATATGTTTTGTAAGATACTAGGTTTAGAAAAATGTTAAATTAATTTCATTGAGGGAGGGTGTTGATGTATGTCAATTTCAATAAATTTAAATAAAAGAAGGCGAAATTTTCGTCAATGAAATCGTAGTAGTTTTGAACAAAAAATAATTATAGTAGTTGATCATGTATTTAAAAATAGCGAGATATAATTTCTCAATGTGCGTCATATAATTAAAATAAAAGGATTCAAATAACACTGTGTATATCATTAAAAACTTGTATTTGATTGAAAATTTACGACTGTCAATTATTTTAAACTGGGTATGAAAGGGCTTTAGAAGAGCTTTCAGATTAAATAAAAAAAGTTGAAATTTTACGATGGGCAACTGTTTCAAACTTAATAAATTCTGTATTGTATAAAAAATTAACTCGAAAAAATATCTGAAATAATACTAAAACAATTTCCAACCGGTTTTCAAAAAGTTTAGAGAAAAATTTAAATTGATTTTATGCACATGTAAAATAAAAAAAATGTGGAACTATCAGAAATGACGTCCAAAGAATTTTTAAAAGATTAGCAAAATCTTTTCGGAAATGAAACACGTACTTCACTGAAATTTTAAGACTGTCAATTATTTCAAACTTAAAGTATTCCGAATTATGTCACGTTTGGTGTCATATGAAAGGGCTTTAGGCAAACTTTTAGATAAAATAAAGAAAAAGTTAGTTTAGCAAAATGTTTTCGGAAATAACATACGTATTTGATTGAAATTTTACGACCTTCAATTATTAAAGTGTTCCGTATCATATCGTGTTTGATATTATATAAAAGGGCTTCAAAAGAACTTTCAGACAAAATTAAAAAATATATATATTTCGACCGTCAATTGTTATAAATTAAAAGTATTCGGAATCATGCCGTGTTTAATATCATATGAAAAAGTTTTGAAAGAACTTTTAGATGGACTAAAGAAAAAAATTAAATTTTACTATTGTCAATTGTTTCAAACTTAAAGTATTTCGAGTTATGCCGAGTTTAGTGTCATATAAGAGAGTTTTAAAAAAACTTTTAAATTAAATTTAAAAAAATATTACAACTTAGAACCGTCAACTGTTTCAAACTTAAAGTATTCCGACTCATGCCGTGTTTGGTAAGATATAAAAAGGTTTTTGACGAAGATTCTAACGAAATAAACAAAAAAGTTGAAATTTGTTCAGAATCATACCGTGTTTCATGTTATTTGAAAGGGCTTCAGAAGAATTTTAATGATGGAATTAAAAAACATTGCAATTTTAAGCTCAGTAAACAGTATTCCGAATCATATCGTGTTAGATATCATATGAAAGTGTTTTAGAAGAGGTGCTGTGCGGAATATTTATTTTTCCGATCGGCAATTGTATTAGTGAAAGTGCATCAAAACTTATCGTGTGTAGTATCAAATAAAAAGGTTTTTGAAGGGCTCACGTGCAGAATTGTAATTTTTTTGGTCGTCAATTGTTTTAGTGATGGAGCTTCGAAACTTATTGTGTTTGGTGTCAATTAAAAGTTCTTTATATAACACAGACGTACAGAAATGAACAGTTTAAGATCGTAATTCAATTAAACATTACTTCAGTGTCCGAGGAGCCTAGCTAGAAGTGTTAGATTAGAATTTAGTTTATATTGTGTCAATTGTTATACAGAAGTGAATCCTACTTCAGTATGCGCGGAGCTTTGCGTGAGGCCGACCGCTAGTCTTATATACTAAACAGCTTAATTCCCTATATATATATATATATATATATATATATATATATATATATATATATATATACATATATTTCATCACGATCAGTCTGACAATTTTACAGCCTAGACAGTTTATCCGATTTATTTGAAACTTTTTTTATTTGATAGGTATCATTCATGGGAAGTGCCTTTTGATAGTCTCAGATTTTTCATGCACATGTTGTGCGAGAAAACTTGAAAAAACATGCGTTTTTGGGGTAAAATCAACTAAGAGTGTGGAGGCTTTGAAATTTTTAAGAAGAACATCTAACGACACTTTGACCTTTGGCAGTGGACATATCGCATATTTAATTATAAATTATTTAAATATTAAATATTATAGAGTAGTTTTGAAATATTTTACGCACATTGGGGGACTGAGGGGACGTTTTTATTATAATTAAGTATTTTAAATATGTGAATTTAAAAAGAAAAATTTGTATAGTCCACTATGAAGTTGGTTTTAATTCAAAACGTCTTGACAAGTTTTATAAAATATACAGATAAAGAGTGTGGAGGCTTTGAAATTTTAAAAAGAACACCTACTCTAATTTTGACATTTGTATGTGGACATATCGCAATTTTAATTTAAAATTATTCAAGTATTAAATATTTTAGACAACTTTTGAAATATTTTACATATATTGGGGGAATGAGGGAATGTTTGAATTATAATTACGCGTTTTAAATACGTATATTTAAAAAGAAAATTTTTAACAGTCCACTTAATAAAACGTCAAATTGACAAGTTATATAAGTATACAGGTATAACCAACAAAAATTGACTCCAGTAATAACATACAGTAAAACCAAGCAAATTTTATCCACGACCGAGTACAATTTTATAAAATCAGATAACACGGATTGAAATCATTTGAGCACTCTTAAATTTTCTATCGGTAATTGTTTAATTGAAAGTACTACAAATCTTATATAATATGAAAGTTCTTTTGAAGAGCACGCGTACAAAATTGCAATAATTTCGATCGACAATTGTCCTTCAAAACTTATCGTGTTTGGTAGCAAATTAAAACTATTTTGATGGGCTCACGTGCAGAATTGTATTTTTTTCGATTGTTTTAATGAAAGTCCTTTAAAACCTATCGTGTTTGGTATCAAATGAAATGTCTTTTGAAGGGCTCACTTGCAAAATAGGATTTTTTTGATCGGCAAGTAAAAGTGTGTCAAAACCTATCGTGTTTGGTATCGAATGAAAGGTCTGTTGCAGGACTCGCGTACAAAATTAGAATTTCGGCGATTCGCAATTGTTTTTGTGAAAGGGCATCAAAACCTATCGTGTTTGGTATCAAATGAAAGGTCTTTTAAAGAGCTCGCGTACAGAATTGAATATTATTCGATCGGAAATTTTTAAGTGCTTCAAAACCAACCGTATGTGGTATCAAGGTCTGTTGAAGAGCGCACGTGCAGATTGGATTTTTTTTGCTGGGCAATTGTTTTTGTGAAACTGCTTCAAGACCTATCGTGTTTGATATCAAACGAAATGTTCTTCGAAGGGATCACGTGCAATTAGAATTTTTTTTTTCGTCAATTGTTTCAGTAAAAGTGCATCAAGACATATTGTGTTTGGTACCATATGAATGGTCGTTTGAAGGACTGCCGTAAAGAAATGATTTTTTTTCGATCGGCAATTGTTTTAATAAAAGTACTTGAAAACCTATAGTGTTTGGTATCTAATAAACGGTCTATAGAAGGATTCGCGTACAAAATTAAATACTTTTCAATCGTCCATTGTTTTAGTTAAACTGCTTTAAAACCCATTGTGTTTGGTATCAAATGGAATGTATTTTGAATAGCTCACGTACAGATTAATTTTAAATTTTAAAGAAAATGTTTCAAAACCTGTCGTCATTGATATTAAATGAAAGATTGTTTGAAGAGCTCGCGTGCAGAATTAATTTTTTTTTCGATTGACAATTGTTTCAGTGAAAATTTTTTGAAACTTATCATATATAGTATGAAATAAAAGGTCTTAAGAAGGACAAACGTGTCAATTGTCTTACATAAATGAATCCTACTTCAGAGTCCGCAGAGCCTAGCGTGAGGCCTGGCGTAGCCACGCCGACCACTAGTCTTATATACTAAACGGCTTAATTCCCTATGTATATATAATTTCATCACGATCAATCCGACAATTTTACAGCCTAAACGGTTTATCCGATTTATTTCAAACTTTGTTTATTTGATAGAGGTCAATCACGGGGAGTGCCTTTTGATAGTCTCAGATTTCTCGTGCAAATTAAATTATGTTTGTTATAATTTAATAAAAAATAATGTTTTTATTTCGAGCTGAGCTCTTTTACAATCGTTAAGCTTTTACTTAGAGAGTTGACGAGGAATGAACATGTTTTCTCTCTTTACATCTTCTTATATACTACTTTATGATAAATACCTTTATCAGCTATTTTCTATGGAAAGTTACAATGTGTCACTAGGGGTGACATCATTGAGAACAATATTATTACAAGTTCATCTAATAGGCACGTACATAATTCCTCTACACCAAGATCTTGCAATATTATTGTTTTCAATCATTTTTATTAAAATATAGGATTTAATTCTATATCATTTACAATATTTTTCTTACATTTAATTTCTTTATTAACAATATTTCTTTTACATCTAAACATTTCTTTTTTCTTAACAATTATTCTTATTACTATTACTAATAACATTATTATAATTATAATATATATTATATAAGAATGATAATTAGATTCTAATATATCAATATTCTTTATTAATTGCATATCCTTAGGTATTTCTTTAAATTTATTAATTTTATTTAAATTAATAGTTCCATTAATTTTTAATATATTATTTTCCAAGTTAATATTATTAAATTGCAATTCTTTATAAGATTGATTAATTATACTAAATATATTTTTATTTATTTGACATTCTTTATTTAATTTAAATATATAAATTCCTTTTATTTCTTCTTGTTTATTTTCAAATTTACAATTTATATCAATTTTTTGCTTCTGAGGGCTAATGATTATTAGATCATTTGTATTCTGTATTTGTTCAAAGGTGTTATCTATTTGGAGTTGGTGGTAATCACATTCATCAATCTTTTGATTATTAATAATGTCATTTTGACATTTGCTTATCTTAAAGTATTGAGTATTGCACATATATATTTTATTAATACTTACACAATCATTAAGTAAATAATAGATATTATTATAAAAGTATAAATTTTGTTGTTCATTTATAATTATCAAATTCTGATTAGAATAGGTTGGTAAAGGGGTAAATTGGTATATTGGGTAAGTGTTCTGTGTAAATATTGGTAATGTTAAGATAATGTGTAATATTTTATTATCTAAAAGGCAATGAGTTTTTATTAATTCATTTACGTTCCAGATATTTTCATCTAAGCTTAATTTCTTTAAACTGTCTACTGATATTATGACAGGGTCTAATTTGTGAATTGAACAGAAAGTTAGACTTATTTCCATTTGTTTTACTAAGTTATTCAAATTAGTTATTAGCGATGTTAATTCTTGAAATTGTATTTTAATTTCTACTATTCCTTCCCAGTTTGCTTTGTCTTTCAGTGTTTTTGAAATAGCGTTTAGTCTGTCTTGTAATATTTTTTCGTTGTGTTCTATGTTTTCAAGTTGATTATTGAAATGATTAGTCATGTTTTTCACGTACTGAATGTTTTGCACGTTCTGTCCTTGTAAAGTGTTTTGGTTAGATTTTATTTGTTCAAATATTTTCATATATTTTTCGTCATCGGATGCGTCAAGGTTTCCTGATATGCTTTTTATTATACTTCCTATTCCATTTATTAATCCTCTTTTAATTCTTCTGTTACTAAAAAATACTTTTTGGATTTGCTCATTTAAATCATTATAATTGTATTCTAAACTTTGTATCTGATTTTTAAATAAGTTTATATAGTTTTTTATTTTTGTTAGAATAATTGTTTTTGCTACTGTTAATTTTTCATATTCTATAAGGAGGGTACTAATATTATAATTAATATATATTAATTTCTCAGATTCTTTTATTTTACAGTTTCCTAATTCTATTAAGTGGAATCCATTGTTATGTGATATATCTTGAAGTTGTCCCACGACTCTGTAATCAATTTTATTGTTTTACTTTATCTATTCGTATGTTTTTTAAACCATGTTTATTTATTATTTGTATTTTTCCTAATATAGGGTCATATTTTTCTACTTTAACTTTTTTGAATAGTGGTTTCTTATATTTATTTATTCTTCTTAATCCTTGTTTAATGAACACTTGATCTTTTATTACTAAAGGGTTATTATTTTCTATATTTCGTTTTTTCTTTTCTTCATTAATTCTATTAATTAATAATTTATTTAATTCTACTTGTTCTTGATTATAATTTTGAATTATCTCATCTTGAATTAATGGTTCTGATTTAAATAATGTTTTATCATTTTTTCCATACAATATTTCATTTGGTGTTAATTTTGTAATACTATGTTTCGTATTATTATAAGCCAGTATTACTAATTCTAATTGTTCTAATAATGTTTTTTCTTTGAATTTATTTGAATTATTTATTATTCTTAGATGTTCTATTAACGTAGAGTGAAGTCTTTCTATTGCGTTACTTTTTGGGTTGTTTACGCATATTACATGGCTATCTATATTATATAATTTTAACAATTCTTTTATCATATTATTTTTAAATTCGGTTCCGTGGTCGAATATAATTTTTGTAGGTATTTTATACGTTTGAAAGTATTTAATTAAATGGTTTAATATATTTCTTGCATTTTTTTCTGGTAAGTAATGTATTTGTGCTTGTTTAGAGAATTGGTCGAATATAGTTAGAAAGTTTTGTTTATTTAAGGACAATGTATCAATATTTATTATTTCGAATGGTTTTGTCGGTGTTGGGGTTAGATTGTCTAAGGCGATCATGGGTTTTCTATCATATTTATTTAATTTGCATGTTTCACATCGATTAATATATTCAGTGATATCATTTATCATTTTTGGCCAGAAATATTTTTCTTTTAAATCGTTAATTGTAGCTATTATTCCTCTATGGTTTGTGAGTCCATTGTGGAAGTCATGAATAATTTCTAGTTGTTCATCAGGGTCTTCTATATCTTTTACTAAATTTTTACAAGCTACTATTTTTATGGTATTAAACTCAAAGTTTTCTTGTAGAATTTTTGAAAAGGTTAAATCTAATTTTTCTTCAAATATGGCGTAATATCTTACTTTTGGTATTATGAAGTTTTTTATAAATTTTATTATTTCTTCCTGAAGATTATTTTTATCTAGTTTACATGTTATCCTACATTTTTTATGATTGAATAATCTTGTTATTTTTATTTCAGTTTCTTGATTATGAGATGTTAATATCAATTGATTATTTGCTATGTTTAATCTGTCATCTATGAATTTAAGGCCGTTAATTAGATTTTCTTGATCTGAATGTATTGTTTTTCTACTACTTTCAGTCTGAGAATTTGAATTTTCTGATTCCAAGTAATTATTTTCTGGTAATGTATAAATATTAACTTGTATATTTGAGTCTTCAAATATTTTTAAGATTTTTTCTTTTACTTTAGTCCATTCTAATTTATCTTTTCCACATCCTATTTTAGGTAAATTTATTTCATTAATTTCGTTTAAAATTAAATAGTCTCGTAATTCTTTTAAAGGTCTATCTAAACTCTTTATTATAGGTTTATCGTTATATTTCAATTTTGTTATTAAGTGGATTATTATTTTATTATGTTGGTTTTGAATAATTATATTTTTATCTTTTATATTTTGTTTATTACAATATTCTTTACTGTTATACAATTTATTAATTTGGTCTGCTAGTCCTTGAGACATTTTTATGTCTCCTGAAATACAGTGAGCGAAGATTTTTGTATTTGTTACATCTCCTATTTTCTCTAATATTTGTGATTTTAGTCTTTGTCTTGAAAGATTATCTGCTATTATATTCATCTTTCCTTCTAAGTAATTTATATCAAAATTATACTCGTTTAGTTCGATCTTCCATCTCATTAATTTTTGATTTGGATTTCTCATGTTAAATAACCATACCAATGGTCTATGGTCAGTTTTTATAGTAAATTTTCTACCGAAAAGATAAGGTCGAAAGTTTTTAATTGATTGAATTATTGCTAATAATTCTTTTTCTATAGTACTATAATTTTGTTCTGCGGTGTTTAATGTTTTGGAGAAGTATGCTATGGGCATTTCTTTTCCATTTTCGTCTTTTTGAAGTAATACAGATCCAATTGCATAATCTGAGGCGTCGGTTGTTAGAATAAACTCTTTATTAAAATTTGGAAATTGTAATATTGGGGATGTAGTTAATATTTGTTTACATTCTTCGAAACATTTTCTAAAATTTTCATTATAAATATCTATGGTTTGTCCATTTTTTAAACATTGAGTAAAGGGTTTGGTTAATTTAGCAAAATTTGGTATAAATTTTCGGTACCATCCTATGGTTCCAAGGAATTGTTTAATTTCTTTTTTTGTTTTTGGAATATTTAAATTTCTTATATTTTCTACTTTTAAAGGGTCGGTTTTTAATCCGTCTTGAGTAATTATATATCCTAAATATTTTGTTGAACTTTGTAGAAATTCAGATTTATCAATTTGTACTTTTAAGTTAGCTTTTCGTAATTTTTCAAAAACTAATTTAATATTTTCTATATGTTGTTCTAAGGTTTTTCCAAAAATAATTATGTCATCTAGATATACTAGACATATTTTGTTTACTAATTCTCCTAACGCGATATTCATCATGCGTTGGAATGTTGCTGGGGCATTTTTAAGTCCAAATGGCATTCTAGTAAATTCGTAATGGCCTGAAGGGGTGGAAAATGCTGTCTTTTCAATATCTTTTTTATTCATCATTATTTGATGAAATCCTGAATGTAAGTCTAATGTAGTAAAGTATTTTGAATATCCTATATGATCTAATAGTGTGTCAATATTAGGGATTGGAAATTTATCATCTTTTGTTTTTGTATTTATTTTCCTAAAGTCAATTACTAATCTAGTCTTTCGTTTCCCGGAAGCATCTGCTTTTTTTGGGACTATCCAAATAGGTGAGCTCCAAGGTGAATAAGATTTTTGGATTACTTTTTCATTTAATAAATTTTGTATATGTTCTTCAATATCTTTTTCGTAGATTTGGGGGAGTCTATAATTTTTTGTATAAACTGGTGTATCATCATCTAAGATTATTTTATGATCGGTTATATTAGTGTTTGATAATTGTTCATTTTTTTGTGGAAAGAGATCTGAGTAATTTTTTATTACGTTATTTAGTTTTTGTTTTTCAAATTCATTTAGATGTTTATTTCGTATTTCGATGTTATTTGTTTCATTGTTACGATTTTTATCTATTTTGGTTAATTTGTAAGTTTTATTTTCCATATTAACTGTATTTTTTATAAAATTTAATTGTATTTTTAAAGTTTTGAATGCTTCTATTCCAAATAATACGTTATAGTTTTTATGAAAGTCATAGACGTGACATTTTATCGGTTTTTTATTTAAATAAACTGTGGTGTACTTGGTACATTTTGATTTTCCGTTTACAGTCTTAAAAGTTAATAGTTCGTCGTGAAGTTTACAATTTAATTCTGTTACTAGTTTAGGGTGAATGAAATTTATCGTTGAGCCTGTGTCGAATAGTATTGTAAAGGGTCCTTTTTTTAAAGTGGGTAGTTCGTTTGTGATGGAAGACATTACGTATTGTTCTGTATGTCTATTTGATCTATCTCTAAAAAATTATCTTCTTCATTGTTAGTATATTCCTGTTCTACTTCTTGATAGAATCCTTCTTCTGTATCTAAGTCAATTTGGTCAAGTTCGTCTGATTCTATTTTATAATTTTGTCTAACAGTTTGTACTGACATGGGTTGTGTAATTCTGGTTTGTTGTGTCATTGGTTTAGGTGTGAAATTGCGTTTAGTTTCATTATAATTTTTTGAATTTTGGCGAGGTGCAAATGACTTATATTGATTTGTTTTCTGCTGAAATTGTAGCGGTTTTTGAGGAAATTGTTGGGCAGGGAATTTCTTCGGTGAAGTATAAAATGGATTTTGATTTTGCGCTGCTGGTTTTTGAAATGATAACTGGTGTTTGAAGTTAAATTCATTACTTAGTAATTGTTCGCATTGTTCTAATGAATGGGGATTTTTTACTACAGAGGAGTCTGATACTTAAGGGTAGTAATGATATGAATCTAGCTATAATGGTCTTTTGCATTTCTGTGATAATAGCGTCTTTCTGGATTTGGTTATAATCTGTGAGTAATATTTTACTTTTATATTTAGAGAATTTCTCTATAAATAATTTTAAAGTGGATTCGGAATCATTTCTGAATCTTAGGTCCATAATTTCTAATATTATTGTCTCTGGTGTGCATTTATCTGTAAAATTGGTAGTGAGATAGGTTTTTAAGTCATCCCAAGTTGTGAAGTTATTTTCTGCTAAAATTTCGGCAGCTTTTGAAACTATTTTATTTTTTATTATTCCAAATAAAAAGACTTCTTGTATTTCTGTTAGTGATACTGCACTCAATAGATTTACCACGCTATCTACGGCTGATAAGAAATTACTTAATATTTTTATGTTTCCATCGTATTGTGGAATGATTCTCGATAAATTTTCAATTTCTTGTAAATTTGTTGTTGCCATTGTAATTAATTTGAGTTTACTAGGAGTTAGCTTAAAGGAATTTAAATTTAAATTTGTGATTGATTCAGTGTCACTTAAATTTTCCTCAAGACTACTGGAGTCTGTGTAATTGCTACTCATAAACTTCTGTGAATGTGAGACTGTGCCGGTCCCTCGATAGATTTATTACTTGTGGTTAACAAGATCTATCCCTTCATGTGAATTATAAAAATTCTAAACTTACAATGGTATAAGTATTAGTAGATGGGTAACGGACATCTCCGGGTTCTTTTCTTTCCTGGTGGCTCGGGGTTGAGTCCACGGGTTGGCTGACGATTTGGCTGGAACAGCGCCTTGGGCGAAAGTAACTGGTTTCCTTCGTGAAGATGGTGTGGTCCTGGTGTGGATCAGCAAACCTTCTCTGTAGACGAGTTGATGGAAGACGAGTTGTGCCTTTGCGGCCTGATGGGTACTGTTTTACCGTTTATCGCTTTTTGTAGGTTTCTTCCGAAACAAAGGATTTAAAAATCCACCACACAATAATTAACTTTAATTTTAATTGTTGTGTTTTGACGGAATCTGCTATGACTGCGCCAATTAAATTATGTTTGTTATAATTTAATAAAAAATAATGTTTTTATTTCGAGCTGAGCTCTTTTACAATCGTTAAGCTTTTACTTAGAGAGTTGACGAGGAATGAACATGTTTTCTCTCTTTACATCTTCTTATATACTACTTTATGATAAATACCTTTATCAGCTATTTTCTATGGAAAGTTACAATGTGTCACTAGGGGTGACATCATTGAGAACAATATTATTACAAGTTCATCTAATAGGCACGTACATAATTTGCACATGATGTGCGAGAAAACTTGAAAAAACATGCGTTTTTGGGGCAAAATCAACTAAGAGTGTGGAGGCTTTGAATCTTTTAAGAAGAACATCTACTGTCACTTTGACGTTTGTCAGTGGACATGTCGCATTTTTAATTATAAATTATTTAAATATTAAATGTTTTAGAGTAGTTTTAAAATATTTTACGCACATTAGGGGTCTGAGGGGACGTTTTTATTTTAATTACGAATTTAAAATATGTGTATTAAAAAAGAAAATTTTTAACAGTCCACTATGAAGTTGGTTTTAATTCAAAACGTCAAATTGACAAGTTTTTTAAAGTATACAGTAAAGAGTGTGGAGGCTTTGATATTTTAAAAAGAACACCTACTCTAATTTTGACATTTGTATGTGGCCATATCGAATATTTAATTAAAAATTATTCAAGTATTTAATATTTTAGACAACTTTTGAAATTTTTACACATATTGGGAGAATGAGGGTACGTTTTAAGTATAATTACGCATTTTAAATATGTGTATTTAAAAAGAAAATTTTTGCCAGTCTACTAAAACTAAACGTCAAATTGACAAGTTATATAAAGTATACAGGTAAAACCAACCCAATTTGTCTCCAGTATAATACAGTACAACCAAGCAAATTTTATTCACGACAGAGTACAATTTAAAAAAACCAGATAACTCGAATTGGAATCATTTGAGCACTTAAATTTTCTATCGGTAATACGAAAGTTATTTTAAAGGGCATGTGGGCAAAATTATAATATTTTCAATCGGCATTTATTTTAGTGAAATTGCATCAAAACGTATCGTGTTTGGTGTCATATTAAAGGGATTTAGAAGAACTTTCAGATAAATGAAAAAAGTTGGAATTTTACAATAAGCAATTGTTTCTAATATAAAGTATTTCGAATCATATTGTGTTGGGTGTCATATGAAATGGTTCTAGAAGAACTTTCATATGAAATAAAAAAAAGTTGAAATTTTACGACTGTCAATAGTTTCAAACTTAAAGTATTCCGAATCGGACCGTGTTAGTGTCATATTGAAGGGCTTTAAAAGAACTTTCAGATGAAATATAAAAAGTTGAAATTTTACGATAGGTAATTGTTTCAAACTTAATAAATTCTATAAAAAAATGTGGAACTATCAAAAATTACATCCAACGGGTTTTTAATAGATTAGTAAAATCTTTTCGGAAATAAAACACGTATTTGATTGAAATTTTAAGACTGTCAATTATTTCAAACTTAAAGTATTCCGAATTATGCCATGTTTGGTATCATATGAAAGGGCTTTAGACGAACCTTTACATAAAATAATTAAAAAGTTAGTTTTTGCAAAAGCAATGAGCGTTCGCCGGAATTTGAACCCAGAACCTTTCATTCGCATGGTGACTGCTCTATCCAATTGAGCTACAAACACTAGGCGAGTACTCATGCCTTTCGTGCAACGTTTAGTTGAAGAAATGCTAGAGCAGTCACCATGCGAGTGAAAGGTTCTTGGTTCAAATCCCGGCAAACGCTCAATGCTTTTTCAAAAATTATTTATAATATCTACAATTAAACAATTGTGTCAATAAACACATTCTTATAACAAGTTAGTTTAGCAAAATGTTTTCGGAAATAACACACGTATTTGAAATTTTACGACCTTTAATTGTTTTAAACCTAAAGTGTTCCGTATCATATCGTGTTTGATATCATATGAAAGGGATTTAGAAGAACTTTCAGACGAAATAAAAAATATATGTATTTCAACCGTCAATTGTTTTAAATTTAAAGTATTCGGAATCATGCCGTGTTTAATGTCATATAAAAAAGTTTTGAAAGAACTTGTAGATGGAATATAGAAAAAAATTAAATATTACAACTGTTAATTGTTTCAAATTCAAAGTATTCCGAGTCATGCCGAGTTTGGTGTGATATGAAAGAGTTTTGATAGAAAGTTCAAATGAAATAAAAGAAAAAAATATTTGACAACCGTCAACTGTTTCAAACTTAAAGTATTGGTGTTGTATAAAAAGGCTTTAGAAGAAGATTGTAATGAAATAAAAAGTTGAAATTTGACCTATCGCGTTTGTATCTAAAAGAAAGATTTTTGAAGGGTTCGCGACAAAATTTAATACTTTTAGATCCTCAATTGTTTTATTGAAAATGCTTCCAATTTCTTCGTATTTAGTATCAAATGAAAGGACTTTTGAAGAGTTCGCGTGCATAATTGGATTTTTCCTGTCATCAATCGTTTTAATGAAAGTTCTTCAAAATCTATTGTGTTTGGTACCTAGTAAAAGGTTTTTTGAAGAGCTCGCCAGCAGAATTGGATATTTTTCAATCGTTAGTTGTTTTAGTAAAATATCTTCGAAATCTTGTTGTGTTTAGTATCAATTAAAAGGTCTTTGGATGGAAAGATATGCAGAAAAGTTTTAGATTTGTAATAATTGAATTTATATTGTGTCAACTGTCCTACAAAAGTGAATTCTACTTCAGGGTCCGCGGAGCTAGCGTGAGGCCTGGCGAAGCCAGGGCGACCGCTAGTCCTATATACTAATCGTTCAAATTCACTATATATTCATCTGGGCGGCAACCGAACTTTAGACACGGCTACAGTTTAAACGGTTTGTGCGAATGTTGTCCGCGTGAAATTAATGAAAAACTTTGTAAATTTTCAAGGATCGAAGCATGCACGCGTTGCTATGTTTTTTAAATTTGACCGCAAGCAGATATTTTCAGACCTGTCAATCACTTTTGACGTTTCGCATGAATCTTTTTTACATATATATATCTAAATTTTTAGTCCAGTTGGAGAAATTTTTTAATTTGATTTAGATATTAGAGGAATGAGGATATATGTTTCGAATGGTTTTCAATTGATATGTTTATATAAAAGTTTTAATGATGCAACGTCCATTTGACAAATCTATGGTTAAGAAACAATTTTTTCTCTTATATACACGATCCAGATTTTGAAAACCATAGACCTAAGCTGTCATTTTTGACGTTACGCATGGAATTTTTCGATAGAATTATTTCAATTTCTAGACGAATTGTGAAAATTTTGTAATTTGATTTAGGTATTAGATGATTGAGGATACATGTTTTGAACTGTTTTGAATTGATTTCATGGTCATATAAAGTTTTAAGACAATACGTCAATTTGACAAATAGTTTGTTAAAGTATATAGCAAAACCAAGCAAAAATTGACCTCGGTGATAATATACAGTAAAGACAAAAAGAATCTACATTGTTAAAAAAAGTTAATCGAATAAATATCAGAATTAATATTCCAGCGATTTTAAACAGTTTAGAAAAAAAATATAGAAAAATTACATTTTTAACTTTGCTCATGTTCAAATAAAGTTTAAAGACAAAACGTCAATTTGACAAATAGTATGTTAAAGTATATAGTAACACCAAGCAAAAATTTACCTCGATGATAATATACAGTAAAACCAAAAAGAATCTACATTGTAAATAAAAGTTAATCGAATAGAAAAATATCAGAATTAATATTCCAGCAATTTTAAACAGTTTAGAAAAAATATATAGAAAAAGGACTTTTTTTTACAGTAACTATAAACTTTGCTGAATTGATTTCATGTTCAAATAAAGTTTAAAGACAAAACGTCAATTTGACAAATAGTCTGTAAAAGTATATAGTAAAACTAATCAAAAATTGACCACGGTGATAATATATAGTAAAACCAAAAAGAATCTACAAGTAAAAAAAAGTTAAACGAATAAAAAAATTTCAGAATTAATATTCCAGCAATTTTCAACAGTTTAAAAAAAATAGAGAAAAAATTAAATTTTTTTACAGTAACTCTAGACTTTGTTGAATTGATTTCATGTTCAAATAAAGTTTTAAGACAAAAACGTCAATTTGACATATAGTCTGTTATATATAGTAAAACTAAGCAAAAACTGACCTCGGTGATAATATACAGTGAAACCAAAAGTAAACTAAATTGTAAAAAAAAGTTAACCGAAAAAAATATTTCTGAATTAATATTCCAGCGATTTTCAACAGTTTAAAAAAAAGAGAAAAATTACCTTTTTTACAGTAACTCCCGACTTTGTTGAAATGATTTTATGTTCAAATAAAGTTTTAAGACAAAAACGTTAATTTGACAAATAGTCTGTTAAAGTATATATTAAAACCAAGCAAAAATTTACCTCGATGATAATGTACAGTAAAAACAAAAAGAATCTTCATTGTAAATAAAAGTTAATCGAATAGAAAAATTTCAGAATTAATATTCCAGCGATTTTCAACAGTTTTAAAAAAAAATAGAGAAAAATTCCGGGAAGTATAACATAATCAAGAAAAACTTGTGAAATAATTCATGATCTTTGTGGATCCATGGAACAACCATCAGTCGGAGGTTGTAAGTATTTTCTATTGATAAAAGATGGTTTCTCACATTATCGTCATATTTATTTCTTGAAGCATAAAGATGAAGTAAAATAAAAACTATATGTTTCCTTCAGATTAGCAACAAAATACAATGGACGAGATCAGATAATGGGTTAAAATTGGTAAATTCAGATGTACGAAAATTAGTAGAAAATGCATGGAAGAATAGTAGCGTATTGTCCAGAACAAGGCGAAAAAAAAACGGAAGAGAGATGAAGATAATTGTTGAAGCAGCAAAGTTAATGTTATGCGATGCGATATTAGATAAGAAATTTTGAGCTTAAGCAACAAGTGCAGCAGTAAACGTCATAAATCGGACTGGAACAAGTTCAGTAGAGGAAAGCACACCTTAAGAATTATGATTTAAAAAAAATACAGATTTGAGAGAATTTAAAGAATTTGGTGCAGAGGTTTATATTCATGTACCAAAAGAAACACGGCATAAATGGGATGTAAAGGGAAGAAAATGTATTTTCGTTGGATATGAAGATAATATTAAAGAATACAGAATATTTTTTAAAAACGAAAATAAAGTACGTTGCGCACGAAATGTTGTATTTATTTCTAGAAAAACAGAAATAGAACAGCATGAAACTGAAAACGAAGAAAAAGAAAAAGAATCAAATATCGAAGAGAAAGAAAAAGATTCAAATAGCGAAGAGAGAGAAAAAGAAAAAGAATCAAATATCGAAGAAAAAGAAAATGAATCAAATATCGAGAGACAGAAACATCCGATATTGAAAATAAAAGAAATTTGAGAAATATAGAAATTTTAAGAAAGCCTGATAGATTTGGTTGCAGTGAAAATCAAGTTTGCTTTACTGATACCAGAGATGTACAAGAAAAAGAACCAATTACGAATAAAGAAGCATTGAAAAGTGAGGAAAGCGAAAAGTGGAAGAAGGCAATACAAGCAGAGTTAGACGCCTTGGAGGAAAATGACATTTGGAAAATTGTACAGAGACCTGAAAAATGTGATGTAATTGACTGCAAATGGGTGTTTAAAATTAAGAAAGATAAAGAGGGTAATCCATCAGAAGGGTAATGTTGATTTATTGGAAATTTACTCTCCGGTTGCAAAATTGACAATCCTCAGAACCATGTTAGCCATGGCAAATCAATTGAAAATGTTTACATGTCAACTTGACGTATGTAGTGCAGTTTTATACGGAGAAATTAAAGATGTATTTCGGAGTATTCCAGAAGGAGTTTCACAAGAACCTGCGAAAGTATGTAAATTAAATAGAGCTTTATATGGTTTGAAAAAGTCACCAAAATATTGGAATATTTAAATTAAATTCGTTTATGAAGAAAGAAGCATTTAACTGTTCAAAATATGATTATTGTCACTACACAAAATTTAACAAATCTGACAAGTTATTCGTTTTTATTTATGTGGATGATATGTTGATTTTTGGAACAAATAATCAACAAATTGAAGAACTGAAAAAGGAATTGTTCAAAACATTGAAAATGAAAGATTTGGGAAAAGTTTCACTTTACATTGGCATAAATATTAGTTAAGATATGGAAGACGGAGTAACAAAAATTAATCAAACAACTTATCTAAACAATATGTTGTCGAAATTTTGGATGGAAGGTTGCAAACCGACATCGACACCTCTAGATCCAAGTTTTAAGTCAGATTGGTTAGTAGGGCCAGAAAATGAAACAACACATAATGAAGCACTCGAAGCTCCGCTTCAGGAAACTAATTGGCTGTTGGATGTATGCAATAGTTGATACAAGACCAGATTTATGTACAGCATTGAGTTGTTACCAAACTCGTGCAAATATCAAATTATGGAAATGTTTAAAACATGTACTAAGATAAGGTACTAAAGATTTTAATTTAGTTTATGTCAGAGATGAAAATGCTGAAATACTAACAGGATTTGTTGATGCTGATTGGGCAGGCAACTTGAATGACAGAAAATCAACCTCTGGTTTTATATACAAATTTTTAATTCATCGGTATCATGGACTTCACGCAAGCAAAGTACTGTAGCTTTATCGTCCTGTGAAGCACAGTATGTAGCACTCAGCATAGCAGTTAACGAAGCATGTTGGTTACATCAAATTTTAATTGATCTTCAATTTTATGAGGAAACCAAGCCTGTCATAATTTTCGAAGACAGTCAGCTATAAAAGTAGATAGGAACCCAGATAATTACAAAAGACTCAAACACATCGATATTCGTCATCATTTCATCAGAAAAAAGGTTAATGAAGGAATTATTGATGTCCAGTACATAAGAAATGAAGAACAAGTAGCAGATTTATTTACGAAGTCATCAAATAAAAATGTATTTAATATGTTTTGTAAGATACTAGGTTTAGAAAAATGTTAAATTAATTTCATTGAGGGAGGGTGTTGAAGTATGTCAATGTCAATAAATTTAAATAAAAGAAGGCAAATCGTAGTAGTTTGAAACAAAAAATAGTGATAGTAGTTGATCACGTATTTAAAAATAGAGAGATATAATTTTTCAATGTACGTCATATAATTAAAATAAAAGGATTCAAATAACACTGCGTATATCATTAAAAACTTGTATTTGATTGAAATTTTACGACTGTCAATTATTTTAAACTTGAAGTACTCCAAATCATGCCGTATTTGATGTCATATGAAAGGGCTTTAGAAGAACTTTCAGATGAAATAAAAAAAGTTGAAATTTTACGATGGGCAACTGTTTCAAACTTAATAAATTCTACATTGTATAAAAAAGTTACTTGAAAAGATATCTGAAATAATCCAACAAACGACGTAATACTTCCGCGAGTATTTCGAGGTGCTTCTCAAATGTCTGAGTGACAATCAGAATGTCATCAAGGTAGACAAATACATGTGGTTCCAAATCTAACTCAATAACACTATCAATAAATTTTTGCCAAGTGGCAGGAGCATTATGTAGCCCAAAAGGCATCCTATTAAACTGAAAAAGTCTCCTGTTAGGTACCGTGAACGCTGTAAACTTTCTGGATGACTCTGCAACCGGATTCTGCCAATACGCAGACTTGATATCAAGTGACGTCAAGTAGCGAGCATCGCGCAACTTGTCCAGAGTGTTCGAGATATACGGCCACGGGTAAGCGTCTCGTTCCGTCACCTGGTTAAGTTTGCGATAGTCGACGCAAAATCGGTATGTTCCGTCCTTCTTCGGCACAAGAAGAATTGGAGACGACCAAGGACTCGACAATTTCTCCACAATTCTCTTCTCCAACATGCTGTTCAGTTCCCGATTCACGTGTTGTTGCATTTCCGGTGACAACGGGTAGTACCGCTGCTTAATCGGAAAACTGTCCGATCGAATTTCGTGCTCCACACGCGAGGTACGGCCAATAGTATCCGATGATTCTTTCCCCAACATATTCTCAATTAACTCATTTAATTTAAGCTCCTGATCCGACGTAAGAGAAGTTCGCGAAGAAACCACGTAACAATTCGCGTTTGTAACTGGATTAGCCGTAAATGACCATCCCCCTTCCGTAAATCAGGCACAACCCCCATTGTTTTCCAAAAATCTGGGCTACATAATGCTCCTGCCACTTGGCAAAAATTTATTGATAGTGTTATTGAGTTAGATTTGGAACCACATGTATTTGTCTACCTTGATGACATTGTGATTGTCACTCAGACATTTGAGAAGCACCTCGAAATACTTGCGGAAGTATTACGTCGTTTGTTGGATGCTGGATTAACACTTGGACGAGACAAATGTATGTTTTGCCGAGACGAGTTGAAATATTTGGGATACGTTGTAAATCAGCATAGATTGCGCGTAGATCCGGACAAGGCTATCTTGGAAATACCCACGCCGAAAAATATTTCGGATGTGCGTCGGTTGGTTGGAATGGCATCTTGGTATAGGCGGTTCGTGTCAAACTTCTCGTCAATCATCTCACCTTTGACGCAGCTGCTGTGAAAGAATATTAAATTTGTTAGGAGCTCTGATCGCGAAGAAGCCTGGACTGTGATTAGAAATCACTTGGTGTCGGCACCTATTTTGTCGTGTCCTGATTTTACTCGGGAATTTGTGTTGCAGACGGACGCATCAAATTTTGGGTTGGGTGCTGTCTTGACACAAGAGTCCGCTGAGGGCGACAAAGTAATTTGTTACCTGTCTCGCTCGCTTTCTCGGCAGGAAAAGAATTACTCCATCACCGAAAAAGAGCTGTTGGCGATGTTGTGGTCTATGGAGAAGCTCAGACCATATTTGGAAGGCACACGTTTCAAAGTGATCACCGATTATTACTCGCTGCTTTGGCTGCATAGTTTGCAGAATCCTTCTGGTGGATTGGCGCGATGGGCGGTACGGCTTCAACAATATGATTTTGAGATCATACATCGCAAAGGTAAAGAGCACGTTGTACCTGATGCATTGTCGCGATCGGTACCGACTCTCGATACATTAGTAGTAGGGAAATGTAAGGATTCTTGGTATAATAGGATGTTTAGGTTGGTTGAGGATAATCCTTTACGTTACCCGAATTTTAGGATCGAGGATAGGAAGTTATGGAAATTTGTGAAACCGGAATACATTGGATTGGCGGATGAGGGAGATGAGTGGAAGAGAATTGTGCTAAAGGATCAAAGGAAGTGTTTGCTCAAGCAGTGTCACGATATTCCGACCAGTGGGCACTTGGGCGTGCATAAGACGTACCACCGTCTTCTGCAGCAGTACTTTTGGCCCAAAATGAAGGCGGATGTCGCGAACTACGTTCGACGATGCTCGGTGTGCATCCAGTCCAAGCCGGAACAGAAAGCTCCTGCAGGACAGATGGGTGGACACTCAACAATTACGAAGTCATGGGAAGTGATCTGCACAGATCTGATCGGTTCTTTGCCAACGTCACGTCAAGGATTCTCATATATTTTGGTTGTTGCGGATTGTTTTAGTAAGTTCTCGTTGTGCTTTCTTCTTCGTAAAGCAACCGCGAAAGTTGTCGTTAAGCAACTGGAGAACGATGTATTTTTGATGTTTGGGGCTCCGCGTAGAGTCATTTCGGATAATGGCGTGCAGTATCGTTCACGAGAATATTTAAAGTTCTTGGCATCGTATGGCGTGAAACACTCATTTACTTCATTGTATCATCCGCAGGCTAATCCAACGGAACGCATCAACCGTGTCCTGAAAACAGTGCTGATCTCATTTGTATCAGATCATCAGCGTGATTGGGATCAATTCTTACCAAAAGTTGCTTGCGCTCTTCGGACAGCGAAACATGAAGTTACCGGACTGACGCCATACTTCATCAACTTTGGGCGCGAAGCTGTACTGTTGGGAAATTCGCACGATAGGATAGGTTCGGAAGAAAGTGGGTTCGATAAGGATAAGGTTATAGATAGGGCCAGTAATTACGGACAACTGTACAAGGATGTTTGGATTAGGCTGAATCAGTTGGTTTGGAGAAAGAATTTCGTTCTTTCGGATGCGACGAAATATTACTCGGCCAAACTTGCAGAAAAGTTTGTCGGACCATACCGGGTTCATCGGAAAGTGTCTTCTGACACGTATCAACTCAAGAACTTGGATGGCGACATCCTTCGTGGCACTTGGAATACGAATCACTTAAAACCTCATCCTGAACTTGTCGACGACTCGGATTGCGAATAAAGGACAACGATTGTGATATTTAGTTTATTTTCTTTCTATTTGTTCTTCTCTTTAATTTCGTCGTCTTAGTTCTTCTTTACTCAGTTTCTTATCGGAAATTTTGGGATAATTGTTTCAGGTTTTGTTGAAAACCACGTGTGTTTGAGCGCTTTAGTATTTATTTGCTTTACTGAAGTCCTGGTTATAGCTACGTCGGTGTGCTACGCGAAGCACCTTCTTGGTTCAGTCACATTTTTATTCGGCACTGACCAGATTTATTCGAATCTCGACGATAACACTTTACGACGCTCAATTGTTGTTAACTACTATTATTTCACTCTTTATCTATTACATTCAACGTGTACTATATCATTAATTATTTTCAATATATTAGTTATAATTTATGTGCCTAGTTATCTTACTCTCACAAACCTATCCCTTCGTAAGTTCTTGCTAGGTGCTCTGGCAACTCTGGAGTTTGTTGGCCGACTCGAGAATAGGTTTTACGTCAGCCGTTAGGTCAGCTGGCGCCCCCGGAATTATTTTTGTTGACTGTGAGTCATTGGTTTACGGAACCACTGGACATTTGGACCGCACGCCTTCTCCACTGTCAAAAGCTAGTCGCGGCAGTCAGAGCATCAACATTATTGGTAGCAACTAAAACAATTTCCAACCGTTTTTCATAAAGTTTAGAAAAAAATTAAATTGATTTTATGCACATGTAAAATAACAAAAATGTGGATCTATCAGAAATGACGTCCAAAGAATTTTTAAAAGATTAGCAAAATCTTTTCGGAAATGAAACACGTATTTGACTGAAATTTTAAGACTGTCAATTATTTCAAACTTAAAGTATTCCGAATTATGCCACGTTTGGTGTCATATGAAAGGGCTTTAGGCGAACTTTTAGATAAAATAAAGAAAACGATAGTTTAGCAAAATGATTTCGGAAATAACATACGTATTTGATTGAAATTTTACGACCTTCAATTATTTTAAACCTAAAGTGTTCAGCATCATATTGTGTTTGATATCATATAAAAATGCTTCAGAAGAACTTTCAGGCAAAATTTAAAAATATATATATTTCGACCGTCAATTGTTTTAAATTAAAAGTATGCGGAATCATGCCGTGTTTAATATCATATGAAAAAGTTTTGAAAGGACTTTTAGATGGACTAAAGAAAAAAATTAAATTTTACTATTGTCAATTGTTTCAAACTTAAAGTATTTCGAGTTATGCCGAGTTTAGTGTCATATAAGAGAGTTTTAAAAAAACTTTTAAATTAAATTAAAAAAAATATTACAACTTAGAACCGTCAACTGTTTCAAACTTAAAGTATTCCGACTCATGCCGTGTTTGGTAAGATATAAAAAGGTTTTTGACGAAGATTCTAACGAAATAAACAAAAAAGTTGAAATTTGTTCAGAATAATACCGTGTTTCATGTTATTTGAAAGGGCTTTAGAAGAATTTTAATGTTGGAATTAAAAAACATTGCAATTTTAAGATCGCCAATAGATTCGACCAAAACAGTATTCGGAATCATATCGTGTTAGATATCATATGAAAGGGTTTTAGAAGAGGTGCCGTGCGGAATATTTATTTTTCCGATCGGCAATTTTATTAGTGAAAGTGCATCAAAACTTATCGTGTGTAGTATTAAATGAAAAGTTTTTTGAAGGGCTCACGTGCAGAATTGTAATTTTTTGGTCATCAATTGTTTTATTGATAGAGCTTTGAAACTTATTGTGTTTGGTGTCAATTAAAAGTTCTTCAGATAAACAGACGTACAGAAATGAAAAGTTTTAGATCGTAATGCAATTAAACCTTATTTCAGTGTCCGCGGAGCCTAGCGAGAAGGCCTGGCAAAGCCAGTCCGACCGCTAGTCTTCTATACTATTTTTATAAGGTATATATATATTTCTATGGATTCATCACGCCCATTTGTAAATCGCTACAGCCTAGACGGTTTATCCGATTAATTTCAAACTTTTTTTATTTGATAGTGTTCAATCACGGGGAGTGCCTTTTGATAGTCTCAGATTTTTCGTTCACATGATTTCCGCGAAAACTTGAAAAAACATGCGTTTTTGGGGAAAAATCAACTAAGAGTGTGGAGACTTTGAAATTTTTAAGAAGAAGATCTACTGTCACTTTCACGTTTGTCAGTGGACATGTCGCATTTTTAATTATAAATTATTAAAATAATAAATGTTTTTGAGTAATTTTGAATTATTTTACATATATTCGGGAAATGAGTGGACGGTTTTATTATATTTACGCATTTTAAATCTGAATATTTAAAAAGAAAATTTATTACACTGCACTATGAAGTTGGTTTTTAAGCAAACGTCAAATTGACAAGTTTTATAAAGTATAAAGAATATGGAGGCTTTGAATTTTTGAAGAACATCTAACGTCATTTTGACATTTGTCAGGGGACATATCGTATTTTTAATTATAAATTACTTAAAAATTTAATTTTTGTGAGCAGTTTTGAAATACTTTACGCATATTGTGAAAATGAGGAGACGTTTTTATTATAATTACACATTTCAAATACGTGTATTTAAAAAGTAAATTTTTGGCAGTCCACAATGAAGTTGGTTTCGGAACAAAACGTCAAATAGACCAGTTTTATAATTTATACAGTGAACTCAACCAAATTTGAACTCGATAATAATATACAGTAAAACCAAGCAAATTTTGTCTTCGGCAATGTACAATTTTGAAAAACCAGTTAACTAGAATTGGAATCATTTGGGTACTCCTAACTTTTCTATCGATAATTGTTTAATTGAGAGTGCTTCAAAACAATTTGTGTTTGGTATATTATGAAAGTTCTAAGGGTATGTGTGCAAAAGTAAAATATTTTCGATCGGCAATTGTTTTAGTGAAACTACTTTAAGGCCTATCGTGTTTGGTATCAAATGAAAAGTTATTTAAAGGGCTCGAGTACAAAATAGATTTTTTCAATCGGTAACTGTTTTAGTGAGACTGCTTCGAAACCCATCGTGTTTGGTATCAAATAAAAGGTCTTTTGAAAGGCTCACGTACAGAATTGGAATTTTTTGTTCGGCAATTGTTTTAGTGAAAATGCTTCAAAACCTATCGTGTTATATAATACAAAACGAACCGTGTCACCTCTCTTTTTTTGGTACTTCTTTAAAGGCACAAAATTAACTTCTGCCACGCGCAAGCGAGCAATCCTAGGCGTCTCAGTCGTAAAGTTTGAGTTTTTCTCCAGGTCTACCAGCGTCCGTCCCGTGTCACCTCTTTTCTAGTACTTGTTTAAAGGCACAAAATATCACTACAAATAAAGAACCAATTATATATATTTTACATAATAATTTTACATTTATATTGTTATCTTTCCGTTGTTGTTGTCATTTATTGTTTCAATCATTGTTATTTTATTAATAAACAATCAAGTATAATCAAGTACATACTTATATAACACAAAAATAAACGTGCCACCTCTCTTTTTCGGTACTTATTTAGGGGCATAAAATATTACTTCTGCCACACGCACATATGAAGAACCAATTATATATATATATACATATATATATATATATATATATATATATATATATATATATATATATATATATATATATATATATATATATATATATATATATATTTTACATAATATTTCTATCTTTATATTGTTGGCTTCCCATTGTTGTAATCTAACTTATTGGTTCAATCATTGTTATTTTATTAATAAACAATCAAGTATAATCAATACTTATATAATACAAAAATAAACTTGCCACCTCTCTTTTTTGGTACTTATTTAAAGGCACAAAATATTACTTCTGCCACACGCACATATGAAGAACCAATTAAATATATTTTACATAATATTTCGATCTTTATATTGTTGCCTTTCCATTGTTGTAATCTAACTTATTGTTTCAATAATTGTTATTTTATTAATAAACAATTAAGTATAGTCAACTACATACGTATATAATACAAAAATAATCGTGTCACCTCCATTTTTTGTACTTGTTTAAAGACGCAAAATATTACTTCTGCCACGCCCACATATGAAGAACCAATTATATATATTTCACATAATATTTCTATCTTTATATAGTTGTCTTTCCATTATTGTAATCTAATTTATTGTTTCAATCTTTGTTATTTTATAAATATACAATCAATTATAATCAACCACATACGTATACAATACTAAAATAACCGTGTCACCACTCTTTTTTGGTATTTCTTTAAAGGCACAAATAATTACTTATGCCACGCCCACATAAGAAGAACCAATTATGTATATTTTTCATAATATTTCATTCTTTTTATTGTTGTTTTTCATTGTTGTAATATAATTTATTGTTTCAATCATTTTTATTTTATTAATAAACAATAAAGTATAATCAACTACATACGTATATAATATAAATATAATCGTGTCATCTCTCTTTTCTGGTACTTGTTTAAAGGCACAAAATTTACTTCTGCTACGTCCACAAATGGAGGACCAATTATATATATTTTACATTGCTACCAATAATGTTGATGCTCTGACTGTCGCGACTAGCTTTTGACAGTGTAGAAGGCGTGCGGTCCAAATGTCCAGTTGTTCCGTAAACCAATGACTCACAGTCAACAAAAATAATTACGGGGGCGCCAGCTGACCTAACGGCTGACGTAAACCTACTCTCGAGTCGGCCAACAAACTCCAGAGTTGCCAGAATAGCCAGAATAAAAATGTGACTGAACCAAAATGTGCTTCGCGTAGCATACCGACGTAGCTATAACCAGGACTTCAGTAATGCAAACACACGTGGTTTCGATGGTCGACCATGGAATATCGTGGCGCGCGTAAAACAAAACCTGGAACAATTTTCCCAAAATTTCCGATAAGAAACTGAGTAAAGAAGAACTAACACGATGAAATTAAAGAGAAGAACAAATAGAAAGAAAATAAACTAAATATCACAATCGTTGTCCTTTATTCGCAATCCGAGTCGTCGACAAGTTCAGGATGAGGTTTTAAGTGATTCGTATTCCAAGTGCCACGAAGGATGTCGCCATCCAAGTTCTTGAGTTGATACGTGTCAGAAGACACTTTCCGATGAACCCGGAATGGTCCGACAAAGTATACTGAATGACTGATTTAACAAATTTAAAAAATTCCAATTTTCTAGTTAATGCAAGCAAAAATTTAAATAAACTTGACCAGTGCGATATGATGCCGAACTTTTTAACAATCCGAGGACCGAAAATACATATTCGCCTGGAGGGTGACGGACAAAAAAGGCTAAATAAAATAAATGACGCAAATAAAAATGCAGCCGCAACAACATAAAATTCCTATCTTTATATTGTTGTTTTACCATTGTTGTAATCTAATTTATTGTTTCAATCATTGTTATTTTATTAATAAACAATTAAGTTTAATCAACTAAATACGTATATAATACAAAAATAAAAGTGTCACTTCTTTTTTTTTGGTACTTGTTTAAAGGAATAAAATATTACTTCTGACACTCCCACATATGAATAACCAATTATATATATTTTACATAATATTTATACATATATATATATATATATATATATATATATATATATATATATATATATATATATATATATATATATATATATATATATATATATATATATATATATATATATATATATATATATATATATATATATATATTGTTGTCTTTCCATTGTTGTAATCTAATTTATTGTTTCAATCATTTTATTTTATTATTAAACAATCAAGTATAATCAAGTACATACGTATATAATACAAAAATAACCGTGTCACCTCTCTTTTTTGGTACTTGTATAAAGGAACAAAATTTACTTCTGCCACGTCCAAGTGAGCTATACTAGGCGTCTCAGTCTTAACGTTTGTATTTATCCAGGTCTACAAGCGTCCGTCTCGTCTCACCTCTCTTTTCTGGTACTTGTTTTAAGGCAGAAAATATTACTTCTGCCACGCCCACAAATAAAGGACCAATTATATATACTTTACATAATATATCTACCTTTATATTGTTCTTTCCGTTGTTGGTAACTAATTAATTGTTTTAATCATTGTTATTTTATTATTAAACAATCAAGTGTAATCAACTACATTAGTATATAATACAAAAATAAACGAGTCACCTCTCTTTTTTGGTACTTGTTTAAAGGCACAAAATATTACATCTACCACGTCCATATATGAAGAACAATTATATATATATTAGATAATATTTCTATCTTTATATTGTTGTTTTTACATTGTGGTAATATAACTTATTGTTTCAATCATTGTTATTTTATTAATAAACAATCAAGTATAATCAACTACATACGTATATAATATAAATATAACCGTGTCACCACTCTATTTTGGTAATTGTTTAAAAGGCACAAAATTTACTTCTGCCACGTCCAAGCGAGCAATCCTAGGCGTCTCAGTCGTAAATAAATAAATATATCATCACGCCTTCTACCCATTACTGGGTGTGGCACTCTGCTAAAGCAGATCTCGTTAAGTGATATATTTTGCGCGTGAAGTGCGGTTACCAGTCGTCAAATCACGGCCCCCAAACATGTTAGTGGTGGAGGAGCCACAGGGATATCTTTTTCAAATTAAGAAAATTTGCCGCCTGTGGGAATCGAACCAGGAACCTCAGGATCCACAGGCCGACTTCATACCACTCCATAGGCACAAAATTTACTTCTGCCACGTCCAAGTGAGCAATCCTAGGCGTCTCAGTCGTAACGTTTGTATTTTATCCAGGTCTACAAGCGACCGTCCCGTGTCACCTCTCTTTTCTGGTACTTGTTTAAAGGCACAAAATATTACTTTTGCCATGCCCACATATGAAGATCCAATTATATATATTTTACATAATATTTCATTCTTTATATTGTTGTTTTTCATTGTTGTAATATAATTTATTATTTCAATCAATGTTATTTTATTATTAAACAATCAAGTATAATCAACTACATACGTATATAATAAAAAAATAACCGTGTCACCTCTTTTTTTTTTTGTGCTTGTTTCAAGACAAAAATATTACTTCTGACACTCCCACATATAAATAACCAATTATATATATTTTACATAATATTTCTATCTTTATATTGTTGTCTTTCCATTATTGTAATCTAATTTATTGTTTTAATCATTGTTATTTTATTAATATACAATCAAGTGTAATCAAGTACATACGTATATAATACAAAATTAACCGTGTCCCCTTTCTTTTTTGATACTTGTTTAAAAGCACAAAATTTATTTCTGCCACGTCCAAGCGAGCAATCCTAGGCATCTCAGTCGTACCATTTGTGTATTTCTCCAGGTCTACCAGCGTCTGTCCAGTGTCAGCTCTCTTTTCTGGTACTTGTTTAAAGCCACAAAATATTACTTGTGCCACACCCACACATGAAGAACCAATTATATATATTTTACATAATATTCCTATCTTTATATTGTTGTTTTACCATTGGTGCAATCTAATTTATTGTTCCAATCATTGTTATTTTATTAATAAACAATCTAGTATAATCAACTACTTACGTATATAATATAAATATAACCGTGTCACCTCTCTTTTTTGGTACTTGTTTAATGGCACAAAATATTACTTCTGCCATGCCCCACATATGGACAACTACTTATATATATTTGACATAATATTTCTATCTTCATATTGTTGTCTTTCCAATGTTGTAAGCTAATTTATTGTTTCAATCATTGTTATTTTATTATTAACCAATCAAGTATAATCAACTACATGCGTATATAATATAAATATAACCGTGTCACCTCTCTTTTTTGGTACTTCTTTAATGGCACAAAATATTACTTCTGTCATGCCCACATATGGACAACTACTTATATATATTTGACATAATATTTCTATCTTCATATTGTTGCCTTTCCAATGTTGTAAGCTAATTTATTGTTTCAGTCATTGTTATTTTATTATCAAACAATCAAGTATAATCAACTGCATACGTAAATAATACAAAATTAACCGTGTCACCTCTCTTTTTTGTACTTGTTTAAAGGCAAAAAATTTACTTCTGCCACGTCCAAGTGAGCAATCCTAGGCGTCTCAGTCGTAACATTTGTGTTTTTCTGCAGGTCTACAAGCGTCCGTCCCGCATCACCTCTCTTTACTAGTACTTGTTTAAAGGCACAAAATATTACTTCAGCCACTCTCACATATGAATAACCAATTATATATATTTTACATAATATTTCTATCTTTATATTGTTGTCTTTCCATTGTTGTAATCTAATTTATTGTTTCAATCATTGTTATTTTATTAGTAAACAATCAAGTATAGTCAACTTCATACGTATATAATACAAAAATAACCGTATCGCCTCTTTTTTTGGTACTTGTTTAAAGACAAAAAATATTACGTCTGACACTCCCACATATGAATAACCAATTATATATATTTTACATAATATTTCTATCTTTATATTATTGTCTTTCCATTGTTGTAATCTAATTTATTGTTTTAATCATTGTTATTTTATTAATAATCAATCAAGTCTAATCAACTACATATGTATATAATACAAAAATAATAATGTCACCTCTTTTTTTTGGTACTTGTTTAAAGACACAAAATATTATTTCTGACACTCCCACATATGAATGACCAATTATATATATTTTACATAATATTTCTACCTATATATTGTTGTCTTTCCATTGTTGTAATCTAATTTATTGTTTCAATCATTGTTATTTATTAATAAACAATCAAGTATAATCAACTACATACGTATATAATTTAAAAATAACCGCGTCACCTCTCTGTTTTGGTACTGGTTTAAAGGCACAAAATATTACTTATGCCACACCAACATATAAAGAACCAATTATATATATTTTACATAATATTTCTATCTTTATATTGTTGTCTTTCCATTGTTGTAATCTAATTTATTGTTTCAATCATTGTTATTTTATTAATCAACAATCAAGTATAATCAACTACATACGTACATAATACAAAAATAACCGTGTCACCTCTCTTTTTTGGTACTTGTTTAAAGGCACAAAATATTACTTCTGCCACACCAACATATGAAGAACCAATTATATATATTTTACATAATATTTCTAACTTTATATTGTTGTCGTTCCATTGTTGTAATCTAATTTATTGTTTCAATCAATGTTATTTTATTAATCAACAATCAAGTATACTCAACTACATACGTATATAATACAAAAATAAACGTGTCATCTCTCTTTTTTGGTACTTGTTTAAAGGCACAAAATATTACTTATGCCACGCCCACATACGATATAACAAATTTTAATAAAACAAAATTGACTTTTTCTCTTTCATCTTGAATATTCTCTATAGTTGGTCTTGCTGGTTGTATTTTATTTGTTAATATTGAGTCTCCTTTCGATCTTGATTTATATCCAAATAGTAGTTCGCTGTGTGTTTTGCCAGTGCTTTTGCTATATGTGTTATTCATGCCGAATTGTATCTTTTGCACACAGGATTGTAAACAACACGAAATGTACTTTTCGATGTATGTTTTCATTTTCGGGAACTAATAGGTTTCGCAAAGCTTTTTAAATGTTTTCTCAATAGAGAAATGTCCCATTTCGTCATGTGCCGTTCGTACAATTTGTGAACGCATTCCTTTCGGTACTACCCACTGTATACCGCGCGGTGTTATTCTGAAAACTCGTCCGTCACGTAGCGCGTAATTTTTATAAATATTTTTCTCGTAATCAGTTGTTAATGGTTTTGTTAATATGTTATGGATTTCACTAATCTTTTCATCCGTTACTTGTGCAGACAATTTTAAAGTTACTAACTAAATAACTTAAATTAGGGCGAACATATTAAAATGAAAAAAATAAATTAAGAAGCTAAATTTGCAAAAAACATGAAACTAAGTTATATGTTCGCCCTAATGAGTCTGCTAGTCGACTGAAGAAAATAAAAAATATAATACAAATCTAAATTTAATTTAAGTTATTTAGTTAGTAACATTAAAATTGTTGTTTTTTGATTATTTCAACGCTTGGTAAGTTGTATTGTTTGTTTTTGACTAACAATTTATGATTGTAATTTAATTATTTTATTAATAGACCTGAAGATGGCCATAACCTTGGCCGAAACGTCGGTTATTATTTCATGAATAAAATAACTACATCTTTAAGCCGTTTGTCCATTATTACCTCTCCAAATTTGCTTTCGGCTTACTAAAATTTTACAATGTTTCAATAATTATTATTTTATTAATAAACAATCAAGTATAATCAACTACATACATATATAATACAAAAATAACCGTGTCACGACTCTTTTTTGTTACTTGATTAAAAGCAAAAAACATTACTTCTGCCACGCCCACATATGAAGAACCAATCATATATTTTTTACATAATATTTCATTCTTCATATTGTTGTCTTTCCATTGCTGTAATCTAATTTATTGTTTCAATGATTGCTATTTTATTAATAAACAATCAAATATAATCAACTACATACGTATATAATACAAAAATAACCGTGTCACCCCTCTTTTTTGTTACTTGTTTAAAGGCACAAAATATTACTTCTGCCACGCCCACATATGAAGGACCAATTATATAAGTTTTACATAATATTTCTATCTTTATATTGTTATCTTTCTATTGTTGTAATCTAATTTATTGTTTCAATCATTGTTATTTTATTAATAAACAATCAAGTATAATCAAGTACATACGTATATAATTTAAAAATAACCGTCTCACCTCTTTTTTGGTACTTGTTTAAAGACACAAAATATAACTTATGCCACGCCCACAAATGAAGAACCAATTATATATATTTTACATAATATTTCATTCTTTATATTGTTGTAATCTAATTTATTGTTTTAATCATTCTTATTTTATTAATAATCAATCAAGTATAATCAACTACATACGTATGTAATACAAAAATAACCATGTCACCTCTCTTTTTTGGTACTTGTTTAAAAGCACAAAATAGTACTTCTGCCACGCCCACATATGAAGAACCAATGATATATATTTTATATAATATTTCGTTCTTTATATTGTTGTTCTTCATTGATGTAATCTAATTTATTGTTTCAATCATTGTTATTTTATTAATAAACAATCAAGTATAATCAACTACATACGTATATAATACAAAAATAATCGTGTCACCTCTCTTTTTTGGTACTTGTTAAAAGGCACAAAATATTACTTCTGCCACGCCCACATATGAAGAACTAATTATATATATTTTACATAGTATTTCTATCTATATATTGTTGTCTTTCCATTGTTGTAATCTAATTTATTGTTTCAATCATTGTTATTTTATTAATAAACAATCAATTATAATCAAGTATAAACGTATATAATACAAAAATAACCGTGTCACCTCTCTTCTTTGTTACTTGTTTAAAGGCACAAAATAGTACTTGTGCCACGCCCACATATGAAGGACCAATTATATATATTTTACATAATATTTATATCTATATATTGTTTTCTTTCCACTGTTGTAATCTAATTTATTGTTTCAATCATTGTTATTTATTAATAAACAATCAAGTTTAATCAACTACATACGTACATAATAAAAAAAAAACCGAGTCACCTCTCTTTTTTGTACTTGTTTAAAGACACAAAATATTACTTCTACCACGCCCACATATGAAGAACCAAGTATATATATATTTTACATAATGTTTCTATCTACATATTGTTGTCTTTCCATTGTTGTAAACTAATTTATTGTTTCAATCATTGTTATTTTATTAATAAACAATCAAGTATAAACATACGTATCAAATACAAAAATAACCGTGTCACGTCTCTTTTTTAGTAATTGTTTAAAGGCCCAAAATATTACTTCTGCCACGCCCACATTGAAGAACCAATTATATATATTTGACATAATATTTCTATCTATATATTATTGTCTTTCCATTGTTGTAATCTAATTAATTGTTTCACTTATTTTTATTTTACTAATAAACAATCAAGTATCATCAACTACATACGAATATAATACAAAAGTAACAGTGTCACCTCGCTTTTTTGGTACTTGCTTAAAGGCACAAAATATTACTTCTGCCACGCCCACATATAAAGAACAAATTATATATATTTTACATAATATATCTATCTTTGTATTGTTGTTTTTCCATTGTTGTAATCTAATTTATTGTTGAATTCTCTGTTATTTTGTTAATATATAATCAATTATAGTCAACTACATACGTATATAATACAAAAATAACCGTATCACCTCCCTTTTCTGGTACTTGTTTAAAGGCACAAATTATTATTTCTACCACGTCCAAGCGAGCAATCCTAGGCGTTTTAGGCGTAACGTTTGTGTTTTCTCCAGGTGTACCAGCGTCCGTCCCGTGTCACCTCTCTTTTCTGCTACTTGTTTAAAGGCACAAAATATTACTTCTGCCACGCCCAGATATGAAGAACCAATTATATATATTTTACATAATATTTCATTCTTTATATTGTCGTCTTATCAGTGTTGTAATCTAATTTGTTGTTTCAATCATTGTTATTTTATTAATAAACAATGAAGTATAATCAACTACATAAGTATATAATACAAAACTAACCCTTTTTTGGTACTTGTTTAAAGTCACAAAATATTACTTCTGCCACGCCCATATATGACGAACCAAATATATATATTTTTCATAATTTTTCTATCTTTATATAGTTGACTTTCCATTGTTGTAATCTAATTTATTGTTTCAATTATTGTTATTTTATAAAAAACAATAAATTATAATCAACTACATACGTATATAATAAGAAATAACCGTGGCACCTCTCTTTTTTGGTACTTGTTTAAAGGCACAAAATATTACTTCAGCCACGCCCACATTTGGAGTACCAATTACATGTATTTTACATAATATTTCTATCTTCATATTCTTGTCTTTCAATTGTTGTACATACATACATACATATCTTCACGCTATATCCCAACAAATGGGGTACGAACCCTAAAATCACTCATAAAACATTCACTCATCACACCCATCAAACAACCAGCCATCACCAAACATTTTAATCCAAACACACCACCCTCACTTCAACCACATTTATAGATCACTCCATATAAACTCATTCATTTATTACACTCGAAAACATTATCACACAACAAACCTTCAATCACATCATTCCTATTCACTTACCATTCATTTTCCTTCCTCAACGTACATTACATATGCATAAAAAAATCTCAAATTACTCACGTTTACTCCTAACAACGAATCTAATAACGAAACTAACAACGAATCTACAAGATTAGAAAAGATGAAAGCGATAGTCTACACTTGTATATGAAAGAAAAGACCACACAATGCAGTCACTGAAAATTAAACAAAAAGATAAGAAACGAAGGGAGAGTCGCCCTGCGCATGTTTTTGAAAGTGAATTTCACACAAATTGCAGTTAAACACTCTACGTAATAACTGAAAACGAATTAAAAGATAAGAAAGGAAGGGAGTGTCGCTCTACGCTTGTTTTTGGAAGTGAATTCCACACAATTGCAGTTAAACACTCAATGTAAGATCAGAAAACGAATAAAAAAGATAAGAAACGAAGGGAGTGTCGTCCCTGAGCTTGTTTTTGAAAATGAATTTCACACAATTACAGGTAAACACTCTAATGAAATTACTAAACAACGAAACTAAAATCTAAAACCTTGCGCTTTTCTGAAATCATCAGATTCATTCCGCAATTAATCTTCGCCAAACGTTCCTATCCTGACACACAACTTTTGCTTCATCCACATTCATAATTCCTTTCATACAAGCATGTTTGTTCCTCGTACTCGGAAACTTTCGTTCACGCAACAATTTTTCTATCATATTCATCCACTTATTCATAGGTCGCCCACGCAATCGTTCACCTTCAATTTCACCAACATATACCTGTTTCACTAATCTCTCATTCGACATACGTTCAACATGCCCAAACCATCTCAACTGACTTATACCTACTTTTCTAACTACATTCTTCTCAATTTCACACTCATCATACACCAATGTATTCCGGACACGATCTCTTCTAGTATAACCACACACACCCCGCAAATACCTCATTTCCACAGCAGTTATACGACGTTCATGTTTCTTCATCCACACCCAACATTCACTACCATACATCAATGAAGGCACTAAAACACCATTATACACACTCAATCGAGCATCTCTGGATACATTCACATTTCGAGCAAAGGTTCCCAGAGCGCCCAATACCTTGCAACCCGCAGATACTCTTCTTTCAATCTCACAATCAATACGTCCATCCCTCGAAAACACATTACCCAAATATAAAAACTCATTCACTTGACCCAATCTCACACCATTCACCGAAACATTGCAGTCGGTCACCAAATCACTCTTCTCAAACACTAACACTTTACATTTATCAACATTTAATAACAGATTTAAACCTTTTCCTACTTCATTTATACTTAGAATCATTCTTCTCAATTGCTCTTCAGATTCACCCATAACAACAACATCATCCGCATACGCTAACGCAGGCACTACACTACCACCAATATGTACACCATCCACCCCATTCAACGCCGTTCGTAACAACACATCCATATACAAATTAAACAGCCACGGAGACATCCCACAACCTTGTCTCACACCAATATCTATACAAAACCAATCACTCAATCTACCATCAACTCTCACCGCAGTCTCGCTACCTTCATACAACGCACGTATTGCCCCCAACAAATTCCCGTTTATACCGTACTGTAGAAGTACATCCCACAAAGTCTCGCGATGAACACTATCATATGCTTTTTTAAGATCGAGAAAGCCACAAAACACCTTTTTGTTCTTAGCAAGTGACTTCTCAACAATCATACAAAGATAAAATAATTGATCCACACACCCTCTCTCAGGCAAAAAACCACCTTGCATATCATTTATCTTGGAAATGGTTAAGGTTCGTACCTTATGAATAAGAATCTTCCCGTACAACTTCCCTACCACACTCAGCAAACTTATCGCACGGAAATTAGTACATTCACTCGAACTACCTTTGCCTTTAAATAAAGGACAAATGACAGCACGTTTCCAATCATCAGGAGCCACACACCGTTTTAAACAAAATCTAAACAAATAAACTAATCAGTCAAATAACCTCTCACCTCCATATTTCAACATCTCATTCGATATACCATCCAAACCAGGAGCCTTACCATTCTTCAGACGCATCAATGCAAAACTAACATCACTCTCATCTATATCCCAATCATCACCACTAACATTTTCTCTAACATTTTCACTACTACCATTCCCTCCATTTATGCTACCATATAAAGCCCTAAAATACTCACACCATCTATTCCTAACATCTGACTCATTCCACAATAACTCACCATCAGCACTTTTAATCGCTTTCACTGCCTTTAAATTACCACCTCTCAATCTCTTCACACTCAACCAAAACATTCTTTTATTCATACTAAAATCATTTGTCAATCTTTCACTCATCAAGTCATCAAAACGTGCCTTACTTTCTCTCACTACTCTCTTAACACATTTATTTAACCTCTTGTATTCCAGCAAGCATTCATCACGTAAACTTCCAGGCACATCTTTTACATTTAGAAAACGCAAATATGCTCTCTTTTTCTCCTCAATCGCCTCTTTTACTTCATCATTCCACCATGCATTCTTTGGACAAGAGCCTAATCTACATTCACCACAAACTTATTTTGCACAATTAAGAACTGTATCCTTAAATTTCAACCAAACATCATTTATGCTGCATTCAAAATTAAGCTCACATACAGGCAAATATTCATTAATTTTCTCAACAAACCTATCTCTAACATCCTCATTCTGCAGTACACTGGATTTCACACGAAACATTTTTTCGGTACCTTTCACCCTCATCCGCCAACATTTATCCAGACGTATACGCGATACCACCAAATAATGGTCATTCGTACCCAATTCAGCACCACGCTTCACACGCGTATCTATAACTAAACTTCTCAATCGTTCATCGTACAAAATAAAATCAATTACACTTCGTCTATTCTCACGCATATTCTCCCATGTATACAAATGAGCTAATTTATGTTTAAAAACAGAGTTGGAAACAAAGAGATTACGCTCCAAACAGAAAGATACTATTTTCCTACCATTTTCATTCTCTCTCACATCACCAAACTTAACCAAAACATTTCCAGACATGCTTCTCTTTACTCCCACCCAACCATTTAAATCACCACATACGATAACTTTCTCACCTGGATCACACAAATCAGTCACACTATCTAACAAATTCCAAAACCGATCTTTTTCGAGATCATTTTCAGATTCAGTTGGGCCATAAACTGACACAACGAAGATTCTATGAAAGCCTACCTTTAATCTCAGCCAAAGAATTCTAGATGAAATACAGTCATAATCCCTTACAAACGGTTTCATTCTTTCACTAACAAGCACACCTACTCCATGCTTTGCACGTTCATTCTCAGCTACACCCGACCACAAGCAAAAAATTCCATCCACCTCTTCCTCACTACAGCCTTTACTCTTAGTCTCACTTACACACAAAACATCTACATTATACACACGCATCGCATTCATCAATTCAATTTCTTTCCCAGTTATACCACGAACATTCCATATACCAAACTTACATTCATCAAATTTTTCCCATTTATTCCTCATTTAAACAAAAGATAGTAAAAGAAGGGTTCTCTCGGTAATAGGGTAGAAGTTAAGGTAGCTTACCAAACTTATCCTTAACTATAAAGGAAAATAGAAAAAAAAAAGAAATAAATAAATTACATTGACACCTGTCAACCGTCAATCATACAAGAACAAAACATAACTTAGCGTTTCTAAGTACGTAACTAATATAAACAAATAACGAAATGAAAAGAAAATATACTACAAAAATCTAAATTATTATAAAAAGAAAAGATAACACTTATCTTAGTAAAATGATATGTTAGCAGTCCGGTGGCAAACAGTCTATATAAATTCAACTCCAAATAACCAGTCAAAAGACGAAATGAAACACAAATTTGACGGACGAGTGTTGTTTATTCTGTTGCTAACCAAATAATTGTTGTAGTCTAATTTATTGTTTCAATCATTGTTATTTTATTAATAAACAATCAAGTATAATCAACTACGTACGTATATAATACAAAAATAACCGTGTCACCTCTCTGTTTTGGTACTTGTTTAAAGGCACAAAATATTACTTCTGCCACGCCCAAATATGAAGAACCAATTATATATTTTTTAAATAATATTTCTATGTTTATATTGTTGTCTTTCCATTGTTGTAATCTAATTTATTGTTTTAATCATTGTTATTTTATTAATAAACAATGAAGTATAATCAACTACATACGTATATAATACAAAACTAACCGTGTCACCTCTCTTTTTTGGTACTTGTTTAAAGTCACAAAATATTACTTCTGCCACGCCCATATATGACGAACCAAATATATATATTTTTCATAATTTTTCAATCTTTATATTGTTGTCTTTCTATTGTTGTAATCTAATTTATTGTTTCAATCATTGGTTTTTGATTAATAAACAATCAAGTATAATCAAGTACGTACGTATATTATAGAAAAATAACCGTGTCACCTCTCTGTTTTGGTACTTGTTTAAAGGCACAAAATATTACTTCTGCTACGCCCACATATGAAGAAACAATTATATATATTTTAAATAATACTTCTATCTTTATATTGTTGTCTTTCCATTGTTGTAATCTAATTTATTGTTGCAATCACTGTTATTTTATTAATAAACAATCAATTATAGGCAACTACATACGTATATAATAAAAAAATAATCGTGTCTCCTCTCTTTTTTGGTACTAGATTAAAGGCACAAAATATTACTTCTGCTACGCCCACATATGAAGAAACAATTATATATATTTTACATAATATTTCTATCTTTATATTGTTGTCTTTCCATTGTTGTAATCTCTTTTATTGTTGCAATCACTGTTATATTATTAATAAACAATCAATTATAGTCAACTACATACATATATAATACAAAAATAATCGTGTCACCTCTCTTTTTTGGTGCTTGTTTTAAGGCACCTAGTAATAATTAGATAGAAGTTCAGATATAATTAATAACTAAACAAATTAGATTAAGTAAGATATAGGTTATAATAATTAGAGGTGAGGGTATTAGATTAAGCGAAAGAACCAAGTAAATGAAAACTGCAGAGATAGGAACCGGCAGTGAAGATAGCAAAAGAAGGAGAAGCGAAGACGAGAAAGATAACATTTTTAAGCGAAGTAAAAGAACACAAAGGTACCAATTACATATATTTTAAATAATATTTCTATCTTCATATTCTTGTCTTTCCATTGTTGTAATCTAATTTATTGTTTCAATCATTGTTATTTTATTAATAAACAATCAAATATAATCAACTACATACGTACATAATACAAAAATAAACGTGTCACCTCCCTTTTTTGGTACTCGTTTAAAGGCACAAATTATTATTTCTGCCACGTCCAAGCGATCAATCCTAGGCGTCGCAGTCGTAACGTTTGTGTTTTTCTCCAGGTCTACCAGCGCCCGTTCCGTGTCACCTCTCTTTTCTGGTTGTTTAAAGGCAAAAAATATTACTTCTGCTACGCCCACATTTGAAGAACCACTTATATATATATATATATATATATATATATATATATATATATATATATATATATATATATATATATATATATATATATATATATATATATATATATATATATATATTTTCATAATATTTCTATCTTCATACTATTGTCTTTGCATTGTTGTAATCTAATTTTTTGTTTCAATCAATGTTATTTTATTAATATACAATCAAGTATAATCAACTACATACGTATATAAAACAAAAATAACCGTGTCACCTCTATTTTTTGGTACTTGTTTAAATTCACAAAATATTACTTCTGCCACGCCCATATATGAAGAACTAAATATATATATTTTACATAATATTTCTATCTTTATATTGTTGTCTATGCATTGTTGTAATCTAATTTATTGTTTCAATGATTGTTATTTTTTTAATAAACAATCAAACATAATCAACTACATACGTATATAATACAAAAATAACCGTGTCACCTCTCTTGTTTGGGACTTGTTTAAAGGCATAAAATATTACTTCTGCCACGCCCACATATGAAGAACCAATTATATATCTTTTACATTATATTTCTATCTTTATATTGTTGTCTTTCCATTGTTGTACTCTAATTTATTGTTTCAATCATTGTTATTTTATTAATAAACAATCAAGTATAATCAACTACATACGTATATAATACAAAAATAACTGTGTCACCACCCTTTTCTGGTACTTGTTTAAAGGCACAAAATATTGCTTCTGCCACGCCCACATATGAAGAATCAATTATATATATATTTTACATAATATTTCTATCTATATATTGTTGTCCTTCCACTGTTGTAATCTAATTTATTGTTTCAATCTTTGTTATTTTATTAATAAACAATCAAGTATAATCAACTACATACATCTATAATACAAAAATAACCATGTCACCTCTCTTTTTTGGTACTTGTTTAAAGTCACAAAATATTACTTCTACCACGCCCTCATTTGAAGAACCAATTATATATATTTTACGTAATATTTCTATCTTTATATTGTTGTCGTTCCATTGTTGTAATCTAATTTATTGTTTCAATCATTGTTATTTTATTAATAAACAATCAAGTATAATCAACTACATACGTATATAATACAAAAATAACTGTGCCACCACCCTTTTTTGGTACTTGTTTAAAGGCACAAAATATTACTTCAGCCATGCCCACATATGATGAACCAATTATATATATTTTCATAATAATTCTATCTTTAAATTGTTGTCTTTCCATTGTTGTAATCTAATTTACTGTTTCAATTATTGTTATTTTATTAATAAACAATCAAATATAATCAACTACATACGTATATAATACAAAAATAACCGTGTGTTACGTTCCAATTTGCTCCTTTAGACCTTTTTGTCATATTCCTTAGCCCTTTAACCTAAAAATATAATTTAGTCGGTTGTAATTTTGTTAGTAAATATTTCGGTTAACAGATACTTACATAGATTTTTATTTTTCATCGTCTCATTAAATAAAAGTGTATTTATTCTTATATTTAACTATTTTCCTTTTGTTATTAGTTTTGTCAAATCGTTTGTTGACAGTAGTTCATTAGTAGCGTTAGTTTACGATTTTGACGCTGGTGCGCGGTTTGGTTCAAAACTATAATGGCGCTATAATAGTTTACGTTTTGATAAATAATTTAATTTATATTTTGTTCTCCTTATCCCCTACTTTACTTTTCCCAGATTGTAGTTCGTACCAAAATCCTTCGTTACGTATTTTCTTCGCTTTAATTTCTTTCCTTCATTCTCGTTTTTCATCGTTTCGTCGGAACATCGCAATAAAGATTCATGTGTGGAGATCCTTGGATCATCGCTGCATTAAGAACAATTCAATTAGTAAAATTCGAGAACTGACTGGAGTAATTTATTTAGCTATTTTTTTGAACGGTCATTGTGAAAGTAGATTTGAAGTTGGAGAGTTAAGTTTATTTATGAAAATTGATTTTACGATTGTTGTGCGATTTAGTGTAAAATTATTACCATTTATTGGGATTTAAAATAGCTTGACGTTGTGAATATTGTATATTCGTCGGACTAGGTCCGGATTAAATTCCAACCGAGAATTGAATTTTTACTATCCACGTAAAAGCCGCCCAAGAACTAAGGTAATTGCTAAAGTATTTCTACCCTTTTTGTTTGTTAAAGTCAGTTTCTAATGCAGTGGCGTCCCGTCTCTATACATGATCCTAATTGCGATATTCTTTTTCAGGCTTTTTCTTTTTGATTTTTCTTGTTTTCGAATTTCGATTGTCGAGTTTCGTATTTGGTTGATTTCCGATCAATTTCTACGTCGGTGCGTCTACGTTTTATTGTTGTTGGCACTGGTTTCGCCGATTAGTTGAACGGCAAAAAAGTGCAAACTCACGCTCCGTGAAGCAAGTTCGAGTGACGTCACGGTGTTGGTCCGTCTCTCGGAGCTGAGTAGCCGCCATCTTGAAGCGTGGCCGTGAGGCGAGAAACATCGGAGCCGCTCGTGCACTTCCGCCCATCTTGCCGACTCTGTCCTGTGGACGCAGTGTTTCGCTGTCGCATGCGGAGGAAGACACAGCTAAGATTTTTGTTTTATTTATCTGTTTATTATTTTGTTATTTGACGAGTTATTTGGTTAATATTTTAGTATTCTGTAAATTTACCGCATTTGTAAAATCCGGTCAAGTGCATTTTTGCCTTATTCAATTTAGCTTATTTTATTTTTTTATTCAATTATTTAATTTTGAACTTCACACTAGTGGTGTGTGGCTAGTGAGTCACGATAGCTTGTAGGATCTGCGCTTTTATTTCAACTAGGTGTTCGTCCTCGCGACTGTTGGTACCAGCACACCGCGTGCGTCGATTTGCGCCACTGTTTTAATATTTAAGGATTTGTTTCTACCTCGCGGTCCTGAAGTTTACCTTGAACACAGCGACCCACGGCTTTTTTTTTTCTTAGTTCACTTTTGATAAATTGGCAGCCCTTTTTATAGCTTATTCTCTCTTGATTGGATTTATAATTTATTTTTTTTTGTCATATTTACTTTAATCTTTATTGGAATATAACCCGTCAATTATCTGTTAATTACATCGTGTTTATTTGTTTACGCCTCCTCGATAATCTATCCTGGTGTTTGCACATTATCGCTTATTACCGTTTTACTTATCAACCTTCACAATTAGGCGGTTGGATGAGAGAGCTTTCCCAATTGTGTGGCGCCCTCATTTTCCGAATTAGAACCACCCCCCTCTCCACTGAGAGCCCGCCCCTCATCCTCACGGTAAGGAAAAACCGTGATATAGTCACGTTTACTGTTTGTTATTATTATAACCCCCGAGCGGTACGTGATAAATTGACACCCTGTCGTGGGGCATTGTTTTGCGTTGTTTCATATATTGTTGCAGTTTTCGTTGTACATAGTTGTGCATTTGTTTTGCACATTATTACATTGTTGCGCATTGCGTTGCATTGTTTTGTTTATTTTGATTACAAGAAAGAGTCTTACAGTCTCTTTCTCCTTTTTTGTAAAATTTTTCTTTTCTTCTTACTTCTTATTTTGAGATGGATCCGCGCATCGATCCCAATCGATTACTTTCCGACGAGTTATCGTATGAGTTGCTCTTGCGAGGATGCCCACATTCCGGAACTGTTGTGGAGAAACGCACAAAGCTTCGAGACCTTTTGCGAAAGGAACGTTCAGGCGACGCAATTGCGCAGTTAGAGTTGCCATTACTTCCAGCATCTGAATTACGAATTTGCAATGAAAAATTATTAGAGTTAGAAAATATGGTCAGTAAATTTAATGTTGAAAATTACCAGAACGAGTATGAGAGATTAGGCAGTAGACTTATGCATGTGAGCCAGCGACTATCTCGTATTAGTACTGACAAAGACAGTAAGGCTTCGTACGACATTCTGCGTACGAAATGTGATGTTCTTTTGCGACAAATTAAATCAGAATTTTCGGCTAAAGCTTCAGCAGTTTTGTTAGCGGAACACGAGACATCGTTGTCAGAAGATAAGCAACCGGAATCAGACGAGTTTGGAGATGGTAATTTTGAGAGTGATGCAGTTCCAGAAGCAACCTGTAGTCCAGGTCGTGTTGTATCAGATTTCGAAAGACGATTGACTCTAGCGGTAGAAGATATTTCGGCAAATCTACATGTAACTGGTAGATCAGATCATACTTCAGGTGCCATCCATAAATGGAATCTAAAATATAATGGAGATGCAGGTTTATCAAGTTTTCTTGTGCGTATTGAGGAATTAAGACAGGCGCGAAACGTAAGTAAAGCACAATTATTTTTGTCAGCGGTAGAATTATTTACAGGCCCAGCTTTAACTTGGTTTCGATCTAAAAATGATACATTTACTTCGTGGGACGATTTAATCTCAGCATTGCGACGTACTTTTCTGCCATGCGATTACGAATTTGAGTTATGGGACGAAATTCGTCATAGAACCCAAGGTAGCGACGAAAGAGTTGCCGTGTTCATAGCCAACATGCAAGGACTCTTAAACAGACTATCACATCCACCAAGCGAACAGGAAAGAGTAACTTTGATTCGACGTAACCTCCAACCGTATCTTCAGTTACATCTTGGGAAAGAACTGTTGCGCTCTGTGAATGAAGTAGACGAATTATGTTGTCAGTTGGAAGCTATTCACTTACGTACTCAACGTTTTAGAAATCCGCCAGCTGCTAATCTCGCATTGGAACCCGATTTAGCGTATCACCGTCCACGATCCACATCACGAGCTTTCACAACACACACCCACTCTGCGAGTGTCGATGCTACCGATTCACATGCAGCAGAATCAGCAACTAGGAACCGATTTAATTGTTGGAATTGTCAGACTCCAGGACATCGTGCAGCCAACTGTACCGCTCCTAAACGTATCCATTGCTTCAGATGCGGGAAACCAGACGTGACGATAAGGAATTGTCCTGCGTGTTCGGGAAACGGTCCCAGGAGACGTTAAATTGTCGCGTTGCGTCTCCTCGCCCAATTTCATCATTTATTGCGACCACATCAACCTCACATACTTCCGTTAACTACATGACAAACAAGACCGCCATGTTGGACTATCTTCTGTCTCATTTGGGGAATGATGAACGACCTTACTTAGAATTTGCGATTTTTGTATATAAATTTTTGGGTTTGTTAGATTCGGGAGCATCTCGCTCCATTATTGGCAGTAAAGGTTGGGAAATCATTCGGAAGTTAGGTATTACGTTAAAAGATACTGATAATCCTCAATGTAAAGTTGCGAATGGTAGTTTTTGCTCGAGTATAGGTTCAGTTCTTTTGCCTGTGAGCCTTATGGGTAAGGTTAAATTAATAAATTTCTTGGTAGTGCCCGAAATATCTAGCGTTTTTATTCTCGGGATGGATTTCTGGTGCACTATGGATATTATACCTGATTTTAGAAGAGATGAATGGAAGTTTGCGCCGGAAATGCATATTGGTTTATCTTCAGTTTTATTATCACACAGCGAACTTACCTCTTTTGAACAACAAAAGTTAGATTCGTTTTTGAGCAATAATTTTTCTCGTATGAAATCGTCATTGGGCTGTACTACGTTAGTAGAGCATGAAATCAAGCTGGTATCGGATGTTCCCATCAAGCAGCGCTACTATCCAGTGTCACCAGTCATGCAGCAGCATATTGACAAAGAGCTCGACACAATGCTCGCAGATGGAATCATCGAACCTTCCAACAGCCCATGGTCATCGCCAATTTTAATGGTGGCTAAGAAAGATGGAGGATTTAGATTTTGTGTCGACTTTAGAAAAATTAATCAGGCTACGACAAAGGATGCTTACCCCATTCCTTACGTGTCTGCGATTTTGGATCGTTTGCGAGGCGCAAAATATCTTAGTTCACTAGACATTAAGTCTGCATATTGGCAAATTCCCATGGCGGAATCCAGTAAGCCATATACAGCATTTACGATTCCTGGTAGAGGGCTGTATCATTTTCGACGCATGCCTTTTGGTCTTACTAACGCCCCTGCTACTTGGCAGCGCTTGATTGACCGTGTTTTAGGAGCAGATTTGGAGCCACACGTCTTCGTTTACTTGGACGATATTATCGTTGTCTCAGAAACGTTGGCCCAACATCTGGATATCTTGAAAAAGATTTTTGATCGGTTAATTTCGGCTGGGTTGACGTTAAGTACCGACAAATGCAAGTTTTGTAGGCCAGAACTACAGTACCTTGGATATATCGTCAATAAACAAGGTCTACAGGTAGATCCCGGAAAAATCAAGGCAATCTTGGACATTCCCACTCCCAAATCTGTTGCTGATGTTCGTCGTTTCCTCGGCATGGCTTCCTGGTATCGGAGGTTCGTGCAAAATTTTTCGAGCCTGCTGAGAAAACACAAGAAATGGATGTGGGATGATTCGTGTCAAAAAGCATTTGATAACTTAAAGGAGTATTTAGTATCGTCACCTATCCTTAATTGTCCTGATTTTTCGCGTCCTTTCACTGTGCAAACTGATGCGAGTGCGTATGGGCTTGGTGCTGTTTTAACGCAAGTATATCCTGAAGGTGAGAAAGTAGTTTGCTTTCTGAGTCGCTCACTCACTAAGCAGGAACGCAATTATAGCACGACCGAGCGAGAGTGTCTTGCGGTCGTTTGGGCTCTTGAGAAGCTTCGGCCATATCTTGAAGGGACGGAATTTGACGTCATTACGGACCACCACTCGCTTATTTGGTTGAATAATTTGAAGGATCCGTCGGGTCGTCTTTGTAGATGGGCTGTGAAACTACAACAGCATAAGTTCAAAATTCTACACAGGAAAGGCAAGGAACATTTGGTGTCTGACTGTCTTTCCAGATCAGTACCTCCTATCGACGGTGTCTTACTTGCTCCTCTCGAGGCATCAGCTGTCTTGGATCCGTGGTATAATAGGATGCGTGACCGTGTTGTTCTTCAGCCACGCAGGTTTTCTTCCTGGAGAATTCAAGACAACGTACTCTACAAATATGTACGCTCTCCCACTCCAGACCTGAGTGACGACTTAGAGAGGTGGAAGCGCGTCATTCCGCGAGAACAACGACGCGAGGTTTTGCACTCAGCTCACGACACACCTACTTCCGGTCACCCAGGGATCACCAAGATGTACCATCGGTTGCGTGCGCGGTATTATTGGCCGAAGATGAAGGCGGACGTGGTGACCTACGTCAACAAATGCGTGGTATGTGCGGAGCATAAAGTCGTTCAGAAACGTCCCCCAGGTTTGATGGGTTCCCGTCCTCGCGTTTTTCGACCCTTTCAACTCGTTAGCACCGACATTATTGGTCCACTCCCTGCAACGTCAAAAGGTTTTCGTTATATATTAGTAGTTTGCGATTATTTTAGCAAGTTTGTGCTTACGTTTCCTTTGCGCAGTGCTACGAGTCAGGCTGTCGTTCACAGTATTGAGAACGAGATGCTACTTCTTTTTGGTGTGCCCCAATACATTATCTGCGATAACGGAGTCCAGTTCCGCAGTGGAGACTTCCGGCAGATGTGCGAGAAATATGGCGTGCGTATCCTGTTCAACGCGCTGTACCACCCGCAGAATAACCCGACCGAAAGAGTGAACAGAGTAATCAAAACCATGTTGTCGTCCTACGTGAAGGACAATCAAAAGAAGTGGGATACATTTTTACCTTCTGTAAGTTGTGCGCTACGTACTTTAGTTCATGAAGTCACCGGCTTCACTCCGTATTTTGCAAACTTCGGTAGGGAGCAGATTTTGCTGGGATCTGACTACGCTGTGGATGCGGTAGATCAGGATGGTGCCATGAGGTCGACCGCACCGGAGTGACTGATCAAAAATCTGCTCAGTTGCTAAAAATTTACGTCGAAGTACGACAGCGCTTGGACCAGGCTCAAGCGAAAACCAGGGTTCACTATAATCTGCGACGTAGACCAGTCGACTACACTGTCGGACAGACTGTGTGGCGACGAAATTTTAAACTGTCCAATGCCGCCGCAAACTATGCTAGTAAACTCGCAGCAAAGTTCATCGGACCATTCAAGGTGCGCAAGAAAGTCTCACATTGCGTTTACGAGCTGGAGGATAAAGCTGGAAACTTACGTAGAACATGGCACGTGAAGGACTTGAAGGCTGGACCAGATAGAGACTTGAGCGATGTTGAGGATGCTGCTGATGGTGCTATGGATGATGTCGAGTTGAGTTGATTATGTATTTGAGTTTTCTTTTTCTTTCACTTCTTTTTTTTTGTTCTTACTAGTCTTTGTTAAATCGCTAGTTTATTTTCTTCTATTGTGAGTTTTAATTTCTTTGTAATTAAACCTCAAGGAAGTTAGGGAGGCATTTGTTACGTTCCAATTTGCTCCTTTAGACCTTTTGTCATATTCCTTAGCCCTTTAACCTAAAAATATAATTTAGTCGGTTGTAATTTTGTTAGTAAATATTTCGGTTAACAGATACTTACATAGATTTTTATTTTTCATCGTCTCATTAAATAAAAGTGTATTTATTCTTATATTTAACTATTTTCCTTTTGTTATTAGTTTTGTCAAATCGTTTGTTGACAGTAGTTCATTAGTAGCGTTAGTTTACGATTTTGACGCTGGTGCGCGGTTTGGTTCAAAACTATAATGGCGCGCTAATAGTTTACGTTTTGATAAATAATTTAATTTATATTTTGTTCTCCTTATCCCCTACTTTACTTTTCCCAGATTGTAGTTCGTACCAAAATCCTTCGTTACGTATTTTCTTCGCTTTAATTTCTTTCCTTCATTCTCGTTTTTCATCGTTTCGTCGGAACATCGCAATAAAGATTCATGTGTGGAGATCCTTGGATCGTCGCTGCATTAAGAACAATTCAATTAGTAAAATTCGAGAACTGACTGGAGTAATTTATTTAGCTATTTTTTTGAACGGTCATTGTGAAAGTAGATTTGAAGTTGGAGAGTTAAGTTTATTTATGAAAATTGATTTTACGATTGTTGTGCGATTTAGTGTAAAATTATTACCATTTATTGGGATTTAAAATAGCTTGACGTTGTGAATATTGTATATTCGTCGGACTAGGTCCGGATTAAATTCCAACCGAGAATTGAATTTTTACTATCCACGTAAAAGCCGCCCAAGAACTAAGGTAATTGCTAAAGTATTTCTACCCTTTTTGTTTGTTAAAGTCAGTTTCTAATGCAGTGGCGTCCCGTCTCTATACATGATCCTAATTGCGATATTCTTTTTCAGGCTTTTTCTTTTTGATTTTTCTTGTTTTCGAATTTCGATTGTCGAGTTTCGTATTTGGTTGATTTCCGATCAATTTCTACGTCGGTGCGTCTACGTTTTATTGTTGTTGGCACTGGTTTCGCCGATTAGTTGAACGGCAAAAAAGTGCAAACTCACGCTCCGTGAAGCAAGTTCGAGTGACGTCACGGTGTTGGTCCGTCTCTCGGAGCTGAGTAGCCGCCATCTTGAAGCGTGGCCGTGAGGCGAGAAACATCGGAGCCGCTCGTGCACTTCCGCCCATCTTGCCGACTCTGTCCTGTGGACGCAGTGTTTCGCTGTCGCATGCGGAGGAAGACACAGCTAAGATTTTTGTTTTATTTATCTGTTTATTATTTTGTTATTTGACGAGTTATTTGGTTAATATTTTAGTATTCTGTAAATTTACCGCATTTGTAAAATCCGGTCAAGTGCATTTTTGCCTTATTCAATTTAGCTTATTTTATTTTTTTATTCAATTATTTAATTTTGAACTTCACACTAGTGGTGTGTGGCTAGTGAGTCACGATAGCTTGTAGGATCTGCGCTTTTATTTCAACTAGGTGTTCGTCCTCGCGACTGTTGGTACCAGCACACCGCGTGCGTCGATTTGCGCCACTGTTTTAATATTTAAGGATTTGTTTCTACCTCGCGGTCCTGAAGTTTACCTTGAACACAGCGACCCACGGCTTTTTTTTTTCTTAGTTCACTTTTGATAAATTGGCAGCCCTTTTTATAGCTTATTCTCTCTTGATTGGATTTATAATTTTTTTTTTGGTCATATTTACTTTAATCTTTATTGGAATATAACCCGTCAATTATCTGTTAATCACATCGTGTTTATTTGTTTACGCCTCCTCGCTAATCTATCCTGGTGTTTGCACATTATCGCTTATTACCGTTTTACTTATCAACCTTCACAATTAGGCGGTTGGATGAGAGAGCTTTCCCAATTGTGTGGCGCCCTCATTTTCCGAATTAGAACCAGCCCCCTCTCCACTGAGAGCCGGCCCCTCATCCTCACGGTAAGGAAAAACCGTGATATAGTCACATTTACCGTTTGTTATTATTATAACCCCCGAGCGGTACGTGATACGTGTTACCTGCCTTCTTTGGTACTTGTTTGAAGGCGCAAAATATTACTTCAGCCACGTTCAAGCGAGCAATCCAAGACGTCTCAGTCGTATATAATACAAAAATAACCATGTCACCTCTCTTTTTTAATCCTTGTTTAAAGGCACAAAATATTACTTCTGCCACGCCCAAATATGAAGAACCAATTATATATATACACACACACACACAAATATATATATATATATATATATATATATATATATATATATATATATATATATATATATATATATATATTCATGTATAGAGACGGGACGCCACTGCATTAGAAATTGACTTTAACAAACAAAAAGGGTAGAAATACTTTAGCAATTACCTTAGTTCTTGGGCGGCTTTTACGTGGATAGTAAAAATTCAATTCTCGGTTGGAATTTAATCCGGACCTAGTACGACGAATATACAATATATATATATATATATATATATATATATATATATATATATATATATATATATATATATATATATATATATATATATATATATATATATTCCATAATATTTCTATCTTTATATTGTTGTCTTTCCATTATTGTAATCTAATCTATTGTTTCAATCAGTGTTATTTTATTAATAAACAATCAATTATAATCAACTACATACGTATATACATACATACATACATATCTTCACGCTATATCCCAACAAATGGGGTAGCACGAACCCTAAAATCACTCATAAAACATTCACTCATCACACCCATCAAACAACCAGCCATCACCAAACATTTTCATCCGAAGAGGAGAGATTAAAAAGAAACACAAAAACGTTTTATAAGAAAATAAACGAACAAAATAAACAATTCAGAAGCAATGCAATCGGAATAAGGAACAAAAATGGAATCCGTGCTGAAAACGAACAACAGTACAAGCAGGTATGGACAGAGTATTTTAAAGATCTGCTAACTGACCCAGAAGATGAACGAAGTAATGAAATACCCGCAGTAAATGTAAGTGAATTATTGGAACCGACGCCGGAAGAGATACAAGAGATAATAAATAACAGTAAAAACGGGAAAACTCCGGGTAAAGACGATATCAATATTGAGCTGATAAAATATGGAGGAGAAATACTACAACAACAAATATACAATCTCATACTGGAAATATGGAGAACAGAAGTAATGCCCAAAGAGTGGAAAACTGGACGAATAGTCACAATACACAAAAAAGGAGACCAACGATTATGCAAAAACTACAGAGGTATCTCACTATTAAACACAACCTACAAAATACTATCTACATTAATACAAAAAAGATTAGTGAATGCAATAAAAGGCACCATCGGACAATATCTGTGTGGTTTTATAAAAGGGAAATCGACCACGGACGCTATCCACATTATAAAACAAATAATGGAGAAAGCAATAGAGCGCAAAATATACATCGAGATACTTTTTATCGATTTCAAACAGGCTTTTGATTCAATCAAAAGGGGAAAATTAATGGCAGCCCTAGAAGAGCTGAAAGTACCGGAAAAGTTGAGAAGAATAATAGACATGACGATGAGAAGCACAAAGATAAGTATTAAAACCCAAAAAGGAGTAACAGAAGAAATAGTAGTAAACAAAGGAGTGCGGCAAGGTGACGCCCTATCAGCAACGCTATTCAATTTAGCTTTAGAATACGTCATGAGAAAACTAATAAAGAAAACAATCAGAACAAAAGGAGGACAAGTAGTAGCATACGCGGATGATATTGCTAACATAGCAAAGAACAGGAATGTGATGAAAGAGATGCTAGAAGAGATAATAAAGGAAGGAAAGGAGATAGGATAAGAAATAAATCGAGAGAAAACCAAAATAATGATTCTAAATAAGGAAGTGAAGTCTGAATTAATTAAAATAGGTGATGAAATTTACGAGCAGGTAGACAGATTTAAATATTTAGGAGTAATGCTGACGAACAAAGGGGAGAGGGCCTTCTATGCAAACTGAAAATTACTAAGAAGCAATTTTATAACAAAAACAAACAAGAAAAGAATATATAAGACTATAATAAGACCAATAGCATTATACGCTGCCGAAACAATGACGATGACAAAGAAAGATGAAGAAAATCTGAGGATAGCTGAAAGAAAGATATTAAGGAAAATACTAGGACAAATAAAGATAACAGAAACAGAATACAGAATAAGGACAAACCAAGAGATTGAAGAAGAACTAAAAGAAGAGGATGTAGTAAAGAAAATAAAACAGCAAAGAATAAAATGGTTGGAGCACGTCTGGAGATCTAACGAACAAGACCCAATAAAAGAAATGGTACTGTGGTCCCCCAGCGGTAAAAGAAGACGCGGAAGACCAAGAACAACGTGGTTACAAGAAGTGGAAGATGATCTCAAAACAGCGGGAATTAGAAACTGGAGAGGACAGACAGGAGATAGGAAGCAATGGAACATCATAGCCAAGCATATCTAAGTCTGTAATGGAGAATTATCCCCTCCAAAAAAGGATCTAGAAAGCCTCGATTGAGGCGGTGCAACTCCACAAGGAGTGTTAAACCATATTATTATCGTTTTTGAAGAAATCATTCAGGAACTTGCAGAACGTGAAAAACGATCCTTTAATATTGTTATTTTTGGTTCTGTTGAAAATAATTTGATTACAAAACAACAGCAATTAAACAATGACGTTACCTTAATAACAAGTATTTTAACTGAATTAGATGTCGATTCCTCTAATATTAAACCATTTAGACTCGGTAGATATGATCCAAGTAGAACTGTCTCTCGCCCCATTAAAGTAAAACTTCAATCTAAAAATGATGTAATGAAGGTTTTTAAAAACTTAAATAAATTAAAATTGAAGGAAAACTTGTCAAATATTTCTATTTCCAGGGATCAGACAAAGCGTCAAATAGATGCATATAAGTTTGTAAAGAGTGAGCTAGTGGAACGTAAAGCAAAAGGTGAAGAAAATATTAAAATAAAATATGTGAATGGTATTCCTAATATTGTGTCGTCGGAAAACTAAAATTGCCCAATAGATGTTCTGTTTCGTTAAACTGTTTCTACCAAAATACTAGGGGTCTTAATACTAAATGTGATTTGTTTTATGTTAACTGTTGTGCTACTGATTTTGATATTATTATTCTGTCTGAAACTTGGCTGAATGGTTCTGTAAACAATTCTGAATTATTCCCTTCAAATTTTAATATCATTAGAAATGATAGAAAATTTTCCATTATTGAAAGCTCCAGAGGTGGTGGAGTTTTAATTGCACTAGCAAATTATATTAATTTTAATATTCTTGATTCTTCACGAATAAATAACTTAGTTCCGTTGATTGATTTTGCTGCATGTAAATGCTATTTTGAGAACTATTCGTTTGTAATATGTTCAGTTTACATACCCCCGGACATTAGCTCTAATGACATGGAAATATTCACGGATACGCTTCTACTTTTTCTTATGAATGAATCTGTTTTATTAATTGGTGATTTTAATCTACCGAACTTATTCAATGCAACAACAAACTGTGTAAAATCTTCTTGTTTTCAGAACTTTTGTAATTTATTAGATTTAACACAATATAACTTTATAAATAATGTTAACCAAAATAGGCTTGATCTTGTTTTGTCTAATTTAGTGGGTACCATTAAAGTCGAGAAATCTGACTTTCCTTTAGTAGCTGAAGATGCTTATCATCCTGCTCTGTCAATGGATTTGGAATTTTTTATTAGTAATAAACCCTTGAGGTTTCCCTCCGCTACTAATATTCGCTATAATTTTCGTAAAGCAAATTTTAACAAATTATATGAAGACATTTGTGAACTAGATTGGACATGTATAGATCAATTTCAGAACGTGGATAAAGCTGTTGACAAATTTTACGAATTATTATATGCGGTCTTTGATAATTCTGTTCCAAAATTTTGTCATAAATCTTCAAACTATCCATCCTGGTATACACCGGAAATTAAATATAACTTAAGAAGTAAATCTTACTATAGACGAAAATGGGCTAAATTTAAACAAATAACTTACTTGAATGAGTTTAAACGACTACGTGGATTGCTGAAGTGTCAAATAAATGAGGCGTACAATTCGTACATTCGAGAAACAGAAGCAAATATTAAAAGGAATCCTGCCGAACTGTGGAAATTTATTCATTCAAAAAACGGCAGTACTCGCATTCCTGGAAAACTTTTTGACGACAACAATTCTGAATATGCTTCTCCAGAAGATATTGTGAATGCATTTGCTAGACATTTTTCTGATTTCTTCTTAGTAAGCTCATCTTATGTTGCTCCAGATAGTGTCAGTAATCATTTGTATTTCACAATTGATACTATTCAGGAAAATGACTTAGTGTCATTAATGGCTTCATTCTCCAATAAAGCTACAGCTGGAGATGATCAGATACCAAGTTATCTTGTGAAGGACGCAAGATTTATTTTGGCAAAACCTCTTTGCTCTATTATAAACTTGGCAATTAAGACAAGCACTTTTCCTGCGTGCTGGAAGAAATCTAGAATTACTCCAGTCTTCAAAAAAGATGACAAAACTAAAATAAAGAACTATCGTCCTATTTCCATTCTTAATAATTTTGCTAAGGTTTTTGAAATGATTCTATACAATTTGATCTACAACAACACAAGATCTTTTATATCAACAGATCAACATGGTTTCATGAAAGGACGATCGACGACAACAAATCTTGCATCATTTACACAATATGTTTCTGAAGTTGTAGGTAGGCGTGGTCAAGTTGATGTTGTTTATACTGACCTTTCTCGCGCCTTCGATTCAATTGACCATGGACTTCTGTTAAATAAAATAAGTGCTTTTGGAGCATCGCCGTCGTTAATTAAACTGTTAGGTTCGTACCTTTGTAACAGAATTTGTTATGTTTTTTATAACGGATTTCCATCTTTTGAATTTGTAGCGACATCTGGTGTTCCGCAAGGATCGAATTTGGGACCTTTGTTATTTATTTTATTTATAAATGAGCTATTAGAATCATTTCATTGTCCTATTCTCGCTTATGCAGATGACATTAAAATTTATCAAGACGTTTCATCTCAAAATGATGCTACTTTTTTACAAACGAACATAAATAATATGATAACCTGGTGTGAAAGTAACAGACTTCATGTAAATATTGATAAGTGTTGCATAGTCTCTTACACACGTCGTTTAACATCTATTGACTTTCCTTATCATATGCATGGTACACCTCTATGCAAAAAACTCTCAGTAAAGGATTTAGGTGTCACTTTTTGTTCTAATTTTAACTTTTCTGAACACATGCACAATGTCTGCATGTCAGCAAGTAAAACCCTTGGTTTCGTTATAAGAGTATGTAAAATGTTTAGTGACATAACTGTTTTAAAATCTTTATACTTTGCTTTCGTCGTCAGCAAACTCGAATATGCCAATTTAGTATGGTATCCTTACTATAATTATCAATGTCTTGCTTTAGAGAGGATACATCGTAGATTCTTGAAATATCTGTCTTTCAAAATTGATAAAAATTATCCTGAAAGAGGAACTGACCAAAATTTACTTCTTTTGCGTCATGCAATGCCTTCATTATCATCTAGAAGGGAAACGTTCAGTGTTAGGTTTCTTTGGATGTTGTTACATAACCATATTGATGCACCTTATTTACTTTCATGCATAAATTTTCATGTTCCACGTTTGGCATCCAGGTTTACCATGACTTTCCATCCACCAGCTGGTCATTCCGACATTATACGGCGCTCACCCATCCATACGATGTGTCGTAATGCTGATAATCGTTATGAAGACATCTTTATTTAATTTATTTATATTAATTTTTTTCTATAATTTATATATATAATTTATATTATATTCGTTATTGTTTGTATTTTTTGAATATTTAAATTTAAAATTGTTTTGTATTTTGTCCTGTAATTGGATTTATCTGTTGGGCAATAAATATATATTATTATATTATTATTATTATTATTATTATTATTATTAAAGGCACAAAGTATTACTTCTGCCACGCCCACAAACAAAAAACCAATTATATATATTTTACATAATATTTCTATCTTTATATTGTTGTCTTTCCATTGTTGTAATCTAATTTATCGTTTCTATCATTGTTATATTATTAATAAATAATCAAGTATAATCAACTACATACGTATATAATACATAAATAATAGTGTCACCTCTATTTTTGGTACCTTTTACAGGCACAAAAAAATTACTTCTTCCACGCTCACATTTGAAGAACCAATTACATATATATATTTTACGTAATATGTCTATCTTTATATTGTTGTCTTTCCATTGTTGTAATCCAATTTATTGTTTCAATCATTGTTATTTTATTAATAAACAATCAAGTATAATCAACTACATACGTATATAATACAAAAATAACCGTGTCACCTCTCTTTTTTGGTACTTGTTTAAAGGCACAAAATTTACTTCTGCCACGTCCAAGCGAGCAAACCTAGGCGTCTCAGGCGTCACATTTCTGTTTTTCTCCAGGTGTACCAGCGTCCGTTCCGTGTCACCTCTCTTTTCTGGTACTTGTTTAAAGTCACAAAATATTACTTCTGCCACGCCCATATATGAAGAACCATATATATATATATATATATATATATATATATATATATATATATATATATATATATATATATATATATATATATATGTAATGAAATTATAATTTCATAATTCATATATTTCCGTGCTCTCACGAGCGCCGGTATAGTAGGTCGGAACATGTTTATAATTGTTTATGAAACAATTGAATTATTACTTGTGATTAGTGACATTAAATGTCGTTTCTTTAATTACAGGTAAAGTTTGTGTAAATAATATAAATTAGAACATGTAAATAATAAAACTTTAATTACAGTTGAGAAACTCAGATGTGTTACTAATTGCTGATGTTATTTACCCTAATAATACAAAAGGAGCTTACAAAACGACATTTTTGGTCATGGCAATAAAAATGGATAAATTAAGATTCCAATTCACAATGCTAGGATCATCAGATGGAAAATCAAATGTTATCTGCATAACCTCAATCGAAACTCCAGATGGACGTGTTTTTGATATCCCAGACGAATTAAAGTCTGTAAATAAACATACGTACATTGCGAATTCCAGCACGTTTACAAAAGTAAAAAATTCTCTGAAAAAGAGAGGTCAAAAACGAAACATATGGATACCAGTAGATGATGAAATGAGAGAAATTTATCTTGATGAAGGTGAAAATTTACAGTTTGGGGATCAGTATTTAGAAGAGAAAATACAACCTACGGCTATTGGTCATGAAGATGTATCAAAAATAAAAAATATAGGAAAAATAACTGAAAAGTTTTTGATTGAAAAATTCTCTATAAAAATGCCAAATGCTAGTCAATGGATTGAAGAATTTGAAAAAGAATGTGAAAGGTTTGAGATTCTAGAGGATGAAGAAAAAATAGAAACCATGAAACATCTACTAGAAAAACAATGTTTAGATTGGTATGGTAGTATGTTAATTAAGTTCACAGCCAATTCAGATTGGAGAATTTGGAAAAATAACTTTTGTAATACTTATGAAAAAAAAGGCTGGTCCCAAATAAAATATGCCTTTACATTCAAATACCAAACTGGTTCCCTATTAGAATATGCCACAAGAAAAGAAAGATTATTGTTAGAAGTTAATAAATTAATTGACAATGACACACTGATAAACCTGATTGTGTTAGGCTTGCCAGAAAATATAATGAACAGGCTTGATAAAGAATCATTGACTTCAACTACTCATCTATTCAGTGAGATAAACAAGAATGAACACTGGGTAAACAAACAAAATGAAAAAGTATTCTTGAATTATACAGGAAATGTTGAAAGCAAACATAACAAATATAAACAAAGATTGGACACAGAGAAGAAACACAAATGCAGTATTTGTGAAAAGCTCAAAAAAGGAACACGCTATCATTCAGAATTGACTTGTTGGTTCAAACCAAAGGACAAGGCTAACAAAGATGATCAAATTAGACTTATCAACAACTCAGAGTTAGAATGTGAACTACAAAATGAAAACCAAAAAAACTATTAGTGTCGCCATTAATAAAAATAAGGTTAGTACTGAATAAAAATATTGAGGTTTTTGGAGTCTACGACTCAGGCTCAAATGTCTCATTAATTAACTCAAAATTATTAAAAATAAAAAATAAGAAATCAATTGATTCTAACAGTACTAATTTGAAAACTATTAATGGCGTTAAAAAAACAAGTGGAATGGTAACATTAAATGTAAAAATTTTTTATGTAGAAAAAGAAACTCATATTTTTGTAATTGACAAAGATAAATTTGATTATGAATTTTTGATCGGCTTAGATTGTATAAAAAAATTCTATTTATCTCAAGATGAAAACCTGCAAATAATTCAAAAAGTGCCAGTACAAAAAGCTAACATTTCTGAAGACATAAAAGACAATAATGAACAAACAAAATTTGCTTCTAAGGAGACAAATACAAATTCAGAAGAAACTGACATTTCCAAAGAAATGAAAAATAAATATTTAATAAATTTTAATGAACACTTTACCGAAAAAAACTTCAAAATTTATATAAACCACTTAGATTGCGAACAGCAATCAATAATAAATAAATTAATAATAGAAAACAAGTCCGTCTTTGCCAAAGATAAATACGATATCGGGACAGTAAAAGATTATGAGGCACACATCGATTTATTAGAAGAAAAATATTGCAGCAAGAGGCCGTATCGATGCACAATTGCTGACAAAAAAGAAATTGAAAAACAAATTGCAATGCTACTAGACAAAAAACTAATAGAAGAATCTTACAGCCCCTTCGCAGCCCCAGTAACATTAGCTTATAAAAGAGATGAAAATACAAAATCAAGATTATGCATTGATTTCAGAGACCTGAATAAAATTGTTGTGCCTCAATCACAACCGTTCCCACTAATAGAAGATCTAATGGTAAAGACGAGAAACTGCAAATTTTTCTCAACACTTGATATCAACTCGGCATTTTGGTCAATTCCTCTACGCATTACGGACAGACACAAAACCGGATTCATCACACAAGAAGGACATTTTCAGTGGACTTGTTTGCCATTTGGTCTTAAAACAGCGCCAGCGATATTCCAAAGAATAATGTATAACATAATAAGAAAACACAAACTAGCAGACTTCACAGTAAGCTATATAGATGATATACTAATTTTTTCAAAAACATTCTCGGAACATATCAGGCATTTAAGACAATTATTTGAAGCTATCAAAAATGAAGGATTCAGGTTAAAATTTGTAAAATGCACGTTTGCAGCTGATTCAGTGAAATACTTGGGTCATATAATACAAAATAATTCTGTAAGGCCATTGAAGGATAATTTAATTTCCATTAAAAACTTCCCAATTCCGAGGACGCAGAAAAATGTAAGACAGTTTCTAGGTAAGATAAATTTTTACCATAAATATGTGCCAAACATAGCAATAAAATTGAACCCGTTACACAACCTACTGAGAAAAGAACAACCATTTATTTGGACCAAAGAATGCCAAAAATCGTTCGACGAATTAAAAAACATATTAATAACTCAGCCGATACTAACTATCTTTGATCCAAATCTACCAATACATATATATACAGATGCTAGTTTACTAGGAGTAGCAGGTGTGCTAAAACAACCACAAAAAAACAAAGAAGAAAAACCAGTGGCATATTTCTCAAAAAAATTAAATGAAGTACAGAAAAGAAAAAAAGCTATATACCTGGAGTGTCTGGCAATAAAAGAATGCGTTAAATATTGGCAACATTACTTGATAGGAAAAAAATTTACCGTCTTCTCAGATCACAAACCACTGGAAAATATGAATATAAAATCTAGAACTGATGAAGAACTAGGAGATCTAACTTATTATTTATCACAGTATGATTTTGTGGTCAAATATTCTCCTGGAAAATACAACTTACAAGCTGACTGCCTTAGCAAAAATCCTGTCTTAGAATCAAACGAAAATATGGAGGAGCAGTTGAAGGTTGTAAATTTAATAACACTTAAGGATATATTGGAAGACCAAGAAAAAAATGAAGACATACAAATAAAGAAAAATAAATTAATAACTAAACATAATGTTTTTTATAAAAAAGTGAGAAGAATGGAAAAAATCATTCTAACAGAAGATTTTAGCATAAAATTTCTAAAAAATGTACATAAAAACTTGTGTCATATAGGAATGAAACAAATGCATAGGATGGTTGGACCATATTATACAGCTAAAAATTTAACAAGAAACATTAAGAAAACATGTAGATGCTGTGCAGTATGTATTAGAAATAAATCAAGGGCAATAGGAAAATTTGGATTGATGTCACAGTTGGGCCCAGCCACAAAGCCTTTCGAAATTATTTCTATAGACACAATTGGAGGTTTTGGAGGTTCTCGGTCTACAAAAAAGTACTTACATCTTCTAATAGATCACTTCACGAGATATGCATATATCATAACATCGAAAACACAAACTGCAAAGGATTTTATTAAACTTGTGAAAAGCATCTCAGAAATTGATCAAATTGGTATGATTCTTTCAGACCAATATCCAGGAATAAATTCAAAAGAATTCAAAATATTTTTGGATGAAAATGTTATACCAATAATCTTCACTGCAGTAAATTCACCCTTTTCTAATGGCTTGAATGAAAGACTGAATCAAACCCTAGTTAATAAAATCAGATGCAAGATTAATGAAAAAGAAAAAAAAGAAACATGGACAACCATAGCTCAAGAATGTGTGCGCAAATACAACGAGACAGAACATACTGTCACTGGTTTCGCACCATCATATTTAATGTATGGCACAAATGTTACAATGTTGCCAAGCGAACTAAAAGAATTAAATTCCGAGAAAGATTGGATACGAGACAGAAAAATTGCTCTGAATAGAACGATAAAATCTCATAATTATAATAAAAAAATTTACGACAAAAACCGCAAACATTTTGACTTCAACATAGGTGATTTGGTGTTTGTGGAAAATGGCAACAAATTAAATAGAAAAAAACTTGACGAATTAAAAATTGGACCATTTGAAATCGCAGAAAAATTATCGAATTCAATTTACAGGATAAACATGGGTCGAAAAATATCAGAGTCAAATCTTTTTCATGTCTCTAAGCTGATTCCAATCCCAACACTTGAAGAAGAAGAAGATGAAGAAGATGGCAACGATTATTGAAATTATGAAAATATTCTGTAAATATTTTCTCCTCCGGGAGGGATGATGTAATGAAATTATAATTTCATAATTCATATATTTCCGTGCTCTCACGAGCGCCGGTATAGTAGGTCGGAACATGTTTATAATTGTTTATGAAACAATTGAATTATTACTTGTGATTAGTGACATTAAATGTCGTTTCTTTAATTACAGGTAAAGTTTGTGTAAATAATATAAATTAGAACATGTAAATAATAAAACTTTAATTACAGTTGAGAAACTCAGATGTGTTACTAATTGCTGATGTTATTTACCCTAATAATACAAAAGGAGCTTACAAAACGACATTTTTGGTCATGGCAATAAAAATGGATAAATTAAGATTCCAATTCACAATGCTAGGATCATCAGATGGAAAATCAAATGTTATCTGCATAACCTCAATCGAAACTCCAGATGGACGTGTTTTTGATATCCCAGACGAATTAAAGTCTGTAAATAAACATACGTACATTGCGAATTCCAGCACGTTTACAAAAGTAAAAAATATATATATTTATATATATATATATATATATATATATATATATATATATATATATATATATATATATATATATATATATATATATATATATATATATATATATATATATACGTCCAGTTGGAGACATAAATTTTTTTAGTTGATTTAATAATAATACGACTATTTATAGTACCAATTTCAAATTTGTAACAATTTGATTGTTTAAAATTTTTTCATTAATGTTCTTACTTTGACGACTGTTTGAGGACATCTCGGCCAGTAAAGTAGATATTCGAGTGTAGTTTATATACGAAGCACTTTGAGGACTGTACTTTTGTGAATCACTGGAATTTGTTTCTTATGAAGAATTTTATATATTAACGTCAATTAATTTTATTTGTTACTAAATTTGAAATTGATAGTACATATAAACATGAAAATATGTGAAATTTATATTGTGAACGTTATGTTTGTATTTGGGAAATATCTTTATGAATGTATAACTGTACGCATGTTTAAAACTATTAATATTTACTTGTACATATATGTATAATCAAAATTATTCTTAGATTATAAATTTGAAATTAATAATATAAACATTTAAATATGTTAAATTCATATTGTGGACGTTAGTTTAGCATTTGGTAAATATATTTACAAATGTATAACTGCACGCAAGTTTATAACAATTAAAACATACTTGTACATATTTAAAGAAAAATATTCGCAATATTATGTTAAATAAATTCATGAGTCATTTAAATACTCAAAAATATATCAGACTAGCGTGATACATGTTATACCCATGTGTAATTATTAATTTGTACATGTTTAGAGAAAGTTCCAAACAGCAGTACTGTTAACAATATAAATGTAAGGCCTGGAACTCCATCTAAATACGCTCCTGAGTATTCCGCGCGACAAAAATTTAATGTACTACCCATAGCAAAAGCATATTTACTGGCAGTGTATCCAAAAAAAGAATAGATGTAATGAAATTTATTGGACGTAAATTTTATTTATAAATATTATAATTACACGGATGTTGCTACCAATAAGATACAATTTCCTCCTAGCCCGGCGATATTTTATGAATAAGAGACTTATCACTGAAATGTAACTGTTGTTAAACATGAGAGTAGCAGAAAATATTAATTAATTTTAAGTTGGCGACACTGCTGGGCTAGGCGTTTTCTTTTTTGTTCAGCATCAAAATCATTATGAATGTGTACATCATCGGTAAAGTTGTGTATTGTTCGTACTGAAACGTACTGCAAGTAAATCAATTTAAGGTCAGAATATATTGTTTTATTTTTTTATATTGTTTGCAAAATATGCAATTTCCATATTATTCTGCAATACTGCTTAAAATTTTTCGTGGAGATAAATTGCGCAATAATAAATTTTTAGGTTACGAAAGATCGTGATTACAAAATCAATACAATATAAATAATAACAATATTGAACTGTGTTTATCAGTAACACAACAATTATTTCTGAGTAGTAATAGATTTCACCATTTTTAAAATTTTTCTAAGGAAACACCTTTTTGATACAAATGTCGTGGCGTTCGATACTTTAGTTTCAATTGGTTGTTCCTGAATGTGGTGACAAATATTAACGTACCATAAATTATTATCCTGATAAGTTATAGCTTCTGATTTTTGAAAAGTAAGTTTAACGATGATAGTAAAAATGTTTAAAATTATGGAATCTTTCAAAAATTAATTACCTACATGCCTGATTGTGCCCTATAACTTAATTTTTTTTTTGTAAACATATTTGCTTACATATTTTAATTTCAGTATCAGTATTACAACAAATGTTAGAAATGATGAGCTACTCGACTTCTCGAAAACAGCTAGCAGTACGTCTGAAGTCACATAAACAAAATATTTCAGAATTTGAACATAATAATGAAGGTAAAATAATAAATAAAGTGTAATTTTGACATTGGCTTGTACATTATAATAAATGCTATTAACTCGGATAACATATGTTAACAAAGTTGGTTGTGTGTCAATAACCGAATATTTCAATTTTGTATTTTAGCGTAAATTCTGTTTATGAAGCGTGAACACTTAAAATTAAATTTTATTTCATATATCTTAAATTTACCTTGAAATTAATAAAGATTGAGTATTAAAATCAATAAAAAATCACAATAAAATAATCATGAACTCTTGTGATGTGATTGCAGGGCATTATCGTATATTATTAATTTTTATTTCATATACAATTTAAAATACTGAATTTATGAATAAATTTAGTAATCGTATATATATAACATTTGTAAAGTTAAATTTTTATATCGGTGTTTAACCATTTTTTTTTATGAAAGACCATTTTATTGTTTCAAATTAGTATTTTGCGGAATGACATTTAGCAATACCAGTATTTAGCGCATTTTTGAACGTGTTCTGTAACATTTAAATATTTTAAGCAATAAAAATGTATGTGTCGAATGAAATTTTTATTTTTATTTAGTGCAGTCTACTTTTACTGATAAATGCTATTAACTCGGATAACATATGTTAACAAAGTTGGTTGTGTGTCAATAACCGAATATTTCAATTTTGTATTTTAGCGTAAATTCTGTTTATGAAGCGTGAACACTTAAAATTAAATTTTATTTCATATATCTTAAATTTACCTTGAAATTAATAAAGATTGAGTATTAAAATCAATAAAAAATCACAATAAAATAATCATGAACTCTTGTGATGTGATTGCAGGGCATTATCGTATATTATTAATTTTTATTTCATATACAATTTAAAATACTGAATTTATGAATAAATTTAGTAATCGTATATATATAACATTTGTAAAGTTAAATTTTTATATCAGTGTTTAACCATTTTTTTTTATGAAAGACCATTTTATTGTTTCAAATTAGTATTTTGCGGAATGACATTTAGCAATACCAGTATTTAGCGCATTTTTGAACGTGTTCTGTAACATTTAAATATTTTAAGCAATAAAAATGTATGTGTCGAATGAAATTTTTATTTTTATTTAGTGCAGTCTACTTTGACTGATAAATTTTTTCCGATCCGGTAAAAATAACAGTTATGTTACAGAATACATTCATTTATGTACAAAAAATGGTAAAATAGCTGATTTTAAGATGAATCACTCAATCTAAAGTTCATTACACAACAAATTGTTATCGTGTATACCTGATCTATTACAGAATACCAGGAAATGGTTTATAAAATAATAGTAGGGATATGGCGCACGTTTAAAACTATACAAAACTGATGATTTTCAAGAAACCAAACTAAATGTTTCTACATGATATGTTAATACAATAACAAATAAAATGCAATTAAACATAAGATTTCATTTGTTATTTTGATATAACATATTTTTATTTACAATTTAATTTCAGTTGTACATAATCATATATATATATATACTATTAATGCGTTCGCCTGCTACTTCATTTATGACAGTTAAATCCCCATGAATGGCTTCTTATTGGACTAGTATGATACAATAACAAAATCAAATTCCTATCAATAACAAAAATAAAATTATGAAGAGGATTAGTTGAGCCGTAAAGAATATTGTGAAATGGGAAAAAATAAACAAATTTTCCACGTTGTTTAGATTTCCTGGCTTTTATATACAAAAGTAAGTACTGACGACGTTTCGAACCTTGGTTAGGTCCATTCGCAGGTCGAATGATTGATTAAGTTTCATTTTAAAATAACATTATTCAAGTTGAAACATACTAAAAAATTTGTTTAGAACTGTCAGCTCCTGTACTCAAGTAATGAAACTTGACCAAGGTTCGAAACGTCATCAGTACTTACTTTTGTAAATAAAAACCAGGAAATCCGAACAACGTGGAAAATTTGTTTATTTTTGCCATATCACATCAAAAATAAAAGTCAGAATAAATATATCGAATTAATGAATTAATTAATAACTTTTAATATTAGTGTAATATAATACGAAAAAAAAAGTGACATTTTCCAAACTACAAATTCTGAAACATCCATTTTATGTACATAGTGCAACATCTTAAAATATAACATGAATTATGACAGTTGGTAAATCTCCGAATCATTTATGCGCTGAGTGTACAACAAGGTATACATATTAATAGTGTAAAATATGAAATCGAAAAATAGCTACATTAAATTCAAATTTCAAAACCATATTGTTCACAGGATGTTCAATTTAGTGGCCCATTGCAATTTCAAGAAATATAGGAGCTACAAGGTTGGTTAAATTAGCAAAGAAATACCATTTTATAAGTGTATTCTAAAACAAACAAAAAATTTTGACCAGTGGTTAAAAAAACAGTTTCCAAATTTCTTATTTTAAATATTCGATTCAGTATTTTTTTCTGAATTCAACGACTATTACATTTTTTAAAATAAAAATTAACATTAATATAATTAAAATCGCATAGGAATCAGCGCGAGTAGATAAACAGGAGGGTTACTGGACCATTACGCCTAAAAAGGCAACCCGCAATACAGGCGATGGCCTACGGGTGGTTGCCTACGGTTCAGGGGTCATTGTCCTTGATGTAGGTCATGGACCCCCAGGTCATTGCTCTGGTTCCCGCCCCGACCCCCATCGAGATCATCCCCAACCCACCGAATGTCTAAATATAGATCTGAATTTGCAGCTGTAAAAAATTAACATGTGTTCGCATGATGATAAAAAAAATTAACTCGTGTCTGCATGACGTCGAGGTCTAAAAATTACAAAATCATGTTTAAAAATAGATTTACAGCTGTTGTTGATAAAAAATGGGTTCTCAAGCTGTAAAAATATTTTTTACACCCATTTCTAGCTATATATTTTGTTTTAGTTACATATTGTATCTACAAGTAAAATGAGTAAAGAGACAGTGTGCTCGTTAAGCGATAATGTTATTAAAAAAATCAAATCGGCTTTAAATCTAATTAAAACAGTGGATGAAGCTGAAAATTGGCGAAAACATGTAAATAAATTTATATTATCAATATCAAATTGTATTAGAAATCAAAGAGGATGTCGCAACAGGAATGAAAATTTATTTAAACTAGAAGCCAATCTCACAATATTAAAATTTTTTCGAGAAAAATTCAATTAATTTAAAAATGATCAATCAGTATCAGGTTCAGGAGTATGTGGTAGACGACAACAGAATAAATTAATTTGGCGGGATGTGAAATCTGTCTGGAGGGCGAATACAAACAGGTGTAATTATAAATAAATTTTTTAAAGATCCAAGGATATTTTTTGTAAAAAATATGCGTATTTTTAAAAATAAAATTAATAATGCTCTAAAATCATCTATAATAAAAGTAAATGTAATGTTCAGTGCGGAATTTATTATGCCTCATACAGGTGTTTTAGAAATTAAAACATTTAACACGAGCAATAAACTGATAACAAATGCTACCAATTTAAATAGTTGGTACAATGAAAACGTGCAAGATAAAATATTGCGTGAACTAGAGGAATTTCAGGAACGGTATTCAGGCTGGGCGCTACATGAAATTATGCATTTAAAATTGCATATCAACAAATATACTCCGATAACAGGAGGTACTTATATTGAGCTGCCTGAAGATATTAAACGAAAAAAAGCAATAGTCAACGTCAAGAACTGCGATGAGTTTTGCTTTCTTTGGGCTGTGACATCAGCACTTCATCCAGCAGTTAAACATTCAGATCGAGTTAGCTCATATCCACATTTTGATAGAGTGTTGAAATATGATGGAATCAGTTTTCAACTTAAAATAAAAGATATACCAAAATTTGAAGCAATGAACAATCTGGCGATAAATGTTTATACTTTAGAGATAACTGGCAAGAAACATCTAGTTGTGCCAGTATATTTAAGCGAGAAAAATTTTACGAGAACTATTCATATACTAATGACAAATTCCAACGAAGAAGAGGTTATTAATGATGAGGACTCAATGGAAATTAATAACAATGTTGATATTATAAAAAATATGAGATCTAACACCAACTATCACTTTATGTGGATAAAAAATTTACCACGGTTGTTAAATAAACAATTGTCAGCCCGTAGAACTAAAAACTGGCTTTGTGATAGATGCTTAAATTATTTTACAGCGGAACATTTGTTAACTAAGCATATGCAGTATTGCAAGCTAATGAACAAGTGTCGCATTGACGTACCAAGCGACGAAAATAAAATTCTAAAATTCAAGAACTATCGCTATCAAGAAGAGGTACCTCTTGATATTTACGCAGTTTTGGAATCAATTTTAGAAAAAGTTGAGGATAATTCGGAAAAAAGTACCAAAATTATACATAAGCATATACCGTTCAGTATTGCATATTACTTGTAATGCTCTTATGATGATTCCCTTTCAAGATATAACATGTATCGTGGAAAAAATTGTCAAGAATTGTTCACCAATGAATTGCACACAATGTCTGTTAGTACTAATAATATAATTAAGACTGTGCAACATATGAAGCTGATAAATGAGGAAGAACTTTAATTTGATAGAGTGAAAATATGTCACATTTGCTGAAAACCATTTAACGAAAATGATATTAAAGTTCGAGACCACTGCCATTTCACATCAAAATATAGAGGCCCAGCACATCAGTCCTGTAATCTAAATTATAAAAAATCCCATACTATTCCAATTGTCTTTGATAATTTAATTGGTTATGATGCTTACTTCATTATAAAAAATATTGCCAACGGATTTCTAGGGGCACTTCATCTGCTTCCAATAAACAAAGAGCGGTATATTTCATTCACAAAATATGTAAGCAACACCAAAATAAATTATCAATTCGTTGACTCGTTTCGATTCATGGCAAGTGGTATTGATAAACTGTCGATGTACCTTCAAGATTCAGAGAAGAAAATCACCAAAGCCAGTGTACTAGTGAAGAAGAATTTAAATTGCTAACCAGAAAAGGAGTCTTTCCCTACGAATACTTGGACTGCTGGGAGAAACTTGATGTTGATAGATTACCAACTCAAGAACAATTCTACAGGTTAATCAGAAATTAAATTGTTTGTGATGATGACTACAACCATGCTCAAACTGTATGGAATAGTTTTAAAATAATGTCGTTGGGGGGGGGCAGGAGGGGGATTCTGATTTGTATTTGGAAACCAATGTAGCAATCATATGGGCTTGATGCATTACATTACTACACAGCACCAGGTCTGGCATTTGATGCAATGTTAAAATGTAGTTCTATTGAACTTGAGCTGTTGACTGATATTGATAAAGTTTTATTCATCGAGAAGAGGATTAGAGGCGGGGTATCTCAATGTGTGAACAGATATGCGAAGGCAAATAACAAATATATGGGCGAACAGTATAATTCAAATTTACCAAATACTTTCCTAATGTATTTTCATATAAACAATTTATATGGTGCTGCTATGAGTCAATACTTACCATATAGAGACTTTGAATGGGTTAGTGATATTGATATCCTTAGTATTGATTTATTAAATATTAGTAATGAATCAGACACAGGCTATATTTTTGAAGTAGACTTGGAATACCTATTTGAACTTCATGAATTACATAAAGATTTACCTCTTTGCTCTGAACATTTTACACCACCAATATCAAAACATTCAAAATTAATTCCAAATTTGTATCCAAAATCTAAATATATTATACATTATAGAAATTTGAAGCAATGTTTAAATTTAGGTTTAAAAATTAAAAAGATTCATCGCGTTCTTAAGTTTAAGCAAAGTGCATGGTTGAAAAAATATATAGATTTAAATACAGATTACGTAAACTTTCGGATAATGAATTTAAAAAAAAATTCTATAAACTTATGAATAACGCCGTTTTTGGGAAAACAATGGAGAATGTTCGAAAGCACAAAGATGTTAAATTAGTTACAAAATGGGATGGTCGTTACGGTGCAAAGTCTTACATTTCACAACCAAATTTTCACAGCTGTACTATACTCGATGATGATATTTTAATTATAGAAATGAAAAGAAAAATTATTCACTTTAATAAACCAATTTATGTAGAATTTTCTATTTTAGATTTATTAAAAACTTACATTTACGATTTTCACTATAACTATATTAAAAAGGAATTGGGAAATGAGGCAAAATTACTATACACAGACACTGACAGTTTAATATATAATTTTATTAACATAAATATATAAAATATTATTAAAACAGATATACAAAAATTTTACACTTCTGATTACAATGTAGACAATGTGTACAATATACCGTTAGCTAATAAGAAAGTTATAGGTCTCATGAAAGATGAAAATAATGGTAAAATTATGACAGAATTTATTGGTTTGAGATAAAAAATGTACGCTTATAAAATTTTAAATTCTAGTAAAAATATTAACAAAAGGACCAAAGGAATTTCGAGTGCAACACTAAAAAACATAACTTTTCATAATTATCATGATTGTTTATTTAATAATTTAACAGTTGCTAGAAACCAGTACACAATAAGATCATGCAAACATGATGTTCACACAATTAAACAAAAAAAATTTGTATTAAGCCCCCATGATGATAAGCGTATTGTTTTATATATATATATATATATATATATATATATATATATATATATATATATATATATATATATATATACTGATACATTACCATGGGGTTATAAATGTATGAATAATATGTAAAATATATTTATTACCTACTAATAAATGTTTTTTAAATGTTATAACTATAATAATAGGTAAAATATTACTTACTAATAAATGTGTTTAAATAATATAACTGTAATAATAACAATGTTAAATACTACTTACCAATAAATGACTTTAAAATGAATTGTTTTTTAACTATCCATCACATTCACCAAGATATCATCATCCTCTGGTGCTGGTAGCCCCAATATTGCTGGATAGGCACCATCAGCATCATCATCAATGATGTCTTCTTCCAGACGCCATTCCGTACCATCATCCATCATGTATGATGGTTGATTTTCGGCAGGTGAAAGGGGTGATTAAGAAACTCGTGGGATGAAAGATTCATATGGATATTGAATCACGGTGGGTGATGATAACCGTGAAGATGATGACCCCTGTTGCGTTGTTGGAGGCAGCAGTTGGTCAGCAAGATTTTCCACTGTTGCATGGATCTCCGCTTGTCTATCGTATAAATCGGTTACGTATTTTGTTAAATACGTTGTAGCGTTGTTAATTCGATTAATTGCAATGTAATTTTTGTCGATTAATTGACTTAGCCCGTATTGGACTTCTTGTATATTATTCAACTTAACACTGAGTTCTGTAACTAGCTGATATAAATCGTTGGATTGCATGATTTAATTGAACACTACGTATTTCACCAGACTATTACAACTGATTGTAATGTTCTTAAAGAATTTTTACATATTTATACATTCATTGGTTTGGGGTTGGATAGTGCAGGAACCCATAATTTCCGTTCTCCCACAGGAGCCATATGTGTAAACAACATGTGTACTTGAGACACTTTTTTGTGGACCAATGTAGTTCAGAATGATGTGAAGAGACGCAAACATTTTATTCACACAATATTTGCCAGTTTTTATCACACATGTGGTTTCCGTTCTCCCACAGGAGCCATATGTGTAAACAACATGTGTACTTGAGACACTTTTTTGTGGACCTATGTAGTGCAGATTGATGTGAAGAGACGCAACATTTTATTCACACAATATTTGCCAGTTTTTAACACACATGCGGTCCCCTAGGATGGCGTCACCCAAAGATTGCTGTGAATTGACAAACTATTAATGTTGAAAACAAAAACCAATAATCATATGAGGAATGGATAGATTGGATTTAAGCAAATTAAATTCTTTTTTTTTTATTACATACAAATTTATTTTAGTATATAAAATTAAATTACACGTACAGCACTAGTTAATAGATTATATTTAACAATTCTATCATGTAAAATTAAACAATAAGCGGTGGTTTCTGCCGGAATGGTGTCTGTTGTTTCAAAATATCAACGGCTTCTGATTTCAGTGCCTCATTTTGATGAGAGCAATCGATGACTATAAGAGGTGCTATTGATTTGAATTTATCGGGAGCCAGTACAGGTTCATTCTCCTTCCCATAGTACGACTGCTGGAACTGTGCATACATTTCATAGAGAATAGCAAATTGATTTTTATCAAAATCTAAATTTAAATTATCATACGGATACATTTCAGAATTTAAATTTAATTTTATGTTTTTTAATTTACAGTGATCAAAATAACTCATATGCGATTTTTGTTTATTTTTTTACTTGTTTGAAAACCGATAATTACAAAACGCGGTAACATACGAAGTGGAATGCAAACATCGAAATGTCCATTGTGGACTATTTTAGCTGAAATGTCATCTAGAGGAGACCAAGCTGCATTTTGTATACGTAAACTTTCATTTGTGTTGTATGAAACGTATCCTTTCATTGTTGATGAAATTCCTGGGTTTCTAGCATTATCAATTTGAACTCCACCAATTTCATATCTAATCTCTTGAAACAAGAAAGATATTCCATTATTTATCAGTTTAGCCGATGTAGAAGCTGTTCCATCTTTTTTCACTAGTTGCCCCTCGATATACAGCAAGCTATCTAACGGTAGTGTATAAACGTCCTGCTGTTGGATTGGAATTCGAATTTCATCATTGTTGTTCAATGTGGTAGATGCATATGGTTGATGTGTATGCTTTTCAGTATTAACAATTGCATTATCGAATAATGCACGTTCACTAACATTTAAAATATTTTCGCTCATTTTGTTTCACGAATACAAAATATATAATTGCTACACTTTAAAACTGAATCAAATTTTATTCTCATCCAGATGACCACTGATGTAAATCGTTTTTTCTTTTTTCCTCCCTCACCCTATTTTTCTTTTGAAGCTCAATTTTAATTATTTATCTGATATCATAAAGAATTTAAATAATAACTAATTGCTTGAAGATATTTAAAGTTTTCTGATGTTCCTGATCAATAGCCGGGGGTAAACTAGACTGCTTTGCTATACTTTGTGTATTAATATAGGGCATCTTCTTGTTATAATCACCATAGTTGTATCTAATTCACATTTTATCGTTTTTTTAAATGTAGTCTTAACGTGATGGCTTCTCCTCTGAAATTGACGAGTTCTCCGTTCTGATCGAGTATTTTAATTGTTATGGAGCTGATGATTCGTGTATTTATAGCTAAATAGATAATATTTCCAGGTGCTTCTACTATTTTCTCCCCAGGTTCAGCATTTGGAAAAAATTGATGAATAATATGAACATGTTCATTGTTTTTAAATGATCCACCTACCAAATCACATTCAATGCAGATAGCATTAACTTTAAAAATATTTACAGGATGCTCTGACGTATACAGTCTATTTTCCATCATAATTTGTTATTTAAAACCCAGTATGTCACCAAAAGTATCATCCCTATTAAAATCTATATTTTTAGTGGCTTTTATTTCACATTTAAGGGTAATTTTATTTGCTTTTATTACCATCTTGTTTATTTAATTGTTCCACTTGTTTTCACAAATATTTATGAATATCTCTTACACCATATGCACCCGTAGGTATTTTCATTGTACTATTATCAAAATAAAAGTTGCAATTTTTTCATCAATATTCGGAATTGCATTATAAGATTCAAAATTTATAAAACCCAGAACGTATTGTGAATTGTCATCTAATTCAATTGGTGGATAAATATCTGATGTTAAAACAGAATCACGACCTGAAAATATAAATGTGTACTCCATGATGGTTCAATAACGACTGTATAACATGTATAATAATTATTTATTATAAAGAAAGGATAAGCACAAATGACCACAATTAATATCATTGTACGACTGAAATACATTATAATTATATTCTACATTATAATTGTTAAAATATAAGGATATCTCATTTGGAGGCTTTAAGTTACCAAAACTGTCAAAGTATATAACATTATTACCATATTTTTTATAGGCTACCCAATGTGTACCAGAACCATCCCAATCATCTAAATTAACAATTGCGCACTCATTGAAATTGGGTTTATGTGGTAATCTATTACGCATAAAAACACCACGAAAATTTGAAATTTTTAGTTCTTTTACAAACTTTAACAAGTCAAAATTGTTTAACGCTCGCTTTGGTAACTTTATCGGAAGTTTTTTTTCGATGATCTTATGTGGAGTCCAAAACCCTTTTTCCGTGATTTTAGGTATAAACCTTTACCCACAGCAATTACTTCCATTTTTTGGTTGTGACGTTGTTTTTCCTTTAGTTGTTCAGTCGCTGCTTTTGCATCATTTACAGCCTTAGCAATTCCTGCAGCTCCACCACTCAACGCACCTAGAGCGCTTAATCCGGCGAAAATTGGTACTAACGGTAGAAGCCCCCCTTTCTTCGGAATGGTAATAATTCGGGGTGTATTCACTTTTCTTTTTATTTTACCCACTGTTTTAAGCGCTATTTTTGCAGCTTTATTTAAATCATTATTTGTGGAACTTATGGATTTTTGTGCTCTTTTTACTACATCACTAAAAGATAGCGCGCTATCTCTTTTATTCGATTTTCGAGCTGGTTTACAACCCATACCCATCTTAACTTTTGCTTTCATCGCTCCGGCAACACCTAAGGCAGCAAGTTTTTCCCCTTTAGATGCGTTTTCAGATTGAAAACGTTCAACAGTCTTTTGAGCTAACAGCTGATCGGCTTTATGTCTATTAGACAAATTATTGTCGCTAGAATATGCTATATCGTGCTGTTTACAAGCTTCATCAAGATCATTAACACCACGATCTCCACGCAATAATCGTTTGCGCAGTTTTGTACCAGGACCACAATAATTATAACCTGGAATGTGCTGCGCAAGTGGTAGCTTATTAATTACAGAATTAAGGAAACCGCCACCTTTTTAAACATTCCGCAATGAACTGTGAGGCTGATTTACAACAATCCTCATTTTATAATGTTTAATGAGCTACTGAACAATAAATAGATGTGAGTAGGTAAGCAGTGAGAGCACGAGCCCATATTTCAAAATGGCGGCCGTCAAGGGTGATGGCGTGGTGACGGCTGGTGGCGTGGCGGGGTGATGGTTTGGCGACGGCTGGTGACGGTTGGTGGCGTGGCAGGGGGCGTGGCTAGGGTGACGGCTGGCGACGGTTGGTGGCTTGGCAGGGGGCGTGGCTAGGGTGACGGCTGGTGACGGGTGGTGGTGACGGCTGGTGACGGTTGGCGGTGACGACGGTTGGCGACGGTTGGCGGCGTGGCGGCGGCGGGGTGGGCTGACGTCATTGCACGTGCTAAGATCTTTGCCCCCAGCTTCATAGCAGACACCTGCTCCATGCTACCGTTGCGTGTATGAGTCATACTTGCAGTTGGCACGCGTCAGTGACCTATATCAAGCACGTGCAGTGACGGACATGTCTCGACTTGTTTTATGTAGGTTGGGAAATAACCTGCTTGTAGGTTTATATATTACGAAGACAGGTTGAAAACAAATACGTACAATATTTTCATCTTTTATTAAACCCAACACTTTTTTATTTACTAGGGGTATATATTATTAGGTGGATAGTCAGATGTATTGACCCGACTGATGATAATTTCATAAATATCAGGTACATTGAAACTATAAATAAGGCTATCAGTGTCTGTATGTAAAATTTCACTCCAATTCTTTACATATTTGAAAATCATATAAGTTTTAGACAGATCTAGGAAACCTCACATACAAGGGTTTATTGAATACAATTGACGTTTTACTTAGTTCTATAATTTTTACGCTGGCAGGTAAATAAGCTGCTATCTACTTAGGTTAAGAAATAATGCAAATACTCCAAATCTTTACATATTTGAAAATCATATAAGTTTAGACAGATCTAGGAAACCTCACATACAAGGGTTTATTGAATACAATTGACGTTTTACTTAGTTCTATATTTTTTATTGCTGGCAGGTAAATAAGCTGCTATCTACTTAGGTTAAGAAATAAAGCAAATACGTGCAATAATTAAATTATAATACATATCATACATGTTTATCTGCTCATGTGACTGGTAAATATTTCGTTAGACAAATTTGGTGTATATCCCTTTACGAGTGCACTTTACTAATTCGCGCGCAAAATATATCACCAGAAATAATTGAGCACCCCTCATGAATCAGTATGATTGAAGAAATGGTTAAAAAATAGCGATAATTACGGCGTACATACGGTTAGTGAAAAATCTAAATTGGGAAACAAAGAACTAACAAGACTTAGTAATTGGTATATTGCACCTCAGCATACGCTACTTGGGAAATGACGAATTCATATGCTGATGAATATGAAATAGACGAATACGGATTAAAAAATATGTGGAATTAGAAAAAATTGCTGTTAAACTTAATGAGCATATTAAAAAGCAAATGCAATTATACTTGAAGTTAGCAGCGATATAGAAGCAAGAAATCCGCATAAATAGCTTGTATCTCAAAATGTTCAAAATTAAGCAGCATATTGTGGATGAATTGCATAAGCCAAGTTGAATAAATTTCAACAGAAGAGTAATTAAGGGTTAGAAGATTTATTTCAAGCTGATTTAGTGAAAAATGAGTGTTAATGAAAATTACTTGATATTTTCTGCAAGTATGTGTGAGCTGAAGCAGTTAAAAAATAAGACAGGTGAGGATATAAGTAAAGTTATGAATAATCGCATTTATATCCTATTAAATTTTGGTTATTTTGAAATTGTATTTTGGACAGTGCCCCCACTGACTGCAATTCTATTTTAGTACCTTACCATGTTTATCGCGATTATTGCAACACAGTAGTTTACAACAAAGTATTTGAACAGAGTCGGTTTAAATCTGTTTTGTGTTTAGAAGAACATTATTTAATCTACATCCAGAGTCGGTTTAAATCTGTTTTGTGTTTAGAAGAACATTATTTAATCTACATCGTTAAATGGTTGTTAGAATACAGCGCTGTATTTTTGATCAGTACCCCAAACACAAGTTATACACTCATTATTTTACACCTACCCTATCAGAAATGGCTTAAACTTAATATTGAAAGAGCTGGATATGTAGATCGGCATCCTTTTTATTTTAAAAACAAACTTTTTTGTAGTTTATTGGTTTTATTTTTAAAAATACCTATTAAAGCCTAGTTAGTATAAAATTTTGTTATATATATTGTCAGCATTGTACCAAAAAGAGTTTGAAAATACAACACTGTATTTTGCGTCACAGCAATTTATTTAGTACTTTGCCAAAACACGCGAATATCTGCGATTATTGCAACACAGTAGTTTTGAAATTTTTACATAAAACCCATATTGAGTAATTATGAAACATGTGATCTTCATACTCGGCTATAAATAATTTACACCCTACGGTTTCTAACTCACTAGTAACTTTGACTTCACACTGTGTTTTGCAATGACCTCATATATCGTTGATTTACAAGGTTTTAAATTACCTAAAAATAATGAGTTAATTTGCAAAGAAATTGTTGTTTTAAATATTAATAGTGGTGAACATAAATCAGAAACATTTGGTCCTCCAATTCCATTGCCAGAATTGGGTGGAAAAGATAGACTTTGGATGGCAAAAAAATCTCGTAATTTAGAGTGGAATAGTGGATGCGTATCGTACACGAATATAAAAACTGCGTGTTGTAATTTACTGCATGAAAATGGTGAAACAGATAAAATTTATGTGAAAGGTGAGGCAAAAGCTAAATGGTTGCGAAGGTTCATCTGGCAAATGGTAATTAACTTAGAAAATTTCCCCGCATTACCTGAATTATGTACACCATTACAAGTTGACTATTGCAATTTACACATAGATAATTGTGGAGTACGAAACGTCAAAGCCTTACATAAATGGTTTAAAATGCGATTTAATATATTTGAATCATTTAAATTATTTTATGAGAATGGCGGAATCCTACACTTTATGCGAGATGAAGAAATTGGTTATCTCCCAATGGAATTCAGCGTCTATATGATATTAAAACGAAATTCAGCATCTATATGGTGCAAGAAATAGAAACGCTGTTATCCCTACGGTATATACGGACATTCGATCAGTGGTGGCAGTGTTAAGCGGTGGCAGTGTTAAGACTATATCATATAGACGCTGAATTTCGTTTTAAAAATATGTGCTCTAGTTGCTGGTATGATTTTATAGTTATCGATAAAGATAGTGATCTTTATGAAAGGCGTTACAGGAAGGGATTTGACCAATATATTATAAATAATCTTGAGACTAATAAAGAAGAAGTTTAGTCAGCGGATAGAAGTGATTAAGGATCACATCAGTTAATAGAACAGCTGCCAAGTTGGTTATCAGTTAACATTACCTGATTATCAGTTGATCAGATCAGTTCATTTAACAGTTAGCAGTTGATCAGATCTGTTTATTTAGCAGTTAGCAGTTGATCAGATCTGTTCGTTTAGCTGTTGAGCAGTTCATTTAGCAGTTCTATCAGTTGATCAGATCTGTTCGTTTAGCTGTTGAGCAGTTCATTTAGCAGTTCTATCAGTTGATCAGATCTGTTCGTTTAGCAGTTCTATCAGTTGATCAGATCAGTTCGTTTAGCTGTTGAGCAGTTCATTTAGCAGTTAGCATTTGATCAGATCTGTTCGTTTAGCAGTTAGTCAGTTCATTTATGCGATAAACAAGATATAATTTGTGAATATTTTAGTATGGAGCGTTATAAAGCTATAGACTGTTTCTATATATATATGTCATATTTATATCCGATAAAACATTAACAGCAACAGCAGCAGCAGCAGTAGTATGACTTTCACTACATCTATCACAGATGTAAACAAGTTAGAGTCAATTAAAGAACTTTGTAGTCTTGAAACATTGGAAATTGGGGGAAAATTATCAAGATAAAATAGGCTGATTTATTTCAGATGTTTAGCAACAAAAACTAGTTTCAAATAAATTTTATTAAAAGTTAAAATATTTAGAATCTTACATTTTACAATTTTTACACATTATACAATCTTTTATTAACGTTACTGAACTTCCAGTTGGATCACTAAAATTGTCTGATGTGTAATGCTCCCAACAGCTCTTGTACTGTTGAAACTGCTTATTTTCTCGCCAGGAGTTTGGAAACCTTGTCCATTGTTCTTCAATTTGCTTCTCCGCATAAATCATTACAAATTCCATTGGGAGATAACCAATTTCTTCATCTCGCATAAAGTGTAGGATTCCGCCATTCTCATAAAATAATTTAAATGATTCAAATATATTAAATCGCATTTTAAACCATTTATGTAAGGCTTTGACGTTTCGTACTCCACAATTATCTATGTGTAAATTGCAATAGTCAACTTGTAATGGTGTACATAATTCAGGTAATGCGGGGAAATTTTCTAAGTTAATTACCGTTTGCCAGATGAAACTTCGCAACCATTTAGCTTTTTCCTCACCTTTCTCATAAATTTTATCTGTTTCACCATTTTCATGCAGTAAATTACAACACGCAGTTTTTATATTCGTGTACGATACGCATCCACTATTCCACTCTAAATTACGAGATTTTTTTGCCATCCAAAGTCTATCTTTTCCACCCAATTCTGGCAATGGAATTGGAGGACCAAATGTTTCTGATTTATGTTCACCACTATTAATATTTAAAACAACAATTTCTTTGCAAATTAACTCATTATTTTTAGGTAATTTAAAACCTTGTAAATCAACGATATATGAGGTCATTGCAAAACACAGTGTGAAGTCAAAGTTACTAGTGAGTTAGAAACCGTAGGGTGTAAATTATTTATAGCCGAGTATGAAGATCACATGTTTCATAATTACTCAATATGGGTTTTATGTAAAAATTTCAAAACTACTGTGTTGCAATAATCGCAGATATTCGCGTGTTTTGGCAAAGTACTAAATAAATTGCTGTGACGCAAAATACAGTGTTGTATTTTCAAACTCTTTTTGGTACAATGCTGACAATATATATAACAAAATTTTAAACTAACTAGGCTTTAATAGGTATTTTTAAAAATAAAACCAATAAACTACAAAAAAGTTTGTTTTTAAAATAAAAAGGATGCCGATCTACATATCCAGCTCTTTCAATATTAAGTTTAAGCCATTTCTGATAGGGTAGGTGTAAAATAATGAGTGTATAACTTGTGTTTGGGGTACTGATCAAAAATACAGCGCTGTATTCTAACAACCATTTAACGATGTAGATTAAATAATGTTCTTCTAAACACAAAACAGATTTAAACCGACTCTGGATGTAGATTAAATAATGTTCTTCTAAACACAAAACAGATTTAAACCGACTCTGTTCAAATACTTTGTTGTAAACTACTGTGTTGCAATAATCGCGATAAACATGGTAAGGTACTAAAATAGAATTGCAGTCAGTGGGGGCACTGTCCAAAATACAATTTCAAAATAACCAAAATTTAATAGGATATAAATGCGATTATTCATAACTTTACTTATATCCTCACCTGTCTTATTTTTTAACTGCTTCAGCTCACACATACTTGCAGAAAATATCAAGTAATTTTCATTAACACTCATTTTTCACTAAATCAGCTTGAAATAAATCTTCTAACCCTTAATTACTCTTCTGTTGAAATTTATTCAACTTGGCTTATGCAATTCATCCACAATATGCTGCTTAATTTTGAACATTTTGAGATACAAGCTATTTATGCGGATTTCTTGCTTCTATATCGCTGCTAACTTCAAGTATAATTGCATTTGCTTTTTAATATGCTCATTAAGTTTAACAGCAATTTTTTCTAATTCCACATATTTTTTAATCCGTATTCGTCTATTTCATATTCATCAGCATATGATTTCGTCATTTCCCAAGTAGCGTATGCTGAGGTGCAATATACCAATTACTAAGTCTTGTTAGTTCTTTGTTTCCCAATTTAGATTTTTCACTAACCGTATGTACGCCGTAATTATCGCTATTTTTTAACCATTTCTTCAATCATACTGATTCATGAGGGGTGCTCAATTATTTCTGGTGATATATTTTGCGCGCGAATTAGTAAAGTGCACTCGTAAAGGGATATACACCAAATTTGTCTAACGAAATATTTACCAGTCACATGAGCAGATAAACATGTATGATATGTATTATAATTTAATTATTGCACGTATTTGCTTTATTTCTTAACCTAAGTAGATAGCAGCTTATTTACCTGCCAGCAATAAAAAATATAGAACTAAGTAAAACGTCAATTGTATTCAATAAACCCTTGTATGTGAGGTTTCCTAGATCTGTCTAAACTTATATGATTTTCAAATATGTAAAGATTTGGAGTATTTGCATTATTTCTTAACCTAAGTAGATAGCAGCTTATTTACCTGCCAGCGTAAAAATTATAGAACTAAGTAAAACGTCAATTGTATTCAATAAACCCTTGTATGTGAGGTTTCCTAGATCTGTCTAAAACTTATATGATTTTCAAATATGTAAAGAATTGGAGTGAAATTTTACATACAGACACTGATAGCCTTATTTATAGTTTCAATGTACCTGATATTTATGAAATTATCATCAGTCGGGTCAATACATGTGACTATCCACCTAATAATATATACCCCTAGTAAATAAAAAAGTGTTGGGTTTAATAAAAGATGAAAATATTGTACGTATTTGTTTTCAACCTGTCTTCCTAATATATAAACCTACAAGCAGGTTATTTCCCAACCTACATAAAACAAGTCGAGACATGTCCGTCACTGCACGTGCTTGATATAGGTCACTGACGCGTGCCAACTGCAAGTATGACTCATACACGCAACGGTAGCATGGAGCAGGTGTCTGCTATGAAGCTGGGGGCAAAGATCTTAGCACGTGCAATGACGTCAGCCCACCCCGCCGCCGCCACGCCGCCAACCGTCGCCAACCGTCGTCACCGCCAACCGTCACCAGCCGTCACCACCACCCGTCACCAGCCGTCACCCTAGCCACGCCCCCTGCCAAGCCACCAACCGTCGCCAGCCGTCACCCTAGCCACGCCCCCTGCCACGCCACCAACCGTCACCAGCCGTCGCCAAACCATCACCCCGCCACGCCACCAGCCGTCACCCTCGCCGCCCCCTGCCACGCCCCCGCCACGCCGCCGCCCCTGCCGCGCCACCAGCCGTCACCACGCCATCACCCTTGACGGCCGCCATTTTGAAATATGGGCTCGTGCTCTCACTTTTTACCTACTGATGTGATTGGTTATTTATATCTCAGTCAACATGCAGGTTTTGAAACAGATACAGTCGCTAAATGTTAGGAATTATGATTTCAATGGTGAAGATGAAAAACTGCGTCATAGTGTTCTATTTCCATTAATAGTAAGATGTTTGATAGCTGGTCCATCTGGCTGTGGAAAAACGAATGTTTAATTGCGCTGCTGGAGCATCCCAACGGTTTAAGCTTTGAAAATGTTCGCATATATTCAAAGTCCTTATATCAACCGAAATATGTATATTTAGAAAATTTACTAAAACCCATACATGGTTTGGGATACTCTGTTCATAATGACAGTATTGACATAGTAAAACCTGAAGATGCAAAGTACAATTCTGTTTTTATATTCGATGATGTGACGTGTGACAAAAAAATATAATTCGTGAATATTTTAGTATGAGTCGACATACGGCTGTTTCTATCTTTGTCAAACATATACGCGTATACCGAAACATCTCATTCGTGATAATGCTAACTTTATTATTTTATTTAAGCAAGATGATATGAACTTAAAACATATGTACACAGATCACGTGGGGTCTGATATGACGTATGAGCAGTTTAAAAACATTTGCTCCTCATGTTGGTGTGATAAATACGGGTTTTTAGTTATAAGTAAAGAGAGTAATTTAAACAATGCGCGATATCGTAAAGGCTTTTATCATTATATTGTAATATCAGATAAATAGTCTAGAAATATTGTTCAACAATCATTACTTGCTGAGAGGTTTAACTGACAAGATATAACTAAATATATCTATCAATCCTATTCTAACTGTTTCAGATCAGTTGAAGCTGTTTCTAATCTGTTTAAGTTGTTTTTAATCTGTTTGAGCTGTTTAAGAGCTGTTCAAAACTGTCCAAGATCTGTTCATAACTGTTCAAGACCTGGTCAAGACCTGTTCAAAGCTGTTCAAGACCTGTTCAAGATCTGTTCAAGACCTGTTCATAACAGTTCAAGACCTGTTGAAAGCTGTTCAAGACCTGTTCAAGACCTGTTAAAAAGCTGTTTAAGCTCTGTTCAAGACCTGTTCAAAGCTGTTTCTGATTGCGGTTAAAGTTATTTCACATTTTGAAAAGCTGTTTATACAATAATTAAAAATGAGTAAACGAATAAAACTTGATATCATAAATACACGTAATATTATTAAACAAAAACTAAACGCATTAAAAGAGGGTCGTGCTCAAGAAGAAGTGTTATTGGAAAAATCATATAAACCTGTTACGCAAACTCTAAAACAAATAGCAACTTGTTTGCAAAATATAAAAAAAGAAAAAAGAGACGTAAAACTTGAGCCAAAAGAAGAGGAGAAAAAGAAGGAAGAAAAAGAAGAAGACGAAGAAGAATATAATGAAAGTTTTTATAAGATACGAGCAGCATCGTCTTCAATAATACAACCACAGTTTTTGGAAACAGAAGTATTAGCTGAGAGTGAGCCAGCTTTAACAGATAAAACATTACAGGAAATGATGGAGGAACCGTCATTTAAAGAACATTTAAAACAATATCATGAGTTACCACGACAATGCATTGAAGAAATGCTTACTGATACCAATAAATTTGATCATAATTATGGTGTATACCATGATCCTGAAACCGATAAATTTAAAATGGGTAGCAAAGAAGTAACAATCGATGGTAAAGACTTAATAATTGGCGGTATCCAATATGAGGGAACTCCGGGAATTTATGACCTTGTCTTTAGAAAACATCCTATTGGTTTCAACACGGATGATTTAAATAATTATATTGATATGTTAAACCGAACAAATGCACATCGTAGAAATCATTTACCTACAGGGCAAATTCAAGGTAATAGATCATATAAATATTTACGTATTATATCCCCGCATACGCTTGCGAGATCGAGAATTCATTCGTGTGCTGGTGAATCATCCAAACGTACAAAAAGTGGAAAAGGACTTCATATGAATTTAAGTAATAAAAATGTAGACTATATTTACTAGGATAATCCAAATGAGCTTGTCAATAGATTACGGCTACTATTGGCATCAAACGATGCTGGCAATACAAGTCATAACAATGAGATAGTTTCTATAATTGAGGAGTTATATGAGGCTAATATCCTTGTAAAATGTTAGTAACAAAATGCCTCTCAATAAGTTCGGACGTCATGCTGGTAGGACTTATGATGATGATGAGTCAGATTTGGATGAGGATGAATATTTAAATATGCGAAATAGACGGATAATTCATCTCGCGCCAGCTATAAATGATGCTGATGCGGTAAATAAAAAATTTCTAGAAGAACAATTAGAAAAAATTGCTAGTAAACTTAATAATCATATAACAAAGGCTGAAACTAATATACAAAAAGCAAACAATATCATACGTGAAGTTACCGGTGATATAGAAGCTCTATTTAAACATTTAAATATTAAAAAAGGTGCATAAACAGCTTGTACTCTGTACTGTACACTTGCAAAATATGTCGAAAATTAAGCGAAATATCGTTGAGGAGTTACATAAACCAAGTCGCATAAATTTCAAAAGAAGAAGGGTAATTGTTGAAGGGTTAGATGAGTCGTTTCAAGCAGATTTAGTTGAAATTCTCCCATATGCTAGGGAAAATAAGGGGTATCGCTATATACTAGTAGTTATTGATATTTTCTCTAAGTATGTGTGGGCTGAAGCAGTTAAAACTAAAACAGGAGAGGAAATAAGCAGAGCTATAAATAAAATATTTAATACCGATAAACGCATACCGCAAAATTTACACACTGATATGGGGAAGGAATTTTATAACAAACATTTTCAAAAGTTGATGAATAAAAATAATATTAATCATTATTCAACTTATAGCAGTAAAAAAGCTAGTATTGTTGAACGTGTAAATCGAACACTTAAATCAATCATTCTTTCCACGAATTTAGCTTTAAGGGTAATTACAAATGGGTAAATATTCTATCTGAAATTGTTGCAAAATATAATAATAAAAAGCATAGCACTATTAACATGAAACCTATAAATGTGAATAGGAAAAATGAAAAATCTCTTTTAAACAGCGTCTGCAATCATATTAAAATTGTTGAAAAAATCACCCCAAAATTCAGAGTTAACGATCATGTTCGTATTAGCAAACATCGTGCAGAATTTCAAAAGGGTTACACGCCAAATTGGTCAAATGAAATATTTAAAGTCAGTCAAATAAAATTAACACATCCAGTTACATATATACTCGTTGATCAAACCAATAAACCTATTCAAGGTGGATTTTATACTGAAGAACTTCGAATAGTTAAACATCCTGATATATATTTAGTAGAAAAAGTATTAAAACGTAAAGGGGCTTTGGTTTATGTGGAAACTACTTGCCAAAGTCTACTGGCTAAAGCTGATAAAATATATGTAAAAGGACAAGAAAAAGCTAACTGGCTGGAAGACATTATCCACAAGAAAATAATTAATTTAGAAAATTTGGGTTCTCCAACATTATCTGAACTACTATATTCACCATTGCAAATAGATTATTGTAATTTGCACATAAATAATTGCGCAGTATGAAACGTTAAAGCTATACATAAATGGTTCAAAATACAATTTAATATATTTGAATCATTTAAATTATTTCATGAGAATGGTGGTATTCTACATTTTATGCGTGATGAGGACATTGCATGTCTTCTACAAGAATTTATCATGATTTACGCGGGTAAACAAATTCAAGAACAATGGTCAAGGTTTCCGGATTCCTGGCAGGATAATGAAGAGTTCCAACAATACCAGAGCTGTTGGGATCATTCTTGGGATACTATCGAGGATCAGCCAGGTTGTTCAGTGGCAATGAGAAAAGATTGTATAAAATGTAAAACAAAATGTAATATTCTTGAGTAAAAAATAAATCTGTTTTTAAACAAATGTTTGTTATTATTTATTATTTTATAGGCATCTGAAATACAAAAACAAAATAAAACCATGGTATATATATAAATATATATTTCATTTATTGTTGCTAAAATTATACAGCCACATTACAATTATAATTAGTAATATATTTAAGTAATCATAGTTTTAAATTTTTGTTCTAAAGCATAGCTTATAATTGGCGAGTATCTTAAAGTTTTTAACTTAAAACGTTAGCGGTCTCTTGCATGTTGCTCCCAGAGTGATTATCGAGCTTCGTGATAGGCATACGCCCAAGCAACCATTAAATGTACTTCCACCTCTTCTTTAAATGTCACCATCGTTTATATTTAATAATTTAAATTTAATAATTAATTGTTGCATGTCACGATACATTTTTAAATCACTTTTCAGTAGTTCAAGTTTGTTTAAATAATTTCTTAGCCTTTTATTATATTCTTCGCGGATAATCATATTAAACAACCACAAATTCAATATTAGTTGTCTTGGTCTTGCTGAGCTTTCCTTATGATACAATGAATAGCTTCCCCTCGGCAGCGTTTTTATTAAGCATCGGCAGATCATCGGTAGGAATTTTGTTGAATCGCGCCCCCAAGAAAGAGCTGAAATCTTGAAACTCTGCTAGAATTCTGTCTCCGTATGAAGTTTTCGTTTTTTCCAACGATAGCACTTGATAGTGTTTGCCCGCTTCGAAATCTGCTAGGCCCCACAGTTTTTTTAGCGCCACTAGCTTGTTGATATCGGTGATGGATGAAGTTATAATGCTATCGTTCAATTTTCAGATATAACTATACTTCTCTAATAGATTACTTAAATATATATAGTAATTTATAGTCATGCGCAGTTTGATATATTTTTTAGACATGAGAACAAGCTCAAACACACTATCTCACGGGGTTATTTTTAAATTATGCTGCCAACAACAGCTGCAAATCTATATTTAGACCGGATATCATATCCAATCTTTTAGCTCGGCAATTTTTTGTTAACAACAGCTGCAAATCTATTTTTAGACATGATTTCGTATTTTTTAGACCTTGACATCATGCAGACACGTGTTAATTTTTTTTATCATCATGAGAACACATGTTAATTTTTTACAGCTGCAAATTCAAATCTATATTTAGACATTCGGTGGGTTGGGGGGTTTGACCATGATCTCGATGGGGATCGGGGTGGGGAAGATCTTGATGGGGGTCGGGGCGGGAACCAGAGCAATGATCTGGGGGTCCATGACCTACATCAAGGACAATGACCCCTGAACCGTAGGCAACCGCCTGTATTGCGGGTTGCCTTTTTTAGGCGTAATGGTCCAGGAACCCTCCTGTTTATCTACTAGCGTGCTATGGTAGAAGCAAATGAAAAATAAAATTTGTTTATTTATTCATTTTTTTTACAAAATAATGGTATTGTCGTATAATAATTAATCAAACAAACAGAAATATGATTTTTTTATTTCTTTTTGTTATATCAATGATATGCAGATCAAGTTATCAAAATTTCGAGTCTGATTTTCTCAAAAATGCTGGAAAAGATTTAAATTAAAAAAATCTAAATATTGTAACGAATTTAAAGCCAGACAAGTCGAGAACATTCCAGAAACCTTCTCGATAAACAAGTGCGTAGCAGCGTGACCTCACTTTTGCATAGAGCTCGCTCGCATGTCTGAACGTGTGGTTTGACAGGATATTCTAGGACATTCTGGAATATTCAAGAACTGTTCTACGGGCGGGAGTATATAAGCCGAGGTCGAGTGGCTGAGGGCAGTTGACAGTAGACTTCGAACGTGTAATATAAATGTGGTGAAATAAATAATAGCTCTAATATACGTAATATAAATAGTATTGTTAGTGACCGTTATATAAATAATATTAGTGTTTAAATATTTATTAGCAGTGTTTAAGATTTATTTTAGTGTTAATTAATTCTAAATAAGTTTCTGTTATTTTTATATTCATTTATTAAATAAATACTTTTATTTTCGTTTAACATAAATAGTTGTGAGTTATTTCTGTGCCTTAAACATTCTACACACTTCCAGAAAGACGAAAAACGTTACAATTGGTGTCAGGTGTGGGGTTATTAAATAGTGAAGTATGTAGTAAAAATAAATCAAATGGCGTCGTTCGGTTTAAAACTAAGTGAAATAAAAGTCGTGGAGCTAAAGGGGGAATTAGAGGCGCGAGATTTGGACTCATCCGGGTTAAAATCAACGTTACAACAACGTCTGCGAGAGGCTTTAGTGGCGGCTAATCAGGATCCTGACGAATATGTATTTGAAACTAATTCAAGTGACAATCGTAAAATGTTCGAAAATTAAAAGAAGAATTAACCGGATCCGTGCAACATCAAATAGAAGAAAGTTCCAGAACATTGGAGCAGAAGTTGGAAGAAAGTTCTAGAACTCTTAAAGAAGAATTAACAGGATCTGTGCAACAACAGTTAGAAGAAAATTCTAGAACATTGGTGCAGAAGTTGGAAGAAAGTTCTAGAACTCTAAAAGAAGAATTAACAGAAAATTCTAGAACTCTAAAAGGAGAATTAACAGAAAGTTCTAGAACTTTAAAAGGAGAATTAACAGAAAGTTCTAGAACTCTAAAAGAAGATTTGGCAGAAAATTCTAGAACTTTAGAGCAGAAGTTGGAAGAATATTCTAGAACATCCGAAGACAATTCTAGAATTTTAAAAGAAGAATTAGCAGAAAATTCTACAATTTTAAAAGAAGAATTGGAACAAAAGTTAGAAGAAAATTCCAGAAATTCTGAAGAACGTTCTAGAATTTTAGAACAAAAGTTAGAAGACCATTTAAATAAATATGAAAAGAAAATAGAGCAGTTAAAAAATAAATTTCTCACAGCAACTGCAGCATCAAATTTATGTCCTGGTGTGGCTGAAACAGAAGCAGCAAGTGAAAGGAAAATAGCAAAAGGTGAGACTGCATCAACAATTCGTATAAAAACACCGGAATTTGATGGAAAAACATCGTGGCCGAATTATTTGAGGCAATTTTAAGCTGCTGCAAAAGCTAACGGATGGTCAACGAGAGAGAAAGCAATTTTATTGACAGTAGCGTTGCGTGGAAATTCCGTCGATATCTTGCAGATACTGAAGCAAGAAGAACAAGAAGACTACGACCAGCTGGTTAAGCATTTAGATATGCGATATGGAAATGCGCACCTAGAACAAGTGTATCAAACGCAATTAAGAAATCGATATCAGAGGTCACTTGGTTCGCCTCGCACATCCTACAGCCCCGGACAGCGTATTAGAGTGCTTAGCTATTCAAACATTTATTTATGGAATCCCAGATGGCGAAATTCAGCAAGCATTAAGATTGGCACGACCAAAAACGTTAACCGATGCTTTAGAACAAGAGGCTGCAAAACTAGCTTCACGTAGCCAATCTAAAGTAAGATCAATAAACAGCGACTTAAAGACCGAAGATAATGAAGATATAGAAGAGAAGGTACGACAAATCACTACGGAAATACTTGGAGGCAAGAAGAGAATACGTTGCTGGAACTGCGGTGAATTAGGACACCCGCGAAGACTGTGCGGGAAGCCGCTTAAAAAGAAAACAGATGCAGAGTCGGAAAACTAAGTCGGGTTGATGCGAGGGAGCAGTCGCCTCTCGTCATCATCAAGTCAACAGCATTTTTGTGGATGGTCTTGTTGACGGAAGACCACTCAAAATGTTGCTGGATACGGGTGCGACAAAAACAATAATAAGATCAGACTTGACTAAGAAGTTTGCACCAACACAATTATATCCGACGAAGTGGCGATTACGTACAGCAACTGGAGAACTAGCTACATCGTCAGGAGAGTTAGATGTGACCATCAACATCGGCAACACTTCCCTCAAACATCGTGTGTTGGTAGCCGAAATCGAAGATGACTTTATTCTTGGAATGGACGTCATGGGAAAATATGGTTTTAAACTGGACCGCAAACACGGCATAATAGTGGTAAATGATGAAGAACTCGTACTACATCCACGAGAAGACGAAGTTGCACGTGCTTTAATAACCGGAGAAGTAGTACTTCCGGAACGAAGTGAGACAATTGTGGTGCACAACTTGATGGAAAATTTTGTACCGGTAATGTTACCATGTTGGAACCCCGAAATAATGATGAAGAAATTGGTCGTGGAGTGATGGTTGGAAAATCACTGGTAAAGGCCAACAAGATAATACCAGTTAGAATAATTAACATTAATCAGTATCCGGTTACAATTAAACAAGGAACTATAGTAGGGGAATGTTCATCCGTATCTTCGATCATTAGAACAATGGTAACTCAGAGAACTCCAACTAGCATGATTCAGGATACACTGCTCAGTCAAATATCAACATCTTTTCACGGACTGACATCTGACGAGAAAATCAAAGCGAAGAATTTAATTCATAAGTATCAAGATGTCTTCGAATATGACAAGAAATCCAAGGGCCGAACGAACGTTGTCCGACATAAAATCTACACTGGAGATGCAAGACCCATCCGCCAAGGAGCAAGACGATTATCACTAGCAAAGCGAGAAGAAGCTGAAAGGATAATTGAAGAAATGAAAAAATAAGGCGTGATTGAACCTTCAAGTAGTCCATGGGCTTCACCAGTGGTATTAGTGAAGAAGAAGGATGGATCCACCCGATTCTGTGTAGATTACCGTCAACTTAACAACGTGACGAAAAAGGATAGTTATCCACTTCCCCGAATAGACGATACTCTGGACACGTTGGCTGGGTCAAAAATATTTTCTACGTTGGACCTAAAAAGCAGATACTGGCAAGTTGACTTGGACCCGAAAGACCGTGAAAAGACAGCTTTTACCATCGGAACAGGTCTTTGGCAATTCACAGTTATGCCATTTGGACTTTGCAATGCTCCTGCAACATTTGAACGACTTATGGAAACCGAGTTATCTGGGCTGTCATGGAAAACCTGTTTGGTGTACCTCGATGATATTATTGTGGTTGGAAAAACATTCGAGGATCACACGAAGAATTTGGAAGAAGTTTTTCAAAGATTGAAACAGGCAAATCTCAAGCACAGCCCAAAGAAGTGTCATCTGTTCTAGAAGAAAGTGCATTATCTCGGACATGTGGTTTCTGGTAAGGGAAGTGCAGTGGACGAGGACAAAATAAAAGCTGTAAGGGACTGGCCAGTACCAAAGGACAAGCATGAATTGAGAAGTTTCCTTGGTTTATGCACTTACTATCGGCGATACGTGCAAGGATTTGCCAACATTGCTAAACCACTGACACGGCTTACTGAAGAAGGTACAAAATTTGTTTGGGAAAACGACTGTCAAACAGCATTTGAAAAATTGAAGGATTCTCTGACAACCGCGCCAATCTTAAGTTATCCACTTCCGGAAGGCAAATTCATTTTGGATACCGATGCCAGCTATGTTGGGATTGGCGGCGTCCTCTCTCAAGTACAATGTGGTCGTGAAAAAGTTATTGCCTACTTCAGTAAGACACTGTCGAAACCGGAAAGAAACTATTGCGTCACCAGGAAAGAACTATTGGCAATTGTGAAGTCCACTGAGCATTTTTTACAAATATTTATATGGCAGAAGATTCCTGATAAGAACCGATTATGCTGCCTTGAAATAGCTATTACAATTCAAAAATCCAGAAGGTCAGGTAGCCAGGTGGATCGACAGGAGGCAGGAATATAATTTTACCATTGAACATCGGGCGGGAACTAGCCACCGTAACGCTGACGCGTTGTCCAGGAGACCATGTTCCGAAGAATGCAAGCATTGTTGCCGAGTAGAAGAGAAGCAAGCAGCTTCGTTAAAAACAACGGTAGTTGATGATAAATGGCAACCGGAAGAATCGCAGAAAGATCAGGAAAATGATCCGGATCTGAAGATTGTAATAAATTGGAAGAAAAACGGGGATAAACCGTTTTGGCAAGATGTTGCACCATATTCCCAAAAAGTGAAATCGTACTGGGCGCAATGGGACTCTTTAATAATTGAAGAGGGTCTCCTAAAACGTGTTTTGGAGAATACGGAGGGTACAAAGCAGAGAACTCAGTTACTAATACCTAAGAAAAGGGTACCTGAAGTGTTGAAAGAGATCCACGATGGATCTGCTGGAGGACACCTTGGAGTAATCAAGACTGCTGAGAAGTTGCGGGAACGATTTTACTGGCTAAATTGTAAGGAAGATGTTAAAGAGTGGTGCAAGAAATGCGTAGTTTGCGCTGCAAGTAATGGGCCAAATAGGAAACGTAGAGCCCCAATGCGTCAGTACAACGTAGAAAGCCCATTTGAACGCATTGCAATCGATGTGGCTGGACCATTTCCCGAAACTGATGATGGCAACAAGTATATAGTAGTCGTCATGGACTACTTCAGCAAGTGGGTTGAAGCTTACTCCCTGCCCAACCAAGAAGCATTCACCGTCGCTGAGGTATTGGTGAAGGAATGCATATGCCGATTTGGAGTACCGCGCGAAATACACTCCGATCAGGGAAGAAACTTCGAGTCGTTTTTATTCCAAGATATCTGCAAAATATTAGACATTCGTAAGACAAGAACGACTGCATTACATCCGCAGTCGGACGGCATGGTTGAGCGAATGAATAGAACGATCAACAGATATCTGCCGAAAGTTGTCTCTAACCACCAAAGAGACTGGGATCGTCATCTGCATATGTTTTTGATGGCATATCGTTTATCTGTGCATGAAACAACAGGACAGACACCCGCAAATATCGTATTCGGACGTGAATTGCGGTTACCGTGCGATTTGAAATTTAGATGTAAACCTGGAGGAGATCTAGCTGGGGAAGATTACGTCACCGATTTACGAAGAAGAATGAACGACATTCACGAACAAGTTCGTTCAAACATCCAAACTTCAAGCGACAGAATGAAAGATCATTATGACATCAGGGCAGAAAAGGGAGGATATGGAACTGGAGAGTCGGTATGGTTATATAACCCACAGAAGCGTCGTGGTATATCGCCGAAGTTACAAACATGCCCTATGAAGTGATGAAGCGGATAAATGAAGTTATCTACCGAATTAGGAAAATACCGACTGGGAAGCCGCGAGTAGTCCATTTTAATCGACTGGCCCCTTTTTCTGGAAACAACCATGAGGTTAGTGATGTTTGTGCAGCAAATGTTCGCTGCGTTCAAGAGCACGAACATGAATTAACATTTGAAGACTTCATGAAGAAATATTCCACCGGTCACAAAGCACGGTACGGCGAGACAAAAGAAGAACATCGAGATTTGTTCTTAGTGCCTTTGGAGTATTCCATAGCCCACTGTGTGGCAGAAAACTTAAACATGTCTCGAGGAATTGCTACAGTATTTAAAAAGAAATTTGGACGGCTACAAGACCTAGCCAATCAGCGTCCATCTGTTGGAAGAACACTAAATTTGCGCGACAACTCAGAACACAAACGGTACCTTTTCTATTTAGTCACCAAGGCACGATCATCTCAGAAGCCCACCTATCGCACCTTATGGGAGGAACTGATCGATTTGAGGGAACATCTATTAAATAACGATGTTATGAAGCTAGCAGTACCAAAATTGGGTTGTGGACTAGATGGGTTGGAGTGGAGAATAATTAGGAATATGTTACACGTTCTCTTCCACCGCACCGGAATTGAAATTCTTGTCTACAGATTTGACCCCAAAGGAAGAGCGAAATTAGATCGCACTGTGGATTGCCGCTTCTTTAAGACCTCAGGATGCATTAAGGATTCGACTTGCAGATTTCGTCATAACTTCTCCGAAACCCATCAACCTCTGTTCCGAGACGGAACGGCTTTAAGGAGGGGGCAATGTAACGAATTTAAAGCCAGAAAAGTCGAGAACATTCCAGAAACCTTCTCGATAAACAAGTGCGTAGCAACGTGACCTCACTTTTGCATAGAGCTCGCTCGCATGTCTGAACGTGTGGTTTGACGGGATATTCTAGGACGTTCTAGAATATTCAAGAACTGTTCTACGGACGGGAGTATATAAGCCGAGGTCGAGTGGCTGAGGGCAGTTTACAGTAGACTTCGAACGTGTAATATAAATGTGGTGAAATAAATAATAGCCCTAATGTACGTAATATAAATAGTAGTGTTAGTGACCGTCATATAAATAATATTAGTGTTTAAATATTTATTAGTAGTGTTTAAGATTGATTGTAGTGTTAATTAATTCTAAATAAGTTTCTGTTATTTTTATATTCATTTATTAAATAAATACTTTTATTTTCGTTTAACATAAATAGTTGTGAGTCATTTCTGTGCCTTAAACATTCTACACACTTCCAGAAAGACGAAAAACGTTACAATATTTAAGAATATGGTCCTCTATAACTCAATTTTTTTTTATCCAATTTGAACTTGTAACTTTTGAGAAGAAAACAAAATTACTCAAAAATGGCTGATGTTCAGCGTTTTTTCGCATATTTTATTTTATTTTTTCTCAAAAGATACCAGATTAAATTGGATAAAAAAAATATAAAGGATCATATTCTTAAATACACAGAATTTTTTATTAAAATCGTACCCAGCATTTTTGAGAAATTCTATTGACAACTCAAATCAACTATAGAGGCGGTACGTTTGCCTACCTTTGGTAGGATAAATGGTTTGTGTACATTAGAATACATATGTTAATGTAGAGCTCATTTCGCCAATTTTGACGATGAAATGAAGTATTGTGCATTTGTCTAAAATTGTATATATTTTTTTAATTCTGAATAATTCGCGTAGTAATAGCAAATAAAAACAGATTTTTTTCTCATAATCATTTATTTTTTGCTTGAATAATATTATTTTTGCATAGATAAATGATTTGTGATTATAGCATACAAATTATATATTATTGTCCTTAGATTACATTGTTCTAGTAAACAGGATGCTTTTTGATTACATTATCATAAGGCACGCAACTGCACTTGTTGCTCTGCAACTTGTATTCGAAAAATAAAAATTATATTATTAAAACCAAAAAGGCTTTATATTCTAATTGGCGCAGTCGGTAGAATTGCATCGAAACAGTAATAAAAATACTGTGGTGATTTCTTAAAATCTTTACTTTGCAATTCCTGAAACTTACGGCTTCTACACTAAGCCCATCAGCGGTCTGTCACGGCCCATCTTTAAACAAGACTACAAGAGACTATCCGTCATCTCGTAGGTGAGTTAACGAACTGCAAACCAAAGAAGCTTCTTGCTGTTCCACAACGAGTCCACGTCGTCCACCGTCTTGAAAAATACAAGTAGGAAAACTTGCTGTCCCACATCTTTGGTTCACGTCTCCGGAACAAAAAGAATCAACTCCGAGTCCGGGATATGCCCGTCAACATACCAATAATCTTCGCAACAATAACATTGTAAGTTATAATTTAAAAAACTACAACAATCAAACACAGGAATTTGAGGAAAGGCTAACGCTTTTATGAATCAAAAAGAGTCTCCGACACATAGACACACACATTTACACAATATGTGTCAAATTCAGATAACTCTGATCTAGAGATAATACAACCCATTGTTAGAAATATTGTATTAAAACCCGTCAGGTTAATATTATCCAACAATAACATGGCTATTACTACTCTCTCAGAAATTAAAAACTTAACCGAAATAATTCCCACATATAATGGTGATTTAAAAATATTAAATAATTATATAAACGCAGTAAACGAAGTTCAAGTTACATTAACAACTGTCATACTAACTCCAATACAGAAAGCATATTTATTTGGCTTGATAAAAGCAAAATTAACTTCAAAAGCAGCAGAACTACATACTGAAAATAATTTCTTAGACTGGGAAGAATTAAAAGACTTCCTAAAAACCAACTTCGACGATAAAGCAAACGCAGAAACAATATTGCTAGAAACTTTACAAATTAAAAATAAAAATGGTAGTGAAAAAACATTAGATGCGATAAACCATCAATTTTTAAAATATAAATCAAAAATTGCACTTAAAGATTATTCACAATTACAAAAAAATGCAATTATTAGAGAAACTCAGAAACTAGTAGTATCTTATTTCTTTTCACTATTACCCAATTCAGTAAGAGGCTCATTTATCGTAAAAAATCCAAGTACTCTTGAAGAATGCGAACAATTACTTAGAAATGAATTCAATTTTTCAAATAACCAACATCAATCACCCATGTTAAAAGAAAGACATAATTTCCCTTTAACTATACCACCGAAGATATTCTCCGGTAACCAATTTCCCTCAGCATCAATAAATTTCACACCAACATCAACATTTAATAAAAATCTAAATTTTGCACCACGTCAGAATTTAAAGAATTATTACGACACACGTAGAAACTTTACACCCAGACCTATGACACAACAAACACATGTAACACAACCAATGTCCGCACAAACCATTAAACAAAACCACAACATTAACGAAATTACACAAGAACAGAATGACGAAGAGATAATTGAACAAATTGAACACTATCCTAAAGATAGTGATTTTTTAGAAGTAAATCCGGAGATAGAAGAAGAACAGAGCTAGTAATGTTAAGCCTTACAAACAACTTACCCTAATTAAAAATTCAAAACTTCATAATATTATTTGATACAGGTTCTAGTATAAATATGATCACATAGAATTTTGTAACAGAAAATAAATTAAAAACATATGAAAACAAAATAACATTTAAAACAGTTAACGCTAAATCAACAATAGATAAATACGAAATAATAAAATTCAATAAAATTCCTTTAAAATGTTACGTGTTTAATTTTCACAAAAATATAATCTTTTATTGGGAATAGAGGCATTTAAAAAATTAGATATAAAAATGGACTTTAAAAACAACTAAATTCAAATAAATAATAAACTAAGATCTCTACAAGATATTAAAAATATAAATAAATCAGAAATAAATAATATTCAAATAAGGTCTGAACACCTTCAAAACTATGAACAAAATAAATTGCAAATTATAATTGAAAACTATAAAGACTTATTTCCAAAAGATGGCGAACATCTGTCACACACTAACATATGCGATCACAAAATGACACTAACCGAAAACGTACCAATACACACAAAAAATTATCGTCTACCCCAAATTTACGAAACTGACATTGAAGAACATGTAAAAAAATGTTAGATTTAAAAGTTATAAGACATTCGCATTCTCCCTGGAACTCTCCTATCTGGATCGTTCCCAAGAAAATAGACGCTTCCGGTAAACAAAAAACACGCTTGGTAATAGACTTCAGGAAAATAAATACATTAACAAAAGGGGATAACTATCCTACTCCAAATATAGACTCATTACTAGATCATATCGGTTATTCCAAATACTTTACGACACTGGACCTACACTCAGGCTTCCATAAAATCCCCATGAGCGAAAACGACATAGAAAAAACCGCCTTCTCAACCCCATCTGGTCATTATGAATACATTAGAATGCCATTCGGTTTAAAAAATGCCCCCGCGACTCTTCAACGCATGATGAACATCGTATTAGAAGAATTAATAAATAAAATTTGTCTTGTCTACCTCTACGACATTATAATATTTGGAAAGACACTAGAAGAACACCTGAATAATATTAAACTCGTTTTCGACAAACTAAGAAAAGCTAACCTCAAAATTCAGATAGACAAATCAGAATTCATGCAAAGTTCAACTAAATATTTAGGATATATTATAAATCAAAACGGCATTAGCACAGATCCCTCGAAAGTAGAAAAAATAAAAAACCTGAACATACCAAAAACAAAGAAAGAAATTAAATCTTTCCTTGGCACCATTAAATGGTATCGTAAATTTATACCTAACTTTGCAAAATAAACCAAACCCTTTACGAACTGTTTACGAAACGGACAAAACATTGATATATATATATATATAAATAATAGTTCGATCTACGCAAGTTGATTTTTTAAAAAGATATTTATTCGAACACTAGCAACGATGTTGCTTGGTACAAGCTTGATTCTAGACTAACTTACAAATATGTTACATCTTACAAAGCATAAAGCAACTAATCAGCATAATATAATACCTTATGATAAATATTATCCTACTAAGCATTATTATAGGGGAGCTACGGCAAGATAACTTATATATATAATGAACAATTTCGAGATTGCTTTAACAAATGCAAAGACATTCTTACGACATCTCTAATATTGCAATTCCCAAATTTTAATAAAAATTTTATAATAACAACAGACGCATCAGATTACGCAATTGGCTCAGTACTTCTACAAAAATCAGACGAAAAAGAAATGCCCATCACTTACTATTCTCGCACACTAGGAAATGCTGAACAAAATTACAGCACAATTGAAAAAGAACTTTTGGCTATAGTAAAATCAATAAAGAACTTTAGACCTTATTTATACGGACGAAAATTCACTGTTAAAACAGATTATAGACCATTAGTATGGCAATTTAAAATGAAAAATCCCAATCAGAAATTAATGCGCTGGAAAATAGAATTAAATGAATACAATTTCGACATAGAGTATCTACACGGGAAAATGAACATAATAGCTGACAATATGTCAAGACAAAGAAATGAAACAAAACTTAAATTTAAAATTGGGGATATAACTGAAACAAATATATTTGCAAATCCTATATCTAGAGACATTGAAATGAATGAAGGTTTAGCTAAACAAATACAAAATAAATTCAATAGTAAAAACTATATTAAAAAAAGGTAACTTAGAAAATAAACATCTAATAATTCAAACTATAGGTAATAAAACAATATTTCAATAATAATACAAGAGAAATATTACGATAACCCTACATTAAAAACTATAGAACGAAGTTTAAAAGAATTACGTGACTACTGTATAACGAACGAAATATACGAAATAAATATTCCATTGTTAGATTGTGGTTTAGATAAATTAGATAAAAAATCAGTCAGTGACAAAATCCTAAAAATTTTTGAAGATACGAATACCATAATAAATATATACGAATTACCTACAATAAACATGTATGACTCAACAACCAGTAACAGTGGAACATGCCACTCTGATACAGAAAACTTTGTAAACGGAATTAGATATGTTGAAAACAGATTAAATATTGCAGACGACCAACTAATATTTGAAACACACGAGAACGATACCGAAATTCAAATAGTAAAATTATTCGGAAATAAAAAACAACGAATTAGCAGTAAATTAAATGAACACAACTTGACAGAAGAAATTATTCAATTTATAATAAATCTTATTATACCAAAAATTAGATACTTAACTATATTTAAAGAAAAGGATTTAGACAAAAAATTCTCAGAACAAATATAAAACAACTTCGAATATAACAGTATAAATATCATAGCATGTAATAAAATGGTTATTGACATAGAAAATGAAGATGAACAGATAGAAACAATTCATAATTATCATCACGGAATAACTAATCATAGAGGAATAATGTCCACATTAAATGATCTAAAATTAAAATACTTTTAGCCCAAAATAACAAAAACTATTACAGAATATATAAACAGATGCGAATTATGTAAATTAAATAAATACAATAGAAACCCAATACCAGCCATAGATAACTTAACTCCAACTCCGGAAAAACCTTTTGACATCATCAATATAGATTTACTTTGTTTAAACAAAAATTACTTCATTACTATACTTGATCAATTAACTAAACACGGAAGGATATACCCCATGAAAAACAAAACAGCAACAGAAGTTGTATTAAATTTAATACAATATATCAAAACTTATAAAATCCCAAAGAAAATTATAATAGATTCCGGACCAGAATATAAAAATAGCTTGATACAAGAATTATTAAAAGTAAAAGGTATAGAAATCCACATAATATGTGTGGGTAATCCCAAATAAAATGCAGTTGAAAGATTCCATTCAACGTTAATAGAACACCTTAGACTATTTGAAAATAATATAAAGTTTAAAAACAAAACATTAATAGAAAAAACACACCTTGCAATAATAGCATACAATAATACCAAACATTCGACTACACAAAGAACTCCAAATGAAATATTATTTGGACTAAATCAAGAAAATCCTTTCAGAATAACACCAATATTAAAAGAATATATAATAAAAAATTATCAAAATGAAGAAGAAGAACTTTATAAAATAATCAGTAACAAAATCCAAACAGAAAAGCAGAAACGTAATAAAGAAAATAACAACCCCCTTGCAATAAAAGATGAAATATATGTAAAGGAAAATCCTAGGTTAATTACAAAATATAAAAAACCATTATTTAAAAAAGTTAAAGTAAAACATTATAACCCTATATTAGGGAGAATAAAAGTTGAAAATAATCAATATTTAAAAAACGTTAGAATAAATAAAATTAAACAATAAAAATTAAATGTGTTGCAGATGCGCTGCACAACTAATAGATGTTACCAGCAACAACGGATTCCACTTAGTAAAACTCGGACAAACAAGAATACAAACAGAAAATCAAATCATATACTATAATTCAAATATTTCTCAAATTTATGACGAATCATTAAAAATCACAAAATTAAAAAACGAACTACTAAATCAATTAAAACAGAATACTGAAATATTCCAAGATTATCTTAATATTCTTGAATATAACCTCATGGTTAGGAATAATCAAATAGCTAAACTATTTAACAACAATAGAAAGAAACGAGGTCTTATAAACGGATTAGGAACAATAATGGATAAATGGATGTCTGTTTTCTGCATTAATGCATGTAAAATTATCAAAGTTTATTGTAATCTAGTTCAATTCTTCAGTGAAAGTGCTGTTATAATTGTAAAAGTGCAACGAAAGTAAAATTAGAACTATTTTAAAACATCAGAATAAAATCTTGTGATGGCAGTGGTTCTCAAACATTTTCATTATGGCACCTAAAACAAGAAATAATACTGAAGAAGATAAACAAACTATAGATGATGTATTCAATCTTGTAAAGGATTTGAAAGAAGAAATTGCTGTCCTTAAAGAGGATATTAAAGCTATACGTGTCAGTGATATTTTGAATGAACTGAAGTATATAAAACTTGAAAATCAGCAGCTTAAAGATCAACTGTCAAAGATCTGTAATCCGTCAAATTTGTTGAACTCACATAATTCATGGTCATGTGCTCTAAAATCGGATATTATAAAACCAAGTAGTGATTCAATCTTAGTGGTCCAACCTAAATCTAAACAAGTAAGTGCTGAAACTAAAAAAGTTATACGAAATTCTGTCAATCCCTCAAACTTATCTGTGGGGGTTTCAGTTCTTAAACAATGTAAAGAAGGAGCAGTTATAATAGGCTGTGAAAACAGTAATGATTTGCAAAAACTTAAAGATAGCATTACAGAAAAAATCGGTGAAAATTATGTTATTAAAGAGTCTGCTCTTAAGAATCCGAGGTTAAAAATTAAATATGTTGACAAATGTGACATTGAAAGTGATGCAGAATTTGTAAATAAAATATTTGCACAAAACGATATTTCGGCATCCGTAAACAAAGATAAATCGAGAATAATATTTAAAAAAGAAAACAAAGATAGACGTAGTTATGATATTATACTGGAATTAGATCCGAATGTGCATAATGTTTTATTGAATAAGAATAAAATTAATATTGGTTGGAAGAAATGCAGTGTTCAAAATCATATATCAGTCGTTAGATGTTTTAATTGTTCGAAATTTGGTCACATCTCTAAGGATTACAAAAGTAAGACACCTACCTGTCCTAATTGCTCAAATACTCATAAACTGTCCGAGTGCACTTGTACCGAGAAAGATTTTGTTTGTGTGAATTGTAAATCAGCTGTTGACAACTTAAATTTAAACATCAATTACAAACACAGCGCATTAAACAACGAGTGTCCATCTTACTTGAGAATAGTAGAAAAACAAAAGCGAAAAATAAACTTTATTTCAAAATAGCAATCACGGAACATTACTATGATTCATCAGAACATTCGTAGTATTCGTAATAAAACTGATGAACTAAAAATTTTTATCGATGAACTAAAAAAGGATGTGCGTGTAGTGTGCGTTACCGAACATTGGCTAAACGAAGCTGAAACTGTTTTTGAACTACTGGAAGGATTCACCTTGGCGAGTGTCTACTGCAGAAGCAGCAATCACGGCGGAGCTGGTATTTTTGTCAGATTTGGCACTAATTATATTAACTTGCAAATAACGGCTAACCTGTCTCTTGAGAATTGCTTTGAATGTGCTGGTGTTTTTATTAAGGATTTTGAAACAGCTGTTATCTCAATCTACCGTCCGCCATATATTGATAACTTTGATACATTTATAATACAACTAGAACAATTGTTGGCGCATCTAACAATTAAATATAACAAAATAGTACTGTTTGGTGATTTAAATATTGATTTATTAAATATAAATAAATATGCTATTACATTTAATTCTTTAATGACAAGTTTTGGTTTCAATTCCTTAATAAACATACCAACGAGAATAACTAACAATACAGCAACTTGCATTGATACTGTGTTCGCAAATTTTTGTATACCAGATACGGATGTTATATTTTCTGGTCTATCTGATCACTCAGCACAAATAATATCTTTTCCATATGAGTTAAACGATCTTTCATTTGACAAAGGATGTAAATATAAAAGATTTTTCTCTGTAAACCAAATTAATGAATTCCACGAAGCAATTTCTAATGAGACATGGCTAAGTATATACAATACAAATGATGTAAATATGAAATTCAATTATTTCTTTGAAATCCTTAACGAATACTTTGAAAGACATTTTCCGCTAAAAAAAATCAGAAATAAATTATCTTACAGTAAACCATGGATTACTAAAGCAATAAGAATTTCATGTACCCATAAACGCCAATTATTGTTATTTTGTAAACATAATAAGAATATCGCTTTCAATTTATATGTTAAGAAATACTGTAGTACACTTAGTAAAACAATTGCATTATCCAAGAAAATATATTACAAATCATTAATTCAAACTTCAGGGAATAAAACCAAACAGATTTGGAATACAATTAATAATCTTAAAAATCACTCACATACAGTACAAAATATTGAATTACGCAATACTGATAATAATGAAATAGCAACAAATCCTAATCAAGTATGTGACACCTTTTTAAATTATTTTACTGAATGTATACCGAATATATTAACCCCTAACAATGTATCTCAAAATAATTGTACCTATATTTCTAATTCCATTTTTATAGTTCCTTTTGACTCCTACGAAGTACGTGAGGTCATCAATTCATTTAAAAAATATACATCTTCGGGTGCTGATGAAATACCAATGATTATTTTTAAAAATAGTTATGCATTGAGTATTATTTTAACTCATTTAATTAACGAATCTGTGGCTAAAGGCATTTTCCCTGACATTTGTAAAATTTCCAAAATTATTCCATTATATAAAAATAAAGGATCAAAACATGACGTCAAAAATTATAGACCTATATCACTACTTTGCAGTGTGTCAAAAATATTAGAAAAACTTATATTTAATCGTTTAATTAATTTTTTTAACTCTAACAATATACTTGTTGACAATCAACATGGTTTCCGGTCAGGAAGATCAACAGTAACAGCTCTGTATGACATTATTAATTTTATATTGACTGAAGTTGATAAGAGGAATATTGTAAGTGTACTTGCCACAGATCTAAGTAAAGCCTTTGACAGCGTAAGTCATGATATCCTTTTACAAAAATTATTTGCGTACGGTGTGAGAGGTATCTTGTATGACTGGTTTTGTTCTTATTTAATGAATCGTCATTGTTACGTAGAAATCTCACATGTGAATGATCAATTTGTTGCAAATAAGTACAAGTCTGGCAATTCATTGTTAAAATTTGGAGTACCACAAGGGTCAGTGCTTGGTCCTCTTCTATTTTTGGTTTATATCAATGACCTACCCAAATGCACAGAAAACTTCTTGGTCATGTATGCTGATGATGTTTACTTTATGTCCTCCAATAGTACTATTGATATGGGTATAGATAATGTAAATGATACAGTTTTAGCTATATCATCCTGGTGCAACAACAATAACTTAATTCTGAACATGACGAAAACCACATGTGTCTTCTGCTCATTAAGATCTTGCACTACACAAAATGTTCAGTTAACAGCCAATAAAGCCAATTGTGTAAAATGTCTTGGTCTTACAATTGAACACCTATTACAATGGTCGACTCATATAAATGAACTGTCTATAAAACTGTCCAAAATATGTTATTTAATTAAGCATGTAAAATCTGCATGTGACATAGGTACTTGTATTGTTGCCTACAATGCTTATTTTCAATCACATTTGAGATATGGAATAGTTTTTTGGGGATCCAGCTCTAAATGCAATAATCTTTTAATTATACAAAAGCGAGTCATTCGTATAATAGCTGATATTAGGTTGACTACAAGTTGTAAGGAGTATTTCATAAAATATAAAATTCTAACTGTCTACTCGTTGTATGCCTTTGAATTATTAAAATTTGCACACAAAAATAAAGAACATTACAACTATAGCAAAAATGAAACTAGACAAAAAAATCAAACCATCATTTATCCGCATCACAATACAAGTACCTATGAAAAAGGAATGTATTATATGTCTGCTAAACTGTACAACTGTCTACCGAACAGTCTAAAAAATATGAATAACAAACAATTTCAGTCTCAACTATTTAATAAACTACTAGAAAACCCTTTATATAGTCTAGATAATTTCTCTTGTATCGAATTTTAAATTCTTAATATGTTTTAATTGAATTATATTTTATTGTTTGATAGTTTATTACTATTGTATATGTTTATTTGTTTATATTTCTCACACATGTGTATACATGTTTTCTTAGAAATAAAATTTATTATTATTATTATTATTAATTAAATCATTTTCCGGAAACTTAGACGCCTCTGACGGAGAACGCTATAAAAACCTATTTAAACAAATGAAAGAAAATGAAAAAATCCTACAAAACCAAAACAATAATAATTTATAGGTAAATAACGAAATGATAAATCAATTCAATAAACAACTAGAACACGTAAAAAATAACGAAAACACACTAACAAAAGAAATCAATAACATAAAAAGTCTCCTAAAAAAGAACTCCGGTTGGCATGAAAAAATCGATATTGAACAACAAATTCAGAAACTTATCATGATTACTCAAAACTTAAATGATCTTATGAAACAAATTGAAATTAGCTTAACATTCTGTACACTTGGAACATTACACACAAGTATTATAAATCCCACAAACTTGAAACAAATTACAAACGACCAAGACATCTGGACACGTAATGAAATAATAAAAACATTCTGTAAACATGACAACACTCAAATACAATTTATAATTGACATTCCTATATTTCCTAAATACACCTATGACCTATTTCAATTTACACCATTACCATTCATAAAAATAATGTAATAATGCAATTGAATGAAATTCAAACAACCTATATCCTACATAACGATAAAAAATTAAAAATTAATAAATGTATTCAGTTAAAAGAAAAATACTTCTGTAACACAGAATACTTAGTATTGAATGATTGTTTAAATAATATACTATCAAAACAAATATTCGAAATATGTAACTATCATGAACTCGATATTGAAAATACATGGGAAAAGATTCAAAATACTAACGACTTAATCGTTATTAGTCCCACAGAACAAAATATTCAAATAGATCGCGAAAGCAATACTGTAAATAAAAACATCAAGGATATTTATGAGTATAGACTAAATAAAAATTGTAAGATTAACAATTTTGAATTCTCTGTAATTCAAGAGAAATATAAGGAAATGATGTTCGAAAATTCAAAAATAATAAATATAACAAATCAAATAAAAGACTCTAAAATATTAGAAGAAATAAAAAGAATAAACGTAACAATAAGTAATATACCCCAAATAAAAAATGTGGATTTGAAACCGGAACATCACTGCGCTATAATTTAAATAATATAAATATTGTTAGTAATAATTATTGTATTATATAAGAATAAGAACAAAATTAAGAATCATCTTTGTAATAATATAAATAAAAAAGAAATAGAAGAAGTAGAGTTAGAAATAAAAAATCCTTTAAACTAATGTAATCTCTTGAAAGGGAGGAATTAAATATTATTGTCCTTAGATTACATTGTTCTAGTAAACAGGATGCTCTTTGATTACATTATCATAGAATATTAGTATAAATACTGTAGATTAAGACTTTGTACTCCACTCTCGATTCATAACTTGACTTGTAATAACGTTGCTCTGCAACTTGTATTCGAAAAATAAAAATTATATTTTGAAAACCAAAAAGGCTTTAAAATCTAATTTACATACTAAATATGGGGATAGGTATTCAACTATCAAAAATTTAAACTTAAAAAATGTAAACATCGAATATCTACTCAATACAAAATTATACTAATTTCATGTTCTGAAAATTTCGAATTACATTTATGTTCTACAGGCCGGCATACAAAATTACAAGAACATGATTTAACTGACGAATTAAAATCTAAATTTAAATTACTTATTGACCACTGCTACGATAATTTATTAATGTATGAAATTAGCAGTGCAATATTTGAGTTAAAAAATAGCTGCCGGAACATGTATTACAAATTATTAACTGAGGATGATTCCTTTATAATAAGATGCAACAGATTTTCTTCTTTTAGGTTTTTCATAGAAAAAATGGAAAATTAATGTTATAGAAATACGTATGTTTATCATTCAAACATGCACAATAAATGAAACAGTTCCACCACGAGTAATTTTTTTACCGCTAGTTGACGTATTCGAGCGCTAGAGTTGTCAATATTAAGGTGAACCATACGGGCTGAAGTTGTATCAGAACGTTGATTTGCTCTTTGAAACGAAATACTATTCTTATTATGAATGAAACTTATTAAGTATTGTATACAATTTTGTAGGCAAAACTTCAAAGTATGGTAATGAACTAGATACCATTAATGTTATGTACAAAAATTTAAAGAAATTACACTCAAAATTTGAATTTATTTCCCAAATATGCTAGGAACGATTTTATTTAAAAAATTCTGTATTGTTATGAATGTGGTTCTCTATAACTCAGATCATTTTTAACCAATTTGAATTTACAGTTTTGGAGAAAAAAAATTTAATATGCGAAAAAAGGCTAAAAACTGCACTTTTTCGTGTATTTTTTGTTATTTCTACAAAACAGTAAATTCAAATAGGATAAAAAAAATTTGAGTTATAGAAGACCATATTCTTAAATATACTAAAATTTGTTATTAAAATCGTTCCTAGCATTTTTGAGACAATCAGATCTAACATTTTGATATCATGCTCTTCTACATTTCAATTTCAATTTATTTGTATTATAAAGATTAAATATTCTTCTTCATACACATAACAAAAAGCTGAATGTTCAAAGATTATGTAGTACTAATTGTTTCTTCATTTGGATGAGATTAAATATATGAAATATGTTTTTGAAATTTGAATTTATTGTTGCTTCTTCGCGAAATTCTTATTTGCTACATGTGATGTGGGCTACGACGTACACTCAGCGTTAAAATGATCTGGAAGAATGACAGCTGTCAATCATGTGTATCAAGATGTACTTCATAGCGATATATATGAAAATTATAAGCATTTCATAATTTGTGGTTTGAAATATGTCTAGTTTTGTTTTTCGTGTAATATTATATTATAATATTCAAAGTTATGGGTACTTTTTAATAATAAAATATTTTATAAGTTTTAGATGAGCATACTAGTGGAACAGGATCATATGAAGTACTGGAATGTATTATTTATCTTTAAATACAGGATATTTTCAACATAAATTTTTAATTGTACAGTTACATAAAGTAATTCACTTGTAACCTCAAATATTTCATAAAAATAAAATGTTAATAAAATATCTGGTATTTTGTTTACAGTTTAAGGTTTATGAGATAAACTTTAAAAGAAAACAATACATTTGATACCTCGAAAGTATGTTTCTAAAATTAGAACGTTCCAGTGCCAGTATTTTTATTTATCTCCGATTAAAGTTCCTGATAACTATCAGAAGGATAATTGAAATATATCGCGTTAGAAAATGGCATCCAGTATAATAATTGCCATTAGTGCTATGATTTCGATTCGATATAGTTTTTTATTTACGCCACATATAGTTAATGGGAACTTTATGCAGAGGTGGAAAATCGAGTCTTCATGTGATAAAATTTTTGATATTACTCTTTTTTACGCGCATATCTTATCATATTTTATTGGCGCGCGTTTAAAAACTATATAAACGTTATTTTAAATCACAGGAAATATTTCTATTTGATGTCAACACAATAAAATCTAAAATTTAATAAACTATATTATTTTATTTGATATTATAATATAAAATAAAACATTTTACTTACATTTTTATTTCAGTTATACATAATCATATATAATATTTTATTATTTTATAAGGAGCTGAAGTGATACTTTTTGTGCGCTCGTCCATTAACTACAGATGAAGCACAAAACGTCACTTTCACTGCACATAAAATATGCCATTTTTTCTTCAAACGCCGGAATATTTACCCATTATGTCATATAATTTCTCTGATCACGTGAGCGACAGAAAATGTCTGTCTGCTAAAGAAATTCTTTGATTAAAAATTAAACTTTAATTGTTTCTATGGATTCTGTGGCATATTCCTGATCGACATACTTCTTTCTTTTCGTGAATCAATTATTTCTGGAGCAAGTTCCTATACATAAAATTCTCTAGTTTTACCCCAATCAGTTGCTGCAGTTGTAATATTTTGAACGTAAAGCATTCTTTCCACAAGTAGTCCCGCTGGAAGTTTTCGTTTACATACTTCACCAAAGTTTGAAGCGGTTAATCTATGCTTTCTTTCCTCCATCCATAACATGTTCTCATACACCTAAACTGTAACAATATCACAAATATTTTATTTGCATTTTATTTTGATGGAATGTTTGAGGTTAGAAATGAAATACTTTCTATAACCGTACAATTAAAAACTTTTATGTTGAAAATATCGTTTATTGAAAGATAAATAATACATTTCCATATTACACATAATCCTGTTCCACTAGTATGCTCTCCTAAAATTGATAAAATATCTTACTATAAAATAGTACCCATGACTTTGAATATTATAATATAATATAACACGAAAAACAAAACTAGACATATTTCAAACCACAAATTATGAAATGCTTATATATTTTCATGTATATCTCTATGTAGCACATCTTGACACACATGATTATGACAGCTGTCATACTTCCAGATCATTTTAACGCTGAGTGTATGTAAAAGGCCGCAACACGTGTGGATAATGAGAATTTCGCGAAGTAGCAATAAAAAATTCATATTTCAAAAAAATATTTCATATATTTAATCTTAACCAAAATAAGAAACAAGTAGTATATAATCATTGAACATTCAGCTTTTTGATAAAGGTATTAAAAAGAATGTTTAATCTTTGTAATATAAATAAATTGGAATTGAAGTGTAAGAGATCATGATATCAAAATGCTTAGTCTGATTTTGTCAAAAATGTGACGTTCAATTTTAATAATAAAAATTCTCTATATTTAAAACTCATGCCTTCTATAATACAAAAATTTTTTATTCAATTTGATCTTGGGACTTTTGAGAAAAAACTAAAAATACACGAAAAAGTCCTGTTTTGAGCGTTTTTTCGCATATTTTATTTTTTTTCTCCAAAGTTCCCCGATCAAATTGGATAAAAATTTACTATATTACAGAAGATCAGATACTTAAATATAGAGAATTTTTTAATTAAAATTGTTCGGCACATTTTTGAGAAATAAATTCAAATTTTGAGTGTAATTTCTTTCAATATTTGTACATAATATTAATAGTATCTAATTTATTACCATACTTTGAGGTTTTGGCTTCAAAATTATATACAATACTTAATAAGTTTCATTCATAATAAGAATAATATTTTGCTTCAAAGAGATCCAGGCAAATCATCGTTCTGATACTAACTTCAGTCCGGATGGTTCACCTTAATTATAAATTTTTTAGTCGTTTTTCTTTTATTATTTGTACATAAATTTAATGAGATTTTTGTACCGTACCTTGAAGTTTTGGCTTAAAAATTATGTACAATTCATAATAACAAAATTATTTAATATCAAAGAGATCAAGTCAAATCATAGTTCTGATGTTAAGTTCAGATCGCATGATTCATTTTATGAATGAGTTTGTCGAAAAGCATTTATTTGAGTTGGCAACTCTGCTAGTGTTCAGGTGATCTCATTAATGTTTCTGTATGTGTACATTGGAAGTTGCAAGACGTAGTGAAAGTAGTAAATCAGATCAGAATATATTGTTTATTATTCTTAACAAGTAAGTTTTGTTTGCAGAATATGCAATTTCCATATTATTTTGAAATACTGTTTAAAAGTATTCGAGGAGACGAATTGCCAATATTACATTTTTAGGTTAAAAAAGTTCATTATTACAAAATGAGAACATTGTAAATAATAACAATATAGAACTATGTTAATCAGTGATACAAAAATTATTTCTTTATGATAATAGATTTCTCAATTTTTAAAGTTTTTGTTCAGTAAACACTTTTTCATTAACGAAGCGAAGCGTAAATTAATGTACTACAGTACATAATATAGTTCGTTTTATTTGAAAAGTATATTTGTAAACATATATGCTTAAATATTTTAATTTCAGTGTCAATGTCACCGCAAGTAATGCTAGACTCGACTTCTGAAAAACAGCTAGCAGTAAGTCGGAAGTCCCGAACAAGCAAAATATTTCGAGAATTTGAAGAAAATAATGAAGGTAAAATGACAAATAAAGAATACTACTAACATTGGCTTGTACATGATCATAAATGCTATTATTCGAATAACATCTGTTAACATAGTGTTGTTGTGTGTCAATAACTGAATATTTAAATTTTGTATTTTGAAGCGCAAAAAGTTTGTCGTCAGATGTCGCGCGCACTAAACAATACTTTAAGATACATGTCTATGTTAATATTAAATTTTATAAACCGTGAAATTAATGAAAATTGATGTAGAGCTCGACAAACCATAATAAAACCCTGGGAGGTCGCTACTTATGTCAATACATTCAATGTCAAGAGTTGAATTTAAAGTTGTAAAATAAGACGACGTATAATACCTTCTGTTTATAAAAATAGTATGTCAAAAGAATAATAATTATGATAAATTAATAATATATAAAAATATCATTAACAAATTTGCATAAATACGCGTATCGTAGATGATGCAGCGGCCAAGTGTTTTCATTTAGACTGTAAATTTCACTTTCGCGCCAAAATGGTGCCACGTCATTCGTTATATACCTGTATGGTTGGAGACAATGCGCATTCCAGCCACGGTTTTACTTTGGTTTGTCGAGGTCTATTAAAATCAATGGAAAATCACAATAAAACTAGGATAGATAATTTTTTTAAGAAATTATTTTGCCATGTTAAGTTTATGGCATACTTGGAACACACTGTATAATAAATTCATATAAATATAAATTAAATTTTTTTCGTGACGCAGGTTACATTATATTATTATAGATTATTTTTAAGTAAGATTTTTTTATTATTACAGGATCCGAATTTTCTGAGATTTTCACAGAAACTATGAATTTTTGTTCGAAAATAGTTAATAAATCTAAGTCCGGTCAGAAGAGACATTTTTGTATTTACTGCAAAAAAAACTATTGTTAAGCTTGCTAGACATTTTACAACTGTCCACCAGGATGAGGTAGTAGTAACGAAAATAATGGCATTTCCGAAACTTGAGTAAATGATTGTTTTAAGTTTTTTTTTTTTTTTTGTAACTTTATTTATAAATTATTAGAGTAAGTAGAAAGAAAAAGACTGCTGGAAAATTAAGATTAGAAGGTAATTTTCTATTTAATACAAATGATTGCTATAACACTGGTGAATTAATCGTATCACGACGCCCGAAAATCACTAGATCGCCGGAACATTATGTTCCTTGCAAAAATTGTAAAAATTATTATAGTAAACTCACACTTCATCGTCATATTAAAGAATGCTGTGGCTCTCAGAAAAATACAGAAAAAAGGTAGAACCAAGTAAAAGGCCGAATCGTAGCTAGACGTATACATTGGAAAGCGAACGCAATTATGACGAAAAAAATTTGCACCCAGGATTAATTAGTGACACTGTCATTTTCATGAATTAATTATATTGTTCGGAAACAAATTAACATGTAAATATAGACAACCACTTTTATTGTATCATATACGGCAAATATTAAGAACAGTCGCACGTTTATTATTAACCATTAAAGAATGTGATGCTGATAAAACTATTACAGATTTGAAGTCAATTTATCATCCTAAATATTATAATTTAGTATTAACTGCCGTTAATAATCTTGCAAAACTAGATCCTAATACCAATGAATATGTTATCCCGTCTTTAGCTACACGCCTTGGAAATTACATAAAAAAATGTGGAAATCTTTTAGAAACAGAATAGACAAAGATAGGTAATTTTAAAAAAGGCATAACGTTAAATTATTTTTAAAAATTCATCAAGAAGATTATGGTGCATATGTTAATAAGACTGCGGAAGAAACTCACTCTCGCTTAAAAAGAAATAAAGTGATAATGTTACCACTGCATGAAGATATACTACACAATTATCTAAAAACTGAACGGAAAAAATGTGTAAACAAATTAAAAAATAATTATACATATCTTGTGTGGTTGCAACTTGCAAAATGTCTTTTAATTTCTATACAATTATTTAATAGAAAGCGTGCAGGATAAACAGAAAGACACTATTGTCCGATTTAAAAAATCGACAGTCAATTGAAAAAGATAAAGATTCAGAATTATTTAAATCATTAAGCGAAGTGGACCAAGTTTTAGCTGGACGTTACTATAAAGTTGAATTACGAGGAAAACTCGGAAGATGTGTACCGATATTACTAAGTTTGGAAGAAGTTAATATGTTAAATATTATGATCGCATACCGAAACAATGTACAAGTAGACGAAAATAATCCTTATGTTTTTGGATGCCCTGGTGGAGTAGATAAATATATAAGAGCATGCAATGCACTTCGAGAATTTTCTATTAAATGTGGTGCGAAGAATCATGATAGATTACGAGGAACAGAATTAAGAAAACAAATTGCAACTGTGGTTCAAATGTTAAATTTAATTGAAACCGAACTTAGCCATTTGGCCAATTTTTTGGTCATGATTTAAAAATACATAAAGATCATTATAGGCTACCCAGTACTGCCCTACAAATTGGTCAATTATCAAAATTACTCGTATTTATTCTCATGGAGGAAGGAAATATGACTAAACATAAAGGAAAGAATTTACAAGAAATTGAAATAGGTAAAAAATTTGCTTGATTTCGTTTGTAAAACAATTTATCTATCATTTTTGTATATTACTGTAGATATTTTAACTAGTTCTCAAGGAACTACATTTAATACAGTAGATATTATACCAGAAGTTGAGGAAAATAATGAAGGTAAGGAAAATAATGAAGGTAAGAAAATTAATGGATAAATAGTGCACAGACAAATATTTTATACTAGTTATTATTAGGACTAATATTTTCATCAGAAATAATTAAAGGAACTCCTGAAAAACAATACAAAGCCGCAGTGAATACTAACGGAAATGAGATTGGTGCAAAACCCAGAAAACGCTTAGGTATAAATTTTTCATATTTATCCATGAGTACTATAATAACATTTATTGTAGTTCTAGTATTATAATGAGATTTATTATAGACCTAATTCCATAATAAATTTGTTACCATGGCTTGTTACTAAGCAATCTCAAAAATACTGGATATAATTTTTGCATACAAATTTATAAAGATGATTAAATTTAGAGTTAACCAACTACATTTTTATTCTGATCTAAAATTACTTGTATTAGAGTTACTCACAAACCAGAATAAGATTGGAGTTAAATTTTTCAAACGTTACAACAATAATTATTTTCGTCATCAGTAAACTTTAGTTCCAATTTTACAATGTATACGAGTACTATGTTGGTCTTATTCTTCGTTAATGTAAATTGCAAATGAACTCAAAAGTTGGTACTAGAATGAATAAAAATTGGTATTTCAAAACCATAATATGGAAAAAATTATATATTAACTCTGATTAGATAATATGATAACTATGCATTTAAAATAAGTTATTATAAATAAAATAAATAAATATATCATCACGCCTTTTACCCATTAATGGGTGTGGCACTCTGCCGAAGCAGATCTCGGTAAGTGATATATTTAGGTGCGTGAAGTGCGGTTACCAGTCGTCAAATCACGGTCCCCAAAGATACTAGTGGTGGGGGAGCCACATGGGTAATTTTAAATTGGTGAAAAGTTTTGTCGGCTGTGGGGAAAGAACCAGGGTTCTTTGGATCCACAGGCCGACCTGATACCACAGTGTCATAAATAATTTATTAAATTACATTAAATAAGTTATAGTATGAAGTTTGATACTGGTAGTGTTTCAAATATTTATGCCAATGGCGAACATTTGAATACCTTGAATATCGTGCGATACGTCTTGAAATTGAAACAGCGCTGCTTTCGGCGCTTCGATGAACTCAGGTGACAGTTTGACACTTGATAGTTATAAAGGAAACGAGATTTGTTTTAAGTACACGTTACTTGTTTACGATATTTCATAGTCATAGTGATAATTTAATTTATTACTAACAATTTTTTTCAAATTATGTACATAATCACTAATCAGTAATATAATAATCACATTATCATATCATTAGATCAAATTGTCAATTTTCATTACGTTATCAGTTTCACTTATTTTTATATATAATTACATTTCAATTGCATTTTCATATATTTATTAATTAAGTAATTTATTATTATTTAAAATTTTTAATTTAATTGAATAATTTTTAAATAAATAACTATTTGGAGTATTTGAATATTTGAGATCTGATTAATATTTATAGGGTGGCTAGCTCAGTGGTATGAAGTCGGCCTGTGGATCCTGAGAACCCTGGTTCGATTCCCACAGACGACAAACAATTTTCATAATTTCAAAAGCTACCCCTGTGGCTCTTCCACCACTAACATCTTTGGGGGCCGTGATTTGACGTCTGGTAACCGCACTTCACGCGCAAAATATATCATTTACCGAGATCTGCTTCGGCAGAGTGCCACACCCAGTAATAGGTAGAAGGCGTGATGATATATGTATATATATATATATATATATATATTTTTTATTATTAATATTCGAATTCTAGAAATGTGATATACGCCCACCTCTTAAATTTAATTTGTAAATTTTTTTGAGTATTTTTCTGTGTTTCATGTTCGTATTTACATATTTTTAGATGAACTAGATTTAACGTACAGTTCCAATCTATCACTCCTTGGCCTGGACGTTTGCATAAAACTTAATATAAATGTTAAATTTACAATTTATTCATTTTAAAATACTGCCAACTACACTTTAGTTCGATTTGGAACTTAATAATTTATTTAAGGGGTCTTTCTATCTAGAGAATGAAAAAATAAAAATTTTTGTTAAACATTTTTTTTACAGAAGAAATTAAGATTTCGTTTCGATATCTTTCAGGTATATTTATTCACACTTTAAGAGTACAATATATTTCTTTTATTTTTACATTGTTTTTTTTTTGGTCACACGTATTTCTTTAAAAAAAAACATCAATAAATGACGGTTGATATGACATCTGAAAAAAAGGCTAATTTTTAAGTGTTAAGGTGACGAAAAAGTGAATTAAATAAATTCTTCTTTGTTTTAACGAGGAATCATGAATCTTTAATAAAAAATAGGAGTTTTCATTAAAAAAAATTGAGTTGACCATGATTTAGCGACAACAGCGCCATCTAGGACAAAACCAATATTTCGTTATTATGGCCCCCTTTTGTACGATTGTTTTTCGTCTAGGTCATTTTTGCGTAAAATTTATAGTTTCCGATATATTTCCTGATAACACTTTAAATGGACCAGCCTGTATATATTGGTACTCTGGAAGCGTGAAATATACCTGAAAATTTTCACAACGAAATCTTGATTCCTTTTGGGAAAAAAAGTTAAAACTAAAATTATTATTATTTTATTATCAAGGTTGAAAGACCCCTTAATGCCGTTTTATGAATTCGCAATGAAATTATTTTGTCATTTACGTTATTAAAATTAATATAATATCAAGCTCGATTTTGTCTAGTTTGATAATCTTAACGACTAATATAATGTTACAAACCTTATAACGTAAATAACTATTGTAATATAATAAATCTCTGTTTTAGTTCTATAATAGCTTACATTATAGTCCTAGTACCATAATTAGATTGTATTAATTATTATGGGGTAATGGCTCAGTGGTATGAAGTCGACCTGTGGATCCTGAGAACCCTAGTTCGATTTCCACAGACGACAAACATTTTCACCAATTTAAATTACCCCTGTGGCTCCTCCACCATTATCATATTTGGGGGCCGCGATTTGACGGCTGGTAACCGCACTTCAAGCGCATAAATGTATCACTTACCGAGATCTGCTTCGGCAGAGTTCCACACCCAGTAATGGGTAAAAGGCGTGGTGATATATTTATTTTATTAACAAGTTTACAAACTACTGTAACAGGTTCTCGTACATTAACTATTGAATAAAATGGTGCCCTTATGAATTTAATGCCTCTCTAAATTTCAGTGTCAATGATTCCTAAAGTAGAATTAGAAAAAGTGACATGGACTACTCCTGTAAAACGGGCTGCAGTTGGAAAATATTTAGAAAAATCCCAAGAAACGTCACGTAACAAACTAAATATGTCAGAATTTGAAAAAAATCATAATGGTAAAATATTTATGAAATTATATTTTAATTATAATTTTCTAAGTTAATACGTAGTAATTATTCAAATTAAATTATAAAAAGAAAAATTAGAATACCGCCAGAATTTGAACCTGATATAGTAGCATTACAGGGCCGATTCTAGACCACTTCAAGGTCACTCAAAAACGTGTCGAATTGGGAATGCTCTAAACGAGATATGACGTCATATCAACAGGAAACAGGAAATACTTATCATCAGCAACAGGAAACAAAAAAAGATAAGTGAGTCGAGGCCATGTGACATCATACGAAATACAAGATGACGTCAAAATAGGCGCGAAAATTTAAATTTCAAAATGGCGTCAGCAAAAATGGTGGGAAAAATTTGAATTTTTGAAAAGTGCGCGATATTTTAAATTTCAAAATGGCGTCAGCAAAAATGGTGGGAAAAATTGGATTTTTTGAAAAGTGCGCGAAATTTTAAATTTCAAAATAGCGTCCGAAAAAAAGGTGGGAAAATTTGTATTTTTAAAAGAGTGCGTAAATTAGAATTTTGAAAAGTGCACGAAATTTATTTTTTTTTTTCCTTTCCCAATGATGGTGTCTTACAAAATATTTGAATTTTTTCTGATTTCGAGAAAAAAAAGATGGCGCCTGAAAAAAAAAATTGGACATGTGGATGGGCATGGGCGTGGGCATGGGCATGGGCATTTTTTGTTATTAATATAATACAATACATATTTATTTAAATAATTTTTATTTTTTTTTTCTTAGTAGTTAATAATACATGGATAGTTGAATTATTACATGATATATATTTTTCAAAATGCATTGGTACAAGATTACTGTAGTGTACATATTTAATACAAAATAAATAGAATAAAACAATATATTTAAATATACATGTCATTTACAAATATTTTATTATTTTTCTTTAAAAGTTTGTAATAATAGTAAGACAGTATAATAATAATAATAATAAACAGTATTACATTGTTATATTATTGTTTTGAGAAACAATGTCTCGCATATCAGCATTATCCCGCTTTACAACAGTAATAGTCATAAAGCTATTTTTTATCGCTTCATCAATTTCCTTTGGAGTTAAATCAGCAAATCTTTGTGGTAAAAATGTTACAAATGTACCAAAATCAAGTAAAACATATTTCCAAAATTTTCCATTCACAATTTTAGCATCAGCAATCAAATATTTATGATCAACTAACATATCCTTCATTTTAATCATAGTCTTATAAGAACTCTTTCCAACATTGTTTAATTTGTCCATGCTTACTAATAACAAAAATAGAAAATAAATACTATTAGAAAAATTATTTTTTATATATTATTGAAAAAAAAAACTTACGAGAGTTTTTCGAACCCTTTTAGATGTGTGTTGTTTGAATTAGTTTTACAGTGAGAATGAAATAATACTACAAAATTTACTGCTTTTATACAGTATGATTATCTTTTATGCAGATAATAAATACGTCACATCCACCTAAGTAAAATAACGGTTTTGAATGGGAAAAACCCAGAATTGAACGGAAGTTATAGAATAAAAATAGAATTTTTATCGAAAAATGCAATTGATACAGTTAAAATATTTTATTGTTTAATAATAAGAATTTCAAAATGGCGTCAGAAAAAAAAAGGTGAGAAAATTTGAATTTTTAAAAAGTGCGCGAAATTTTACATTTCAAAATGGCGTCCGAAAAAAAGATGGGAAAATTAGATTTTTTAAAAAGTGTGCGTAAATTAGAATTTTGAAAAGTGCACGAAATTTATTTATTTTTTTTTCCTTTCCCAATGATGGTGTCTTACAAAATATTTGAATTTTTTCTGTTTTCGAAAAAAAAAGATGGCGCCTGAAAAAAAAATTGGACATGTGTATGGGCATGGGCATTTTTTGTTATTAATAAAATACATATATTGTTATAATAATACATAATATATATATTTTTCAAAATCATTGTTGCAAGAATACTATATTTTAGTGTACATTAAAATACAATTTTTTTGTAGAGTACAATCCTATTTTTTCTTATAAATGATAGAAAAAAACAATATATTTAAATACACATATAATTTAAGTCAAGTTTTTGAAATTTTCCACATAATTCAGCAATATTTTCATTGCTTTTGTTTACTTCATTATTTTCAAATAGGTTTTGTTTTAGAAAACTATGTGTTTTCGTGCTACAAAATATATGTAAGCATTCAAAACATTGTTTTGCTCCTGATGCTGGACCATCTACGTGCGTTTTGTAAGTAGGTAAGTTGTAATGATCAACACATGGTAAGCGGTGAACAATATCTCGATGTAACTTAAACTTCAGCGGTAGATTAAATCAAATTTTTTTAAATTATACCCTTGAAATATTCTTAAAATGTTTATAAAATATTCTTCATCAATTTTTCCACAAAGATACGCTGTTGGTGCAAATTCACCAATTATTCCAAGTAATTCACTTGTATCACTAAGTGTACATATATTTGTAATATTTTTATACTTAATGTAGATATGTATCTTCAGAGCACAACTTTGATTTGTAAGTAATTTTTATTATTTCTAAAGCAATTAATTTGAATGCCATACTTGTTGTTGCTGATGTTTGGTGTAACAACAATAACTTGTGAATAATATTTATTTTTGAAAACATATTTATATATAGATAAATATTTTTACCCCTACTTTTACTATAATAATTAATAACTATTTATTTATAACATTTGTCAAAATTATAAGTTCAACAGTAAAAATTTCAGGGTAAGCAATGTTTCTACAACGATCAAATTGAAGTTTATCATTCTCGTTTACATCTAGATCTTTTAATAGAGTAAATTGACCATTTAAATATACTTCGTATGGTGCATTATTCATATTCGTAATAATTTTCATTATTTATCCACTAATTTGTGCTTTATATGACGTATTCTCTTCACAGTAATTATTAAATATTTCAAATGTTTCTAGATTATGTTTTAAATTTATAATAACACTTATACAACTTTTTAATTGTGAAATATTTGTATGGATTAAATTAACAGTACTTATTATATCTTTATTCATTTCACTTTTTAAATTAGTTATATTACTATTTATTTGTGATACTTGTTCACTTAATAAATTATTTACTTCCGTTTTATAGTTTATAATATTTGTTGAAATTGCTTTATTAATATCTCTAGCAAATTCCATTAATTTGATATTAATTTCACTTATTATATCATCTTGTTTTTCACATATTTCTTTAATATCTTTTAATAAAATATTATCAACATTTTCTGATACATTATTTATTTCATTATTTATTGTATACACTTTATGAACCATGCTGTTATTAGATTCTTTTAATAATTTTAGTTCAGACAACATTTGGCTAAATGTTGCTGTGTTATTATTATCAAGTTGTGTAATTTGCATATGCAAATTAGAATTTACACTACTTATTAATGAATCGACATAGCCTTTGTTACATGCGTCTTTTTCGTCAATTGCGTTTCCAACATTTATTAAACGTTTATTGGTTATATTAAAATCACCAGTACGAGTTTTTTCAAATCCAACACCAGCTGGACCACGTCTTGGATATTTTGAGCAATAAAAATCGGAAGAATAATGATTAAATTTACTAACACTCATTTTGTAACGTATGCGTGTATATAAAACAAACAATAAATATATACTAATAAATATTTTGCAAATAATTATAATATATACGCAAAAATATTTGTATACGCATGCGCACGTATACTAAAAATTATTTAAATTTATAGCCCCACGGACAAGTGTCTGTATGTAAATAGTTGACTATTCGTTTATCATCATTGGGACTTAAACATATTTTTTTTTGTTTAATCGTGTGTATTTCATGTTTTTTAGAAGAAATTGTTTGCTGACATTTTATAACTGATGTATCGTTGAATGAGCAATTGTAATAATCCTCAAATGTTATTGTTTTCAATGTTGCAAAAGTAACTCCGTTTGCTTTTTTTGATAATTTAACTGTTTCTTTTTGTAATACTTTATAGCAATACATTTTGGCTCTTAGCCCAATAAATTCAGTCATTATTTCACCATTGTTTTCATCTTTCATTAAAGCTATAACTTTTTTATTTACACGAGGTATATTAAAAATATTATTTTCAATACAATCCGACGTATCAAATTTGTGAATATCACGCTTCATCATTTCATAAATATCAAAATCCAAAAAGTTTTATATTAAACTATCTGAATCAGTATATAATAATTTAACATTCTCTCCAACACTGGTTTTAATATAGTTATAGTGAAAATCATAAATAAATGTTTTTGAAAGGTCTAGAATTGAGAAACCAACATAAATTGGTTTGTTGAAAACAACAAATTTTTTACTCATCTCAATTAGTACTATATCATCATCTAATATAGTACAAGTATCAAAATTTGGTTGTGAAATGTATGATTTAGCACCATACCTTCCATGCCACTTTGTAACAAGCTTTACATCTTTATGTTTGCGAACATTCTCCATTGTTTTACCGAAGACTGCATTGTTCATAAGTTTGTAAAATTTTTTTTGAAATCATTACTTCATTTTTTTCTCATTTCAGTATTTAGATCTATGTACTGTTGAAGCCAGGAACTTTGATTAAATTTCAAAATTCTATGAATTTTTGTTATTTTTAACCCCAATTTTAAACATTGTTGTAAATTTTGATAATGGATCACGTAATTTGTTTTATTGTTTAAAATAGTTATTAGTTTAGAACTTTTAGAAATTGGTGGAACAAAGAGTTCAGGACACAATGGTAAATTTTTATGTAAGTCATGTAATTCTTCTGGGTATGCTAAATCCACTTCAAAAATATAACCAGCGTTAGACTCACTGAATAAATTATCTACATTAATACTATAAAAATTTTGCTCTTCAACCTATTCAAAGTCACTGTGTGGTAGAAACATACACATTGCTGCACCATACAAATTATTAATATCATAATACATTAAATATGAATCATGCTTTGTTGCATCATACTCTTCACCCATATATTTGTTATTTGCTTTTCCATATCTATTTGAACATTGAGATACACCACTCCGTATGCCTTTTTCAATAAATAAAATTTTGTCAACATTAATTAATGTTGACGATAATCCAGGTGCTGTATAATAATGTAGTGCATCTAAATTATATGTTTGCATACATGTATCTCTGAAATTTTCAAATACATCTGCTAAAAGTAATACATCAGTTTTAAAGTATAAATCTGCGTATTGTCCTAAATTTTCAATACCAAATTTATGCCAAATATTTTGAGCGTGTAAATAATCCTCATTTGTTATATGTTCATTTTTTAAACTACTATAAAAAAAAATTTTCTCTGATAATTTTGTTTCATCTAATTTTTCCCATGAATTAATATATTCATATGGAAATATGCCTTTTTTAGTGAGCAATTTAAAATGTTCATATGAATTACATTGTGATTTTGTTATTGGTTTTTCTTCATCACTTAGATAAGAAGCAAGTTTGTCTAAACTATTCGCCATAAACCTGTAACTGTCTATAAACCGCAGTTGAATTTTAGTGTGTTTTTTTTACTAATTTTGTAAATGATTTGTACCGTTCTTTATTTATAGGTAGTAATGATGTTGTTCCTTCAATTTTAGTTGCTATTACTTTTATTATAAAGTGACCATCGTACTCACTTAAGTTGTGAAAAATTACCGGAACTGTAAGTGTTTTTTTATAATTTAAATTACACGTTTTGTGTGCTGGCCCTATATATTGACCAGCAAAATGATTATGATTGTGAACTTTGATATCTTCCGCGTCATTATGAAATTTTTTATAATATATATGACAATTTGCAGAGTTTTCATATTGTATTTTTTCAAAATCCGTTAGTTCTATTGGTTGTTTATTACTTATAATATTATTAATTTGAAATGAAATATTTTTTAATTGCTGTGTAAATAATTCTATACAGTCATTACCCCTATATAATTTAAATTCAGATAGAGAGTCATCATGCGAACACTTCATGTAATAAGCGATGCTGAATGGAATATGTTTGTGTGCAAATTCTGTGTTTTTCCACGTGTATCATCTACATTTTGTAATATTGATTCGATGTCAGCGTACACGACAAACGGCACTGTATCTTGATTTTAAAATTTTTTAAATTTTAGAATTTTGTTTGATTCTTGAGGTAACTCAATACGAGTATTATTACTTTGACAATTTATTAAATGTTTTTGAAGGGTATTTTCACTTTTAAAATGGTTTAGACATCTACCACAAATAAAGGTTTTATGACTATTATTAGGTAATTGCTTACTTATTAATCGAAACATGTTCTTAATCCACATAAAATGATAGTTTTTAGGTGATCTGATTTCTTCTACTTCCATAGCTTCTTCCTCTACTTCAATATCCATGGTGTTATCTTCATCATTATCATCAATCTACGCATATATACAAAAATGATTGAATTATAAAAATAAATATAAAATATAATTACCTCTTCTTCACCCTCACAATAAATAATCAGCAAATTAATAGATTTTTTATAAGATTTCGTTGTAAGTCTAACAGGAACAACTTCATGTTCTCTTTTGCCCAATTGCTCCAATATGTATACATTTATATTTAGATTATTTAAATCCTCAAATTTCAGAATGTTTTTCAGTGCAATAGGAAATTGTATACCATCATATTTTAATACGTCCGAAAAATGTGGATATGACCATATTCGATCGGGGTGTTTATTTGCAGGATGTAAAGCTGAAACGATGGCCCACAGAAAACAATAGTCATCACTATTTTATATATTTATAACAGCATGTTTTCTTTTAATATTTTCATGTAAATTAATGTAGCTTCCAATATTTATTGGTGAGTAATTATTTATATTTACTTTTAAATGTAAAACTTCGCAAATACTCCACCCTGAATCCCGCTCTTGAAATTCCTCCAATTTCGTTAAAATTGGGTTAATAACATTTTCAATATACCATGTTTTTATATTTGTACTTATATCAATAATATTATTTTTAGTATTAAATGCTTTAATTTCAAATTTACCAGTTGATGGTAATACGCATTCAGCTGAAAAAATAACGTTCACTTTTAACATAGAATTTTGTTTTATTGAATTTTTTATTTTATTTTTAAATATTGTCACTGCTTTTTGTACAAATGTTTTCGGATATTTGAAGCCGCATTTATTTATTATAATTACAGTTTTAATTCTACTTTTAAAAATAGATTTAATATCTTGCCAAAACAAGTTATTTTTTTCTTTATTTCACCACCACCAGTTTTAATTTTTACGTTTTTTTATTTTTTCTCTATATATTTTTAAAACTTATAAATTATTTTCAAGTTTAAAGAGATTTTCTTTCTTATTTTTTTCCACTTTTTGTCTATTAATACATTTATTAATTAATTGTATGAATGAATGAATTATTTTTATAAATTTGTTTATTTCTTGTTTACTTTTTATATTGTTAATAGCGTCTCGAATACTTTTAATTACATTATAGCTTAGAGCACTGACTGTACTTGTAAATGACATTTTTTGTTGTTTACAAGTTGCGAGATAATAATGAACTAGCAAAAAAATGTTCCTTATTTTCTATATTATATTTTTTTTTCTAATAGAACATTGCAATGTGTAGGTGGTGGAAATAAATGTTGATAACAAACTTATTTTAAACTCGAACGGAATAGATAGATGCTGAGTACATGTGTACTGCGAATATTTCACAATTTGTTTAGTTTTACATAAGAATCAATGTTAATTTGCTTTTAGTTGCTGTCTGTAACATTTTCCCATTTAAAAAAAATACGCGTAAATTGGGGTACAAAAATTTCTTTTTACTTGATGTAACATTATGAGAAAGATAAGAAAAAAAACATATGGTAATTCTCTATACACCCGCGCAAAAAACTATACGCAAGCAGATCCGCACTCAGGCTTGAATGTAATTAATGCGGCGATAGTGAGATTCTTCTCGCGGCAACGGATGCATTTTACGCCGACATAAAGTTTATCCTCGGCAAACATGAGTCTGAGTACATTTCTGTACATAATTTAATAATTTTTACATTTTTTCCTTATGCAATCACGAACTGTGATTACGTATCGTACAAAGGGAGTTACTATCAGCTAGCGCGCGCGCGAACAGATCCGCACTCAGGTTTGAATGTACTTAGTGCGGCGATGCTGGGATTTGTTTCGTGGCGACGGATGCATCGTTCACCGACATATAATATTTCTAGTTTCTATAATTTTTTTTAAAGTTTCTCTTGAATTATTCATTATTCACTAATCACGTTTAGCTTCAGTTTCTAGTTTAACTTCAACCGTATTATTATTATTATTGTTTATGCACTGCTTTATTGAAATATATGATATTTGTAAACAATTGGTGAGTTATTTGCAAATTGCATGAGCAACTTTTAAACAATCAAGTACTTGATTGCAACTTACTTCTACTAGTGTAGCAAATTGATTATATATTTTTTGTAAGAAATTTAAATGATTTAAGTTTTCACTTAAAGACATGTTACTTCAATAATTAATATCAATAAAGTTATGCAATTGATAGTATTAAACTATATATATATATATATATTAAAACTTTTAAATAAATAAAATAAAATAAATATATCATCACGCCTTCTACCCATCACTGGGTGTGGCACTCTGCTAAAGCAGATCTCGGTAAGTGATATATTTTTGCGCGTGAAGTGCGGTTACCAGTCGTCAAATCACGGCCCCCAAACATGTTAGTGGTGGAGGAGCCACAGGGATAGCTTTTTCAAATTATGAAAATTTGTCGCCTGTGGGAATCGAACCAGGGACCACAGGATCCACAGGCCGACTTCATACCACTTTTAAAGCTGTAAATAATCAGTTCGCATTACTTATCTTGCGGATGTTACTATCAGCTATCGCGCAAACAAAGTCACAATTAGGCTTGAATGTACTAAGTATGGTAATGCTGGGATTTTTTTTCGCGGCAACGAATGGATCGTCAAAACATGTATACAAACAGGTATACATACAAGTATACAAACAGCTATGTCTATCTGTCTGTCTGTCTGTCTGTCTGTCTCATTGGTTGTCTGTTGTCTGTCTATTTGATTTGTATACATAATTTATTTAACCCAATTTAAATCATTATCAAACCCCACGATATCGTTCTTCCGAATAGCTATCTTTATCAATAACTGCAAATCCATATTTATTTTTCCAACATTCACTACAAAATTGTTTAAATAATTCAAATGGCATATCAGTATTAACATGATCATCATAAACATGGTTTAAATATAAATAATCCTGTTTAAATAAAAGAAGGAAATTTGCATTATCTCTAATTAAATGCTTTGGTATGCGTGTGTATGTTTGACATAAATAAAAACTATCTATTAAGTTATGACGACCCATGCTGAAATATTCACGCATACAATCTTGTTTGTCACAAGCCACATGGTCGAAAATAAAAACAGAATTTGGTTTTGCATCGAAAGGTTTTATTATTTGCTCATTATCGTTAAACGGAAAATATCCCATACCTTCTAACCCTTTTAAACATTTTTCTAAAAACATATATTTTGGTTGATTTAAAGATTTTGATTATAAGTAAATATTTTTAAAGCGTAATCCATTTTCATCTGTTAATAACCCTAAAATTGTGTTTGTGTTACCGCAATTCGATGGACCGCAAATAATACATCTAATTGAATCTGGTAGTAAATCACCATGTTTTTTTCTTTACTGCTACATTCAGCATTAACTAATCAAAATTGTTTATATTAATATTATGTTTTTGCTTTGTGAACATCATTTTAATAACTAATATAAAAGAAATATTTTTTTGTTTTTATATCATTCAGTACGCAACCGTCAATGATTCAACATCACGGTGCTGGATTTGTAAATTCTGCAATTAATTCTTTACCTGTAGAATTACACATACCTGGATACAATTTTTGTGGTCCTGGTACAAAACTTTAAAAAAGATTAGCGCGGGGTGATTCTGGAATTAATCCATGTGTGTAAAGTACATGATATTGCTTATTCTATACATTCATAAAACCTATCAAAACGTCACGAAGCTGATAAAGTATTAGAAGAAAAAGCTTGGCAACGTTTTAAAGCAAAAAACGCGTCTATAGGTGAAAAAACTACCGCATTAGCTGTTTCAAATATAATGAGTGTTAACCGAAAAATGGGTATGGGTGTTAAAAATAAACAGAAAAAGAAAATAAATAAAAGTATATTACCTCTTTTACCAATTTTAGCAGCACTAGGAGCTATAGGAAGTACAGCTGATGGTGCTGCAGCTATAACAAGTGCTATTCATAAAAAACAGTATGAAAATAAAATGCTTAATGAGGCAATACGTCATAATAAAGCATTAGAAGGTAAAGGATTATATTTGGCTCCATATAAAAAATGTACTGGTATTAAAAACAAAACTCAAACGCAAAAACAAAAACTAAAAAAATTACCGAATAAACCATTAACAAACATTAATTTATTATCTTATGCAAAACATATTCCAAATTTTCGTGGTGTATATATGCGAGATACTTTACCTTCGAAACCTCGAAAATATGAATGTGCTATAGTAAATTTAGATAATAACTCTGGCCCTGGAACACATTGGGTAGCATATAAAAAAGCATATAATTTAATTAATTACTATGATAGTTTTGGTAATTTACCCCCACCACTTGAATTAATTAATTATTTTGGTAATAAAGTTCAAATTAAGAAATCAAAGTTTCAATTCATTCAAGTGTGGACATTTATGCTTACAATTTCTTAGCAATTCATAATGTCACGCAAATTTACAATTACTGGAACACAAGAACAGCTAAGTATTGACTACTTAGAACCAATTCATTTAGACGATAAATTATATGAAATTGGGTTAACAAATTTTCAAACTTACAATTCAATACCGAATATAGATGAAACAAATAATAAATTTTATTATAATAATGGCAAATGTATTACAATACCAATAGGATCGTATGAACTAAGTGATATAGCAAAATATATCTATAAAGAGTTAGGTTATACTGAATCTACGGAAGATGATGTATATGAATTATATCGAATTATTGATGAAGATTATACGGAAGATGCCGAAAAATTAGTACTTTATGCAAACAATAACACTTTAAAATGTGAACTCGCCAGCACGTTCGAAATTGATTTTACGCTTGATGGATTGTATTGGTAAAGTATTAGGTTTTTCAAAACGAAAACTAGAGCCAAATATATTTCACACTTCTGATAATATAGTTAATATCTTAAAAGTAAACTCAATATTAATCGAGTGCAACATTGCTACTGGTTCATATATAAATAATAAATTAGCTCATGTTATTTACCAATTTTATCCCCTAGTTCCACCAGGTTATAAAATAGTCGAAACTCCAACAAATGTTATTTATTTACCCATTACTGTTCAGACAATAAATAACATAACTTTGAAAATTTTTCATCAAGACTATAAATTCATAAATTTTAGGGGTGAAGAAATATCTATTGGTTTACATTTACGAAAAATATTGTAAACATATAAATTCGGTAATATAATTCAAATGTGATCAGTCGATTCTTGACTACATTCCAATTAACACTAAAAAATAATAATTTTTATTTTCTAAAAAAAATAAAATTGGGTATTTATTTTGGTATAAATGGGCGAAAAACTTTAAATAGTAACAGTCAATCCTTGACTACACAACGGTTAACACCGCAAAATATGTTATATCTTAAAACGCTCGGTTTAAAAATCGAAAATGAATACAGACCTAGACGTAACTAATTCAATACAATATAATAGTGTTATTCAATGTGAGGAAGAGCATACGTATGAGCCACATTCTGGCACTGCATACGATAATAATGATGAAATACGAATACCAATTTATCATGAAGATATTTATACAACACCGCATAACAGTAAAATAGTAATTGAAGGAAGTTTTTTGAAAAATAATGGTGATGAATTAACTGATGGAGGTGATAAAATTTTAAGTAATAATGGCTTCGCATTTTTGTTTGATGAAATTCGCTATGAATTATTTGGACAAGAAATTGATAAATGTAAAAATGTTGGTATTACAAGTACAATGAAAGGTTACGTGTCACAAAAATCCTATGAACTAAAATCATATAATAGCTGTGGATGGGATAATCAAGGTGTTGTCAGTCCAACAGGACATTTTAAAATTGCTATTCCACTCAATTTGTTACTTGGTTTTGCAGGAGATCATAAACATGCTATTGTCAATGCAAAACAAGAATTAATTATTATGAGAGCTAGTAGTGATAATAATTCTTACATCAATGCTGATGAATTAAAAGTTCAAATAATAAAAATTCAGTGGCGAATTAAACATATTTTTCCTAGTGATAAAAAAAAATTAGAATTATTAAATATTGTTAACAATAAAATACCATTGTGTATAGAATTTCGTTCTTGGTCTCTATATACAAACCCATTAGTATTAAATACTACCGATCACAGTTGGTCTATAAAAACTTCTACCAATTTAGAAACACCATTCTATATTATTCTTGGGTTTCAAACAAATATTAATAATAAACCTGCAGCAAATTGTATTTTATTTTATCATTGTGATATTAGACATATAATGGTTTATTTAAATTCTCAACGTTTTCCATATGAACGACAAAATGAAAATTTCTCGCAAAATAAATGTGAATTATTTTATAACATGTATTGTAAATTTCAATATTTATACTATAACGATAGTTCTAGTCCTCTATTAAATTGGGCTGATTTAAAAAAAATTGCACCTCTAATTGTAATTGATTGTTCTAAACAATGTGTTAAAATCGGGGTCTGTAGATATTAAAATAGAATATGAGGCTCACGTAAATTTTCCAAATAACACTCAAGCCTTTTGCTTAATAATACATGACAAAGCATTTGCATACACCCCTCTTGATGGTATTGTAAATCTTATAAATCTTATGCATTTGTTATAAATCATTTAGTTTTAAATAACTATTCGAATTGTAAACATGTATACAGTTTTGCACATATTTTTATAGCTTACAAATTTTTATGTAATACTTGCAAATAATACCAGTTAAATCACTGACGCTGAAATATTTTACTTAACTATGGCTATTTAAATCATAGTAATACAAATTTTGAAGGTTTAACAGAAGAAAAATTTAATGAAGCTGTAAAAACCTTTCAAACAAACTATAATTTACAAACAAAAAATGGATTACTAAATAGTGAAACAAATAACTTAATGAAGCAACCAAGATGTGGTGTATCTGATGTAGCAAACTATCATCTTACGAAATATAAATGGCATAATAATAATATTATTACTTGGAGTACAAGAAATAGATATTTAGTAGACATTAAAACTGATGCGTTTAATTTATGGGAAGAAAATGCGAATATATCATTTGTTTATATAGATAATAGTTATGATGTAAATATTATAATTAGTAATGGTAAGAAGCGTCATTTTAATTTTGCAAATAAGCGTAAAACTTATTTTTGTGAAGATCTTTTTGATGGGCCTTCAGGTATTTTAGCTCATGCAGACTTGCCTAATTTCAATCAAGATACTGTTGAAATACATATGGATAGTGATGAAAATTGGAGTTTTGAAATAAAAAATGATTTTGGTGTGCTAACGTCATACTTTTTAACACTAGTACATGAAATTGGCCATACATTGGGAATCAGTCATTCTTTTAATCCAAATGCAATAATGTATGCAGTTTATAAAGTTGAAAATATAAATATGTCAAATTTAATTACACAAGACGATAAAACCGCTCTTGTACAATTGTATGGTCGTAAACCTTCAACAACAACAACAACAACAACCACTCGAACAACAACAACCATCGAAAAAACAACTAAAAAAATTATAAATAAAAAAACAGTAACATCTACACCACTGTTGCGTTCAACACAATTTGAGTAAGAGAAAGAAAGCGCACCTAATTTATGTGATATTGATATTTCTTCATTAAAAACATTTCTAATTATTAACCAACAATTATATATATTCTATAAAAAGTGGTATTGGAGTAAGAATTTAAACAACCAAAATTCAATGAATTATAAAGCTGAATTAATACGATGTTGGTTTTCATTTTTACCAGAAGATTTTAATGAAATCGATGGTATATATGAAAGACCTAATAGTAATATTGTTGTATTTTCTCACAGTAAAATATATAATATTAAATATTTATCATTAGAACTTGATGCTAGTTTTAATGTAGAAAATTTTGGTATACAATCAGCTGTAAATACTTATAAAGGTCATTCTTACTTGCTTTACAATACTAATGTAATAACTAGAATAAATGAATGTACTAATTCTGTGAAAAATACGCGTACATTTATGATAATTTCCTGGTGTACCAGCAAATATTACAACCGTGTTTCGATATACCAATGGTATATTATATTTTATAAGAAATAACACGTATTTTGCATACAATGAATTTTTAAATAAAGTTGTAAAAGTGAACTCTTTTAATTTATCATTATTTAATATTGAGTGTGCATCAATGCCTATTTATGAACAATTAGCAAATTTAATGTCACAATTATTATCTTACTACAAAAATGTGTAATAATGTGTATTTTTTTAAAATTTATTTTAATAAATGGGTATTTCATAAAATATTTTAGTTTAATTATAGAAAACCTCTCTTCTATCTTAATCCATATTATTAAACAATAAAATATTTTAACTGTATCAATTGCATTTTTCGATAAAAATTCTATTTTTATTCTATAACTTCCGTTCAATTCTGGGTTTTTTTCCATTCAAAACCGTTATTTTACTTAGGTGGATGTGACGTATTTATTATCTGCATAAAAGATAATCATACTGTATAAAAGCAGTAAATTTTGTAGTATTATTTCATTCTCACTGTAAAACTAATTCAAACAACACACATCTAAAAGTGTTCGAAAAACTCTGGTAAGATTTTTTTTCCAATAATATATAAAAAATAATTTTTCTAATAGTATTTATTTTCTATTTTTGTTATTAGTAAGCATGGACAAATTAAACAATGTTGGAAAGAGTTCTTATAAGATTATGATTTATATGAAGGATATGTTAGTTGATCATAAATATTTGATTGCTGATGCTAAAATTGTGAATGGAAAATTTTGGAAATGTGTTTTACTTGATTTTGGTACATTTGTAACATTTTTACCATAAAGATTTGCTGATTTAACTCAAAAGGAAATTGATGAAGCGTTAAAAAATAGCTTTATGACTATTACTGTTGTAAAGCGGGATAATGCTGATATGCGAGACATTGTTTTCTCAAAACAATAATATAACAATGTAATACTGTTTATTATTATTATTATTATTATACTGTCTTACTATTATTACAAACTTTTAAAGAAAAATTATAAAATATTTGTAAATGACATGTATATTTAAATATATTGTTTTATTCTATTTATTTTGTATTAAATATGTACACTACAGTAATCTTGTACCAATGCATTTTGAAAAATATATATCATGTAATATTTCAACAATCTATGTATTATTAACTACTAAGAAAAAAAAATAAAAATAAATAATTTAAATAAATATGTATTGTATTATATTAATAACAAAAAATGCCCATGCCCATGCCCATGCCCATCCACATGTCCAATTTTTTTTTCAGGCGCCATCTTTTTTATCTCGAAATCAGAAAAATTCAAATATTTTGTAAGACACCATCATTGGGAAAGGAAAAAAAAATAAATTTCGTGCACTTTTCAAAATTCTAATTTACGCACTCTTTTAAAAATACAAATTTTCCCACCTTTTTTTCGGACGCTATTTTGAAATTTAAAATTTCGCGCACTTTTAAAAAATTCAAATTTTCCCACCTTCATTTTCTGACGCCATTTTGAAATTTAAAATTTCGCGCACTTTTCAAAAATTCAAATTTTTCCCACCATTTTTGCTGACGCCATTTTGAAATTTAAATTTTCGCGCCCATTTTGACGCCATCTTGAATTTCGTATGACGTCACATGGCCTCGACTCACTTATCTTTTTTTGTTCCCTGTTGCTGATGATAAGCATTTCCTGTTGATATGACGTCATATCTCGTTTAGAGCATTCCCAATTCGACACGTTTTTGAGTGACCTTGAAGTGGTCTAGAATCGGCCTGTAATGCTACTTGATATTTATGATACAACAAAAATAGAGAGAAAAAATAGAATACAATCAGATTTGAATTCAAGGCTCCGTGGCGTAGTAGATGGATAGCGCGTATGACCGGAGTTCATAGGTCCCAGGTTCAAATTCTAGCTTTATCTCAATTTTCTCTTTATAATTTAATAATTAATATATTTACACACTATTGAATAAAATGGTGCTCTTACAAATTTTATTTACTTATATAATTTGCTGCCTCTTTAAATTTCAGTGTCAATGATTCCACAAGTAGAATTAGAAAGAGTGACATGGACTACGCCTGAAAAACGCGCAGCAGTTAGAAAATATTTAGACAAATCCGAAGAAACGTCACGTAACAAACTATGTATAATGTCAGAATTTGGAAAAAATAGTAATGGTAAAATATTTTTCAAATTATAATATTTTAATTATAAGTTTCTTATTTGATACGTAGTAATTGATCAAATTAAAATATAAAGAGAAAAATTTTAATACCGCCAGGATTTGAACCTGAGATCTATGACACATAACAAAAATAGAGAGAATAAAATTAAATACAATCATTTAGTGCTCCGTGGCGCAAATGGTTAGCGCATATGATCGGAATACATAGGTCTCAGGTTCAAATTCTGACATCCAAATTTTTCTTTTTATAATTTATTAATAAATACATTTACACAAATAAATAATGAACATGAATTATATTCAGGGTTAATATCTAACGCTATTTGTTTTCTTTAAACGTTGAGATCCAAAAATATTATTTGCTATTTGGAATATAATTAAAAACGTTGTACTTCAAATACTTCTTTAGATTGTAATTATTACAGCTACTTACGTAGTTTATTTTGCTCCAGCGGAGTCATTGTTTCAATGTCTGAAAAATAAAATAATCTACCGAAATTTAATGGTAACAGTGTTAGTACACCCACAATTATTATTATTATTATTTTTTTAATTTATTTGTTCTGCAAAATATTTTATTACCATTCTTAATTTTTAATATTAGTATCTTCTACAAACAAAATACGAAGAATTCTGTGGCCTGAAAATCTAAATAGTAAACTCGTGCAGCCAGGAACATCTAATATAGGTATATGGATTAGAATTTTATATTTCTTGGAAACTATTTCGCTATCTTTAATTTTAGTTTTAGCGTCTCCACTGATAATGAGAGAAAGTTCTCGGTCAACTTCTCACAAGAGGTACTATGATGAATGTAATATAAATAAATGTCATACGATATTATCAAAACGCTTAGGTACAAGATAGTGTTTATTTATATGTATTTATTTATTTATATTTACATTTGTTTATTGTTCCTGATTTCAGTGTCAGGAGCTTCTCAAGTGAAAATAAAAAAAGTGACGTGGTCGACTCCAGAAAAACGAGCAGCAAGAAAACATTTTGCCACACATTTAATTACAAATATTTTGGCAGTGAATGTGCTGCTATAAAACAAATTGAACCAACTTTAGCGAATAGAACAGTGAATCAAATAAAAGCTTGGGTGACTAACCAACTGAAAAGAATAACTATGGGTGTAAAATTATAATAATGGTTAAGTGATGTTTAAATGTCGAAGGTTAAAGACTTTTAAATTCACTTAATACGCCTAGCTCATACAAGTTTTTTTTAATAGTGCATGGGCGGTAAATGATTAATTACATACCTGTTAACAAGGATTATACACTGTTGTTATCGCACTTTACAGATGTTTCAAAATATTTCAGAAATTTGAATTTTAAGATTTTTAAAACATTAGATCTTAAACCATCACTTACATATTGTGACCTGAAAAGTCTTTGATATAGGATAGTGTGTTATTAAAATTCCCTTGTTCAAGTTCCGATTATCATTGAAATAGAGTATAATAATTCATAGAAACAAATATTTGTAATAATTTCTTATTTTTCAAATGGAATGGTACGAATTAAAATACAAATGTGTATATAATAATAATAATTTAATTTCCAACAAAGTTGTACCAGTACAACGTAGGGTATACATTAATTTTATAAATATAAATTACATAGATTAAATAGATTGTGGTACATAAATTTTTTCGACATTATAATAATTAATAATTTTACAATTACAAGCTAAATTATTCCAAGCAGAACTATTTACTTACGTACATAAGATATTCTTATATTATATAGCAACGTATTAAATCATATTATAAGACATGAAATAAATTATTTTTACAGTCTTCAAAATATTGCTTAGTGCTGCAATATTCTTTACTTATAAGTATTTGTTTTATTTTAGAGACTGCCTCTTTATTACGCATCATTTTTATACTATTATGCAGAGCGTTATAATATAATATACTAAAATAATAATAACCGTTTTCATACGTTACAGTGTGATGTTTTGGTATTTCAAGTATAATATTTGAGTTCGTTGTTGTAAAGTTTTCATTCGAGTTAAATTTGTACGACTTAACGTTATTTATAACAAATTTTAATATTTCAAATATATATATATACCATACATAGTGAATATATTTAAGATTTTAAATTTTCCTCTGCATGATTCAGTAGGTCTTAAATTACATATGATTCGTACAATTTTCTTTTGTATTACAAATATGTTTGATATTAAAGGTGAATTACCCCATAATAGTATGCCATATGTAACTATTGCATAGAAATAACTATAGTACACCAATTTCACAGATTCCGTATCTACATTCTTACATAACAATCGTAAACAGTATACTGTTTTGCTGAGTTATTTGATGAATATGTTTATTCCACTTTAAGTCTCGATCTATATGAACACCTAACAATGTAAAGCTATTGTTGTTACACCAAAAATCGACTTTTTTATTAGTGATACCGTATTGTTTTTTAAAGTGGAAAAATTTTCATTTGTTATTATAAAATATGTATCATCAGCGTAAATTACACATTTTGCGGAAGTAATATTTCAGCAAATATCATTTACATACAAAAGAAATAATAAGGGACCTAAAACTGATCCTTGAGGCACGCCTGTTATTACATAATTAGCACTGGAATAATAATTGTCAACGATACCATCAGAATTTAGGTATGGTATTTTCATTATTTGGGATCTATTATGTAAATAGGATTGGAACCATGTTTGTACAATTCCTCTAATACCGTAGTATTCTAATTTATTTAGTAGAAGATCATGTTTAACGGTATCGAACGCCTTCGATAGATCACAAGACAGACCCATTACATGTTTACCGTGATCTAAACTATTTAATACATGATTTGTATAATCACATACAGCTGTGATGGTGGATTTGTTTTTGGTGAAGCCATGTTGACAATCGGATAGGATGTTGTTATTTTCAATATATGATGATAGGCGTTGATGCATCAGCTTTTTTAGAACTTTTGAAAACACGGAAAGTAACGATATGGGGCGATAATTGACTGTATACTGCGAATCACCTTTTTAAAATATGGACGACACAATACTTAATTTGAATATATCAGGAAATATACATTCAGCTAATGATAAATTAAAAAGGTAGCACAACGGTTTTATTCAATTTACTACACACTTTTTTAATAGAACAGATAATATTTCGTCATATCCTGAAGAGTAAATATTTCGTCCTCAGATGTTGGATAGAGATACATTCTCGTCGCAGCACGCGTCATAGGCAGGGTAGTTGAAGTCACATTATTTTGTGATGTTTGGTTGACACCTTGATTTATAAATTGATTATTAAATAGGTTTGCTATATCAGTAGGATCAGTGATAAGGAAGCCATTATCGTTTAAAATAATGTTTTCTCGAGTTTAAGATATTTTCGAGACATTTACTTCGTTTGTTATTATACTCCATTCCGTTTTAATATTATTTTCAGATCTTTGGATTTCTTTTGTATTGTGCATTTTTTTCGCCGAATGTATTACTTTCTTTAAGGGTGAGCAGTATCTTTATATACAGGATGGTGATCGCGAGTCTCGAATATAGGAATTTAACATGTAATATCACAATTTTGTAATTTCCTACTTCCCTAATTATTTTAAGCAAAAAAGCTTCAATAAAAGTTTTAGGGCATAAAATTCTGCATCCGCGCTAATAAACAAATTAAATTTTGCATTTTTCGTAACGGCACAAATAAGATCTGAAAATGACGAAAATTGCCTCAAAACTTCCGCCCGGAAAATGGACCAATTATCTTGTTAAAGTGTAACAGACAGGATGTGTAAGAAATAATCGTTTGCAAAATTGTTGACTAGATTGCGTCTTTAAGAAACATGTCATGTTATTCACCTTTTGGAACACGCGCGAGCATTTAAGGAATTTGTCACATTCAGCGAAATTATTGCGATCTAGCATTTATTTAGTATAAATGCCGTAGTTTAAGATAGTTCGTAGATGATAGTATACAATGTAGAAGTATGTAACAGACAGTTCGAAAGTAGTAGATGTTAGTACGTAGATAGTAGTTATGATTCGTGAGTAGAAGAATATTCGAGGGTGTCTATCCCGAGAATATGATGTTATTAATTTGTTATTTGTTGTTTAATTAATTCATTATCTTTATTTTATGTTAGTTTTTATTATGTTGTTTTAATAAAATATTTACCACTCGCACATGCAGCATCTCATTACTTATTATTCAACTTCAGCACGTCGACAATCAGTGGTCAAGATAAATTCTCATTTTTGACCACCATGATTTGTTACAATTGGCGCTGTGGACAGGATTTGGTAATGCTAATTAATTGCTAGTAGTCTTTTTATTTATAAAAAGATTTACTATGTAATTGAATTACCAAAAACGAATAATCGGCTTGAAGTTGTTTAATAAGTATATATTTCAGGCATGTAGAATGTTAACGTTTCGTAATTTAAAAAAATAACAAATTATTTCATCATATGCGGTAGACACCCTAGTAGTGATAGTAGTGCGCGAAAAATGTATTCGCGAGAAGTGCCGTATGTCCCGCCACATCCGCTCGTAACAATGTTTCCACTTTGTGGTTACGAGTACGATAATTCCGGTGCTGATATACTTCGACTCCAGAGGACGAAGTACGCCCTGGGTTGCGCACCATGTCGGTTCAAGACGAAGGACTACCAGTCTTCAACATTAGTTTCACGTCAGCAGCAGAAGGGAGGTAGTGCGAATGGTAACTATGTAGTACCTTGTAATAGTTACGCATTCGACCTCCACTACGGGATCCATTCGGATCAATGTGCGGCTGCTGACAGTCATCGTGAAAGAAGATCCGATGCGGCAAGAGGGCATACGAAAGAACCAGCACTAATAACATCAAGTGCGTGGCGAGAGGAACCAGAAGTTACGGGGTCGAAAGACTATTTCATCAAACGGTACATGATCGAGAAATGGACGCGAGGGCAAGACAAAGCTACGACTTCAACAACTGTTCCGAAGCTGACAGTAGCAAAAATTAGCGCAGCTGATTTTGAAGCGTTGCTACTGGCAGAGCAGCGTACGGACATCGTTCGTGCAGTGAGGCACGGCGTTGTCAATGTAGAAGTAGTCAAGGAAGTTGAAGTCAACGAAGTAGCAGTAGAGGTCGCCCACGCTCGTGCTGTTTTCGAGGATGTAAGAACAAAATTCGATGAAGTAATAGTCACAGATGATGTAACAAAAAGTAGCCAGTTACAAAAATCTGAATCCGTCTCTGTTCCTAATATGTCAGCAAATACGCCACGAATACAAGACCTACGACAACGCTGTGCCAAAAATGCAGAGTTGGCAAATTTCAATGTCGTACAGAATACTCGCACAAATATCGTGTGCGGAGTTAAGGAAGCGTCAACACCAAGAGGTCGGCTACATCAGCCGAGCTGCAGCCTCTCGCAACGAAGAACCTTTGGCTGCCCACGACGGCAGCGTTCCAGCTACAAGGCCGAGCCACGGAGAAGTCGCGCCTTTGCATGGTCCGCGACAATTCTACTCCAGCTGCGGATCAGCTGCCAATCCCAGATGTTCATCATCAAAAGCCGTCTCCCACAACTCTGTGAAGAGCCCCCACCGTCTAACCCCCAAAACCAATTGGTGACCCCCAAATTTTGGTAACGTTCAGTGCAATGTGATAGTGTAGTGTATAAATGCGGTAGTTAAGTGCGGTAGTTAAGTGCGGAAGTTAAATGCGGTAGTTAAGTGCGGTAGTGTAGATATGGTGATCGTAATAACTTGGTTGAAAATTAAAATATATTCTTCAAATATATTTTAATTTTATTATTAAGGGGTGGCAGATGTAACAGACAGGATGTGTAAGAAATAATCGTTTGCAAAATTGTTGACTAGATTGCGTCTTTAAGAAACATGTCATGTTATTCACCTTTTGGAACACGCGCGAGCATTTAAGGAATTTGTCACATTCAGCGAAATTATTGCGATCTAGCATTTATTTAGTATAAATGCCGTAGTTTAAGATAGTTCGTAGATGATAGTATACAATGTAGAAGTATGTAACAGACAGTTCGAAAGTAGTAGATGTTAGTACGTAGATAGTAGTTATGATTCGTGAGTAGAAGAATATTCGAGGGTGTCTATCCCGAGAATATGATGTTATTAATTTGTTATTTGTTGTTTAATTAATTCATTATCTTTATTTTATGTTAGTTTTTATTATGTTGTTTTAATAAAATATTTACCACTCGCACATGCAGCATCTCATTACTTATTATTCAACTTCAGCACGTCGACAATCAGTGGTCAAGATAAATTCTCATTTTTGACCACCATGATTTGTTACAATTGGCGCTGTGGACAGGATTTGGTAATGCTAATTAATTGCTAGTAGTCTTTTTATTTATAAAAAGATTTACTATGTAATTGAATTACCAAAAACGAATAATCGGCTTGAAGTTGTTTAATAAGTATATATTTCAGGCATGTAGAATGTTAACGTTTCGTAATTTAAAAAAATAACAAATTATTTCATCATATGCGGTAGACACCCTAGTAGTGATAGTAGTGCGCGAAAAATGTATTCGCGAGAAGTGCCGTATGTCCCGCCACATCCGCTCGTAACAATGTTTCCACTTTGTGGTTACGAGTACGATAATTCCGGTGCTGATATACTTCGACTCCAGAGGACGAAGTACGCCCTGGGTTGCGCACCATGTCGGTTCAAGACGAAGGACTACCAGTCTTCAACATTAGTTTCACGTCAGCAGCAGAAGGGAGGTAGTGCGAATGGTAACTATGTAGTACCTTGTAATAGTTACGCATTCGACCTCCACTACGGGATCCATTCGGATCAATGTGCGGCTGCTGACAGTCATCGTGAAAGAAGATCCGATGCGGCAAGAGGGCATACGAAAGAACCAGCACTAATAACATCAAGTGCGTGGCGAGAGGAACCAGAAGTTACGGGGTCGAAAGACTATTTCATCAAACGGTACATGATCGAGAAATGGACGCGAGGGCAAGACAAAGCTACGACTTCAACAACTGTTCCGAAGCTGACAGTAGCAAAAATTAGCGCAGCTGATTTTGAAGCGTTGCTACTGGCAGAGCAGCGTACGGACATCGTTCGTGCAGTGAGGCACGGCGTTGTCAATGTAGAAGTAGTCAAGGAAGTTGAAGTCAACGAAGTAGCAGTAGAGGTCGCCCACGCTCGTGCTGTTTTCGAGGATGTAAGAACAAAATTCGATGAAGTAATAGTCACAGATGATGTAACAAAAAGTAGCCAGTTACAAAAATCTGAATCCGTCTCTGTTCCTAATATGTCAGCAAATACGCCACGAATACAAGACCTACGACAACGCTGTGCCAAAAATGCAGAGTTGGCAAATTTCAATGTCGTACAGAATACTCGCACAAATATCGTGTGCGGAGTTAAGGAAGCGTCAACACCAAGAGGTCGGCTACATCAGCCGAGCTGCAGCCTCTCGCAACGAAGAACCTTTGGCTGCCCACGACGGCAGCGTTCCAGCTACAAGGCCGAGCCACGGAGAAGTCGCGCCTTTGCATGGTCCGCGACAATTCTACTCCAGCTGCGGATCAGCTGCCAATCCCAGATGTTCATCATCAAAAGCCGTCTCCCACAACTCTGTGAAGAGCCCCCACCGTCTAACCCCCAAAACCAATTGGTGACCCCCAAATTTTGGTAACGTTCAGTGCAATGTGATAGTGTAGTGTATAAATGCGGTAGTTAAGTGCGGTAGTTAAGTGCGGAAGTTAAATGCGGTAGTTAAGTGCGGTAGTGTAGATATGGTGATCGTAATAACTTGGTTGAAAATTAAAATATATTCTTCAAATATATTTTAATTTTATTATTAAGGGGTGGCAGATGTAACAGACAGGATGTGTAAGAAATAATCGTTTGCAAAATTGTTGACTAGATTGCGTCTTTAAGAAACATGTCATGTTATTCACCTTTTGGAACACGCGCGAGCATTTAAGGAATTTGTCACATTCAGCGAAATTATTGCGATCTAGCATTTATTTAGTATAAATGCCGTAGTTTAAGATAGTTCGTAGATGATAGTATACAATGTAGAAGTATGTAACAGACAGTTCGAAAGTAGTAGATGTTAGTACGTAGATAGTAGTTATGATTCGTGAGTAGAAGAATATTCGAGGGTGTCTATCCCGAGAATATGATGTTATTAATTTGTTATTTGTTGTTTAATTAATTCATTATCTTTATTTTATGTTAGTTTTTATTATGTTGTTTTAATAAAATATTTACCACTCGCACATGCAGCATCTCATTACTTATTATTCAACTTCAGCACGTCGACAATCAGTGGTCAAGATAAATTCTCATTTTTGACCACCATGATTTGTTACAAAAGTGTTAAACTATATCCGAATACCAACGAATATATTACCTATCAATGATTTCTTACTCAATGCTTTTCTGTATTCATCTATATTATCCATTTTACCTTTACTTGCATGGAGCCATCGACCTTGGAATGAAAAGAAGTAAGTATTATTTATTAAAAAAGGACAAATAAATAATATTTAACAATATATTTTGTTTGATTGTGGATGTGGAAATTCTGCAAAGTGAATCTCGGTAGACATTTTCACTATTTTCTGAAACATTGTGTTGTTCTTCAGTTTCCACTACTTCTGGTAGACATTTTATTAGACCTAAATATAATACGTATTAAATATTTATATGTCCAAATATATTACACATTCTTTCATAACTTCGGTTACCTTCATCAAGTTCTGCAATATTTAACTGACTGCGTTTTAGAAGTGCCATTGTTTTTGGACTACTATGTCGTTCTGATGGACAATAATAAGATGTTTAGTAAGGTTATTGATTTTTATTTTTGCAATAGAAAAATATATCTTCTGACCAGATTTATGAACTATTTTCGGACAAATATTCATATCTGTTATGGACGTCTCAGAAAATTCGAAGCCTGTAACAATAAAAAATATCTTATACAGGATGTGCAGTTTAAGTGTGCCGCCATTCCTATTTCGAGACCTATGAGTTACAAAGATGGATAATTTAGTAAAGAATTGCCATTTTTCTATTATAAAATTATTAACAATGTTTTTTCGACCAGTGGTTCTCTAAATATGGTATACAACTATCTTATTTTAAATGAGTATATATTTTTTATTTTTTTGTTCGGAAAGGAATTGTATTCCGAATTCAACGAATATAATCAGCGTGCTATGAAATAAAGATATGAACAAATCATTCATTATTAAATGTCAATACGACTATTTAGTGAAAAAATAAATAAATTTTATTAGTCATTTGTTCCTTTTATAGCACGCTGATTTCTAGGCGATTTGAATTAAATGATGTCAATTTAATGTGCATTTTTGTCAAAAATTTGTAATGTGAAGATACTGAACTTTGTAATCTTTCAATTCAGAATAATAATAATAATATTATGACAAGTGCTACAGCTTCTTCAGCAGGAATGCAGTGCGTTTACTCGACTTTCACTTTAGTGCATTCTAAATTATTAAACCAACTGAGCACTGCAAATTTTAATTTTTTTTAAGTTTATAATTTGTTCACTATTTTATTGTTGATATGAATATTTAATTTGCTTTATCTTTATCTGTTACATTTATTATGTCAACATGACATTTTACTGTATCTTTTCGATATTAGTAAAATTTTGTCAAATAACATATTTTACGTGAAATACCTATTTCTATAAAAAATATTATTTTCCACATTTCCACATTGTTGTAAATAAAAAAAATTAAAATAATCATAATATGTAATGGGGTGGCTAGCTCAGTGGTATGAAGTTGGCCTGTGGATCCTGAGAACCCTGGTTCGATTCCCACAGGCGACAAACACTTTTCATAATTTCAAAAACTACTCCTGTGGCTCTTCCACCACTAACATCTTTTGGGGCCGTGAATTGACGACTGGTAACCGCACTTCACGCGCAAAATATATTACTTACCGAGATCTGCTACGGCAGAGTGCCACACCCATTAATGGGTAGAAGGCGTGATGATATATTTATATAATATGTAATGAAATTATTGTATTATTATTAACTAAAATAAAAATAAATAAATATATGATCACACCTTTTATCCATTACTGCGTCCGGCACTCTACCGAAGCAGATCTCGGTAAGTGATATATTTATGCGCGTGAATTGCGGTTACCAGCCGTCAAATCACGCCCCCCAAATATGTTAGTGGTGGGGGAGCCAGAGGGATAATTTTAATTTGGTGAAAATTATTTGCCGGCTGTGGGAATCAAACCGAGAATCTCAGGATCCACAGGCCGACTTGATACCACTGAGCCATTACTCCATATATATATTATTAGCTAAACTACATCAATTATGAAATTAGTTATAATTTTCATTTATTCAGTGAAAGTGATGTAAATAATAATAAATAAAATAAATAAATATATCATCACGCCTTTTACCCATTACCGAGTGTGGCCCTCTGCCGAAGCAGATCTTGGTAAGTGATATATTTATGCGCGTGAAGTGCGGTTACCAGCCGTCAAATCACGGCCCCCAAAGATGTTAGTGGTGGGGGAGCCACAGAGGTAATTTTAAATTGGTGAAAATGTTTTGTCAGCTGTAAATCAAAGTGAATTCCACACAATTGCAGTTAAACACCCAATGTAAAAGTGCAGTACAAGATAAATTGAACTTGAAGTATATAATATCATTTTTACATATAATTTTTAATAGGTCGGTACAAAATTTTATGAAATGATACTATGTAACTCACTAATATTAACTCGATATATACTATACACACTCTGATAAATTTTATTCCATAATTAATTTAATTTAATCATCAAATTCGAATCAATTTTATTTATTTTGTGGCATAAATAACATTACTGTTAAAAGTTCATCTGTCACTTGAATAAATAAATTAATTGACAACTCAAATCAATTATGGATGCGCTGCGTTCACCTAGCTTTGGTAGGATAAATGGTTTGTTTACATTAGAATACATGTACATGTAGAATTCGTTTCACCAATTTTGACGATGAAATTAAATATTGTGTAATTGTTAAAATTTCTGGATATATCTCCAAATCCGTTGAAAATTTATATATTTTTTAATTCTGATTGAAGCATGTAACTCTCATAAGATTAGAGAATAAAGGCTGATTTTGTATCTCAGTTTATTTACTTTTTGTTTGAATAATATTATGTTCGCATAGATAAATGAGTTTTTGGTACACATACTAAATATAGGGGTACGCATTCGACTATAAAAAATGCAAACTTAAAATATGTAAACATTGAATATTTATTCAATAGAACGATTCATACAAAAAAATCAACTATATGAGTAAATTTTCTGCTGTGAATGTATGGTATGTGAAATTTTTTTAATGTTTGAATTTACTGTTGCCGTATATTTACCCCAAAATTTGTTGAGTAGCCAGTTTAACTAGAAAATATTTTGTTTCTGCTTGGATTTTCATTATATTTTTCAGATCAGATGTACAACAGTTAGTACTAATTTCTTCAACGAACTTGAAGTGCCTGTTGACTTTTTCAACAACAAAGGCGTTTTTTTGTTCTCATCCGCAAGCACAATTGCAAACAACGCAAATCGAGATAATTACGTCACCGCTAGAATACAACGTAAATGTTACAACGCCTACGCGGCTAGACGACGTTATTCCTGAGTCACGTGCTGTCGCTACTCCAGACAGCAATATAAACAATCTAAACCAATGTTACAACATACGTGTCGTTTCGGAACATGTTATTTGATTTTAACCTTCCTAGATGATGAAAGTTCAATTGCTGAGATGTTTATTGAAAATGTCAAGTCCGCACAAACTCTCTACAACCTGTCGGACCGACAAACTATGTTATGTGCTAGATCCAAACTTAAGGGTGGTGCTTCCATTTGTTGCCGCTTATTACCGACATCATACTATTGGAACAAATTCCAGGAAGAGTTTGACTTCACCTGGTGTACATCAGATTCCTCGTATTTTAGACAGACGTAAACAAAAACATGATAAATCATCGAGAATTTACTTACATACTATGGTCGCAGTAGCTAAACGTGCGCCTAATATAAGTAAAATTTAAACCGTCGAAATAATAGTAAAGGGATTTCGCGATTAAGGATTGTATGACCATGTTACTAAGCCCGTACTAAATACAATCAAAGAATTAATACAACGAGTTGAACAGTATAACCACCTTATAGCTGACAAACCCATAAATGATATAGTACGAAAAAATCTCCCGCCGAAGAGGAAGCAACACAGAAGAAACACCAAGAAGTAGTGTCCCGCCAAATGAAAAATCGAAAACGTATAACAAAAGCGAGCAACAAAAGCGAGCAACAAACGCTCGTACACGTGCCCCATTTGCTTAATCGCCTTTGAGATTATCCAAATATCGAATGCACAAAATGTCAACAAAAAGGACACATTACAGCCAATTGAACTACAAAAATTGACACTATACATCTAGTAGAAGCTCCGCCAAGTGACATCGCTACGCCAGTGATACAGATTCCGATGAAGATAACAGCGTCAAAGCGCCGCCTAACAGAATGGCCGAAGCTTCAAGAAATACCTAGTGAGCAGATAAGTCCCTGCGACTATTACGACGTTGTTTCCACCGACGACCACCCAGTCCGCATCAGTCAATGCTGAGTGGATCGCCTTAAACACGCATTATTATTATTTGAATATGAATGTTCTTGTTATTTTATATTTACTAATTGTAATAAATTATATATAGTTAAACCATTGTTCAGTGAATTAACCTACAATATGCTCCTATACCAATTTATAATTTCTCATATGTTTCACAACCAGAATTGTCGATTTTGGCGATGAATATCTCAAAAGAGAACGGTATACAAAATTTATTATTATTTGTTATTTATTAATATATGAAATTAGTACGTAATCTAATGGTTGAATAACAAATATCAAATTAATAACAAAATATTCTCGGAATAGACACCTTCGAATATTCTTAATCAAGAATCATAGCTAGCGACTATTTACGAACTATCTTTTGAACTATCCTTAAACTATGGCATTTATAGTAAACAAATGCTAGATCGCTATTATTTTGCTAAATATGACAAATGCCTGACACGCTGGCACCTGTTTTAAAAGGTGAATAAAATATGCTATTTAATCAATAATTTTGCAAACGATTCACAAATACAAAACTTAATAAAATTCTTAACAAAAATAGTCTGTTCATTTGAACGTGCATTGAACTGAACGTATTTATATATTCTAACGACAAAAGAGGTAAATGAGTGTAAAAATAATTTATATTTAATTAGTAGTAATAGTTTATTTATCGATTAAAAATAGGTAACATTTATCAGTTAACTACACAAATATTACAAATTACGTTTATACGAGTACAGTACGAATCATATTATATGAGTTTTTATTGCAGTTTGTATTATTTTGTAATATTTCTATAAATTATAAACAAAATAACAAAAATCAGAAGGAACCATAATTGGCTACATATACAATATTTATTCAACTATATCGGTATCACATTGAATATCCTAGTAAGTTTGTAATTTATATTGAAGCAAAATACTGTACAAAATTACAAAAGCCTGAAATAGATTATAATACGTGTATTCTAATAGTTTTTTTAAATTATGTATTATGAATAAAGTATTATAATGCAAATACTAGAATTATGGTACAGTTGGCAACACTACATAACATCAGGAACCATGCTTTTGAGATGTGTAGTACATTAATTGCTGGCCCGGATATTCAGGAGCGTATTCAGGTGAACATACAATTAGATATTAATTGTTATTAAAGTCAGGAAGCATTCGATAAAAACATGTATATGAGCTAAGTAATTTGAAATTCTAAAAAAATTGCTACAAAGATCTACCTATGTAATAAACAAATAAATATTAGATTGCGTATTGTAATCGTTTTTCTCATATGCGATTATTACACAAATTGGGATTTATGCTCCATTGTAAACTGCAATTTAATTATAAAGAAAACGCAGAAAATTTTTTTTTTAGAAGTTTCAATACTTGTCTTTAATATCTTTCTTTTTGGGAATATACAATAATATATAGTAGTAACATGAAAACCACCAGTTTTAGTTCTAATTTTATTCTGGTATTAGTAATATTGTGATTTAAGCTTTTAAATATGCTCAATATTTATTGAATTTCGTAACAATATTTTAAATTGATGAATGTTTTAGTGTTAACTTGATAATGGATCCAAACCTAAGTTTTGAAACATCGTATTTTTATTATTAATAAAGTATAAAAATATAATATATAATATGAGGAGTATTAGGTTGCACTAGACGCAGGCCCCTGTTAATGACTCTTAATGAGGTATGGCGCCAGGTAATTAGGTTAATGACCTTGGGATAGTTTTCGACAAATATTTCGTAATTATGAAAGAATTTGCAAAATTTGTGTTTGAAAAATATTGAACTTTAAAAATATATGTGTATATTTGTTTCATATATTTTGGTGATGTACAAGAAAATATAAAGTGAAAATATTCTTGCTGTTTGAAGATAATCAGTATCTATTTAAAATAAGTGTATATAAAAAGAGTTTGAAAATATTAACAAAAATTTAGGAGAATTGCTATACTTCTAAAATACATAATATTGAACTTTATAATATATGTGTCTTTGCAAAAAATTTGAATTTGAAAAATCTTGCTATTTGAAATAAAATGTAATTTGAAAAGAATTCGAAATATTAAGAAAGGTTCAAGGTAAAAAAAAAAGAAATCGAGAAGTACTGTATATAAAGGATGAGATTTTATTTAAAGTGTATTCAGTATTGACGGAACAGAAGGCTCGACAGTGCAGAGGTAAGAATATTTTTCCTGTAAATTATAAATTGCATTATTAACTATCTGTTTGTTTTTAGAAATGGATTTCAATAAGCTGAACGTAAAAGGAAAATTAGATAATATTAAACCTCGAAGAAAATTAACAGAATTAGAATTGAACAAGGAATATAAACTAGTAGATATAAAAGCAGTTAATACTGGTTTCGGAAGGAAAATAATTGCCGAATGTGAGAAATTTGTTACATATCTTCCCGGACGATTTGATGAGCTGACCAATGACGAAATAGCTGATTTGAAAAAATCAATTACACACTGGGGTATAAAATACACGAAGCTGAAATATTATGGTTATATGGAAAAAAAAGCCCGGCTACTAGAGTTTGTTCAATTGTATTATGTTTATACTACCTCTTCATTATATATATTATAATATGTATATGTCTAATTGTACTTTTAAATTTTTACTTATTTTAAAATAAATGTTGTAAATATATGAAATGCTATTTAATTTAAATACTTACCCGTAAATATAATAAATAAAAATTTTGTGTATTATAAGTAGTTAATTATATTACTATATTGGCATTACCTTATTAAACATCTTGTTGACAACATGTGTACGAAATTTAAACATCCATTCTCAGCTATAATTGCGGGCCCTTCTGGCAGTGGAAAATCATACTTTGTAAATAATTTTATATCTAATATTGATAATATGAGTGATACTGTTTTTTAAAAATTATGTTGGCATTATGGAACTTGGCAAAGTTTATATACTACGATTCGAGGTGTAGAATTTCATGAAGGCCTACCAGATGTAGAAAATATAGATGGAAACAATCCACAGCTAATTATAATAGATGATTTAACGAGAGAGGCAGATGACCGTGTAGTAGATATATTTACAAAATAGTCTCATCATAAAAATTTTTCCGTATTTTTTCTTACTCAAAATTTATTTCATCAGGGAAAAGGTCAAAGAGATATATCTCTGAATGCAAATTATATAATTTATTTTAAGAATCCTCGAGATAGAGCACACATTATGCATCTATCACGACAAGTTTTTCCAGAAAATATTAAATTTGTGCAAGAAGCTTATTCTGATGCAACATGTACACCTCATGGCTACTTAATTTTTTATTTAAAACAAAATACCCCTGAATGGTTACGTTTCCGTACATCACGTGACGGATTAACATATGTTTATCTACCTAAAAAAAAGTATAAATACAGCAGTACAAATATGCCCGACATTATATCATAACAATGAGTAATACTATAACCACCAACGTTGAATTACTGAGAGCTCTACATAAACTGAAACCTAAATATAGGTTAGCATTATTAAAAAATACAGACTGTAATTCAGTTAGATGTATTTGTGAATGTATTTATAATATTTTACATGGTAAAATTTGTCTTAGTAAAAACCAACAGAGTAAACTTACAAAACATAAAAACGTTTTAAGAAAACTTACAAAACGTGGTGACAATTGGAAAAAGAAGAAACGTATGCTAGTTCAATCCGGTGGAGTATTTTTACCGTTTTTATTAGCCCCCCCTAATAACAGGAGTTTTAAGTAGTTTAATTAAAAATGGAACACGTTAAAAAAATGGTGCTAATAACACCTGAAAATTTAAATCGTTTACGTAATAATAATAATAAAGATGATATATCTAGTCAGCTTGATACGGACATGAAAAATATTTTAAATTCAAAATTGGCAGAATATGAAAAATGGACTTTGTATCAAGAAATTCTACAAAGATATTTACATTTTCAAAAACAATCTAGAGAACCTATAAAAATACCTATTGAAAACGATATTAGTACAGTACCGAAAGTACTTGCGGGAAAGTCAGACGGCATAGAAAATATAATAAATGTTATTCCTAAATCACACCAAGATAAGGCACGTTTATTAGTACGAAAGATTAAATCGAGTGAAGAAGTAATTACCTGGGACGAACAAGGTGTTGTTACTATAAATAATACATGAATACCTAATTCAAATATATCTGATTTAGTTGGCGATGTTATATGACAAAGAAAACATAGTAATCCTACAGGATGGGAAAATTTGCGAGAGCATTAAAAACTATTAATGTTCCTTTAGAATTATTTAATAATTCTCAAAGAAGAAAATTTATTCAGCCTAAATCAAGTGTTAGAAATAAAAGAAAATTTACAAATACGAACAACGGTTCTTACAAAGTTGCTCCAGAAACCTAAGTGGAAACGATTTTCATTTTAACTATGAATAAGAAACTATCTAAGATTTATTTTAACCCTGCACATTCCGCTGGTTTTTCTGGAGCTAATAATCTTATAAACTCGGTAAAAGGGAAATATAATACTAACAAAATTAGAAAGTGGCTTAGCTCACAAGATACCTATACACTACATAAACCAGTCAGAAAATATTTTCCAAGAAATAGATATAGAACTTCAAACATTAATGATCTATTCCAGGCAGACCTGAACGACATGCGAAAGCTAAGTCGTTACAACGATAATTACAGGTACATTTTAACAATGATTGACGTATTTAGTAGATTTGCTTGGGCCATTCCTTTAGAAGATAAGGAACCTACAACTGTAATTGCAGCATTTAAAAACATATTTAGAGAACGAAAGCCTCTTTATTTGCAGACTGATAAAGGAGCAGAATTTATTGCCAAATCAGTTCAATCATTTTTAAAAGAAAATGATATTAAATTTTACGTTACTCATAATCCGGACATAAAAGCATGCTTTGCAGAAAGATTCAATTGAACATTAAAAGCTAAAATGTACCGTTATTTTACTTACAAAAATACATATAGATACATAGACGTTTTACAAAAACTTGTCTCTGCTTATAATAAATCGAAACATAGCTCAATTAAAATAGCCCCATGCGAAGTAAATGAGAATAATATATTAAAAGTATGGAGAAATCAGTATAAAATTAATCAACCTATAAAAACCCCTCCGGAAAAATTTAAAATAGGAAATATAGTTCGAATATCGAAATATAAAAATATATTTGACAAAGGATATGAGAGTAACTGGAGTGAAGAATTATTTAAAATTTGTGGTATTAAAAAAAGAAAGCCCATTGTTTATGCTGTAAAAGATTTAAATGGTGAAATAATAGAGGGCACTTTCTACGAACACGAATTACAAAATGTACATGTAACAGCCGATAAAACTTATAAAATTGATAAAATAGTTGAAACAAAAGGTTCGGGTAGCAGAAAGAAATTACTCGTCAAGTGGGTAGGTTATAGTGATAATTTTAATTCTTGGATACCGGCGAATCATATTAATTTATTAAACAATGATTGATAAAGAATTTTTTATAACATTACCTAGTAATAGCTCTATGCAATATTTTCCTGATAATAAAACTACATGATTTACAACCCAGTTACCTCAAAATATAAAACTAGGTGGATATTGGGAGGTGTCTTTAGCTAAAATTATTTATCCATGTTCATTTTATAATATTACCGATCGTGAAAATAAAGTTTTCATTATGACAAAGAAAGAAAATATTACTGAAAAGAGCATAGTAGTGAACATTGAACAAGGAAATATATTTTCAAAAAATTATGAATTTAGAGGAGAAAATTAATAAATATATTGCATTTAGTTATAATAAATTAGAAAAACGTGTAGAAGTAAAATTTAAACTCTCTGATTTATGTTAGTTAAAATTATCGCCGAGATTAGCTCTACAATTAGGTTTTCAGTCACTTACTGATATATATCATCACAGAAAGTCAGTTAATTTACCTAATTTGATGTTAGGTATACCACCACAATTATATATTTATTGTGATATTATTGAACCTCAACTTGTGGGAGATGTAGTTACACAGCTTTTGAGAATTGTACATGTTAATACTGATAAATATGTGTTTGGGTCAAATAAAATGATATAATATGCGCAGCCGCATTTTGTTCCTGTTTTAAGAAGAGAATTTTCAAATATAGAAATTGATATAAGATATCATGACGGCTATGCAGCACCATTCCAGTTTGGACCTTTATGTATTAAACTTCATTTTAGACGCTCTACATAATGAAAACGTGTCCGTATCAAGAATATTACAATTTACAGGCAGGCAGTGGTATAGGAACTGTATTTAAAGGAAGTCAATTTCAAAGAGGCCATGGTTTGGGTAGTTTCTTCAATGGTTTATTTAGAATCATTATGCCCTTGTTAAAAAAACTGTTGGAGCGGTCGGTAAGCAGGCCCTTAGTACAGGAGCACAATTTTTGGGAGATTTAAGTGAAAAACGTCCAGCTAAGGAATCATTCAAACAAAGTTTAGCGGTGGCGGAGGTTAATTTAAAACGTAAAGCTGAAAATAATATCGACAAACTATTGACAGGGTTTGGTTATAAAAAGAAACGTTTAAATAAGAAACATGTTCATTCTAAAACTTCACCCGGTGGAGTAAAGAACAAAAAGCACTCGAGACGGATAGACATATTTGATTAAAATGGCGTTTTTACATGCTCAGTTCTGTGAATGTGTTAAAACGGAATTAGATTTATTTGCTCTACCACCTACACAGACAAGCTTTGAAAGCGGGCAGTGGGTTAATTAAAAACCTTTATCATCTAATACTGAAGATGGACCTATAGAATTTGTTATACCAGGTCATGGAGAAGAATATTTAGATTTATCACAGACTATGTTATATTTAAATGTAAAAGTTACTAAATCTTATAACAAACTATTAGATGAAACAGATATTGTAGGACCTGTCAACAATTGGCTTCATTCAATTTTTAGTCAAATCGATATATATTTAAATCAGAAACTCGTATATCCACCAAATAACACTTATGCTTATAGAGCGTATATTGAGACTTTACTAAATTACGGTAAAGATGCAAAAAGCTCACATATGAGTTCATCTCAGTGGTATACTGACGATGCTGGAAAAATGAACAATACGGATATAGCTGCTAATTCTGGATATAATAAACGTCAAAAATTTATTGAAAAAAGTAAAACCGTAGACATGATCGGCCATTTACATGCAGATATATTTAATCAAGAAAAAATTTTAATTAACGGCGTTGAAATGCGAGTTCGACTAGTTCGCTCACGTGATAGTTTCCATTTAATTTCCACTGGAGCGGGTTTCAAAGTACACATAAATGAAGCCACATTACTTGTTCGTCGTGTCAAATTAAACCCAAGTATCTTACTTGCTCATAATAAAGCATTGGAAATAAATACTGCTAAGTATCCTGTTACAAGAGCCGAGGTTAAAGCTATTACAATACCAGCCGGAATACAAGGAAAATCATTAGACAATATTTTATTGGGTCAGTTACCGAAAAGATGTATAATTGGTTTTGTATCAAATAAAGGTTTCAATGGTGATTATAAAAGTAATCCTTTTAACTTTGAAAATTTTAATATAAATTATCTATCATTATGTGTAAATGGTCAACAATTACCATCAAAACCGCTTCAGCCTTCATTTGGAGATAAATCAGTCTACATTCAAATGTATAATACATTATTATCGGGAACAGGTATACATTTTTCAAATAGCGGAAACGAAATCAGCAGAGAAAGCTACACTCAAGGATATTGTTTAACAGCATTTGACCTTACTCCTAATCTATCAGCAAATTCGATGTTACACTGGAATTTGACACGTCATGGTTTCTTAAGAATTGAAGTTGGTTTTGAAAGTGCACTTTCTCAAACAATCAATTGTGTTGTATATGCTGAATTTGATAATATTATTGAAATTGATAGAAATAGAAATGTTATTGTAGATTATGGTGGATAGTAATCATATAGTTGTATAATGAATAAAATTTAATAAAATTTATTTTAAAATTGTTTAATCTAAAATATTCCTATATATATATATATATATATATATATATATATATATATATATATATATATATATATATATATATATATATATATATATATATATGTATGTATACACGTCCAGTTTGAGACGTATATTTTTTTAGTTGATTTAGTAATAATACTACTATTTATACTACCAATTTCAAATTTGTAGCAATTAGATAGTTTATAATGTTTTTATTAATGTTCTTACTTTTCGACGGCTGTTTGGGGACATCTCAGCCGGTAAAGTAGAGTGTAGTTTATATACGAGTCACTTTGAGGACTGTACTTTTGTGAATCACTGGAATTTGTTTCTTATGAAGAATTTTATATATTAACGTCAATTAATTAATTAATTAATCTAATTTATTGTTTCAATCATTGTTATTTTATTAATAAACAATAAATTATAAACAACTGCATACGTATACAATACAAAAATAACCGTGATATGAAAATACTCATTGGAGACTTCAACGCGCAGGTAGGAAGAGAAGACTATCTAAAACCAATAACTGGAGGAAACAGTTTGCACGCAGTATCCAATGATAATGGAAATAGACTTGTGGACCTCGCGGTCACAAACAACATGGGAATTAGTAGCACATGGTTCCTACACAAAAACACACATAAAGCTACTTGGTCAGCACCGGATGGAGTAACAAACAATCAAATTGATCATGTAGTAGTGGATAAAAAGCATGCATCTAATATACTAGACGTTAGATCATACAAAGGAGCTAATATAGACAGCGACCAATACTTAATAATATCTAAAATAGGACCACGCATCTCGATAGCTACCACCAACAACGGGGAAAGAAAGCAATACCAAAAATGGAATATCGAAAAGTTGAACGATGAAAATATAAAGGAAACTTTTAGAGAAAGGATTAGCGAGGCTATAGCAGAGAGCGAACAAACAGCAGATATTCAGGTGATAGAAGAATCGCAAAAGTTAGAAAAGGCGCTACAACATACTGCAGAAAATACAATAATGTATAAGGAAAGAGAAGGTCATAAACAATGGTTTGACCAAGAATGCAGAGAAACTATAAAAGAGAAGAATGCTGCCCGAACTAAAATGTTGCAATGCAATACCAGAGGGAAGAGAGAAACATATGTATTATTGAGAAAACAAACCTTTAAACTGTTGAGAGAAAAGAGGCGTAAGTGGCAAATGCAGTTTCTAAAAGATATAGAACTCAATTATAATCAAAAAAGGCTAGAGAGTACTATAAAAATATAAAACTAACAACAGGGGAAAGGAAACAGCAAACTCTGATGATCAAAGATAAAGAAAGAACAATAGTCACAAACAAAGAAAGAATAGCAAACAGATGGAGGCAGCACTTCAAGGAACTACTGAACACTGAAGAAACCCGAGACCAAGGCCAAAATGGAAGGGCAATTACTTATGAGAACTATCAAACGGCAGAACCGAATATTGAGACACCAACAGAAGAAGATGTGCATGCAGCAATTACAAAATGCAATAACAATAAATCCCCCGGACCGGATAACTTACCCTCTGAAATGTTTAAGGCCGCAGGTCCGGCCTTTATAGAAGCATTCCATAAGATCGTCCAAGAAATATGGAGGCAGGAGATAATACCAAGGGAAATGACCGCAGCATACATACAACCGGTGTTTAAGAAAGGAGACCAATTAGAGTGTACGAATTATAGAGGAATAACGCTACTGAATACTGTCTACAAAGTAGTTACCAACGTATTACTAGAAAGATACCTAATATACTCTAACGAAATTATAGGAGAATACCAGAGTGGCTTCAAGCCGGGGAAAAGCACAATAGACAATATTTTCATAATAAAGCAATACATAGAGAAAAGCTGGGAGTACAATACACCTCTATACTTCATATTTATAGACTTTAAAACCGCATATGATAGTATCCTCAGAGACGAACTCTGGGCCTCGATGGAGAGGCTCGGATTTCCAAATAAGCTTATAAGACTGGCAAAAATGTGCACGACAGAGCAGAGCAACAGAGTAAAGATCTCAGATGTGGTGTCGCAAAACTTTACCTCGAATCAAGGCCTAAAACAAGGAGATTCACTAGCACCTACACTCTTCAACATAGCACTGGATATAATCATGAGAGACGCAAAACTGAACACAGTGGGTACCGTATTCAGCAAGTCACATCAAGTGCTAGCATATGCGGATGATATAGTCATAATGAGTGGAAGCTATAGAGAACTACAAGAAGCCTTTGATAAATTAGAAAAATCAGCAAAGAAGATGGGACTCAATATAAATGAGAATATATCAAAAATAATGACAACGAGTAGACAGACAAACAATCTCAATACCAATCTAGATACCACGATTAGAATCAATAATTACACACTTGGGAAAACTACTAACTTCATATACATAGGGGTGAGCGTTAGTAGCGTTAATAACAATGCAGATGAAATCAAGAGAAGAATAACACTGGGAAATAGAAGCTTGTTAGCACACTCCCACCTACTAAGATCCCGATCCCTATCAAGAGGTATAAAACTAAATATATACAGAATCATTATACGGCCTATTGTTCTGTACGGGTCAGAGGTGTGGGTACTTAGAAAAGAAGACGAAAATACTCTCCTAATATTCGAAAGAAAGGTAAGAGAAGCACAGGATCAATGGAGAATCCGGATGAACCATGAACTGGACCAATTATACGACGCACCGAATATCTTAGCAGCGGCAAGACAACAAAGATTAAGATGGCTAGGCCATGTAGAGCGCATGGAAGAAAGTAAACTTGTTAAAAATGCTCTAAAAACACAACCTCACACAACAAGGCCCAATGGAAGACCGAAAACAAGGTGGAGAGACCAGGCCCTCAACGACGTAAAGAGAGCGAAAATAAGCAACTGGAGAGAGAAAGCGATAGATAGACAGGAGTGGAGGCGTATTACTAAGGAAGCTAGTATCCTACTAGGATAATGGAGCTGCATATATATATATATATATATATATATATATATATATATATATATATATATATATATATATATATATATATATATATATATATATATATATATATATATATATATATATATACATATATATATATGTTTATACAGCAGTCTGTTTGGGGACATGACGTCCGTTTAGGGACGTCCCCAAAGAGTCCGTCCTCATAGTGTCGTTGATATAGGTTTTTATGATTTCGCGGGCTTTATTTTTGGCGCTGTATTAACGGCTGAAATTTGAACTAGCTCCTCAAGTCCTCAAAGAGATAGTTATATGAGACATTAAAATATGTCCCCTAACTGACGTTTATATAAGATTTAATTTTTATTTAAGCTGTAAAAATTGTAAAAATAGCGTACTAACATAAAAACCACCAGTTTTTTGAATAAACAATCTTTACCGACATTAAAAAAAAGATTATATATATATATATATATATATATATATATATATGTATACACGTCCAGTTGGGGACGTATACTTTTTTAGTTGATTTAGTAATAATACTACTATTTATACTACCAATTTCAAATTTGTAACAATTTGATAGTTTATAATGTTTTTATTAATGTTCTTACTTTTCGACGGCTGTTTGGGGACATCTCAGCCGGTAAAGTAGAGTGTAGTTTATATACGAGTCACTTTGAGGACTGTACTTTTGTGAATCACTAGAATTTGTTTCTTATGAAGAATTTTATATATTAACGTCAATTAATTTTATTTGTTACTAAATTTGAAATTGATTGTACACATAAACATGAATATATGTCAAATTTATATCGTGAACGTTATGTTGGCATTTGGTAAATATCTTTATGAATGTAGAACTGTACACATGTTTAAAATTATTTATATATATTTGTACATATATGTATAATCAAAAATATTCATAGTTCATAAATTTGAAATTAATAATATAAACATTTAAATATGATAAATTCAAATTGTGGACGTTAGGTTTCCATTTGGTAAATATATCTACAAATGTATAACTGCAAGCAAATTTATAATAATTAATACATACTTGTACATATTTAAAGAAAAATATTCACAATTTTATGTTAAATAAATTCATGAGTCATTTAAATACTCAAAAATATATCAGACTGGCGTGATACATGTTATACACATGTGTAATTATTAATTTGTACATATTTAGAGAAAGTTCCAAACAGCAATACTGTTAACAATATAAATGTAAGGCCTGAAACTCCATCTAAATACGCTCCTGAGTATTCCGCGCGACGAAAATGTAATGTACTACCCATAGCAAAAGCATATTTACTGGCAGTGTAGCCAAAAAAAGAATAGATGTAATGAAATTTATATGACGTAAATTTTATTTATAAATATTATAATTACACGGTTGTTGCTGGTAATAAAATACTATTTTCTCCTAGCCCGGCGATATTTTATGAATAAGAGGCGTATCACTGAAATGTAACTGTTGTTAAACATGAGATTGGCAGAAAATATTTATTTGAGTTGGCGACACTGCTAGGCTTAGACGTTTTCTTTTTTGTTCAGCACCAAAATCATTAATGTGTACATCATCGGTAAAGTTGTGTATTGTTCATACTACAACGTACTGCAAGTAAATCAATTTAAGGTCACAATATATTGTTTTATTTTTTTATAAGTAAGTATTGTTTGCAAAATATGAAATTTCCATATTATTCTGCAATACTGCTTAAAAGTTTTGGTGGAGATAAATTGCGCAATAATAAATTTTTAGGTTACGAAAGTTCGTGATTACAAAATTAGTTTAATATAAATAATAACAATATTGAACCGTGTTTATCAGTAACACAATAATTATTTCTGTATAGTAATAGATTTCACGATTTTTAAAATTTTCTGTTAAGGAAACACCTTTTTGATACAAATGTCATGGAATTCGATACTTTAGTTTAAATTATTTGTCCCTGCATGTGGTAACAAATATTAACGTACCGTAAATTAATGTCCTGATAAGTTATAGATTGTGATTTTTGAAAAGTAAGTTTAACGGTGGTAGTAAAAATGTTTAAAATTATGGAATCTTTCAAAAATTAATGTCATACGTGCCTGACTGTGCCCTATAACTTAATTTTCCTGTTGTAAATATATTTGCTTACATATTTTAATTTCAGTGTCAATGTTACAGCAAATGTTAGAAATGATGAGCTACTCGACTTCTGAAAAACAGCTAGCAGTACGTCGAAAGTCACATAGCAAACAAAATATTTCAGAATTTGAATATAATAGTGAAGGTAAAATAACAAATAAAGTATAATTTTGACATTGGCTTGTACATTATAATAAGTGCTATTATCTCGGATAACATTTGTTAACAAAGTTGGTTGTGTGTCAATAGACGAATATTTCAATTTTGTATTTTAGCGTAAATTCTGTTTATGAAGCGTGAACATTTAAAATTAAATTTTATTGCATATATCTTAAAGTTACCATGAAATTAATTGAAATTTAGTATTAAAATCAATAAAAAATCACAATAAAATGTTTCGAGCTATTGTGATGTGATTGCGGGCATTATCGTATATTTATTTTTTTTATTTCTTATATTATTTAAAATACTTATGAATAAATTTAGTAACCGTATATATATCATATTTGTAAAATTCAATTTTTTATCGATGTTTAACCATTTTTTTTTATGAAAGACCATTTCATTGTTTTAAATTAGTATTTTGCGGAATGACATTTAGCAATACCAGTATTTAGCGCATTTTTGAACGTGTTCTGTAACATTTAAATATTGTAAGCAATAAAAATGTATGTGTCGAATTAAATTTTTATTTTTATTTAGTGCAGGTAAACATTCTAATGAAATTACTAAACAACAAAACTGAAATCAAAAATCCTGCACTTTTCTTAAATCATTCATTCAATTCATCTTCACCAAATGTTCCTATCCTGACACATCACTTTAGCTTCATTCACATTCATAATTCCTTTCACACAAGCACGTTTGTTCCTCATACTCGCAAACTTTCGGTCACGGAAAACCATTATGATGTGATATTAATATTATGCATGATCCTAGTTTTATTGTTACTTTTCATTGATTTTAATAAAGCTCGACAAACGAAAATAAAACCATGGCTGGAATGCTCATTAACTCCACCCATTCCGGTATATAAAGAATAACGTGGCACCATTTTGGCGCGAACGTGAAATTTGCAGTCTAAATGAAAACACTCGGCCGCCACACAATTTATGAATGATATATTTATTAATTATTAATCTACTACAATTATGATTCTTTTGACATACTATTTTTATGATTGGAAAGGATTACACGTCGTCTTATTCCACAAATTTAAATTTAACTCTTGACACTGAATGTATCGACGATAGTAGCGACCTCCGAAGACACTCCTCTCAGGGTTTTACTTTGGTTTGTCGAGATCTACTCAATTTTCATTAATTTTAGGGTTCGTAAAATTTAATTTTGACATAGACTTGTATATTGAAATATTAGTTATTGACACGGAACCAACTTCGTTAACAAATGTTATCCGAGGTAATAGCACTTATTATAATGTACAAGCCAGTATCAAAATTATACTTTAATTGTTATTTTACCATCATTATTTTCTGCAAATTCTGAAATATTATTTTTGTTACGTGACCTCCGAAAATATTTTCTTACTGCTACCTATTTTTGAGGAGTAGAGTAGCCATCTTTTCTAACTAGTTGCGGTGATATTGACACTGAAATTAAAATATTTAAGCAAATATATTTACAAACAAATTTTTTGAAATATAACGAACTATATTATGTACTTATTATTATAACAATTTACGCTTCGCGTCGTTAATGAAAAGGTTAATGAAAAACTGAACAAAAACTTTAAAAATCGAGAAATCTATTATCATAAAGAAATTATTTTAGTATCACTGATAAATATAGTTCTATGTTGTTATTATTTACAATGTACTGATTTTATAATAATTAACTTTTGTAACCTAAAAATTTAATATTGCGCAATCTGTCTCCACGAAAACTTTTGAGTAGTATTTCAAAATAACATGAAAATTGCATATTGTGCAAACAATAAGAATAAAAATAATATATTCTGAAATGAACCTAGCAGTAGTGCCAACTCAAGTAAATGCTTTTCGAAGAACTCATTCTTAAAACCAGCTATTTCACAACTTATAGTGTATTAATGAATGTATTCTGCAATGCAGTTTAAACTCCGAGTCTACATTTAACTGCGAAAAATATAATTTCCTTTATTTTCAGCAGTTACACTGCCGAAAACCAACTTCATTGTAATGCTACCTTGTTCGCTATCTTCACTTTATTGTATCACGTTTGAAAGATAATTATTTATGACTTTGATATTTTGTACATTTTTATAGTTAAATTCATTTACTTTATACACAGTTAGATACTTTTAAGTTTTTATATTTTATTTATACATACATACATACATACATACATACATACCTTCACGCTATAAACCAAAAAATGGGGTAGCACGAACCATAAAATCACCCATAAAACATTCACTCATCAAACTCATCAAACAATCAGCCCTCGTCAAACATTTTCATCAAACAAACCACCCTCACACTTCAACCACATTCATAGATCACTCTATATAAACTCATTAATTTATTACACTCGAAATCATCATCACACAATAAACCTTCAATCACATCATTCCAATTCATTTATCATTCATTTTCTTTCTTCAACGTACATAACATATGCATAAAACATCTCAAATTACTCACGTTTACTCCTAACAACGAATCTACAAGATTAGAAAAGATGAAAGCGATAGCCTGCACATGTGTATGAAAAAAAAGTCCACACAATGCAGTAACTGAAAATGAAACAAAAAGATAAGAAAGGGAGGGAGCGTCACCCTGCGCTTGTTTTTGAAGTGAATTTCACACAATTGCAGTTAAACACTCTACGTAAGAACTGAATACGATTTAAAAGATAAGAAAGGAAGGGAGTGTCGCTCTACGCTTGTTTTTGAAAGTGAATTCCACACAATTGCCATTAAACACTCAATGTATGATCAGAAAACGAATAAAAAAGATAAAAAATGAAGAGAATGTTCATTTATAGTTCTTGTATTTTTTATTTTTATTTATGTATTTATTTTATATTTCCTAGTTTATAGTTTTTATATTTATTAAAAGTCGATAAATATTTTAAATAATAAAAATTCACAAAAAAATATATTCAAATTAATCAATATTTATTACTGACTGTTGGAAACACCGACCTTATATGCATTACCTACTCTCAACAAAACTGTCGGTTTTTAACAGTTTTTACAAAACTCGGAGTGTAAACTATATATGTGTCACCGGCATAATATAACTATTACTTTTATCAGATCTGGAAAAATTTGTTATCAGTAAAAACAGACTGGATTAAAAAAATTAAAATTTAATTTGACATACATTTTTATTTCTTACAATATTTTGACATACATTTTTATTACTTTCAATATTTAAATGTTACAGAAGACGACCAACAATGCGCTAAATATTGGTATCGCAAAATGTCATTTAAATCAGTAAATAAAAGTTTAAAGTTGATAGTTTATACCTAATATATCTAGAACGGCGTTCAATAACATTATTGTTTATTTAACAGGGAGTTCAGAACATCTCCAAAACTATTTAAATCATTTTTAATTATGATTAAACTATATTAACAGTTGACAGTTGACAGGATATAAGTTTATGATTTATACATAGTTGCATTTGATTTGACAACTAAGCGCGGCGCAGAAAAGGTATCGTGGACCTAATTACTTGTAAACTTGCTGAGCCAGGAACGGACTTCGATTATAAAAGTAATTCTGTAGTTTTAGTATCCAATTAGTGTTGTGTACTACATATTTATAATTATCATAAAATAGTAACTTAAAGTTAATAAATGTACTTATATTAATTTTACTCCGATTATTTTACCATTTACACCAACCACAACTGAAACTATATAGACATAAATTCTACATACTCGAATATTTAAAGCTATTTTGATTACTAATTTTTTGACCACTATTCAAATACTAGTTGATCGGCATATTTTTGCTACTTTTTTAAAATAAAAATTTGTTTTCTAATTTTACTTTAGTGTATTATTAAATCTATATTTATGGTTCTCGAGTTTTCAATTGTAAGTCAAAATTCAAAATTTGTTAAATCTTTTTTGAGAATTCTGCTTTTATGCTTCAATTAATGTTTTAAAATTTATGCTATATGGTAAAAGTTGACAGATAAAAGCTCAAGTTAATATAAAATAAAAATCTATACAAAAAAAAAAACTAAATTTTTTTAGTAACTACATTGCCGATTAGAAATTCACTTTTCAACTAATATATACAAATATATTAACAAACTTATGCAATAAGACACGTAAAATTGTATATATTCTATAGATATAATTTTAGGACACAAGTAAAGGTTCTTATGAAGTTCACGAAATGCAATATTTTCTTTATATTCTTGTCAATAATTGAAGAACAACCGTTAAAAATATGCATACTTTAATGTTGATTGGAAACTAAACTAATTTTATTTACTAGTTTACTGCTATATTTATTTTCTGTAGAATAATAGCTGTAGCATGTGACTGTGTCTGAGAGCGGCGCACTGGATTCTACAATCTCGGCCATCGGAGCCTTGGTAACCAAAATCCCGTATCTAGTAGCCTGCGGTGAAATTACATTCTACCTATGTTTAAGCATATTTTGAATATTATGACTATAGACTAATTTTAAATAATTAATGTAGATCTGTACATATTTCAAGGATGTAGATGTGAGATTTTAAGAGATTTTAAGAGATTTGAACATATAAAAACGTGAAAATAATTCAATATCATCTGATACTGTAACATTATGTAAATCTGCATTATTTATGGATATTACAATTATACACTTATTTACATACATACATACATACATACCATCACGCTATATCCCATCAAATGGGGTAGCACGAACGCTAAAATCATTCATAAAACATTCACTCTTTAAATTCGTCAAATACTCATCCCTCGTCAAATATTGTCATCCAAACACACCACTTATTTAAGACCATTAATATCAATTTATACAGATATCAGGAATGTAAATACGAGAATGTAAGAGATTTTAACATATATAGTGTTTATTTTCTATGGAATAATGGTTGTAGCCCGGTCCTGTACCTGAGTGCGGTGTAATGTCAATCCTAATCTTACATCAAAGCCACCGATGCGTCGCTAGTCGGGCATCAAGTATTTCGCTGTCTGCAGTCAAATTATATTCTACTAATATTTTAAATATATTTGGATATTTTTAAAAGAACTAAATTATTTAAAGCGAATTGAGCAGTTAAAAACTAAAAAAAAGAAATAAATATCTTATCAGGCGACGTCATGATTATTTAGTGATATTATATCTTTAAATTTATTTTTAACCATTAATATTTAAGTTTTACTTTAAATAATTATTACTGAAATAAATAGGTTAAGTTCTGCATATAGGTCAGTAGAATAAAAATAAAAATTAATACGGTTAAATGTTTAATAGTGTGAATATAATTAGAGTTATGCTGACAACTTAGATCATATATTTATGATTCCTCTGTTATATTTTTGATTAAAGCCATTTATATAGATTTTAATATATATTGCTGTATTATGTTGGATATTTTATATATTATTGTCGTTAAAGGTGTTAGTAATTTAACACTTTATATTTTTTAAATAAGCATTTTAATGTTGGAGCGCGCATTAAAAGTGAAAGCTGCCGTTATAAATAAACAATTTTTCATAGTCTTTTAAGTTTATTCACAAAAGATCTACTAAGTTACATTTACCACACTTTGCACTATTATAATTAATAAAAATATTATTAAATAAACAATTCATATTTTTCAAATAACCATTTTAATATTGTAGTGCGCATTACAAGTTAGGCCTGCAGTTATAAATAAACAATTTTTCCGAGTCTGCTAAGTTTCTTCACAAAAACATCTCCTAACTTACATTTTCTACATTTTACACTATTATAATTAATAAACTTATTAGTAATTTGGCACTTCATATCTATTAAATAAGCATTTTAATATTGGTGTGATAATTAAATAAACATATACTAAGATCTAGTATTCTATTCTAGAATGAATTGGAAATTATTTTAAATCAAGTAGTTTATCAAATATTATCTATACATATATATATTTCAATAATTTGAACATTCATCGAATATATACCATCATAATGAACAGAAACTAAACAATTATGACGAGAAGAAATTATTCAATATTTCTTCGTTAATATTCTATGCAAAGAGATACAATTATTTACTATTGAAAATTAAAACATATTAGCTAAATATCTATGCGTTTTACAAAACTGGTTTGTAATTAATCATGTTTCATTTCAAAAAGATATAAACAAGTGAAAACAATATTCGGGCAACGCCGCTAATAGTTCTTTTCCTGATTTACAACAGTTTCCTTCCTACTTCGAAATATTAATTATTTATTTATTTACTTGTGTTCTGTATAGTTCAAAATATGCGTTTGAAATAACAAATATCAATTATTATTTATTTATTTTCTAATTTACAAGAGTCTGCTACGAAATATTAAATATTTGTTTGTGTACTTTTGTTTTACATAGTTCGTAATTATCGTATTAGTTGTTTAAAATAAAGATTTTTCGATTATTGTTGTTAAAATAACGATAAAATATCAATGCAGGACTAACGCGCTATTTTGTTTACCAATATTTAAATAAAGCATCATCTTTTATTTCAACCAGCAATTATCTGACTTATTTATTGATTAATAGATATAAGTCATATAACATGATTTATGTATACTGCAACATGTATGAATAAATATAATAAATGAAGGCGTACAAAACAGTTGTTGAAAACAACAGTAACTATGAACATGATTAATCTCATGATTTTGTTCTTGCAAGGACAAATTTGAAAATATATAATATGTTTGTTGCATTTGAAATTATAAAATTGATATCGATTACTGAGAAATTGGAAGTGTTATCAAGAATTAATATCCGCTTATTGCGTAATTGCGTTCGCACTTGCTCTCTGTCTACGCTGTAACATCTCTCACTCATTGCATTTTCGCTGTCTTCAAGGCTGGAGAATCAGTGGTGGTTCGTTAAAATTGCTATATCACAAAAATAAAGTATACTTAATCAAATGTGGAATAATTATTGAAAATTATAGTTGTTAAATTGTTAATTGATGTTTTAGCAATAATATGATTAAAATAGATTAAATCATTGTTTGTAAAATAAGTCAATCAACATTGTTATAAAGTTGTAAAAACTTTTAGAAATAATGAAATATATTATTATCATATTATTATATTTATATTGCCCAGTATTATAAAGGACAGTATAAATTTCATGGTGTAAAAACAATCGATTTTTTTGTTAAAAACATAAGAAATGGGATTTTTTTATTTAAGTCAGATTTTTTATTTGAATAATAAATTTTTTCGTGTCGCATATTCAAATTTTTTGTTTTATTTTTTACTTCTTATTAATTAGTAAAAAGATATAAATTTCTAACAATAATAAATTCAAATTGCAATATTTATTTCCTATTTTTACATTACTAATATTAGTTACATCAGTATATCGATTTCCACAGCCGACAATTTTCACTACATTAAAACAACCTCTGTGGCGTACCCTCCACTATTACCTTTGAGGGCCGTGATTTGATGCCCAGTATTGGGTAAAAGGTGTGATGATATATTTATTTTATTTACATCAGTTTGACTTCGTAATTTAAAATTATAACTAATTTTATAATATCATGGGGTGGCTAGCTCAGTGGTATGAAGTCGGCCTGTGGTTCCTGAGAACCCTGGTTCGATTCCCACAGACGACAAACAATTTTCATAATTTCAAAAGCTACCCCTGTGGCTCTTCCATCACTAACATCTTTGGAGGCCGTGATTTGACGACTGGTATCCGCACTTCACGCGCAAAATATATCACTTCCCGAGATCTGCTTCGGCAGAGTGCCACACCCAGTAATGGGTAGAAGGCGTGATGATATATATATATATATTTTTTATTATAATATCATAATCAATTAACTACCTGCTACCTAATTGGTGCAGTTTAGCCAATAATAAGTCAATAATTTCAGATTTTTGTTAGTTCAAGAAATATTATTATTTAATTGTTTTTATGGGGTAATGACTCAGAGGTATCAAGTCGGCTTATTGATCCTAAGAACCCAAGTTCGATCCCCACAACCGACAAAACATTTTCACCAATTTAAAATTACTCCTGTGGCTCCTCCACCATTAACATCTTCAGGAGCCATGATTTCACGGCTGGTAGCCGCACTTCACGCGTATAAATATATCACTTACCGAGACCTGCGTCGGAAGAGTACCACACTCAGTAATGGGTAAAAGGCGTGATGATATATTTATATTTTATTTATAATTTGTAATTTCAAAATTGTTAAATATATACTAGGTTCACCGGATTTATGGTTGAGGAAATTTAAAGCTAATTCTTTTTCTATAACTACCAGAAAAATTGAACAAACCATAAACCATTTATTTCGGTCTTTGACAAAGAAAAGGCGATCATTTGTAAATTTTATCTTGTAAAAGTGCAATACAAAATAAATTGAACTTGAAGTATATAATATCATTTTTACATATAATTTTTAATAGGTCGGTACAAAATTTTATTAAATGATACTATGTAAACTCACTAATATTAACTCGATTTAAATTATACACACTCTGATAAATTTACTTCCATAATTGATTTAATATGGGATGGCTAGCTCAGTGGTATGAAGTCGGCCTGTGGATCCTGAGGTCCCTGGTTCGATTCCCACAGGCGACAAATTTTCATAATTTGAAAAAGCTATCCCTGTGGCTCCTCCACCACTAACATGTTTGGGGGCCGTGATTTGACGACTTGTAACCGCACTTCACGCGCAAAATATATCACTTACCGAGATCTGCTTCAGCAGAGTGCCACACCCAGTAATGGGTAGAAGGCGTGATGATATATTTATTTATTTATTTATTTATTGATTTAATTTAATCATCAAATTCGAATCAATTTTATTTATTTTGTGGCATAAATAACATTACTGTTAAAAGTTCAGCTGTCACTTGAATAAATAAATTAATTGACAACTCAAATCAATTATGGATGCGCTGCGTTCACCTAGCTTTGGTAGGATAAATGGTTTGTTTACATTAGTATTCATGTACATGTAAAATTCGTTTCACCAATTTTGACGATGAAATTAAATATTGTGTAATTGTTAAAATTCCTGGATATAACTTCAAATCCGTTGAAAATTTGTATATTTTTTAATTCTGATTGAAGCATGTAACTCTCATAAGATTAGAAAATAAAGGCTGATTTTTTATCTCAGTTTATTTACTTTTTGTTTGAATAATAATATGTTCGCATAGATAAATTAGTTCTGGTAACAAAACAAATACTAAATATAGGGGTACGCATTCGACTATAAAAAATGCAAACTTGAAATATGTAAACATTGAATATTTATTCAATAGAACGATTCATACAAAAAAATCAACTATATGAGTAAATTTTCTGCTGTGGATGTATGGTATGTGAAATTTTTGTGATGTTTGAATTTACTGTTGCCGAATATTTTACCCCAAAATTTGTTGAGTAGTCAGTTTAACTAGAAAATATCTTGGTTCTGCTTGGATTTTCATTATATTTTTCAGAACAGATGTACAACAGTTAGTACTAATTTCTTCAACGAACTTGAAGTGCCTGTTGACTTTTTCAACAACAAAGGCGTTTTTTGTTCTCATCCGCAAGCACAATTGCAAACAACGCAAATCGAGATAATTACGTCACCGCTAGAATACAACGTAAATGTTACAACGCCTACGCGGCTAGTCGACGTTATTCCTGAGTCACGCGCTGTCGCTACTCCAGACAGCAATATAAACAATCAAAACCAATGTTAGAACATACGTGTCGCTTCGGAACATGTTATTTGATTTTAACCTTCCTAGATGATGAAAGTTCAATTGCTGAGATGTTTATTGAAAATGTCAAGTCCGCACAAACTCTCTACAACCTGTCGGACCGACAAACTATGTTATGTGCTAGATCCAAACTTAAGGGTGGTGCTTCCATTTGTTGCCGCTTATTACCGACATCATACTATTGGAACAAATTCCAGGAAGAGTTTGACTCCATCTGGCGTACATCAGATTCCTCGTATTTTAGACAGACGTAAACAAAAACATGATAAATCATCGAGAATTTACTTACATACTATGGTCGCAGTAGCTAAACATGCGCCTAATATAAGCGAAATTGAAACCGTCGAAATAATAGCAAATGGATTTCGCGATTAAGCATTGTATGACCATGTTACTAAGCCCGTACTAAATACAATCAAAGAATTAATACGAGTGGAACACTATAACCGCCTTATAGCTGACAAACCCATAAATGATATAGTACGAAAAAATCTCCCGCCGAAGAGAAACAACACAGAAGAAACACCAGGAAGTAGTGTCCCGCCAAATGAAAAATCGAAAACGTATAACAAAAGCGAGCAACAAACGCTCGTACACGTGCCCCATTTGCTTAATCGCCTTTGAGATTGCCCAAATATCGAATGCACAAAATGTCAACAAAAAGTACACATTACAGCCAATTGTACTACATATTTATAATTATCATAAAATAGTAACTTAAAGTTAATAAATGTACTTATATTAATTTTACTCCGATTATTTTACCATTTACACCAACCACAACTGAAACTATATAGACATAAATTCTACATACTCGAATATTTAAAGCTATTTTGATTACTAATTTTTTGACCACTATTCAAATACTAGTTGATCGGCATATTTTTGCTACTTTTTTAAAATAAAAATTTGTTTTCTAATTTTACTTTAGTGTATTATTAAATCTATATTTATGGTTCTCGAGTTTTCAATTGTAAGTCAAAATTCAAAATTTGTTAAATCTTTTTTGAGAATTCTGCTTTTATGCTTCAATTAATGTTTTAAAATTTATGCTATATGGTAAAAGTTGACAGATAAAAGCTCAAGTTAATATAAAATAAAAATCTATACAAAAAAAAAAACTAAATTTTTTTAGTAACTACATTGCCGATTAGAAATTCACTTTTCAACTAATATATACAAATATATTAACAAACTTATGCAATAAGACACGTAAAATTGTATATATTCTATAGATATAATTTTAGGACACAAGTAAAGGTTCTTATGAAGTTCACGAAATGCAATATTTTCTTTATATTCTTGTCAATAATTGAAGAACAACCGTTAAAAATATGCATACTTTAATGTTGATTGGAAACTAAACTAATTTTATTTACTAGTTTACTGCTATATTTATTTTCTGTAGAATAATAGCTGTAGCATGTGACTGTGTCTGAGAGCGGCGCACTGGATTCTACAATCTCGGCCATCGGAGCCTTGGTAACCAAAATCCCGTATCTAGTAGCCTGCGGTGAAATTACATTCTACCTATGTTTAAGCATATTTTGAATATTATGACTATAGACTAATTTTAAATAATTAATGTAGATCTGTACATATTTCAAGGATGTAGATGTGAGATTTTAAGAGATTTTAAGAGATTTGAACATATAAAAACGTGAAAATAATTCAATATCATCTGATACTGTAACATTATGTAAATCTGCATTATTTATGGATATTACAATTATACACTTATTTACATACATACATACATACATACCATCACGCTATATCCCATCAAATGGGGTAGCACGAACGCTAAAATCATTCATAAAACATTCACTCTTTAAATTCGTCAAATACTCATCCCTCGTCAAATATTGTCATCCAAACACACCACTTATTTAAGACCATTAATATCAATTTATACAGATATCAGGAATGTAAATACGAGAATGTAAGAGATTTTAACATATATAGTGTTTATTTTCTATGGAATAATGGTTGTAGCCCGGTCCTGTACCTGAGTGCGGTGTAATGTCAATCCTAATCTTACATCAAAGCCACCGATGCGTCGCTAGTCGGGCATCAAGTATTTCGCTGTCTGCAGTCAAATTATATTCTACTAATATTTTAAATATATTTGGATATTTTTAAAAGAACTAAATTATTTAAAGCGAATTGAGCAGTTAAAAACTAAAAAAAAGAAATAAATATCTTATCAGGCGACGTCATGATTATTTAGTGATATTATATCTTTAAATTTATTTTTAACCATTAATATTTAAGTTTTACTTTAAATAATTATTACTGAAATAAATAGGTTAAGTTCTGCATATAGGTCAGTAGAATAAAAATAAAAATTAATACGGTTAAATGTTTAATAGTGTGAATATAATTAGAGTTATGCTGACAACTTAGATCATATATTTATGATTCCTCTGTTATATTTTTGATTAAAGCCATTTATATAGATTTTAATATATATTGCTGTATTATGTTGGATATTTTATATATTATTGTCGTTAAAGGTGTTAGTAATTTAACACTTTATATTTTTTAAATAAGCATTTTAATGTTGGAGCGCGCATTAAAAGTGAAAGCTGCCGTTATAAATAAACAATTTTTCATAGTCTTTTAAGTTTATTCACAAAAGATCTACTAAGTTACATTTACCACACTTTGCACTATTATAATTAATAAAAATATTATTAAATAAACAATTCATATTTTTCAAATAACCATTTTAATATTGTAGTGCGCATTACAAGTTAGGCCTGCAGTTATAAATAAACAATTTTTCCGAGTCTGCTAAGTTTCTTCACAAAAACATCTCCTAACTTACATTTTCTACATTTTACACTATTATAATTAATAAACTTATTAGTAATTTGGCACTTCATATCTATTAAATAAGCATTTTAATATTGGTGTGATAATTAAATAAACATATACTAAGATCTAGTATTCTATTCTAGAATGAATTGGAAATTATTTTAAATCAAGTAGTTTATCAAATATTATCTATACATATATATATTTCAATAATTTGAACATTCATCGAATATATACCATCATAATGAACAGAAACTAAACAATTATGACGAGAAGAAATTATTCAATATTTCTTCGTTAATATTCTATGCAAAGAGATACAATTATTTACTATTGAAAATTAAAACATATTAGCTAAATATCTATGCGTTTTACAAAACTGGTTTGTAATTAATCATGTTTCATTTCAAAAAGATATAAACAAGTGAAAACAATATTCGGGCAACGCCGCTAATAGTTCTTTTCCTGATTTACAACAGTTTCCTTCCTACTTCGAAATATTAATTATTTATTTATTTACTTGTGTTCTGTATAGTTCAAAATATGCGTTTGAAATAACAAATATCAATTATTATTTATTTATTTTCTAATTTACAAGAGTCTGCTACGAAATATTAAATATTTGTTTGTGTACTTTTGTTTTACATAGTTCGTAATTATCGTATTAGTTGTTTAAAATAAAGATTTTTCGATTATTGTTGTTAAAATAACGATAAAATATCAATGCAGGACTAACGCGCTATTTTGTTTACCAATATTTAAATAAAGCATCATCTTTTATTTCAACCAGCAATTATCTGACTTATTTATTGATTAATAGATATAAGTCATATAACATGATTTATGTATACTGCAACATGTATGAATAAATATAATAAATGAAGGCGTACAAAACAGTTGTTGAAAACAACAGTAACTATGAACATGATTAATCTCATGATTTTGTTCTTGCAAGGACAAATTTGAAAATATATAATATGTTTGTTGCATTTGAAATTATAAAATTGATATCGATTACTGAGAAATTGGAAGTGTTATCAAGAATTAATATCCGCTTATTGCGTAATTGCGTTCGCACTTGCTCTCTGTCTACGCTGTAACATCTCTCACTCATTGCATTTTCGCTGTCTTCAAGGCTGGAGAATCAGTGGTGGTTCGTTAAAATTGCTATATCACAAAAATAAAGTATACTTAATCAAATGTGGAATAATTATTGAAAATTATAGTTGTTAAATTGTTAATTGATGTTTTAGCAATAATATGATTAAAATAGATTAAATCATTGTTTGTAAAATAAGTCAATCAACATTGTTATAAAGTTGTAAAAACTTTTAGAAATAATGAAATATATTATTATCATATTATTATATTTATATTGCCCAGTATTATAAAGGACAGTATAAATTTCATGGTGTAAAAACAATCGATTTTTTTGTTAAAAACATAAGAAATGGGATTTTTTTATTTAAGTCAGATTTTTTATTTGAATAATAAATTTTTTCGTGTCGCATATTCAAATTTTTTGTTTTATTTTTTACTTCTTATTAATTAGTAAAAAGATATAAATTTCTAACAATAATAAATTCAAATTGCAATATTTATTTCCTATTTTTACATTACTAATATTAGTTACATCAGTATATCGATTTCCACAGCCGACAATTTTCACTACATTAAAACAACCTCTGTGGCGTACCCTCCACTATTACCTTTGAGGGCCGTGATTTGATGCCCAGTATTGGGTAAAAGGTGTGATGATATATTTATTTTATTTACATCAGTTTGACTTCGTAATTTAAAATTATAACTAATTTTATAATATCATGGGGTGGCTAGCTCAGTGGTATGAAGTCGGCCTGTGGTTCCTGAGAACCCTGGTTCGATTCCCACAGACGACAAACAATTTTCATAATTTCAAAAGCTACCCCTGTGGCTCTTCCATCACTAACATCTTTGGAGGCCGTGATTTGACGACTGGTATCCGCACTTCACGCGCAAAATATATCACTTCCCGAGATCTGCTTCGGCAGAGTGCCACACCCAGTAATGGGTAGAAGGCGTGATGATATATATATATATATTTTTTATTATAATATCATAATCAATTAACTACCTGCTACCTAATTGGTGCAGTTTAGCCAATAATAAGTCAATAATTTCAGATTTTTGTTAGTTCAAGAAATATTATTATTTAATTGTTTTTATGGGGTAATGACTCAGAGGTATCAAGTCGGCTTATTGATCCTAAGAACCCAAGTTCGATCCCCACAACCGACAAAACATTTTCACCAATTTAAAATTACTCCTGTGGCTCCTCCACCATTAACATCTTCAGGAGCCATGATTTCACGGCTGGTAGCCGCACTTCACGCGTATAAATATATCACTTACCGAGACCTGCGTCGGAAGAGTACCACACTCAGTAATGGGTAAAAGGCGTGATGATATATTTATATTTTATTTATAATTTGTAATTTCAAAATTGTTAAATATATACTAGGTTCACCGGATTTATGGTTGAGGAAATTTAAAGCTAATTCTTTTTCTATAACTACCAGAAAAATTGAACAAACCATAAACCATTTATTTCGGTCTTTGACAAAGAAAAGGCGATCATTTGTAAATTTTATCTTGTAAAAGTGCAATACAAAATAAATTGAACTTGAAGTATATAATATCATTTTTACATATAATTTTTAATAGGTCGGTACAAAATTTTATTAAATGATACTATGTAAACTCACTAATATTAACTCGATTTAAATTATACACACTCTGATAAATTTACTTCCATAATTGATTTAATATGGGATGGCTAGCTCAGTGGTATGAAGTCGGCCTGTGGATCCTGAGGTCCCTGGTTCGATTCCCACAGGCGACAAATTTTCATAATTTGAAAAAGCTATCCCTGTGGCTCCTCCACCACTAACATGTTTGGGGGCCGTGATTTGACGACTTGTAACCGCACTTCACGCGCAAAATATATCACTTACCGAGATCTGCTTCAGCAGAGTGCCACACCCAGTAATGGGTAGAAGGCGTGATGATATATTTATTTATTTATTTATTTATTGATTTAATTTAATCATCAAATTCGAATCAATTTTATTTATTTTGTGGCATAAATAACATTACTGTTAAAAGTTCAGCTGTCACTTGAATAAATAAATTAATTGACAACTCAAATCAATTATGGATGCGCTGCGTTCACCTAGCTTTGGTAGGATAAATGGTTTGTTTACATTAGTATTCATGTACATGTAAAATTCGTTTCACCAATTTTGACGATGAAATTAAATATTGTGTAATTGTTAAAATTCCTGGATATAACTTCAAATCCGTTGAAAATTTGTATATTTTTTAATTCTGATTGAAGCATGTAACTCTCATAAGATTAGAAAATAAAGGCTGATTTTTTATCTCAGTTTATTTACTTTTTGTTTGAATAATAATATGTTCGCATAGATAAATTAGTTCTGGTAACAAAACAAATACTAAATATAGGGGTACGCATTCGACTATAAAAAATGCAAACTTGAAATATGTAAACATTGAATATTTATTCAATAGAACGATTCATACAAAAAAATCAACTATATGAGTAAATTTTCTGCTGTGGATGTATGGTATGTGAAATTTTTGTGATGTTTGAATTTACTGTTGCCGAATATTTTACCCCAAAATTTGTTGAGTAGTCAGTTTAACTAGAAAATATCTTGGTTCTGCTTGGATTTTCATTATATTTTTCAGAACAGATGTACAACAGTTAGTACTAATTTCTTCAACGAACTTGAAGTGCCTGTTGACTTTTTCAACAACAAAGGCGTTTTTTGTTCTCATCCGCAAGCACAATTGCAAACAACGCAAATCGAGATAATTACGTCACCGCTAGAATACAACGTAAATGTTACAACGCCTACGCGGCTAGTCGACGTTATTCCTGAGTCACGCGCTGTCGCTACTCCAGACAGCAATATAAACAATCAAAACCAATGTTAGAACATACGTGTCGCTTCGGAACATGTTATTTGATTTTAACCTTCCTAGATGATGAAAGTTCAATTGCTGAGATGTTTATTGAAAATGTCAAGTCCGCACAAACTCTCTACAACCTGTCGGACCGACAAACTATGTTATGTGCTAGATCCAAACTTAAGGGTGGTGCTTCCATTTGTTGCCGCTTATTACCGACATCATACTATTGGAACAAATTCCAGGAAGAGTTTGACTCCATCTGGCGTACATCAGATTCCTCGTATTTTAGACAGACGTAAACAAAAACATGATAAATCATCGAGAATTTACTTACATACTATGGTCGCAGTAGCTAAACATGCGCCTAATATAAGCGAAATTGAAACCGTCGAAATAATAGCAAATGGATTTCGCGATTAAGCATTGTATGACCATGTTACTAAGCCCGTACTAAATACAATCAAAGAATTAATACGAGTGGAACACTATAACCGCCTTATAGCTGACAAACCCATAAATGATATAGTACGAAAAAATCTCCCGCCGAAGAGAAACAACACAGAAGAAACACCAGGAAGTAGTGTCCCGCCAAATGAAAAATCGAAAACGTATAACAAAAGCGAGCAACAAACGCTCGTACACGTGCCCCATTTGCTTAATCGCCTTTGAGATTGCCCAAATATCGAATGCACAAAATGTCAACAAAAAGTACACATTACAGCCAATTGTACTACAAAAGTTGACACTATACATTTAGTAGAAGCTCCGCCAAGTGACATCGCTACGACAATGATACAGATTCCGATGAAGATAACAGCGTCAAAGCGACGCCTAACAGAATGGCCGAAGCTGCAAGAAATACCTAGTGAGCGGATACGTCCCTGCGAGTATTACGACGTTGTTTCCACCGACGACCACCCAGTCCGCATCAGTCAATGCTGAGTGGATCGCCGTAAACACGCATTATTATTATTTGAATATGAATGTTCTTGTTATTTTATATTTACTAATTGTAATAAATTATATATAGTTAAATCATTGTTCAGTGAATTAACCTACAATATGCTCTTATACCAATTTATAATTTCTCATATGTTTCACAACTAGAATTGCCGATTTTGGCGATGAATATCTGAAAAGAGAACGGTATACAAAATTTATTATTATTTGTTATTTATTAATATATGAAATTAGTACGTAATCTAATGTTTGAATAACAAATATCAAATTAATAACATCATATTCTCGGAATAGACACCTTCGTATATTCTTAATCAAGAATCATAGCTAGCGACTATTTACGAACTATCTTTTGAACTATCCTTAAACTATGGCATTTATAGTAAACAAATGCTAGATCGCTATTATTTTGCCAAATGCCTCACACGCTGGCACCTGTTTTAAAAGGTGAATAAAATATGCTATTTAATCAATAATTTTGCAAACGATTCACAAATACAAAAATTAATAAAATACTTAACAAACATAGTCCGTTCATTTGAACGTGCATTGAACTGAGCGTATTTATATATTTTAACGACAAAAGAGGTAAATGAGTGTAAAAATAATTTATATTTAATTAGTAGTAATAGTTTATTTATCCATTAAAAATAGGTAACATTTATCAGTTAACTATACAAATATTACAAATTACGTTTATACGAGTACAGTACGAATCATATTATATGAGTTTTTATTGCAGTTTGTATTATTTTATAATATTTCTATAAATTATAAACAAAATAACAAAAAGCAGAAGAAACCATTATTGGCTACATATACAATACTTATTCAACTATATCAGTATCACATTGAATATCCTAGTAAGTTCGTAATTTATATTGGAGCAAAATATTGTACAAAATTACAAAAGCCAGAAATATATTATAATACGTGTATTCTAATAGGTTTTTTAAAATTATGTATTATGAATAAAATATTATAATGCAAATACTACAGTTGGCAACACTACATAACATCAGGAACCATGCTTTTGAGATGTATAGTATATTAATTGCAGGCCCGGATATTCAGGAGCGTATTCAGGTGAACATACAAATAGATATGAATTGTTATTAAAGTCAGGAAGCATTCGATACAAACATGTATATGAGCTAAGTAATTTGAAATTCTAAAAAATTAGCTACAAAGATCTACCTATGTAATAAACAAATGATATGAAAGCAAATAAATATTAGATTGCGTATTATAATCGATTTACTCATATGCGAGTATTACACAAATTGGGATTTGTGCTCCATTGTAAACTGCAATTTAATTATAAAGTAAACGCAGACATTTTTTTTTTTAGAAGTTTCAATACTTATCTTTAATATCTGTCTTTTTGGGAATATACAATAATGTGTAGTAGTAACATGGAAACCACCAGTTTTAGTTCTAATTTTATTCTGGTATTAGTAATATTGTGTTTTAAGCTTTTAAATATGCTCAATATTTATTGAATTTCGTAACAATATTTTAAATTGATAAATGTTTTAGTGTTAACTTGATAATGGAGCCAAACCTAAGTTTTTGAACATCGTCTTTTTATTATTGATAAAGTATAAAAATATAATATATAATATGGGGTAATGGCACAGTGGTAGCAAGTCGGCCTGTGGATCCAAAGAACCCTGGTTCGATCCCCACAGCCGACAAAACATTTTCACCAATTTAAAATTAGCCCTGAGGTTCCCCCACCACTAGCATCTTTGGGGGCCGTGATTTGACGGCTGGTAACCGCACTTCACGCGCATAAATATATCACTTACCGAGATCTGCTCCGGCAGAGTGCTACACCCAGTAATGGGTAAAAGGCGTGATGATATATTTATTTTATTTATAAGGTGACTCAGTGGTACCGAGTTGGCCTGTGGATTCGATTCCCACAGCCGACAAACAACATTCACTACATTAAAATTACCCTAAGCTACCCTTCCACAAACATTCTTAGAGACCGTAATTTTATGGTTAGTAACCGCACTTTACTCGCAAAATATATCACTTACCCAGATCTGCCTACAGCAGATTGCCTTCTCAGTAAAGTGTATAAGCCGTGACGATATATATATATATATATATAATCTTTTTTTTAATGTCGGTAAAGATTGTTTATTCAAAAAACTGGTGGTTTTTATGTTAGTACGCTATTTTTACAATTTTTACAGCTTAAATAAAAATTAAATCTTATATACCCGTCAGTTAGGGGACATATTTTAATGTCTCATATAACTATCTCTTTGAGGACTTGAGGAGCTAGTTCAAATTTCAGCCGTTAATACAGCGCCAAAAATAAAGCCCGCGAAATCATAAAAACCTATATCAACGACACTATGAGGACGGACTCTTTGGGGACGTCCCTAAACGGACGTCATGTCCCCAAACAGACTGCTGTATAAACATAATGTCCCCAACCAGACGTGTGGGCGTATATATATATATATATATATATATATATATATATATATATATATATATATATATATATATATATATATATATATATATATATATATATATTATATATATATATATATATATATATATATATATATATATATATATATATATATATATATATATATATATATATATATAATTAGTTCTTCATATGTGGGCGTGGCATAAGTAAAATTTTGTGACTTTAAACAAGTACCAAAAAAGAGGTGACATGGTTATTTTTGTATTGTATACGTATGCAGTTGATTATAATTGATTGTTTATTAATAAATAACAATGGTTGACATAATAAATTAGTTTACAACAACGGAAAGACACCAATATAAAGATAGAAATATTATGTAAAATATATATAATTAGTTCTTCATATGTGGGCGTGGCAGAAGTATTATTTTGTGCATTTAAACAAGTACCAAAAAAGAGAGATGACAAGGTTATTTATAAATTATCTACGTATGTAGCTTACAATACTTGATTGTTTATTAATAAATAACAATGATTGAAACAATAAATTAGATTACAACAATGGAAAGACAACAATATAAAGATAGACATATTATGTAAAATATATATAATTGGTCCTTTATATGTGGGTATGGCAGAAGTAAAATTTTTTGCTTTTAAACAAGTACCTAGGAAGAGTGGTGACACGGTAATTTTAATATTATATGTGTAAGTAGTTGATTATACTTGATTGTTTATTATTAAAATAACAATGATTGACACAATAAATTAGATTACAACAATGGAAAGACAACAATATAAAGATAGAAATATTATGTAAAATATATATAATTATTTCTTCAAATGTGGGCGTGGCAGTAGTAATATTTTTTGCTTTTAAACAAGCACCTAGAAAGAGAGGTGACACGGTTATTTTTGTATTATATGCGTATGTAGTTGATTACAATTGATTGATTATTAATAAAATAACAATGATTAAAACAATAAAATAGATTACAAGAATGGAAAGACAACAATATAAAGAATGAAATATTATGTAAAATATATATAATTGGTTCTTCATATGTGGGCGTGGCATAAGTAATATTTTGTGCCTTTAAACAAGTACCAAAAAAGGGATGACACGGTTATTTTTGTATTGTATACGTATCTAGTTGATTAAAATTGTTGGTTTATTAATAAATAACAATGATTGAAACAATAAATTATATTACAACAACGGAAAGACAATAATATAAAGAATGAAATATTATGTAAAATATATATAATTGGTTCCTCATATGAGGGCGTAGCATAAGTAATATTTTGTGCCTTTAAACAAGTACCAAAAAAGAGGTGACACGGTTATTTTTGTATTGTATACGTATGTAGTTGATTACACTTGATTGTATAGTAATAAAATAACAATGCTTGAAACAATAAATTAGATTACAATAATGGAAAGACAACAATATAAAGAATGAAATATTATGTAAAATATATATAATTGGTCCTTCATATGTGGGCGTGGTAGAAGTAATATTTTGTGCCTTTAAACAAGTAACAAAAAAGAGCGGTGACACGGTTATTTCTGTGTTATATACGTATGTAGTTGATTATACTTGATTGTTTATTAATAAAATAACAATTATTCAGACAATAAATTAGATAACAACAATGAAAAGACAACAATATAAAAATAGAAATATTATGTAAAATATTGTAACGTTTTTCGTCTTTCTGGAAAGGTGTAGAATGTTTAAGGCACAGAAATGACTCACAACTATTTATGTTAAACGAAAATAAAAGTATTTATTTATGAATGAATATAAAAATAACAGAAACTTATTTAAAACTAATTAACACTACAATAAATCTTAAACACTACTAATAAATATTTAAACACTAATATTATTTATATAACGGTCACTAACACCACTAATTATATTACGTACACTTGAGCTGTTATTTATTTCACCACATTTATATTACGCGTTCGAAGTCTACTGTCAACTGCCCTCAGCCTCTCGACCTCGGCTTATATACTCCCGACCATAGAACAGTTCTCGAATATTCCAGAACGTCCTAGAATATCCCGCCAAACCACACGCTCAGACATGCGAGCGATCTCTATGCACAAGTGAGGTCACGCTGCTACGCACTTGTTTCTCAAGAAGGTTTCTGGAATGCTCTCGACTGTCTGGCTTTAAATTCGTTACATACATACATACATACATACATATCTTCACGCTATATCCCAACAAATGGGGTAGCACGAACCCTAAAATCACTCATAAAACATTCACTCATCACACCCATCAAACAACCAGCCATCGTCAAACATTTTCATTCAAACATACCACCCTCACTTCAACCACTTTCATAGATCACTCCATATAAACTCATTCATTTATTACACTCGAAATTATTATCACACAACAAACCTTCAATTACATCATTCCTTTTCACTTACCATTCATTTTCTTTCTTCAACGTACATAACGAATGCATAAAAAAATCTCAAATTACTCACGTTTACTCCTAACAACGAATCTAATAACGAAACTAACAACGAAAATTCGTTACAATATATATAATTGGTCCTTCATATGTGGGTGTGGCAGAAGTAATATTTTGTGCCTTTAAACAAGTAGCAAAAAAGAGATGACACGGTTATTTTTGTATTATATACGTATGTAGTAGATTATACTTGATTGATTATTAATAAAATAACAATGATTAAAACAATAAATTAGATTACAACAATGGAAAGACAACAATATAAAGAATGAAATATTATGTAAAATATATATAATTGGTTCTTTGTATGTGGGCGTGGCATAAGTAATATTTTGTGCCTTTAAACAAGTACCAAAAAAGAGAGGTGACATGGTTATTTTTGTATTATATACGTATGTAGTTGATTATACTTGATTGTTTATTAATAAAATAACAATGATTGAAACAATAGATTAGATTACAACAATGGAGAGACAACAATATAGAGATAGAAATATTTTGTAAAATATATATAATTGGTTCTTCATATGTGGGCGTGGCAGATCTAATATATTGTACCTTTAAACAAGTAACAAAAAAGAGAGGTGGCACGGTTATTTTTGTATTATATACGTATGTAGCTCATTATAATTGATTGTTTATAAATAAAATAACAATGATTGAGACAATAAATTAGATTACAACAATGGAAAGACAACAATATGAAAATAGAAATAATATGTAAAATATATATAATTGGTCCTTCATATGTGGGTGTGGCAGAAGTAATATTTTGTGCCTTTAAACTAGTACCAAAAAAGAGAGATGACATGGTTATATTTATATTATATACGTTTGTAGTTGATTATAATTGATTGTTTAATAATAAAATAACAATGATTGAAACAATAAATTATATTACTACAATGGAAAGACAACAATATAAAGGATGAAATATTATGTAAAATATATATAATTGGTTCTTCATATGTGGGCGTGGCATAAGTAATATTTCGTGCCTTTAAACAAGTGCCAAAAAAGAGGTGACACGGTTATTTTTGTATTGAATACGTATGTAGTTGATTATAATTTATTGTTTATTAATAAAATAGCAATGATTGAAATAATAAATTAGTTAACAATAATGGAAAGACATTAATATAAATATAGAAAAATTATGTAAAATATATATAATTGGTTCTTCATATGTGGGCGTGGCAGAAGTAATATTTTGTGCCTTTAAACAAGTACCAAAAAGAGATGTGACACAGTTATTTTTGTATTATATACGTATCTAGTTGATTATACTGGATTGTTTATTAATAAAATAACAATGATTGAAACAATAAATTAGATTAAAACAATGGAAAGACAACAATATAAAGATAGAAATATTATGTAAAATATATATAATTGGTCCTTCATATGTGGGTGTGACAGAAGTATTTTTTTTTGCTTTTAAACAAGTATCAAAAAAGAGAGGTGACACGGTTATTTTTGTATTATATACGTAAGTAGTTGATTATACATGATTGTTTATTATGCGACGTATCTGGCAGCGATACGGCCAAACAAATTGGCGACGGTATGCTCGGGCGCCAATTGCTCGGAAAGCAATCCGGTCGGAGAAGTAGGGTGTGGTTGATGTGAAAATAAACACAGCGAATTTAGTAAAAATCATAAAATAATGTATCTTTATTTCCTTGCAGGTGAGTATGTGCCAGGGAGGCCGTAGGGTGATGTCGGGGGGTGGTGAAATGTTTGGAGACGGTCGCTGGGGCGACCACGGCGGTCGGCGGTGCGGTGAGCGTCGCGGCGGAGGCGCTTGTGATGGTGACACGGCGGTACGGAGCTTGGTGAATACGCTGAAGGCGTCGTGGCGATGATGCGAAATGATTGAACTGATGATCCGCCAGGTAGGAGCGGGGAGGAGCGAGGAAGCGGCGCACGGCCGGAGCCGCGACTCGCAACAACGGTGTCGGCCACACCGCAGCGCCAACGCGTGAGACTCTCAGCGCGGTGACGAAGCGGGGGGGTCGAGCGACTCGTGCTACTCCGAACCCGAGTCGGTAGCGGAGAGAGGGGATGGGGCAACACACAGGTGACAGGACGGTAGGGGAGTGCGGGGTAGGTATTTGACACTTTGCACGTAAACACTGAGAGCAACACAACAATAGGAAAACAAAGGCCGGTTTGATGAACAAAATGTGCGAGACTCACACTCCACGGACCGCGAGACCTCGGAAGCACTGTACGTGGCGCTGAACGGTCAAACCGGAATTTGACAGGTAAAAGAAAACGGATGGGACTTACCAAGAGTTGAGAACCTGGCGGAGTTGACGACGATGACGGTGATGACGGCGGTGACGATGACAACGGTAACGAGAAAACGGTACGGCCGGAGGACGGAGAGCTCGTTCTTCGCGGACGACGTGAATACGATTTCTGTAGTCGAAACTTTAGCCGTGACACACAGACTGAGATTTGACTCCCGATGTTCGCTCTGACCGCGTATTTATAATCAAAATACTAATGATTCGTGTCTGACTAGGTTGGCGGCGGCTCATCCTGTGTTAACCAAATGGGTGGTTTGGTTTCAGAAGGAAACTAGGTTAAAAACCACCAGATTTGGTTCAACATAGGTTTGCCGGCCGCAGAACGCGGAGACGTACGCGGTATCAAAATTCGAGCGAAATCGGTAACTTGCCGCGCGTAAATGGGTCGCCAGGTCCGGCTTCGGAATATTTGTGATCGCGAAGAAAACTATTTCGCGTTTCTAATATTGTGACGAACTACTTCGTCACAATTAATAAAATAACAATGATTAAACAATAAATTAGATTACAACAATGGAAAGACAACAATATAAAGATAGAAACATTATATAAAATATATATAATTAGTTCTTCATATGTGGGCGTGGCAGAAGTAATATTTTGTGCCTTTAAATAAGTACCAAAAAAGAGAGATGACATGGTTATATTTATATTATATACGTATGTAGTTGATTATACTTGATTGTTTATTAATAAAATAACAATGATTGAGACAATAAATTAGATTACAACAATGGAAAGACAACAATGGATAGACAACAAGACAAAGATAGTAATATTATGTAAAATATATATAATTAGTTCTTCATATGCGGGTGTGGCAGAAGTAATATTTTGTGCCTTTAAACAAGTACCAAATAAGAGAGGTGACACGGTTATTTTTAAATTATATACGTATGTAGTTCATTACATTTGATTGATTATTAGTAAAATAACAATGATTAAAACAATAAATTAGATTACAACAATGGAAAGAAAACAATATAAAGAATGAAATATTATGTAAAATATATATAATTTATTCATCATATGTGGTCGTGGCAGAAGTAATATTTTGTGCATTTAAACAAGTACCAAAAAAGAGGTGACACGGTTATTTTTGTATTGTATACGTATGCAGTTGAATATAATTGATTGTTTATTAATAAAATAACACAGATTGAAATAATAAATTGGATCACAATAATGGAAAGACAACAATATAAAGATAGAAATATTATGTAAAATATATATATTTGGTTCTTCATATGTGGACGTGGCAGAAGTAATATTTTGTGTGTTTAAAGAAGTACAAAAAAAAGAGTTGCACGGTTTTTTTTTATTATATACGTATCTAGTATCTATAACAATGATTGAAACAATAAATTAGCTTACTACAATGGTAAAACAACAATGTAAAGATAGGAATATTATGTAAAATATATATAAATGGTTCTTCATGTGTGGGCGTGGCAGAAATAATATGTTGTACCTTTAAAAAAGTACCAGAAAAGAGAGGTGACACGAGACAGGCGCTGGTAGACCTGGAGAAATACACAAACTTTACGACTGAGACGCCTAGGATTGCTCGCTTGGACGTGGCAGAAGTAAATTTTGTGCCTTTAAACAAGTACCAAAAAAGAGAGATGACACGGTTATATTTATATTATATACGTATGTAGTTGATTATACTTGTTTGTTTAATAATAAAATAACAATGATTGAAACAATAAATTATATTTCAACAATGGTAAAACAACAATAAAAGAATGAAATATTATGTAAAATATATATAATTGGATCTTCATATGTAGGTGTGGCAGGAGTAATATTTTGTGCCCTTAAACAAGTACCAAAAAAGAGAGGTGACACGGTTATTTTTGTATTATATACGTATGTAGTTGACTATACTTGATTGTTTACTAATAAAATACCAATGTTTGAAACAATAAATTAGATTACAACAAAGGAAAGACAACAATATAAAGGTAGAAATATTATGTTAAATATATATATAATTGGTTCTTTTTTTGTTGGCGTGGTAGAAGTAATATTTTGTGCCTTTAAGCAAGTACCAAAAAAGAGAGGTGACACGGGACGGACGCTGGTAGACCTGGAGAAAAACACAAACGTTACGACTGAGACGCTTAGGGTTGCTCGCTTGGACGTGGCAGAAGTAAATTTTGTGCCTTTAAACAAGTACCAAAAAAGAGAAGTGACACGGTTATATTTGTATTATATACGTATGTAGTTGATTATACTTGATTGTTTATTAATGAAATAACAATTATTGAAACAATAAGTTAGATTACAACAATATAAAGATAGAAATATTATGTAAAATATATATAATATGTGGGCGTGGCAGAAGTAATATTTTGTGCCTTTAAACAATTACCAGAAAAGAGGTGACACGGTTATGTTTGTATTATATACGTATGTAGTTGATTATACTTGTTTGTTTACTAATAGAATAACAATTATTAGAACAATAAATTAGATTACTACAACATAAAGACAACAATATAAAGGTAGACATTTTATGTAAAATATATATAATTAGTTCTTTATTTGTGGGCGTGGCAGAAGTAATATTTTGTGCCTTTAAACAAGTACCTGAAAAGAGAGGTGACATGGGACGGACGCTGGTAGACCTGGAGAAAACACAAACGTTACGACTGCGAGGCCTAGGATTACTCGCTTGTACGTGGCAGAAGTAAATTTTGTGCCTTTTAACAAGTTCCAAAAAAGCGAGGTGACACGGTTATTTTTGTATTATATACGAATGCAGTTGATTATTCTTGATTGTTTATTAATAATATAACAATGGTTATAAAAAAAAAATAGAACAATGGAAAGGGATCAATATAAAGAATGAAATATTTTGTAAAATATATATAAATGGTTCTTTATATGTGCGCGTGGCAGAAGTAATATTCTGTGCCTTTAAACAAGTACCAAAAAACGGGAAGTGACATAGTTATTTTTGTATTATATACGTATGTAGTTGATTATACTTCATTGTTTATTAATAAAATAACAATGATTGAAACAATAAATTATATTACAACAATGGAAAGACAACAATATAAAGGTAGAAATATTATGTAAAATATATATAATTGGTGTTTCATATGTAAGCGTGGCTGAAATTATATTTTGTGCCTTTAAAAAAGAACCAAAAAAGAGATATGACACGGTTATTTTTGTATTATAAACGTATGTAGTTGATTATACTTGATTGTTTATTAATAAAATAACAATGATTGAAACAATAAATTAGATTACAACAATAAAAAGATAGAAATATTATGTAAAATATATATAATTGGTTCTTCATATGTGGACGTGGCAGAAGTAATATTTTGTGCCTTTAAACAAGTACCAAAAAAGAGAGCTGACACGGTTATTTTTGTATTATATACATTTGTAGTTGATTATACTTGATAGTTTAATAATAAAATAACAATGATTGAAACAATAAATTGTATTACAACAATGGAAAGACAACAATATATAGATAGATATATATATATATATATATATATATATATATATATATATATATATATATATAATTGGTTCTGCATATGTAAGCGTGGTAGAAGTAATATTTTGTGCCTTTAAACAAGTACCAAAAAAGAGAGGTGACTCGGTTATTTTTAAATTATATACGTATATAGTTGATTATATTTGATTGTTTATTCATAAAATAACAATGATTGAAACTATAAATTAGATTACAATAATGGAAAAACAACAACATAAAGATAGAAATATTATGTAAATAAATATAAATAAATATATCATCACGCCTTCTACCCATTACTGGGTGTGGCACTCTGCTAAAGCAGATCTCGGTAAGTGATATATTTTGCGCGTGAAGTGCGGTTACCAGTCGTCAAATCACGGCCCCCAAACATGTTAGTGGTGGAGGAGCCACAGGGATAGCTTTTTCAAATTATGAAAATTTGTCGCCTGTGGGAATCGAACCAGGGACCTCAAGATCCACAGGCCGATTTCATACCACTGTGCTAGCCATCCCATAATAATAATATTATGTAAAATATATATAATTAGTTCTTTATATGTGGGCGTAGCATAAGTAATATTTTGTGCCTTTAAACAAGTACCGAAAATGAGCTGTGACACGGTTTTTTTTGTATTATATACGTATGTAGTTGATTATACTTGATTGTTTATTAATAAAATAACAATGATTGAAACAATAAATTAGATTACAACAATGGAAATACAACAATATAAACATAGAAATATTATGTGAAATGTATATAATTAGTTCTTCAGTCGTGGACGTGTCAGATGTAAAATTTTGTGCCTTTAAACAAGTTTAAAAAAGAGAGATGACACGGTTATATTTATGTTATATACGTATGTAGTTGATTATACTTCATTATTTAATAATAAAATAACAATGATTGAAACAATAAATTATATTACAACAATGGAAACACGACATTATAAAGAATGAAATATTATGTAAAATATATATAATTGGTTCTTCATATGTGGGCTTGGCAGAAGTAATATTTTGTGTTTTAATCAAGTACAAAAAAGAGAGGTGACACGGTTATTTTTGTATTATATGTAAGATATACGTTTTTTAATAAGTACAATCCATTGACCTGGAAGCGCTGGTGGTCATATATCTGTCAACGAAAGTTGTGATGACGTAGCGTGCGGGGGCAGCGAACGCTGAGACGTTCAGTATGTGGCTGATGGTGGTTGTGAACGACTCGGGGTAGAACTGAATCAGTGAAGTGTAGAACTATACATTCATAGTTTCCTGGACACTATATTGGATTAGCAGTAATTAAAGGTGAGTTATCTCACTGTCATTCTATGTCTAGGTGCAGCGTATGCAGAGATCCGCAGTAATATGGTGCATATGTGTTGTTTATTATATATAGCACGTTAATTGATAATATATTCCTGTTTGGTGTTGTATTTATTTATGGATATATGTGTCTGATAAAATGTTGTATACTAATCTATGATCAGGTCAGGGACCTGCTACCATCGGGTCTAAATACTCGCCACGGTCGGGCCTAAATACCCGCACCGATGTGCTATGTTCTGTTTCCACACCTTGCCTTAAGAACTCAGTACTAAAGTCCCTCCGCCAGGTTGCGATATTCAAGAGCATACTGCAATTACAACTCAGGTGATGGTAAAATACAGGGCCGTACTGAGGGCTCTCCGCTCTGGCTCTGAGAAGCCAGCTGCGCAATTGTCATTGGCTGCTAATTAATAACCACAGGGGTAAATTTACCTGTCTGTAATTGGAGTCCCTCCCCTTTTGTGTTTAGCGGTCGTCAGCGCATACGACAATACTGATCTACCGATCAGGTCGGGGACCTACTACCATCGGGTCTAAATACCCGCCACGATCGGGTCTGAATACCCGCACCGATAAGGTCTGGGACCTCGTGTGAATTGGATTCACAAGGATGTCTGGGACATCCACGGCCGCAACAATCGGGTCTAAATACCCGCAACAATAAGGTCAGGGACCTCGGGTCTAAATACCCGCAACAATGAGGTGGATCTGGGATCCACAGGATGTCTAGGACGTCCTCATGTCAGGGACCTGCTTCGTCCCTAAAACCTTATCCTTCCAGCACTGGTTGAGATGAAACATTCTCGCAACAATCGGGTCTAAATATCCGCAACAATGAGGTCAAGGACCTCGGATGGATTTGGGATCCATAGGATGTCTGGGACATTCTCAGGTCAGGAACCTGCTTCATACTTACGATCGTAACTTCGTTGTACTAACTGAAATGTAACTCTCAGCGAATGTTGACCGAGATTGGAATGACATATTGTATTTTGTCATGCAAGTATAACCGGGACGAGGTAGTCGAGAGATGACATAATTCAGCGGAGCCGAGTGACCGATGACGTCTCCACTACAACTGCTCATGATACACATAACACATTATGAACTCTGTATGCGAAATGTACTCTATATATATATATATATATATATATATATATATATATATATATATATATATATATATATATATATATATATATATATATACCAAATAATACATGCATTGAGTAGACAAAGTTTGAAATCAATTTTACACTTTATACTTTATATTCCTTGTCATCAAGTCTTTTTCTATGCCTTTTATCTCAGAAGTGGGATTTGAACCTGGTTACAGATCTAGTATAAACATTCTACATTCAGTTCATATGTTTGTTTTTGTATCATCATTCTTTTCAGCCAGACTGTGTTAGGTGCGCGTCGTACCCTTATCGCTGGGCGACATACTACGGTCATTACGTGTTTCTATTCAGCCTTTTTTTTATGTTTAGTCTAGCTCTGCGTGCGGCGAAGTGTGAAACCATAACATCATAAATATGCCCCAAATTAAAACAATAAATATATAATTTTTCAGATCTGAATTGATCACGTTGTTAATCTACGCCAGTTTCTGTAGATCTGTCGTGCAGTGCAGTACAGGAAAATTTGTGTTTTGTGTCAACTATATTTTGTGTAGTTTTCTGGTTTTTGTGTTCTCGTAAAAATTATAATAAAAATCATGAAACGTGCAGCGAAATTTGAAACAAACCGCGCGACACCAGCTTGGATTATATCAGATACGCAATCCGAAACATTCCATCGATCATCAACTCAGAACATATCGAATGCGCAATCTGAAACTAACTCCGATTTGTCACAAGTAACTAATCTTGTTATAAAACTGACTGAAAATGTTATCGTGATGCAAGATAAGTTGTCGAAACCATCAACAAGATCATTTCAATTCGGTGGCGACGCTGTATCAATATTTGAGCTCGACAATCGTAATCAAGATATAAATCAGTGGATAAATACATGTGAAGAATTGCAGCGTGTCTACGATTGGAGCGATGATGTGCTAATTTATTACGCTACGTCTAAATTGCGCGGTCTAGCTGGGGTATGGTATCGCGGCTTAAACAGCGCCAATCAATCATGGAGTCAGTGGAAACAACTGTTACGCGGCGCTTTCTCAGGAGCGACAGATTACTGCCAACAATTGGAAGAAATGTTACAAAGATATAAGAGATCCGGGGAAAGTTATTTAAAATACTACCACGAGAAGCTAGCATTAATTACTGGATGCAACTTGAGTGGTAAAAACGCGGTTTCCTGCTTAATTGGAGGAATCAAAGATTCAAATATTCAATCGTCGGCACGAGCAGGGGGATATACAGAACCACAGGCATTACTGACATTCTTGGCTGCGTTTGAAGAAAAAGTAAAAACCCATATCGTCGTCTCACATCCGCTTCATAAGAGAAATAAATTTTATCGGCAGTATACTTTAGCAAGTATAGTGCGCCACGCAAGCCCTACGAATATCGGCGTCAAAATGAGCATCATAATCAGCGACCAAGATGTTTCCACTGCCAAAGAGAGGGACATTTCGCCAAGGATTGCAGACAACGCAAGGAATCGGCATCAAAGATTTGAGAAGACAAAAACAAACAGGTAAATAACCGTAATTCAATTAATTCAAATGATCGTGTGTTTGCTATGAATACCACTCCAAAATCAAATAAAATACTAATGCAATTATAAATAAAAACACAATGAAAGCATACATCGATTTAGGTAGTACATGGAATACTATGACGGATTCTTCATTAAAATCATAGAATTTATTACGTAATAAATCTAAATTAAAAATTATCAAAGAATACGGATTCGGTACAGTAACAACATTAGCTGAAACCGAAGCAGAACTTAATATTGACGAAGTTACGGCCATTGTTAAATTTTAAGTCGAACCGGATAGTGTCCAAGATATTGCCGTAATTGTTGGACAATCATTTACTGAACGACGCGGTGTTATTTTATTCAAGGACGATAAATCACTGTTTCTCATGAATCGTGATGATATTGATACTGATAAAATGATTCAAAATAAAATTACTTTATGGCCACGGGAAAATACGATCGTACCGACTAATTACGTAGGACATATCGCAGTTTATTCTAAGGATAATAATTACAACGGTGACATATATTGAAAACAGTATTAGATTAATTCAAGGACATGAGCATAGCGTGCCGAGATGCGTAACTACGATAAAACCCGATAAAGATGGAGTGATCGCTGTCGCAAATCTTTCTAATAATGATCTAGTTATAAAAACAAATAATCCAATTGCTCGTAGACGTCACTGCACTGCAGAACCCGAAAGTAATTTTCAACTTATGAAAATAAATACTGAAGATCTAAAACCATTTCAAAATCACGAATTAATTACTGGAACACTCACTACGTCGCAAAAATCAGATTTGCTAAAATTATTAAATAAATATCGAGATTGTTTTGCACAGAACTTAGAAGTAATAGGGTGTACCAAAATTACCGAAGTAAAAATTAATTTAGAAGGTAATAAACCAATCACATACCATCCTTATCGTATGTCATATAATGAACGTGAACAAGTTAAGGAAATGATTCAAGATCTATTGGATAATGAAATAATACAAGAGTCAAATTCGCCTTATTCGTCGCCTGTATTATTAGTTAAAAAGAAATCCGGTTAAATACGGCTCTGTATAGATTACCGAAAATTGAATAATGCTACAATTAAAGGTAGATATCCTTTACCAAGAATCGATGACCAACTCGATCGTCTGCGGGGTTGCAAATATTTTACAACACTCGATTTAACATCTGGATACTATCAAATCCCCGTAACGGAAGAATCTAAAGCAAAAGCTTCCTTTGTGACATCGGATGGACAATACTAATTGAATAGATTACCATTTGGATTAACGAATGCGCCCAGTATTTTTCAAAGAATGATGGATAAAGTTTTAGGACCGCTTTAAAATAAAATCGCAATGGCATACATAGACGATATTTTAATTCCAACTACGAGCATTAAAGAAGGCATGCAAAATTTAGAAATAATTTTACAAGTATTACGTAAAGAAGGGTTAACGTTAAAACTATGTAAATGTACATTTTTCGCTACAAAAATAAATTATTAAGGATTTGAAATTAGCCAAGACGGCGTGCACCCGGTGAGACTAAAATTCGAGCTGTAAAAGATTTCCCTACTCCTGAAAATATTCATCAGGTGCGTCAATTTAACGGATTAACAAATTACTTCCGGAAATTTGTAAATAAATATGCTGAAACCGCGCAACCACTTACTAAATTGTTAAAAAAACAGAAAAATGGAACTGGACAACATCACAATAAACAGTTTTTGAAAAATTAAAAGAAAACCTCATTAATCGACCATTTTAGCCATCTATAACCCATTTTGTGAAACAGAAGTACATACAGATGCAAGTAAATTGGGTATTGCTGGAATCTAGCTTCAGAAACAAGATAACAATCGTTTACAACCCGTTGCATATTATAGTCGACAAACGAATAAATGTAAAATTAACTTTCACTCATACGAATTAGAAACATTAGCTGTAGTTGATAGTTTAAAAAAATTTCGTGTTTACTTAATTGGTATAAATTTCAAAGTAGTAACGGACTTTAATGCTTTAAAAACTGCATGTTCAAAGCGAGATTTAATGCCTAGGATTGCTCGATAGTGGTTAGATTTACAGGAATACACATTCACTGTAGAATATAGGCCAGGCGCACGCATGAGTCACGTAGAAGCCTTGAGTCGCAACCCGGAAACAACAGAATAGGCCTCGGAAGAATTTAAATTATTTAAAATTGAAATAGCTGACTGAGTATTGTCTGCACAAGTAACGGATGAAAAGATTAGTGAAATCCATAACATATTAACAAAACCATTAACAACTGATTACGAGAAAAATATTTATAAAAATTACGCGCTACATGACGGACGAGTTTTCAGAATAACACCGCGCGGTATACAGTGGGTAGTACCGAAAGGAATGCGTTCACAAATTGTACGAACGGCACATGACGAAATGGGACATTTCTCTATTGAGAAAATATTTAAAAAGCTTTGCGAAACCTATTAGTTCCCGAAAATGAAAACATACATCGAAAAGTACATTTCGTGTTGTTTACAGTGTGTTTATAATAAAAAAACAAGCTGGAAAAAAGAAGGATATCTAATCCCAATTGAGAAAAATCCTATCCCATTTCACACTGTACATATTGACCATTTAGGCCCATTTGAAAAATCATTACGTGGATACACCCATTTAATAGTTATTTTTGAAGCATTTACCAAATTTCTGTTTGCAAAACCAGTGAAATCAACTAAAACTAAACCTCTCATCAGTTATTTAGAAGAAATCACCGAAATATATGGAATACCTACGAGAATAATTATTGACAGAGGACAGCATTCACTTCAAAGAAATTTAGAAAATACTGTCAAAATTCCGAAGTCAAACATGTATTAAATGCATTTGCTACACCCAGAAAACTAAACCCCTCATCAGTTATTTAGAAGAAATCACCGAAATATATGGAATACCTACGAGAATAATTATTGACAGAGGACAGCAAAGAAATTTAGAAAATACTGTCAAAATTCCGAAGTCAAACATGTATTAAATGCATTTGCTACACCCAGAAGCAATGGTCAGGTTGAAAGATTTAACAGAACATTTCTATCGGCGCTATCAACCACGTGTGATAATAATGAAAAATGGGAATCCTGTGTGCAAAAGATACAATTCGGCATGAATAACACATATAGCAAAAGCACTGGCAAAACACCCAGCGAACTACTATTTAGATATAAATCAAGATCGAAAGGAGACTCAGTATTAACAAATGAAATACAACCAGCAAGACCAACTATAGAGAATATTCAAGAAGAAAGTGAAAAAGTCCATTTTGTTTTATTAAAATTTTTTGAGGCTTTTTATTGTATCATACCCTTTATTTCTGTATTTAACAAAACTAACTAATTTCAAGTTGTGCACGTTTGATACCTTGTCAACCAATGCAATTTGAGATGGTTACGGTTTGATGGGATAGATATTACTGAAACAATAACTTAATCATGATAGTTTAAAAAAATATATTTAATTTAGTATTTTGTCCGATTTTATTTTAATTTATTACGTTCGTGACGTTTTGATTTATCAAAATTTATTTCTTGCTTAGAAATGATATCACTCATTTTTATTTGGGAAATTTTTTAAGTTATAATAAAACGCTGCTGCGGAACTCTTGCCGTAACTCTTTACAATGTAGTTGTGTTTTGAGTTTAGATTGTACTAACTGAAATGTAACTCTCAGCGAATGTTGACCGAGATTGGAATGACATGTTGTATTTTGTCATGCAGGTATAACCGGGACGTGGTGGTCGAGAGATGACATAATTCAGCGGAGCCGAGTGAATGATGACGTCACCACTACAACTGCTCATGATACACATAACACATTATGAACTATGTATGTGAAATATACTCTATATATACCAAATAATACATGCATTGAGTAGACAAGGTTTGAAATCAATTTTATACTTTATATTCCTTGTCATCAAGTCTTTTTCTATGCCTTTTATATATATATATATACGTATGAAGTTGATTATACTTGATTGTTTATTAATAAAATAACAATGATTGAAACAATAAATTAGATTACAACAATGAAAAGACAACAATATAATAATAGAAATATTATGTAAAATATATATAATTGGTTCTTCATATGTGGGTGTGGCAGAAGTAATATTTTGTGCCATTAAACAAGTACCAAAAAAGAGAGGTGACACGGTTATTTTTATATTATATACGTATGTAGTTGATTATATTTGATTGTTTATTAATAAAAAAACAATGATTGAAGCACTAAATTAGATTACAACAATGGAAAGACAACAATATAAAGATAGAAATAGTATGTAAAATATATATAATTGGTTCTTCATATGTGGGCGTGGCAGAAGTAATATTTTGTGCCTTTAAACAAGTATCGAAAAAAAAGGTGACACGGTTATTTTTGTATTATATGCATATGTAGTTGATTATACTTGATTGTTTGCTAATAAAATAACAATGATTGAAACAATAAATTAGATTACAACAATGTAAAAACAACAATATAAAGAATGAAATATTATGTAAAATATATATAATTGGTTCTTCATATGTGGGCGTAGCAGAAGTAATATTTTGTGTCTTTAAACAAGTACCAAAAAAGAGAGGAGACACGATTATTTTTGTGTTATATACGTATGTAGTTGATTATACTTGATTGTTGATTAATAAAATAACAATGATTGAAACAATAAATTAGCTTACAACAATGGTAAAACAACAATATAAAGATAGAAATATTATGTAAATATATATAATTGGTTCTTCATATGAGCGCGTGGCAGAAGTAATATTTTGTACCTTTAAACAAATACCAGAAAAGAGGGGTGACCCGGGACAGATGCTGGCAGACCTGGAGAAATACATAAACGTTACGACTGAGACGCCTTGAAGTACCGAAAAAAAGGTGACACGGTTATTTTTGTATTATATACATATGTAGTTGATTATGCTTGATTGTTTGATAATAAAATAACAATAACTGAAACAATAAATTAGCTTACAACATTGGAAAGACAACAATATGAAGATAGAAATATGATGTCAAATATATATATATATATATATATATATATATATATATATATATATATATATATATATATATATATATATATATATATATATATATATATATAAGTGGTTGTTCATATGTGGGCGTGGCAGAAGTAATATTTTGTGCCATGAAACGAGTACCAAAAAAGAGAGGTGACACGGTTATATTTATATTATATACGTATGTAGTGGATTATACTTGATTGTTTAATAATAAAATAACAATGATTGAAACAATAAATTATATTACAACAATGGAAAAACGACAATATAAAGAATGAAATATTATGTAAAATATATATAATTGTTTTTTCATCTGTGTGCGTGGCAGAAGTAATATTTTGTGAATTTAAAAAAGTACCAAAAAAGAGAGGTGACAGAACCAATTTTGTATTATGTACGTATGTAGTTGATTATACTTGATTGTTTATTAATAAAATAACAATGATTGAAACAATAAATTAGATTACAACAATGGAAAGACAACAATATAATATTAGAAATATTATGTAATATATATATATATATATATATATATATATATATATATATATATATATATAATTGGATTTCATATGTGGGTGTGGCAAAAGTAATATTTTGTGGCTATAAACAAGTACCAAAAAAGAGAGGTGACACGGTTATGTTTGTATTATATACGTATATAGTTGATTTATTTGATTGTTTATCTATAAAATAACAATGATTGAAACTATAAATTAGATTACAACAATGGAAAGACAACAATTGAAATATAGAAATATTATGTCAAATATATATAATTGGTTCTTCATATGTGGGCGTGGCAGAAGTAATATTTTGTGCTTTAAACAAATACCAAAAAAGAGAGGTGACACGGTTATTATTGTATTATATACATATGTAGTTGATTATACTTGATTGTTTATTAATAAAATAACCTGATTGCAACAATAAATTAGATTACAACAATGGAGAAACAACAATATAAAGAATGAAATATTATGTAAAATATATATAATTGGTTCTTCAATAATTTGTGTCTTTAATCAAGTACCAAAAAAGAGAGGGAACACGATTATTTTTGTATTATATACGTATGTAGTTGATTATACTTGATTATTGATTAATAAAATAACAATGATTGAAACAATAAATTAGATTACAACATTGGAAAGACAACAATATAAAAATAGGAATATTATGTAAAATATATATAATTTGTTTTTCATATGCGGGCGTGGCAGAAGTAATATTTTGTGCCTTTAAACAAGTACCAGAAAAGAGAGGTGACACGGGACAGATGCTGGCAGACCTAGAGAAATTCACAAACGTTACGACTGAGATGCTTTGGATTGCTGGCCTGGACGTGGCAGAAGTAATATTTTGTGCCCTTAAACAAGTACCAAAAAAAAAGAGCTGACACGGTGATTTTTGTATTATTTACGTATGTAGTTGATTATACTTGATTGTTTGATAATAAAATAACAATGACTGAAACAATAAATTAGATTACAACAATGGAAAGACAACAATATAAAGAATGAATTATTATGTAAAATATATATAATTGGTTCTTCAATAATTTGTGTCTTTAATCAAGTACCAAAAAAGAGAGGGAACACGATTATTTTTGTATTATATACGTATGTAGTTGATTATACTTGATTATTAATTAATAAAATAACAATGATTGAAACAATAAATTAAATTACAACATTGGAAAGACAACAATATAAAAATAGGAATATTATGTAAAATATATATAATTTGTTTTTCATATGCGGGCGTGGCAGAAGTCATAATTTGTGCCTTTAAACAAGTACCAGAAAAGAGAGGTGACACGGGACAGATGCTGGCAGACCTAGAGAAATACACAAACGTTACGACTGAGACGCCTTGGATTGCTCGCTTGGACGTGGCAGAAGTAATATTTTGTGCCCTTAAACAAGTACCAAAAAAAAAGAGCTGACGCGGTGATTTTTGTATTATGTACGTATGTAGTTGATTATACTTGATTGTTTATTAATAAAATAACAATGATTGAAACAATAAATTAGATTACAACAATGGAAAGACAACAATATAATAATAGAAATATTATGTAATATATATATATATATATATATAGATATATATATATATATATATATATATATATATATATATATATATATATATATATATATATATATATATATATATATATATATATATATATATATATATAATTGGTTCTTCATATGTGGGTGTGGCAAAAGTAATATTTTGTGGCTATAAACAAGTACCAAAAAAGATAGGTGACACGGTTATGTTTGTATTATATACGTATATAGTTGATTTATTTGATTGTTTATCTATAAAATAACAATGATTGAAACTATAAATTAGATAACAACAATGGAAAGACAACAATTTAAATATAGAAATATTATGTCAAATATATATAATCCCAATATCACACGTCTGGTTGGGGACATTATGTTTATACACCAATCTGTTTGGGGACATGATGTCTGTTTAGGGACGTCCCCAAAGAGTCCGTCCTCATTGTGTCGTTGATATAGGTTTTTATGATTTCGCGAGCTTTATTTTTGGCGCTGTATTAACGTCTGAAATTTGAACTAGCTAAGTCCTCAAAGAGATAGTTATATGAGACATTAAAATATGTCCCCTAACTGACGGATATATAAGATTTAATATTTATTTAAGCTGTAAAGATTGTAAAAATAGCGTACTAACATAAAAACCACCAGTTTTTTTAAAAAAAAGCTTTACCGACATTAAAAAAAATTATTATCCCAACTTATACACTTTACTGAGTGTGGCATTCTGCTGTAGCAGATCTGGGTAAATGATATATTTTGCGCGTAAAATGCGGTTACTAACCATAAAATTACGGTCTCTAAGAATGTTTGTGGAAGGGTAGCCATAAGGATAATTTTAATGTAGTGAATGTTGTTTGTCGGCTGTGGGAATCGAATCCACAGGCCAACTCGGTACCACTGTGTCACCTAACCTATATTTTAAATAAATAAAATAAATATATCATCACGCCTTTTACCCATTTCTGGGTGTAGTACTCTGCCGGAGCAGATCTCGGTAAGTGATATATTTATGCGCGTGAAATGCGGTTAACATCCGTCAAATCACGGCCCCCAAAGATGTTAGTGGTGGGGGAGCCACAGGACTAATTTTAAAATGGTGAAAATGTTTTTTCAGCTGTGTGGATCGAACCAGGGTTCTTTGGATCCCCAGGCCGACTTGCTACCAATGTGCCATTACCCCATATTAGTAGTATTAGGTTGCACTAGACGCAGGCCCTTGTTAATGACTCTTAATGAGGTATGGCGCCAGGTAATTAGGTTAATGACCTTGGGATAGTTTTCGACAAATATTTTGTAATTATGAAAGAATTTGCAAAATTTGTGTTTGAAAAATATTGAACTTTAAAAATATATGTGTATATTTGTTTAATATATTTTGGTGATGTACAAGAAAATATAAAGTGCAAATATTCTTGCTGTTTGAAGATAATCAGTATCTATTTAAAATAAGTGTATATAAAAAGAGTTTGAAAATATTAACAAAAATTTAGGAGAATTGCTATACTTCTAAAATACATAATATTGAACTTTAAAAATATATGTGTGTATTTGTTTAATATATATTGGTGATGTATTGCTACAAGAAAATACAAAGTGAAAATATTATGCTGTTTGAAGGTAATCAGTATCTATTTAAAATAAGTGTAAATAAAAGGAGTTTGAAAATATTAACAAAATTCAGAATAATTGTTGTACTTCTAAAGTACATAATATTGATCTTTAAAAATAAATGTGTGTAATTGTTTCATATATTTTGGTGATAGGCTGCTACAAGAAAATATAAAGAAAAATATTATAATTACGAGAAAATATATGATATTAAATTTTTACATACAATTAGCGAGACATTTAATACTAATTGCCATGGACACCCATATATAAGAAGTTGGAAATTAATTTTCTTCACAGTAGCGCTTTTAGTGTGTACGTATATTTTCTATCATGGCCTCCTCAAGCTTCGACAACGACTTGGTAATTTTGCTTCCTTTGGGAACTGTTTCTTCACGGAGGAAGCCTAAAAGTCGAGTGTTAGAGAACCGTAAAGTATGTGTGGCGGTAAAGGAGCTTCTTAAGAAGCCTTCTCCGCCGTTCGTGTTTCCGGGGACATCAAGGGACGTAGGGGACGGTATTACTATCGCTGAAGAGGACACCCAGGTCGTGGATTCACCAGCAACATCTTCTGCGACGTTGAACGGGATTCAAGGACTGAGAGAAGATCTTGATATTCTAATCCAGGACCAGCAATATCCGAACAGTACGTCGTCTTCTATGGATGAAATAATTCGAGAAGTAATGGGAAATATTACATAAGATGAGCCTGCATCGTCATCTTCTACAGCCACGACATGTAAAAAGAGATGTTTGAAAGAGAAAGATGCCGGCGTTGAAGTGCTGAAGCCAAAAAGACGACGTATATGCCGTATTTTATCATCGGAGGATGACTCCGATGTCGACGAGCAATATGGGCAATTAATGGTGTACAGCGATGATGAAGATACTGCGGAAGGCTGTGAAATGGACATAAATAACTTTTTTATGGAAGTAGATTTTAGTAATGAACAATTAAAGTTAGTGTTGGGTGACTCAGAAATCGCAAGCTATGCATTTTCGAGGAATAAGGATACACGGGATAACAACGACAGACCCTTGGATATCTACACAAGACCCCTGAACAGTTCTAGAAGAATATTTGTGGCAGTGGGGGTTGATCCAAACCCCCATATGAGAGTGGTGTGATGTAATTAAAAAAAAGTATTTTGACATTACAAATTTGGACAGATTTGTAAATTATTTAAAAAAAGTACAGTTAAAAAGTAAGTATAGTGTAGAAGAAATGGACAAAGTCTTTAGTTTATATAATGTAGAATTTAGTTTATTACCCCGAGAACAGTTGAAGAAATTTTTACAAGATACCGTAGTTTATAGTTTAAGTAGTAAATTAAGCTTAGAAGTTAGTTTATATAATTGTACATATAATCAAGTGATTTATAAGGAATTATTTAATGACATGTATATTTATTATAAATTTAAAATGTTTAGGGACTTAGATGCTGTAAATACTTTTATAAATAGAGAAAATAAATATATAATTTAAACTATAAATTATAAATAATATATACCTACAATTTATTATTTACATTACCTTCAAACATGTTCCTACAAATAATTTGAAACTTTAAATTTTAAGAAAATCATTATTTACTAATTCATAAATGGGCATTACTTTATTAGTGAAAGCCTCTAAATGAGATTAAACTATAAATAATATATACTTATAATTTATTATTTACATTACCTTCAAACATGTTCCTACAAATAATTAGAAATTTTCAATTTTAAGATAATCATTATTTACTAATTCATAAATGGTCATTACTGTATTAGTGAAAGCCTCTAAATGAGAAGACGGTAAATGGCGCCAAGGGCTTAAATTAACTTCAGGTGAATGTATATAAAGATGGCTGAGATAGAGAAACTTGTTAGTATACTCGTATTTTGTAACTGTGTAACTTGTCTTTATTTTATATTTAAAATGTCTGGTGAAGATTTAAATAACTTGCAAAAAATATTAACTTTGTGCAATGAAGTAATACAGTATCATGAGGAGGAGAACTATAATAGATTTTTAACATAAGTGAAAACTTAATAGAAGAAGTGCTCACAGAGAACACAGTGCCGATTCCCACAACATCACAACAACAACAACATGGTTCTGGGGAAATAAGTAGAGACATAAACGTTACTCAAAAGCGGTTCAGCATAATGTCTGATGAAGAAACACATGTAAAACGTTTTAATGTAACAGGTATGAAAACTGAAATAAGAAATTAATTAATATTTAAAATTTATTACAACGTGTTTAATTCTGTAGGTAGACGAATTACATTCGTTGTGAATGACCCACCAGTAAGTGAAAATTCAATCACATGTTTTTACGATAGTTTGAATGATGTAGTAAAGCATGTATTGAAAACTGTCAACGCGAGCGATTATATTGGTTTTATTTTTACCACTCCTCGGTTGGAAAATGAACCAGGATGGCTAAGTTTTCGCCGCGCACACCAACTTCACATCGATGTAGTATGGGAATCTTTAGAAAAAATACTGCAAAGCAATCAAGAGGCTTTCTCTGATGGTCAATTTACCATAGAAATGACGAAGATTTCTGTGCCATCAGGCTCTGGAAGATTACGAGGACATGGAATGCCTTATGCCGAATTTTGCAGATGAAAACATGGTGTAATTGAAATTGTTAACAGTGACAATTTATGCTTACCTCGTGCACTCGTCGTAGCTGAATCCATGGTAAGTAAGGACCCGTGTTTTACCCAACTTTTAAAAAATTTAAACGGTTTACAGAGCATAAGAGCACAAGAACTAATGACTAAAGCTGGCGTAAATATTAACGAAAATGGCGCAGGTATCCTCGAACTAACAGAATTTCAACGGTATTATACAAATTTATAATATATGTGTATATGAGTACAACGGTCGAGGAAGTGTAATATTTGAGGGAGTAAAAGATATAATTCTTCCAAGACTGAATCTTTTATTACATCAAAATCACTATTCTGTTATATGCATTATTTTCGTGTACATATTTTTGCGAGAAAAGTCATGTGCCATATAATAACAGAATTAGGCACAATTGTGAAAATATATATTTTAATTGTAAACATTCACCTACATGTTCTCCTGTTCGGTAACTAATTAACTGTACTCTGTGTCAAAGAAACTTTCGTGGACAAAAGTGTTATGATAATCATTTTAATTCGGTATGTAAAAAATTAAAAAAGTGTCCTCAATGTTTAAAAACATATAAATTAGACAAAAAAGATTGGCAGCATACGTGTGGTGATATACTGTAAACTCTGTGGTGATTACAAAACCTCTGAACATTTATGTTATATTTTGAAAGACAAAACAGAATTAAAACAAAATAGTTTAATAATTTATTATGACTTTGAAACGCGTCAAGAGAAAAGCATAGGTGCGAATAAGATTCTTGAAGTGAATTTATGTGTAGTTCAACAGTCGTGCTCAAATTGTTGCAATATTTCCGATATAAAACAACTTTGTAACACATGTGGTATTCGTCAGCACATATTTCGTACTGATCCTATTAAAAATTTTATTGCTTATGTTCTTTTACCTCGGATATCATTTTCGTCTGTAATTTGTATTGCTCACAATGCAAAGGCTTTTGATAGTCAATTTATTTTAAAATATTTGGTTGAAGAACTTAATATAAAACCAAATCTAATATTAAATGGTTCCAAAATTATTATGATGCAGGTAAATCACAATTAAATTTATTGATTCAATGAACTATTTACCCATGCCTCTGTCGGCATTACCGAAAGCAATGGATTTACCTGCAACTTTCAAGAAAGGCTATTTTCCACATTTTTTCAACACATTAGAAAATCTGTACTATGTTGGGCCACTAAATGCAGCTAATTATTATGGAATTGATAGTATGTCTATTTCTGCACGACAAATGTTTTTGGAATGGTACAACAAACAGGTGGAAGAAAATGTTGTATTTAACATGGAAAAAGAGATTCTTGAATATTGTTTGTCGGACGTTGATATATTGCGTCGCGCTTGTGAAAAATTTCAAAAAACTTTTATTTTAGACTGTAAAGTATGTCCTTTTTCTGAGGCTGTTACCATTGCGTCTGCTTGTAATCGTGTATTCCGTCGTTTATTCATAAAACCAAATTCAATTGGAATTATTCCACAAAGAGGCTACCGACTAATTGATAACCAATCAAAAATAGTTTTAAAATGGTTAATTCATCAAGCAAATACATGAGGAATTCATATACAACATGCAGGCAATGGTAAAGAAGCAATAATTGACAATAAATTTAAAGTCGATGGTTATTATGCTGTAGGTAAATTAGTTTTTGAATTTTTGGGATGTTTTTGGCATGGATGTTTATTATGTTACAGAACAAATAGTAATAACGAAATATTTAATACCTCTAAAGAAACTTTAAATGATAGATATCAAAGAACAATGGAAAAAATTTAAAAAATTCAAAATTTCGGTTTCAGGGTTATCTACATTTGAGAATGTGAATTTAAAAATTATTTGACAAATGATAAAAACTTAGGACTACAGCTTGAGAACAATGAATTATTAAATACTTTACCACTACATCCGCGCGACGCATTTTTCGGCGGACGGACAGGCAACACTAGCTTATATAAAAAAACTGAAAATGACGAAAAAATTAAATATGTCGATGTATGTTCTCTTTATCCTTACGTATGTAAATATGGAAAGTATCCTGTAGGTCATCCAAAAATTTTTGTGGGTACAGAATGTGATATACTGTGTCCTAATAATGATATTGGACAAGTAGAAGGGCTAATTAAATGTACAATTCTTCCACCGACTAATTTATTTCATTTTGTTTTACCGCGAAAAGCCCATGGTAAATTGATGTTTGTTTTATGTCGGACATGTTGCGATAATTTAGAGCAAAACGAATGTTCACATATAGATAATGATAGAGAGTTCATGGGAACATGGGTAGTGGACGAAGTTCGGCGAGCTGTTTCACTCGGCTACAAAATAATTAAAGTGCATGAGATATGGCAGTACGAAGTCACTGTTTACAACAGGCAAACAAAATCGGGTGGTTTATTTGTCAATTACATCAACACCTTTTTAAAAATCAAACTAGAAAGTTCTGACTATCCTGAGGACTGCGTCGATGATGCAAGCAAGGCAACATATGTTCGCGATTATTACGAACATGAAGGAATTCAACTAGATCCATCACAGATACATAAAAATTCTGGAAAAAGAGCGGTGACAAAACTTATGTTGAATTCTTTCTGGGGTAAGATAATTTTGTGAAATTGTTACTATAAAATATTAATATTTAATGTTTCTAATAGGTAAATTCGCTCAAGCTGAAAACCGGCCGCGCACAACAACAGTTTCTACCCCTGAGGAATTGTACGAGCTATTAGCAAATCCAGCAGTACAAGTTCAAAGGATCATCCCTGTAGGAGAGCGTATGATGTACGTGACCTGGTTACAAGAAAATGAAGCTCTTGATCAGCTACGTTCTGTCAACGTAGTTATTGCAGCTTATACCACAGCCCAGGCCCGTATACGTTTACATGAATTTTTGGAACCTCTATCTCGTAGAGTTTTATACTACGACACAGATTCTATTATATACTGTCACTCACCAGGACAATATGAACCAACAGTCGGTAATTTATTAGGAGATCTCACTGATGACTTATCTTGTTATGGTGCTGGCAGTTAAATAATAGAATTTGCATGTGGGGGACCAAAAAATTATGCATACAGAGTATATTCTCCAATAGAAAATAAAGTAAAAGAAATTTGTAAAGTGAAAGGTTTCACGCTAAACTTCAAAAATTCAATGATTATTAATTTTAATGCCATGAAAAACTTAGTTTTAAATAATAAGCAGGATAAATTAGTAACAAGTTCTAATAATATAAGATGTACAGTGAATCATAGTGTAATTACAAAAAATGAATCAAAGTCTTTTAAAATTCATTTCATGAAACGTAGGTTAGTAGATAGCGTTAATAGTGATCCATATGGTTATAAAAAAGTAAAATTAGGTTAATTATTTAATATATTTATTATAAATAAAATATGATTTTTATGTTTTCACACTAAAATATTTATTTTTATTAAATGTAACATTTATATCCTTTTAACTAACTTGTGTTGATTCCACAGCCAGGAAACATGTTCAAAAAGCAGAGGAAAGTCTTTTACCTCTCCGAAAGGAATAGATGGAAGGACTTGTAAAAAAAATATAATTTGTGTATTGCAATTGTATATTATGTAATAAAAATTTATTTAAAATTACAGAGTTTCATTAAAATAATAATTAAACATAAACCTTACAAATTCATCATTTTCAGATTGATAATATGTATTAAATAATTTGACAAAATTATTATGTGTGTAACAATTAATTCTAAATAACAAATATATTAAACAATAATAACCACAGACAGATGAAGTAAAACTTTGTAAGGTGTGTGTATTATATGTCCATCTTCGAGTATTCGTTTGTAAAAAATTAATGTGTTCTTCTATGTATGCGGTGCGTCCAAAACTGTCAAAATACATTCCATTTCCTTGTCGATCAATAAATATTGCTAACCAATGTGTTCCAGGCTTTGTATCAGGATCAGAATTAACAATTAGAGTACATGGAAAATTAACCTGACGAAGTAAAGTATTTGCAGCATATACACCATAATGTCTTGTATTTTTAAAATAATACCGAAATATAGAATTGATAAATACAGCATTCATTTTTATTGACTGAACAATTGCTAATTTTAAACTAACTCTGAAATGAAATATTGTTCGGATATATATATATATATATATATATATATATATATATATATATATATATATATATATATATATATATATATATATATATATACGCCCACGCGTCTGGTTGGGGACATTATGTTTATACAGCAGTCTGTTTGGGGACATGACGTCCGTTTAGGGACGTCCCCAAAGAGTCCGTCCTCATAGTGTCGTTGATATAGGTTTTTATGATTTCGCGGGCTTTATTTTTGGCGCTGTATTAACGGCTGAAATTTGAACTAGCTCCTCAAGTCCTCAAAGAGATAGTTATATGAGACATTAAAATATGTCCCCTAACTGACGGGTATATCAGATTTAATTTTTATTTAAGCTTTAAAAATTGTAAAAATAGCGTACTAACATAAAAACCACCAATTTTTTGAATAAACAATCTTTACCGACATTAAAAAAAAAGATTATATATATATCGTCACGGCTTATACACTTTACTGAGTGTGGCAATCTGCTGTAGCAGATCTGGGTAAGTGATATATTTTGCGAGTAAAGTGCGGTTACTAACCATAAAATTACGGTCTCTAAGAATGTTTGTGGAAGGGTAGCCATAAGGGTAATTTTAATGTAGTGAATGTTGTTTGTCGGCTGTGGGAATCGAATCCACAGGCCAACTCGGTACCACTGAGTCACCTTATAAATAAAATAAATATATCATCACGCCTTTTACCCATTACTAAGTGTAGAACTCTGCCGGAGCAGATCTCGGTAAGTGATATATTTATGCGCGTGAAGTGCGGTTACCAGCCGTCAAATCACGGCCCCCAAAGATGCTAGTGGTGGGGGAACCACAGGGCTAATTTTAAATTGGTGAAAATGTTTTGTCGGCTGTGGCGATCGAACCAGGGTTCTTTGGATCCACAGGCCGACTTGCTACCACTGTGCCATTACCCCATATTATATATTGTATTTTTATACTTTATTAATAATAAAAAGACGATGTTTAAAAACTTAGGTTTGGCTCCATTATCAAGTTAACACTAAAACATTTATCAATTTAAAATATTGTTACAAAATTCAATAAATATTGAGCATATTTAAAAGCTTAAATCACAATATTACTAATACCAGAATAAAATTAGAACTAAAACTAGTGGTTTCCATGTTACTACTACACATTATTGTATATTCCCAAAAAGACAGATATTAAAGATAAATATTGAAACTTCTAAAAAAAAAAATGTCTGCGTTTACTTTATAATTAAATTGCAGTTTACAATGGAGCACAAATTCCAATTTGTGTAATACTCGCATATGAGTAAATCGATTATAATACGCAATCTAATATTTATTTGCTTTCATATCATTTGTTTATTACATAGGTAGATCTTTGTAGCTAATTTTTTAGAATTTCAAATTACTTAGCTCATATGCATGTTTGTATCGAATGCTTCCTGACTTTAATAACAATTCATATCTATTTGTATGTTCACCTGAATACGCTCCTGAATATCCGGGCCTGCAATTAATTTACTACACATCTCAAAAGCATGGTTCCCGATGTTATGTAGTATTGCCAACTGTAGTATTTGCATTATAATATTTTATTCATAATACATCATTTTAAAAAACCTATTAGAATACACGTATTATAATATATTTCTGGTTTTTGTAATTTTGTACAATATTTTGCTCCAATATAAATTACGAACTTACTAGGATATTCAATGTGATACTGATATAGTTGAATAAGTATTGTATATGTAGCCAATAATGGTTTCTTCTGCTTTTTGTTATTTTGTTTATAATTTATAGAAATATTATAAAATAATACAAACTGCAATAAAAACTCATATAGTATGATTCGTACTGTACTCGTATAAACGTAATTTGTAATATTTGTATAGTTAACTGATAAATGTTACCTATTTTTAATGGATAAATAAACTATTACTACTAATTAAATATAAATTATTTTTACACTCATTTACCTCTTTTGTCGTTAAAATATATAAATACGCTCAGTTCAATGCACGTTCAAATGAACGGACTATTTTTGTTAAGTATTTTATTAATTTTTGTATTTGTGAATCGTTTGCAAAATTATTGATTAAATAGCATATTTTATTCACCTTTTAAAACAGGTGCCAGCGTGTGAGGCATTTGTCATATTTAGCAAAATAATAGCGATCTAGCATTTGTTTACTATAAATGCCATAGTTTAAGGATAGTTAAAAAAATAGTTCGTAAATAGTCGCTAGCTATGATTCTTGATTAAGAATATTCGAAGGTGTCTATTCCGAGAATATGATGTTATTAATTTGATATTTGTTATTCAAACATTAGATTACGTACTAATTTCATATATTAATAAATAACAAATAATAATAAATTTTGTATACCGTTCTCTTTTCAGATATTCATCGCCAAAATCGGCAATTCTGGTTGTGAAACATATGATAAATTATAAATTGGTATAAGAGCATATTGTAGGTTAATTCACTGAACAATGATTTAACTATATATAATTTATTACAATTAGTAAATATAAAATAACAAGAACATTCATATTCAAATAATAATAATGCGTGTTTACGACGATCCACTCAGCATTGACTGATGCGGACTGGGTGGTCGTCGGTGGAAACAACGTCGTAATACTCGCAGGGATGTATCCGCTCACTAGGTATTTCTTGCAGCTTCGGCCATTCTGTTAGGCGTCGCTTTGACGCTGTTGTCTTCATCGGAATCTGTATCATTGTCGTAGCGATGTCACTTGGCGGAGCTTCTACTAGATGTATAGTGTCAACTTTTGTAGTACAATTGGCTGTAATGTGTACTTTTTGTTGACATTTTGTGCATTCGATATTTGGGCAATCTCAAAGGCGATTAAGCAAATGGGGCACGTGTACGAGCGTTTGTTGCTCGCTTTTGTTATACGTTTTCGATTTTTCATTTGGCGGGACACTACTTCCTGGTGTTTCTTCTGTGTTGCTTCTCTTCGGCGGGAGATTTTTTCGTACTATATCATTTATGGGTTTGTCAGCTATAAGGCGGTTATAGTGTTCCACTCGTATTAATTCTTTGATTGTATTTAGTACGGACTTAGTAACATGGTCATACAATGCTTAATCGCGAAATCCATTTGCTATTATTTCGACGGTTTCAATTTCGCTTATATTAGGCGCATGTTTAGCTACTGCGACCATAGTATGTAAGTAAATTCTCGATGATTTATCATATTTTTGTTTACGTCTGTCTAAAATACGAGGAATCTGATGTACGCCAGGTGGAGTCAAACTCTTCCTGGAATTTGTTCCAATAGTATGATGTCGGTAATAAGCGGCAACAAATGGAAGCACCACCCTTAAGTTTGGGTCTAGCACATAACATAGTTTGTCGGTCCGACAGGTTGTAGAGAGTTTAGGCGGACTTGACATTTTCAATAAACATCTCAGCAATTGAACTTTCATCATCTAGGAAGGTTAAAATCAAATAACATGTTCCGAAACGACACGTATGTTCTAACAATGGTTTTGATTGTTTATATTGCTGTCTGGAGTAGCGACAGCGCGTGACTCAGGAATAACGTCGACTAGCCGCGTAGGCGTTGTAACATTTACGTTGTATTCTAGCGGTGACGTAATTATCTCGATTTGCGTTGTTTGCAATTGTGCTTGCGGATGAGAACAAAAAACGCCTTTGTTGTTGAAAAAGTCAACAGGCACTTCAAGTTCGTTGAAGAAATTAGTACTAACTGTTGTACATCTGTTCTGAAAAATATAATGAAAATCCAAGCAGAAACAAGATATTTTCTAGTTAAACTGACTACTCAACAAATTTTGGGGTAAATATTCGGCAACAGTAAATTCAAACATTACAAAAATTTCACATACCATACATCCACAGCAGAAAATTTACTCATATAGTTGATTTTTTTGTATGAATCGTTCTATTGAATAAATATTCAATCTTTACATATTTCAAGTTTGCATTTTTTATAGTCGAATGCGTACTCCTATATTTAGTATTTGTTTTGTTACCAGAACTAATTTATCTATGCGAACATAATATTATTCAAACAAAAAGTAAATAAACTGAGATAAAAAATCAGCCATTTTTTTCTAATCTTATGAGAGTTACATGCTTCAATCAGAATTAAAAAATATATAAATTTTCAACGGATTTGAAGTTATATCCAGGAATTTTAACAATTACACAATATTTAATTTCATCGTCAAAATTGGTGAAACGAATTTTACATGTACATGAATTCTAATGTAAACAAACCATTTATCCTCCCAAAGCTAGGTGAACGCAGCGCATCCATAATTTATTTGAGTTGTCAATTAATTTATTTATTCAAGTGACAGCTGAACTTTTAACAGTAATGTTATTTATGCCACAAAATAAATAAAATTGATTCGAATTTGATGATTAAATTAAAACAATAAATAAATAAATAAATATATCATCACGCCTTCTACCCATTACTGGGTGTGGCACTCTGCTGAAGCAGATCTCGGTATAGTGTGTAAGTGATATATTTTGCGCGTGAAGTGCGGTTACCAGTCGTCAAATCACGGCCCCCAAACATGTTAGTGATGGAGGAGCCACAGGGATAGCTTTTTCAAATTATGAAAATTTGTCGCCTGTGGGAATCGAACCAGGGACCTCAGGATCCACAGGCCGACTTCATACCACTGAGCTAGCCATCCCATATTAAATCAATTATGGAAGTAAATTTATCAGAGTGTGTATAATTTAAATCGAGTTAATATTAGTGAGTTTACATAGTATCATTTAATAAAATTTTGTACCGACCTATTAAAAATTACATGTAAAAATGATATTATATACTTCAAGTTCAATTTATTTTGTATTGCACTTTTACAAGATAAAATTTACAAATGATCGCCTTTTCTTTGTCAAAGACCGAAATAAATGGTTTATGGTTTGTTCAATTTTTCTGGTAGTTATAGAAAAAGAATTAGCTTTAAATTTCCTCAACCATAAATCCGGTGAACCTAGTATATATTTAACAATTTTGAAATTACAAATTATAAATAAAATATAAATATATCATCACGCCTTTTACCCATTACTGAGTGTGGTACTCTTCCGACGCAGGTCTCGGTAAGTGATTTATTTATACGCGTGAAGTGCGGCTACCAGCCGTGAAATCATGGCTCCTGAAGATGTTAATGGTGGGGGAGCCACAGGAGTAATTTTAAATTGGTGAAAATGTTTTGTCTGTTGTGGGGATCGAACCTGGGTTCTTAGGATCAATAAGCCGACTTGATACCTCTGAGTCATTACCAAATAAAAACAATTAAATAATAATATTTCTTGAACTAACAAAAATCTGAAATTATTGACTTATTATTAGCTAAACTGCGCCAATTAGGTAGCAGGTAGTTAATTGATTATGATATTATAATAAAATATATATATATATATATATATATATATATATCATCACGCCTTCTACCCATTACTGGGTGTGGCACTATGCCGAAGCAGATCTCGGGAAGTGATATATTTTGCGCGTGAAGTGCGGATACCAGTCGTCAAATCACGGCCTCCAAAGATGTTAGTGATGGAAGAGCCACAGAGGTAGCTTTTGAAATTATGAAAATTGTTTGTCGTCTGTGGTAATCGAACCAGGGTTCTCAGGAACCACAGTCCGACTTCATACCACTGAGCTAGCCACCCCATGATATTATAAAATTAGTTATAATTTTAAATTACGAAGTCAAACTGATGTAAATAAAATAAAATAAATATATCATCACACCTTTTACCCAATACTGGGCATCAAATCACGGCCCTCAAAGGTAATAGTGGAGGGTACGCCACAGAGGTTGTTTTAATGTAGTGAAAATTGTCGGCTGTGGAAATCGAACCAAGGTACCTACTCAGGAACCAAAGGTCGATTCGATATACTGATGTAACTAATATTAGTAATGTAAAAATAGGAAATAAATATTGCAATTTGAATTTATTATTGTTAGAAATTTATATCTTTTTATTAATTAATAAGAAGTAAAAAATAAAACAAAAAATTTGAATATCCGACACGAAAAAATTAATTATTCAAATAAAAAATCTGACTTAAATAAAAACATCCTATTTCTTATGTTTTTAACAAAAAAAAAATCGATTGTTTTTACACCATGAAATTTATACTGTCCTTTATAATACTGGGCAATATAAATATAATAATATGATAATAATATATTTCATTATTTCTAAAAGTTTTTACAACTTTATAACAATGTTGATTGACTTATATTACAAACAATGATTTAATCTATTTTAATCATATTATTGCTGAAACATCAATTAACAATTTAACAACTATAATTTTCAATAATTATTCCACATTTGGTTAAGTATACTTTATTTTAATTAATAAATATATACTTCAATTTTGTGATATAGCTATTTTAACGAACCACCACTGATTCTCCAGCCTTGAAGACAGCGAAAATGCAATGAGTGAGAGATGTTACAGCGTAGACAGAGAGCAAGTGCGAACGCAATTACGCAATAAGCGGATATTAATTCTTGATAACACTTCCAATTTCTCAGTAACCGATATCAATTTTATAATTTCAAATGCAACAAACATATTATATATTTTCAAATTTGTCCTTGCAAGAAGAAAATCATGAGATTAATCATGTTCATAGTTACTGTTGTTTTCAACAACTGTTTTGTACGCCTTCATTTATTATATTTATTCATACATGTTGCAGTATACATAAATCATGTTATATGACTTATATCTATTAATCAATAAATAAGTCAGATAATTGCTGGTTGACATAAAAAATGATGCTTTATTTAAATATTGGTAAACAAAATAGCGCGTTAGTCCTGCATTGATATTTTATCGTTATTTTAACAACAATAATCGAAAACCAGTTTTGTAAAACGCATAGATATTTAGCTAATATGTTTTAATTTTCAGTAGTAAATAATTTTATCTCTTTACATAGAATATTAACGAAGAAATATTGAATAATTTCTTCTCGTCATTATTGTTTAGTTTTTGTTCATTATGATGTTATATATTCGATGAATGTTCAAATTATTGAAATATATATATGTATAGATAATATTTGATAAACTACTTGATTTAAAATAATTTCCAATTCATTCTAAAATAGAATACTAGATCTTAGTATATGTTTGTTTAATTATCACACCAATATTAAAATGCTTATTTAATAGATATGAAGTGCCAAATTACTAATATGTTTATTAATTATAATAGTGTAAAATGTAGAAAATGTAAGTTAGGAGATGTTTTTGTGAAGAAACTTAGCAGACTCGGAAAAATTGTTTATTTATAACTGCAGGCCTAACTTGCAATGCGCACTACAATATTAAAATGGTTATTTGAAAGATATGAATTGTTTATTTAATAATATTTTTATTAATTATAATAGTGCAAAGTGTGGTAAATGTAACTTAGTAGATCTTTTGTGAATAAACTTAAAAGACTATGAAAAATTTTTTATTTATAACGGCAGCTTTCACTTTTAATGCGCGCTCCAACATTAAAATGCTTATTTAAAAAATATAAAGTGTTAAATTACTAACACCTTTAACGACAAAAATATATAAAATATCCAACATAATACAGCAATATATATTAAAATCTATACAAATAGCTTTAATCAAAAATATAACAGAGAAATCATAAATATATGTTCTAAGTTGTCAGCATAACTCTAATTATATTCACACTATTAAACATTTAACCGTATTAATTTTTATTTTTGTTCTACTGACCTATATACAGAACTTAACCTATTTATTTCAGTAATAATTATTTAAAGTAAAACTTAAATATTAATGGTTAAAAATAAATTTAAAGATATAATATCACTAAATAATCATGACGTCGCCTGATAAGATATTTATTTCTTTTATATCCAAATATATTTAAAATATTAGTAGAATATAATTTGACTGCAGACAGCGAAATACTTGATGCCCGACTAGCGACGCATCGGTGGCTTTGATGTAAGATTAGGTTTGACATTATACCGCGCTCAGGTACAGGACCGGGCTACAACCATTATTCCATAGAAAATAAACACTATATATGTTCAAATCTCTTATATTCTCGTATTTAAATTCCTGAAATCTGTATAAATTGATATTAATGGTCTTAAATAAGTGGTGTGTTTGGATGACAATATTTGACGAGGGATGAGTATTTGACGCATTTGAAGAGTGAATGTTTTATGAATGATTTTAGCGTTCGTGCTACCCCATTTGATGGGATATAGCGTGATGGTATGTATGTATGTATGTATGTAAATAAGTGTATAATTGTAATATCCATAAATAATGCAGATTTACATAATGTTACAGTATCAGATGATGTTGAATTCTTTTCACGTTTTCATATGTTCAAATCTCTTAAAATCTCTTAAAATCTCACATCTACATCCTTGAAATATGTACAGATCTACATTAATTATTTAAAATTAGTCTATAGTCATAATATTCAAAATATGCTTAAACATAGGTAGAATGTAATTTCACCGCAGGCTACTAGATACAACTATTATTCTACAGAAAATAAATATAGCAGTAAACTAGTAAATAAAATTAGTTTAGTGTCCAATCAACATTAAAGTATGCATATTTTTAACGGTTGTTCTTCAATTATTGACAAGAATATAAAGAAAATATTGTATTTCGTGAACTTCATACGAACCTTTACTTGTGTCCTAAAATATATCTATAGAATATATACAATTGCATAAGTTTGTTAATATATTTGTATATATTAGTTGAAAAGTGAATTTCTAATCGGCAATGTAGTTACTAAAAAAGTTTAGTTTTTTTTTTGTATAGATTTTTATTTTATATTAACTTGAGCTTTTATCTGTCAACTTTTACCATATAGCATAAATTTTAAAACATTAATTGAAGCATAAAAGCAGAATTCTCAAAAAAGATTTAACAAATTTTGAATTTTGACTTACAATTGAAAACTCGAGAACCATAAATATAGATTTAATAATACACTAAAGTAAAATTAGAAAACAAATTTTTATTTAAAAAAAATAGCAAAAATATGCCGATCAACTAGTATTTGAATAGAGGTCAAAAAATTAGTAATCAAAATAGCTTTAAATATTTGAGTATGTAGAATTTATGTCTATATAGTTTCAGTTGTGGTTGGTGTAAATGGTAAAATAATCGGTGTAAAATTAATATAAGTACATTTATTAACTTTAAGTTACTATTTTATGATAATTATAAATATGTAGTACACAACACTAATTGGATACTAAAACTACAGAATTACTTTTATAATCGAAGTCCGTTCCTGGCTCAGCAAGTTTACAAGTAATTAGGTCCACGATACCTTTTCTGCGCCGCGCTTAGTTGTCAAATCAAATGCAACTATGTATAAATCATAAACTTATATCCTGTCAACTGCAACAGTTAATTTAGTTTAATCATAATTAAAAATGATTTAAATAGTTTTGGAGATGTTCTGAACTCCCTGTTAAATAAACAATAATGTTATTGAACGCCGTTCTAGATATATTAGGTATAAACTATCAACTTTAAACTTTTATTTACTGATTTAAGTGACATTCTCACGCGCAACAAAAAACACTCATTTCGCGCACTTAATACAAAAATAACTATTCTAGAACTCCTAGTATTAGTGATTATCGAATATTTAATTTTTCTTATTAGTTACACAATTCAAAATACTGAAGTTATGAATTTATCTAGTAACCGTGTATATAATATTTGTCAAATTCCATTTTTATAACGGTGTTTAACCATATTTTATGAAAGACCATTTCATTGATTCAAATTAGTAGAATTTTGCGGAATGACATTTTGCGATACCAATATTTAGCGCATTGTTGGTCGTCTTCTGTAACATTTAAATATTGTAAGTAATAAAAATGTATCTCAAAATATTGTAAGTAATAAAAATGTATGTCAAATTAAATTTTTATTTTTTTAATGCAGTCTGTTTTTACTGATAACAAATTTTTCCAGATCTGATAAAAGTAATAGTTATATTATGCCGGTGACACATATATAGTTTACACTCCGAGTTTTGTAAAAACTGTTAAAAAGCGACAGTTTTGTTGAGAGTAGGTAATGCATATAGGGTCGGTGTTTCCAACAGTCAGAAATAAATATTGATTAATTTTAATATATTTTTTTGTGAATTTTTATTATTTAAAATATTTATCGACAATTAATAAATATAAAAACTATAAACTAGGAAATATAAAATAAATATATAAATAAAAATAAAAAATACAAGAACTATAAATGAACGTTCTCTTCATTTTTTATCTTTTATATTCGTTTTCTGATCATACATTGAGTGTTTAACGGCAATTGTGTGGAATTCACTTTCAAAAACAAGCGTAGAGGGACACTCCCTTCCTTTCTTATCTTTTAAATCGTATTCAGTTCTTACGTAGAGTGTTTAACTGCAATTGTGTGAAATTCACTTCAAAAACAAGCGCATGGTGACGCTCCCTCCCTTTCTTATCTTTTTGTTTCATTTTCAGTTACTGCATTGTGTGGACTTTTTTTTCATACACATGTGCAGGCTATCGCATTCATCTTTTCTAATCTTGTAGATTCGTTGTTAGGAGTAAACGTGAGTAATTTGAGATGTTTTATGCATATGTTATGTACGTTGAAGAAAGAAAATGAATGATAAATGAATAGGAATGATGTGATTGAAGGTTTATTGTGTGATGATGATTTCGAGTGTAATAAATTAATGAGTTTATATAGAGTGATCTATGAATGTGGTTGAAGTGTGAGGGTGGTTTGTTTGATGAAAATGTTTGACGAGGGCTGATTGTTTGATGAGTTTGATGAGTGAATGTTTTATGGGTGATTTTATGGTTCGTGCTACCCCACTTGTTGGGATATAGCGTGAAGGTATGTATATATGTATGTATGTATGTATAAATAAAATATAAAAACTTAAAAGTATCTAACTGTGTATAAAGTAAATGAATTTAACTATAAAAATGTACAAAATATCAAAGTCATAAATAATTATCTTTCAAACGTGATACAATAAAGTGAAGATAGCGAACAAGGTAGCATTACAATGAAGTTGGTTTTAGGTAGTGTAACTGCTGAAAATAAAGGAAATTATTTTTCGCAGTTAAATGTGGACTCGGAGTTTAAACTGCATTGCAGAATACATCCATTAATACACTATAAGTTGTGAAATAGCTGGTTTTAAGAATGAGTTCTTCGAAAAGCATTTACTTGAGTTGGCACTACTGCTAGGTTCATTTCAGAATATATTATTTTTTATTCTTGACAAGTAAGTATTGTTTGCACAATATGCAATTTTCATGTTATTTTAAAATACTACCCAAAAGTTTTCGTGGAGACAGATTGCGCAATATTAAATTTTTAGGTTACAAAAGTTAATTATTATAAAATCAGTAGGTACATTGTAAATAATAACAACATAGAACTATATTTATCAGTGATACTAAAATAATTTCTTTATGATAATAGATTTCTCGATTTTTAAAGTTTTTGTTCAGTTTTTCATTAAAATTTTCATTAACGACACGAAGCGTAAATTGTTGTAATAATAAGTACATAATATAGTTCGTTATATTTGAAAAGTATGTTTGTAAATATATTTGCTTAAATATTTTAATTTCAGTGTCAATATCACCGCAACTAGTTAGAAAAGATGGCTACTCTACTCCTCAAAAACAGGTAGCAGTAAGAAAATATTTTCGGAAGTCACGTAACAAAAATAATATTTCAGAATTTGCAGAAAATAATGATGGTAAAATAACAATTAAAGTATAATTTTGATACTGGCTTGTACATTATAATAAGTGCTATTATCTCGGATAACATTTGTTAACGAAGTTGGTTCCGTGTCAATAACTAATATTTCAATATACGAGTCTATGTCAAAATTTAATTTTACGAACCATAAAATTAATGAAAATTGGGTAGATCTCGACAAACCAAAGTAAAACCCTGAGAGGAGTGTCTTCGGAGGTCGCTACTATCGTCGATACATTCAGTGTCAAGAGTTAAATTTAAATTTGTGGAATAAGACGACGTGTAGTCCTTTCCAATCATAAAAATAGTATGTCAAAAGAATCATAATTGTAGTAGATTAATAATTAATAAATATATCATTCATAAATTGTGCGGCGGCCGAGTGTTTTCATTTAGACTGCAAATTTAACGTTCGCGCCAAAATGGTGCCACGCCATTCTTTACATACCGGAATGGGTGGAGTTAATGAGCATTCCAGCCATGGTTTTATTTTCGTTTGTCGAGCTTTATTAAAATCAATGAAAAGTAACAATAAAACTAGGATCATGCATAATATTAATATCACATCATAATGGTTTTCCGTGACCGAAAGTTTGCGAGTATGGGGAACAAACGTGCTTGTGTGAAAGGAATTATGAATGTGAATGAAGCTAAAGTGATGTGTCAGGATAGGAACATTTGGTGAAGATGAATTGAATGAATGATTTAAGAAAAGTGCAGGATTTTTGATTTCAGTTTTGTTGTTTAGTAATTTCATTAGAATGTTTACCTGCACTAAATAAAAATAAAAATTTAATTCGACACATACATTTTTATTGCTTACAATATTTAAATGTTACAGAACACGTTCAAAAATGCGCTAAATACTGGTATTGCTAAATGTCATTCCGCAAAATACTAATTTGAAACAATGGAATGGTCTTTCATAAAAAAAATGGTTAAACATCGATAAAAAATTGAATTTTATAAATATGATATATATACGGTTACTAAATTTATTCATAAATTCAGTATTTTAAATTATATAAGAAATAAAAAAAAATAAATATACGATAATGCCCGCAATCACATCACAATAGCTCGAAACATTTTATTGTGATTTTTTATTGATTTTAATACTATATTTTAATTAATTGCATGGTAACTTTAAGATATATGCAATAAAATTTAATTTTAAATGTTCACGCTTCATAAACAGAATTTACGCTAAAATACAAAATTGAAATATTCGGTTATTGACACACAACCAACTTTGTTAACAAATGTTATCCGAGATAATAGCACTTATTATAATGTACAAGCCAATGTCAAAATTATACTTGATTTGTTATTTTACCTTCACTATTATATTCAAATTCTGAAATATTTTGTTTGCTATGTGACTTTCGACGTACTGCTAGCTGTTTTTCAGAAGTCGAGTAGCTCATCATTTCTAACATTTGCTGTAACATTGACACTGAAATTAAAATATGTAAGCAAATATATTTACAACAGGAAAATTAAGTTATAGGGCACAGCCAGGCACGTATGACATTAATTTTTGAAAGATTCTATAATTTTAAACATTTTTACTACCATCGTTAAACTTACTTTTCAAAAATCACAAGCTATAACTTATCAGGACATTAATTTACGGTACGTTAATATTTGTTACCACATGCAGGGACAAATAATTGAAACTAAAGTATCGAATTCCACGACATTTGTATCAAAAAGGTGTTTCCTTAACAGAAAATTTTAAAAATCGTGAAATCTATTACTATACAGAAATAATTATTGTGTTACTGATAAACACGGTTCAATATTGTTTTTATTTATATTACACTAATTTTGTAATCACGAACTTTCGTAACCTAAAAAATTTATTATTGCGCAATTTATCTCCACCAAAACTTTTAAGCAGTATTGCAGAATAATATGGAAATTTCATATTTTGCAAACAATACTTACTTATAAAAAAATAAAACAATATATTCTGACCTTAAATTGATTTACTTGCAGTACGTTGTAGTATGAACAATACACAACTTTACCGATGATGTACACATTAATGATTTTGGTGCGGAACAAAAAAAAAAGTCTAAGCCTAGCAGTGTCGCCAACTCAAATAAATATATTCTGCCAATCTCATGTTTAACAACAGTTACATTTCAGTGATACGCACCTTATTCATAAAATATCGCCGGGCTAGTTGAAAATAGTATTTTATTACCAGCAACAACCGTGTAATTATAATATTTATAAATAAAATTTACGTCATATAAATTTCATTACATCTATTCTTTTTTTGGATACACTGCCAGTAAATATGCTTTTGCTATGGGTAGTACATTACATTTTCGTCGCGCGGAATACTCAGGAGCGTATTTAGATGGAGTTTCAGGCCTTACATTTATATTGTTAACAGTATTGCTGTTTGGAACTTTCTCTAAATATGTACAAATTAATAATTACACATGTGTATAACATGTATAACGCCAGTCTGATATATTTTTGAGTATTTAAATGACTCATGAATTTATTGAACATAAAATTGTGAATATTTTTCTTTAAATATGTACAAGTATGTATTAATTATTATAAATTTGCTTGCAGTTATACATTTGTAGATATATTTACCAAATACAAACCTAACGTCCACAATATGAATATATCATATTTAAATGTTTATATTACTAATTTCAAATTTATGAACTATGAATATTTTTGATTATACATATATGTACAGGTATATATTAATAGTTTTAAACATGTGTACAGTTATACATTCATAAAGATATTTACCAAATGCCAACATAACGTTCACGATATAAATTTGACATATTTTCATGTTTATGTGTACAATCAATTTCAAATTTATATATATATATATATATATATATATATATATATATATATATATATATATATATATATATATATATATATATATATATATTGTTGTCATTCCATTGTTGTAATCTAATTTATTGTCTCAATCATTGTTATTTTAATAATAAACTATCAAGTATAATCAACTACATACGTATATATTACAAAAATAACCGTGTCATCTCTCTTTTCTGGTACATGTTTAAAGGCACAAATTATTGCTTTTGTCACGCCCACATATGAAGAACTAATTATATATATTTTACATAATATTTCTACCTTTATATTGTTGTCTTTCTATTGTTGTAATCTAATTTATTGTTTCAATCATTGTTATTTCATTAATAAACAATTATCTTTAATCAACTACCTACGTATATAATACAAAAATAGCCGGGTTAACTCTCTATTTTGGTACTTGTTTAAAGGCAAAAATATTACTTCTGCCACATATAAAGAACCAATTATATATATTTTACATAATATTTCTATCTTTATATTGTTCTCTTTCCATTGTTTTAATCTAATTTATTGTTTCAATCATTGTTATTTTATTAATAAATAATCAAGTGTTATCAACTACATACGTATACAATACAAAAATAACCGTGTCACCTCTTTTTTGGTACTTGTTTAAAGGCACAAAATATTACTTATGCCACGCCCACATATGAAGGACCAATTATATATATTTTACATAATATTTCTATCTTTATAATGTTGTCTTTCCATTGTAGTAATATAATTTATCGCTTCAATCATTGTTATTTTATTAATAAACAATCAAGTGTTATCAACTATATACGTATACAATACAAAACTAACCGTGTCACCTCTTTTTTGGTACTTGTTTAAAGACACAAAATATTATTTATGCCACGCCCACATATGAAGAACCAATTATATATATTTTACATAATATTTCATTCTTTATATTGTTGTCTTTCCATTGTTGTAATCTAATTTATTGTTTTAATCATTGTTATTTTATTAATAATCAATCAAGTATAATCAACTACATACGTATATAATACAAAAATAACCGTGTCACCTCTTTTTTGGTACTTGTTTAAAGACCCAAAATATTACTTCTGCCACACCCACATATGAAGGACCAATTATATATATTTTTCATAATATTCCTATATTTATGTTGTTGTCTTTCCATTATTGTAATCTAAGTTTTTGTCTCAATCTTTGTTATTTTATTAATAAACTATTAACTATAATCAACTACATACGTGTATAATTTAAAAATAACCGTGTCACCTCTCTTTTTTGGTACTTGTATAAAAGCAAAAAATATTACTCCTGCCACACCGATATATGAAGGACCAATTTTATATATTTTACATAATATTTCTATCTTCATATTGTTGTCTTTCGATTGTTGTAATCTTATTTATTGTTGCAATCATTGTTATTTTATTAATAAACAATCAAGTATAATCAACTACATACGTGTATAATTTAAAAATAACCATGTCACCTCTCTTTTCTGGTACTTGATTAAAGGCACAAAATATTACTTCTGCCACGCCCACATATGAAGAACCAATTACATATATTTTACAAAATATTTCTATCTATATATTGTTGTCTTTCCATTGTAGTAATCTAATTTATTGTTTCAATCATTGTTATTTTATTAATAAACTATCAAGTATATTCAACTACATACGTATATAATACAAAAATAATCGTGTCACCCCTCTTTTAAGGTACCTTGTTAAAGGCAGAAAATATTAGTTCTGCTACGCCCACATATGAAGAATCAATTATATAAATTTTTCAAAATATTTCTATCTTTATATTGTTGTCTTTCCATTGTTGTAATCTAATTTATTGTTACAATCGTTGTTATTTGATTAATAAACAATCAAGTATAATCAACTACATACGTATATAATACATAAATAACCATGTCACCTCTCTTTTCTGGTACTTGTTTAAAGGCACAAAATATTACTTCTGCCACGCCCACATATGAAGAATTAATTACATATATTTTACAAAATATTTTTATCTATATATTGTTGTCTTTCCATTGTAGTAATCTAATTTATTGTTTCAATCATTGTTATTATATTAATAAACAATCAAGTATAATCAACTACATACGTATATAATACAAAAATAACCATGTCACCTCTCTTTTCTAGTACTTGTTTAACGGCACAAAATATTACTTCTGCCACGCTCACAAATGAGGAAAAAATTATATAAATTTTACAAAATATTTCTATCTATATATTGTTGTCTTTCCATTGTAGTAATCTAATTTATTGTTTCAATCATTGTTATTTTATTAATAAACCATCAATTCTAATCAACTACATACGTATATAATAAAAAATAACCGTGCACCTCTCTTTTTTGTTACTTGTTTAAAGTCACAAAATATTACTTCTGCCACGCCCACATATGAAGAACCAATTATATATATATTTTACAAAATATTTCTATCTTTATATTGTTGTCTTTCGATTGTTGTAAACTAATTTATTGTTTCAATCATTGTTATTTTATTAATAAACAATAAAGTATAATCAACTACATACTTATATAATACAAAAATATCCATGTCACCTCTCTTTTCTGGTACATGTTTAAAGGCACAAAATATTACTTCTGTCACGCCAACATATGAAGAACCAATTATATATATTTTACATAATTTTTCTAGCTTTATATTGTTGTCTTTCCATTGTTGTAATCTAATTTATTGTTTCAATCATTGTTATTTGATTAATACACCATCAATTGTAATCAACTACATACGTATATAATACAAAAATAACTGTGTCACCTCTCTTTATTGGTACTTGTTTAAAGACACAAAATATTACTTCTGCAACGCCCACATATGAAGAATTAATTATATATATTTTACATAATATTTCTATCTTTATATTGTTGTCTTTCCATTGTTGTAATCTAACTAATTGTTTCAATCATTGTTATTTTATTAATAAAACGTCATGTATAATCAACTACATACGTATATAATACAAAAATAACCGGGTCACCGCTCTTTTTTGGTACTTGTTTAATGACAAAAAATATTACTTCTGCCACACCCACATATGAAGGACCAATTATATATATTTTATATAATATTTCTATCTTTGTATTGTTGTCTTTCTATTGTTTTAATCTAATTTAATGTTTCAATCATTGTTATTTTATTAATAAACAATCATGTATAATCAATTACATACGTATATAATACAAAAATAACCATGTCACCTCTCTATTTTAGCACATATTTAAAGGCACAAAGTATTACTTCTATCACGCCCACATGTGAAGAACCAATTATATATATTTTACATAATATTTCTATCTTTATATTGTTTTCTTTCTATTGTTGTAATCTAATTTATTTTTTCAATCATTGTTATTTTATTTTTAAACCATCAATTCTAATCAACTACATACGTATATAATACAAAAATAATCGTGTCACCTCTAATTATTGTTACTTGTTAAAGGCACAAAATATTACTTCTGCCACGCCCACATATGAAGGACCAATTATATATCTTTTACAGAATATTTCTATCTATCCATTGTTGTCTTTCCGTTCTTGTAATCTAATTTATTGTTTCAATCATTGTTACTTTATTATTAAACAATCAAGTATAATCAACTACATACGTATATAATTAAAAAATAACCGTGTCACTTCTCTTTTTTGGTAATGGTTTAAGGCACAAAATATTACTTCTGCAACGCCCACATATGAAGAACTAATTATATATATTTTACATAATATTTCATTCTTTATATTATTGTCTTTCCATTGTTGTAATCTAATTTATTGTTTCAATCATTGTTATTTTATTAATAAACAATCAAGTATAATCAACTACATACGTATATAATACAAAAATTACCATGTCACCTTTCTTTTTTGTTACCTGTTTAAAGGTACAATATATTACTTCTGCCACGCCCACATATGAAAAACCAATTATATATATTTTACATGATATATCATTCTTTATATTGTTTTCCTTCCATTGTTGTAACATAATTTATTGTTTTAATCATTCTTCTTTTACTAATAATCAATCAAGTATAATCAACTACATACGTGTACAATACAAAAATAACCGTGTCACGTCTTTTTTGGTACTTGTTTAAAGGCACAAAATATTACTTCTGCCACGCCCACATATGAAGAATTAATTACATAATATTTATATCGTTATACTGTTGTCTTTACATTGTCGTAATCTAATATATTGTTTCAATCATTGTTATTTTATTAATAAACAATAAAGTATAATCAACTACATACGTATATAATACAAAAATAACCGTGTCACCTGTCGTTTTTGTTACTTGTTTAATGGCACAAATTATGACTTCTGCCACGCCCACATATGAAGAACCATTTATATATATTTTACATAATATTTCTATCTTTATATTGTTGTCTATCCATTGTTGTAATTTAATTTATTGTCTCAATTATTGTTGTTTTATTAATAAACAATCAAGTATAATCAACTACATACGTATATAATACAAAATTATCCGTGTCACCTCTCTTTTTTGTTACTTGTTTAAAGGCACAAAATATTACTTCTGCCACGCCCTCATATGAAGAACCAATTATATATATTTTACAAAATATTTCTATCTTTATATTGTTGTCTTTCCATTGTTGTAATTTAATTTATTGTTTTAATAATTGATATTTTATTAATAAACAATCAAGTATAATCAACTACATACGTATATAATTTAAAAATATTCGTGTAACTTCTCTTTTTTGGTACTTGTTTAAGGCACAAAATATTACTTCTGCCACGCCCACATATGAAGAGCTAATTATATATATATTTTACATAATATTTCTATCTTTATATTGTTGTCTTTCCATTGTTGTAATCTAATTTATTGTTTTAATCATTGTTATTTTATTATTAAACAATCAAGTATAATCAACTACATACGTATATAATACAAAAATAATCGTGTCACCTCTAATTATTGTTACTTGTTAAAGGCACAAAATATTACTTCTGCCACGCCCACATATGAAGGACCAATTATATATCTTTTACAGAATATTTCTATCTATCCATTGTTGTCTTTCCGTTCTTGTAATCTAATTTATTGTTTCAATCATTGTTACTTTATTATTAAACAATCAAGTATAATCAACTACATATGTATATAATTAAAAAATAACCGTGTCACCTCTCTTTTTTTGGTACTTGTTTAAAGGCACAAAATATTACTTCTTCCACGCCCACATATGAAGAACTAATTATATATATATATATATATATATATATATATATATATATATATATATATATATATATATATATATATATATATATATATATATTTATTTATTTATTTATTTATAGAAATAAGAGAACCAACAGTATAAATACCAATAATAGGTTCTCACGGATTAGCCATAGAATACAAAATATAGTTTATAGAAGACATACAAAAGTTCAAAAGATAATTAGAAAAGTACATTAAATTTAAAGTAATACATTAAGTTTATAATAATATATGATAGTAATTAAGACAAAGCGATTTTAACAGCCTTTTTGAAGCTATTAAGAGATAGATGGAACAAATCAATATGAATAAATTTGATATCATAGGTGTACATAATTCTGTTTGACGGTGAATTTTTAAAATTATTTGTGTTTGTTAATGGGAGCAAAAATAGATTATTTGATCTTGTTATCTTCCGTGGAGTATATATATTGAAGAATGATATTATACAGTTAGAGTATAACATATTGTTAAATAATTTATATAGAAATATCATATCTGTTAAACATCTCGTATTCTCCAATGTTGTCATATTGAAGTGTTCCAGTCTCCTAATATAACATGACATATTTATTTTAAATTTATAACAAATCGTGTTCACAAATCTTCTCTGAACACTTTCTATTAAGGAAACATTTTTATTGTAAAAAGGGTTCCAAATGACAGAAGCGTATTCAAGTTTACTTCGAACAAGAGAATAGTATAAACATTTGATAGATTTTAATTTTTTGAAATGTTTTGTGCATCTTATCAGAAAACCAAGAGTACGGAAGGAATCCTTTACTATTTTTTCTATATGTTGATTGAAAGACAGTTTTGAATCAAAAGTGACACCTAGGTCCCTGATCACGGATTTGATCTCCAAGGCAGTGTTGTTAATAGTGTAATTGAACGAAATAATTTCATGGTTTCTTGTGAAATTCATGACATAGCATTTAGAAATGTTGAGGTCCAGATGATTTATTAAACAATATTCATGTAAATTGTTAAGGTCGTTTTGTAACTTAACACAGTCATCAGGTTTAGTTACAGTATTAAAAAGCTTTAAATCATCAGCATATAACAAAAACTGCGAGTTTACAAAACAGTTGCAAATGTCATTAATAAATAAATTGAAGAGCAAAGGGCCTATATGAGACCCTTGCGGAACACCAGAAGAAACAGAAATTATTTTCGATTTGAAATTATTACAACAAACTAATTGTGATCTATTAGTTATATATGAATCGATCCAGCGTAATAAGGAACCATGAATCCCCAATACTCTTAGTTTATTGATTAATGTAGGATGGTGGACCCGATCAAATGCTTTGCTAAAATCGGTGTAAACGACGTCAACTTGAGTTTGATTATCCATGTTTGAACTAAGAAATTCTGTAAATGGCACCAAGTTAGTTATGACAGATTTACCAGAACAAAAACCATGTTGTTCAGCTATAATAATATTTTCAAATTCATGCTTTAGTTCATTTACTACAAGAAATTCGAAAATTTTAGGAAATGTAGATAAAATAGATATAGGTCTATAATTGGTAACATCGTTAACTTCGCCGGATTTATGAATTGGTGTGATATGTGAAAGTTTCCAGATGTCAGGAAATATTCCATCGTGTAGTGATTGATTGAATATAATATGTAATGGGGATGCAAGATAAAAAGCACACGTTCTAATAAACTTGGCAGGAATTTGATCGGGACCACAACCTTTGTTAACATCCAAGCACAGTAAACAATTTAAAATTTTCTCAACACTTAAATATAGAGAACCAACATTAGTTTTGTTATTAACATTAACATTGTTGAAGAAATCAGAATTATTTACTACAGTGTTTTCTGAGCTTAAATAAACGGATTTGAAATGGTCAGCAAAAAGATTAGCGACTTGAATACCATTTACAGCCTCATGATTGGAATAGTGCATATTATTAGGGATTCCACTCTTTTTCCTCAAGGTTTTTGTAAAACTCCAAAATGTTTTGGGATTATTATTTAAATTGGATTCAGAATTATGAATAAAAAGAGAGAAATCCTGCTTAATTTTATTTTTAACCAAAATACGAGTTTGTGTGAATGAATTGTAGTCGGTAATTCTCCCGTACACCTTCCACTTTTTGTGAAATTTGTTCTTTTCTTTAATTAATCTTATTAATGAAGGAGAAAACCACTTAGGATACTTATTTCTATTAATGCATTTAATGGGAACGTATTCATTTATTAAGCTGGATAAAATATTATAAAAAGTTTCAACATTAACATTAACATCAGCATCCGTCAGTTTATTTTCCCAAACTATTGCAGAAAGTTTATAAATAAGATCTTCATAGTTGCATTTATTAAAATTGTGTACGAAAGATGAATTATAAGAAAGTACTTTGGGACAATTCAAGTTAAGCCGTAATTCAAGTGGAGGGTGGTGTACGTCAATAGCAGATAAAGGAGAATGACATACTTCAACTTTACAATCATTATTACATAATACGAGATCTAAAATTTTGCTGTTGGTATTTTTATTGCCGTTAAATTGCAGTAAATTACACATATTAATACTATTGATAAAGTTAAAATAAGTATCATTTCTTTTAACAATCATGGGCTCAAAATAATTATGTTTTGTAGACCAATCAATATGTGGCAGATTATAGTCACCTGCGATGAAGAAGAAGTCGTCGGAATATGTTGCACAGAGTTCACTTATTTTATTAAAATGACTGGAATAAGTTTCAGTGCTGGCTAATGGAGCAATGTACACACAGCAGATGTGTATTTTAAAATTCGAATGAGATATTGACACCCAGATATCTTCAGCTGAAGAACACCACGATAATTGAATTTTAGAATTAAATGAGATCGACACTAAAATTAAAACGCCACCTCCTTTAGATTTAAGCGGATCGTCTCTGTCTCTGCGATACACAAGATATTTATTAGTGTCACAAATTTCCGAGTCCAACACTGTACTATTCAACCAAGTTTCGGTAAATATCACAATATCATAATCACTGGCAGATAGATTATTGTATATGTCATTAAGTTTTGATTTGATACCTCTAACATTTTGGTAATATATGTTTATATTTGTCGCCATTGTAAAGGTCAGAACTATAACAATTAACATACTAATATAATTTATTTAAGTTTGGAGAGATCATTATTGCTGTTAATAATCACAATGGCAGAGGAATCAGTTTTACGAGCGAAAATTTTAGTTGATTTAACCCATACATATTTATAATTATATTTTCTAGCTGCAGTTTTAGTTTGTGATAAAAGCAATTTATTTTGGGGACTTAAGTGATCATTAATAAATACTGCATTGTTCTCAGAAAAGTCAATAAGGGTCGTATTCAGTTTTTTGAACTTCCGCGCACATGCTATAAAATCGTCTTTTCTTAGTCTAGATATGAATCGCACAATAATATTTTTGGTTTTAGACTCGTCGAAGTTGAAAGGTGTAACACGATGTATGGCATCGAAATCGTTTTCTGTAACTGGACACTTGATTTTATCACCTATTTTCTTCATAACTTGAACTAAGTTCTCGTTTTGTTTTTGAGGTATACCAACGATTTCAAGGTTGTTTAGACGAGTTCTTTGCTCCAAATCAGCAACTTTAATTTTTAACATATCGCATTCAGTCTGTATCTTATCGATAATAGCAACTTTATCCCCGATCGCTTTCAGTTTGACTTCAAAATCATCAATTTTGTTGCAACAAAATTCAACCGACCGTTTAAGTTCAGCAAGGCTGTCCATAACGTCGGATAATGAGTATTGGTTTGCATTGGAAATATCACTCACAGTGTTAGGCGATTTAGGATCTTGCGTCGGAGGAAGTGATGTAGATGATGACTGACAATTACTGCATATCCATTTCAAATTAGGAAGCGAAATCAAAGCATTTTTATCTGCTGGCGTTACTGATCCACATTTATAATGATAATAATGTTGACATGGTCCTCCGCAAACCAACCCTGGATTGTTTTGGCGGTTGACGCTGGTGTTGCATTTAGCGCACAAGTTGACCATTTTGAGTAATTGAAATCACCCGATGTTAAAAAGTTAAAAATTGTTTGACTTACTGTAAGTGAATGAACTTCAACTAAAATAATTAATAGGAGTTGTAACTTGCGCTCGGTGAGAATTCACAGGTGATAAGATTTGTCAACTTTGATCTTCTTGATAGCGATACAAAAAGGTATTAAACAAAAAACTGGAGCACTCGGCGTGCTGAACAACACTTGCAGATTATGCACCGCACTCAAATAGTACACAAGATAAAAATATGGACTAAGATAAAGCGAAATAACTACTTAAATTAAACACTTTTACAGAGCTGATGAAAAGTACGTCTATACTCAGTAAACTATAGGAAGAATATCCAACTATAGGAAGAATATATATATATATATATATATATATATATATATATATATATATATATCATAATATTTAAATCTTTATATTGTTGTCTTTCCATTGTTGTAATCTAATTTATTGTTTCAATCATTGTTATTTTATTAATAAACAATCAAGTATAATCAACTACATACGTATATAATACAAAAATAACCGTGTCACCTCTCTTTTTTGGTACTTGTTTAACCCATATTCGGCCAAGCTATGAATTAGTTAGAAAAAGAAATGAATTTTTATGTATTTTTACTGTTTACAGGTTTATTAAGAAATATCAGTTATAAAAAAAAATTTGTTCCATGTAGAAATAAGAGAAACATAACGTTGCGTTTTCGTAACATTGGCCGAAAGCATACAATTATTATACATTATGATATATATTGAAAAACTTTGCATGCAAATGAATTTTACATTTGTTACAGATTTAACACGTTTGAATCTTGCAATGTTTGCATCTTCGACGAATATTATCATTATTTTTTAATTATAGGATGGCCTATTTTGTTCTTTCGTACTGTTTCCGGATTTGAATTTGTTGCTGGACGTCCCAAGTCAGTGTTTCTCACATTTCTATTTTCATCTAATTTCATCAACATGACAACTATATATAGGATTTGAAATCCAATAATGACATATTTGGGTTAGTGGCACGTCTATAAACTTTCCATGCAGTGACGGTAACGCTGTCTATCATGTTAGAAAATGTCACTTCATCACATTTTCTTACCTAAAATTCTAATTCTATAATTTTTTACAGCGCTGTCATGCATATATTTATTGTATTATGAAATATCAGCGGATTGTTGAGTTCTAAATTCTTTTATCTCTTTTCGACTAAATCATTTTATATTCCATAGGGTATCTATGTTGAAATTGTTAGTTGTTACTGAAGCTACAGAATTATCATTCCAGCGTACGAATGCTATATTAGAATCCTCGTCAAATAGAACAACATTTGAACCTGCCCTCTTTTTTTGACATTATTTTCACTGATGCTAAAGGACATTTGTTGTGTTTTTCGCGTATTGTTTTGGTCGCATAGAATCCTTTTTGACTGCCCGCAATATCTTTATGTAAACAATTTTTTGTGTAGAAGTTTGATTAACATCTACAATTTCTTCATCTGTTTGTACATTTTCGTCCGATACGACATATACAACATCAACTTGTTCTATTCGTATAAATAAATATTTATGGGGTGTCTAGCTCAGTGGTATGAAGTCAGCCTGTGGACCCTGAGAACCCTGGTTCGATTCCCACAGGCGACAAACAATTTTCATAATTTCAAAAAAGCTACCCCTGTAGCTCCTCCAACACTAACATCTTTGGAGGCAGTGATTTTACGACTGGTAACCGCACTACACGCGCAAAATATATCACTTACCGACATTTGCTTCGGCAGAGTTCCACACCCAGGAATGGGTAGAAGACGTGATGATATATATATATATATATATATATATAAATTAAGTTAACGGAATAACGTTTACTTAAAAAAATTTATTTTTAATTGAACAATACAGATTTATGATAGGTCTTTACAATTCAGTATCTAACTTGTAACTAACTACAATACTATTCTAAGTTCATCATACAAAATAAGTAATTTAATATCTAGGTGTTGAGGGGAATACTGCAGTAACGTCTGGGAATCTGCTGTTATCAGCAGTTTCTGTGGGAAGCTGTCCTTTAACTCCTCCCTCCTTAAAATTGAGCATCCCCGGGGAGGTTCAGCTGGGGTTGCTGGTGTTGAAGGGTTGAACACCTGGGCTGTAGTTCATGGTCTTGGATCCTGGTGGTTCTGGTTGATTTTGAAAACTTTTTCCTGAGGAAGACTGTGAACATTGTGACAGCAATTATTAATAAAACGACATATAAAATTGGTATTGAGTAATTTGAAATATCGGCTGTGATATCGTAGTCTTCAATATCTTCAAACTTGTTTATTGGTAGCTTGAGATCTTGGATGCTGTTAAGTTCTACGGCCAATTTTGGTATTTGTGCGTCATCTAACTTGATTTTAAAGTTGTCTAATATTATGGGTTTTCCAAATGTTCCTTCTTGAAAATTTAGATTTTGATTTCTAAATTTAATTTGACATTGGTTTTCTTTAATCAGAAAAATTCCTTGTATAGTTTTAATTTCGTCACCTAGTTGACATGAAGCGTGGATACTTTCTTGTTGTGGGAATACAACGAGAAATTGGTTGATTTCTTCAATGGTTTCTATGTGGTTTCCTTTTAAACTGATTTGAGTGTATTGACAGTTCTTATTATCATTGTGAAGGATTATGTTCTTCTCGCAGGATCTATCATCTGTATCTTCGATCTTGTTTGGACATTGATAAATATTTCCTTTAGTACATGTGTCCTTTAAAGATTTAATTTGACCATCAAAAGATTTTAGGAAATATTCTTTATTTAAAATAACAGTCACAAATTCAGTTTCATGTTTACTGGGAATGGGTATAAGGTGAAATAGTTCAAAATTTATTTCATAATTAATTGGAATTTCTAGGAAATAAATAATTTTGTTTGAATCTAATTTACAATTTACTTTAATTAATTTTTCAATTTCGGGTATATTTTCAAATATTGGTTCTAAAGGGAATTCGTTATTATCAGTTTTATAAATTCTATTTAATTCCGAATAAAGATCATGGACTTTTACAATGCTTGGATGCATCACATGAAGTTTACAAAAGGTTAAAGAATTTTCTATATCTTGCATTACGCTTAATATCATGTTAAACAAAGTATTTAATTGACTGTAAATGTCATAGATACTGATTTTATTTAAATTATGGGTTCCACCAACAACTATATGCAACAACTGCTCTATTTTTAATTTTAATTCTAATTCGTTATGTGTAATGGTTTCAACTGTTTTATTAAATTTTCCTATTAGTTCCTGATTAACAGAATACTGGTATTTTAATTGTTCCTTTAGCTTATGCTGATTAAGTTCCAAATGTTTTAAAATTTTCGTATAACGTCTTTCGTCCTCTGCGTCTAAATTTCCAGTGATCGATTTAATTATGGATCCTATTCCATTTATTAATCCTCTCTTTTTTCTAGATTTTTCATGATTGATAAATAAATTATTAAATTTTTCATCTATTAAATTTTGGATATAGAATATAATTCTGTCATTATTCATAAATTCTTTTACGCTACTATCATTTGTGTTTATAGTTTGTTTTAGGTTATTGTGTTGTAATTTTAGGTTATTATATTGTTGGACAATGGGTTGTAAATCGTAAAAATGAAGGAAAGTATGTTGGGATCTTTGTAGTTTAGCTTGTCCTAGATTGAGTGTTAATAGTCCAGGGTTGTAAGTAATATTCTTGATGTCTAGTCCGTCAGTGTACGCGAGGTACAGGGATCTGAAAGATCGGAGGTTTTGTTAATAATTTTATGAATTTTTCTTGGTCTTTTAATGTTAGATAAATGAATTTTAGTTTGTTTCCTATTATCTTTCATGTCTGTCTTAATTTCTGCAGTTTTTCGGTTTTTGTTAATTGTTTTAATAATTTCTTTTTTGAATTTTGGTTGTCGTGTTTTATTAACTTTTTGTTTGTTGTGTACATAGGCTGTTTCGGGTATATCGGGTAGGGTTTCGCGATTTTCATTTAATTTATTAATTAGGTTAGATTTTTTTATTTGCATTTGATTATTAATATTTTGATAAGCTAATTTTGTTTTTTCTTTGTGTTTTTGAACGTAGTCCTGTGTGATTTGTCTTTCTAAGTGTAATTCAAGGGGTGAGTTAGTCTCAAGGTGACCATTTATTATTTCGGTAGGTTTTAAACCAGTTGAAGTGTGATGTGTGTTATTATAAGCTAGTAAGCCAAAATTAACTTTATTTTCTATTGTTTCAGTTTTGAAATGCTCTTGTAAATTGAATAGTCTGATATGTTCTATGAGCGTGGAGTGAAATCTTTCTATGAGTCCGTTGGAGTCAGGGTGTTGCGAACTGGTGAAATGGATTTCTATTTTGTGTAGGCTTAATAGTTCACGTAAAACAGTGTTTTTAAATTCTAACCCGTTATCTGATATTATTGTTTTAGGTATTCCGTGGTGTGAAAAGAATTTCATTAATTTATTACTTATTTCAATAGCATTAGTCGAATTAACTTCGTAAGCTTGCGCATATCTAGAGAATGCATCAATTATTGTAAGAAATTTGTGGTTTTCTAGACTTAATGAGTCGATGTGTATAATATCAAAAGGTTTATTTGGAGTGGGTGTAATATTAAATTTAGGTTTCAGAGGGTTACGTTCATATTTTGATTTTAAGCAAATTTCGCATTGATTGATAAAGTCTGCAATAGTTTTGTTTTGATTTGGCCAATAATATATTCTTTTTATTTGGTTATGAGTTTCATTAATACCGCGATGGTTAGTTTTGCCCTCGTGATAATTTCGGATGGTATCGGTAATCTCGTCTTCTTTCTCTATGTCAATTAATTTATTATTACATTTTATAAATATAATTTCTGAATTTTTAAAGTGTTTCTGTAAAATAGTACTAAATTTTTCATATAAGGGTTGTTCGAAATATAAATAATATGTGACTCTTGGAGCTACATAATTTTTAACAAAATTTATTATATCATTTTCAAAATTATCTTGAGATAATTGAACATTCAATCTCATTTTATTTAAGTGTAATTTTGTAATTTTTGGTTTAGATGGTGAGTGTATAACTTCTGTGAATATTAATTGATTTTTCCCTACATTTACTGGTGATTCACTAATAGGTATTCCAATTATTGGATTTTCGGGATTGGAATGCACGGTATCGTCACTATCGTCAGAGTCTTCGTGTGGATTTTGAGTGTTAGCGTCTACTTCAACAATCAAGGATTCGTTGTCGTTTTCATTATTTTTATTTTTTTCTAATTGTTCATTAAATTTGTCCATGTATTGGAAGAAATCTTCGCACTTGTCATCTGTTTCATTCGCATTAAGCTCGAATGGTGGCATATCGTCATCTGGTTTATTATAAATGGTTACAATTGTATTACTATTTTGGAAAATAAATTCTAACATAGGTTTAACGTTAGTCCAATTTAGTCGGTCAAGACCGCAACCTAGTTTTGGAATATTTAAATATTTAATCTTATTTTTCAAACAGAATGATTTTAAATTTAAAAGAGTATAAAATAAGGCCTGATTTGTTGGTTTATCATTATAATAGTTTTTCGTTATTAAATAAATAATGAATCTATTATTTTGATCCTTTAAGTAAACTAAATTATATAATTTAGGATTTTGATTTCTTAATTTATTTATATTTTGAAATTTTTGCAAAAATTCTTTTGCTATGCCTTCTGACATCTGTAAGTCGCGACTAACACAATGTGCTAAGCTTTCGTTGTAAGGAGAGTCAAAAATGTCTGCTTCTACTTCTAAAATTTTATACTCATTATTTGAGTTTATTAATTTATTATTTAAATAATTTTGATACTGGGCCAAAGGTGAAAGATCGTCTTTAGTATTAATTAATTTTTGAATAGAAGTTTCATTGTTACATGGAATGCGGCTCAAAGCATCAGCATTCGTGTTTAATTTACCCTTTTTGTACACAATTTCGTAATCGAACTCTTCTAATCGCAATCTCCATCTAACAAGTTTAGAATTTGGTTCTTTAAGAGAAAATAGCCACTGTAGTGGTTTGTGATCTGTAATGATTTTAAATTTTCTGCCGAAAAGATAAGGTCGAAAATATTTTACTGCCCAGACTATGGCAAGTAATTCCTTTTCTATTGTTGAGTAATTTTGTTCCGAATCATTTAAAGTTCTACTAGCATATGAGATTGGTAGATCTGAGCCAACAGGGCCTTGGGATAATATGGCACCAATTGCGTGATTGCTAGCGTCGGTTGTGAGATTAAACGGTTTTGTAAAATCTGGATATTGGAGAATTGGTTCATTGATGAGTAAATTTTGACAAGTATTAAAACATTTAATGTATTCTGGATCATTAATCTTTATTTCTGCATTTTTCTTGAGGCATTTGGTTAAAGGTTTAGTTAATTTAGCGAAGTTATTAATGAATTTACGGTAATAACCAAGTAATCCTAAAAATGCTTTTATTTGCGTGGTTGTTTTTGGCAGTGGGTAATTTTTAATTGCTTTAATTTTGTCCGGGTTAGGTCGAACGCCTTCTGGAGTAACAATATGGCCTAGGTATGCAACTTCTTTCTGAAGAAATTCAGATTTGTCGGTTTGAATTTTTAAATTAGCTTTATATAATCTTTTAAATACCGTTCTTAAATTTTCCATATGTTCTTGTAGACTTGTGCTGAATATTAAAACGTCATCGAGATACACAATACAAATTTCATTTGTCAAGCCTCTTAAAACATTATCCATAACGCGCTGGAAGGTGGCGGGTGCATTTTTAAGACCGAATGGCATTCTGAGAAATTCATAATGACCATTTTCCGTATTGAAAGCTGTTTTTTGAATGTCATCTTTGTGCACTTCGATTTGATGAAAACCGGAAGCTAAATCTAAGGTAGTAAAATATTGACATCTGCCAAGTTTATCTAAAAGTGAATTAATGTTTGGAATTGGATACTTGCCATCTATCGTCTTATCGTTTAATTTTCGATAATCGATAACCATGCGCCATTTTTTCTTTCCCGATGCATCTAATTTTTTTGGTACAAGCCACACGGGCGATGACCAGGGGGAATGTGACGGTCTAATAATTTTTTGATTTAACATATTATTTATTTGATCTTTAACTTCGTTACGATGTATTTCCGGGTATCTGTATGTCTTTGAGTAGATAGGTATTTCGTCATTTGTCCGTATGTGGTGTTTTATTTCATTAGTAAAAGATAACGACTTATCTTCCGTATGAAAAATGTCAGCGTACTCTTTCACTAACTTTGTGATAGCTAATTTTTCTTCAGGGTTCATATGTCCAGTACGGATTTTTGAGAAATCGAAAGTTTTATTTGAATTTTGAGATTTAAAATTAATATTATTTATTTCAAAATTTTCTAACGGTTCAGTGCAAATATTATTTATGGTATCTATAACAGATTCTACATCGTTAGGGTTTATTGTTGGATAATACGTGATATTATTTTTAATCAATGCGATTCCTTCTGGAATTATAATATTATTAATATGTGTTTCCGGAATGAAAGCTTCACCATTTTCAATGTTTTGAACATAGAACTTTGTAATTATCTCAGACTTAGGTGGAATCGTGACATAGTGTGAACGCGGTGTTACTGAGTGATAATGAATTTTTATCTCAGCAGCTGGTGTTATTATCTTATCTCGTGTCAAGTCAATGATCGCTTCTAATGTTTTTAAGTTATCTAGTCCTAGTAAAATGTCGAACTGGTTATGAAAGTCAAATAAGTGATATTTAAGGGTAGTATTGTATTTCTTGAATAATTTTGAACATGGTAATAATAAACTAAATTTTTCAGTTGAAGTTCCGTGTGCTGTAGTTATTTTAAAAGGATCATATCTAATTTCATTATTAAAATATTTACTTGCAATTTCTGGTTTAATGAACGAGCGTGTGCTACCTGTATCGAGTAAAACTTTTAAATTATGTTCTGGAAATATAATAAAAGGTAGTTCACTTTGATTATGGAGAAAATTTAGAGATTCAATTACATTTCCGAGGCATCTATTTCTAAAAAATAATTTGGATCGGAATTTTGTTCTGTTTCGTAATTTTCACAGTCTACTTCTGGTTGGTAAATAACAGCGTTAGTATCGTCAGTAGCGAGTTCATCGTTTATTTCGTTCGTTTCAGTGTTATGCAATTCTTCGGATGTAAAGTTATGTCTCTGTTGCGTTTGGGGGTATTGTCGGTACCCGAATTGTTGAGGTCGCGCTTGATTGTAACCTGACGGTCCGGCTCTAGGTACAAATGTCTGTCTTGTGCTTACACTCATGGGTGTAGGTTTTGGGAATTTTTGATTGGGGTTTGATTTGAATACATTTGGTTTTGTATTCTGAATTTGTTGGGAAGTGTGGTTATTTGTGTTATTTGGGAATGGTCGGTACATTAATTGAGGATTTTGTCTGAATGCGGGTCTGTTCTGTGTGTTGTTTATGAATTGTTTTGGTTTAGGTGTCATGTTGAATTTTTGATTTACGCGCGAAAAACTTTCTAACTGGAAATCGTTAGTTAGCATATTGAGCGCTGAGTTCATATCTGAGGGATTTTTAGTGCGCATTAAATTGCCTAAGGGCTCTTTAAGCCCTCTTAAAAGGATTCTTACTGCATAATTTTGGAAGTATCCTATTAAAACTCCCTGTTCTTCTCTATTTATTTGTGTCGATATATACGCGATTTGTAAATTTAATACTTCTTTAACTCGGTTATAAAATTCAAACGCCGATTCATTATTTTGTTTTAATTCTGTCATTTCGATATTAAGTGTATAACAGTCTCTTTTATCAGAGTATGTGTCTAGTAACGCTTTTTTTAGATTTGCCCAGTTTGCGACGGTGCAAGTTGCAATATTTGAAGCAGCTTCACCCTTAATTTTTGACAATATACTTGCCATTAAATACTCGTTAGGGTCTGCTACATTATAAAATTTATTTACTAACTTCTCGCAAACTTCAATAAATCTGGAGAGTAGTTTTGTATCTCCGTGAAACTCGGGGATCATATCTAGATACTCTTTTTTAAGCGTGGGGATTGCCATGTCTGCTATATTTAAATTATTAATATCTTGAATTAAATTTTCTATTACTAAGTTAGTTTCCGATAAACTATGGGTTGGTGAATTTCAAGAAACAACTGAATTTGTGTCTGTACTATCTGAATCTGAATGGTGCTGATTGATATTTCTAAAGGACATAAGTACTTACAGAAGTATTATCAGCTTATCCATGGGCTTCTGCTTCGTGTACAGCGAGACAGGAGTCCTGGGATGTCGACTAGCAGCTCTGTATGCAGCAGGGCTGGAGATCTTGTACTGTGCTGTGCGATGTTCACTCGCGGCGGTGTAAAGTCTCTGCAACGATTTTTGTTCTATTTCTCAGTAAATCGTTGAGACGAAAACGAATTTGTTTTTGAGTAAATTCGCCTGAGAATCCTACCTTGACTGCGCCAATTAAGTTAACGGAATAACGTTTACTTAAAAAAATTTATTTTTAATTGAACAATACAGATTTATGATAGGTCTTTACAATTCAGTATCTAACTTGTAACTAACTACAATACTATTCTAAGTTCATCATACAAAATAAGTAATTTAATATCTAGGTGTTGAGGGGAATACTGCAGTAACGTCTGGGAATCTGCTGTTATCAGCAGTTTCTGTAGGAAGCTGTCCTTTAACTTATATATATATATTTAAATTACAGCAAAATTTTACATTACCTTTATTATCAAGTTCGTTCAAAATTTCTTCTATTTCATTATCTTTTAAATATTTATTTAAAAAAGTTTAACATTTTAAACGAAACAATAAATCTTTACGAACTAATAAATACATTTACAGTTCAGAGTACACAAATGTGAATCCCACACAGTTTCACTGCTACCAACTTGTTGTTCATGCTATCGGCCAATGTTGCGAAAACGCAACATTATTTTTAAACGTTGATTTAATAATGTATTTAAAAACAACTTGTCAATTAATGGCAATATGTTGAAAACACATTTATTTAAGATGTAATATGTATGGTTTGGGTATTTATTGTACATGTCATTAAAAAGTTATTGTTATTTTGGTTGAGCAATAAAAAAATGTCCAAAATTAGCTTAACTTAAAAATTCATATTTACGTCATCATTAACATTAAAAACGAGTTCATTAAACAATTTAGTAAATAAATATATCTTTTATCAGAACATTCATGTAAGAGGTGTAACTTTATTATAGAACAGCAAAAAAAAATTGTATAAACTAATGTTGCGTTTTCGCAATATTGGCTGAAAATGGGTTATGGCACAAAATATTACTTCTGCCACGCCCACATATGAAGAGCTAATTATATATATTTTACAAAATATTTCTATCATTATATTGTTGTCATTCCATTGTTGTAATCTAATTTATTGTTTCAATCATTGTTATTTTATTAATAAACAATCAAGTATAATCAACTACATACGTATATAATACAAAAATAACCGTGTCACCTCTCTTTTTTGTTATTTGTTTAAAGGCACAAAATATTACTTCTGACACGCCCACATATGAAGTACCAATTATATATATTTTACAAAATATTTCTATCTTTATATTGTTGTCTTTCCCTTATTGTAATCTAATTTATTGTTTCAATCATTGTTATTTTATTAATAAACAATCAAGTATAATCAACTACAAACGTATATAATTTAAAAATAACTGTGGCACCTCTCTTTTTTGGTACTTGTTTAAAGGCACAAGATATTACTTCTGCCGCGCCCACATATGAAGAGCTAATTATATATATTTTACATAATATTTCTATCTTTACATTGTTGTCTTTCCATTCTTGTAATCTATTTTATTGTTTCAATCAATGTTATTTTATTAATAAACAATCAAGTATTATCAACTACATACGTAGATAATTTAAAAATAACCTTGTCATCTCTCTCTTTTTTTGGTACTTGTTTAAAGGCACAAAATAATACTTCTGCCATGCCCACATATGAAGAATTAATAATATATATTTTACATAATATTTCTATCTTTATACTGTTGTCTTTACATTGTCGTAATCTAATATATTGTTTCAATCATTGTTATTTTATTAATAAACAATCAAGTATAATCAACTACATACGTATATAATACAAAATAACCGTGTCACCTCTCTTTTTTGGTACTTGTTTAAAGGCACAAAATATTACTTCTGCCACGCCCACATATGAAGAACTAATTATATATATTTTAAATAATATTTCTATCTTTATATTGTTGTCTTTCCATTCTTGTAAACAAATTTATTGTTTCAATCATTGTTACTTTTTTAATAATCAATCAAGTATAATCAACTACATACGTGTATAATTTAAAAATAACAGTATCACTTCTCTTTTTTGGTACTTGTTTAAAGCACAAAATATTACTTCTGCCACGCCCACATATGAAGAGCTAATTATATATATATATATATATATATATATATATATATATATATATATATATATATATATATATATATATATATATATATATATATATATATATATATATATATATATTTTACATAATATTTCTATCTTTTTATTGTTGTCTATCCATTTTTGTAATCTAATTTATTGCCTCAATTATTGTTATTTTATTAATAAACAATCAAGTATAATCAACTACATACGTATATAATACAAAAATAACCGTGTCACCTCTCTTTTTTGTTACTTGGTTAAAGGCACAAATTATTACTTCTGCCACGCCCACATATGAAGAACCGTGTATATATATTTTACATAATATTTCTATCTTTATACTGTTGACTTTACATTGTCGTAATCTAATATATTGTCTCAATTATTGTTATTTTATTAATAAACATTCAATTATAATCAACTACATACATATATAATTTAAAAATAACCGTGTCACTTCTCTTTTTTGGTACTTGATTAAGGCACAAAATATTACTTCTGCCACGACCACTTATGAAGTACTAATTACATGTATTTTAAATAATATTTCTATCTTTATATTGTTGTCTTTCCATTGTTGTCATCTAATTTATTGTTTCAATCATTGTTATTTTATTAATAAACAATCAAGTATAATCAACTACATACGTATATAATTTAAAAATAACCGTGTCACTTCTCTTTTTTGGTACTTGTTTAAGGCACAAAATATTACTTCTGCCACGCCCACATATGAAGAGCTAATTATATATATATACATATATTTTACATAATATTTCTATCTTTATATTGTTGTCTATCCATTGTTGTAATCTAATTTATTGTCTCAAGTATTGTTATCTTATTAATAAATAATCAAGTATAATCAAGTACATACGTATATAATACAAAACAACCGTGTCACTTCTCTTTTTTGTTACTTGTTTAAAGGCACAAAATATTACTTCTGCCACGCCCACATAAGAAGAACCAAATATATATATTATACAAAATATTTCTATCTTTACATTGTTGTCTTTCCATTCTTTTAATCTAATTTATTGTTTCAATCATTGTTACTTTATTAATAAACAATCAAGTATAATCAACTACATACGTATATAATTTAAAAATAACCGTGGCACCTCTCTTTTTTGCTACTAGTTTAAAGGCACAAAATATTATTTCTGCCACGCCCACATATGAAGAACTTATTATATATATATATATATATATATATATATATATATATATATATATATTACATAATATTTCTATCTTTATATTGTTGTCTTTCCATTATTGTAATCTAATTTATTGTTTCAATCATTGTTATTTTATTAATAAACAATCAAATATAATCAACTACAAACGTATAGAATACAAAAATAACCGTGTCACCTCTCTTTTTTGATACTTGTTTAAAAGCAAAAAATATTACTGCTACCACACCCACATATAAAGGACCAATTATATATATTTTACATAATATTTCTATCTTTATATTGTCGTCTTTCCATTGTTGTAATCTTTTTTATTGTTTCAATCATTGTTATTTTATTAATAAACAATCATGGGTAATCAACTACATACGTATATAATTAAAAAAACCGTGTCACATCTCTTTTTTGTACTGGTTAATGATACCAAATATGACTTCTGCCACGCCCACATATGAAGAACCAATTATATATTTTTTTTACATAATATATCTATCTTTATAACTTATAACTAATAACTTAATCTTACACAGTCAACTATAATTCAACATAATATATCTATATCTAATTAATTTATTTGTATTTTTTTTGTGAGGGAGAGGAAAATCTTGCATAAGATATCTTAAATGAGATGATGCCGGATTCTTACCGGCTAAAAACCTCTTCCGACTTTCGCGTAACGTAATTTAGAATGCTCGTATAATTGCTACAACTAACAATAATAATTATATAAGTGTACATCAGCATTACCGATATTAAAATTATCGTCGTCACATAATGTTTTTGATGCGTGTTTTCTAAACTTATACGTAAGGAACGTCAACACCGAGTGGAGGTAAGACCACGGATGGTCGAACCAAGAGTACATTTTCTGCAACTGGTAAAAGTGCTGAATAATAAACAGTAATATTGTTAGGAGACGTTTTGGCGCTAAAGGAATTGGATTGGGCATGTATCGTGAGAAATGCATGCCAATCAATTCGCCCGTGTAACATTTCTCCTGTAGAGATCGGAAGATTCTGATCAGCTACACACTGTGGATAAAATTTATCCCGGATGGGTGCAAAACATATGTATACATAGATTTTGCGATATGCAATGACTGCCATAACTTTCATATGCGGTAACCCACCCTATGAATTACGGTCTGACATCATTGCAGTCTACTGAGTCAACTCTTTTACGCAAACGTAGTCGAGATGATTTTGGATGCATGGCCTTTCATAGTAATTAAAGTGTTCTCTAAAGGCAATGTAACACAATAATCGGAACTCCCGATGTAAATGATGATGCCCGAAAAGATACATTGATAATGAATGCAATAGACAGAAATCATCTCTTGGTGAATGAACGATACGATCGTATTGCTTGGTGAAAACAGTGTACGTTTGATTAATCAGATTTCGACCCACCCAATTGTTCGTATCCGTTTCATCAACCACAATGCCTTTTGCCTGAGCAATACGTTCTGTCCACGTCTTACTGCAATCTTGAATATGGTGTTCAGTGATAACGGCATCGAAAGATTCGAGATATCTTTCTAGTGGACTGTCAAGACAACATCTATTTGCCAGTATTTGGTCTATCGTAGACGTAAAACGTACACTTTTGACCAGTGATGCTAATGGTGATGGCACAGCTACCTGAACTGGCAGTACACGTTTGCTGGTGTCGATTGCAATGGTCTTTACCATGTGAGTGGTAATGAACGGTGCAGAAACAAACCAGTTTGGTCTAGCCGTAAACTGAGCTATCTCGGGCATTCGTATCTTAATTGAATTGGATGTTTGAGGACGAGTGACGTCGAACACATTCATCCAATCAATTAATTTTTGAATATTCGGTGCGAGATAAATAGAATCTGTTTCAAAGCGGATAAAGTATAATCCAGTCAATTCACGGTCACGACTAATAGCGGTATAGAATTTTCCGGAAAAACCTAATTCACTGGCAGAAACAGCGACTACGTCTAGTGTTTGCCGTTGAGGTGTGTGTATAGTAACACTGTACGCCAAATCTAAGGGAAACTGTTGTGGAAAATACTGTGTATCTTCAACTGTACTACGATTCTCTTGTCGCATACGAAAGGTAATTAGTCTGCGTAGACAGCAATGACAACATAGTCATCGAACATATTTACAACAGTCGGTAACGCACCATTCACCTAACCGTGGTCAACATCTCGATTCCTGACAAGCATAACGCGAGCGGCAATTTTAAGGGTTAGAACAGCTGGTAACAACTGATTCTTTTCCTCCAAATAGGCTATGTACTCACGTGCACTCTTTGGTGATGGTCGTCCATTGCCGTCGACACCCTTGGCGAGATATTCACGTGCGCTGACTGGCAACTTAGCTAGTTCGCTTGTGTTCTTCTCGTTTTTCTGTCGACGTGTTGGGAACAACATGAGACCGCGATCGCCAATTTCGATTTGTTGTAATTGTGCGTTTGTTACAACACGTGATTTCATCAATTTGATATCAGTATCACTTGATTCCCCTAGTCTCACGCGATTTAACAAATCAATGAACTGTCGATAATCTTTCTGTCAAACTGTCTCCTTTAGCACCACCATATAGAAAACTTTCAGCAACGTGGGTTTCCAAATGTGTTTTCCTACTTGCGACAGTTGAGTAGAATTTCCAAACATGATGACACTCTTACCCGCAAAATAACTCTGGGTTGAGACATTTGCTGACTTTGGATCGTACGAATGGGCTATCATACATTCCTCGAGGTTCTGCATGATGCGTTCTTCTAATATTGATACCTCATAGATTAACAGTGTGCTAAGACCGTTAATGAGAAAGGAGTCAGTCGTACCACGCTCTATGTGACTCTCTAAATTCGGTGTCACTCGCAAGAATGAATTAATTGTCAAGCCACCAATGAGGTGTCCCGCACATACTTTTGTTGTCAACTTTTGTACGGTCTTGTGCTCATTGCAGAATGCCACCAAGTTATCAAGTAAATAGGACTTTCCGACATCACCGCCACCGGTAATGAAGGCCAGACTCTGTTTACCCTTTAACCAAGTGTCGGTCACGAATTCGAAAGCTGCACGTTGGCTTTCAGTGAATCCGGAGATATACTCTGCGATCGTCAAGTATGAACAGAGGTTTAGATGCTACGCGTCACGTTCGTCAACAACAATGTTGTCATCGTAAACGTCAACGGACTCGTTTCGTACTCGTTTTGCTTGCATCTGGTAGAGAGCGACAGTTTCTAGCAACTGATCAATGTCTTGATCCTGTAACCAGATACGGTCAATAAGACGAGATGCCATGTTTCATAGACGCTCAAGCGAAATACCCCACTTTGCAGCACCCTCAAGAAACTGTTTGGCCTCATCCTCCTCCTCAATGAGATTTATGCTCTTACACTCTTCCAAATAGTAATCTGTGTTATCCTGAACTGCCGTCAGGTTCTTTCAGTTAACCAGAATAACTTGGAGAAATTTCGTAAGACAGTATCTCTCTAGGAGAGTACTCCTTGCAACGAACGATTGCTTCATGATGTACTCTCTGACGTATTGTACGACCCTTTTTGTCACGTAACGTTACACTGGTTTCTACTGCTGCAATATTGTATTAGTTAGTTACAGCTGTCGTGAATTTTCTAGTTTTCCTGAGCAAACTGTCCGAAATATCGATACTTTGCAACGAATTGCGGGTATGTTAAATCACACAGTTCATCAGGTCTATCGAGGTTCATTTACAAATTTGTATCGTAATACAACTCATTATCATCTACTACAGTTGCCATCGACAGGCTATCAGACATCCTTTTCAGGAACCTACAAGCCGGATCAACAGTTGTAGGTAGATAAATAATTTCACGAATGCAAAATATATTGCGGTATTGTAGCAAAAGTGCCAATGCTTCTAGTAAGGAAACCACGCGAGCTTTCAGGTACGTTTCACAATCATTCTGTCTCTTTTGAGCTATGCGCATACATACCGGATACTATGATTTTGCGACATACTTGGCGAGATACAGTTCTCATTCGCCATTCGTCACCTTTTGGACATTTACATGGCCGTCCTAGAACAATAGTATCAATAGTATATACGGTATTATTCTACAATCCTCAAGACTGGGTCGAACACACCAATATATTATGCCAATTTTATTTTCGGGGTCATTGTTTTGTTCATTGTATATAGAAAAACCATATTTGCATGAAGGCAATACTGCACCACGTTTGCTAGTAAAACATCGTTGTTGAAAACATTCGTGTTTTTGGTAATTACCCAGATTGAAACGCCACTTGTCATTCATCGGGTGATTAGTGTCGTGGCATTTCGGCTGAAACTGTATCGTCAGACACAGTTCCTTTTTGGACATAAGGACCAAGTGCGCGTGCAACAAACCACGCTTTTGATACTGAATCCGAATTCACTAATCTTGGACATTTCCAAAAGGACCTTTTGGATCTTGCAGAAACCTGCTGCGAAATTTCCGCAAACGATAGAATGCAATCACTGTTTCTACGGGAAATTTCATCGCTGGTGCTCCGCGTTTATGAACATCCTTTTACTGCTTAGACTCTACTGCATAGTGTACACCTGCCAAGCTATCACGAATGACAGCTTGCAATTCGGGCCAACTAACATTTTCGGTCAAGGTACCAAAGAGATCAGGTATGCTATGTTATATATTTATTTTTAAAAAGTGCCTTATTGGGACAAGTATGTAAAGATGCAGATTAAAAAGTTGGAGAAGAAATTATAAGGTAATTTTTTTGTCTATAGCTGTTGAGCTAATGAAAAATATAAAATACTAGATAATTTTTACAAGAAACTAGGAAAATTACTAGAAAAATCACTAAATTTTGAGCTGTTGTTTAGTTACAATGTCAGCAGTCAGATTGTCATAATACCTTAACCTCTCGATTTTAGGTGAAAATTTTTCAAGCACTATTAATTAAAGATTTTAGTCATAATTTCTACATTGAAATTGAAGAAGTGTTTATATATATATATATGGAAGTATGTAAAGAAACATTATTAAAAATTGCAACAATTTAATGTACAGTTTTTGCATGTGAATATTCAGAGCTTGTAAATGGGCTATATTTATTATTCATAGAAAGTTGGATCGATTTAAGGTAATATATAATTAAATTATTTAATATTCACTTACATTTTATATGTTTCAGTTGAAAATTACATTTCAATTTCACAATTATTGGTGTAAACTTCAACAATCAAAATATGTCAGGAAAAAACTATTTTTCACTCAATATTTACAAATTACTGCAAGTAGTTTGTTAAATAATATACTTTTATATCGATTTTAATCCCTTTCGTTTCAGATAATTTAATATTTTATACGTTTTTACTCATGTGTCCTCGCTGTGAGTGCTGTCAAATCATACACGACTTTAATTAGGTACTTTAATATTTATTTAATATTAGTTCAAGTGTATTAAATTAATAGAATGTCAATAATAGTTTAAACTATATTTCAAACGGTAGGAAAATATATTTGGCAATCTGAAAATAGATCAATTTGTCAGATTTTGTACATTTCTACTATAAGTAAACATATTTTTAGCTGCATATTAATGGAAACTAAAGGTAAGACAGTATATATTAATTCCAATACAAAATAACATAATACGTTTAACTTTGTCGAAGTTAAATTTCAAATAAAAGTCAGCTAAGTAATCAACTAGCAAGAAATAGAAAATCACTTCAAGAAAGCACTATACATGTTTGAAATTAATGAATAAATTTACTAAATTCATAGTGATAAATATATTAGACCTTTAAATGGTTAAAAAAAATGCCAACAGAAAAAATAACTTGCATTACATCTGGTGAAATTTACAACAAAGTTTCATAATTATTGGTAAACTTAACCTTCAAACGGACAACAGTTCATACTTACACTACTGGACAACCGGGAATCCTAAATTATATTTAATTTTATTACATTTTAATCCTATATTTTCCCGATTTTGATTTAATAACTTGTCTAAAAGGACACCATCCACGAAAACTCAACAACTACTCATCGACTGTAAGATTAGCGCTTGGAACATAATATTTCGACAAATTTGCATTTAGCATTTCCCATATATCCAATATAGCAGCTAATTTATTTTCAGGTTTTCTTTGAGCTCTTGTTGCCTTATTGCCAAATCGACGGAATCTACATATTGTTTTGAATCTTCTCATTCCCACAGTAGCACTAAATATCGGTTTTCCATTTGCAATAGACCATAATTCTTCTATATTTTCCATACGAGATCGAAACACTCCAGCTGCAAAGAGTAACCCAATAAAAGATTTAAGTTCATTTACTGCAAATTTTTGCCATGTTTTTTTATTATTATTTTTTGAGTTCCATTCTGTTTAAACACGATTAGTTTCCCTGTTAGTTTCCCTAAGAATAACATCTAATATTTCTTTCTTCCGTAATATATAATAAGTAGGTTTCACCAATTTCTAAATTTGCGCTATGTTTTGTCGGTCCAGGTTTTTGTTTCAATATATTATGTTTTAATGTTTTAGATTTATTTACAGTTGGCTTAGTGCGCCAATTCAAGCCTGATTTAGAAATCATGAGTTCGTGCTCAGTGTTATTCAACGTTTCATTTTCTGCTTCTTCTTCTGTGCTAGATTCACTAATCTTCTCTATTTTATTCATTTCATTATCGCTTTCTTCTGATTCAATTTCGTTTTCAATCAACTTACTTTGCAAATATTCTTCATCTGAAGAATAACTATCCAAATTTTCAGCATCCTCTTCATCCGATGAAATTTCATCGATGCAAATTCACTTTTCTCTTCATCGTTCATACATGTAAATAACTAAAAGTTTCCTAAAGATTTAACTAAATACTATTTACAGTTCAAATTTATCCATTATCAACGATTATGCGAAGCACAAAATAAAAGAAAACCTCACTTTCAGTCGCATTTACGCAAATTACATTTAGTTTAGGTAGGGGTCCAAAAATACCCCGCTTGCACGGAAACGTATGCATATGGTTTTTTGCGCCATAAAAAGAATCACATTTAGTATTTTTTTTATATTTATATAAATTCCATACCATTAATGTGTCCCTAAAACATATTTAAATAGAAAAAAAATTAAAAAAATTATTAAAGAAGTTCTAAATAAAATTGTTAGCGCGGGGTCCGAAAAGACCCCTGTTGTCCGTTTGAAGGTTCAAGAATACAAATATACAAGAAAAATCTGTTTTTCACTCTATATTTACAAATTACTACAAGCATTATGTTATATAATATGCTTTCATATCTATTTTAACCCTTTTTGTTTCAGATAATTTAGTATTTTATACGATTTAACTTATTAAAGTAAACCTAATCTTATTTTCTGGTATAAAAACATAACAAACAGGACTAATAAGGTTTAATATATTTGACGAGTTGAAAATAAAATAATTTGGTAGATTTTGTACATTTCTTTCACAATTTAAAAATTTATAGCTACATACTTATGGAAACTAAAGGTAATACAGTATATATTAATTCCAATACAAAATAACAATATTATTTGCTGTTTAGCAGATAAATTCCAAGTAAAATTCAGCAAAGTAATTTATTATCTACCCAAAAATAGAAAAATATTTTGAAAAAGCACTATACATGTTCAATACTAATGAAAATGTCTATTAAATTTATAGTGATAATTACATTATAGTTTTAATTGGTTGAAATTGTTTTCAATAGAAAAAATAACCCATTTTCATCTATATTTTTGAATATGATGAGAGGTAACATCGTTAATTTCCATTCAAATATAAAGTTACTTTTGTTTAAGTTTAGAGGAAAGAAATAGTATACTACCTAAAATGTTTGGTTAGCAACAGAATAAACAACACTCGTCCGTCAAATTTGTGTTTCATTCCGTCTTTTGACTGGTTATTTGTAGTTGAATTTATATTGACTGTTTGCCACCGGACTGCTAGCATATCATTTTACTAAGATAAGTGTTATCTTTTCTTTTTATAATAGTTTAGATTTTTTGTAGTATATTTTCTTTTCATTTCGTTATTTGTTTATATTAGTTACGTACTTAGAAACGCTAAGTTATGTTTTGTTCTCGTATGATTGACGGTTGACAGGTGTCAATGTAATTTATTTATTTCTTTTTATTTCTATTTTCATTTATTGTTAAGGATAAGTTCGGTAAGCTACCTTAACTTCTACTCTATTACCGAGAGAACCCTTCTTTTACTATCTTTTGTTTAAATGAGGAACAAATGGGAAAAATTTGATGAATGTAAGTTTGGTACGTGGAATGTTCGTGGTATAACTGGTAAAGAAAATGAATTGATGAATGTAATGCGTGTATAATGTAGATGTTTTGTGTGTAAGTGAGACTAAGAGGAAAGGCTGTAGTGTGGAGGAGGTGGATGGAATGTTTTGCTTGTGGTCGGATGTAGCTGAGAATAACCGTGCAAAGCATGGAGTAGGTGTGCTTGTTAGTGAAAGAATGAAACCGTTTGTAAGGGATTATGATTGTATTTCATCTAGAATTCTTTGGCTGAGATTCAAGGTAGGCTTTCATAGAATCTTCGTTGTGTCAGTTTATGGCCCAACTGAATCTGAAAATGATCTCGAAAAGGATCGGTTTTGGAATTTGTTAGATAGTGTGATTGATTTGTGTGATCCAGGTGAGAAAGTTATCGTATGTGGTGATTTAAATGGTTGGGTGGGAGTAAAGAGAAGCATGTCTGGGAATGTTTTGGGTAAGTTTGGTGATGTGAGAGAGAATTAAAATGGTAGGAAAATAGTATCTTTCTGTTTGGAGCGTAATCTCTTTGTTTCCAACTCTGTTTTTAAACATAAATTAGCTCATTTGTATACATGGGAGAATATGCGTGAGAACAGACGAAGTGTAATTGATTTTATTTTGTACGATGAACGATTGAGAAGTTTAGATATAGATACGCGTGTGAAGCGTGGTGCTGAATTGGGTACGAATGACCATTATTTGGTGGTATCGCATATACGTCTGGATAAATATTGGCGGATGAGGGTGAAAAGTACCGAAAAAATGTTTCGAGTGAAATCCAGTGTACTGCAGAATGAGGATGTTAGAGATAGGTTTGTTGAGAAAATTAATGAATCTTTGCCTGTATGTGAGCATAATTTTGAATGCAGCATAAATGATGTTTGGTTGAAATTTAAGGATACAGTTCTTAATTGTGCGAAAGAAGTTTGTGGTGAATGTAGATTAGGCTCTTGTCCAAAGAATGCATGGTGGAATGATGAAGTAAAAGAAGCGATTGAGGAGAAAAAGAGAGCATATTTGCGTTTTCTAAATGTGAAAAATGTACCTGGAAGTTTACGAGATGAATGCATACTAGAATACAAGAGGTTAAATAAATGTGTTAAGAGAATTGTGAGTGAAAGTAAGGCACGTTTTGTTGACTTGATGAGTGGAAGACTGACAAATGATTTTAGTATGAATAAAATAATGTTTTGGTTGAGTGTGAAGAGATTGAGAGGTGGTAATGTAAGGGCAGTGAAAGCGATTAAAAGTGCTGATGGTGAGTTATTGTGGAATGAGTCAGATGTTAGGAATAGATGGCGTGAGTACTTTAGGGCTTTATATGGTAGCATAAATGGAGGGACTGGTAGTAGTGAAAATGTTAGAGAAAATGTTAGTGGTGATGATTGGGATATAGATGAGAGTGATGTTAGTTTTGCATTGATGCGTCTGAAGAATGGTAAGGCTCCTGGTTTGGATGGTATATCGAATGAGATGTTGAAATATGGAGGTGAGAGGTTATTTGACTGGTTAGTTTATTAGTTTAGATTTTGTTTAAAACGATGTGTGGCTCCTGATGATTGGAAACGTGCTGTCATTTGTCCTTTATTTAAAGGCAAAGGTAGTTCGAGTGAATGTACTAATTTCCGTGCGATAAGTTTGCTGAGTGTGGTAGGGAAATTGTGCAGGAAGATTCTTATTCATAAGGTACGAACCTTAACCATTTCCAAGATAAGCGATATGCAAGGTGGTTTTTTGCCTGAGAGAGGGTATCTGGATCAATTATTTTCTCTTCGTATGATTGTTGAGAAGTCACTTGCTAAGAACAAAAAGGTGTTCTGTGGCTTTCTCGATCTTAAAAAAGCATATGATAGTGTTAATCGCGAGACTATGTGGGATGTACTTCTACAGCACGGTATAAACGGGAATTTGTTGGGGGCAATTCGTGCGTTGTTTAGTAATTTCATTAGTGTGTTTATCTGCAATTGTGTGAAATTAACTTTCAACACAAGCGCAGGGACGACACTCCCTTCGTTTCTGATCTTTTTATTCGTTTTCTGATTTAACATTGAGTGTTTAACTGCAATTGTGTGGAATTCACTTCCAAAAACAAGCGCAGGGCGACACTCCTTTCCTTTCTCATCGTTTTGTTTCATTTTCAGTTACTGTATTGTGTGGACTTTTCTTTCATATGCAATTTCAGGCTATCACTTTAATCTTTTCTAATCTTTGTAGATTTGTTGTTAGATTCGTTATTAGATTCGTTGTTAGGAGTAATTTGAGATGTTTTATGCATGTCAAAGAAAGAAGATAAATGATAAGTGAATAATTAATGAGTGAAAGATTGACAAATGATTGGATGAATGTGATTGAGGGTTTTTTATGTAAGGAATGATTTCGTGTGTGATAAATAAATGGGATTATATGGAGAGATCTATAAAAGTGGTTGAAGTGAGGGTGGTGTATTTGAATGATCATGTTTGACGGGGGCTGATTATTTGAGTGAATGTTTTATGAGTGATTTTAGGGTTCGTGCTACCCCATTTGATGGGATATAGCGTGAAGATATGTGTGTATGTATGTATGTAATTACCATAATTATTATAAAAATATAACTATAAAGCAATCGATTAAATTTAACTTAATATGATATTGAAAAAATACTTTAAATAAATTTAGACTTACTTTGTTAAGTTTTAACGAAGATATTGTAAATATTATTCATTAAAAATATAAACTAAACCATAAATTTTCAATATAATCCATTATATACTCAAAAAATAATTATTTAAACAAAAACATATTTAATCTTACCTTAAATTCTAAGAAACCTAGTAATTATTTTTTACATAATAACAACAGAATCAAAATTCTTTTAATTCCTACACAAATTACATTATTAAGTTTCCATTAATAATATTGCTAATTATTTTACAATATAATGAACTAAAAATACATTTAATCACACACTTTCTAGCATATTCTCCATATCAGATTAATTATTGTCTATATAAACTTAATTTTTTTACTTACATTATAAAAATGTAATATAAATGAGTCTCAAAGTTCATTAAATCAAACAAAAAACAATAACATTCGAATAATTGCGAAAAAACATAAAATTTTATCATTTTCCTTTTTCCAATTCCATATTTTGTACCTAAAACAAATCTAAAATTAACTTTAATTCATAAAAATCATTATACTCTACACATTACCTGCCACGAAAGTAATCCTTTTATAATATTTCATGTCAAATCATTAATTTCAGTATTTCTTTAAATTTATAACTCCCAACTGTAAATACTTTACTTCTCAATTTATAATTTGTTTTGGTGACAATTCATTCCAATACTTCTAGGTTATATTTATACTACATTGATAATCAGACCTTCAAAATATATGATAAAGGATATTTTGTGCTATAAAATTGTATTTTACACTCACATATAATTTGTAGATGGATTTGTTTTTGAAATAAGTATCATAATATAATCCCTTGGTATTGTTATACGAAAATTTTGAATGATGCGTTATTAATTATTTCTTCTCTTTTTGCGCATTTCTTCTGTGAATCCATATATTAATGCTATCAAAATTAGACAATTTCTGTCATACCAGAAAGAGCTGTATTAAAATTTCAGTTAATTTAAGGATCATTATTAAAAAGTAAGGAATAAGAAATTGTCTCGCAAATCATTTTCATAACAATCATTTTCCAAAAGTGTCTTCCAAATAGTTTTCAAGACATTCATTTTCCAAAAGAGTCTCCTAACTCGTTTTCAAGACAAAATAAAAGTGTTTTACAAATCGTTTTCAAGACAATCATTTTCCAAAAATGTCTCCCAAATCGTTTTCAATACAATCATTCATGCGGAAATTCAATGACAGCTGGAAATTTATAATCTCACATATAAAATAAGTAAAATATACCTTATTTATTTAAAAAAATACACCTAATAATTGTATTGTATACTTACCTGATAACATTTAAAATAGTAATCTCTTCCAAAAGTGTCTCCCAAATCGTTTTGAATCCAATTATTTTCCAAAAATGTCTCCCAAATTGTTTGAAGACGATCATTTTCCAATAGTGTGTCCCAAATCGTTTTCAAGCTAATCATTCTCCAAAAGTGTCTCCCAAATCATTTTCAAGACAATCATTTTCCAAAAGTGTCTTCCAAATCGTTTTCAAGACAATCATTTTCCAAAAGTGTCTCCCAACTCGTTTTCAAGACAATCATTTTCTAAAAGTGTTTTCCAAATCGTTCTCAAGACAATCATTATCCAAAATTGTCTCTCAAATCGTTTACAATAAATTCAATGGCAGCTGTACATTTATCTCACATATAAAATAAGTAAAATATACTTTATTTATTAAAAAAATTGTATTGTATATTTACCTGATAACATTAAAAATTGTAGTGTCTCTTCCACAAGTGTCTCCCAAATCGTTTTCAAAACTATCATTTTCCAAAAGTGTCTCCCACATCGTTTTCAAGCCAATTATTTTCCAAAAGTGTCTCCCAACTCGTTTTCAAGACTATCATTTTCTACAAATGTTTTCCAAATAATTTTCAAGACAATCATTTTCCAAAAGTGACTCCCAAATCGTTTTCAATACAATCATTTATGCGGAAATTCAATGAAAGCTGGACATTTATAATCTCACATATAAAATAAGTAAAATATACGTTATTTATTTAAAAAAAATACGTTTAATAATTGTATTGCATATTTACCTGATAACATTCAAAATTGTAGACATCAAGACAATCATTTTCTAAAAGTGTTTTCCAAATGTTTTTAAGACAATAATTTTCCAAAATTATCTCTCAAATCGTTTTCAATACAATCATTTATGCAGGAATACAATGACAGCTGGAAATTTATAATCTCACATATAAAATATACTTTATTTATTAAAAAAAAATACATCTAATAATTGTATTGTATATTTACCTGAAAACATTTAAAATTGTAGTCTCTTCCAAAAATGTCTCCCGAATCGTTTTGAATCCAATCACTTTTCAAAAATGTCTTCCAAATCGTTTTCAAGACAATCATTTTCCAAAAGTGTCTCCTAACTCGTTTTCCAGACTAAATAAGTGTTTTCCAAATAGTTTTCAAGACAAACATTTTCCAAAAGTGTCTCCCAAATCGTTTTCAATACAATCATTTATGCGGAAATTCAATGACAGCTGGAAATTTAAAATCTCACATATAAAATAAGTAATATATACTTTATTTATTTAACAAAATGCATCTAATAATTGCATTGTATATTTACCTGATAACATTTAAAATTGTAGTGTCTCTTCCAAAAGTTTCTCCCAAATCGTTTTGAATCGGAACATTTTCCAGAAATGCCTCCCAAGTCGTTTGAAGACGATCATTTTCCGAAAGTGTGTCCCAAATCGTTTTCAATGCAATCATTTTCCAAAAGTGTCTCCCAAATCATTTTCAAGACAATTATTTTCCAAAAGTGTCTCCCAAATCGTTTTCAAGACAATCATTTTCTAAAAGTGTTTTCCAAATCGTTTTTAAGACAATCATTTTCCAAAATTGTCTCTCAAATCGTTTTCAATACAATCATTTATGCGGAAATTCAATGACAGCTGGAAATTTATAATCTCACATATAAAATATACTTTATTTAAAAAGAAAAATACATCTAATAATTGTATTGTATATTTACCTGATAACATTTAAAATTGTAGTCTCTTCCAAAAGTGTCTCCCGAATCGTTTTGAATCCAATCATTTTCCAAAAATGTCTCCCAAATCGTTTTTAAGACCATCATTTTCCAAAAGTGTCTCCCAACTCGTTTTCAACACAATCATTTTCTAAAAGTGTTTTCCAAATATTTTTCAAGACAATCATTTTCCAAAAGTGTCTCCCAAATAGTTTTTTTTGCAGAAATTCAATGAGAGCTGGACATTTATAATCTCACAAATAAGTAAAATATACTTTATTTATTAAAAAAAATACATTTAATAATTGTATTGTATATTTACCTGATAACATTAAAAATTGTAGTGTGTCTTCCAAATCGTTTTCAAGCCAATCATTTTCCAAAAATGTCCAAATCGTTTGAAAACGATCATTTTCTAAAAGTGTGTCCCAAATCGTTTTCAAGACAATCATTTTCCAAAAGTTTCTTCCAAATTGTTTTCAAGACAATCATTTTCCAAAAAGTCTTCCAAATCGTTTTCAATACAATGATTTTCCAAAAGTGTCTCCCAAATCGTTTTTTAATGCAATCATTTATGCGGAAATTCAATGACAGCTTGAAATTTATAATATCATCTATAAAATAAGTAAATTATACTTTATTTATTAAAAAAAATACAATTAACAATTTTTTCATTGGTTCAAAGTTGGCAGCAGAAATAAATACCTGTCATATGGAAAGCTTACAAATTTTTTACATGTATTATTGTTTATATATTTTCTTTTTTAAAAATTGTCTTTAATTTTTAAAATGTCTTTCAAATTGACAGTAAATTTCTTACAAGTCTCCAAACTTTCTTTAAAATAGCAGTTTTATATATTTTTAAAAATTATTATTTTTAAGACAGTTAATTTTTAACAAAATATCTTCCCAATTGGTAATCATTTACTAAGAAAATGTCTCTCAAACCTTCTCTAGCGCTGACATTTTTCTGTCTCCAAATTATCTTTTAAAATAATATTTTTTCTAAACTATCTCTCAAATTGTTTTAAAGACAGTAATTTCTAAATGTCTCAAAAATTTTAAAAATAGCCCCATATCATCTCTTATATACTTAATTTTTCAACAAATGTCTATCATATCGTGTCTATTTTCCAATAATTATTGAATATCAACTATGTTTGACACCTACATAAACATTTAATTAATTTTGTTTTCAAATTTTCGCGCTTATCACATGATTTTACGCTTCTCTGCAGTCGATTCGGTGTCCCCACTCTGCTTTATTCGTAGTGCAGGTCAGTTTCTGTATACCGTATGCCGACGTACTAGTGACCCTGGAGCAGCGTCATGTTCTTATGTGCTTTTTGCAAATCAGTCAAAGTTTTTAGGAATTTGTACTAATCTAACCGATTTAAATAAAACAAATAAATATTTTATATATTATTTTTAATGAAAAGACCCGATTTTACTTAGAATTTGTTATTATTGTTAGAAACCAATTAAACTGGTCGCTCTTGCAAATATAATTATTATTTAAAATATGCAACAATAGATCCGGCTCTCTCGCGTATACCCTGGTAAATACAAGTGTTTTTGAAAATTACTTAATAATATAAGGAAATAGGTTTTACAAAATAATATATAGCAATTTAAATATTTTATTTATATATTTTACATTATTGTTTTAAACTGTTTCTGCTTCATTTCCTAGAACAGAATAATAAATGTTGGTATTATAAAATAAAATATTTAGCATTTTTATTTACCATTAATATTCTCCAGCGTTGCCTCTCTTCTTCTCTAAATATTGGCAGCTACAGCAATATTATTGTAAATTATTTAGTATTTATTATTTATAATAAAAAGGGTTAAATATAAAAACTGCATATAAATATTTATTTAAATACATATAATTAATTTTATTAAGTTGTAATTTATTAAGGCTTTTTTAAAAGTTTAGCTGCTACTTGTTAGCAATTTTTTACTTCTGTTCTGTACATTTTTTCTTAGTTTGAGCAGTTTTTGTGAAGCCTCACCGAAATATTCTTTTGAACACTGTGATTCTTTATGTTTACTGTAATATTTCATCATGCAACGCTCGTCTTCGTTTTTTGGGGTTAAACCAACATCGGATAGTGGAAAAAATATAAATTCATTGGGGTATTTTTCAAGTACACTTAGCGTGAGGTCGAACAGTTCGTCATTAACTTTCACACATAAATTAAGCAAAGGCTGTCGTAGGAAATAGTGCTCATGGTACCCATAACGATTTCCCGGGTAAACCCCAAATTTCGTGCTTCCTCGAAAAATATGAATGCTGATGGTAAACAGGCGCCGAAATATTTTTCTTTTATTAAAGCACTTGAAATTATCCCGCTTAAAATAGAAAGTTTAGTTTTATCAACTTTTGTTAAACCCATTTTTTTAATTTTATTTGTAATTGACAATGTAGAAAATGACTTATTTTTGCGGATAGAGAGCGTATTTACAACTAAAACTAATTTTAAATTTATTTTTAATTCAATAAGGGAAGTAGTATTTTGAATTTTACTTCATCTATAAATATTAATTGCAGTTTATCATTTATTCAATTTTACTTGTTATCAGCACTTTGTCGTTTGCAGATTAAATAGAAAATGACTCATTTCGGGACGTAGAAAGCGTATTTACAACTAAACCAATGTATAAAATTTTATTTTTAATTCAATAAGTAATAGTATATTGAATTTACTTCGCCAATAAATACTAATTGCACTTTATACTTATTTATGTTGTATGAAAGATAAATATTTTGTGAAACAATAAAATTATATTAGTGAAATATCACAGAAGCAGGATTTTAAGCATCGTTATATATTTATTATCATAAATAAAACGTACTAATAACTCTGTAGTTTTCATAAAAACATAAAACGACAAAAGTAAACGGTTGTTCAGCACAATTGCTCTTGTTTTTGCGTCATATAATCATCAATATAGCAGAAAGTAAAATTGTTTCATGAAAGAAAAACATAAATATACTTAAATATATTTTATTTTAAATATTAGAATATAATAGTAATAACCATAAAATTTATTACTAAAACAATATTATAATAAATATTAATACGTTAATATTTAAGTGTTTGTATGCATAGGGGGTGGAATTGTATTCTTCAAATTTTCTTTTACTCGATGGGGGTTTAAATTCTTATATTTCATGAGTCTTTTCTTCGAATGGTTCTGAACGCTATTTTTTGGAATTTACATTTTTGCCTACAATAATTTCTTTAAGTGTAATAAAACTCACGTCTTTTGACGCCTCATAGTTTATGCAAATTTCCTTTACTTTGCAAATCTCATAGAATTTATTCGTTGTCGGGGAAAACTTAAACATAATTTTATTTATAAATTAAGATATTACAAATTAGCCGACACAACGCGTACAAGTATAACATCATAATGGTTATATATATATATATATATATATATATATATATATATATATATATATATATATATATATATATATATATATATATATATATATATATATATAAGTTAGAATCCACCATTCCTGCCAAATACACTAAAAGGCCACGCGCTTCCACCCAGACGCTGACGCCGCAGTATCATATTATTATTTAAGCTATATTATTTCATTTCCCACATTGTAACATTAAACTACCTTAATACTGAACTTGTAAACTTTAACATTGAACATAGTTAGTTAAGAACTGTCTCTTGTACTGATCACATCTAAATCTGAATAAAACTTTGTACTTCAAGATAACAAATAAAAATTTATTTTTATTTACGTTTCTAAATCAAGAAACATAACTGGCGCAGTCAATGGTAGGATTGTTTAAACGAAATATTAGTAATTTCGGTTCGTTTTAACGATTTATTAAACAACGAACAACATAGAAGATTTGTGCTCCATCATCAACCAGTGAACGTGTAAGAAGACAACTAGAGGCCGAGCGAACATCGTACTCTATTGTCCAGGCCCTGCTGAATACAGAGCTCTGCAATTGCCGTCCACTTCATCATCAGCGAATCGCCGCAGATCGACCGATGGACCAACTGATCTTCATGTTCTTGTAAGTACCTATGTCATTCAGAGATAATCATTCAATAAATCTAGATACCGAATCAGATACAGATTCAGATAGTTCCTCTGACTCACAATTAAATTACACTATAAATAGTGATCCTATAGATTTAACTCTTATAAATCAAATCAGTCAATTAAACTTAATTAAAATGACTACTCCCGTTTTAAAACGTGAATATCTGGACATGATCCCAGAATTTTATGGTGATAACAAACTCTTGCCCCGCTTCGTGCAAGTATGTGAAAAGTTAGTAACCAAATTCTACAATACAACCGACACGAATGATTTTCAAAACGAATATTTGATGTCGAGTATAATGTCTAAAATTATAGGCGAAGCAGCAACTAATATTGCTAGTTGCACAGTAAATACATGGGCAGACGTTAAAGCCGCTCTGCTCAACACTTATTCAGACAAAAGGGATTTATATACCCTAAACATTGAGTTAACAGAACTAAAGCAAAGTCAGAATGAATCTGCCGTTGACTTTTATAACAGAGTACAGGACGTACTCAACTTTATAACATCGTACATAATAAATCACACTGCTGCTGATAACGAAAATGAAGCGATAGTTTTAAATCAATTCTTTAAAAATCAAGCTCTCAGAAATTTATTACGCGGATTAAAAGAACCGATTGGTACTTTAATGCGGACAAAACAACCACTAGATTTAAATAGCGCACTTAACATGCTCACTAATGACTTCCAGATTGACCCTATTAACCAAAAACAATCAAATTTTCCACAAAAACATAAACAATTCATTCCACCACATATAAACAGTCACCAACAACCACAACTCAGATACACACCCACACCGCAATCAACCTGTAGACCTAATCAATATTTTCACAATCCAATAAATAAACCTTTTATTCAAACTCAGACACCTACACAAAATGTCTTTAAACCAAATCCTCACGCACGGTTCCCTAAACCTACCCCAATGAGCACTAGTACTAGACAGTCATTCATGCCTAGACCAAGTCAATCAAATTACAATAATCAACCTAGAACACAACAATACACACGACCATTTCAACAGACACAAACAAGACCGAACGAAGAATTGCATAATACAGAAATTACAGAATACAACGAGTCATATGACGATGAAAATAATCCTTTTATTTACGAACCCGACTTAGATTATGACAATCACGAAATTGAACAAGAACCGGTCTCGAATCATTTTTTAGAATTACCAGCCCCGGAAATGAATTTGAACTAATGAACTTAACTAACAACCTAAGCGAATTACCGTATATTATTTACCCTGAATACAATTTAAAAGTTTTGCTTGATACAGGCAGTACACGATCCTTTATTAAACCTAATATCGCATATAAATTCTTTAAGAACAAAATTAAAAATGATCCTTTTAAAATCAGTACCGCACATGGCACATCTACCGAAAATTTTAGTTTAATTCTACCCTGTTCAAAATTATTCGAAAAACAAAACATAATGCTTAAATATCACCTGTTCAACTTTCATGATCAATTTGACATTTTATTAGGACTTGACAATCTTAAAACAATAGAAGCAAACATTGACCTAGTAAACGATAAGATAACGACCCCAGCATGCGAGATAAGAATTCACTACCATCAGCTAAAGCCGCGTCCACACTACGTGAGCGTAGAACCGCAATCCGAGAAAATAATAAAGCTTCACACTAATTGCATTGACAATGGAGAAGTATTTATTCCAAAATCACAAATTTCTGACATTATAATACCAGAAGGTATTGCAAAAATTGTTAATAATTCCTTTTATTACCCAGTAATAAATCTGAATGAATCAGAGTCAATTATAAATACTATAGATAATAATATTCTAATCGAACCATTAGAACATTTCGAAATTAATAATTTAAATTTTAGTAATCAAAATTTAAAAATTCCTTTTGACATATCACTAATCAGAACCGAACATATGAACTCGGAAGAGAAACCTGCCATCACTAAATTAATAAAAGAACATGCTGACGTATTTCACACTGAAAACGATTCTTTATCATTCACTAACAACGTTAAACACCACATACGGACTAAGGACGAACTACCCATTTATACTAAAACATACAGATACCCCGAAATACACAGACAAGAGGTAAAAGACCAAATAGACAAAATGTTAAAACAGAATATTATAAGACCTTCACATTCACCCTGGTCATCCCCCGTGTGGATCGTTCCCAAAAAATTAGACGCGTCCGGGAAGAAAAAATGGCGAATGGTCATTGACTATCGCAAGCTCAACGAAAAAACCGTTGACGATAAGTACCCTATTCCCAATATAACTACACTTTTAGACAAACTCGGTAAATGCCAATATTTTACGACTTTAGATTTGGCCTCTGGTTTCCACCAGATTGAAATGCATAACGAAAAAACTGCCTTTTCCACCGAAAACGGACATTATGAATACCTACGAATGCCGTTTGGATTAAAAAACGCGCCCGCCACCTTCCAACGTGTGATGGATAACGTGTTAAGAAATTTATTAAATAACATCTGTCTCGTTTATCTCGACGACGTAATTATCTTTAGTACGAGCCTGCAAGAGCACCTTGAAAGCTTGCGAGCAGTATTTGATAGACTCAGAAAGGCTAACTTAAAGATTCAAGTTGACAAGTCAGAATTCCTGTGCAAGGAAGTAGCGTACTTAGGTCACGTAGTCACCCCTGAAGGCGTCAAGCCTAACCCAGACAAAATTTTGGCAATAAAAAATTACCCGATACCCAGAACTACAAAACAAATTAAAGGTTTCCTTGGTTTGTTAGGCTATTACCGAAAATTTATTCAAAATTTCGCCAAAATTACTAAACCCCTCACTAAATGCCTCAAAAAAGGAGCCGAAATAAATATTAAAGACCCCGAGTATGTTGCATGTTTCAACACTTGCAAAAATCTACTTGTTAATGAACCGATCATCCAATACCCAGATTTCACTAAACCCTTTAACCTTACGACGGATGCTAGTAATTATGCCATCGGTGCTGTGTTATCACAAGGACCTATCGGCTCAGATTTGCCTATCTCATATGCCAGTAGAACGCTTAACGAATCAGAACAAAATTATTCCACCATCGAAAAGGAATTACTTGCTATAGTTTGGGCAACTAAATATTTCAGGCCTTACCTATTTGGTAGAAAGTTTAAAGTTATAACAGACCATAAACCACTACAATGGTTATTTTCACTTAAGGAACCAAATTCAAAATTAATTCGATGGCGCTTGAGATTAGAAGAATACGATTACGAGATCGTTTATAAAAAAGGTAAACTGAATACTAACGCAGATGCCTTAAGTCGCATTCCACCATCCACTGAAAATTCTTTTCAAAATTCACCAAACCTCACTGATAAACCGCCTGATAACGACGTACCTAATATCGAAAATAAACAAAAAATTCATAAAGATCTAAAAACTGCAAAAATTGTAACAAATCCCAAAGACAAAAAGCAACCCAAAATACACTTATCTAATATAAAGAGACCAAGAAAAAGAACTAAAGACCCTAATTTTCCAGGTCCTTCTACGTCACGTCCACCGTCGGACTAAACATAAAAGACATTACACACAACCCTGGACTACTGACACTCAATTTGGGACCAGCCAAATTACAAAAGACTAAACACACATTCCTTCATTATTATGATTTAAAAATACTTTTCAACCAATACCATAGTTTGAATACACAGTACAATCAACTTAAACAAACAATCACAAATGACACAAAGAATGAGTTCGAAAACAACGATAAAATTATAAAATTTATCCAAAATTCAATCGATGACAAAATCAATCACTTAATTCTTAACCCCGAAAACTCACGTTACAAACGAGGTTTAGTAAACGGACTAGGATCTATAATAAAAGCAGTAACCGGTAACTTAGATGCTGAAGACGAAAAACGTTATTCAAAAATTCTAGATCATTTACAAAATAATCAACAAAAAATAAACAACCAATTAAAGCAACAATATTCAGTCAATCAAAAGTTGACAGAGCAGTTTAACAAAACCCTAGAGACAATTAAACAAAATGAAAACATTCTCAAATCAAAAATCGAGCAACTATTGCATATCGTTGTCAGTGGAGCCCTTAATCAAAATAAACTATTCATCCACGATATTTATACTCAATTCAACACGCTATTCACGATGACTTTAAATGTGTTACAAGATATAGAAAATTCACTAACTTTTTGCAAACTCCACGTTATGCACCCTAGTATAATTAAAACTCACGATCTTTTTGTAGAATTAAACAAAGTTTATAAATATTATAATAACGAACTACCCCTTGAACCAATTCCTAAAAATATGCCCGAATTAGAGAAAATGATAACCGTAAACTGTAAAATCGAATCAGATAAAATCAATTATTTTATCGAAATTCCTATTAACTATGAAACAGAATTCAATTTATTTCATATTTTACCTATCCCCACAAAATATCAATCTGAATTTGTAACAATAATTCCAAATAAAAACTATTTTTTAAAATCAGAAAACGGTCATATAAAATCTCTGAACGACTTATGTACAAAAGGGAACAACAATTATCAGTGTCCCAATAATATCAATGAAGTACCAGATGACTCTTGCGAAAGAAACATTATTTTGAAAAACGACAACAAAAACTGTCAATATATTAAAATTAATATAAAAAGAAATCATATTGAAGTTTTAGAAGAAGCAAACCAATTCGTAGCCGTATTCCCGACATCCGGAACCATCAACGCGTATTGTAAACAAGGCGATGAAGTTAAACATTTACAAGGAATATTCCTCATTCAAGAAGACGATTGCAAATTAGAATTTCAAAATCAAAAATTAACATTCAACAACGAAACTTATGGCAAGCCGATCATCCTCGAAAACTATGATATTCAGCTCAACATGTCACACTTACCAAAAATAACAATCGATTTAAATACAATCCAAGAATTGAAACTACCAATCAACAAATATGAAGACATCACTCAAGACGAAGTTACCAGCAACATAAACTACCCTATTATTATTTTATATGTTTTGCTAATCATTACTAGTATTAGCCTGTTCGTAGTTTATTTGCAGAAGAAGATCCGAAAGTCTAAGTTCAACCAAGGCCCACAACCAAGGTCTTCAGTCGAGCAGTCCACCCCGAAACTACCCGATGAAGCCCAAATTTAAGGAGGGAGGAGTTAGAATCCACCATTCCTGCCAAATACACTAAAAGGCCACGCGCTTCCACCCAGACGCTGACGCCGCAGTATCATATTATTATTTAAGCTATATTATTTCATTTCCCACATTGTAACATTAAACTACCTTAATACTGAACTTGTAAACTTTAACATTGAACATAGTTAGTTAAGAACTGTCTCTTGTACTGATCACATCTAAATCTGAATAAAACTTTGTACTTCAAGATAACAAATAAAAATTTATTTTTATTTACGTTTCTAAATCAAGAAACATAACTTAAAATAAGATGACACAAAGGATGTCCGCGACGCCGAAAAACTAAAAAGAGAGAAAACATGAACGCGGACATCAGCAACTATCTTGCCTCAAGCTCTGAGACCGACGCCCGATAAATGTGGGTACTACAAGGGCCCTAACTGTCGAAGCTGGCCAGACGACGTACAAATAAAGCGGGTGTGGTCGCGCAGAACTGTGGGGAACACAGCGCAGGCGCAAACAATAATTTACATAAAATAAAAATGCGGAGATAAAGAAAATAAGCTACAAGAAAAATAATTAAGGCGTAAAACAAACGAACATCCACGTTCACACAAAAATATATAATAAGATAAATAATAAAACAAATGCAGGAAATGTAAAACCTATTAAACTGCAACTTAAGGTTGCGGCTGAAGGCCAACAAAATTAACGTTCCCAAAACTAAAGGTCGGAAGGACCACAAAATTATATAACTGAAAATAGTGTTGGATACCGGATTGGAGTGCTAAACCAATTTATATGCACAAGTATCCAATATATATTATTTATTAAAATCAGGCGACGTATTTGTGTTGCGCAAGTAATGTTCTTGTTTTATTTTTAATTTGTACAAAAATTGCAATCTGGTAATACCAGTAAGACTAAGAACAGTAAGACTCAGAACTAAGATTAAGAACTATGAACCCTTAATTAACTAAAACTAACATATATATATATATATATATATATATATATATATATATATATATATATATATATATATATATATATATATATATATATATATATTAGTATGAGTGAAACACTATAAATAATACGCCAGTATTTTACTTTTTTGTATCCAAATGGGGTGGAGTCGTGCTCTCAAAATTTTCGTTTACTCAAAGTGAATTGAATGCTATTATTTTCGAGTTTATGTCTTTCGCAATGATCATTTCTTCAAGTGAACTAAAATTTACATCTTTTGACGACTCATAATTTATGCAAATCCCCTTTACTTTGCAAACTTCATAGAATTTATTCGATGTCGGGGAATAGACTACGTAAGCATAATTTTTAGCTCCACCACAGGCAAATTCTGTGATGTAACTTCCGGCACCATATTCAAGTAATTCGTCAGTCATATCGCCCACACAATTTCCTAACTCAGGATCAATGTCTCCGGGTTTTGAAACAAATAAGAATTTAATTAATTCATTTAAGTAGCATTACAGGGCCGATTCTAGCGCACTTCAAGGTCACAAAAAAACGTGTCGAATTGGGAATGCTCTAAACGAGATATGACGTCATATCAACAGGAAACAGGAAATGCTTAACATCAGCAACAGGAAACAAAAAAAGATAAGTGAGTCGAGGCCATGTGACATCATACGAAATCCAAGATGGCGTCAAAATGGGCGCGAAAATTTAAATTTCAAAATGGCGTCAGCAAAAATGGTGGGAAAAATTTGAATTTTTGAAAAGTGCGCGAAATTTTAAATTTCAAAATGGCGTCAGAAAAAAAAGGTGGGAAAATTTGAATTTTTAAAAAGTGCGCAAAATTTTAAATTTCAAAATGGTGTCAGTAAAAAAAGGTGGGAAAATTTGAATTTTAAAAAGTGTGCGTAAATTAGAATTTTGAAAAGTGCGCGAAATTTATTTATTTTTTATTTTTTCCTTTCCCCCAATGATGGTGTCTTACAAAATATTTGAATTTTTTCTGTTATCGAAAAAAAAAGACTGCGCCTGAAAAAAAAATTGGACATGTGGATGGGCATGGGCATGGGCATTGGCATTTTTTGTTATTAATAAAATACAATACATATTTATTTAAATTATTTTTTTTTTTTCTTAGTAGTTAATAATACATAGCTTGTTGAAATATTACATGATATATATTTTTCAAAATGCATTGGTACAAGACTACTGTAGTGTACATATTTATTACAAAATAAATAGAATAAAACAATATATTTAAATATACATGTCATTTACAATTATTTTATTATTTTTCTTTAAAAGTTTGTAATAATAGTAAGACAGTATAATAATAATAATAAACAGTATTACAATTGTTGTTACAATATACATTGTTATATTATTGTTTTGAGAAAACAATGTCTCGCATATCAGCATTATCCCGCTTTACAACAGTAATAGTCATAAAGCTATTTTTTAACGTTTCATCAATTTCCTTTTGAGTTAAATCAGCAAATCTTTGTGGTAAAAATGTTACAAATGTACCAAAATCAAGTAAAACACATTTCCCAAATTTTCCATTCACAATTTTAGCATCAGCAATCAAATATTTATGATCAACTAACAAATCCTTCATTTTAATCATAGTCTTATAAGAACTCTTTCCAAGATTGTTTAATTTGTCCATGCTTACTAATAACAAAAATAGAAAATAAATACTATTAGAAAAATTATTTTCTATATATTATTGAGAGAAAAAACTTACCAGAGTTTTTCGAAAACTTTTAGATGTGTGTTGTTTGAATTAGTTTTACAGTGAGAATGAAATAATACTACAAAATTTACTGCTTTTATACAGTATGATTATCTTTTATGCTGATAATAAATACGTCACATCCACCTAAGTAAAATAACGGTTTTGAATGGAAAAAACCCAGAATTGAACGGAAGTTATAGAATAAAAATAGAATTTTTATCGAAAAATGCAAGCATGCAATTGATACAGTTAAAATATTGTATTGTTTAACAATATGGATTAGGATAGAAAAGAGGTTTTTTATAATTAAACTAAAATATTTTATGAAATACCCATTTATTTAAATAATTAAAAAAAAATATACATTATTACATATTTTTGTAGTAAGATAATAATTGTGCCATTAAATTTGCTAATTGTTCATACATAGACATTGATGCACACTCAATATTAAATAATGATAAATTAAAAGTGTTCACTTCAACAACTTTATTTAAAAATTCATTGTATGCAAAATATGTGTTATTTCTTATAAAATATAATATACCATTGGTATATCGAAACACGGTTGTAATATTTGCTGGTACACCAGGAAATTTATCATAAATGTACTCGTATTGTTTCACAGAATTAGTACATTCATTTATTCTTGTTATTACATTATTATTGTAAAGCAAGTAAGAATGATCTTTATAAGTATTTACAGCTGATTGTATACCAAAATTTTCTACATTAAAACTAGCATCAAGTTCTAATGATAAATATTTAATATTATATATTTTACTGTGAGAAAATACAACAATATTACTATTAGGTCTTTCATATATACCATCGATTTCATTAAAATCTTCTGGTAAAAATGAAAACCAACGTCGTATTAATTCAGCTTTATAATTCATTGAATTTTGGTTGTTTAAATTCTTACTCCAATACCACTTTTTATAGAATATATATAATTGCTGGTTAATAATTAGAAATGTTTTTAATGAAGAAAAATCAATATCACATAAATTAGGTGCGCTTTCTTTCTCTTGCTTAAATTGTGTTGAACGCAACAATGGTGTAGATGTTACTGTTTTTTTATTTATAATTTTTTTAGTTGTTTTTGCGGTGGTTGTTGTTGTTCGAGTGGTGGTTGTTGTTGTTCGAGTGGTGGTTGTTGTTGTTGTTGTTGTTGTTGTTGAAGGTTTACGACCATACAATTGTACAAGAGCGTTTTTATCATCTTGTGTAATTATATTTGACATATTTATATTTTTATTTTTATAAACTGCATACATTATTGCATTTGGATTAAAAGAATGACTGATTCCCAATGTATGGCCAATTTCATGTACTAGTGTTAAAAAGTATGACGTTAGCGCACCATAATCATTTTTTATTTCAAAACTCCAATTTTCATCACTATCCATATGTATTTCAACAGTATCTTGATTGAAATTAGGCAAGTCTGCATGAGCTAAAATACCCGAAGGCCCATCAAAAGGATCTTCACAAAAATAAGTTTTACGTTTATTTGCAAAATTATAATGACGCTTATTACCATCACTAATTATAATATTTACATCATAACTATTATATATATAAACAAATGATATATTCGCATTTTCTTCCCATAAATTAAACGCATCAGTTTTAATGTCTACTAAATATCTATTTCTTGTACTCCAAGTAATAATATTATTATTATGCCATTTATATTTCGTAAGATGATAGTTTGCTACATCAGATACACCACATCTTGGTTGCTTCATTAAGTTAATTGTTTCACTATTTAGTAATCCATTTTTTGTTTGTAAATTATAGTTTGTTTGAAAGGCTTTTATAGCTTCATTAAATTTTTTTTTTGTTAAACCTTCAAAATTTGTATTAGTATGATTTAAATAGCCATAGGTAAGTAAAAATATTTCAGCGTTAGTGATTTCACTGTTATTATTATTATTATTTGCAAGTATTACATAAAAATTTGTAAGCAATAAAAATATGTGCAAAACTTTATACATGTTTACAATTCGAATAGTTAGTTAAAACTAAATGATTTATAACAAATGCATAAGATTTATAGGATTTACAATACCATCAAGAGGGGTGTATTCAAATGCTTTGTCATGTATTATTAAGCAAAAGGCTTGAGTGTTATTTGGAAAATTTGCGTGAGCCTCATATTCTATTTTAATATCTACAGACCCCGATTTTAACACATCTGTTTGTTTAGAACAATCAATTACAATTAGGGGTGCAATTTTTTTAAAATCAGCCCAATTTAATAGAGGACTAGAACTATCGTTATAGTATAAATCTTGAAATTTACAATACATGTTATAAAATAATTCATATTTATTTTGAGTGAAATTTTAATTTTGTCGTTCATATGGAAAACGTTGAGAATTTAAATAAACCATTACATGTCTAATATCACAATGATGGAATAAACTACAATTTGCTGTAGGTTTATTATTAATATTTGTTTGAAACCCAAGAATAATATAGCGTGGTGTTTCTAAATTGGTAGAAGTTTTTATAGACCAACTGTGATCGGTAGTATTTAATACTAATGGGTTTGTATACAGAGACCAAGAACGAAATGCTATACACAATGGTATTTTATTGTTAACAATATTTAATAATTCAAATTTTTTTTTATCACTAGGAAAAATATGTTTAATTCGCCACTAAATTTTTATTATTCGAACTTTTAATTCATCAGCATTGATGTAAGAATTATTATCACTACGAGCTCTCATAATAATTAATTCTTGTTTTGCATTGACAATAGCATGTTTATGATCTTCTGCAAAACCAAGTAACAAATTGAGTGGAATAGCAATTTTAAAATGTCCTGTTGGACTGACAACACCTTGATTATCCCATCCACAGCTATTATATGATTTTAGTTCATATGATTTTAGTGACACGTAACCTTTCATTGTACTTGTAATACCAACATTTTTACATTTATCAATTTCTTGTCCAAATAATTCATAGCGAATTTCATCAAACAAAAATGCGAAGCCATTATTACTTAAAATTTTGTCACCTCCATCAGTTAATGCGTCACCATTATTTTTCAAAAAACTTCCTTCAATTACTATTTTACTGTTATGCGGTGTTGTATAAATATCTTCATGATAAATTGGTATTCGTATTTCATAATTATTATCGTATGCAGTGCCAGAATGTGGCTCATACGTATGCTCTTCCTCACGTTGAATAACACTATTATATTGTATTGAATTAGTTACTTTTAGATCTGTATTCATTTTTTATTTTTAAACCGACCGATTTAAGATATAAAATATTTTGCGGTGTTAACCGTTGTGTAGTCAAGGATTGACTGTTACTATTTAAAGTTTTTCGCCCATTTATACTAAAATAAATACCCATTTTTTAGAAAACAAGTTATTATTTTTTAGAGTGTTAATTGGAATGTAGTCAAGAATCGACTGATCACATTTGAATTATATTACCGAATTTATATGTTTACAATATTTTTCGTAAATGTAAACCAATAGATATTTCTTCACCCCTAAAATTTATTAATTCATAGTCTTGATTAAAAATTTTCAAAGTTATGTTATTTAGTGTCTGAACAGTAATGGGTAAATAAATAACATTTGTTGGAGTTTCGACTATTTTATAACCTTGTGGAACTAGGGGATAAAATTGGTAAATAACATGAGCTATTTTATTATTTATATATGAACCAGTAGCAATGTTGCACTCGTTTAATATTGAGTTTACTTTTAAGATATTAACTATATTGTCAGAAGTGTGAAATATATTTGGCTCTAGTTTTCGTTTTGAAAAACCTAATACTTTACCAATACAATCATCGGGTGTAAAATCAATTTCGAACGTGCTGGCGAGTTCACATTTTAAAGTGTTATTGTTTGCATAAAGTACTAATTTTTCAGCATCTTCCGTATAATCTTCATCAATAATTCGATATAATTCATATTCATCATCTTCCGTAGATTCAGTATAACCTAACTCTTTATAGATATATTTTGCTATATCACTTAGTTCATACGATCCTATTGGTATTATAATACATTTGCCATTATTATAATAAAATTTATTATTTGTTTCATCTATATTCGGTATAGAATTGTAAGTTTGAAAATTTGTTTACCCAATTTCATATAATTTATCGTCTAAATGAATTGGTTCTAAATAGTCAATACTTAGCTGTTCTTGTGTACCAGTAATTGTAAATTTGCGTGACATTATGAATTGCTAAGAAATTGTAAGCATAAATGTCCGCACTTGAATGAATTGAAACTTTGATTTCTTTTATAATTATACTTAATTTGAGCTTTATTACCAAAATAATTAATTAATTCAAGTGATGGGGGTAAATTACCAAAACTATCATAGTAATTAATTAAATTATTTGCTTTTTTATATGCTACCCAATGTGTTCCAGGGCCAGAGTTATTATCTAAATTTACTATAGCACATTCATATTTTCGAGGTTTCGAAGGTAAAGTATCTCGCATATATACACCACGAAAATTTGGGATATGTTTTGCATAAGATAATAAATTAATGTTTGTTAATGGTTTAGTCGGTAATTTTTTTAGTTTTTTTTTTAATACCAGCACCTTTTTTATATGGAGCCAAATATAATCCTTTACCCTCTAATGCTTTATTATGACGTATTGCGTCATTAAGCATTTTATTTTCATACTGTTTTTTATGAATAGCACTTGTTATAGCTGCAGCACCACCAGCTGTACTTCCTATAGCTCCTAGTGCTGCTAAAATTGGTAAAAGAGGTAATATACCACTAATTTTTTTCGGTGTTTTTATTTTTTGCACTTTTCTTTTATTTATTTTCTTTTTCTGTTAATTTTTAACACCCATACCCATTTTTCGCTTAACACTCATTATATTTGAAACAGCTAATGCGGCAGTTTTTTCACCTATAGACGCGTTTTTTACTTTAAAACGTTGCCAAGCTTTTTCTTCTAATACTTTATCAGCTTCGTGACGTTTTGATAGGTTTTCTGAATTTATAGAATAAGCAATATCGTGTACTTTACACGCTTCATCCAATGGATTAATTCCAGAATCACCCCGCGCTAATCTTTTTTTAAGTTTTGTACCAGGACCACAAAAATTGTATCCAGGTATGTGTAATTCTACAGGTAAAGAATTAATTGCAGAATTTACAAATCCAGCACCATGATGTTGAATCATTGACGGTTGCGTATTGAATGATATAAAAACAAAAAAAATATTTCTTTTATATTAGTTATTAAAATGATGTTCACAAAGCAACAACATAATATTAATATAAACAATTTTGATAATATAGTTAATGCTGAATGTAGCAGTAAAGAAAAAAACATGGTGATTTACTACCAAATTCAATTAGATGTATTATTTGCGGTCCATCGAATTGCGGTAAAACAAACACAATTTTAGGGTTATTAACAGATGAAAATGGATTACGGTTTAAAAATATTTACTTATACTCAAAATCTTTAAATCAACCAAAATATATGTTTTTAGAAAAATGTTTAAAGGGGATAGAAGGTATGGGATATTTTCCGTTTAACGATAATGAGCAAATAATAAAACCTTTCGATGCAAAACCAAATTCTGTTTTTATTTTCGACGATGTGGCTTGTGACAAACAAGATTGTATGCGTAAATATTTCAGCATGGGTCGTCATAACTTAATAGATAGTTTTTATTTATGTCAAACATACACACGCATACCAAAGCATTTAATTAGAGACAATGCAAATTTCGTTCTTTTATGTAAACAGGATTATTTAAATTTAAAGCATGTTTATGATGATCATGTTAACACTGCTATGCCATTTGAATTATTTAAACAATTTTGTAGTGAATGTTGGAAAAATAAATATGGATTTGCAGTTATTGATAAAGATAGCTATTCAGAAGGACGATATCGTATGGGGTTTGATAATTATTTAAATTGGGTTAAATAAATTATATATATATATATATCTATATATATATATATATATATATATATATATATATATATATATATATATATATATATATATATATATATGTATATATATATATATATATATATATATATATATATATATATATATATATATATATATACAAAACAGATAGACAGACAACAGACGGACAGATAGACAGACAACAGACGGACAGAGAGACAGTCAAACAGACAGACATAGCTGTTTGTATACCTGTATGTATACCTGTATGTATACCTGTATGTATACCTGTTTGTATACCTGTTTTGACGATGCATTCATTGCCGCGATAAAAAAATCTCAGCATCGCCGTGTACATTCAAGCCTAATTGTGACTCTGTCAGCGCGCTCGCTGATAGTAACATCCGCAAGATAAGTAATGCGAACTGATTATTTACAAATTTAAAAGTTTTAATATATACATATATAGTTTAATACTATCAATTGCATCACTTTATTGATATTAATCATTGAAGTAACATGTCTTTAAGTGAAAACTTAAATCATTTAAATTTCTCACAAAAAATATATAATCAATTTGCTACACTAGTAGAAGTAAGTTGCAATCAAGTACTTGATTGTTTAAAAGTTGCTCATACAATTTGCAAACAACTCACCAATTGTTTAAAAATATCATATATTTCATTAAAGCAGTGCATAAACAATAATAATAATAATACAGTTGAAGTTGAACTAGAAACTGAAGCTAAACGTGATTAGTGAATAATGAATAATTCAAAAGAAACTTAAAAAAAAATTATAGAAACTAGAAATATTATACGTAAAAAATATGATAGTTTGAAGCGTGGACGAATTGAAACGGAGCATAATTTAGAAGAAACGTTTAAACCTATTACAGTACCGTTAAAAGAGCTTGTTTCAAAATCACATTTATCATCGAAAAAACAAAATGAAGAACTATTAAAAAATGAGAATGAAAATGATTTTATTACACCTAAAAAACAAACTATTACAACTTATTCAACACCGTTGCTTAAAAGTAAAACAGAGCCAGCGTTTTTAAGTGACGAATTAATAGCTGAAGACGATGGTTTTATACCACTAGAACCACAAGCACTTAATTTTATAGGAACGCCAGAAGGTCAACGAGAAATGAAAGATCTAAAACATAAATTTGGTAATATTGCTGGTAAATATATGGAATTTTTTTAACTGGTGGTAAACAAGTTGATAATGTATACGGTGTGAGATATGATGAAAATAATAAGAAATTATTACTTGGTAATACACCAATAACTATTGAGCATAATGATATTATTATAGAAAATTCAGTATATGAGGGTACGCGTGGGTTATATGAATTATTATTTTTAAAAAACCCAACTATTGCACATGTTACTAAGGAAGATAAAGAAACTTATCTAGATATTGCATTAAAAACTAATATTCACTTAAGAAATTATTCATCGTTTTCTCAACTAAAAGGCTCGCAAAACTGGAAATATTTAAATATTATTAAGCCAGCTTTAAAATATTATCACGACCCACACCGATTAAGATCTCAGTCAGCTAGTTATATTGATTCACATAGAATAATGTCTCAGCCGAGTACTTGCAAGGGTTCTGGAATATTACCAAATAATACAAAAATGTCAAATCAAAATAACAAATTGCCTACTCATATGAAATTATTAAATCAAAATAATAATAATTATATTTATTGGAATGATGTTAACGAACTAGTTGATAGATTACGATTATTAATGGCATCAAAAGAAGCAGGAAATACAAATCATGAAAATGTAATATTATCTATTATCGAAGAATTACGTGAAGCTCAAGTTATATATTAAAAGTAGAGGGGGGGTCACTATGTTCAAATATATAATAAATACTTTTAAATAATATAGTTCATTTTGTAATAGAACACACACAATGAAGTACATTGTAGATATTCAAGGTTTTACCGGTGCTTGTAATGAATTTATAGCTAAAGAGTTTGCTGTAATTTCACTAGACGGCAACGCAATTGAACATTTAATAATAAAACCTCCATATTCATGGTGCGAGTTATCAAGAAAAAATAAAAATGAAGCTAGATGGCTACTTCGCAACTACCATGATTTTCATTGGAGTGATGGTCTAATAGAATATGAAGATTTTATTCAATATATTCCAAAATTGTTGAGATATTCAACCACAGTGTACGTGAAGGGTGAACGAAAAAGGAAGTTTTTAGCAAGATATTTACCAGTTGCAAACATTGTGGATTTAACTGATATGCCATCACTTAGAAGTGAATTTTTTAATATGCAATATATTGAACGCTGTATGTTTCACATTACCTCTGTAAAAATGTGTGCACTTAGAAATGCTTATAAAATAAAAATGCATTTCAATAAATATTGTAACATATATGTGTGAGATAAATAAAACAATTTTTTTTGTCAATGTATATAAATTATTTATTTTAAGATGTCCAATCATTTTCTAAAAAACATTCATCATACAATCATGTCTAAACTTGAAGTTGTAAACGAACTACATAAACCTGCTAGACGAAATTACCCTCGTCGTCGTGTAATTATGCGCGGCATAGATGACTTGTGGCAATGTGATTTAGTAGAAATGATTCCATATGCTAGTGAAAATAAAGGATATAAATATTTGCTTACTGTTATTGATACATTTTCCAAATTTACATGGGCTGAGCCTATAAAAACTAAATCTGGAATTGATGTAACTAATGCTATGAAACGAATTTTTCAAGCTGGTGGCGTTCCAAAAAATGTACAATCGGACAATGGAAAAGAATTTTATAATAACGAGTTCAAAAAATTATTGCAAAAATATCGCATAAATCATTATTCTACTTATAGTAATTTAAAAGCAAGCATATGTGAGCGATTCAATAGAACATTAAAAACAAATATGTGGCGTGAATTTAGTCTCATAGGAAGTGGATAAATATACTTGAGAAATTAACAAAAAATTGTAATAACAAATATCATAGAACAATTAAAATGAAACCTATAGAAATGACTGTGAAAAATGAAATAACATTACTAAAAACTGTGTATAATAATATAAAAATAAGTGGTAAAGCTAGATATCAAGTAAGTGACTATGTACGAATTAGTAAATATAAACATGTCTTTTCAAAAAGCTATGAGCCCTCTTGGACTACTGAACTATTTATAATCAGTAAAATTCAACATACTAATCCAGTTACATATAAACTACAAGATTTACATGGTAATTCTATTGAGGGTGGTTTTTATGAACAAGAATTGCAAAAAAAGTAAATAAAAATGTTTATTTAGTAGAGAAAGTAATACAAACAAAAGGTGCAAAAGTTCTAGTAAAATGGTTGGGTTTTGACAAGTCACATAATTCATGGATAGATAAAAAGAATTTGTTGCAAATTTAAAAGCCTACGTCACCAAAGCAACAAAGTGGAAAATATTTGTATTATTTCACATAAGTGTGTAGAGAAAAAATGTAAAAAATTATTAAATCATATACACAGATGTACTCAGACTCATGTTTGCCGGGGATAAACTTTATGTTGGCGAACGATGCATCCGTCGCCGCGAAACAAATCCCAGCATCGACGTCTAAGTACATTCAAACCTGAGTGCGGATCTGTTCGCGCGCTCGCTTGCTGATAGTAACTTCCTTTGTGCGATACGTAATCACAGTTCGTGATTGCATAAGGAAAAAATGTAAAAATTATTAAATTATATACAGAGATGTACTCAGACTCATGTTTGCCGAGGATAAACTTTATGTCGGCGAATGATGCATTCGTTGCCGCGAGAAGAATCTCAGTATCACCGCATTAATTACATTCAAGCCTGAGTGCGGATCTGCTCGCGTATAGTTCTTTGCGCGGGTGTATAGAGAATTACCATATGTTTTTTTTCTTATCTTTCTCATAATGTTACATCAAGTAAAAAGAAATGTTTGTACCCCAATTTACGCGAATTTTTTTTTAAATGGGAAAATGTTACAGGCAGCAACTAAAAGCAAATTAACATTGATTCTTATGTAAAACTAACACAAATTGTGAAATATTCACAGTTCACATGTACTCAGCATCTATCTATTCCGTTCGAGTTTAAAATAAGTTTGTTATCAACATTTATTTCCACCACCTACACATTGCAATGTTCTACTGTGAAAAAAAAAATAATATAGAAAATAACGAACATTTTTCGCTAGTTCATTATTATCTCGCAACTTGTAAACAACAAAAAATGTCATTTACAAGTTCAGTCAGTGCTCTAAGCGATAACGTAATTTCAAGTATTCGAGGCGCTATTACCAATATAAAAAGTATAGAAGAAATAAACAAATTTATAAAAATAATTAATTCATTCATACAATTAATTAATAAATATATTATTAGACAAAAAGTGGAAAAAAAAGACAGAAAATCTCTTTAAACTTGAAAATAATTTATCAGTTTTAAAATTATATAGAGAAAAAATAAAAAACTTAAAAATTAAAACTGGTGGTGGTGAAATAAAGAAAAAAAATAACTTGTTTTGGCAAGATATTACTTCAATTTTTAATAATAGAATTAAAACAGGAATTATAATAAACAAATGTGGATTCAAAGATCCGAAAACATTTCTAAAAAAAGCAGTGACAATATTTAAAAATAAAATTATAAATTCAATAAAACAAAATTCCATGTTAAAAGTTAACGTTATTTTTTCAGCTGAATACATATTACCATCAACTGGTAAAATTGAAATTAAAGCATTTAATACTAAAAATAATATTATTGATATCAGTACAAATATAAAAACATGGTATAATGAAAATGTTATTAACCCAATTTTAACGAAATTGGATGAATTTCAAGAGCGGGATTCAGGGTGGAGTCTTCGCGAAGTTTTACATATAAAAGTGAATAAAAATAATTACTCGCCAATAAATATTGGAAGCTACATTAATTTACCTGAAAATATTAAAAGAAAACATGCTGTTATAAATATAAAAAATAGTGATGACTATTGTTTTCTGTGGGCCATCGTTTCAGCTTTACATCCTGCAAATAAAAGCGCTGATCGAATATGGTCATATCCACATTTTTCAGACGTTTTAAAATATGATGGTATACAATTTCCTATAGCACTGAAAAACATTCCGAAATTTGAGGATTTAAATAATCTAAATATAAATGTATACACATTGGAGCAAGTGGGCAAAAGAAAACATGAAGTTGTTCCTGTTAGACTTACAACGAAATCTTATAAAAAATCAATTATTTTGCTGATGATTTATTGTGAGGGTGAAGAAGAGGTAATTATATTTTATATTTATTTTTATAATTCAATCATTTTTGTATATATGCGTAGGTTGATGATAATGATGAAGATAACACCATGGATATTGAAATAGAGGAAGAAGAAGAAGAAGCTATGGAAGAAGATGAAATCAGATCACCTAAAAACTATCATTTTATGTGGATTAAGAACATGTCTCGATTAATAAGTAGGCAATTATCTAATAATGGTCATAAAAACTTTATTTGCGATAGATGTCTAAACCATTTTAAAAGTGAAAATACCCTTCAAAAACATTTAATAAATTGTCAAAGTAATAATACTCGTATTGAGTTACCTCAAGAATCAAACAAAATTCTAAAATTTAAAAATTTTAAAAATCAAGATACAGTGCCGTTTGTCGTGTACGCTGACATCGAATCAATATTACAAAATGTAGATGATACACGTGGAAAAAACACAGAATTTACACACAAACATATTCCATTCAGCATCGCTTATTACATGAAGTGTTCACATCATGACTCTTTATCTGAATTTAAATTATATAGGGGTAATGACTGTATAGAATTATTTACACAGCAATTAAAAAATATTTCATTTCAAATTAATAATATTATAAGTAATATACAACCAATAGAACTAACAGATTTTGAAAAAATACAATATGAAAACTCTACAAATTGTCATATATGCAATAAAAAAATTCATAATGATGAGGATATCAAAGTTCGCAATCATAATCATTTTACTGGTCAATATATAGGGCCAGCACACCAAGCGTGTAATTTAAATTATAAAAAAACACATACAGTTCCGGTAATTTTTCACAACTTAAGTGGGTACGATGCTCACTTTATAATAAAAGTAATAGCAACTAAAATTGAAGGAACAACATCATTACTACCTATAAATAAAGAACGGTACATATCATTTACAAAATTCGTAAAAATACTAAAATTCAACTGCGGTTTATAGACAGTTACAGGTTTATGGCGAGTAGTTTAGACAAACTTGCTTCTTATCTAAGTGATGAAGAAAAACCAATAACAAAATCACATGTAATTCATATGAACATTTTAAATTGCTCACTAAAATAGGTATATTTCCATATGAATATATTAATTCATGGGGGAAATTAGATGAAACTAAATTACCAGAGCGAAATTTTGTTTATAGTAGCTTATAGAATGAACATATAACAAATGAGGATTATTTACACGCTCAAAATATTTGGCATAAATTTGGTATTGAAAATTTAGGGCAATACGCAGATTTATACTTAAAAACTGATGTATTACTTTTAGCAGATGTATTTGAAAATTTCAGAGATACATGTATGCAAACATATAATTTAGATGCACTACATTATTATACAGCACCTGGATTCGCGTTCGATGCTATGCTAAAAATTACTGAAGTTGAACTAGAATTATTAACTGATGTTGACAAAATTTTATTTATTGAAAAAGGCATACGGGGCGGTGTATCTCAGTGTTCAAATAGATATGGAAAAGCAAATAACAAATATATGGATGAAGAGTATGATGCAACAAAGCGTGATTCATATTTAATGTATTATGATATTAATAATTTGTATGGTGCAGCAATGCGTATGTTTCTACCACACAGTGACTTTAAATGGGTTGAAGAACAAAATTTTTATAGCATTAATGTAGATAATTTATTTAGTGAGTCTAACACTGGTTATATTTTTGAAGTGGATTTAGCATACCCAGAAGAATTACATGACTTACATAAAGATTTACCATTGTGTCCTGAACACTTTGTTCCACCAATTTCTAAAAGTTCTAAACTAGTAACTAATTTAAACAATAAAACAAATTACGTGATTCATTATCAAAATTTACAACAATGTTTAAAATTGGGGTTAAAAATAACAAAAATTCATAGAATTTTGAAATTTAATCAAAGTTCCTGGCTTTAACAGTACATAGATCTAAATACTGAAATGAGAAAAAAATCAGATAACGATTTAAAAAAAATAATTTACAAACTTATGAACAATGCAGTCTTCGGTAAAACAATGGAAAATGTTCGCAAACATAAAGATGTAAAGCTTGTTACAAAGTGGCATGGAAGGTATGGTGCCAAATCATACATTTCACAACCAAATTTTCATAGTTGTACTATATTAGATGATGATATAGTACTAATTGAGATGAGTAAAAAATTTGTTGTTTTCAACAAACCAATTTATGTTGGTTTCTCTATTCTAGACCTTTCAAAAACATTTATTTATGATTTTCACTATAACTATATTAAAACCAGTGTTGGCGAAAATGCAAAATTATTATATACTGATACATATAGTTTCATATACAACTTTTTTGATTTTGATATTTATGAAATGATGAAGCGTGATATTCACAAATTTGATACGTAGGATTATATTGAAAATAATATTTTTAATATACCTCGTGTAAATAAAAAAGTTATAGCTTTAATGAAAGATGAAAACAATGGTAAATTAATGACTGAATTTATTGGGTTAAGAGCCAAAATGTATTGCTATAAAGTATTACAAAACGAAACAGCTAAATTATCAAAAAAAGCAAAAGGAGTTACTTTTGCAACATTGAAAACAATAACATTTGAGGATTATTACAATTGCTTATTCAACAATACATCAGTTATAAAATGTCAGCAAACAATTTAATCTAAAAAACATGACATACACACGATTAAACAAAACAAATTATGTTTAAGTCCCAATGATGATAAACGAATAGTCAGCTATTTACATACAGACACTTATCCGTGGGGATATAAATTTAAATAATTTTTAGTATACGTGCGCATGCGTATACAAATATTTTTGCGTATATATTATAATTATTTGCAAAATATTTATTAGTATATATTTATTGTTTGTTTTATATACACGCATACGTTACAAAATGAGTGTTAGTAAATTTAATCATTATTCTTTCGATTTTTATCGCTCAAAATATCCAAGACGTGGTCCAGCTGGTGTTGGATTTGAAAAAACTCGTACTGGTGATTTTAATATAACCAATAAACGTTTAATAAATGTTGGAAACGCAATTGATGAAAAAGACACATGTAACAAAGGCTATGTCGATTCATTAATAAGTAGTGTAAATTATAATTTGCATATGCAAATTACACAACTTGATAATAATAACACAGTAACATTTAGTCAAATGTTGTCTGAACTAAAATTATTAAAAGAATCTAATAACAGCATGGTTCATAAAGTGTCTACAATAAATAATGAAATAAATAATGTATCAGAGAATGTTGATAATATTTTATTAAAAGATATTAAAGAAATAATAATAAAAAACAAGATGATATAATAAGTGAAATTAATAACAAATTAATGGAATTTGCTACAGATATTAATATAGCAATTTCAACAAATATTATAAAATATAAAACAGAAGTAAATAATTTATTAAGTGAATAAGTATCACAAATAAATAGTAATATAACTAATTTAAAAAGTGAAATGAATAAAGATATAATAAGTACTGTTAATTTAATTCATGCAAATATTTCACAATTAAAAAGTTGTATAAGTGTTATTATAAATTTAAAACAAAACCTAGAAACATTTGAAATATTTAATAATTACTGTGCAGATAATACATCATATAAAGTACAAATTAGTGGAAAAATAATTAAAATTAATACGAATATTAATAATGCACCATACGAAGTATATTTAAATGGGCAATTTACTCTATTAAAAGATCTAGATGTAAACGAGAATGATAAACTTCAATTTTATCCCCGTAAAAACATTGCTTACCCTGAAATTTTTACTATTGAACTTATAATTTTGACAAATGTTATAAATAAATAGTTATTAATTATTATAGTAAAAGTAGGGGTAAAAATATTTATGTATATATAAATATGTTTTCAAAAATAAATATTATTCACAAGTTATTGTTGTTACACTAAACATCAGCAACAAGTATGGCATTCAAATTAATTGCTTTAGAAATAATAAAAATTTCTTACAAATCAAAGTTGTGCTTTGAAGATACATACATTAAGTATAAAAATATTATAAATATATGTACACTTAGTGATACAAGAGAATTACTTGGAATAATTGGTGAATTTGCACCAACAGCGTATCTTTGTGGAAAAATTGATGAAGAATATTTTATAAACATTTTAAGACTATTTCATGGGTATGATTTACAAAAAATTTGGTTTAATCTACCGCTGAAGTTTAAGTTACATCGAGATATTGTTCACCGCTTACCATTTGTTGATCATTACAACTTACCTACTTACAATACACACGTAGATGGTCCAGCATCAGAAGTAAAACAATGTTTTCAATGCTTACATATACTGTGTAGCACCAAAACACATAGTTTTCTGAAACAAAACCTATTTGAAAATAATGAAGTAAACAAAAGCAATGAAAATATTGATGAATTATGTGAAAAATTTCAAAAACTTGACTTAAATTATATGTGTATTTAAATATATTGTTATTTTCTATTTATGTATAAGAAAAAATAAGTTTGTACTCTATAAAAAAATTGTATTTTAATGTACACTATAATATAGTATTCTTGTAACAAATGATTTTGAAAAATATATATTATGTATTATTATAACAATATATGTATTTTATTAATAACAGAAAATACCAATACCCATGCCCATGCCCATCCACATGTCCAATTTTTTTTTCAGGCGCCATCTTTTTTTTTTCGAAAACAGAAAAAATTCAAATATTTTGCAAGACACCATCATTGGGGGAAAGGAAAAAATAAAAAATAAATAAATTTCGCGCACTTTTCAAAATTCTAATTTACGCACACTTTTTAAAATTCAAATTTTCCCACCATTTTTTTTCTGACGCCATTTTGAAATTTAAAATTTCGCGCACTTTTTAAAAATTCAAATTTTCCCACCTTTTTTTTCTGACGCCATTTTGAAATTTAAAATTTCGCGCACTTTTCAAAAATTCAAATTTTTCCCACCATTTTTGCTGACGCCATTTTGAAATTTAAAATTTCACGCACTTTTCAAAAATTCAAACTTTTCCCACCATTTTTGCTGACGCCATTTTGAAATTTAAAATTTTGCGCACTTTTCAAAAATTCTTATTTTTTCCACCATTTTTGCTGACGCCATTTTGAAATTTAAATTTTCGCGCCCATTTTGACGCCATCTTGGATTTCGTATGATGTCACATGGCCTCGACTCACTTATCTTTTTTTGTTTCCTGTTGCTGATGATAAGCATTTCCTATTTCCTGTTGATATGACGTCATATCTCGTTTAGAGCATTCCCAATTCGACACGTTTTTTTTGTGACCTTGAAGTGCGCTAGAATCGGCCCTGTAATGCTACTCATTTACTTATAAAATAAAACTATTGGTGGAATTCTGTGATAAATCTATAAAAGTCATAAGTTTTGTTGTGATTTTGTTCATCATGTATAGATTTATGGATTTATAGTAATGTATATAAAATTCATGGGCGTCCACAGACATTTTTACAGGGGCGCCGGGTCGCAAAAAACGCTCAGATATACATAAATTTTAAAAATATTTTTTTTACATAACATAAATACAAATACAAATACACATAACAAATAGATAAAAAAGTATTTACATTTGTCAAATAAACTACTAATCTTTGTCGTCTGGGTTTGAATTGAAGAAGAAGGACAATTTTCTAATAACTCTTCCATAAATTATTATATTATTATATATACATATACAGGATGGTGACCGCGACTCTCGGACATAGGACTTTAAAATGTAAAATCATATTATTTTATTTTCCTGTTTCGTAATTATTTAAAAGAAAAAAGCTTAAAAATAAAAGTTTTAGGGCATAAAATACGAAATTAATTTTGCATGCTTTGTAACGACACAAATTAGATCTAAAAATTGTCTCAAAACTATCGATAGCTATGAAATTGAAACAAAATTAAACAAATGTTTGATGTTAAATTTGTCAAAACTGACAAAATAAAACATTTGTTTAATTTTGTTTCAAATTCATGCCTATCGATAGTTTTGAGGCAATTTTCGTCATTTTCAAAGCTAATTCGTGTCGTTACAAAGTATGTAAAATTTGTTTTGTTTATTTGCTCAGATGCAGAATTTTATGCCCTAAAACTTTTATAACAAGCTTTTTTGCTTAAAATATTTAGAGAAGCAGGAAATTACAAAATTATAATTTTACATGTTAGAGTCCTATGTTCGAGAGTCGTGGTCACCACCTGCTTGCCCTCCCCCTGCGGACGTCCATGATAAAATTAACTGTACAACTACGCCAAAACTATGATGTTTTACTTCAAAATTTTCAAAATGGCGAACATTTATTTTAAAAAAATCTTTATTAACTAAGAAAACTAAGGAATATTTTAAATATCTACATTACAAAGCCAAAATAATAAAAAATATTACAAATATTACTGCTCAATATGACCACCGTTATTTTCTATAGATTTCCTCATACGTCTTACATTACATTTTGCAAATATTTAAACCATATCAGTCATTTCATTATTTGTGTATTGAATTTAAATCATAATTATAATGATAAATAATTGATTGTAACAGCAATAAAGCTATAAATAAATACATTTTAACATCACTTACCGAGTAATGGCTAAAGGCGTGATGATATACTTATTTATTTATTTTCCAACAAACGTATTTTATTTCTAATGGATATTTATTAATAAAGATTTTTAAAATAAATGGTCGCCATTTTGAAATGTTTGAAGTAAAACTTTAATATTATGGTATTGTTGTCTACCTAATATTATGTATGTGCATTCCGAAAAAAAAATCCTGATTCTGTAGGCTAGATTTAAAGTTAATCTTATTTCCGCAAAAACCGGAAATGACACCAAATTCTTATTACTATCATCTTATGCGCCCCTTTTTTTTACATATTTTTTGTATTTCTCAAAATAAACGAAATATTTGTGGTAGAGATTTTGCGACAAATACCCTGTATATTATGTTTTGCACAGTCGAATTTGATTGATATTTACCGATAGTGGTAGGTGGCTGAGTGGTATCGAGTCGGTCTGTGAATTTGAGAACCCAGATTCTGTTCCCACAGTCGACAAACAATTTTCACCACATTAAAATTACCCTTGTGCCTCCATTAACATGTTTGGTTGGTAACCACACATCATGCGCATGCATATTTTACTTATCGAGATCTGCTTCGGCAGAATGCCACACCCAGTAATGGATACAAGGCGTGATGATATATTTATTTATTTATTTTATTTACTTTATTTCTTAGTCATGTTGTATTTAACAAAATACGATAGGTAGTACAGTTTTCTAATGTTTTCTAATGTTTTATCTGACTATAGAGAACCTTTTATTCGATTTTTCTCGATAATTCGAACATTCGAAACGCCGGATCAGCCAATGCAATTATTAGTTCGGATTAAAGAGGTCATACTGTAGTCTATTTATTGCACTAAATCTATTTTAAGAATTCAAATTCCATTTGGGATTAAACAATTAATTACTGCAGTGTTTGATGTCAGTACAACAAGCCATAATTCTCTTGCACAAGACATTTAGGAAATTATGCTTTGTTTCATTTTAATTCATCCCTTTTGATTTAAGATGTTGATGTACGCATGTGATAAATAGGCATCAGCCTAAAAGCTTGCATGAAGTGATATATTAGGCAAAACCATTTGGACTATTACCAGCTGCTCAACACTGTATCTTAGGGTAAAAAAATTCTACCCCTTGGATATTATCTACTTTTAAATGCTTAAGGGTTAACTCATGAAATCAAATAAATCAAAATGATTCACTGTACTTTTTTCATCAATTTAAAATCGTCGAAAGAAATGGTGACACTAACATACTGCACATGGGTTTAACTGAGACGTATGTGATGGTATAGCTCCACTAGAGTATGAAAATTGGCGTTTGAATTATTCTATAGCTATGGTTTCTTTTCATAGGTTTGCGCTATGAAAAATGTTTGAAAGAAATATGATCTTTATTTTTGCTATGAAGAACTAGAATTGTAGGAAACTCTAGGATGGGTCATTGTAGTACCTGCAATATATCCAAATAAGAACACAGGATAGTATTTAAAATGTTTTACATATTTAAATCGTATTTAGGACCGTCACGTGCTTCTTCTTCACAATCATTTGGCACTCACGGTCGTCACGTTCTGTTATTAATAATATTTTACGAATAATACTCACATATTTGTTACAAGTTATCATTTCGACGAGAACTTGATAATTATATTGCAGTAGTTCAGTTTTTATACTATATTTAATAGCGGTTCCAATAAATTATTGATTATTACTAAGTACATAACGAAAATTTTAAATACATCCATGTTTTGTTCGAAAATTATAACTATACTACAGGGACCCATCTATTTTAAGTAGTAGGCCTGTTAAAAATCAAGAGTTTTTAAAAAAATCCAAAAAGATCTGATTTTTTTTCATTGAATCAGACTTTTTTTTTATTTAAATCGGATTTATTTAGATTTTTTCCATTATCAATAGTCCATTGTTAAGGACTCGTAGATTTTAGTGTTTTAAATTTTGCGCGAAGAGGTTATGCGCTAGATGATCTGCGGAATCAGGTGTACAAATCATTATCAGTGTTGCCAGTCTATTACGTTTTCAAAGTATTACGCTATTACGCTTTTTCTAAATCTATTACGTTTTTAAAAGATAGATTAAAAAAATCATACACCTACTTAATTTTCAATAATTACACTTACAATGAAATAAATAGAGCTCGACACACCAAAGTAGAATCCTGAGAAGTGTCATCGGAGGTCGCTACTATCGACGGTACATTCAGTGTCAAAAGTTGTATTTAAAAAATGGCGAGACGATATGTAATTTTTTCCATTTATAAAAATACAATGTTAACAAAAAATATAGTTATGATGGATTAATAATAAATAAATATATATTTATATATATATATATATATATATATATATATATATCATTAATAAATTTGAATAAATACGCATATCCTACATGGTGACGCGCCCGAGTGTTTTCACTGAGACTGTATAAATTTCACTTTCGCGTCAAAGTAGAGACACACCATTCGTTATATACCCGAATGGGTGGAGTTAAAACGCATTCCAGCCACGGTTTTACGGTGGTTTGTCGAGCTCTATATAGATAAATATTTTTGTTTAATTGTTAAGTTTTGTACTAAAGAATATAACGAATTTTGTAAATGAACATGGTGAGTGACTTTTGCTTATAAGAACTACATTTGCGAAAATAATTTTTATTTATATGCATATCGCACTTTTGTTGTTCATAAAATAAATAAAAATACGTCTGCCTTATTCCAAATAGTCGTCCAACTTTAATTACATTTTGTTTCAAATCTATTACGTTTTTATGCTGCCATTTATTACCAAACAGGATAATATTCTGGCAACACTGATCAGTATACTTCTCTACAATCCCTAGTAATGTTTGATAAACGGTTATGGGTCCCTAGAATTGTTCGTAAACTGCAAAAGAATAAATAATGGTTGTTTCGTCGGAGTGTTGCGAGTTCCTTTCAAACTTTAGAAATGAAGATATGACCAAATACATTTTTTTACGATGGTCACGTAATTTGGCATCATAAAACCCATACTCAATACTCATAATTAAGTATCATTTTGACCATTTTCTGTCTTAAAAAATGCGTGTAACATAAGTAGTCACTGAGAATTCATTTTACGTAACAAATTTGTAAATTTTAATGATAACATTTTAATTTTTGATTTGAATCTACGATTTCTTAAAATAAATCATGCGATTAAATCACGATTTAAATAAATGATTTAAATCAAACGATTTAAATCATAACAGCCTTAATTTTAAGTCACACATGCTTATGTTTTCTGGAATTTTTAAATGCAACGTTTAATTAGGTACTTGGTAACGGACCCTTGGTTCCTATGGAAAGAAATCACAACCATAGAATAATTTGAATGTTAACTTTCATACTCTAGTGGAACTATATACATATTTTTATTGTTCTTAGCGTTGCACGAAATTAGAATTTATTCGTAGTTGTGAATTATTTTTAATTTTGTTAGAACAGCTAGTGCGATATAATATAAGAACAGAAGAGGAATATTTTTATGCGAACGTGAAGTTTAATTTCCGGTATTACTGCGCAGTTTTATAAATAGTTTTTGACAAGTGAACATCGAGACAAAATTAAACTAAACGTGGAACACTTCAAATAATACATAATCTCTTTGTTGTTTTGTTGTTTTAAACATATTTATTTATTTGATCCAAATCAGAGCCGTAACTACTTTTTTTTGGTGTCATTGGCAAAAATATTGTTTGGTGCCACAAATAAGAAAAGTAATAAGTAGAACAACAGTCATTAAAATAGGTACTTATTTTTTTTACTTACCTTATCTATGTGGGTATAAATTGAAACATTTCAATAAGTAATTATTATTATCTAAGCGATAACGCGAGTTAAGTAACGTTGCGCGCGGGTAGTACTTGGATGGGTGAGAAAACTCGCGTTGCTGTTGACCATAATACCTAAAACGCAGATCAGGGCGTAATGGCGGCATATGACCTAAGTAGTTGGTCCGCCAAAGAAGCCACAAAAAAAAATTATTATTATCAACAGTAAAAATTAAATTACAGTATTAAGCGCAATAGTAATGAAGTTTACTTATATAATAAATAAGTATACAAATAAATATAAATAATTTAAAGTATAAACATTAGTATTATAATTTAGAATTTTGAATATCATACGCCACGAAGAGTAAAAAGGCGTCAGTAACTTTATTAGAGTTCCAGCTTGGCGCCTTTATGATATGTCGCCCTTGGAAACTGCCCCGATGCCACGGCTTTCGTACGGCTCTGATCCCAATTATAGTACAGGGTCCTGACTAACCGAGTCGTAGTATTGTAAATCTTATTTATTTATGCTACTTTGTATAACAGGAAAATGGGGTGGCTATCTCAGTGGTATGAAGTTGGCCTGTGGGTCCTGAGAACCCTGGTTCAATTCGACAAACAATTTTCATAATTTCAAAAACTACCTCTGTGGCTCCGCCACCACTAACATCTTTGGGGGCCGTGATTTGATGATTGGTAACCGCACTTCCCGCGCAGAATATATCACTTACCAAGATCTGCTTCGGTAGAGTGCCATACCCAGTAATGGGTAGAAGGCGTGATGATATATTATAGTATAACAGGAACTTAATCCAAATTACAGTATAAGGTCCGAAGTCAACGAGCCGCAGTGTGGAGTTTCTTATATTTTTAACTTGAGTGGGATTCGAACGGAGGATCTCTGGATTTGAATTCCATAACGCTACCCACACCACCGTACTACCGAATCGAATTTGTTAATTTCATATCATGATTATCATTAATAAGTACAGATAAAATCGTCAACTTTTTACTTAGGAAGCTTCAACAAATAAATAAATATAAATAAATATATCATCACGCCTTTCACCCATTACTGGGTGTAGCACTTCTCCGAAGTAGATCTCGGTAAATGATATATTTATGTGCGTGAAGTGCGGTTACCAGCCGTTAAATCACGGCCCCCAAAGATTTTAGTGATGGGGAAGCCACAGGGGTAAATTTTTGAATTGGTTAAAATGTTTTGTCGGCTGTGGGGATCGAACCAGGGTTCTTTGGATCCACAGGCCGACTTGATACCACTGAGCCACTACCTTCAACAATATGGCAATAAAAGCCTTCAAAGAATTTGTTATTATGTGAGAAAAATAAAACGTAAGTTATATTAAATGTACAAAAAGTAATAAATTTCAAATGTGTGTTGACGTACAAAGTATGATCAAATCATCCAACCGGTTTTCGTCTTTTCCTCAGTAGCAGATAATAAATAAAACTTCACCGGTAACACTATTTCCGTTTATCTCGCATTCAAGAAGAAAACAAAACAAGGCGTCTTTTATTATGATAGTACCGCAAACAATAGTATTACCCGGAATCCGTAAATGAGACTCGCGATAGAAGAACTGAATATAAACATAAGCAGTTCTAACAATATTTTTCCAATTATTTAAAACGTTAGTTTAAGAAATTTGTACCGAAAAATAAGCTACATTTAAATTAAATTATAAATAAATACATCATTACGCTTTATACCAATTACTGGGTGTGGCACTTTACTGGAGTAGAGTAATTTGTAAATTTACTATCCTGAAAACCCTATTGATAAACATTCATAAAACCCAATTGTGCAAATAAAGTTTCGCATTTAATTGACTGAATATTCATAAATAAATAAATATATCATCACGCCTTCTACCCATTACTGGCTGTGGCACTCTGCCGAAGCAGATCTCGGTAAGTGATATATTTATGCGCGAGAAGTGCAATTATCAGCCGTCAAATCACGGCCCCCAAAGATGTTAGTGGTGGGGGAACCACAGGGGTAGTTTTAAAATGGTGAAAATTGTTTGTCGCCTGTGGGAATCGAATCAGGGTTCTCAGGATCCACAGGCCGACTTGATACCACTGAGCTAGCTACCCCATACTGAATATTCATAGTTTATGTAATTCTGTTTAATTATTCGTTTCATTATGACAAAAATACAAATTTTCAGATCGAGTACTAGAGGTTTCCGGACGACGCCTACCGGAGTCTGGCAATATTACAAGATCCGAAATAGTATTTTTAGTCCGTTTGAAACATATTATTTTTTAAGTTATATATCTCATAATCGTTCGGAGTGCATATTTTTACCGAACGCCGGTCGCAAACCAAGTTTTTTCTGTACGCCCTTAGGAAACTATGTTTATACCGAACGCCGATCGTAAATTATGTGTTTACCGTACACCGTTTGGTAAAAATTATGTGTTTACCGGACACCGTTCGGCAAATACTTGGAACTTTTATTAAATTCATGAGGTTAGACGTGAAAATTATTGTGTATCATAGCTTTAGAAATAGTTTTGCGAGTAACCGCAATTTGTAGCTTCGCCTTCGGCTCGGCTTATCAAAATATGCTTGCACTTGCAAAACTACAGTTTCCAGCCTATTGATACAAATAACTATTATCGCAATGACAACTGTAGTAAAAATGCTACTTTTTTGTTCTAGGACAAAAAAAACGTTGACATATTTATGGTAATATAAACATTCCCGAAATATTGTACTTTTACTATTGAAAAAAGTTGAATTATTGTTGTCTAAGTGGATGATAAAAAAATTCTTGGGAAACATAGTGATGAAATTTGGTGGATGCGGGCCTGTAGAGCTTTTATTCTCGGGGACAATTCCGGGCAGCTGCTATTTATAACCTAAAGTCATGTAAAAACACGGCAGCTTATATTAAAAATGATATTTATTAACACGTAATTTAATTCTAGCCACAGCAACGTGCGGTTATCGCGTTTATGATCTAGAAAAGTGTAGTAACTGTGAGGAGTGTTTTATTGAAGCGGTACACCTGTACAGGTGAAATGTAATCGAAACAATGAATGTATATGCGCCATTTTCAGGAAATGAGAATTCGAAAAGAAAGATTTATGGTTTGTGATTGTTGTTTGATGACAACAACGTTACCCTTTTAATACTGGTTACTCAATGGAAAACTTTAAATTGTTCTCAGAATGAATTACTTTTTCGAATGCAGAGAAGGAAATTTAACTTATCTATTTAAGCAGCTTTTAAAAAGACAACCATATTAATAGTTATTTGTATACTAAGGCAAGAAAACGCAGTATACATTTTTCACTGTCATATCAGAAAGTAAAATTGTTAGATAGAGTGTCAAATCATACCGTTGTTTTCCAGTTGCCATATATATGACTTTACTTCCTTCTCTAGAGAAGAAAAATGTACTTTTCTAGAATCAGGGGTAAAAGTTTCTTTGACATTAAAATCGTGCCAAAAATAATACATTTATGCCCGGGATGAATTTTTTTTTTTTCGTAGTCATTACCAACTGAAGAAAAAGTGTATTGTTAAGAATATTTCACTCTCATTTTTAAGGGAAGAACAAATGAAAGTAATTGCAATTGTTCATTTTGGAGAAGGTAGCTCAGCGGTACCGAGTCGGTCTGTAGATTTAAGAACTCGAGTTCGATTCCCACAGGCTACAAACAATTTTCACAACATTAAAATTATCCTTGTGGCTGCTCCTCTACTAACATTTTTGGATGCCCTAATGTGATGGTTGATAACTGAATTTCACGCTTATTAATATATCACTTACTATGGCAGATTGCCACACCTTACAGAGTAAAATGCGTGATAATTATTTTATTATAAGAAATAATTTAGTGACACATGGTCAGTTGGTAATTTTTAGAAATAATTTTTGAAAAAGCTATGAGCGTTCGCCGGGATTAGAACCCAGAACCTTTCACTCGTATGGTGACTGCTCTAACTAATTGAGCTACAAACACTCGGCGAATATTCATGCTTTTTCGTGCAATTCGTAGTTAAAGAAATTTGTAAAGTAACATGGGTTACGTCAATTCTTTACAAATAACAACATAGATTGCTGTGGGTAATCCCAAGAAGAACTTCTTAATAGTATAAGAAATAATTTAGTGACACATGGCCAGTTGGTAATTGTTAGAAATAATTTTAGATAAACGTATGAGCGTTCGCTGGGATTTGAACCCAGAACCTTTCACTCGTATGGTGATTGATCTAACCAATTGAACTACAAACACTCGGCTCAATTGGTTAGAGCAGTCACCATGCGAGTGAAAGGTTCTGGGTTCAAATCTTGGCGAACGCTCATAGCTTTTTCTAGAATTATTTATAATTTATTTTTTTTAACATTACTTGTGTAAATGACATTTTCCTCACTTTTATTTGTGATAGTAATTATTTCCCTTACTAATTAGGGAAATGATTACTTTCACAACAAATAATTATTAAATTTTATATTATTCATAAGAATTTGTTGTAAATAATGCGGTCTTGGAAAAATAGTATATATACCTAGTGAGAAAAGTGTTTTTTTCCTTCGGTATATTATAATTTTACACCTGATAAAAACATGCACTTCTCTCTCGTGATTTACAATATACCATTCAACTCTGGAGATAAAAATTGTCTCTTTATTTTCTCAATTGAGGGATTGAATTTTACTGACAGGGTTGTGAAATTAATATAAAATGAAATATTACATGTAATTATTATTTTCTAAGTAAATACTTAGTAATTGATCAAATTATATAGTTTTACCATCTAAACAAAGATGGACCTGAAATTCAAATCTGATACAGAATAAAGCTGCCTACGACACAAAACAAAAATAAAGGAAAACAATGGTATAAAAAAAATTTGAATCTCAGGGCCACTGTGCTTACTTGGTTTAAAGAATACTCTTATGACCGAAGTTCATAGGTCCCAGCTTCAAATCCTGGTGGTATACCAATTTTTCTCTCTATAATTTAAAATATAACCAGCCAGATTATGTTATTAATTTTAGGCGGTTTGGAGTCCGAGACCTCAAAATATCCAAACTAAGTTTCAATACAAATTTTACAATTAGGTTAGAAACACAAAGAAAGTTAAATCCAGGAACATTTTCTTTGTACGTTATATTTTCATTCCATGAAATGTGTGGAAAAATTCGTGGAATTTTAGCTCCATAAATGATCAAATGTTATTCTCTTCTGTGAATGAAAAGGGCTCATTGGTACGCAAACACATCTACTCACACAAGTACAGTCAGAGGCAAATTTACGCGTTGGCAAATACACAGGCACGCGGTAAAGGACTGCTTCACTTATCGTGCAAATCATTGTAATATCTATGCTGATGACTCTCGACATTTTGAAGATTTGGGACCAGCGAACGTGCGAGCTTTTCATTTGTGAAACCGTAGAGCAGGGCCTCACTTGCTATCATGCTCGCCTCTCTTTAATCTTTTCTTTATTCTTTATTCTACCTCTTTGTATTTACGAATTTTATTATATTTCATATATGGAATTATATGAATTTATTCATATCGCATTTAAATATGATCATTTTATTAGTTGATTCCCGTTCATGAATATTATTTGCTTTTATAAGACTTCATGGAAATATTTTTATTCTGGCGCACCACTTTCGGTCCATCTACATTCAGAATTCCTTTCATACAAAATATTTCAGGCAATACATCTCCCACAAAATAAATCACCGTCAATGTTCACCTCAAGACTTTTAGAAAAAAATTATAATATCGCCTTTTAATTTTAGTCACAAGAATTAATTGGGCCGTCTATTTTGAAAGTGGTGTAAGTCAATTTAAAAAAAAAAGATATATCACGTAATTTATGCTTAATTTAGTGTAAACTTTTTATTTATAACTAGTTAGTATTTAGTGTTAAATTGTAGTTGTAAATAACAAATGCGTTGAATGTTAATTAAATTTGAAAAAATCAACTTGCCTCCGCCAGGATTTGAACCCAGACCTTCCACTAGGGCCGCGGACGTTCTAACCAATTAGACCACAGAGGTGTGACGAATTGTTGGCACTGACAAGCGATTTTTTCTATGTGTCGGTTGTAAGTAGTATCAAATGTGCGAATGGGTTTGTTCGACAATGCAAATGATATACAAACGTTGACACGATTGAAGTTAATCAAATCATGAAGATACATGTTTTTGTTAAATTGTAGTTGTAAATAACAAATGCGTTGAATGTTAATTAACATTTGATACTACTTACAACCGACACATAGAAAAAATCGCTTGTCAGTGCCAACAATTCGTCACACCTCTGTGGTCTAATTGGTTAGAACGTCCGCGGCCCTAGTGGAAGGTCTGGGTTCAAATCCTGGCGGAGGCAAGTTGATTTTTTCAAATTTAATATAACGTACACTTCTAACATATCAGGTGAAGTTCCACTGATTGACAACAGATGGCGTTACGATGAAAGAAAATAATAAAATAAATGAAAAGATTTTGTATTATTATTTGGATTAAAGTTTTGGCAGATTTTTCAACACATTTGCACAGATAAATCATATTTTTTTAAATTAATAATTACTTATTTACTAATATTTTAGCATTATTTAATATTTTCACATTATGGTTAATACAGTTGCACAATACCTAACCTCAAACGTCAACGCTCATCTACAAAAACGCATCAGCTGTCAAAGTGTAACAACATTGCTCTTGTAAACTTTTTTTAGAAATATTTTGTGGTCGTCTGAAAAATAGTGTACATAATTCGCTCGAAAGTATGATAACTGTGCTCGTGTACTTAAATCACTCGCACGTTATCTTACACTTTCGATGCTTGTTACGTATGTTACTATTATAAGAGAAAGAATTTTAGAGCAAGTCGTCTTGGCCCTTCAAATTTAAAAAAAATTTCAATCACTAAAAATTTATTTATTATTGAATTCAGATAGGATAAATACCATGGCGCTGAGTATATCTTTACATCTTGTTTAGTTTTGAAGATATAACCTCCGAAAAATAAAATGTTTCCGAAATATGACTCATTTCAAATTTTATACTTTCTCGAAGCTATTTCTCAAAAACTAAAAGAGATATGAAAATGCGCTTATAGGTAATGAATTTCTCGTGCTTCAAGTAAATTATAAAAAAAAATTTGTGGCCGTGAAAAAGTAGTATATTTATATCTGGCAGTTCGGTGAAGTGGATAGCTTTACGGCATTTAAATACGGATAACTCCGAGTTTAAATCCCGTTCAAGCTAAATATATATTATCTACCACACTATGGCTCGGTGAGTTTGAACCCTGCACTGTTCCTGTTGTACAGAGTAGCATGAGTAAATCTCGTGACAGAAGTGTTTCTTTCCTCGCCTCTTGCTTTAACTTTACACCTCGGGAGAAAACCATAAATTTTTGTCGCCTGGTGTATAATATACTATTAATTTTAATACTGAAATAGATATAAAATATGCGTTGCTAGTACGTTCCTGCGTTGAACGCACGTGCGTGCGAATTAGTTTATGTTGTACGAGTTTCGTGCAGAGTTTATAACGATCCGGGACATATGAAATATTCACCTGTCAAACGGATGGCAGTATCATTAAAACTTTATTTGCTAATTACCTGCGGCAAATGACAAAACTGTCGCCTCCCATAAACTACACTTGTTGTATCTGTTAAATTCGTTGTCATAACATTCCCAGGAAAAATGCCTGTTGTGCCATCCGGTCACAGGGCTGTAAAGGGAATATTACAACGGTTACATCGCACAATTATGTTGCTATACTCTTCTATTTATGATTAAAGTATCTATACGCCAACATACATCATATATCACTTGTTTTTACTTATAATATAACTAGTGCATTGACTATTACCGATAATTTTTTTGAGCTCACGATTGCTTTTGTTGCTATAGAAATATGTAGTTGTCTTCGACTCGTGCAGATTTCCTAAGAGCAACAAAAGCCCGAGTAAATAGCAAGAATATTCGGTAAGATGAAAACAAACCAAAAAAATTACAAAATTAATATTTTAACATAAAATAAATAAATATAAATATATTCGGTCAGAATATTGCCCCACGAAAACAAACCAAAAAAATTACAAAATTAATATTTTAACATATAATAAATAAATATAAATATATCATTACGCCTTCTACCCATTACTGAATGTGGCACTCTGCCGAAGCAGATCTCGGTAAGTGATATATTTATGTGCGTGAAATTCGGTTACCAGCCGTCAAATCACAGCCTCCAAAAATGTTAGTAGTGGGGGAGTCACAGATATTTTTACATATGTCACATAAATTCGTTGTTAGGTAACTAAGATTGAGTATACAGAAAATAATCGCGATTATTTTTTGACGTTTCTCAAAACTAATAAAATTCTTCATTGTATGTTACGTGTCTGCGTCTTAACCAATCCTGTCATTATTATACTGAGAATAAAGCTCTTGTGATTATTCCCGGGAATAATCTCTGTAGGTTTTGGTTTTGTTGACAAATAATATGTAGTTGTCAAATAATTATTTAAAACTGTCAACGCGTCAAGTAAAATGTGTGAAAAAATCGATTTAGTTCCATTTCAGATTCAGAAATACACCAACGAATTTTGGAAATAATTCCAAGTATACATTAATAAGTAATCAATCGATATTTATCCAGTTCAAAATCTTTTAAGTTGGATGAATCGACCTCAACAGCTAAGTCAAAAAATAATCTAACTAAATATAACTCGAGAATTCAATAAATTAAAAAATAATTCTCCAGTATCTTTCTAAAACTTGTTGCCATTTGACAATAACCACTCAAGCCCTACGGGCTTTCGTGACTATTGCCTGGCAAAAAGTTTTCGAAAGGTCTGTCAAATTATTTTCAATTTATTCTCACTCTCTAGTTATATCAGTACTGATAATTGCACTAGTACTAGCACAAATTACCGCTGTAATTGCCCAAGTGCAATTATCACTTATTAATTTACTCGTTTCCATGACAACGTTGTCAAATAATGAAACGCTATTGGTTGTTTAAAGTCATGGGGCAATATTCATTCTAATGTAACATACTTCATTTAAAAAACTGTCGGTTCTCGTTGAAACATTTTTATAATAAAATTAAAAAATCAACACTAGGTAGGTTTCAGAAAAGAAAGCTTTTTTAAAACCTACCTAGTGTTGATTTTTTAATTTTATTATACTTCATTTACTTGTTAGCTTTAATTCCAATTATAGTAGTGGAATCAGAACCACTCAGATACAATCGTATTTTGGGATGTATGACCGGCAAATGTGGAATACAAATTTAGCCAAAAACAAATATAATGACGTGCAGAGTTTCTTTATTTATATATTTATGCTACTCTGCACAACAGGAACTTAATCTCAATTACAGGACAGTGTCCGGTATTCAGTACTTTATGAAATTATTTTAATATGCATTTTCAATTTAATAAATATTCCGCATTGGAAAATGCGTTATAAAAATCTGGATGTACAATTTTAATCATAAATATGTATTATGATATAATTATATTCCTACATATTTATATTAAAACGCTTTCAGGAATTTATGAATAAAATTACATAACACCTTTAATCTCAATTACAGTACAGGATCTGGACTCACCAAGCCGCAGTATGCTAGTTTATATAATTTTTAGATTGACTGGAATAGGAATTTGGGATCTCCGAATCTAATTCCATACTATTGTATTGCCGGACAATTGTTCAAAATGAGAGCAAAGTGAGGCTTGCCAAAAACATTACTTTTTTATATTATTATAATCATCATTTAGCTATTTCAGAGCCAAAGAGTCCTTTTCCCTTTTAATTTATTTAACATAGTAACTTAAATATTTGTCTTATCGATTCTTTGAAATATACGCTACAATCGAAAAGACAATAACGATTTTAAATGAAAAAAATTAAATACTACAGTAAAATATTAAAATTTTTAATGAAATTAGTTGATTTTGAAAATATTAACCTAAAAAGAACTTTTCAAATTTCAATAAAAGTAAAACTACTGTATATTATAATAATTACTTGGCTTTACACTATGAAGTAAGCATATACGAGGCTGTGAATGAACGTGCGAAGTATGGTGTGGGTGTGTTTGTTAGCGAAAGAAACTGTTTGTGAGGGATTATGGTTGTACTGTATCTAGAATTTTTTAGCTGAGATTAAAGATAGGCTTTTATATAATCTTTGTTTGATTTTGGAATTTGTTAGATAGTGTGATTGATTCGTGCGATCCAAGTGAGAAAGTTATCGTATGTTGTGATTTAAACGGTTGGGTAAACCGAATGGTTGTAGTGAAAATACAAGAGAAAATATTAGTGGTATTGAATGGGATATAGATGAAAGTGATGTTAGTTTTGCATTGATGCATATGAAGAATGGATGGTATATCGAATGAGATGTTCAAGTATGCAGGCAAGAGGTTATATTATTAGCTTGTTTATTTATTTTTTATTTGTTTAAAATGGTGTGTGGTTCATGATAACAGAAAACGTGCAATCATTTGTCCATTTAAAGGCACAGGTAGTTCGAGTAAATATACTTATATTCGTGCGATAAGTATGCTGAGTGTGGTAGGGAAGCTGTACGGTAGGACACCTATTCATGAGGTACGAACCTTAATAATTTCCAAGCTAAGCGATATACAAGGAGGTTTTTTTGCCTGAAAGAGAGTATGTGAGTCAATGGTAATCTCTTCGTATGATTATTGAGAAGTCACTTGCTAAGAACAAGAAGTTCTGTGGCTTTCTCGATCTTAAAAAAGCATATAATAGTGTTCATCGCGAGACATTGTGGGATGTACTTCTACAGAACGGTATAAACGGTAATTTGTTAGAGGCAATTCGTGCGCTGTATGAAGGTAGCGAGACTGCGGTAAGAGCTGATGGTAGACTCAGTAATTGATCGGTATAGATGTTGCCTTGAAACAAGGTTGTGGGATGTCTCCGTGGTCGAATCTGAAGAGCAACTGACAAGAATGATTTGAAGTATAAATGAAATAGGAAAATGTTTAAATCTGTCATTGAATATTAAAAATGCAAAGTGTTAGTGTTTGGCAAGAGCGATTTGGTGGCTGACTGCAATGTTTTGGTGAATGGTGTGAGATTAGGTCAACTGAATCTGTTTGTTCCGGATTGATAAACGTATTAATAGAGAGATTTAAAGAAGGGTATCTGCAGGATTCAGGATATTGGGTGCACTGGGAACATTTTACTGAAATGTGAATGTATTAAGAGATAAGTATGTATAATAGTGTATTTGTGCCTACATTGATGTAGGGTAATTAATGTTGAGTGTGGATAAGGAAATATGAACAGCATATAACTGATGTAGAAATGAGATATTTGCGGGATATGTGTGAAAATACAAGAAGAAATCGTGTCCGCAATACATTGGTGCATAATGAGTGTGAGATTGAGAAGAATATTGTCAGTTGAGAAGGTTTAGGCACGTGGAATGTATATCGAATAAAAAATTGGTGAAACAGGTGTATGTTGCAGAAATAGAGGGTGAAAGATTACGTGGATGAATAAATGGAAAAATGTGATTGAAGAATTGTTGCATGAACGAAAATTTCCAAGTGCGAGGAACAAACGAGCTTATAAGAAAGGAATTATGAATGTGATAGAAGCGAAAGTGGTGTGTCAGTGTAGGAACGATTAACGAAGATTAATTGCGTGTTGAAACTAATAATTTAAGATAAGAGCAAATGTCTTAATTTTACAGTGTGAAATTTATAAAAAATATTTTGGAAAATTATGAATTTAAAATTTCACTTCAAAAGTAACACAAATTAAAATTATATTTTGATTTAGCAACCACTTTAGATAAGTTGTGCAACCGAAGATAAATTTTTAATTTGAATTAAATAAATCAAATCACGGAAAAGTTATTCGATCTATATTCGATAAGATAATGTTTCATTAATGTAATATTTCTGTGGCATTTATATTTTATATTCATGCAGCTTAAATTTACAGGCTATTTCAATACTTACGGGAAAATTTAAATACTACATTAAAATATTGATTTTGGGTGATATAGTAGTTTACATTACTAACATGGTAAAACAGTTTTTATTGCTTACTAGAGGAATTGACTGGCAAGCTTGTCATCTCCTCGAGGCAGTAAAAATTGGTACTTTACGTGTAGTGTACAATATTATATTTGTTACTCATTTGTAAACAAAATAAAAAATTATGATCGAATCCTGTCAGAACTGTTGTGTGAATAATATTAACATGGCGAAAATTATTTCATTTATATCGTTTTTAGATGGTTCCACTAAATGTAACTTATTATTTCTAATTTTAATTGCTAATTGAACATGTAAATGCAGATTCATTGTTTACCCTGATTTGAGGAAATGCATTATTAATTATAATTTTTATGTAAATTTATGAAAACGAAACATTACATCGCACAATTTTATGCGACTTTTTTGTATATATCTTATTAAAATTTAAGATTCTTAATCAGTTTTAGTCCAACTGCCGATGCAACTACATGAATTAATTTAAGAAATATTTGCAGAAAAATCTGAAAATTACTGTAAGTATAAATAATGTATTATTATAAACCAGCGTTTTTGAATTTTAAGGATGTTTCAATTTCCAAGAGATATTGTTAACTTATAAATTATAAACACTTTTTTTGGCGATATATTCACTGTTGTTTTTCTCCTAAATCGTTGCTTATCTAGAAAAAGGTCTCAAACAAGAAATTTAGATAATATTAATGTCTAACCCACTGGCATAGAAAAATATTTTTTTGTTGAGGCACATTTTCGAGATAAGATTATTTGAACGTAAGTAATACTTGAAAATATTGTAATTCAAACCATTTGTATATTAGGTGTACATTTTTGGTATCACTGATTTCAATTTAATATATTGTTAATATTGTAACACTCTCTTGTTTAAAGAGGATTAGCAAATAATTTTAATAAGTTCATGTCAGACCGGAGAAAGGTACTAGGGTATAGTTGAAATAAATTAGATTTATGTTCGCAATATTGAACTCGATATAACTGCGGATCCAAAAGTTTTTGGTCATATCTTAATAATATTAAAATTGTATCTGGAATACCCGGTACTCGTATTATGAAATGTGAAGATTAAACTGGAGATAATCATGTCCTTAGTTTATTTAGAGAATATTTTTGTATTGTTTTCACTGAATCAGGCAAAGTCGAGTCGCCGAATTTTTATGGTTCAAAGAATTTTCCATGTATCCCGAATTGGGGATAGATCAACATTTTCTTTCGAACCTAACTCTATCGAAAACAGATATTTCAGTACAGCCTTAACAAAGCTTGGCAATATTCTCTGTAACCAAATTGACTCACCGTGTTTATAGTCCAAACTTCCAATTTATGTACCTAGAGTCGAATCTCGATCTTCTATTATGTTTTATCTACCTTTTCATAGAACTAACTTACTTGAAAAGTCGCTTATATTTGTAATGTATACATTTTACAATAATATTTTAATCAAAATATGGTGACCTCTGACACGAGACTAACAAATCTTATCTAAATTTCTAATTTACTTTTGTGAGAGCTAGAATTTCTAAAAATTCAAAGTATACCAGCGTTCGCAAATTTTTGGTACAGTTCAACCAGTTAAGATAAGATGACACAAAGCACCTCCAAGAGATCGTTAGTTTTTTACTTTCATTGTGTTGTACTTGTAATGTGTGGAATAAGTGATTCGCAAATCTTACGCTTCCTGAGTACAATTGGTTTATTTACAATCAGTTAATTATACGCGGTGCTATCCAAAAGTTCCCGAACAATTAAAAAAGAAACTGTATTTATTGAAACTTTAAACCAACAAAATATCTCCTTCAAATAATACCCACCTACAGTTATATACTTCTTCCATCTTTTTTTCCACTGTTCAAAACACTTTTTGTAGTCTTTTTTTCAATAGCGCTTAGGACCTCCTGCGATATAGTTTGAATCTCCTCAACAGTCTCAAATCTCTTACCATTTAGCACGGTTAACATTTTTGGAGAGAAAAAAAAGTCGCAAGAAGGTAGTAAAGGAGACGGGGAAGAATATTTGTTTGCGTGGGTGTCAAAAATTTGCGGACAGCCAGAGATGTGTGGGGAACAAATTTTGCAGCAATTCTGCACATCCCAAGTTCGTCCGCCAAAATTCTTTGGACTGTGCCATAGGACCATTGCAGCTTTATTATAGATGTCATTAATTGATTGTCGACGGTCTCGGAGAATTGTTTCACGCACTATTTGGATATTTTAGTCATTGATTCAAGTTAACGAACGTCCAGAGCGCTCATCGTCTTCCACACTCATCCTTCCATTCTTGAACCTCTGAAACCATTGAAAGGCTTGTGTTTTTTCTACGACCAAAACTCATCAAATGCTTTGATTGAAACAAAATTTGATACAAATACGTTGCTCTTTCAAATCGCTCATCACGCTATTCGCAGAACACAACAAACAGTAACACAGATATCACCACACTGATACGACAAAGAACGGAGTATGTTGTAAAATCTAAAGGAAGGGTTTGAGAAATGTACTAGTGCTGAAATCTAGCGACAAATCGGTGCATTACAGTAATTAAAAGAGTTACACACAGAGTTCGAAAACTTTCGGGTAGCACCTCGTATGTACATTTCCAACCAATAAAACAATTTGGAAGTAAGTCAGTGTTTACCTAACTTTTCCAGCTAGCTGACAATTTTTTTTTCCGGCCAACTAGTGTCACTTTACAACTGATGAAACAACAAATATTTATTAATTGCTTTTCTCCGGTAGCAAATTTTCAGTAGCTTCTTCCACAACTTCTTGCTATTCTGGTTTAGTAAACTCCAACTCACTATTAGACATGATTATGGAAATTACACTTATTAGGCAGAGAAATTCGGCAAACCTTCAAAACAATTGGGAGAACTCAACTGACAGATTTAATAAATATTTTGTCAAATTATCTAGCACCATTGTCATAAATATATGTGTTTAAATAGGTTAAACAAATAATAATAAAGTATAAATAAAATACATGTTTAAGACTTACCGATTACGAAGTGATTGTGAATAAAATAGTATACCCACCTCACCGGATGGTAATTCCAGCATTTTCTGGCTCAGTGTATAGTATACTATTATTTATGACAAAGTACATATAATATTTGTATTAAAATCTTGGAAACATATTTATATTAATTATTTGAGGTTAGGATAGATAGCTTATGATATTTATTTCTACATGATGTGTAAATATATATATATATATATATATATATATATATATATATATATATATATATATATATATATATATATATATATATATATATATATATATACGAGCCCAACCCCATAATAGTTCGGCCGGTATAAATTTCAAACTTTATACTATAAAAAATGTAAAAATATACTAAAAAATGTTTTATTCTTACAACAAAACTATATCCACGTTATTATATGAATCTTTAGTTGTCTATTACTGAAAAGATATTTAAAATAATACAAACGTTTACAAAACTATCATCAAATAAGTATTATGGCAACAGATCCATAAAAGTTCGGCCAACAAAAATGTATGCCTTAGAAGGGATTTATTTGCGTGTTTTAAATTAAATAGTTGTTAAAACAAAACTTAAATGAAAAACAAAAACACAAATGAAACAAATCACTACAAAACTGTCATTGCCGTTTGCCGATATTATTTGTTTTTTTCAAATAAAATGGCTCGTAAAGCTTTGAGCAGAGATTTACGGTGGTCTATAATAAATTCTCATAAAAATGGCATTTCTGCAAGAAAAATATCTATTTCTCATTCTATTGCGAGATCTATGGTACAAAATATTAAAAACTTATATAAAAAAATTGGTGGAATATCCGAAAGTTAAAAAAAATGGCCGTTCTTCAGCCATTTCCCGTGCTGATCTACGAGGTTTAAGAGAAATTTTGAAAGTAAATCGTCCAGCGAAAGCTCGAGGCGGGAAAAGATAGGTAAACAACCACATTTATATATATATATATATATATATATATATATATATATATATATATATATATATATATATATACATAGACTGACCCGCAAGCGTTTTTGAATTGAATTCTTTCTTGTATTAATTATGCATTTAATTTAATTTGTGTTTATTATCGTCTTATAAACACATGCCTATTTGAGTAATTTCACTCAGTAGACTTTGCGAAACGTCGTTCGTTCATTTATGGTCTTTTATTTATATTTATATTTATCACAGCACTCAATTTAGAGTGATTTTACTATAATAATACAACAATTAATTAGGATCTAAGTAATTAGAATTTGTACCGATCTCTTGATCGATTGAACACACAAATTGTTACACTACTCGGATACGAAGAAATTAGAGGAACAATGCAGCACATTTTATATTCTTTTCCTAGAAACATCTGTTCGCTTTTTCTGTTTCCCTAATCGCACTGTTCTGTTAGCATACTCTAGTGATGTTTTAAATAAATATTTCAAATTTCGTTCTACAGATGGTAATATCTCACTTGAAAATTTTTTCACAAACGGTTGCCGACTCAATTGTTTCTTCTACAAAAACTAGCCCTAAAATTTCTAAAGTTAGCCGGTGGCTGACGTATTGTCTCCAATCCGAGTATCTTCTGCTCCGCGTAACTTCTGACTCTGGATTCGGAACGATATTTCAGTGAAATCTAACAATATTCTTTTACTTTCGTGCTTACAATTATGCATTCGATATAAAAATGAATTCTATATAAAAAAATTAGTAGATAAGCTAAGAGAGCACGAGCCCATATTTCAAAATGGCGGCCGTCAGTGGTGATGGCCTGGTGACGGCTGGTGGTGTGGCGACGGCGTGGCGGGGGCGTGGCGGGAGACGTAGCGGGGATGATGGTTTGGCGACGGCTGGTGGCGACGGTTGGTGGCGTGGCGGTGGCGGGGGGGCGTGTCTCGCACACATGTTAGTATGAGTCATCGCTGGTGGCGACGGTTGGTGGCGGCGGCGGGCGGCCTGTTGGTATGAGTCATCTCTGCGGGGTGGCTGACTTCATTGCTGACCACGTGCTAAGGTCATTGCTGACCACGTGCTAAGGTCATTGCCCTCAGCTTGGGGTCATTAGGCTAGCAGTGCGCGTATGAGTCACGCGTCACTGACCTATATCAAGCACGTGCAGTGACGGACATGTCTCGACTTGTTTTTTATGTAGGGTGGTAAATAACCTGCTTGTAGGTTCATATAACGAAGACAGGTTGAGAAATAAAACAAATACGTACAATATTTAAATATTTTCATCTTTCATTAAACCCAAAACTTTTTAATTTACTAGGGGTATATATTATTATTAGGCGGATAGTCAGATGTATCGAACCGACTGATGTCTACTTTCATAATTTCATAAATATCAGGTACATTGAAACTATAAATAAGGCTATCAGTGTCTGTATATAAAATTTCACTCCAAATCTATTCTTTACATATTTGAAAATCATATAAGTTTAGACAGATCTAGGATTGCGAAACTCCACATAAAAGGGTATATTGAATACAATTGACGTTTTACTTAGTTATATAATTTTTTATGCTGGCTGGTAAATAACCTGCTTGTAGTTTTATATTATGAAGACACTGCTATCTACTTAGGTTAAGAAATAAAACAAATACGTACAATACTCAAATATTTGCTGTACCTATATCCCTTTACGAATGCACTTCGATATTTACTAATTCGCACAAAATATATCATTAAATGCCCCATTACAAGAAATAATTGAGCACCCATCATTTATCGAATATTTAAATCAGTATGATGCTTTGCCATAGCAATATATTGAAGAAATGGTTAAAAATAGCGATAATTTTGATTATAATTACGGTGTACATCATGATACGGTTAGTGAAAAATTTAAATTGGGAATCAAAGAACTAACACTTGATGGTAATATCCGATACAAAGGAATGCCAGGACTTTACGAACTTGTCTTTAAAAAGTTCCAAGAGGATTCAACCCAGATGATTTAGAAAACTATATTGATGTGTTAAACAGGGGCCAGTGCACACCGTAGAAATTATTCGTCAACAGAACAAATTCAAGGAAACAAATCGTGGAAATATCGAAATATTATCACACCTCAACATACGCTACTTGGGAAACGAAGAATTCATATGGTGATAAATATTTAAATATGCGAAATAGATGAATAATTCAAATTGCATCACCTATAATTAATACTGACGCTAATATGTGGAAGAACAATTAGAAAAAATTGCTGTTAAACTTAATGAGCATATTAAAAAGCAAATGCAACTATACTTGAAGTTACCAGCGATATAGAAGCATGAAATCCACATAAATAGCTTGTATCTTATACTATAAACATTAAAGTGTGTAAAAAATGTTCAAAATTAAGCGGAATATTGTTGATGAATTGCATAAGCCAAGTCGAGTAAATTTCAAAAGAAGAATTGTAATTAAGGGTTAGATGATTTATTTCAAGCTGATTTAGTTGAAATGATTCCTTATGCTAGAGAAAATAAGGGGTATAAATATATACTTGATATTTTCTACAAGCATGTGTGAGCTGAAGCAGTTAAAAATAAGACAGGTGAGGAAATAAATAAAGCTGTAAAAAAATTTTTTAATACAAATTATTGCATTTATATCTTATTAAATTTTGGTTATTTTGAAATTGTATTTTGGACTGTGCCCCACTGACTGCAATTCTATTTTAGTATCTTGCCATGTTTATCGCGATTATTGCAGCACAGTAGTTTGCAACAAAGTATTTGAACAGAGCCGGTTTAAATCTGTTTTGTGTTTAGAACAAAATTATTTAATGTACATCGTTAAATGGTTGTTAGAATACAGCGCTGTATTTTTGAGCGGTACCCCAAACTCAAGTCATACACTTATTATTTTACACCTTTAAAACACATGAATATTCACCCTACCAGAAACGGCTTAAACTTAATATTGAAAGAGCTGGATATGTAGATCGGCGCCCTTTTTATTTTAAAAACAAACTTTTTTGTAGTTTATTGGTTTTATTTTTAAAAATACCTATTAAAGAGTTAGTTTAAAATTTTGTTATATATTCTCAGCATTTATTTAATGTAAAGGAGGGTACCAAAAAGAGTTTGAAAAATACAACACTATATTTTGCGCCTTAAACACGGCACTTTATTTAGTACTTTGCCGAAACACGCGAATATCTGCGATTATTGCAGCACAACAGTTTTGAAATTTTTACATAAAAACCATATTGAGTAATTATGAAGCATGTGATCTTCATACTCGGCTATAAATAATTTGCCCCCCACGGTTTCTAACTCACTAGTAACTTTGACTTCGGACTGTGTTTTGCAATGACCTCATATATCGTTGATTTACAAGGTTTTAAATTACCTAAAAATAATGAGTTTATTTGCAAAGAAATTGTTGTTTTAAATATTAATAGTGGTGAACTTGAATCAGAAACATTTGCTCCTCCAATTCCATTGCCAGAATTGAGTGGAAAAGATAGACGTAACGTACTGTGGATGGCAAAAAAATATCGTAATTTAGAGTGGAATAGTGGATGCGTATCGTACACGAATATAAGAACAGCGTGTTGTAATTTATTGCATGAAAATGGTAAAACAGATAAAATTTATGTGAAAGGTGAGGAAAAAGCTAAATGGTTGCGAAGTTTCATCTGGCATGAAGTAATTAATTTAGAAAATTTAAATTGCCCTGCATTACCTGAATTAGGTACACCATTACAAGTTAACTATTGCAATTTACACATAGATAATTGTGGAGTACGAAACGCCAAAGCCTTACATAAATGGTTTAAAATGCGATTTAATATATTTGAATCATTTAAATTATTTTATGAGAATGGCGGAATCCTACACTTTATGCGAGATGAAGAAATTGGTTATCTCCAAATGGAATTTGTAATGATTTATGCGGAGAAGTAAATTAAAGAACAATGGACAAGGTTTCCAAACTCCTGGCAAGAAAATAAGCAGTTTCAACAGTACCAGAGCTGCTGGGAGCATTACACATCAGACAATTTAAGTGATCCAACTGGAAGTTTAGTAACGTTAATTAAAAATTGTATAATGTGTAAAAATTGTAAAATGTAATATTCTAAATATTTTAACTTTTAATAAATTTATTTGAAACTCATTATTTTTAGGTAATTTAAAACCTTGTAAATCAACGATATATGAGCATAAGGAATCATTTCAACTAAATCAGCTTGAAATAAATCATCTAACCCTTAATTACAATTCTTCTTTTGAAATTTACTCGACTTGGCTTATGCAATTCATCAACAATATTCCGCTTAATTTTGAACATTTTTTACACACTTTAATGTTTGTAGTATGAGATACAAGCTATTTATGTGGATTTCATGCTTCTATATCGCTGGTAACTTCAAGTATAGTTGCATTTGCTTTTTAATATGCTCATTAAGTTTAACAGCAATTTTTTCTAATTGTTCTTCCACATATTAGCGTCAGTATTAATTATAGGTGATGCAATTTGAATTATTCATCTATTTCGCATATTTAAATATTTATCACCATATGAATTCTTCGTTTCCCAAGTAGCGTATGCTGAGGTGTGATAATATTTCGATATTTCCACGATTTGTTTCCTTGAATTTGTTCTGTTGACGAATAATTTCTACGGTGTGCACTGGCCCCTGTTTAACACATCAATATAGTTTTCTAAATCATCTGGGTTGAATCCTCTTGGAACTTTTTAAAGACAAGTTCGTAAAGTCCTGGCATTCCTTTGTATCGGATATTACCATCAAGTGTTAGTTCTTTGTTTCCCAATTTAAATTTTTCACTAACCGTATCATGATGTACACCGTAATTATAATCAAAATTATCGCTATTTTTAACCATTTCTTCAATATATTGCCATGGCAAAGCATCATACTGATTTAAATATTCGATAAATGATGGGTGCTCAATTATTTCTTGTAATGGGGCATTTAATGATATATTTTGTGCGAATTATTAAATATCGAAGTGCATTGTTAAATGCGCAGCTGTACAGTGTAGACGTGTTTATTGTGCTCCGGCTAATCACCTGTTGTTATCTCCAAGTTAAAATGCCGACTACACGGAATAATACAAAATCGACAACTGATCCAGTTACTGTCACCGATGGGGATGATACTATCCAGTCCATTATCACCTCTGAGGATTTTATGCAACGAATGGCAAGTACATTATCTGTTATGATGAAGGCCGAATTTCATGACATCTTAAGTAAGCTGACTGAACGCATTGTAATACTCGAAGCTGAAAATGCGAATTTTCGCCAGCAATTTGATGACGCAAGTTTTAAAATTGATGCTCTCGAGCAATATTCGCGGCGAAATAATATACGCATGTATGGTGTGCCCGAAGTTGTCAATGAGAACACCGATGAAGTTGTCTTAAACATCTGTAAAGACAAACTAAGCATTCAGCTCAGCTCCTCCGACATCGATCGCTCTCACCGTGTAGTAAAGCCCACCCCCGGTAAGCAACGTCCCATCATTGTGAAATTTGTGCGCCATAACGTTAAATCGGTAGTGTTTAATAAGAAATCTAAACTAGCCAAATCCAAAGTAGTGATAGAAGAAGATTTGATTAAAACCCGGCAAGAAATTTACAGATGTGCGGCAACCAAGTTTACATTTAAGCGAGTGTGGACTCGCGATGGTCAAATTTATGTTAGGGTCAATGACACTTCTCATAAAATCAGCTGATTGAAGGACGTCGATAAACTTGCAATAAAATAACTGATTGATTTAGTCGACACAAACACACACAATTATTGTACACTGTAAAATTACCTTGTTTATTTAATTTAGTTTATTTACTTTTTTTATTTGCTTTAATTTATATTTTATTCGTATTCATTACATTATATTTAAAATATCTCGCTATTTATGAATCTGTTCACTTTTGCTCTTATTAATTCTCGTTCACTGTTTACTGGATTTGATACTTTGAAGCAACATATTATTAATAATAATTTCGATTTGGTGGGTATCAGTGAAACGTGGCTCAATAAATATATTAATTCTGATATTGTCAACATAAACAATTATTCCTTGATTCGATGTGACAGAGATACACGAGGTGGAGGTGTGGCCATCTATATTAAATCGACAATTAAATTTAACTTGATAAATGAATACAATTTTACAAATAACATGGAGAATATTTGGATTAGTTTCAAAGTTAAAAGTTTTTCTTTTGCGTTCGGTGTAGTACATAGACCACCTAAAGCTAATTGCCTCTCTTTTCTTGTTGAATTGGAAACTATGTATTCTACTTTGATAGTCAATCATGACTATATTGTAAATGTTGGTGACGTCAATATTAATATGTTGAATTTAGAGAACAATATTGTATCTAAATTTAATGATTTATTAAATAGTTTTTCTTTAGTTCAAGTAATCAAAGAACCTACTAGAATCACTGGTAGTAGTGCTACATTGCTTGATATTATTGTGACAAATTGCGACTTAGTTGTTTCTCATGGTACGATTAACGTGGATATCTCGGATCACCTTTTAATTTACATGAACATAAATGTTGAGAAACCACCTATGGTACCTAAATTCATTACAATTAGAGACTTTAATTCCCTTGACCTTGATTCCTTCACATCAGATCTAGTTTCCCTAAATTTAGATCATATTTATTCACTTGATGATATTGATGAAAAAGTTAGTTATTTAAATACATGTCTGTTGAATTTGTTTAGCCAGCATGCGCCTTTAAAAATTATCAAAATTAAAAAACCAAAATTACCGTGGATCACTGACACTATTAAGGAAATGATGAAATTACGTGACAATGCACTTCGTCGATACAGAATTAGTAAAAATATTGAGCACTGGAAATACTATAAAGATTTACGTAATTACACCACTAGTGTCATAAGGCGAGAAAAAAGAGCTTATTTAGATTTTAAGTTAAAATCAGCTAATAGTAAAGATGCGTGGTCTACTTTGCGACGCCATGATATACATCCAAAGCAGGTAACGACCATACCTAACCATCTGAGGGACGTAGAACAAATAAATAATTACTTTGCTGCACAATATAATACTAATAATATCTCACCTGAGTTGTTGCATTTTTATCGTAGTATGAAATTAAATTCTGAATCCCCTGATTTCACGTTTGATTTATGCGACGACTTAGAGGTTAATAAGTGTATTATTTCTATTAAAAGTAAAGCTGTAGGTGTTGATGAACTCTCTATTAAAATGATTAATTTATGTATACCGTATATAACTCCTTGTGCACATTTTCAATCACTGTATTAAAAATTCCGTTATTCCAGCAGTCTGGAAAATATCTCTTATTACTCCTTTAGCTAAAAACAAAAACCCTTCCACTTTTAATGATTTACGACCCATTAGTATTCTTCCAGTTTTGTCCAAAGTGTTTGAAAAACTATTACATGTACGCCTATCACATTATTGTCAATTTTTCTTACCATGTACGCAATCTGGCTTCAGAAAAGGATTCAGTACATCCACAGCCCTTACACATGTTACCAATGATATTATGGAAGCCACAGATAGCGGTAAAGTAACTACATTAGTTCTGCTGGATTATAGCAAAGCTTTTGCTATCATTAGCCATTCTCTCCTTATTGCTAAACTACATTACTTTAATTTTAGCGACAATGCTGTAACTTTATTGCAGGCTTACTTAGACGCCAGATATCAGTCGGTAAAACTTGATAATAATACTTCGTCTTTATTACCAATACCTTCTGGAGTACCTCAGGGTTCTATCCTTGGGCCCCTTCTTTTTTCTCTATATACCTCTGACCTTAGTAAAATTATTAATTTCTGTTCTTTCCACCTATATGCTGACGACACACAATTATATCTTTCTTACCATTCTCAAGATGTTATTCATCATATTTCTCAAATAAATTATGACCTTTCGAATCTTATTGAGCTTTCTGAGAAACATTCTCTCCATATAAATGCCTCTAAATGTGTAGTTATGATGTTTGGCAATAAAAATCAGAGAGCAGCAATTAATAGTTTTGTAGATGTCCGTATAAATGGTAATAAGCTTCCTGTGTCAAACCGCAGTAAGAATCTGGGCCTGATAATAAGTGATGACATGCGTTATATTGAAAACACGACTTCCTTAATCCAAAAATCCTATTGCACTCTAAAATGCTTATGGCAACATAAAGATTTCCTTAGCGAAAAAATTAAAATTAACCTCGCCGAGTCACTTGTTCTTTCCTATTTCAATTATTGTGATGTTGTATACGGATCATATCTTAATAAGTCACAATGTCAAAGAATCCAGAGAGTTCAAAACACCAGTATTCGTTTTATTTATGGCTTACGAAAATATGACCACGTCAGCAGTAAAATCAACAATTTAGGCTGGTTGAACATGTCCAACAGACGTAAACTTCATTATTTATGTTTTGTTCATAAAATTTTGTATACTAAAGAACCTAATTACCTTTTTCGTCAACTCAAACCCAGAGATTCCATACATTCCCTCAACACCCGTTTTAAATTTCAACTACAAATTCCCAAATTTTCTACTGCTAGATTCAAATCCTGTTTCACCTATTATGCTCCCAAAGTTGATAATGAATTATCACATGAATTAAAAACTTTAAACATGATTTGGTTTAAACGATCCGTAAGAAACAAACTATTTAGTAATCAGCTCACGTGTATATAGTTGTTCTGTTTGTTCTTGTAAATTTTTGTTAATATCTAGTATATTATGTAATTATTGTACAACTGCTATTTATATGTATTCAACTTTACCAATGGTTAAATGGAAGAACAGCGTAAGCTGAATTTCGCCATTGTGCAATAAAAAGAAATTTATTATTATTATTCCTAAAGGGATATAGGTACAGCAAATATTTAAGTATTGTACGTATTTGTTTTATCTCTTAACCTAAGTAGATAGCAGTGTCTTCATAATATAAAACTACAAGCAGGTTATTTACCAGCCAGCATAAAAAATTATGTAACTAAGTAAAACGTCAATTGTATTCAATAAACCCTTTTATGTGGGGTTTCGCAATCCTAGATCTGTCTACACTTATATGATTTTTAAATATGTAAAGAATAGATTTGGAGTGAAATTTTATATACAGACACTGATAGCCTTATTTATAGTTTCAATGTACCTGATATTTATGAAATTATGAAAGTAGACATCAGTCGGTTCGATACATCTGACTATCCGCCTAATAATAATATATACCCCTAGTAAATTAAAAAGTTTTGGATTTAATGAAAGATGAAAATATTTAAATATTGTACGTATTTGTTTTATTTCTCAACCTGTCTTCGTTATACAAGCTTACAATCAGGTTATTTACTACCCTACATAAAAAACAAGTCGAGACATGTCCGTCACTGCACGTGCTTGATATAGGTCAGTGACGTGTGACTCATACGCGCAACGGTTGCATTTCGATGGACCAGGTGTCTGCGTACTGCTAGCCTAATGACCCCAAGCTGAGGGCAATGACCTTAGCACGTGCTGAAATGAATTCTATGTATATTACGTTCTACAAATATATATATATATATATATATATACATATATATATATATATATATATATATATATATATATATATATATATATATATATATATATATATATATATATGTAACGCGGCAGTTATTTAACTATTTAATAATATAATTGAAATTAATATATTAATAATATAATAAGCTTTGTGATCGTCCATTAATTTCCTACGTTGTGTTTTATTGCATTAAAAGAACTAACATTTCTCAGGATTCGTAATTTGAAGTCGTCATTTAGGATGTGATTGGGTTGTCATGAAATAAAATCACCAAATGAGTGTTAATTATTTATTAAACAATCAAAAATATTAGAAACGAGCTAGTTCAACTCAGACGAACAGTCGGTCATCGACACACAGTGCGCATCCACCATTAATCATGTTACTGTCTCTTCTCTTTACCAATATATGGTCAATTTGGTTGCCATTTCTTTCTCATTGTAACAGGCATGTGATTTTATGAATGGCTTTGAGTCTGAACTTAGTACTAATTATAAACAGCTTATTCGCTGCAGCAAAGGTACACAGCTTCTCACCGTTGTTGTTTGGTTCCTCACGTATCGTGCCAATTCCTGACACATCTTTGTGCCATTCTTCTTTGCCCACCTGCGCATTAAAATCTCCCAACATCACTATCATATTTTCTTTTGGCGCCATTTCTATATATATAACTCTAGTAGATCATATAGTGCATGCTTTTCTTCTTCACTTGCTTTTTCGGTCGGCGCATATACATTTATTAATGAGATGTTCCTCGGTTTATTTTCAACTCTGATGTATGATATTCTTCCATTGTCACCTCTGAACTGCATCACTCTATTTTTAAATTTATCTCTAATTAGGAAGGCTGTCCCCCCATTACCTTGCTTTTTGTTTCCCGCGTACCATATTGCATATTTACCCTTGTCAATTTTTCCTTCTCCTGCCCATCTTATCTCCTGTAACGCTGCGATATCCATCTTATATTTCTCGAGCTCACTTGCTGCCTCTTTCATTGTACCCGGTTTAAGAAGCGTCCTCACATTCCATGTTCCTATTTTAATTATATTTTTTCGAATTCTTTTCCTTTTCTTTTTCCTGCTTTCCTTCTCGTCACTCATCGAATTCACGTTTGTTAATTCCCTACTTCCTCCATCTTTTTAAAATAATGAAAACGACACCGAATCCCTGTTTTTAGAAGTAGACGCTAACACTCAAACCCACACGAAGACTGATGATAGTGACGATACCGTGCATTCCAATCCCGAAAATCCAATAATTGGAATACCCATTAGTGAATCACCAGTAAATGTAGCGAAAAATCAATTAATATTCACAGAAGTTATACACTCACCATCGAAACAAAAAATTACAAAATTACACTCAAATAAAATGAGATTAAATGTTCAATTATCTCAAGATAATTTAGAAAATAATAAATTTTGTTAAAAATTATGTAGCTCTAGGAGTCACATATTATTTATATTTGGAAAAACCCATATATGAAAAATGTAGTACTATTTTACAGAAACACTTTAAAAATTCAGAAATTAAATTTATAAAATGTAATAATAAATTCATTGGTATAGATAAAGAAGACGAGATTATCGATATTATTAAAAACTATCACTAGGGCAAAACTCATAACGGAATAAAAAGAATATAATATTGGCCAAATCAAAATAAAACTATTGCAGACTTTATCAATCAATGCGAAATTTGCTTAATATCAAAATATGAACGTAATCCTTTGAAACCTAAATTTAATATTACACCCATTCCAAATAAACCTTTTGATATTATACACATCGACTCAATAAGTCTAGAAAACCACAAATTTCTTACAATAATTGATGCGTTCTCTAGATATGTGCAGGATTACTAGGTTAATTAAACTAATTCCATTGAAATAAGTAATAAATTAATGAAATACTTTTCACACCACGGAATACCTAAGACAATAATATCAGATACCGGGTTAAAGTTTAAAAACACTGTTTTACGTGAACTATTAAGCCTACATAAAATAGGAATCCATTTCACCAGTTCGCAACACCCTGATTTCAACGGATTCATAGAAAGATTTCACTGTACGCTCATAAAACATATCAGACTATTTAATTTACAAAAGCAATTCAAAAATGAAACAATAGAAAATAATTTTAATTTTGGCTTACTAGCTTACAATAACACACATCACACCTCAACTGGTTTAATACTTACGGAAATAATAAATGGACACCTCGAGACTAACTCACCCCTTGAATTACACTTAGAAACACAAATTAAACAGGACTACGTTCAAAAACATAAAGGAAACACAAAATTAGCTTATCAAAATATTAATGACCAAATGCAAATAAAAAAATCTAATCTAATTAATAAATTAAATGAAAATCGCGTGACCTTGCCCGATATACCCGAAACAGTCTATGTACACAACAAACAAAAAATCTATAAAATACAATGAAAATTCAAAAAATAAATTATTAAAACAATTAACAAAAACTGAAAAACTGCCCAAATTAAGACAGATTCGAAAGACAGTAGGAAACAAACTAAAATTAATTTATCTAACATAAAAATTTACAAAATTATTAACAAAACCTCTTTCAGATCCTTGCATATTGTTGTTGATCCATAATTTAAATAAAATCAGTATCTATGATATTAACAGTCAATTAAATACTTGGTTTAACATGATATTAAGCGTAATGCAAGATATAGAGAATTTTGTAAACTTCATGTGATGCATCCAAGCATCGTACAAGTATATGATCTTTATTCTGAACTAAATAGAATTTATATAAATTATAATAATGAATTCCCTTTAGAACCGACAATTGCAAATATACCCGAGAGTGAAAAATTAATTAAGTAAATTGTAAATTAGATTCAAACAAAATTATTTATTTCCTAGAAATTCCAATCAATTACGAAACAAATTTTGAACTCTTCGACCTTATAGCCATTCCCCGTAAACATGAGAATGAATTTGTGACTGTTATTCTAAACGAAGAATAGTTTCTAAAATCGTTTGATGGTCAAATTAAATCTCTAAAGGACACATGTACTAAAGGAAATATTTATCAATGTCCAAAAAAAATCGGAGACACAGATCATAGATCCTTCGAACAGAACATAATCCTTCACAATGATAACAAGAACTGTCAATACACTCAAATCAGTCTAAAAGGAAACCACGTAGAAACTATTGAAGAAATCAACCAATTTTTCGTTGTATTCCCGAAACAAGAAACTATCCACGCTTCATGTCAACTAAGCGACGAAATTAAAACCATATAAGGAATTTTTCTGATTAAAGAAATAAAACTGTCAAATTGAATTTAGAAACCAAAACCTAAATTTTTAAGAAGGAACATGTGAAAAACCCATAATATTAGAAAACTTTAAAATCAAGTTAGATGACGCACATATACCAAAATTGGCCGTAGAACTTAACAGCATCCAAGATCTCAAGCTACCAATAAACAAGTTTGAAGATATTGAAGACTACGACGTCACAGTCGACATTTTAAATTACTCAATAGCAATTTTATATGTCATTTTATTAATAATTGCTGTCACCAAGTTCACAGCTTTCCTCCGGAAAAGGTTTTCAAAATCAACAAGAACTCTCAGGATCCAAAACCATGAACTGCAGCCCAGGTATTCAACCCTTCAACACCAGAAACCCCAGATGAACCTCCCCGGGGATGCCCAATTTTAAGGAGGGAGGAATTAGAGGATAGCTTTTCACAGAAGCTGCTGATACCAGCAGATTCCCAGACGCAACTTCAGAATTCCAATCAACACCTATATATTATATTACATTTTTGTATGATGAACTTAGAATACTTATTTGTAATCAGCTACAAGTTAGACACTGAAATGTAAGCAATATCACAATCTGTATTGTTCAACTAAAAATATATTTTTTAAGGTAAACATTAATCCGTTAATAAATTTATATATATTGTAACGGGACGGAATTATATTTAATTTTTTTTTGTAAATAAATTAATTCTATTTCAAATACATAATTGTAAATAAGAAAATGCAAGAATATTGTGAGATTTCACGGAAATATCGTTACGAAACTAGAGTCAGTTACGCGGAGCAGGTACTCGGATGTGAGACAATACGTCAGCCACCGGCTATCTTTAGAAATTTTAGGGTCATTTTTGTAGAAGAAACACTTGAGTCGGGCACCGATTGAGGAAAAATTGACAAGTGTGATATTTATCGTTACCACCTGTAGGAAGACATTTGAAACCGTTGTAAGTAAATTCGCAGTCTAGAAGGTTGTAAATTATGAAATCTTTGTATAAAACGTCACTAGAGAATGCAAACAGATCTTAGCAATGAGGGAAACAGAGAAACCGAACACATGTTTCTAGGAAAAGAATATGAAATGAAATGAATTGTTCTTCTAAATTCTTCATGTTCGAGTAGTGTAACAATTTGTGTGTTTAATCGATCAACAGATCGATACAACTTCTAATTACTTAGATCCCGATTAATTGTAGTATGATTAAAGTAAAATCATTGAAAATTGATTCCTGTAATAAAAAATAATTGCGCGGTGATGAAAAGACCACAAATGAACGAACGATGTTTCACAAAAGTCTACTGAGTGAAATTCCTCAAATACGCATACGTTTATAAAGTGATAATAAATTCAAGTTAGAGTAAATACATAATTAAAACAAGAAATAATCGAATTCAAAAAAGTAGCAAAGTATTGAGGGTTGGTTGGCTATCTCCGTCTAGCTAAGGGTAGGAAGGCTCGCGCGCTCTCACTCTAACTGAGACTGACCGGGGATTGGGACACTCGGGGTCCGGCTTAAGTAAACGGACGAATCTTCGCTAAGCATATTCAGGAAAGAACGATGTGGGTGGCTGTGACGTAACAGCGTCACACTTTTGGTTTGGTTACAGATACGCGATTTGTGGATTTCGTTAGGGGTGTTGGTTTTAGTAGAGGTGGTAGTTTTAATTTGGAGAGGGTAGAAACATCGGTGGGATAATTAGGTTAAATATGCATGTTTGAGAGCAAATCGAGAAACTTGATTCCGATCTCGTTCCGTTTGGCTATCTTTGCTCTGTCGAAAAGTGTGTGATCGCGATCGGCTACGCCGACACCGTTGTAGCCCACTTTTAGTATTATTACAAATTTTAGCAGAGCTTTGTTTCCAAACATTTCGTCCTGGGGTACGTGTTCGCGACCAGTTTATTCTGGCACCGTTGAGCCTACTCAGATATTTTGTATTACGTTCTGACTTTGAGTCTGAACGCCTGCCGAGTGTTGGTCTCTGACTATTTTTATTGTATGTGATCGCGATCGGCTACGCCGACACCGCTGCAGCCTACATTAGAAAGAAATCAGAGTAACTCGCATTCGTTGTGTATTATTAAACACATCAGCTGTCTTCTGCCTTGTGCTGAAGTTGGTTATATGAGCTGTTGTGGAGAAGTAATTGTGTACATACTTTTGTTGTATCGTCTGATCGCGACCGGCGAGGCGACCGGCGAGGCGACCGGTGAGGCGCCCGTCGACTCCGTTAGAGCCTGTACAACAAGTGCCAATTACTGTTATTTTAAAATCCAACGAATTCATTATTTCGATTTCATTGGCGACACGGAAGCTATTTCTGACTAAGGTCAGAATTGAATTTTCTACCCCAAGTGTTGTAATAGAGAACTTCGGTCGTCCGCAATATAAAATCAAACGGATTCATTATTTCGATTTCATTGGTGACACAGAAGCTATTTCTGACTAACGTCGGAATTGTATTATCTAGCCCAAGTGTTGTAATAAAGAACTTCGGTTTTCGGTAATATTAAATCCAACTAATTCATTATTACGAATTTGTTGGTAATACACACAAACTATTTTTGGCTTACGCTGGAAACTGTATTATAATAGTTAACGTGTATGTGTGCGTGTCGGATGATTCTCCCCGAGAATTATCGACCGTGAAAACCGTCATTGGCTCGCGCACCAGAAGACCTCCAAATCTATGGTATTGTATCGTCCGTAATTTATTTATATCAAACATTATTCTAAGACGGCCGTTAGTGGCCGGAACTTGTGTTTCAGATTGCTGTGACCGACCGCGCCGAGTTTGGGTCCAGTACCTGAACCAGCCGCCGCTGACCGCCAGGCTGTACGAGGAACCCCCGTGGAGCCTTCCAATTGTTCATTCCTCTTTTGTACAGAGATCGCATAATATTGTAATGTCTTTTAATTTCATTATTATTTATTTATTTTTTGTTTAATACTGGTTTAATTCTTACGTCGAGTTGGTTGTTGGAGCGCGAGCGTTGTGTCCGCGGTTTGATTGAGGACCGTGTCAGTGTATTTAGGATGTGATAGGGTTGTCATGAAATAAAATCACCAAATGAGTGTTAATTATTTATTAAACAATCAAAAATATTAGAAACGAGCTAGTTCAACTCAGACGAACAGTCGGTCATCGACACACAGTGCGCATCCACCATTTGTTCGAGATACGCATAAATACAATACGAATGCTATTTGGTTAATGACAGGTATGCTGGATCAGTGGTTGTTGAAGCTATTAGATAGTCGTAACTCGCCCTCTCGGACCGGCTCTGAGCGGGACTATTTAACTACACCGGATTCTCAGCCAAGCGGGACTATTGAACTACTCCGGACCTCGAAACGAGTTGAAATTAGTAATGTTAGGTTTGGGCTATGGCGCTACGTTCACTTCCCCACATGATCAGCTAGTGTGTAGGAACTGCAGATGTTTAGCAGATGTAATACACTGACACGGTCCTCAATCAAACCGCGGACACAACGCTCGCGCTCCAACAACCAACTCGACGTAAGAATTAAACCAGTATTAAACAAAAAATAAATAAATAATAATGAAATTAAAAGACATTACAATATTATGCGATCTCTGTACAAAAGAGGAATGAACAATTGGAAGGCTCCACGGGGGTTCCTCGTACAGCCTGGCGGTCAGCGGCGGCTGGTTCAGGTACTGGACCCAAACTCGGCGCGGTCGGTCACAGCAATCTGAAACACAAGTTCCGGCCACTAACGGCCGTCTTAGAATAATGTTTGATATAAATAAATTACGGACGATACAATACCATAGATTTTGAGGTCTTCTGGTGCGCGAGCCAATGACGGTTTTCACGGTCGAGAATTCTCGGGGAGAATCATCCGACACGCACACATACACGTTAACTATTATAATACAGTTTCCAGCGTAAGCCAAAAATAGTTTGTGTGTATTACCAACAAATTCGTAATAATGAATTAGTTGGATTTAATATTACCGAAAACCGAAGTTCTTTATTACAACACTTGGGCTAGATAATACAATTCCGACGTTAGTCAGAAATAGCTTCTGTGTCACCAATGAAATCGAAATAATGAATCCGTTTGATTTTATATTGCGGACGACCGAAGTTCTCTATTACAACACTTGGGGTAGAAAATTCAATTCTGACCTTAGTCAGAAATAGCTTCCGTGTCGCCAATGAAATCGAAATAATGAATTCGTTGGATTTTAAAATAACAGTAATTGGCACTTGTTGTACAGGCTCTAACGGAGTCGACGGGCGCCTCACCGGTCGCCTCGCCGGTCGCGATCAGACGATACAACAAAAGTATGTACACAATTACTTCTCCACAACAGCTCATATAACCAACTTCAGCACAAGGCAGAAGACAGCTGATGTGTTTAATAATACACAACGAATGCGAGTTACTCTGATTTCTTTCTAATGTAGGCTGCAGCGGTGTCGGCGTAGCCGATCGCGATCACATACAATAAAAATAGTCAGAGACCAACACTCGGCAGGCGTTCAGACTCAAAGTCAGAACGTAATACAAAATATCTGAGTAGGCTCAACGGTGCCAGAATAAACTGGTCGCGATCACGTACCCCAGGACGAAATGTTTGGAAACAAAGCTCTGCTAAAATTTGTAATAATACTAAAAGTGGGCTACAACGGTGTCGGCGTAGCCGATCGCGATCACACACTTTTCGACAGAGCAAAGATAGCCAAACGGAACGAGATCGGAATCAAGTTTCTCGATTTGCTCTCAAACATGCATATTTAACCTAATTATCCCACCGATGTTTCTACCCTCTCCAAATTAAAACTACCACCTCTACTAAAACCAACACCCCTAACGAAATCCACAAATCGCGTATCTGTAACCAAACCAAAAGTGTGACGCTGTTACGTCACAGCCACCCACATCGTTCTTTCCTGAATATGCTTAGCGAAGATTCGTCCGTTTACTTAAGCCGGACCCCGAGTGTCCCAATCCCCGGTCAGTCTCAGTTAGAGTGAGAGCGCGCGAGCCTTCCTACCCTTAGCTAGACGGAGATAGCCAACCAACCCTCAATACTTTGCTACTTTTTTGAATTCGATTATTTCTTGTTTTAATTATGTATTTACTCTAACTTGAATTTATTATCACTTTATAAACGTATGCGTATTTGAGGAATTTCACTCAGTAGACTTTTGTGAAACATCGTTCGTTCATTTGTGGTCTTTTCATCACCGCGCAATTATTTTTTATTACAGGAATCAATTTTCAATGATTTTACTTTAATCATACTACAATTAATCGGGATCTAAGTAATTAGAAGTTGTATCGATCTGTTGATCGATTAAACACACAAATTGTTACACTACTCGAACATGAAGAATTTAGAAGAACAATTCATTTCATTTCATATTCTTTTCCTAGAAACATGTGTTCGGTTTCTCTGTTTCCCTCATTGCTAAGATCTGTTTGCATTCTCTAGTGACGTTTTATACAAAGATTTCATAATTTACAACCTTCTAGACTGCGAATTTACTTACAACGGTTTCAAATGTCTTCCTACAGGTGGTAACGATAAATATCACACTTGTCAATTTTTCCTCAATCGGTGCCCGACTCAAGTGTTTCTTCTACAAAAATGACCCTAAAATTTCTAAAGATAGCCGGTGGCTGACGTATTGTCTCACATCCGAGTACCTGCTCCGCGTAACTGACTCTAGTTTCGTAACGATATTTCCGTGAAATCTCACAATATTCTTGCATTTTCTTATTTACAATTATGTATTTGAAATAGAATTAATTTATTTACAAAAAAAAATTAAATATAATTCCGTCCCGTTACAATATATATAAATTTATTAACGGATTAATGTTTACCTTAAAAAATATATTTTTAGTTGAACAATACAGATTGTGATATTGCTTACATTTCAGTGTCTAACTTGTAGCTGATTACAAATAAGTATTCTAAGTTCATCATACAAAAATGTAATATAATATATAGGTGTTGATTGGAATTCTGAAGTTGCGTCTGGGAATCTGCTGGTATCAGCAGCTTCTGTGAAAAGCTATCCTCTAATTCCTCCCTCCTTAAAATTGGGCATCCCCGGGGAGGTTCATCTGGGGTTTCTGGTGTTGAAGGGTTGAATACCTGGGCTGCAGTTCATGGTTTTGGATCCTGAGAGTTCTTGTTGATTTTGAAAACCTTTTCCGGAGGAAAGCTGTGAACTTGGTGACAGCAATTATTAATAAAATGACATATAAAATTGCTATTGAGTAATTTAAAATGTCGACTGTGACGTCGTAGTCTTCAATATCTTCAAACTTGTTTATTGGTAGCTTGAGATCTTGGATGCTGTTAAGTTCTACGGCCAATTTTGGTATATGTGCGTCATCTAACTTGATTTTAAAGTTTTCTAATATTATGGGTTTTTCACATGTTCCTTCTTAAAAATTTAGGTTTTGGTTTCTAAATTCAATTTGACAGTTTTATTTCTTTAATCAGAAAAATTCCTTATATGGTTTTAATTTCGTCGCTTAGTTGACATGAAGCGTGGATAGTTTCTTGTTTCGGGAATACAACGAAAAATTGGTTGATTTCTTCAATAGTTTCTACGTGGTTTCCTTTTAGACTGATTTGAGTGTATTGACAGTTCTTGTTATCATTGTGAAGGATTATGTTCTGTTCGAAGGATCTATGATCTGTGTCTCCGATTTTTTTTGGACATTGATAAATATTTCCTTTAGTACATGTGTCCTTTAGAGATTTAATTTGACCATCAAACGATTTTAGAAACTATTCTTCGTTTAGAATAACAGTCACAAATTCATTCTCATGTTTACGGGGAATGGCTATAAGGTCGAAGAGTTCAAAATTTGTTTCGTAATTGATTGGAATTTCTAGGAAATAAATAATTTTGTTTGAATCTAATTTACAATTTACTTAATTAATTTTTCACTCTCGGGTATATTTGCAATTGTCGGTTCTAAAGGGAATTCATTATTATAATTTATATAAATTCTATTTAGTTCAGAATAAAGATCATATACTTGTACGATGCTTGGATGCATCACATGAAGTTTACAAAATTCTCTATATCTTGCATTACGCTTAATATCATGTTAAACCAAGTATTTAATTGACTGTTAATATCATAGATACTGATTTTATTTAAATTATGGATCAACAACAATATGCAACAACTGCTCTATTTTTACTTTTAGTTCTAAATCGTTATGTGTAATGGTTTCCACTGTTTTACAAAAATTTTCTTGTAATTCGTGATTGACAGAATATTGATATTTTAATTGTTTGTTTAGCTTATGCTGATTAAGTTCTAAATGTTTTAAAATTTTCTTATAACGTTTTTCTTCCTCTGCGTTTAAATTTTCAGTAATCGATTTAATTATATATCCTACTCCGTTTATTAATCCTTTCTTTTTTCTACATTTTTCATGATTGATAAATAGATTAATAAATTTTTCATCTTTTAAATTTTGAATATAGGTTATAATCCTGTTATTATTCATAAATTCTTTTGCGCTAATTTCATTTGTGTTTATAGTTTGTTTTAGGTTACTGTGTTGTAATTTTAGGTTACTGTATTGTTGGATAATGAGATGTAAATCGTAAAAATGAAGAAAAGTGTGTTGGGATCTTTGTAGATTAGCTTGTCCCAGATCGACTGTTAATAGCCCAGCGTTGTAAGTAATATTCTTGATGTCTAGTCCGTTGGTGTACGCAAGGTACAAGGATCTGAAAGAGGTTTTGTTAATAATTTTGTAAATTTTTATGTTAGATAAATTAATTTTAGTTTGTTTCCTACTGTCTTTCGAATCTGTCTTAATTTGGGCAGTTTTTCAGTTTTTGTTAATTGTTTTAATAATTTATTTTTTGAATTTTCATTGTATTTTATAGATTTTTTGTTTGTTGTGTACATAGACTGTTTCGGGTATATCGGGCAAGGTCACGCGATTTTCATTTAATTTATTAATTAGATTAGATTTTTTTATTTGCATTTGGTCATTAATATTTTGATAAGCTAATTTTGTGTTTCCTTTATGTTTTTGAACGTAGTCCTGTTTAATTTGTGTTTCTAAGTGTAATTCAAGGGGTGAGTTAGTCTCGAGGTGTCCATTTATTATTTCCGTAAGTATTAAACCAGTTGAGGTGTGATGTGTGTTATTGTAAGCTAGTAAGCCAAAATTAAAATTATTTTCTATTGTTTCATTTTTGAATTGCTTTTGTAAATTAAATAGTCTGATATGTTTTATGAGCGTACAGTGAAATTTTTCTATGAATCCGTTGAAATCAGGGTGTTGCGAACTGGTGAAATGGATTCCTATTTTATGTAGGCTTAATAGTTCACGTAAAACAGTGTTTTTAAACTTTAACCCGGTATCTGATATTATTGTCTTAGGTATTCCGTGGTGTGAAAAGTATTTCATTAATTTATTACTTATTTCAATGGAATTAGTTTAATTAACCTAGTAATCCTGCACATATCTAGAGAACGCATCAATTATTGTAAGAAATTTGTGGTTTTCTAGACTTATTGAGTCGATGTGTATAATATCAAAAGGTTTATTTGGAATGGGTGTAATATTAAATTTAGGTTTCAAAGGATTACGTTCATATTTTGATATTAAGCAAATTTCGCATTGATTGATAAAGTCTGCAATAGTTTTATTTTGATTTGGCCAATATTATATTCTTTTTATTCCGTTATGAGTTTTGCCCTAGTGATAGTTTTTAATAATATCGATAATCTCGTCTTCTTTATCTATACCAATGAATTTATTATTACATTTTATAAATTTAATTTCTGAATTTTTAAAGTGTTTCTGTAAAATAGTACTACATTTTTCATATATGGGTTTTTCCAAATATAAATAATATGTGACTCCTAGAGCTACATAATTTTTAACAAAATTTATTATTTTCTAAATTATCTTGAGATAATTGAACATTTAATCTCATTTTATTTGAGTGTAATTTTGTAATTTTTTGTTTCGATGGTGAGTGTATAACTTCTGTGAATATTAATTGATTTTTCGCTACATTTACTGGTGATTCACTAATGGGTATTCCAATTATTGGATTTTCGGGATTGGAATGCACGGTATCGTCACTATCATCAGTCTTCGTGTGGGTTTGAGTGTTAGCGTCTACTTCTAAAAACAGGGATTCGGTGTCGTTTTCATTATTTTAAAAAGATGGAGGAAGTAGGGAATTAACAAACGTGAATTCGATGAGTGACGAGAAGGAAAGCAGGAAAAAGAAAAGGAAAAGAATTCGAAAAAATATAATTAAAATAGGAACATGGAATGTGAGGACGCTTCTTAAACCGGGTACAATGAAAGAGGCAGCAAGTGAGCTCGAGAAATATAAGATATCGCAGCGTTACAGGAGATAAGATGGGCAGGAGAAGGAAAAATTGACAAGGGTAAATATGCAATATGGTACGCGGGAAACAAAAAGCAAGGTAATGGGGGGACAGCCTTCCTAATTAGAGATAAATTTAAAAATAGAGTGATGCAGTTCAGAGGTGACAATGGAAGAATATCATACATCAGAGTTGAAAATAAACCGAGGAACATCTCATTAATAAATGTATATGCGCCGACCGAAAAAGCAAGTGAAGAAGAAAAGCATGCACTATATGATCTACTAGAGTTATATATATAGAAATGGCGCCAAAAGAAAATATGATAGTGATGTTGGGAGATTTTAATGCGCAGGTGGGCAAAGAAGAATGGCACAAAGATGTGTCAGGAATTGGCACGATACGTGAGGAACCAAACAACAACGGTGAGAAGCTGTGTACCTTTGCTGCAGCGAATAAGCTGTTTATAATTAGTACTAAGTTCAGACACAAAGCCATTCATAAAATCACATGCCTGTTACAAGGAGAAAGAAATGGCAACCAAATTGACCATATATTGGTAAAGAGAAGAGACAGTAACATGATTAATGATGTACGCTCATTTAGGGGCGCAAACATTGATTCGGACCATATGTTAGTGATTGTCAAATGCAGAATAAGATGGCAAGATATAAAGAAGGTACAAAACACTAAAAAAATGAAATGGGATTTAGAAATGTTAAAGCATGAAGAAATACAAGAAAAGTTCAAAAGCTCGATTGAAAACAATCTACGAAATAAAAATGGTAATGATATAGAACAAGATTGGAAAATCATTAAAGACAGTATTATAACAGCGGCAGCTGAGGTCCTTGGATATAAAAAGACACAGAGGAACACACTTTGTTTTGATGAAGAATTTGTAAACAGCATAAAGCGGAAAAATGAAGCAAGAAGGGAATGGCTCCACACACAAAATGAAGAAGTGTTGAAAAGATATAAAGAAAAAAAAAGAAACTACAAAACTATGCATAAAGAAGAAGCAGCAATGGATTGAGCAAATGTTAAGCGAAATAGAATATGAATGTTAAAGGAAAAATATACATGCGTTATACAGTATCTGAAGAAAAGAAAAAAGAAAACTAGTACAGTTAAGATAAGTGATGAGAGATGGGGCAGGTACTTCGGAGAGCTATAAAAAGAAGAGGAGCAGAAGGACAGCAGTAGTATAGGGGAAAATAAAGAAATTACACAGGTAGAGGAACTGACGGTGGACGAAGTGAGTGAAGCAGAGCAATAACAGTGCGCCAGGATGTGATGAAATTATAGCAGAAATATTGAAAGCAGGAGGTGAAGAGTTGCAAAACAGAGTATATCAAATAATTAAGAAGATATGGGAGGAGGAGAGAATGCCGGATGAATGGAAAACGGGACTTATTATACCAATACCCTAAAAAGGAGATATATCTGTATGCGCGAATTATAGAGGGATCTCCTTGTTAAATAAAGCATACAAGATACTAATCTCGATAATAAAGAACCGGGTACAAAGTCACGCCGAAAAAGTTCTAGGGGACTACCAAAAAAAGTTCAGAAAAGGGACACCAACGATAGATGCAATTCATATTATGAGGCAAATTTATTTATTTATTTATTTATTTGGCTACTCAACAGGAATAATCCCAATAACAGAGTAGCACTATAATAATTATAAATACAAAGTAAATTTATGAACACAAGAAAGAAATATAAATATTAATTAACAAGCGAAAAAAAATGAAACAAGTAAAATACAATATTAAGATTAAAATAAAAAATTAAAAATTATAACAAAATACTAGAGAATTGACGTTTAAATGGGAGTAACGAGACAGTAAATATATCAGGAAAATTATCCATTTTACAAAATTTGTTATAAGAAAAAGATAATCTATTTATAGGAGAATTTGCAGCAGAGTTTGTTCTGTGTATTGGAATGTCAAACATACAAGGCGTTCTAGTTACATAACCAGACACTCGGAAAGATAGTTGTGAAAGTAAAAATGGAGAATCTGCTAAATTGTTTATTACTTTATATAAAAAGTTCATGTCAAATAATGTCCGTCTTTTTTCTAGACTAAAACATTTAAAACTAAAGTTACTAAATTTTCTATTCAAATAAGAAATGAATTTATTCTCTATATTTTCGAGGCGGTTTATGTAAACGTTATAATGCGGATTCCAACAAACTGATGCAAAATCTAATTGACTTCTAACTAGCGTATAATATAAAGTTACAAATGTTTTTGGATCTCTGAATTTAACACAAGTACGAAACAAGAAACCTAACATCTTGAAGGCCTTTTTAACAATAATATCAATGTGTACATCGAACAAAAGTTTCTGGTCCAGTGTTACTCCAAGATCTTTGATTTGTTTGACATTGTTAATGTAACTCCCATTTATACTATATGGAAAGTCAACACTAGTTCTATTTCTAGTGAATTTAATAGAGTAACATTTAGAGATGTTAATAATTAATTTATTGTCAGTAGCATAATCAGTAAATTTATCAATATCATTTTGCAATAAATGACAGTCATGTTGAGACTGAATAGTGCTGTAAAGTTTAAGATCATCAGCATAGATGATAAAATTAGAATGAGAGAAACAAGTAGCAATGTCATTAATAAAAATATTGAATAGCAAGGGCCCCAAATGCGACCCTTGCGGAACACCAGACGTTACATGTACATCATCTGAGCGAAATCCATTCACTACCACATATTGCAATCTACCAGTTAGATAAGAAGAAAACCATTGCAACAGGTCCCCACCTACACCGGCTGTAGCAAGCTTCCTAATCAGTATATTGTGATCAATCTTATCAAATGCTTTGCTGAAGTCAGTATAAATGGCGTGAACCTCAATCCGCTTATCCATAGCTTCCAATATGTAGTCCGTATATTCAAGTAGGTTTGTTTCGACTGATCTACCAGGAAAAAATCCATGTTGTTGCGGAATAATTAAGTTTTTGACACTATAGAAAAGCTGTTTATAGACAATAGATTCAAATATTTTTTCTAGGATACATAATTTAGAACTAGGTCTATAATTTTCAACAATATTTTTATTACCTGACTTGAATACCGGGACCACATAAGCCTTCTTCCAAATTAGTGGGAAATGACCTTCGTGAATGGATTTATTAAATATTGTTACGAGTGGATAGCACAGAGATGTTGCACATTTTTAAATAAAGATGCATGGAATATCGTCTGGTCCAGACCCCTTGTTAACATCTAATTTCATTAATGTAGTATAAACATTATCAGGTCCGATATAAATACTAGAAATCACACAATTGTTAGCACTCGGCTCGGATTCTAGCGACCTAATTAAATTTGTGTCCAAGAAATCATCAGTGTAGACTGACTTAAAATAATCAGAGAAAAAATTACACGTTTCGATACCATTACTGGATACGTTATTATTAAATAATAATAATTAAAAAAAGGTTTGAACACAATCTTGAAATGCACCTGTATACTCTTCATTGATTTCAAACAGGCCTTCGACCAAGTAAAGAGGAAACAGTTGATGAAAGACTTGAGAAGCTGCGAAATACCAAAGAAACTGAGGATATTAATCGAAGTAACAATAAAGTATTCGAATGCGATTATAGGACGCGGAAATTGGAAGGCTGAGAATATACGAATTTAAAAAGGAGTAAGACAAGAAAATACGCTATCGGCGCTTCTGTTCACCATCACGTTAGATAAGATAATAAAAAACGTCACAGGAATTGGGACGATGAATCAGAATTCAGCACAGATTATTGCTTATGCTGCTTACGTTGCAATCATCACTAAGAGTAAGCGGGAACTAGTGAGAATACCACTGGATCTAGAAAGTGGAGCTGCAAAAAGAGGATTAAGGATAAATGAAAGTAAAACAAAATACATGCATTGTACCAAAAGAAATAGAAAAATGTCAGAGCTTGAATGCGGGCAGTATAAATTCGAAGAAGTAGAGCCATTTAAATATTTGGGTACTTTACTAAGTAAAAATAACTCAAACAGTGACCTGCAGGAGAAAAAACAAAATGGATACAAAGCGTTCTTTTGTAACAAGCAAATACTAAAGGACAAGAAGATTAGCCAAAAAACCAAATTAAGGATTTACAAGATAATTATGAAACCAGCAGTTTTTTACGCGACGGAAACGACAACACTCACAGGTAAAGAAGAAGAAAAGCTTAAGATATGTGAAAGAAAAGTAATAAGAAGCTTCGTGGGGCAGAAGAGGAGAAATGATGGAGAAGTCAGGCAGTTAATGCATCATGAGATAGATGAAATTCTAGGGCACGAAAACATTGTACGCACGATAAAGGCGATGAGGATAAGATGGCTGGGTCATATATACAGAAGGGAAAAAGAGGATGGAATAAGAAAGAAAACGGAGTGGAAACCTAGTTTTGGAAGAAGCAGGGATAGACCAAAGAAAATATGGGATGTACAAGTGACTGAGGACATTAGGAAAATGAAGATAAAGCAATGGAAAAAGCTGACAGCAGACAGAAGCAGATGGCGAGAAATAGTGTGGCTAGCAAAAACACATGAAGATTTATGAAAATGAAAGTAGTAAAGCTAATCCCCCTTAAGATAGGATTGTTAAGTTCTGACTTCAGAACTTATATATATATATATATATATATATATATATATATATATATATATATATATATATATATATATATATATATATATATATATATATATTTGTTGATAAAATAACAATAATTGCAACAACAGATTGGATTACAACAATAAAAAGACAACAATATATAGGTAGAAATGTTATGTTATGATAAGGTGGATGAAATGTTTTTCTTGTAATCGGGTTTTGCTGAGAATAAACATGCAAAACATAGTGTGAGCATTCTTGTTTATGAAAGAATGAAACCGTTTGTGAGGGATTATAGTTGTACTTCATCGAGAATTCTATGGCTGGGTTTAAAAGTAGGCTTTCACAGAATATTCGTTGTGTCAGTTTATGCTTTTGAAAAATATCGATTTTGGAATTTGTTAGATGGTGTTATTGATTCATGTGATCCCGGTAAGAAAGTTATCGTATGTGGTGATTTAAATGGCTGGGTGCAAATTAAGAGAAAAATGTCTGGAAATGTATTGGGTAAAAAATAGTTTCTCTCTGTTTGGAGCGTGCACTCTTTGTTTCCATCTCTGTCTTTAAACATAAATTAGCTCATTTGTATACATGGACGAATGTGAATGAGAATAAACGGAGTATGATTGATTTTATTTTGTATGAAGAACGATTGAGAAGTTTAGTTGTAGACACGCGTGTGAAGCTATACACGATACTTGGACGACCACGCCTCGTTGTAAGAAGTCAAAGTCAGAACATTGTTAGTGAATACGATTAAGTAAAGTAAAACATGTTGTAATGAGGTCAGTTATTCAAAAAAATGTTGTTTTATGTATTAGCTAACTATTTGCTGACTTAGTACATTGTAATTAGATATAATAGCGTAAGGTTAGTATTCATTCATTCAGAGTAAGATTCAGAGCAGAGCAGAGTAAGATTCAGAGTAGAGTAGAGTAAGACTAGAGTAGACGGTAGTTCAGCACGAACTCAACATCATCCATGGAGTAACAAATTGACACGGAGCCTATATGAAACTTACAGTTGATAACGACGCAATTAGTTCGAAATACAATGCGCAATAAACAGTCCACGTGAATAATACAATCCAAGCTTTTTGAGTGTGTCTCAAGAAAACAGGGCCTGCTAGATCAACTACTGTTATCTCAATAGCTATTGCTTCACTTACTCGGTCGGCCAGCAATGGAGGTGTTTTCTTTACCAAATGTCTTGCATTGTGTCATCTACAAACAATACATTTGTTTACAATAGTTCTTATTCTCTTTCGACCACCTAATATCCAATATCGTTCGCGCAAGATACTGATTAGACTTTAATCCCGACATGGCATGCTTGAATATATTTTTCTTGTATCAACTTTGTAATAACTGGATGTCGAGCTGGTAATACGATTGGATGTCGGAAATCTCCGATTGGTTGATTGGATATTCTATTTCGCAGTCGAAGTATTTTAAATTCGTCAATAAATCGTCTTAACAATGAAATTTGTTTATCTTCTACACCTTCAAATGATTCTTTTTGTATCAGTCTTAGAAGAAATTTTCCTGCTTCATCCATCTCTCGTACTTTTAGTTCATTTCTTCCTTTGACGAACTTTTTTTTACAGTTATTTATGAATCGTAAGATTCAACCTGTAAGTCATGCTATCTGTTGATATTTAGAAAAGTAGCGACTAAACCAAGGCTTACCTTGGTCTACTCTTAAATTTGAAATCATGCCTTTTGTTTGCTCTTGATTTACCTCTTCCCCGTCTGGGTTCTCTTCAGTTCTCGGCCAACAATTGGATGGTTTTTTTCCACCATTTAGATTCAGGAAGTTGTTTTGGTATACATTCTCGAGACGGTAGATCTGCCGGATGTAACTTTCCCAGTATGACATGCCAATCTTCCATCTTTGACAGTAATCTAATTTCTTGAGTGCGATTTCTTACAAACGGTAACCATTTATCTTCTATTTTCATGAATGATATAACTGTCTCAGAGTCACTCCAAAAATGGATTTCAATTTGTTGATCATTTAGATCTTTTTTGATAGAATAGTAAATTCTAGCAGCAATTGTAGCTGCCAACAATTCGGGATGAAAATTTGACATCTTTTTTAGTGGAGCCACTGTCGCCTCTACTTGCAACAGGTGTACGTACACAATACCTCTTCTTTCCACTCTTAAATAGATTGCTGCAACTTAAGTCTCTTGGCTGGCATCACATAATATGTGTACATTCCAATTATTTTTTTCTCTACTATTTTAATTTTAAGTAAATAGTTTAATTATAGAGCCTCTTTTTTCAACATAATTCCCATTCCCTTGTCTACTTCTTCATCTTATTTTATTTTGCTCATCCACAACTTCTGTAATACCAATTTCGGAAAAAAATTAGAAGGACACGTGAAGCCAACAAAAACACGTTGCGTTAGTGGTAAAATATCTCTTTTCCAGATCTGCTCAGCTTTCAGTTCTTAACAACAATCTGTCTTTATGGAAATTAAATCCATTTCGCGATCCCATTCCATGACAAGTAGTGGCATTATTATTTCCTCATTTTAATTCGTGAGTGAAGACTTCCATCCATTGCGATCAAACATACCTTTAGCCATAATCTGACTGCTTATTGGAGTGAACTCTTCAAGCTCAATTCTATCATCGACACTGGTGATACAATTATCTAGGTAGAAGCTTCTTCCCAATTTAGCTATGACTTCTGAATTCTGGCCAGGGTGAAAAGAAATCTGAGATAAATAATGTTGTATAGTGGCTTTCAGAAGAAATAGACTACTACACACTCCAAAATAAATTTTTCTGTGACGGTAAATTATTTGAGATCCTTCTTTTTTGAACCAAATAAATCTAAGTATGTCTCTATCCGTTTTAAGGAATCCGATCTGCAGAAATGCCTTCCTTATGTTTGATACTACAACGATTTTATGTTTCCGAAAATCAGAGAGAAGGGATGGAATTATTTCAATTAGATTTGGGCCCCTTTCCAAGCAGTCGTTTATAGACGGCTGATTTTTGTCGTGTGCTGACGCATCAAACACGGAACGTATCTTGGTTGTGGCGCTGCTGAACTTAATGATAGGACGATGGTGAACAATAGGACGACTGTGTTATCTCTTCATCAAGAACGTCCTCTATAATTCCTTCTTTCAGCCAATCATCGAACACTTGACTAGACTCTATTATATACAACTGGTCGGATTTTAGTTTCTTCTTAGCAGTCTCAAGCCTCCTCAGAGCCATATTATAATAATCAGGTTGTGGAAGATATCCCTCAAGTCAGAGCATGTTTACTTTATATCTGCCACTCAACTCAACAATAACGATTTTCTTGAAATGTTCTAATGCTGCTGTTTGCAGCTCTTGTTTGGATTTTTCTTCTAATGGATCTTTTATTTCAAGAGTTTCTAATTGCCAAAAATTAGTAATGGTAGCATTGTTTGCGAACAATGTTCATGGCTGCATTTTTATGCACAGAAGCTTTTGGATCCTTCCCTGTCAATGTCCAGCCTAACACAGTTTGTATGGCTACAAAACCACCTTCGAGATTTCGCTTAGCACCTGCTAATAGTTTCCCGTATACATCCGCTCCTAGCAACAACTCAATTTTTCTTGACTTTTTATGTCACTTATTTATATCTTTATATCTTGAAATTTAGTAAATCAACTATCTTTGGCTATGAAGGGAATATTGCTACAGATAGTTGTCTGATCAAGTATGTCTATTATACATGCATGCTTTTTATCTAGTGTGGATATTTGAATATCGTAACAACCATGACGTGGCTCTGCTGTATTTATTTCCCCGTAAAGTGAATAGATTATAGTCTCTTTTATCTTCTCTGAAAGCTGTAGTTTTTCAATCGTCGACATAAGAATATAGGATCGCTGCGATCCGCTATCAATGAAAGCACGAACTTCTTTCTTACGATTCTTGCCGATTACTAAGTCTCTGAGTGTCGGCATGAAATCTTTGGTATATGAGCGATTTACTGAAGAGGGTTGTTATGCTCTCTCTTTATTCTCACAAATCGGGTTTTCAACTGAATTCTTCTCAACGTCTGTTCCTTGATCTCGTTTGTTAATGTCTGTTTCGGGACATATAAGTACCCTATGTCTTTTTGAACAAACTAGACATTTTATTTTTCAAGGCATATTTTGCTTAAGTGCCCGAATCTAAAACCGATGAAACACATTTTTAACTGTTAGCAACTTACGATTCTCATTTAATGACTACTTTTGCGCCTTGAAACATTCTTGAATGCTGTGTGAGTTCTCGAAAAATACACACTTTATAGTGTTATGGTTTATCAATGCAGCGGCCGTAGGGACACTAGTTTAAAACTATTTCTTGTTACGTCTCGATTTATCTGCACGTTTTGTCAAACCAAAACCTTTTGTAGCAAGCGAAATTCTTTCATCGGTTTCTACTTCTAACTTTAGGAACTGCATTAAATAACTTAAATGATTGTTGATCGCATTGGTATCAGATTCTTTGGCAAAACTCACTAATCGCTGCCAGATGCGTAGTTGTTCCTCTGGCAAGCATGATTTCATTAACGGGTATAACATTGATGCGTATTTCTCTGTAGTTACCACGAGAGTGTCCAAGGCATTTAACTGTGTCTAAATTTTATCTTTAAGTGTAGATATCCCTTTCTCATTTCTGATATTTAATACTAGTTTTAAAAGTTTACGAATATAGATTTCCATCAACAAATCTTCTCGTTCAAATCTAGCATGTACACTGTCTATAACTTTCTGATAATTTTTCTTGATCGGTGAAAAACTATCCACCAATTGCCGTGCTCGAGTACAAGGTGTGATCGTCTGCATCAAATGTTGGAATTTGTCTTCTATATCTAGATCGTTATCTTCGTGAATCTTTTTAATTTGTCCACAGAATAAAAGCCAGTCACGAATATCTTCTTCAAACTTCTTGAATTAGATGTTTGGTAGCTTGTATCTACGTTTTATTATGTCGTTTCTGTCTTGAGAATGAACAGTACGAGCGCTAACAACAGAATTTGTATCATCAGTTATTAAGCTTTCATATTTTATTTTAAATTTTAAATAACGACTATTGTACTCATTCGCATCCAACATTTTTTTAGTGAGATCTTATTCGGTGGACTCGCTATTGAGCAAAAGGGTGTAAATTTCTTTCTCAAATTCCATCAGTGAACCTTTCTTTAGCTGATACAAGTGCCATTTCGTCTGAGTTTCCGGCAAATCTAATTTTCCCACTGACATCTGTTTCTCCAGTTTATTTGTAGTTTTTGTAAACACAAGTCTTAAAGCCGTTCCCGATCGTTTTGCTGCATCCATAGCTGTAACTTTTCATGCATTGTCAACAGCACAAAGTTTTACGAAATTTTTTAAACTGTTTTATCACAAAAACTAGCCACGTCCTATCACGGTCGCCACTTATATTACGAGATAGACAAATAAAACTATCTGTTTCAAACTGTCTACCGCAGATTCTTTATTTATTTTAACGCAGTTAATTATAAACAAGGCGTAATAATTTTTACGTATTTTTAGTGACAAAATTTGTTAACTGTCAACATTAATAAAACAAAACTTTAAAAAGAACATTAGCTTTCTCCTTTATTTTTTACAGAAATGTTTAATGATAGGACGATGGTGAACAATAGGACGACTGTGTTACCTCTTCATCAAGAACGTCCTCTATAATTCCTTCTTTCAGCCAATCATCGAACACTTGACTAGACTCTATTATATACAACTGGTCGGATTTTAGTTTCTTCTTAGCAGTCTCAAGCCTCTTCAGAGCCATATTATAATAATCAGGTTGTGGAAGATATCCCTCAAGTCAGAGCATGTTTACTTTATATCTGCCACTCAACTCAACAATAACAATTTTCTTGAAATGTTCTAATGCTGCTGTTTGCAGCTCTTGTTTGGATTTTTCTTCTAATGGATCTTTTATTTCAAGAGTTTCTAATTGCCAAAAATTAGTAATGGTAGCATTGTTTGCGAACAATGTTCATGGCTGCATTTTTATGTACAGAAGCTTTTGGATCCTTTCCTGGAAATGTCCAGCCTAACACAGTTTGTATGGCTACAAAACCACCTTCGAGCAAACTGTCTACCGCAGATTCTTTACTTATTTTAACGCAGTTAATTATAAACAAGGCGTAATAATTTTTACATATTTTTAGTGACAAAATTTGTTAACTGTCAACATTAATAAAACAAAACTTTAAAAAGAACATTAGCTTTCTCCTTTCTTTTTTACAGAAATTTTTTAGTAACGAAATATTAATATGTTAGACTACTAGATAATACCACTTGTGTCACAACAAGCTGTATCCTTAAATTTCAACCAAACATCATATATGCTGCATTCAAAGTTAAACTCACATACAGGCGAAGATTCATTTATTTTCTCAACAAACAAATCTCTAACATCATCATTCTGCAGAGCACTGGATTTCACACGAAACATTTTTTCGGTATTTTTCACCCTCATTTTCCAACACCAAATAATGGTCATTCGTAGCCAATTCAGTACTACGCTTCACACGCGTATCTACAACTAAACTACTAAATCGTTCATCGTAAAAAATAAAATCAATCATACTCCATCTATTCTCCCTCACATTCTCCCATTTATACAAATGAGCTAATTTATGTTTAAAGGCAGATTTTGAAACAAAAAGATCACGCTCCAAACAGAAAGAAACTATTTTCCTACCGTTTTCATTCACTCTCGCATCACTAAACTTACCCAATACATTCCCCGACATGCTTCTCTTAAGTCCCACCCAGCCATTTAAATTACCACATACAATAAACTTTCTCACCTGAATCACATGAATCAATAACGCTACTAACAAATTCCAAAATCTATTTTTTTCAAGGTCATTTTCGTATCAGTTGGGCCATAAACTGACACAACGAATATTCTATGAAAGCATACTTTTAATCTCAGCCAAAGAATTCTCGTTGAAGTACATCCATAATCCCTCACAAACGGTTTAATTATTTCATTAACAAGCACACCCATACCATGCTTCGCATGTTCATTCTCAGCAACACGCGACCACATGCAAAACATCCCATTTACCGCTTCCTCACTACATCCTTTCCTTTTAGTCTTACTTACTCTCAAAACATGAACATTATACACACGCATTACATTCGTCAATTTATTTTCTGTACCAGTTATATCCCTAACATTCCACGTGCCAAACTTACAATCATCAAATTTCACATATTTATTCCTCATTTAACCAAAAGAAATAAAAGAAGGGTTCTCTCGGTAGAAGAGTAGATATTAATGTAGGTTACCAGAGATTAAATAAATGTGTTAGAGAGCAGTGATAGATAGTAAGGTGCGTTTTGATGATTTGATGAATAAAAGATTGACTACTGGTTTTAGTGTGAATAAAATAATGTTTCAGTTGAGACTGAAGAGATGAAGAGGTGGCAATGTAAGGTCAGTAAAAGCGATTAAGAGTGCTGATGGCGAGTTATTGTGGAATGAATCAGATGTTAGGAATAGATGGTGTAAGTACTTCATGACTTTGCATGGTCTCATAAATGGACGGAATAGTTATAGTGAAAATATTAGGGACGATGTTAGTGGCGATGAATGAGACATAAATGAGAGTGATGTTTTGAATTAATGGGCTGAAAAATAATAAGGGTCCCTGTTTGAGTGCGATGTTGAAGTATGAAGGCGAGAGGCTATTTATTTGTTTAGATTTTGAGTAAAACGGTGCATAGCTCCTGAAAATTGGAAACGAGGTATTATTTGTCATTTATTTAAAGGTAAAGGTAGTCCGTGAGAAGGTACAAATTTCCGTGCATAAGTTTGCTGATTGTGGTAGAAAAGTTGTACGGAAAGATTCTTATTCATAAGGTACGAACCCTAACAATATCGAAGTTAAGCGATGTATAAGGTGCTTTTTTGCCTGAGAGAGGGTGTGTGGATCAATTGCTTTTTCTTCATATGATTGTTGAGAAGTCACTTGCTAAGAACAAAATGGAGTTCTGTGGATTTCTCGATCTTAGAAAAGCATATGATAATGTACATCGCGAGATATTGTGAAAGGTACTTATACAGTACAGTATAAATGGTAATTTGTTGGGGGAAATTCGTGGGCTGTATGAAGGTAGTGAGGCTGCGGTGAGAGTTAATGGTGGATTGAGTGATTGATTTTGTATAGTTGTTGCCTTGAAACAAGGTTGTGGGATGTCTCCGTGACTGTTTAATTTGTATATGGATGTGTTATTGCGAAAGGTGCTGAATGAGGTGGATGATATATATTGGTGGTAGTGCTTGCGTTAGCGTATGTGGATGATTTTGTTGTTATGATTGAATCTGAAGAGCAATTGAGAAGAATTATTTAAAGTATTTATAAATGAATTAGAAGAAGATTTAAATCTATTATTCAATGTTGATCAAATTAAAGCGATTTGATGACTGGCTGCAATTCAGTGAATGGTGTGTGTATTGATAGTGAGACCGAAAGAAGAGTATCTGCGGGATGCAAGGTATTGGGTGCTCTGAAAACCTTTGCTCGAAATATGAACGTATCCATGGATGCCTACATTAACGTACGTAAAATATTTCAAAATTACTCACAAAAATTTAATATTTAAATAATTTATTTAAAGTGCGACATGTTCTCTGAGAAATGTCATGTAGATATTCTTCTTAAACATTTGAAAGTCTTTACACTCTTAATTGATTTTGCTTCAAAAATGCAGGTTTTTATTTAGTTTTCTAGCACAACATGTAAACAAAAAATCTGAGACTATCAAAAGGCACTTCCCATGGTTGACGTCTATCAAACAAAAAAGTTTAAAATAAATCGGATAAACCGTCAGCGATTTACGTGTTGATAGTGTTGCTACGTAAGTTGACAAAATGTTTATTGAATCTGACAGTTGAGTTATAACAACTATTTTGAAGATTTGCCGATTTGTCTCTGCCTGATAAGTACAATCATTGTTAGATAGTGAGTTTATTCCACCCGAACTGCGAGAAGCTGCGGAAACAAACTACACAAAATTTGCTACCGGAGAAAAGCAAACAATCATTATTTCTTATTTTACCAGTTGGAAAGTGACATTAGTTAGCCGCCAAAGTGACATAAACTAACAGGAAAAAATTTTCACCAACTAGCATGGAAACGGATCTAAACAATGACTCACTTCCAACTGTTTTGTTTGTTGGAAACGAAATAATTACTAACTGATTGTGAATAAATATTTTTTTCGACTAGTGATTCCCTAAATATGGGATACAACAGTCATATTTTAAATGAGAACATATATTTGAATTGTTTTATACCCAAGGATATTTTATACTTATTGCAACTAATACAAAGTTCAATATCCATATACCGCAAAATTTTTGAGAAACATTCATATAAATTGCCATTGATTTACTTCAAATCATTTAGGATTTAGCGTGCTATGTGAGAAACAAATGAATATGAAAATTTACTGTTTATTTTTCCACAAAATAATCGTATTAATAATTAATAATTGATTAACAAACAAAAATATTCTGATTTAATCATTTGTTTCTTTCATAGTACGCTGATTTCTATGCAATTTGAGTTAAATTAATGTCAATATAATATGCATTTTTCTTAATAAATTGGTAATGTAAGAGTACTGAACCTGGTAGTCGTTGAATACAGAACAAAATTTTATTTCATATAAAAAATAAAAAATACACATTCTCCTTTAAATCAAGAAAGTTGTGTCCCATATGTTGAGAATCACTGGTCGAAAAAAAAATGTTAATAGTTTTGTAATAGACTTGCAAAATGGTATTTGTTTGCTAATTTTACCAACCTGGTAGCTTTCATAGGTTGCGAAATAGCAATGTTGGCACATTTAAATTGAATATCATGTATAAATTTGGATGTGCTGTTTCTTAGTCAAAAATGTTTTATCATAAAATTAATAATATGGTATATGTAATAAACAGATATCAAATTTTTAATAAAGAATAATTTTGCAATGTAATATGATTTTTTTATTACAAAAAAATTAAAAATTGCAATAATTTTACATGAGCTGAGCAGTGACAGCTAATGTGATAGATTTATGTTTGCCATATTTACAACTAGTATGACGCGGCAATCGTCTAGTATTAAATTTACGATTTCAAATAATTTAGGACCCATTAAGTTACGTTGTGTTTGATTTACGTTGTGTTTATTTGATTTTTATATTGACCAGTTTCTTTAATTTGAAGTCGTAAATGTGATAGGTTATGAGGAAGTAGAGAAATTAAACATTGTAACTGATTAAATGTTATTTATTTCGGCTGTGGAGATACATAATCCTCTGATATTTACCTAACACCTGACGAAAACCACAGAAAACACACAGGCAGAGGAATTCTAAATAAGAAATGATCAATCGGATATAATATGACAAAAATATATAATGCATCGGTCAAGCAGCTGGAACGGGTGGATACGACCATTGCGACGGCGGCTTCAGTCTTTGACGAGTGCCTCTCAGCTCCTAGGAACACGTTTGGATGGTGCCTCTGACCCCTCGAGCAGCCGGTGATGCCAAAGAGGAAACAATTATTCTCTGAGTTATGTAGTGTATGATGTCATGTGATTACCCTCAGGTGACGGCTAGTATATCGCGTCCCTCGCACGAGCAATAACAGCGCGGGCAGCGGTCGGTCGACCGATGGCTGGCCGTGGTGGGTGTAGGTCGATGGACAGCACAGCCCGAAAACAGTGACGGCGGCAAATCTCCCGAAAAACAGGAAAGGATGTCGTCTGCCTGGTGGCCGGCCAGAAAAGGAGACGACGGTGCTGATCGTGCGGACTAGGAAATATTACTCACTCAAAAATATGCCAGGGAGGAAATATTACTCACTCAAAATGCCAGTGACGAAATAATTCATCACTCGATAATTTCTGGGTAAACAGTCCCCAAATACACAATATGACTCTATTGCACTTAGCTAAGCCTGTCAATTGCGATATAATTTCTACAAGTTAAAATGTCGTGAATCCTCGCCCTTATAATAATAATAAGTTGTGGAATACCAAAATGGTGATCCGTTTTATTAAGCCGTTTAATTTTCATGAACTAGTTAAGAGCAGAAAAGTTGAAAACACTTAAACTCCACAAAGTTTGGTTTACTTGGCTTTTTTTCAATCAAATTATAACAAAATAATCATAACAGTCGACGACGTTTCGGGACTATGGGTTGGTCCCATTATCAAGTCTACAAAAATTATTGGTTTAACAAGTTACAATAAATTTTTTAAATAACTTACCAGCATAACTGAGTTACATTAAATGATTTTTTTATAAAAAATTCCGTGTGGAATTTATAGTCAAAGTTTAAAAGATTTAAATAAACTAACATAATCACAAATTACAATTGGTGGTAACGGCACCATAGTCAGAACAATAATGACAAAAAGATAAAATTAATAAAAGAAATCACTAACAACCGAACCTACTATATCTATCTAGCGGTTACAAAAACAAATAAACAACTGAGAAGAAAAAGAACAAAACTAAATGTGGAACAATGTCAAGGGCACTTAAGTCAAAAGATGTAAAATATTTTTGAACTGATTACTGGAGAACATATTGTCAGTTTTAACATTAACTGTATTATCCAACATATTGATATAACAACTTTCCAGAAATAAACGTTTGTACCTATGTGATTTACAGTGTAAGATCTTATAATTATCAAAATCTAATTGGTAGTTATGAGAATTCGCATGTTCCACAATAGCACTGTGGTTGCTATTAGAGTACTTGAGATGATTTTTATGTTGTTGGATTCTCTTGTGAACGTACTGCTTGGTTTCTCCTATGTAAGTAGAGTTACAATCAAGGCAATTGAGTTGGTAAACAACATCGCTTTAAAACTTCTTCTCTGTTTTAGATTTCAGGCGGATACACAAAAAACTAGTACTTGAAGGAGAATTATAAGCTACGTTCAAATTCAATTCATTAGCTAAAACTGTAAAAAAATCTTTTAATGTAACTTAGTTATTGCTGGTAAGTTATTTAATTCAAAATTTTTTTGAAAACTTGATAATGGGACCAACCCATAGTTCCGAAACGTCGTCGACTGTTATGATTATTTTGTAATAATTTGATTGAAAAAAAGTCAAGTAATCCAAACTTTGTGGAGTTTAAGTGTTTCAGACCCTTCTGCTCCTAACTAGTTTATAATAATAATACATCGATGATACAAATGATTAGTTCCCAGAACGCGCGGCAAACAATAATAGTCAAATTGCAACTGGACTGCAAAAGCCGGTGCTGATATAAACAGCAATCTCTTAGAACGCGCGACAACCAATATAGTCAAATCGCAACTGAACTTTGACGATTTGACCAACAGAACATGCAACAACTACGAATAGTCAAATTTCAACCGAACTGAAGCTGACCCTGGCCGGAACCAATGTGCTTTCTCTAGTCAAAAACAGCCTGTTTTACACAAGTAAGCTTTTCCCCTCGATTCTCGATTGAACGGCGATCAGAGATTGCATTTTCCTAAGACAAACAGAAAAAACAATATATTTAGGAGAAAACGCAGTTGTTTACGTTACTCTTATTCGTTAAAACCGCATCGGCGTGTTAAAGGACAGAAAATAATAATTGGCTTGCATCAGAGTGAGCGTATCGTTTCACCAGGCTCGTTTACCTCTCTCTTATTTTATTTTCTCTTAACTCTCAAATATTGAAAGCGACTTGGCGGGGTGAAATTCATGCACGTTGAGTCGTTCGTGGGATTCTGATAGGAATTCCTACCCACGGTGGTGGTGCATCCGATGCTCTGGTTTGTGTCCTAATTCGGCAGAGAAAGCTATAGTCTGCCCATAGTGAGTGAGAAAGAGACGGAACAAGATCGCTTTACTTTTTACTCCCTCTTAATTTTGTACCGTCTTGTAGTTTTACCAAATGTTACATCGAGTATGTAATTTCTTCAAAATGCTCTAATAATAATATGGATAAACTAAATCACCGCGAGGTCTACTTAAAGAAAGTTGATACAAATATTTCCGTATTGTCATATATCGCTTTTGCAACACAATTGCAAACAGGGTTGGCTTCCAGTTATTTCTAATCGACAACGAATAAAACGTGAGTCTCTGTTACGGTGGTAACGGGATGCTACAACTAAATTTATTCCTTGAGTTTATCGAATTCTTGTTGATATGGTGAGAATATTAATCTACTTTCCACGATTTGTAGTATTTTGCTTCGAGGGACACAAATTTATCGATACGTCCCTGTTAACTAGCTTCGGCTAGACTCTTGACGCTTGGCCTTCGGCCGTCACAGATGCTAATTAGTGTTTTTCACAACCTTATTCGTTATTGACGCTGAAACTAATCGTCTGGTTTCAAATATAGTTTCCAAAAAAAATAGTGATCACTACAAGCTTTGAGTTTGTTATTTAAAAAAAAATTAACAATAATACCATATTTGGTGTACTAGACGACTCGAAAACGTCACAAAAAATATCCGCAAAAAACAAGATTAAATTTTGTAGCACGAGCCTTTATTCTTCTTACACTCACTTCTCACATTCGGCTCTCGCTGCACTTACCGTGCTCGAGTAACAAAAAGTCACTTTACGCTCTTAATACTCAAATAACTATTACATGAAAAAATAGTTATTATAGCCAATCAATAAAGTTATAATTTATTAACAATTTAATATTTTCCTAAGGTACGCCGATGTTTGACGCCCAGGATTTATTGCACATTTTATAAATTTTATTAAAATAAAATTTTGTACATGCTTATTTGAAAAACAATAAGTTTGTAATTTATTGATAGATTAACTTTTTTGAAGGCTGTATTTGAGTGTAATGCTTTATGCAGTGAAATAATTTTTCCATTATTTTAGAGGTTACAAAAAAAGTTTAAGTAAATATTTAACAGTTGATGAGTGATATCGAGTCAGCCTGCGGATTAAAGAACTTCGGTTCTATTTCCATAGCCCACAAACAATTTTCACAACATCAAAATTACCTCCGTGGATTCCACACTACTAACCTCTTTGGAGGCCGTGATTTGATGGCGTCACACGTATAAATATGTATATCAGTAATGTTTAAAATTCGTGATGATATATTTATTTATTTTTGATAAAATTAAATTCAATATAGATAGAAAAATTGGGATGCCGCCAGGATTTAAACCCTAGTCATATAAACTAAATCGCAGTGGCCTATTGTCCATATGTGCAAGGTGTTCAGTGCACACCTTAAAATATTACAGATATTACATAAGTAAAATTCATAATATGACAACTTTATATATTTGTTATATAAGTTACGTTTTATTAAGGTTTGTTAGACATTTTGTATTATTTGTTCGTTTTATATTATTATTGTATTTAAGGTGCTGAAGATGAGCTACTTTTTTACTCGAAACATCCAAATAAAATTTTTGAAAATAGTAATATTGGATTTCTGAAGGCTTTTTATTCACATTATATTAACAATTATTTTGGATCCATCTTAAATATTTATGAAAAACAAATACTTCTTTAAAGTAGCTTACCAATGCGACAGCTTTATCCAAATTTAATAGATTCGTATCTCCTACGGTTTCCGGGATCTCAATGGTTAGACTCGAATAACAGGTTCACAAATATATATAAAAAATTTAATGTGAGGATACTAAAATTTGTATTCGTTGTATGCCGAAAAAAATACTGAATCGAACAAGCAAATAGAAAATGTAGGTTCCCGTTTAAAATAAGAAAGTTGTGCACCATATTATGAGAACCACTTGTCTAAAAAAATTCTTGTTTTGCTCATTAAAGTAGACTTATAAAATATAATTTAACCGGCTTCTCAGCTTTTATACTTCTCGAGATAGTAATAGTGTACCACTTAAAATACATCCTGTATTGCCGGGTGGTGCTCGGTGAGTGTAAACATATGGTTTTAAAATGTAAAATCGTAATGTAGTAATTTGCTGCTTTCCTAATTATTTTAAGCAAAAAATCTTCAAATAAAAGTTTTAAGGCATAAAATTCTACATCTAAATTAATACACAAAATTAATTTTGCATGTTGTGTAACGGCACAAATTATATCTAAAAATGACGAAAACTGCCCCAAATCTAACGATAGCCACGGAATTGAAACTAAATTAAACAAATATTTGACATTTTATCTGTCAAAACAGTCAGAATAAATGAAGGTGATATTATAAAGAAATTATTTTAGAAAGCATAATAATATATAAAATGGGAACGTAAAACAGGTTGACCTTAAACTCAAATTAATCTACGCCGTTTTGGAATAGAAACAATAGGCTATTCCAACAATACGGTGTTTAAAGAAATATTTAACACATATGAATTTTAGTTGCAAATGTTTTACAATAAAGTTAAAAAATTATCAAAAGTAACGTGTCAATATCTAAGACATTTAAATAAATAGTTAATTATTCAAAACGATCGTCATTGATGTTGCATGAATCATTTCCACACTTTTCTTTTTACTTCACTTGTGCATAGATTGTAATTAAGTAATTCGCGTGCAAATTATGTAGAAATATATTGATATTTTGTGGAATTAAATTCTTAGATTATAGCTATCCTAATAATAATATATTTTTAAATTTGAATGAAATTTTTTTCTGACGTTGAAAATTGTTTCAAATACAAAAAATTTTATTTTCAAATAATTGAGTTTATCATTTTGAAATAACACAGTAGCGTTAATCTTTCAAAATAAAAATATTCCCAAACACAATATAACAGTAGCTTCTATTATTAAACTGCAATTGTGAATAATATATTTATTTTATTTTAATTGTAACCTAAATTTATTTTCTCAAATTTAGATTACAACTAAAATAAAATAAATATATTATCACGCTTTCAACCCATTACTGGATGGGGCACGCTGCCGTAGCAGATCTCAGTAAGTGTCGAATTTACGCGTGTAGTGTGGGTACCAGCCGTCAAATAACAGCCCTCAAAGATGATAGTACGGGAGAAGCCACATGGGTAATTTTAATGTATTGAAAATTGTTTGTTAGAATCGAAATCGGGTTCTGAAAGTCAGACGTGGTACAATAATTTATATAATTTGTTTTAGCTCTAAACAATATGGCGACTTTATTAACTAAAGTTATAGAGGATTATCACGATATTATGGACAACAAAAGTGGTAAGTATAAGAAAAAATATATTTTTTGTTTTTAATTTTACGTTCCGAAGGAAGTGATTACGAAACCATGCTCGTGTGGTAATAGACTGCTTTCTGCTCTAGCTACACAAATGGCATAAAAAACTGTTATAAACAGTTGACAATTATGCTCTCGTTTGTCAACATAAAGAACAGATATTAAATGTGCGCTTGCTTCAATAGTTCCCATGATACAAACAAAATGGAAACTTGTCATATTGACAGAACAAATTTATTTTTATCGCTTTTATTTTAACTTTTAATAATTTAAGATGCAATCGTAGGAACAAATTATATATGTATCACAAGCGCAAAGTGTATTTGTTCCTTCAGCTCGCGCTGCACTTATTGTGCTCGACTAACAAAAAATCACTTTAAGCTCTTAATCTGCTTCTTCTGATTCAAAATTTGTATTTAAAAGAATCATAAGATTTCATAACAGCTAAAGTGATAAATTTATGTATGACATTTTTATAATTAGACAACTCAATAACTTCATAAAAAGTAGCCTCAAAAATAGTTTACAAAATTGAATTTTGTAGCAGTTTTTTACAAAAACAGTTGTAGAAAGTTTACTTTCTAAACGCAATATAGAAAATAGTTATTTGTATGATATACACGTAGTTTTTTGTACGACTTAAATAATCAATAAATAAATAAATAAATAATTATATCATCACGCCTTCTACCCATTACTGGGTGTGGCACTCTGCTGAAGCAGATCTCGGTAAGTGATATATTTTGCGCTTGAAGTGCGGTTACCAGTCGTCAAATCACGGCCCCAAACATGTTAGTGGTGGAGGAGCCACAGGGATAGCTTTTTCAAATTATGAAAATTTGTCGCCTGTGGGAATCGAACCAGGGACCTCAGGATCCACAGGCATCCAAGGTTACTAAAAAAAATAGTCAGGTAAACGACAAAACAGTCAGGTAAGTTCTTTACTAGACTGTTTTTTTTACTTTACCTGACTTTTATTTGTTGTAACATTGGATACGTACTTCTTCTCACTGTTTTGGTGAAATCTACTTTCCATACTAGAATTGGCCAGGAATGTAGACACTTTCTTGTCGGTTTCAGAAAAAAATGTTTATTTGCTTATTTCTAAGTAACCATCAACTTTACGTTGACAACTAGGAGAATATATGTAAACTTTTCAGAGTAGTCTTCGAAAAATAATTATTTGAAGCATTGTGTACAAAATTATGTTTGCACCATCAGTAGAAAATGTCTGTTGATTATGTTCGTGCGATAATAAACTAGTTTCAGCTCTAGGTCCATTAATTGTACCAAAAAATGCTTTTTTGTTACAGATCAACGTACGAAAAACTGGTTCATGATGTCAGGTCCTTTGCCAACTATGCTTGCCTTACTTTTCTATGTTATTATCGTCACCAAAATCGGGCCTGCCGTTATGAAGAACCGGAAACCATTCGAACTAAACAATGTTCTTATTGTGTATAATGCTATTCAAGTGGTAGTTAGTGCTTGGCTATTTTACCAAGTAAGTTTTTACTAGGAGAAAGTGTCATCTTTAGGATCAAATCCAAGAGAACATTTCAACTTTATAAAAATAAGTACATATATAAATATATAATCACAATTTTTACCCATTACTGTGTGTAGCACTCTGCCTCCACTAACATCTTTGGGGACCATAATTATCTCTTACTGAGATCTGCTACGGCAGAGTGCCCACTCAGTAATGGATAAATGGCATATATATATATATATATATATATATATATATATATATATATATATATATATATATATATATATATATATATATATATATATATATATATATATATAATATAAATAAATAAAATAAATATATCATCACGCCTTCTACCCAATACTGGGTGTGGCACTCTGCTACAACAGATCTCGGTAAGTGATATATTTTGCGCGTGAAGTGCGGTTACCAGTCGTCAAATCACGGCCCCCAAACATGTTAGTGGTGGAGGAGCCACAGGGATAGCTTTTTCAAATTATGAAAATTTGTCGCCTATGGGAATCGAACCAAGGACCTCAGGATCCACAGGCCGACTTCATACCACTGAGCTAGCCATCCCATAAATATATATATATATATATATATATATATATATATATATATATATATATATATATATATATATATATTCATGACTTTGTCACCAACTATATATTCGGGACCGGGTCGTCATTTCTTATCAGAGTATACCTTGAATTTATCCTGCTGGCGTTCATGTTCTTCCTTAGCTTGTTTTAGTGCTGTAGCAATTGTCTGTCTATATGGGGTGATTTGACAAACGAAAGGAGAATTTTCAATTATAACTCGTAGATCTCCCTCCACATCAGTTACAAAGATACGCAAATAAGTATCCAGTAGCTTGACTCTTTGCCGAATTCTTAGCGAATCTGATGCTTGGCAAGTGATCCGATCACTGGTCTTGATGATTTGACGCCAAGATTGCTAACTGAGTCTTCAAGTCACTATTTTTTTCTCTCGACTGGATTTATTTCTGGATGGTATGCTGGTATTAGTGCTTGCTTGAAACTTAAACAGTGTGCATCTGACTAAAAAATTGAGGACCATTATCACTGATCACTCTTCGGGGTGTACCATATCGCAAGATGATTTCCTCTGTTAATAATTTTGCACAAATTTCAGCGCTGGCATCCTGCAAAGGGAAAAGTTCTACTCAAAGAGTAGCGGTATCTTCAATTATAAATATCCATTTATCTACTTTTGGTGTAACTGGTAAGGGGCCAACCAAATCAATAGAGAAGACTTCGAACCTTCTATGATGTATAGGGGTTTGAAACAAACCAGCGGGTTTCAAGTTGGTGCGTTTGTAACGTTGACATTCTAAGCAAGATTTTACATGTTTTTCTACCATGCGACTCATATCCATTCAATAGTAGCGAGAACTATTCTTTTGTATTATTTTCTCCATCCCGTAATATCCACCAGTTGGAGAATCATGCCACTCATACAACATTTTTGGAATAAGTAATTGTGGTACAACAATGACGGCTTCTTCATCGTCGTTATCGCAACGATATTTGTACAGGATCCCATTGAGTAATAAACATCCCCTCGAATAAATTCTTCTGAGTCTATAGCAGACTCAAAGCAATCAGCAATTTTCTTGATTTCAGGATCAGACGATTGTTGCTCTCAAAGTTCTTCAGCCGAAACAGTTGGTAAGTCTTCTGTTACACTGCATATTGTAATTTCTTCAATATCTTGAGGCGGACGGGAAAGAGTGTCTGCAACAGTATTCGCTCGAACAGGAGTGTATTCAATGTTTAAATAGTAAGTTTTTAAGGTTAAAGCCGAACATGCGAGTCGTCCACTCGGTGATTTTAACGTCATGAGCCAACTAAGAGATTTGGTGATCTGATATCACTGATACGCTGGTTCTCTCAACGTAGCCGCGACACTTTTCCGTTGCCCAAAATACTGCCAAAGCCTCACGCTCAGTTGTAGTATAGTTTATCTCTGCGGCAGTGCGATATCTACTTAAATATTTAACAGGATGTTGTTCTGGAAGCTAAAAAGTAAAACTGCTCCTAACGCGTATGCACTGACATCAGTTCTCAGCATATAAGGTTTGGTGGAATTCGCTAGCTGCAAGACTGGCGCAGTCGTCAGTAAGCTTTTTAGAGTATTAGTTTAGAATTCCAAATTTATTTCTCATTTTTCTTAGTTAGGTCGCTAAGGGTGCTTGCGGTACTTGATAATCTGGCACGAATCGTCGGAACCATGTTCTAGTTTGCTGTTTGTTGTGTTAACAGGTGTTTCACATTTCCTGGCCTTTTCATGGAGTCGTTAGCTGAAATCTAGCCGGGATCAGGTTTAATATCTTTTGATGTTATTAGATATCCTAAGTATTTGATCCCTGATGCAATGAAACGAAACTTGTTACGGTTGGTGCGTAGATTGAATAGCCGCAATCTTTGAAATACACGGCATAAATCTTCAATATGCTCTCAAAGGTTGAAAAGAGGACTACTGTATCATACAAATAGGCTAAAGTAAGCATATCCTTTAGGCCAAATCGAAATCGGTCGATTAGGCGTTGGAAAGTAGACGGCACATTCCGCAAACCAAAAGGCATCTGTTTCTATTTGAATTTCCTAAAGGATTTCGGATTTGTCTCTATCTTCTACTTTAACTGGGACTTACCAGTATTCGGATTTTAAATCTAATGTTGAAATATATTATAATTTTTTTTACTGCATGCAAAAATTCTTCAATTCTGGGCATTGGGTATCGATCTGCGATGATTACGTTATTTAAACGTCTATAGCCAACGTAAATCTGATAAGAGCCAACTTTTTTAGGAATTAATACAACAGATGCGGCGAATGGAGATTCGCATTCTTCAATAACATCCGTGGCTAACATTTTTTCTAATTCATGCTGCAAAAACTATTATTCTATGTTCTGCAAAGGTCGTAGGCTCTTTGTTGAGTGCGAAAACAGATTCGAAATTAGAAAGGAGTTACAACATCTTGAGTGTTTGACTATTACTGAGATTCTGACCTTCATCGGCACGGAGGAGACTTTCAACTTCTTGTATTTCAACTTCTGCAACAGTATTGTTTATTTTACCGAAAAATTTGTTTCGTTTTTTGGGATCGTCGAAGAAAAACCATTCGCTATTGGCTACATTCAATGTAATTCTTACATCTTGTATGAAATCTACCCTGAGCAGCATTCTATTCTCTGTAAATTCCAGTATAGCAATTACCTTTGTTGACACAATCCGACTATTTATATGTATGTCGCCCGAGATTGTTTTTTTGCCACTTTGCGTTCTTTGCCGTCTGCTAATTTGATGTCCATTTCCTCCTCGATGTATTGGTGGCTACGTGACAGCAGATTATATGGTTGAGTAACGGCAATAGTTCTTTTTGATCCAGTATCTAAGTTTGCTACACCGTTAAGTCCTAAAATTTCAATTTTTACCGTAGCTCGAGTGGTAGATTTCATTTGATTCATTATCATACTATTCGCTGCGAAATATTTCTCAGAAAGTTAAATGTGGCGGTAATTTGCGCGAGCATGCATCTCGAATCGCTTTAATTGCATCATCGAACTTAGGAACCATGTCTTTTATGTCTTGCCACCACGTCGCGGCAGTATCCTCGAGTAACATTGATATGGCCCTTAATGCATTATCATCGTTTACTGAAACGCAATCTTTAAATGTTATCACAGAATCAATAAATGCGTCAATATCCGATTTTTCGCTCCTGTTAAACCGCGCGGTGCACATATAAAAGTTACCGGCAGACTGGTTGTTGTAATATTACTTAATGCTTCGGTATTTAATCTCACGGATGCTGTAATTTGTGATAACAATTCGACAAACTGCTCGTTCGTAAGAGTTACAACAATCTTGAACGAGTGTGTTATACAGAAATTGCAAGTGCAAGAGCAAGAAGCAATCTTGCATTAACCTCTTGCACGAATTAGAACGTGTTCTAATTTTTGCAAGACTTGCAAGGCCACTGTTAGTTATTTCTAGTAATTTTAAGTTTATTAGAATGCTACCAACTTATTATAAATGTCAAAAACGATAAAGTTGGGTTAAAGATATTAAAATGATTTACTGCATTGCAAATAATTGTGCAAATACTTATAAAAATAAATTTGTATATCAATGCAATATAACATATGAAACAAATGTTAATAATACAAGTGATAAAAGAGGTTACGCTGATATAATATGAAGTTAGTAACGACAAAAATTTGTAAATAAATTAATATTATATTGCAGTTGTAAGTTGCTCAATGTAAAGTGAAAAAAATAACTCTGCAACATTTTGGTGCAACTAGTTGAACGTAAGTTGCAATTGCAGGTTGCGCTTGCTCAGTGTAAAACAGGCATTCCACAATGGCAAAAAAAAAGTGACAAAATGTAATACGCAAATTATGTAAGCAGAGTTGGACAAGTAAAGAGAAAAGTGGCTGCGCCATCAAGGCAAGTCGGACAGAAATGATTCGGATCATCAAAATATTGTCCAAATACTATATTTTTGGAAATGATGATCGGGCAAATATTTGTTTAGAAAGCGAGGGAACAAGAAAACAAAGTCATATATTAATGAATGTTGCTGGCCCAAACAAATTCAACATATTTGTCAAAAAATGTTAATATTAAATCATTAATTAATTGGTTAATTTGTTAATTAGTTAAATGTGCAGAGCTAATTAGCTGAATTTTTCCCAAAATTTGTTAAAAAAAATCAAGGAATTTGCAAAAAAAAACATAATAAAAATTTAAGCTGAATTCTGCAATTGCGGAGCAAATTAGCAAAATTTTCCTAAAAAAATTATTAAAATCAAAGAATTTATTAAAAAAATGATGAAAACTAAATCTGCAATTGCAGAGTAAATTAGTTAATTTTTCCCCAAAATTGTAATTTTGTTTCAAAATCTAATAAAAATTCAACAAATATGAAAAAATATTATACTATTTAATTTGCTCATTTGCTAATTAGCTAAATTTTCCATGTAATTCAACAAATTTATAAAAAAATGTCAATATTATATAATTAATTAATTGGTTAATTTGTTAATTAGCTAAATTTGCAGAGCTAATTAGATGAATTTTTCCCAAAATTTGTTTAGAAAAAATCAAGGAATTTGCAAAAAAAAAACAATAAAAATTTAAGCTGAATTCTGCAATTGCAGAGCAAATTAGCAGAATTTTCCTAAAAAAATTATTAAAAATCAAAGAATTTATTAAAAAAATGATGAAAACTAAAGCTGGAATCTGCAATTGCAGAGCTAATTATCTGAATCTTCTCCAAAATGTGTTAAAAATCAGAGAATTTGTAAAAAAAATCTTCATTTTGTCTTGAAATCTAGTGAAAATTCAACAAATTTGTGATATGTCAATAATAAGTAATTTGTTAATTTGCTAATTAGACAAATTCTCCTTCAAATCTATTAAAAAATCAAAGAATGAAGTTGGAGTAACACGCTCTGGCGGCGGCGCATTAAATTCAGGCAAAGTTTATCATTTTAATGATGTATTTGTTTTTCCGAAAACAGACATAGATAACTAGATAAAGCGAACATTAAAATCTATATTTTTTGTTTCTATTGCTACTATGATTATTGAAATATATTATTAAATATATAAATTAGTTTTTCTCAAAACTAGACGCGCATATACAGGAAAATTGCAAATAACATTTTATGTTCCAAATATTTTTGCCAACATCTTTTATTTGAAACTTTTAGACAGTTTTAAGAAGTATTTGGCAGTTGGGATCCTCTGGCCATCGTCTTAGAGCACTCAGCTAGCTTTTAGGACATTTAACACTCTAAAAAGATTCTGAAAATTTTAAGACGACTTTAAGAAATATTCGGAAGCTGTGATCCCTTTAGCCATCGTCTTACATCACTCTACTAGCGCGGTATAAAAACTTTAAAATGATTCTACATAGTTTAAAAATTATATTTAGTAGCTAGGATTCTTTAGCCATCGTTTTAAAGCACTCAGCTAACTTTTAGGACATTTTAAAAGACATTAAAATGATTCTAAAGAATTTAAGACAGTTTAAAAAAATATTTAGTAGCTAGAATCAATTAGTGTTCCAAATTGTCTCTAAAACAGTAATTTTCCAATCAAATGTTTTCCAAAATATCTCTTAAATCGTGTGTAAAACAGTAATTTTCCAATGAAATTCGTTGAATATTAATTATGTTTTTGGCGAAGCTCGCTTCGCTCGCGCTTTAAACAAACAATTCCCGCTTTCCACCGCTCCTGCCGGGATTGCCTTCACACGGTCTTAGCGTTCGATTTTAAAGTCTCAATTAGTGTTCCAAATTGTCTCTAAAACAGTAATTTTCCAATCAAATGTTTTCCAAAATATCTCTTAAATCGTGTGTAAAACAGTCACTTTCCAATGAAATTCGTTGAATATTAATCATGTTTTTGGCGAGGCTCGCTTCGCTCGCGCTTTAAACAAACATACCCCGCTTTCCACCGCTTCTGCCGGTATTGCCTTCACACGGTCTTAGCGTTCGCTTTTAAATTCTCAATAAGTGTTCCAAATTGTGTCTAAAACAGTAATTTTAAAATGAAATGTTTTCCAAATTGTCTCTGAAATCGTCTCTAAAACAGTCCATTATCCTATAAAATCTGTCTGTAAAACAGTCACTTTCCAATGAAATTCGTTGAATATTAATCATGTTTTTATGGGATGGCTAGCACAGTGGTATGAAGTCGGCCTGTGGATCCTGAGGTTCCTGGTTCGATTCCCACAGGCAACAAATTTTCATAATTTGAAAAAGCTATCCCTGTGGCTCCTCCACCACTAACATGTTTGGGGGCCGTGATTTGACGACTGGTAACCGCACTTCACGCGCAAAAATATATCACTTACCGAGATCTGCTTTAGCAGAGTGCCACACCCAGCAATGGGTAGAAGGCGTGATGATATATTTATTTATTTATTTATTTAATCATGTTTTTGGCGAGGCTCGCTTCGCTCGCGCTTTAAACAAACATACCCCGCTTTCCACCGCTTCTGCCGGTATTGCCTTCACACGGTCTTAGCGTTCGCTTTTAAATTCCCAATAAGTGTTCCAAATTGTGTCTAAAACAGTAATTTTAAAATGAAATGTTTTCCAAATTGTCTCTTAAATCGTCTCTAAAACAGTCCATTATCCTATAAAATCTGTCTGTAAAACAGTCACTTTCCAATGAAATTCGTTGAATATTAATCATGTTTTTGGCGAGGCTCGCTTCGCTCGCGCTTTAAATAAACATACCCCGCTTTCCACCGCTTCTGCCGGTATTGCCTTCACACGGTCTTAGCGTTCGATTTGAAATTCTCAATAAGTGTTCCAAATTGTCTCTAAAACAGTAATTTTCAAATAAAATGTTTTCCAAAATGTATCTTAAATCGTCTCTAAAACAGTAATTTTAACAAATAAAATATTTTCCAAAATGTCTTTTAAATCGTCTCTAAAACAGTTATTTTAACAAATAAAATATTTTCCAAAATATCTTTTAAATCGTCTCTAAAACAGTAACTTTAACAAATAAAATATTTTCCAAAATGTCTTTTAAATCGTCTCTAAAACAGTAATTTTAATAAATAAAATATTTTCCAAAATGTCTATTAAATCGTCTCTAAAACAGTTATTTTAACAAATAAAATATTTTCCGAAATATCTTTTAAATCGTCTCTAAAACAGTAACTTTAACAAATAAAATATTTTCCAAAATGTCTTTTAAATCGTCTCTAAAACAGTTATTTTAACAAATAAAATATTTTCCAAAATATCTTTTAAATCGTCTCTAAAACAGTAACTTTAACAAATAAAATATTTTCCAAAATGTCTTTTTAAATCGTCTCTAAAACAGTAATTTTAACAAATAAAATATTTTCCAAAATGTCTCTTAAATCGTCTCTAAAACAGTTATTTTAACAAACAAAATATTTTACAAAATATCTTTTAAATCGTCTCTAAAACAGTAACTTTAACAAATAAAATATTTTCCAAAATGTCTTTTAAATCGTCTCTAAAACAGTAATTTTAATAAATAAAATATTTTCCAAAATGTCTATTAAATCGTCTCTAAAACAGTTATTTTAACAAATAAAATATTTTCCGAAATGTCTATTAAATCGTCTCTAAAACAGTTATTTTAACAAATAAAATATTTTCCAAAATATCTTTTAAATCGTCTCTAAAACAGTAACTTTAACAAATAAAATATTTTCCAAAATGTCTTTTAAATCGTCTCTAAAACAGTAATTTTAATAAATAAAATATTTTCCAAAATGTCTATTAAATCGTCTCTAAAACAGTTATTTTAACAAATAAAATATTTTCCGAAATATCTTTTAAATCGTCTCTAAAACAGTAACTTTAACAAATAAAATATTTTCCAAAATGTCTTTTAAATCGTCTCTAAAACAGTTATTTTAACAAATAAAATATTTTCCAAAATATCTTTTAAATCGTCTCTAAAACAGTAACTTTAACAAATAAAATATTTTCCAAAATGTCTTTTAAATCGTCTCTAAAACAGTAATTTTAATAAATAAAATATTTTCCAAAATGTCTATTAAATCGTCTCTAAAACAGTTATTTTAACAAATAAAATATTTTCCGAAATATCTTTTAAATCGTCTCTAAAACAGTAACTTTAACAAATAAAATATTTTCCAAAATGTCTTTTAAATCGTCTCTAAAACAGTTATTTTAACAAATAAAATATTTTCCAAAATATCTTTTAAATCGTCTCTAAAACAGTAACTTTAACAAATAAAATATTTTCCAAAATGTCTTTTTAAATCGTCTCTAAAACAGTAATTTTAACAAATAAAATATTTTCCAAAATGTCTCTTAAATCGTCTCTAAAACAGTTATTTTAACAAACAAAATATTTTACAAAATATCTTTTAAATCGTCTCTAAAACAGTAACTTTAACAAATAAAATATTTTCCAAAATGTCTTTTAAATCGTCTCTAAAACAGTAATTTTAACAAATAAAATATTTTACAAAATATCTTTTAAATCGTCTCTAAAACAGTAACTTTAACAAATAAAATATTTTCCAAAATGTCTTTTAAATCGTCTCTAAAACAGTAATTTTAATAAATAAAATATTTTCCAAAATGTCTATTAAATCGTCTCTAAAACAGTTATTTTAACAAATAAAATATTTTCCGAAATGTCTATTAAATCGTCTCTAAAACAGTTATTTTAACAAACAAAATATTTTCCAAAATATCTTTTAAATCGTCTCTAAAACAGTAACTTTAACAAATAAAATATTTTCCAAAATGTCTATTAAATCGTCTCTAAAACAGTTATTTTAACAAATAAAATATTTTCCAAAATGTCTCTTAAATCGTCTCTAAAACAGTTATTTTAACAAACAAAATATTTTACAAAATATCTTTTAAATCGTCTCTAAAACAGTAACTTTAACAAATAAAATATTTTCCAAAATGTCTTTTAAATCGTCTCTAAAACAGTAATTTTAACAAATAAAATATTTTACAAAATATCTTTTAAATCGTCTCTAAAACAGTAACTTTAACAAATAAAATATTTTCCAAAATGTCTTTTAAATCGTCTCTAAAACAGTAATTTTAATAAATAAAATATTTTCCAAAATGTCTATTAAATCGTCTCTAAAACAGTTATTTTAACAAATAAAATATTTTCCGAAATATCTTTTAAATCGTCTCTAAAACAGTAACTTTAACAAATAAAATATTTTCCAAAATGTCTTTTAAATCGTCTCTAAAACAGTAATTTTAACAAATAAAATATTTTCCAAAATGTCTATTAAATCGTCTCTAAAACAGTTATTTTAACAAATAAAATATTTTCCAAAATGTCTCTTAAATCGTCTCTAAAACAGTTATTTTAACAAACAAAATATTTTACAAAATATCTTTTAAATCGTCTCTAAAACAGTAACTTTAACAAATAAAATATTTTCCAAAATGTCTTTTAAATCGTCTCTAAAACAGTAATTTTAACAAATAAAATATTTTACAAAATATCTTTTAAATCGTCTCTAAAACAGTAACTTTAACAAATAAAATATTTTCCAAAATGTCTTTTAAATCGTCTCTAAAACAGTAATTTTAATAAATAAAATATTTTCCAAAATGTCTATTAAATCGTCTCTAAAACAGTTATTTTAACAAATAAAATATTTTCCAAAATATCTTTTAAATCGTCTCTAAAACAGTAACTTTAACAAATAAAATATTTTCCAAAATGTCTTTTAAATCGTCTCTAAAACAGTAATTTTTATAAATAAAATATTTTCCAAAATGTCTATTAAATCGTCTCTAAAACAGTTATTTTAACAAATAAAATATTTTCCGAAATATCTTTTAAATCGTCTCTAAAACAGTAACTTTAACAAATAAAATATTTTCCAAAATGTCTTTTAAATCGTCTCTAAAACAGTTATTTTAACAAATAAAATATTTTCCAAAATATCTTTTAAATCGTCTCTAAAACAGTAACTTTAACAAATAAAATATTTTCCAAAATGTCTTTTTAAATCGTCTCTAAAACAGTAATTTTAACAAATAAAATATTTTCCAAAATGTCTCTTAAATCGTCTCTAAAACAGTTATTTTAACAAACAAAATATTTTACAAAATATCTTTTAAATCGTCTCTAAAACAGTAACTTTAACAAATAAAATATTTTCCAAAATGTCTTTTAAATCGTCTCTAAAACAGTAATTTTAACAAATAAAATATTTTACAAAATATCTTTTAAATCGTCTCTAAAACAGTAACTTTAACAAATAAAATATTTTCCAAAATGTCTTTTAAATCGTCTCTAAAACAGTAATTTTAATAAATAAAATATTTTCCAAAATGTCTATTAAATCGTCTCTAAAACAGTTATTTTAACAAATAAAATATTTTCCAAAATATCTTTTAAATCGTCTCTAAAACAGTAACTTTAACAAATAAAATATTTTCCAAAATGTCTTTTAAATCGTCTCTAAAACAGTTATTTTAACAAATAAAATATTTTCCAAAATATCTTTTAAATCGTCTCTAAAACAGTAACTTTAACAAATAAAATATTTTCCAAAATGTCTTTTTAAATCGTCTCTAAAACAGTAATTTTAACAAATAAAATATTTTCCAAAATGTCTCTTAAATCGTCTCTAAAACAGTTATTTTAACAAACAAAATATTTTCCAAAATGTCTATTAAATCGTCTCTAAAACAGTTATTTTAACAAATAAAATATTTTCCAAAATGTCTTTTAAATCGTCTCTAAAACAGTTATTTTAACAAATAAAATATTTTCCAAAATGTCTATTAAATCGTCTCTAAAACAGTTATTTTAACAAATAAAATATTTTCCAAAATATCTTTTAAATCGTCTCTTAAACAGTAACTTTAACAAATAAAATATTTTCCAAAATGTCTCTTAAATCGTCTCTGTAACAGTAATGTTAACAAATAAAATATTTTCCAAAATGTCTTTTAAATCGTCTCTAAAACAGTAATTTTAATAAATAAAATATTTTACAAAATATCTTTTAAATCGTCTCTAAAACAGTAATTTTAATAAATAAAATATTTTCCAAAATGTCTATTAAATCGTCTCTAAAACAGTTATTTTAACAAATAAAATATTTTCCGAAATATCTTTTAAATCGTCTCTAAAACAGTAACTTTAACAAATAAAATATTTTCCAAAATGTCTTTTAAATCGTCTCTAAAACAGTTATTTTAACAAATAAAATATTTTCCAAAATATCTTTTAAATCGTCTCTAAAACAGTAACTTTAACAAATAAAATATTTTCCAAAATGTCTTTTTAAATCGTCTCTAAAACAGTAATTTTAACAAATAAAATATTTTCCAAAATGTCTCTTAAATCGTCTCTAAAACAGTTATTTTAACAAACAAAATATTTTACAAAATATCTTTTAAATCGTCTCTAAAACAGTAACTTTAACAAATAAAATATTTTCCAAAATGTCTTTTAAATCGTCTCTAAAACAGTAATTTTAACAAATAAAATATTTTACAAAATATCTTTTAAATCGTCTCTAAAACAGTAACTTTAACAAATAAAATATTTTCCAAAATGTCTTTTAAATCGTCTCTAAAACAGTAATTTTAATAAATAAAATATTTTCCAAAATGTCTATTAAATCGTCTCTAAAACAGTTATTTTAACAAATAAAATATTTTCCGAAATGTCTATTAAATCGTCTCTAAAACAGTTATTTTAACAAACAAAATATTTTCCAAAATATCTTTTAAATCGTCTCTAAAACAGTAACTTTAACAAATAAAATATTTTCCAAAATGTCTATTAAATCGTCTCTAAAACAGTTATTTTAACAAATAAAATATTTTCCAAAATGTCTCTTAAATCGTCTCTAAAACAGTTATTTTAACAAACAAAATATTTTACAAAATATCTTTTAAATCGTCTCTAAAACAGTAACTTTAACAAATAAAATATTTTCCAAAATGTCTTTTAAATCGTCTCTAAAACAGTAATTTTAACAAATAAAATATTTTACAAAATATCTTTTAAATCGTCTCTAAAACAGTAACTTTAACAAATAAAATATTTTCCAAAATGTCTTTTAAATCGTCTCTAAAACAGTAATTTTAATAAATAAAATATTTTCCAAAATGTCTATTAAATCGTCTCTAAAACAGTTATTTTAACAAATAAAATATTTTCCGAAATATCTTTTAAATCGTCTCTAAAACAGTAACTTTAACAAATAAAATATTTTCCAAAATGTCTTTTAAATCGTCTCTAAAACAGTAATTTTAACAAATAAAATATTTTCCAAAATGTCTATTAAATCGTCTCTAAAACAGTTATTTTAACAAATAAAATATTTTCCAAAATGTCTCTTAAATCGTCTCTAAAACAGTTATTTTAACAAACAAAATATTTTACAAAATATCTTTTAAATCGTCTCTAAAACAGTAACTTTAACAAATAAAATATTTTCCAAAATGTCTTTTAAATCGTCTCTAAAACAGTAATTTTAACAAATAAAATATTTTCCAAAATATCTTTTAAATCGTCTCTAAAACAGTAACTTTAACAAATAAAATATTTTCCAAAATGTCTTTTAAATCGTCTCTAAAACAGTAATTTTAATAAATAAAATATTTTCCAAAATGTCTATTAAATCGTCTCTAAAACAGTTATTTTAAAAAATAAAATATTTTCCGAAATATCTTTTAAATCGTCTCTAAAACAGTAACTTTAACAAATAAAATATTTTCCAAAATGTCTTTTAAATCGTCTCTAAAACAGTTATTTTAACAAATAAAATATTTTCCAAAATATCTTTTAAATCGTCTCTAAAACAGTAACTTTAACAAATAAAATATTTTCCAAAATGTCTTTTTAAATCGTCTCTAAAACAGTAATTTTAACAAATAAAATATTTTCCAAAATGTCTCTTAAATCGTCTCTAAAACAGTTATTTTAACAAACAAAATATTTTACAAAATATCTTTTAAATCGTCTCTAAAACAGTAACTTTAACAAATAAAATATTTTCCAAAATGTCTTTTAAATCGTCTCTAAAACAGTAATTTTAACAAATAAAATATTTTACAAAATATCTTTTAAATCGTCTCTAAAACAGTAACTTTAACAAATAAAATATTTTCCAAAATGTCTTTTAAATCGTCTCTAAAACAGTAATTTTAATAAATAAAATATTTTCCAAAATGTCTATTAAATCGTCTCTAAAACAGTTATTTTAACAAATAAAATATTTTCCAAAATATCTTTTAAATCGTCTCTAAAACAGTAACTTTAACAAATAAAATATTTTCCAAAATGTCTTTTAAATCGTCTCTAAAACAGTTATTTTAACAAATAAAATATTTTCCAAAATATCTTTTAAATCGTCTCTAAAACAGTAACTTTAACAAATAAAATATTTTCCAAAATGTCTTTTTAAATCGTCTCTAAAACAGTAATTTTAACAAATAAAATATTTTCCAAAATGTCTCTTAAATCGTCTCTAAAACAGTTATTTTAACAAACAAAATATTTTCCAAAATGTCTATTAAATCGTCTCTAAAACAGTTATTTTAACAAATAAAATATTTTCCAAAATGTCTTTTAAATCGTCTCTAAAACAGTTATTTTAACAAATAAAATATTTTCCAAAATGTCTATTAAATCGTCTCTAAAACAGTTATTTTAACAAATAAAATATTTTCCAAAATATCTTTTAAATCGTCTCTTAAACAGTAACTTTAACAAATAAAATATTTTCCAAAATGTCTCTTAAATCGTCTCTGAAACAGTAATGTTAACAAATAAAATATTTTCCAAAATGTCTTTTAAATCGTCTCTAAAACAGTAATTTTAATAAATAAAATATTTTACAAAATATCTTTTAAATCGTCTCTAAAACAGTAACTTTGACAAATAAAATATTTTCCAAAATGTCTTTTAAATCGTCTCTAAAACAGTAATTTTAACAAATAAAATATTTTACAAAATATCTTTTAAATCGTCTCTAAAACAGTAACTTTAACAAATAAAATATTTTCCAAAATGTCTTTTAAATCGTCTCTAAAACAGTAATTTTAATAAATAAAATATTTTCCAAAATGTCTATTAAATCGTCTCTAAAACAGTTATTTTAACAAATAAAATATTTTCCAAAATATCTTTTAAATCGTCTCTAAAACAGTAACTTTAACAAATAAAATATTTTCCAAAATGTCTTTTAAATCGTCTCTAAAACAGTTATTTTAACAAATAAAATATTTTCCAAAATATCTTTTAAATCGTCTCTAAAACAGTAACTTTAACAAATAAAATATTTTCCAAAATGTCTTTTTAAATCGTCTCTAAAACAGTAATTTTAACAAATAAAATATTTTCCAAAATGTCTCTTAAATCGTCTCTAAAACAGTTATTTTAACAAACAAAATATTTTCCAAAATGTCTATTAAATCGTCTCTAAAACAGTTATTTTAACAAATAAAATATTTTCCAAAATGTCTTTTAAATCGTCTCTAAAACAGTTATTTTAACAAATAAAATATTTTCCAAAATGTCTATTAAATCGTCTCTAAAACAGTTATTTTAACAAATAAAATATTTTCCAAAATATCTTTTAAATCGTCTCTTAAACAGTAACTTTAACAAATAAAATATTTTCCAAAATGTCTCTTAAATCGTCTCTGAAACAGTAATGTTAACAAATAAAATATTTTCCAAAATGTCTTTTAAATCGTCTCTAAAACAGTAATTTTAATAAATAAAATATTTTACAAAATATCTTTTAAATCGTCTCTAAAACAGTAACTTTGACAAATAAAATATTTTCCAAAATGTCTTTTAAATCGTCTCTAAAACAGTAATTTTAACAAATAAAATATTTTCCAAAATGTCTCTTAAATCGTCTCTAAAACAGTTATTTTAACAAACAAAATATTTTACAAAATATCTTTTAAATCGTCTCTAAAACAGTAACTTTAACAAATAAAATATTTTCCAAAATGTCTTTTAAATCGTCTCTAAAACAGTAATTTTAACAAATAAAATATTTTACAAAATATCTTTTAAATCGTCTCTAAAACAGTAACTTTAACAAATAAAATATTTTCCAAAATGTCTTTTAAATCGTCTCTAAAACAGTAATTTTAATAAATAAAATATTTTCCAAAATGTCTATTAAATCGTCTCTAAAACAGTTATTTTAACAAATAAAATATTTTCCGAAATGTCTATTAAATCGTCTCTAAAACAGTTATTTTAACAAACAAAATATTTTCCAAAATATCTTTTAAATCGTCTCTAAAACAGTAACTTTAACAAATAAAATATTTTCCAAAATGTCTATTAAATCGTCTCTAAAACAGTTATTTTAACAAATAAAATATTTTCCAAAATGTCTCTTAAATCGTCTCTAAAACAGTTATTTTAACAAACAAAATATTTTACAAAATATCTTTTAAATCGTCTCTAAAACAGTAACTTTAACAAATAAAATATTTTCCAAAATGTCTTTTAAATCGTCTCTAAAACAGTAATGTTAACAAATAAAATATTTTACAAAATATCTTTTAAATCGTCTCTAAAACAGTAACTTTAACAAATAAAATATTTTCCAAAATGTCTTTTAAATCGTCTCTAAAACAGTAATTTTAATAAATAAAATATTTTCCAAAATGTCTATTAAATCGTCTCTAAAACAGTTATTTTAACAAATAAAATATTTTCCGAAATATCTTTTAAATCGTCTCTAAAACAGTAACTTTAACAAATAAAATATTTTCCAAAATGTCTTTTAAATCGTCTCTAAAACAGTTATTTTAACAAATAAAATATTTTCCAAAATATCTTTTAAATCGTCTCTAAAACAGTAACTTTAACAAATAAAATATTTTCCAAAATGTCTTTTAAATCGTCTCTAAAACAGTAATTTTAATAAATAAAATATTTTCCAAAATGTCTATTAAATCGTCTCTAAAACAGTTATTTTAACAAATAAAATATTTTCCGAAATATCTTTTAAATCGTCTCTAAAACAGTAACTTTAACAAATAAAATATTTTCCAAAATGTCTTTTAAATCGTCTCTAAAACAGTTATTTTAACAAATAAAATATTTTCCAAAATATCTTTTAAATCGTCTCTAAAACAGTAACTTTAACAAATAAAATATTTTCCAAAATGTCTTTTTAAATCGTCTCTAAAACAGTAATTTTAACAAATAAAATATTTTCCAAAATGTCTCTTAAATCGTCTCTAAAACAGTTATTTTAACAAACAAAATATTTTACAAAATATCTTTTAAATCGTCTCTAAAACAGTAACTTTAACAAATAAAATATTTTCCAAAATGTCTTTTAAATCGTCTCTAAAACAGTAATTTTAACAAATAAAATATTTTACAAAATATCTTTTAAATCGTCTCTAAAACAGTAACTTTAACAAATAAAATATTTTCCAAAATGTCTTTTAAATCGTCTCTAAAACAGTAATTTTAATAAATAAAATATTTTCCAAAATGTCTATTAAATCGTCTCTAAAACAGTTATTTTAACAAATAAAATATTTTCCAAAATATCTTTTAAATCGTCTCTAAAACAGTAACTTTAACAAATAAAATATTTTCCAAAATGTCTTTTAAATCGTCTCTAAAACAGTTATTTTAACAAATAAAATATTTTCCAAAATATCTTTTAAATCGTCTCTAAAACAGTAACTTTAACAAATAAAATATTTTCCAAAATGTCTTTTTAAATCGTCTCTAAAACAGTAATTTTAACAAATAAAATATTTTCCAAAATGTCTCTTAAATCGTCTCTAAAACAGTTATTTTAACAAACAAAATATTTTCCAAAATGTCTATTAAATCGTCTCTAAAACAGTTATTTTAACAAATAAAATATTTTCCAAAATGTCTTTTAAATCGTCTCTAAAACAGTTATTTTAACAAATAAAATATTTTCCAAAATGTCTTTTAAATCGTCTCTAAAACAGTTATTTTAACAAATAAAATATTTTCCAAAATGTCTATTAAATCGTCTCTAAAACAGTTATTTTAACAAATAAAATATTTTCCAAAATATCTTTTAAATCGTCTCTTAAACAGTAACTTTAACAAATAAAATATTTTCCAAAATGTCTCTTAAATCGTCTCTGAAACAGTAATGTTAACAAATAAAATATTTTCCAAAATGTCTTTTAAATCGTCTCTAAAACAGTAATTTTAATAAATAAAATATTTTACAAAATATCTTTTAAATCGTCTCTAAAACAGTAACTTTGACAAATAAAATATTTTCCAAAATGTCTTTTAAATCGTCTCTAAAACAGTAATTTTAACAAATAAAATATTTTACAAAATATCTTTTAAATCGTCTCTAAAACAGTAACTTTAACAAATAAAATATTTTCCAAAATGTCTTTTAAATCGTCTCTAAAACAGTAATTTTAATAAATAAAATATTTTCCAAAATGTCTATTAAATCGTCTCTAAAACAGTTATTTTAACAAATAAAATATTTTCCGAAATATCTTTTAAATCGTCTCTAAAACAGTAATTTTAACAAATAAAATATTTTCCAAAATGTCTTTTAAATCGTCTCTAAAACAGTTATTTTAACAAATAAAATATTTTCCAAAATATCTTTTAAATCGTCTCTAAAACAGTAACTTTAACAAATAAAATATTTTCCAAAATGTCTTTTAAATCGTCTCTAAAACAGTAATTTTAATAAATAAAATATTTTCCAAAATGTCTATTAAATCGTCTCTAAAACAGTTATTTTAACAAATAAAATATTTTCCGAAATATCTTTTAAATCGTCTCTAAAACAGTAACTTTAACAAATAAAATATTTTCCAAAATGTCTTTTAAATCGTCTCTAAAACAGTTATTTTAACAAATAAAATATTTTCCAAAATATCTTTTAAATCGTCTCTAAAACAGTAACTTTAACAAATAAAATATTTTCCAAAATGTCTTTTTAAATCGTCTCTAAAACAGTAATTTTAACAAATAAAATATTTTCCAAAATGTCTCTTAAATCGTCTCTAAAACAGTTATTTTAACAAACAAAATATTTTACAAAATATCTTTTAAATCGTCTCTAAAACAGTAACTTTAACAAATAAAATATTTTCCAAAATGTCTTTTAAATCGTCTCTAAAACAGTAATTTTAACAAATAAAATATTTTACAAAATATCTTTTAAATCGTCTCTAAAACAGTAACTTTAACAAATAAAATATTTTCCAAAATGTCTTTTAAATCGTCTCTAAAACAGTAATTTTAATAAATAAAATATTTTCCAAAATGTCTATTAAATCGTCTCTAAAACAGTTATTTTAACAAATAAAATATTTTCCGAAATATCTTTTAAATCGTCTCTAAAACAGTAACTTTAACAAATAAAATATTTTCCAAAATGTCTTTTAAATCGTCTCTAAAACAGTTATTTTAACAAATAAAATATTTTCCAAAATATCTTTTAAATCGTCTCTAAAACAGTAACTTTAACAAATAAAATATTTTCCAAAATGTCTTTTTAAATCGTCTCTAAAACAGTAATTTTAACAAATAAAATATTTTCCAAAATGTCTCTTAAATCGTCTCTAAAACAGTTATTTTAACAAACAAAATATTTTCCAAAATGTCTATTAAATCGTCTCTAAAACAGTTATTTTAACAAATAAAATATTTTCCAAAATGTCTTTTAAATCGTCTCTAAAACAGTTATTTTAACAAATAAAATATTTTCCAAAATGTCTATTAAATCGTCTCTAAAACAGTTATTTTAACAAATAAAATATTTTCCAAAATATCTTTTAAATCGTCTCTTAAACAGTAACTTTAACAAATAAAATATTTTCCAAAATGTCTCTTAAATCGTCTCTAAAACAGTTATTTTAACAAATAAAATATTTTCCAAAATGTCTTTTAAATCGTCTCTAAAACAGTTATTTTAACAAATAAAATATTTTCCAAAATGTCTATTAAATCGTCTCTAAAACAGTTATTTTAACAAATAAAATATTTTCCAAAATGTCTTTTAAATCGTCTCTAAAACAGTTATTTTAACAAATAAAATATTTTCCAAAATGTCTCTTAAATCGTCTCTGAAACAGTAATGTTAACAAATAAAATATTTTCCAAAATGTCTCCCAAATTGTCTCTAAAACAGTAATTTTCATATAAAATGTTTTCCAAAATGTATCTTAAATCGTCTCTAAAACAGTAATTTTAACAAATAAAATATTTTCCAAAATGTCTATTAAATCGTATCTAAAACAGTTATTTTAACAAATAAAATATTTTCCAAAATATCTTTTAAATCGTCTCTAAAACAGTAACTTTAACAAATAAAATATTTTCCAAAATGTCTTTTAAATCGTCTCTAAAACAGTTATTTTAACAAATAAAATATTTTCCAAAATATCTTTTAAATCGTCTCTATAACAGTAACTTTAACAAATAAAATATTTTCCAAAATGTCTTTTAAATCGTCTCTAAAACAGTTATTTTAACAAATAAAATATTTTCCAAAATATCTTTTAAATCGTCTCTAAAACAGTAACTTTAACAAATAAAATATTTTCCAAAATGTCTCTTAAATCGTCTCTAAAACAGTAATTTTAACAAATAAAATATTTTCCATAATGTCTATTAAATCGTCTCTAAAACAGTAATTTTAACAAATAAAATATTTTCCAAAATGTCTCTTAAATCGTCTCTAAAACAGTAACTTTAACAAATAAAATATTTTCCAAAATGTCTCTTAAATCGTATCTAAAACAGTTATTTTAACAAATAAAATATTTTCCAAAATATCTTTTAAATCGTCTCTAAAACAGTAACTTTAACAAATAAAATATTTTCCAAAATGTCTTTTAAATCGTCTCTAAAACAGTTATTTTAACAAATAAAATATTTTCCAAAATATCTTTTAAATCGTCTCTAAAACAGTAACTTTAACAAATAAAATATTTTCCAAAATGTCTCTTAAATCGTCTCTAAAACAGTAATTTTAACAAATAAAATATTTTCCATAATGTCTATTAAATCGTCTCTAAAACAGTAACTTTAACAAATAAAATATTTTCCAAATGTTTCTTAAATCGTCTCTAAAACAGTAACTTTAACAAATAAAATATTTTCCAAAATGTCTCTTAAATCGTCTCTAAAACAGTAATTTTAACAAATAAAATATTTTCCATAATGTCTATTAAATCGTCTCTAAAACAGTAATTTTAACAAATAAAATATTTTCCAAAATGTCTCTTAAATCGTCTCTAAAACAGTAACTTTAACAAATAAAATATTTTCCAAAATGTCTTTTTAAATCGTCTCTAAAACAGTTATTTTAACAAATAAAATATTTTCCAAAATGTCTATTAAATCGTCTCTAAAACAGTAACTTTAACAAATAAAATATTTTCCAAAATGTCTCTTAAATCGTCTCTGAAACAGTAATGTTAACAAATAAAATATTTTCCAAAATGTCTCCCAAATTGTCTCTAAAACAGTAATTTTCATATAAAATGTTTTCCAAAATGTATCTTAAATCGTCTCTAAAACAGTAATTTTAACAAATAAAATATTTTCCAAAATGTCTATTAAATCGTATCTAAAACAGTTATTTTAACAAATAAAATATTTTCCAAAATATCTTTTAAATCGTCTCTAAAACAGTAACTTTAACAAATAAAATATTTTCCAAAATGTCTTTTAAATCGTCTCTAAAACAGTTATTTTAACAAATAAAATATTTTCCAAAATATCTTTTAAATCGTCTCTAAAACAGTAACTTTAACAAATAAAATATTTTCCAAATGTTTCTTAAATCGTCTCTAAAACAGTAACTTTAACAAATAAAATATTTTCCAAAATGTCTCTTAAATCGTCTCTAAAACAGTAATTTTAACAAATAAAATATTTTCCATAATGTCTATTAAATCGTCTCTAAAACAGTAACTTTAACAAATAAAATATTTTCCAAATGTTTCTTAAATCGTCTCTAAAACAGTAACTTTAACAAATAAAATATTTTCCAAAATGTCTCTTAAATCGTCTCTAAAACAGTAATTTTAACAAATAAAATATTTTCCATAATGTCTATTAAATCGTCTCTAAAACAGTAATTTTAACAAATAAAATATTTTCCAAAATGTCTCTTAAATCGTCTCTAAAACAGTAACTTTAACAAATAAAATATTTTCCAAAATGTCTCTTAAATCGTCTCTAAAACAGTAATTTTAACAAATAAAATATTTTCCAAAATGTCTCTTAAATCGTCTCTAAAACAGTAACTTTAACAAATAAAATATTTTCCAAAATGTCTTTTAAATCGTCTCTAAAACAGTAACTTTAACAAATAAAATATTTTCCAAAATGTCTCTTAAATCGTCTCTAAAACAGTAACTTTAACAAATAAAATATTTTCCAAAATGTCTCTTAAATCGTCTCTAAAACAGTAATTTTAACAAATAAAATATTTTCCGAAATGTCTATTAAATCGTCTCTAAAACAGTAACTTTAACAAATAAAATATTTTCCAAAATGTCTCTTAAATCGTCTCTAAAACAGTAATTTTAACAAATAAAATATTTTCCAAAATGTCTATTAAATCGTCTCTAAAACAGTAACTTTAACAAATAAAATATTTTCCAAAATGTCTTTTAAATCGTCTCTAAAACAGTAACTTTAACAAATAAAATATTTTCCAAAATGTCTCTTAAATCGTCTCTAAAACAGTAATTTTAACAAATAAAATATTTTCCAAAATGTCTTTTAAATCGTCTGTAAAACAGTCATTTTTCAAATAAAATGTCTCCCAAATCGTCATTTTTCAATTAGCTCAATTTTCTACAATTTTTTTTTAAATCAAAGAATTTTGTAGATAAAAAATAATAAAAATTTAAGCTGGAGTCTGCAATTGCAGAACTAATTTTCTCCAAAGTTTGTCGAAAATCTAAGAATATTTTACAAAAAAAAAAAACAGAAAATTGCAATTTTGTTTCACAAATCTTGTAAAGATTAAACGAATTTGTCAAAAATGTCCATACTAATTAGTTGATTAAATAATTAATTAATTTATTTATTTATTTTATTTTAAAATCTAGTAAAAATTCAACAAATTTGTTAAAATACTCATACTAATTAATTTATTAATACGTTAATTTGTTAAATTTTATACAAAATTTGTTCAAAATCAAAAAATATTTGTTAAATAAATGATAAAAACTGAAGTTGGAATCTGCAATTGCAGAGCTAATTAGCTAAATTTTCCCCAAAGTTTGTCGAAATTATAAGAAGAAACTGTAAATTTGATTAAATTTTCAATAATTAGGTCAAGGTCACTGAAAAGCTGATAATTACAAAAATCGTAGCATTTAATTTTCTAAAATACTTGTAAATTTGATTAAATTTTAAATAATTAGGTCAATGATACACTGATAATGAGAAAAATCGTGGCATTTTCTAAAATACTTGTAAATTTGATTAAATTTTAAATAATTAGATCAAGGTCACTGAAAAGCTGATAATGACTAAACTCGTGGCATTTAATTTTCTAAAATACTTGTAAATTTGATTAAATTTTAAATAATTAGGTCAATGATATGCTGATAATGGCTATAAATGTTGTATTTTGTTTTCTAAAGTACTTGTAAATTTGATTAAATTGGCAATAATTAGGTCAAGGTCACTGATATGCTGATAATTGCTAAAATCGTAGAATTTAGATTTCTAAAAAACTTGTAAATTAGATTAAATTGGAAATAATTAGGTCAATAATACACTGATAATGACTAAACTCATGGCATTTTATTTTCTAAAATACTTGTAAATTTGATTAAATTTTAAATAATTAGGTCAATGATACACTGATAATGACTAAAATCGTGGCATTTAATTTTCTAAAAACTTGTAAATTTGATTAAATTTTAAATAATTAGGTCAAGGTCACTGTAAAGCTGATAATGACTAACATCGTGACATTTAATTTTCTAAAATACTTGTAAATTTGACTAAATTGTAAATAATTAGGTCACGGCCACTGATACGCTCGTAATGTCTAAAATCGAGGCCTTTTATTTTCTAAAAAACTTGTAAATTTGATTAACTTCTCCATAATTAGGTCAATGATACGCTAATAATAGCTAAAATCGAGACATTTTATTTTCTAAAATACTTGTAAATTTGATTAAATTGTCAATAATTAGGTCAATGATACACTGATAATGACTAAAATCATAGCATTTTAATTTCTAAAAATCTTGTAAATTTGATTAAATTTTAAATAAGTATGTCAAGGTCACTGATATGCTGATAATGTCTAAAAAACTTGTAAATTTGATTAAATTTTCCATAATTAGGTCAATGATACGCTAATAATAGCTAAAATCGTGGAATTTTATTTTGTAAAAAACTTGTAAATTTGATTAAATTGTAAATAAGTATGTCAAGGTCACTGAAAAGCTGATAATGTCTAAAATCGTGACATTTTATTTTCTAAAAAACTTGTAAATTTGATTAAATTGTCAATAATTAGGGCAATGATACGCTGATAATGTCTAAGATCGTGGAAACTTATTTTCTAAAACTAGTAAAAAAATGATTAAATTGTGAATGATTAGGTCAAGGACAAGTAAATGATGAAAATGTCTAAAATCGTGGTAATTTATTTTCTAAAACTAGTAAAAATGGATTAAATTGTCAAAGTAAATGATGAAAATGTCTAAAATCGTGGTAATTTAGTTTCTAAAACTTGTAGAAATTGATTAAATTGTCAAAGTAAATGACAAAAATATATTTGTTCGCAAGTTTGTAGAAAACTGTACAACTATATTTGTAAGTTGTTTAGGAAAACGGTACGACCATATTTGAGTTTGGCAGTGTGTAAGGAAATCTTGTCTTGAAATAAGAAACAAGTAAATTGCAAGAATAACAGTAGTTAACAAACAACAATCATAAACAGTATTTCCTAAAACATGTAGAAATTGATTAAATTGTCAATAATTAGGTGAAGCAAAAATAAAATGGCTAAAATAGTTGAAATTGATTAATTTGTCAATATTTAGAAGTATGTCAAAGTTAAGGAACGGCTAAAAACGTTCTAATTTATTGTTTAAAATTAGTCAAATTTATTAAATTGTTAATTATTAGCTCAATGTTAAGGATACATATAATAAAAATGGCTAAATTCGTTGCAGTTTAGTGGCATAAGCTTGTTAAAATTGATTCAATTCTCAATATCATGTCATATGATGTCATGTCATATCATATAATGTCATGTCATGTCATATATTGTCATATATTGTCATGTAATGTCATATAATGTCATATTATTGTCATGTAATGTCATAGAGAGTAAATAAATAGTGAAGTAAGTTAAAACTGTAGTCTAGTTAATTAGATAATAAATTAAGTAAGTCATTGAAGTTATTACTTATAAGTCATTATTGTATGAGTGTTTGGAAAAAAGTCAAAGGCATGTGAGAAAATAAATTCAGTGAATTAAGTAGGTCAAACTAATTGTTGTAAGTCACTGTTATAAGTCATAATTATATTAGTTTGTAAAGAAAGTTAAGTAAATCATGTAATTGTATTAAATCTAAAAAAGAAATATTAATTTCTAAAGTCTGGAATCGAACCCACAACCTACCGTGAGGATGACGTAATCACTCTATACCAAAATAAGCGGCGCGTTAGCTGCATTAGCTGTCGATCGCCCAACCAACCAACCCCCTACCCTATTCACTATTATATTTGGTAACTCATTTTGACATTTTTTCATTTTTTCCCATTTTTCATTAATTATCGAAATTTAAAAAAAAATTATTTTATTATTTTTTTTATTTTTTCCTTCTAATATACGTATTATATATCCTAAAATATCCCCCAAATGTTTTTTCTTTTTGGCGGCGTTATTATTTGTTATGAAGATACGATAGATATTGTGCGTATCACATTCACCTAAAAACAATGAGTCACTATAGCGTTCGTGCTGAGTTAGCATCTACGCCGGTCACGCGCGACCTTTATTGTGCAACAATATGAAGAACTGAGCCCGTATTATTGCCTGTACCCGTTCACTATTTGCACTCTTTCCGCAATGTTTCACTACTTTGTTAAAACATGTTCGTATTCAGCAGCACATCACAATGATTTTATTCGGCTCTACGTTGGACGCTACTATAAGAAGCCCGTATTCGTATAAAGTTTTTTTTTTTGCAGGATGGAGTAAATCACTATTTATAACTAATGAACGAAAACAAGTTTTATTATTTAAAGAAAATAACTATGTATGTCGCAATCTCGAATATAAAAAAATTTAACAATCTATCCATTTCTGATAATTGTCGCCTAAATACGATGTAACTTTTTCCGTGATTAATGCTCCTTCTGCACTTCTCTATTCATGTATTTGTCAGGATAAAATCATAGACGAAGTACAGTGATTATGAACATCAGTTTTATTAAAATATATATAATTACAAATGAATAACCTTTCTCGTCTATCGCCGGATACACACTATCTTAAAACTATCTACAAAGTCACCATGCACCCTTAACCATTTACACACGTCTCTTCATCCCTCACCTATTCCAACATGTTCTCACATTCGGCGTCACTCAGACAGACCCAGGCACACTTGACCATAATTTATTAGTTTAGAAACACAAACACAACCCTAAACATATCATTCTCATGATACTTAATATTTTCTAAAACCAATAACCATAAATTAACCGAAACGAGTAAAACTAAACACATAATTTAACAATAACAATCTAAATTATAAATATTGCCACAATTCGGCTATCCTGATGGAATGATGTCCTCATCCATTCTCGCACAAACTCGATTCTCAGCTAATTTACATGTCTGAAACAGTAACTCTTTTTGCTTCACCTGCAATTTCACTGGGCGCACATTTACACGTTTATTAGCGATTTTCATTCTACTATCGCACACCTCACAACACTTATCGCGAACCACATCAATCTCTTTAAACGTTTTATTCACTAAATTATCCGCTCTGCACTTTACATTCACAGTAGCATCACTAGCTGATAGGTAGCCCTCGTCGTGGGCTGCACCACCCTCGTTGTCGATCTCGTTCACCACGCTGCTGGCTGCATCGTCCATGTCCGCGTTCACCGCGCTGCTGGCTGCATCGTCCATGTCCGCGTTCTCCATACTATAGTCATCGTACACTCTATCGACACCATGAATTTCACGAGATGCGACACTCGCATCTACGTCACTACTTCAATTAAAATTCTTCGTAATGATGACATCCGTCTTATCAAACGAGACCACCACGTTGTCAACATTATCGGGCGCGTCATCCTCGTCTACGGACACGACATTCTGGTAATCGACGCCAGTGGACTCTCTGCCCTCGCCGCAACACCCTCGGAATTCGCTCCGCTCGACTTCTTCACTAATTACACTCAAATTGTGACACGTAGCCTTGTCAGCTGCGACCTCTTCGTCGCTAACATCCTCGGGCACGTCATCCACGTCTTCGGACACGACGTTCTGGTAGTCGGCGTCATTGGCCTCAGTGCCTACACCGGAATACCCTCGGAACTCGTTCCGCTCGACCTCATCGGACACGAAACCCAAATTCAGTTCGCTACTCACACACATAGCGCTATTTCCGCTGCAGGTAGCATCGCCCTCAGCAGCTAGAACACTTTTCTCTTCTGCTGACGATGTTGTCACTTCTGCATCAATCACTACATCGTCGCACTCAACTAAATAGTGATTCTCAACTATATCAAAGTCGGACGGCCTCTTCGCCGGCGACTTGATCAGCGGCACTTCCACCGATCGCGACTCGAACACTACGTTCTCCGACGCCTCCGCAAACTGCAATTTCGCACCACGACTCGTATTTCTCTTCGGTAACGGTTTCACAATTTTCACACACGATTTTACATTTTCTAATTTTGAATTACTGACTGAGATACACAAATTGTTCTTACTTTGTTTCTTAGGACAATCGCGCGAATAATGTCCATCCTCCGAACAGTTAAAACACTTCACTACATAAGTTTTATTTTCGCATTTATTCGCCATATGTCCTATTTCACCGCAGGCATAACATATCACAATCACTTCTCGTTGATTTTCTTTAACATTTTTGATTTTATGAACTTTGTTACTGTCTCTGTCTCTATCACGCCTAACGCTGTCTCTGTTACTTCTTACTTTATTGCCGAAATCATCAACACTTTGAATTACCTTTATCAATTCATACACCGTTTTATACCGAAACAACGGACCGAGAAACACACGATACTCCGAACTATCTAACCCGTCAACAATCCACTCGATTGTTTCACATTCTTCCATTTTTGCACGATTGCAGCGTGCAAACTTCTCGTACACATACTCGAGTACATCTTGAGTGTATCTCCGACGGTAGTTTTGAGCTTCCAACCTCAAGCTCATCGCAGATTGTCGACTCGGGAACGTCTTCTGCAGGAGCCTCTTCCACTCGCTCCAGGTCCGGTTACCTACGGGGACGCTGTCTCGCCAGCTCCTCGCAAATCCACTTAAGTTGCCCAGGGCATAATGCCGAATCTCGACGTCGTTCCATCGGTAAAGGCGACGAAACTCTTCCAGCTTGGCGATATACTCTCCAATATCGCAACCCTTTACTGGATCGAACATCGGCAATAACTCACGTACACCACCCAGATGTACGCCCCTGGCACCTAGGCAGGTACCGCTATAACCACTACAAAAGCTCTCCGTTTCCGCTTCCTGTTGTCCACGTCTTCCACCTATCGTTAAATAATTGTAAAGTTCATTTACACAATAAAACTGACAAACGCACTAATTTTCCAAGAGACACGAGCACAATCCCAGACACTTTGAGTTCAATCCTACTTCTGATAATTGTCGCAATCTCGAATATAAAACAATTTAACAATCTATCCACTTCTGATAATTGTCGCCTAAATACGATGTAACTTTTTCCGTGATTAATGCTCCTTCTGCACTTCTCTATTCATTTATTTGTCAGGATAAAATCATAAACGAAGTACAGTGAATATGAATCAGTTTTATTAAAATATATATAATTACAAATGATTAACCTTTCTCGTCTATCGCCGGATACACACTATTTTAAAACTATCTACAAAGTCACCATGCACTCTTAACCATTTACACACGTCTCTTCATCCCTCACCTATTCCAACATGTTCTCACATACGGCGTCACTCAGACAGACCCAGACACACTTGAACATAATTTATTAGTTTAGAAACACAAACACAACCCTAAACATATCATTCTCACGATACTTAATATTTTCTAAAACCAATAACCATAAATTAACCTAAACGAGTAAAACTAAACACATAATTTAACAATAACAATCTAAATTATAAATATTGCCACATGTATTAAAGAATATGAACATTTTGTTAAGTGCAATTGACACGTCTGTCGCACAGCTAGGATTTAAGTAGCAGTGTGGCATCACCAGTCTTCGCTAGTGACAGGCACGTGATTGGTGGATAAGGGCGGCGTGTCCCTCAGTGTGTTACAATTTTAAAATATGTGTCTTATTATGTTGTTTGTGGTGTCCACTGACACGTGTTTTGCATATACTTATACAACTGAATTGAATTATATAAAATAATAATTAAATTTAAAATGTAAATGTCAATAAAAAATGTAATTTTCACATTTAATGTAAAAAAAAGTATGTAACACGTGAGAAAAGGCCAGTGCAAAACTTACTATCGCTCGTGCTCCAACTTTCGTTCTCCTTTTGCAATGACACTCTTTCATCACTAGTATTACAATATACTATTGCTTTATGGAGTAGGTAGCTTAGCGGTGTCGAGTCGGACTGTACATTTAAGAACCCGGGTTCGATTCCCATAGCCGAAAACATTTTATACAATCCCTGTGGCTTCCTCATCTACAAATATCCTTAGGCGCCGTGATTTGATGGCTAGTAAACGCACTTCAAGCGTAAAGTATATCACTTACCGAGATCTGCTTTGGCATAGTGTCACACCCAGTAGTGGGTATAAAGTGTGATGATATATTTCTTTCTTTTATTTTGAGAGATATAAAAAATGTTTTGAAGCAAGGTTAAACTAGAGAAAGGGACGGATAAGATGATAGTAACAAGAATTTTTAACGGAAATATGGTTAACATTAAAGCTAGCATAAGGAATCGGTATTTTTATATTTTGTTCGGAATATACATAAAATTAGCTTCACAACGATATAAGTATTATACCATTTTAACATGACGACCATTTATTTAAAATATCTTTATTAACTGTGAAAACATTACTTAAATAAGGAATATTTAAAATATATAAATAACAAAAATTAAAAAAAAAATTACAACTATAAATGTACAATATGGGCACCGTAATTTTCTACACATTTTCTCATACGTAATACAAACTCTTGCACTATATTTTGAATGATATCACTCATTTCATCATGTGTATACGAATTGAGTCATAATTATTGTTTTAAATAATTGATTATAACAATAACAAAAGTGTAGGTAAATACTTTTTGACATAATTTGTTTTATTTTCTGATTAAAAACGTTTGTTCATAGTTTGCTGTTTTATCTTTAATGCATTTTCATTAATATCGATTTTGAAAATAAATGATCACCATTTTAAAATGGTTGAAATATAGCTGCGATATTCTGATTTCATTATGACGCTAATTTTACACACATTCCGAAACAAAATATAAAAATACCGTTTTTCTATACTAGATTTGAAGTTAACTTTATTCCGCTAAAACCGTACATTTTTTGTACCCCCTAAATAAAAGAAATATTCGTGGTGGCTTACGATAAACACCCAGTATATCAATTACTGCGATCTGCCGCGGTAAAGTGTCAAATCTAGTGACGGGTTTTTTGTTTATGTTTTACAGGTCGGCGCCTATGGTTGGTTTACTACCTACAATTTCAGTTGTCAATCCATAGATTATTCTGATAATCCTGATGCCGTTTGGGTAAAATTTTATTTATTTTTTTTTATGGCCAGAGAAGAAAGTTGAGCTTTCTGCATTTATATCAGATGTTTAAGCTATTGTTATTAGCAAAATTATTATTATTGTAGGTCTCGACACCCGAAAATATGAGTTTCACATGTAAAATGATACTTCCGTAATTTTCTGCTTCACGAATTATGTTAAACAAAGAAGCTTCAAAGATATGTTTTAAGGTATATGGGGAGTTACATAAGTATGCCACTAACGCTTAATTGCTAAGTCAGAAGGACAAAAGAAGCAGTAATTCACAGTTGTTTCTTTTCTGCAGTTTTTCGTGTAAGTGCAGGTCATTCAATTCGTCCAACTAAATCGCTACTTTCATTATGAAAAAAATCAGGAATCAAGTAACTTGGTTATTGACAATTATATAACTAATAATTGCAATAATTTTATATGAGCTGAGCAATGACAGCTAAAGTGATAGATTTATGTTTGACATTTTTACAACAACACAACTCAACAACTTCACAAAAAAATATCCTCAAAATCAGTTGTACAAAATTCATTTTGTAAACGTGATGTGAGAAAAATTAATTTTGTTTAGTGATTTAGATGCCCTAAACCTTTTATTTGAAGCTTTTTGGATTAAATTAATTAGCAAGCAGAATATTAAAAATTATGATTATACATGTTAAAGTCCTATGTTCGGGTGTCGTGATCATCATTTTATACCGTGTGTCCATAGAAAGCAAGGCATCCTTATTAACTTTATATTTATAAAGATATATATTTGAAAATTTGCATGCATAAACTTAACCTATGTGGCATCATTTCTCCATAAAAACGATTTTCATATAACTTTCTGTTTAACAGGAAACAGCATCAACATTATAATTTTGAATAGAACATCTGTATATTTTTTACATTTTTTAATTATACATTAAATTTTGAATACATTGATATGTCACATATAAAATTTTGCAGTAAATATAAAATTTAAGAGCAATATTTTTAAATTTTTATGAAAAGTTGCGAATGAAATACAGTATGAGTTGGTTACCCTGATAATTGGCAAGCCTCGTCACTGTCCACATGACATCTTGTAATTAATATTTTAGGTTAAAGTTTTCCCAATTTGGTGTTATTGTAAATTACCTTTGTTATATACGAAGGTAAAATACAATTTGACAATACCAGACAACAAAATTATAATAATAACAAATTAATTAAAATTACAGTACAGGAGGCCTACGTGGAATCCGAACCACTCAGACACAAACATTTTTTATACAAGTTGAAGTCAGCGAGATCTGAACGCATGAACCCTTGCTTGTTAATTAAGAAACGCAAGTTTTACCTCGCTTTTAACTACTTGGCTACAATTGCCTGTAAAGTTGAAATTGCATAAATAAACAATTTCAGCAAAAACAGAAGTTGTCAGTTTCAATTGTTTTAAATATAGCCACAGCTAACTTTTGTTTGAATTTAAATTTTTGTTGTATTATTTTTTTACATCAAAATTTTACTTGTGGTACATCGTTGTAATTAGAATGTAACGTAGAATTTAAAAATATAAAAATATACAGGTGTACTATTTTAAATAAGGAAGTTTATGCCGTTTTATTATGACAAGACAAACGTAAAAATTTATACATAAGAAGGTTATTAACAATTACGAAAACCAAATCAATATCCAATTTAGAAGTATAGCAAACAAAATTTGATATATTAATATACTAGTTTGATATTTAGAACATGAAAATTTTCATAATTTGAAAAAGCTATCCCTGTGGCTCCTCCACCACTAACATGTTTGGGGGCCGTGATTTGACGACTGGTAACCGCACTTCACGCGCAAAATATATCACTTACCGAGATCTGCTTCAGCAGAGTGCCACACCCAGTAATGGGTAGAAGGCGTGATGATATATTTATTTATTAATTTTTATATTTATAACATTAGCTATTACTCTGGATTTGTTTATTGAAAAACAGCATTTTGAAATAATTTTTAAACGTGATGTATGACATGGAACTCAGATCAAACGATGACAAGTATTCGTTATACATTTTGGACGCACAATACGAAAAAGAAGATTTCAGTCGAGCTGTAGAGTATTTGGGAATGTGTAGCATTGCATTGAATCTGGTATTGATAGAGTGAATCGAATGTCTGTGAATAAGTTTACTGTATAGATATTTCGGAATTTTTCTAGTAATTAACTTAAATAAAAAACAAGTAAGATGCAAAGAACGTCTATTCTCCATGTTGAGCCAACCAGTGTCATTAATTTTTTGAGAAATTGGATCAAACTTCCGGATTCCGTGTATGAAGCGAACACATGCATTTTGAACTTCTGTATTCTGTTGCAAGTAAATTTATCAATGCAGGGTCCGTACAGGATGTCACAATAATTGAATCTGGAGAGAATTAGTGTCAGCTTTTTCTGTAAACATGCATTTAATAGGTCCTTATTTATCCATAACTGCTTAAGTATAGCAAAAGACTGACCAATTAGCATGTTAGTATTTTGAACGAATTTCAAATCTTTGTCAATAAACATACCTAAGTTTTTACAAACATGATATAAGTAGTATTATATTATTGATATGTAGACGAAATCTGGTGTGGTCACCACACGACTTTTTTTGTAGACAGCATATTGAATATTTAGAATAATATTATGAAACACGTAATTTAGTTTTTCAGTAATTCAGCATTTATCTGTCTGAAACATATAAAATATCAAATTTGTTTACGTATATTTTTTAGTAATGTTGACTACTTTATGTCTAACTTAACTAATGAGGCATATACAGGGAGTCCGTTTTTCGAGCCTAACCCTTGGTATGTCAAGACCGTGAGATACGAAGTCGAATAAATTGAGCCAAAGTTGTCAAATTAGTTGATCAGCTCAGCTCTTCGTATTTTCACACACACACAAACACACACACACACACACATCATTGAAAAAATGATTTAAACGGATTCAGTCGACCTCAGAACACGTATTTTCGCGAAAATCTCGTCAGCGATTTTTTTCACGATTCCAATACTTCCCTATACCGTGTATAAGAAAGTAAAAAAACAGGGTAAAATTATTTTTAATAGCAATTGTTTAGTAATATGTTCGTTTCTAAACAACAATTGAGAAATAAGTCATTGTTTACCTCACTTTTCCAGCTAGCTTTTTTTCTTAAACCAGCAAGAAAATGTCTACTTTCCTGTCCAGTTTTAGTATGGAAAGTAGATTTTTACCAAAACAGTCAAGTAAAGTACCAAGTATCCAAGACTACAACAAAAATAACAGTCTTGTAACCTTGGATACGTAGTCTGATGTCATTACAATTCATATCAAAAAATTAAACATTTTATAGCTAATTACATGACAAATGCGCGACGACATACTTTGCAAAAGCGCGTTATTTTAACTCGCACTCTGCTGAAATGGAGCATTTCCCGTCTCGGTATGTAATATACTATTATACGTAGATTAACATAAAATATAATGAAATTTTTGTGAAACGGTCTATTGTCTGATTTATTGGATACCACATAACAATTGATTTAGTTTTTTTATGGATTGTTAATTCAATTTTTTATTTTTCAGATGGTTCATATATGTTGGTGGTATTATATTTCAAAATTTTCAGAGTTCTTTGACACCGTAAGTATCTATTATTATTAATTCCCCGTAATTTATTTATTTATTTGTGCTGCTCTGTATAACAGGAAGTTATTCTTAATTACAGTACAGGGTGCGGACTCACCGAACCGCAGTATACTAGTTCAGTGGTCTGCAAACTTTTTAAATGTATGACCCATATTTGAGAAGAATATGTATTGCGACCCAATAAGTAGATATATTGTTTGGAAAAAAATATATTTTCCTCATTCGTACACTCTAGTTAACCTCAAAATGTAACAGACACTTAGACACTGTGCCTATAAAACATAATAGGAAACTTATTATTATTATGTTGTGAGTGATGGAATTGGAAGGTGGCGCGGTGCAATTATTTTACAAAATGATACATAAGGTTGATTTTGTATATATATATATATGAGTGTGTGTTTTACTTTTTTAAATAATGGTGCGGAAGGGGTCCTCCGATTTTGCTGAAATTTTAGTATGTTGTTAGGCTAGTAGGGTTTTTTATATAGCCTAACAACATACTAAAATTTCAGCAAAATCGGAGGACCCCTAGCGCACCATTATTTAAAAAAGTAAAAAACACACACATATATATATATATATATATATATATATATATATATATATATATATATATATATTCGTTATCGCATAGTTATTGGTACATTTTATATACCCATAGAAAGCAGGACCTAGTCTTCCGAATAACTTTTATTAAATTAATATATAATTTATTACGTAGCCTAGGATTGTACTCTATAATCAAAAACTAGTTTCATTAAATATAATGCAGTTAAAAAGATATTTTCAAAAACAAAGTATACTATTTGTGGAAGAAATTGGTACTCGAAATATTGGGACTCAGTGATATTTGAGAAAGTATGTTTTGAAACATACTGTAAGCATAGATATTGGGACTGTTAGTAAAAGTATTGGATGAATGCACACTATTTTCTTTTAGTAAATTTAAATAAGTATCATTGTACGACAAATTTAAAATATAGATTTAACTCTAAGAACAATTAATCTCTGCAAATAATAAATTAATTTATAAATTAGAAAATAACATACTTCAGAAAAGTCTAAATGTGTATGGTAGTGTATCATTGAACACCATAAAAGCGAAAACAAATAGCAGGCTGTCGTTAACATTCCAAAATTAGTTATGGTTTTATTTTAAAGGTAAATAATTATTTATGGTTACATTTTAAAGGTAAATAAATATTGATTGATCATTCTAACCTAAAAATATAACTAATTATTTTTTAGTGGGACTTGTTGTACGGAGATACAAAAAACAAAAAGATCAAATTTTAGTGGTTCACCTCACAATATAACCATTGAATTAAAAGAAAGTGTCAAAGATTGACAAGCGTAATGTTCGTAAAGCTAGTAAAAATGGATCTTGCATGCATATTGTAGCTGCATTGATCCATGGGTTAGTTATTATAATATTTTTATTATATATAAGTAAATATTAATTATTTTCAGAGGTTTTAAAATATAGAAGAACTGAATTGTTTGAAAATATCAGGCTTGAAAATTTTCTAGATCAGCTAGAGTGGATAACCGCTCGATTTAGAGTTTTCGAGATCCACCATCCTAAATTATAGAAAAGGAAACATCAAAATGAAATATTTAATAAAACTTGATCTATAGTCAAATAATATATTTTTTATATAAAACTAAAAAATATTACTAAATTTTTGTGTTTTTAAACGATCTTATATTTTGAAACGAAACTATACCAAGTTTTAATTTTTTTAATATCGTTTTCGCCAGTTTTTTAAATAATAAATACTTATAATTAATGGAGCTACTATTTTTATAATAATTAGGATGAAATTAAATCAATATCTTGTAAAATGATAAGAATAAACATTTATACAACGACCAGCTATTTTTTACGATTTTTAATACATGAACTCCTGCTTCGCGTTATTCATAGCGTTAGAGTAGTGGTGCATAGATTTTCCTTTTTCAGCCTAACAAATCATTTGATGATATTCGTCCACAAATCTGTATTTTAATGAACGTAAATATTTATTTTATAAAGCCCGAGCACCAAGAGTCCTTGTTACTGAGGTGCTCGTAAAAAATAAACCAAATAAAAAAAAAATTATTTATTTTGCTTTTTAAGAGAATTTCCACATTTTGTTGGCTGTTTTAATTATTAGCGTCCTAATATTTCGTAGAAATGCATAAGTTGACAATACGGCTACAACATCCCATCAGAAAATCGGATATAACATCCGATCCGAAAGTCGAATAAAATATCCTATACAAAAATTGGATCAAATATCCAATCCAAAAGTCTGATAAAACATCTGATCCGAAAGTTAAATTAAACATCCGATCCGAAAGTCGGATAAAAAATTCGATAAGAAAATGGGATTAAATATCCAATCCAAAAGTCGGATAAAACATCCAATCCGAAAGTTGAATCAAACATCCGATCCGAAAATCGGATAAAATATCCGATCCGAAAGTCGAATAAAACATCCGACCCGAAAGTCAGATAAAACATCCGATTTTAAAGTCGAATAAAATATCCGATCCGAAAGTCGAAAAAATATCTGATCCGAAATTTGGATAAAACACGCGATCCGAAAATCGGTTCAAATATCCAATCCAAAAGTCGGATTAAACATCCGATCCGAAAGTTAAATTAAACATCCGATCAGAATGTCGGATAAAACAGCCGATCCGAAAATCGGATAAAATATCCAATCCGAAAATCGGATTAAATATCCAATCCAAAAGTCGGATAAAACAACCGATCCGAAAGTTGAATCAAACATTCGATTCGAAATTTACATTCACAGTTTTAGATATTTATAAATAACCTAATTACTATTTTTATAATAATTTGTATGAAATTAAATCAATAAAATTATATAAATAAACATTTATACAACGACTAACTATTTGTTCCGATTATTAATACATGAACTCCTGCTTCGCGTTTTTTCATAGCTTTAAAGAAGTGATGCATAGATTCTCCTTCTTCAACCTAACTAATCATTTGATGATATTCGTACATAGCTTCCTATATCGATGAACGTAAACATTGATTTATTTTGCTTATTAAGAGAATTTCCACATTTTGTTCGCTGTTTTAATGATTAGTGTCCCAATATTTCGTGTGAAATGCATAAGTTGACAATACGGCGAGCATATATGATGTATTGGTTGCCTATAGTACTAGGCACGTATAGTTTAAATTGTTAAAATCTTTAATAATGTAGCGAATTTAATTATATTTACTATAGAAAATATAAAATTTTTACATAACTACCATGTGGCAGTTCCAATAATACCATTATACTATTGAATTATAAATTCTAATACGTGCTCGTTCCTAAGTATAAAAGTTTAGTATGTTCATATATATATATATATATTCAAGAAGATTTCTAAGTTAAAATAAAATAATATATTGTAACATTATTTACATGTGTACAGGTAAACTCTTTTTGAAACTATTTACTAATAAATTAATAAAACATTAAAATAATGTATTACAAATTTAAGTGATATTTCAAAATTCTCACCAAATTGTCATCCAACTAAATGAGATTTTTTGACAGTATAAAAGCAATTACTGCATTGTCTTATAATCTATTTTATTATAATTATTTATTTGCATTATAGGACATACTGTTAACCGTAGTAGTAATATAAATATAATTATTTTTAAAATTAATTTTATGTAACTCGTTTCATTATCATGTCTTGATTTTTGCTCTAACTTCATGACTTTAATTGACAACTTGTGTCATTTCTCTGGTGGACTTGAGATTGCTTGTGTCTTGTGGTCTAAGCTATTATTATTTTACCAGATTATTTTCATGCTAATACATTTGACAACTGTTGACATTTGGTAGGTTAAAATGCAATTAATCTATTTACAATATTACTAACCAATAACTTTATATTTGACATTGCTATCTGTTCTTCACACATACCACAATTTGTTAATTTGTTTACTAGATGAAAATAAAATACAAAATATACTTAAACAGCAAAAAGACATTATTAATCTTGTCATGAATACTGGAAAAAATGCAAAAACAATAAATTTTTTTAGAAGAACCTGTGCATATCAACCTTTTCAGAAAAAATATCTAGGTAAAAATTACAATAAATCATACTTCATATTTCTTCATTTATTGTGTTGATCATTATTATTTAAAACAAATATACTCGTTCTTACTTGAAATTGAATTGAAAAGAAAATACAATAATTTTGACAGCTAGAAGAAAGAGAAAATGGTTAGTAGCTTAAATAAATTTCTTATAAGATTTACACAAACTCTCATCATGATAAATCAATTATTCTATGCTGAAATCTACATTCAAGTGAATCATCCAGCCTGAAGATAGCACCAGAACGACGATCTGACTTGATTTCTTTGAAACAAAATATTATTCTTATTATGAATGAAACTTATTATGTATTGTACATAATTTCAAAGTATGGTAATATATTAAATACGACGATCAATTTTAATTTAAAAATTGTCTATATTTAAGAATTTGTCCTAGAATATAATATATTTTTATCTAATTTAATTGTAAAACATTCAAAACAAGACTTCTTTGTGTATTTTTGTTTTCTCTCAAAATTGGATAAAAATTTAGTATATTATAGAAGACCAGATTCTTAAATTTAGATAATTTTTTAATTAAAATTGATGGTCACATTATTTATTAAATTTCATCTATAACGATTATTTTTCTTTTGAATATGCAACGTTACAATTGGTTAAGTACAAATAGAAAAACTATACGGATCTAATTATATGTCTGATTAGATTTCATATAGGAATTCGGATCGGATTTCGGATCGAATCACGGATCGGATCTTGAATCAAGTTGGATCGGATATCAAAATTTTCGAAAATGCCGACCTCTACAAGAAATATTTGTTCAAAGAAGTGCAGGCGGTAGGGATCGGCAAAAGTATCCGAATCCGATCCAATGTCGAATTTGGGATCGGATCGGATCAGAACTTTCGGATTGGATTTGGATCGGATCCGATAAAAACGTCGGACTCAATATCCGACCCAAAAGTCGGATACAAGTATTCGATCCGAAAATCGGATAAAATATCCGATCCGAAAGTCGGACAAAGTATCCAATCCGAAAGTCAGATACCTAAAAAATGTCGGATCAAACATCTGATCCGAAAGTAGGAAACATATTCGATCGGAAAGTCGGATAAAATATCTGATTCGAAAGTCGAATAAAACATCCGACCAAAAATTTACATACACAGCATGTAGGTATCCACTCCGAGTAAAAAACATAAATTCCATTCTAAAGAAATATAACGCTACGTAGAATTTATAAGCATTTATGATCTCGCATCAGATTGGATCTCAGATCGTATTTCGGATCTCATAGTTTTTATAATTTTAGTGAAATTAAGGAATCAGAAGTTAATGTACATGGAGCCCACTTGATAAATTATAAGTATTTTATAAATACGTGTATACTTTTTTTTTCTCAGTTGAGTCTTCAATTTTCTTTTTAGTTTCTTTAGTAATATGTTATTGAACATGAAATTTTTATATTGTAATTTTAATCGGCAAAAATATCCGTTCCGATTCGAAGTTGTATTTCGGATCGGATTAGAATTCGTTCGAATCGGATCCCACTCAAAGATCGGATAAAATATCCGATTCGAAAATCGGATAAAACATCCGATTCGAAGTTCGGATAAAATTTCCGATCCGAAATATTCAGATGAAATAGCCGAACAGAAATTTTTATTCACTAGTTTTAGGGGTACACTTTGAGTAAAAAATATACAAATTTCAATTACAGTCTATAGAAATGATAAATTACGTTATATGTATAAGTAGATACTTCTATACCATGATACAAAATAATTAAATAGTGTTACGGTAAAATTTATTGGAATATACGTTACTATAATTATATATGTATAAATAGGAAATAATTGATAGCATACCTAATACTGTAAATTCGATATATTTTGGTGTCGGTTCTCGTTGAAACATTTTAAAAATATGTACAACTACAGTTTACCTAATAATGATCTAGTCGACCGAAATACGTATAGTAAATAAATTATTGTTTGAAACTTATCTAGTATTTTGCTTTTTACATAGCAGTACATTATCTTTAAAATCATTTATATTTATTTTCCTATACGCGTACGCAGAATTATAATTTTATTAATAATCTATATAATATCCAAATTTTATTGTCCATGTAATAGCAAAGAAGATAAATAGCTAGATAACAAATTAAAGAACATTTCGCGAAATTTAGCTTTCAAATTTACCGCCTGAAGTTGCCTGAATTTCAACTTTATCTGTTCACCGGATATTTTCCTTTTGATTAAAATATATATTAATTGTCATTATTCATAAGTTTTATTGTAAGTTTTTAGTATAGAAATATTAAATATAACATTTTTATTCATTATTTATATGTATCTTTTACATAGCACATAATTTCAAATGATCACAACAAATTTTTGTATAAAATTATCTTGTAAAAATTTGAATAATAAATAGACGCTATAAGTCAAAATGCTGTATATAAATCTTCTTTTAATATATAAATGGTCAATTAGCCTATATACTGTCAATTTGTTCATATAGTTATATCATACAAATATTGGGACCTTGCTCCCTCTTCACCCTCCAAAATTTATATATTCGTAGTTATTGGCACATTTTAATAAAATAGATATTTTTAACAATTATCATAATAATAATTTAAGGAAACTCAATTATTATTAAAAATACTTAACTACTACCGACGTACATGCAATTATGTATCTTAAAAAATAGTTTGAAACCATGAAAACAACTATTAAGTAAATAATAATATTGGTACATAAAAAATGTACCAATATTTGAAAAAGTCCTGTTTTCTATGGATTGAGTTATATGAAAGTACCAATATGTACGGAATGACGAACATATATATATATATATATATATATATATATATATATATATATATATACATATATATATATATATATATATATACATATATATATATATATATATATATATATATATATATGTATATATAAGCATTTCATTTAAAATAGAATACACACGGCGGAAAACAATTAAGGATTAATGATATTATCTCCCGAAATAATCAATATAAATGAATAAAAAAATGTTTCGAGGGTTTATGATTGCGGTAAGATAAAATATTTGTTGTCGATAGACATTCTTTCACAGTGAATGGGATGGCATTGTTTTAATATGGTATAGTACAGATTTTTGATCTTATTCTGAAGAGTACTTTTTTCTATACAAATATGTAAAAAAATTATACTTTATTTGAAAGAATTTGAGAAAAATCGTGTTGAATAAATGTAATTTTACTGATTTTTTACCGGAAATTGATTTCAGTTGCCATAAGTATATTAGTGATAAAATAAACAAACAAAAAAAACAACGAAGACGGCTGTCATTCGCGGACTAGGTATGCATAAATTTTTTTTACAATACCTGTACTGTACGATGCTCATTAATTAGAAAATTAAATACAGTAAGTCAAACTTTTATTGCACAGTGGATTTCCATGGTTACATCAGGTCTATAATATTTACTTATCATCCACCGTGAACATTAAGTAAATATGATAGACCATGATTTTGTTTATTTTGACAACAATTTAACAGGTATTAATTTTGAAACCTATTTTACTTTTCCTTCTATTTGTGCAGCTATTGTAAGAAATAGCTTACTAACCTCGACCTGTAAGTGATTTTTTTAGGCCCCGAATGATTAGGAAATCTCGATCCTACGGGCCTCAATTTCCCAAACTACATTCTTGACTTAAACACTGTCACTTACAGTTCATGGTACGTAATATACTATTTCTTATATCACATTTACAAAGCGAATTTTGTATAACTGATTTTGTCAAAAACAGTCCTACAACATTAAATTTTGTGCAACTGTTGCTGAGAATATTTTTAAGAAGTTGTTGATTTGTATACTTATAAAAATGTTAAATATAAATATATCACTTTAGCTCTCATTGCTCAAATTTTTGCAATTATTATTTTTTTTTATAATAAAATAATAACATGAAACTGCAACACACTGCTTTACTAATAATTAAAGATATTTTGTTTTATAACATAATCTAGATAATTATGAATTTTAACTATAACCTAACTAATAAATGTAAAAATAAATTAAATATCAAATGTTTATTGAATCTGTCAGTGTTACCACTTTCATATTTTATTATTATTATTATTTTTAATAAAAAAATTATAACAAAAGTAAATGAATGCGATATAGGAAAAATAGTATGAAAAACACATGTTACAATACTAATTGTAATATTCGTATTTTACGTAACTTGCCTGCTGCATGTTGTACAATTTATACTCATATTATAATAAGGGTCTTTATAGCAATTGTTTTTCAATTGTGCTACCTTAAAAAAATGTGTAATTACAAATTTTATTGTTTTTATACAGTTTAATTAATTGTAAACAGAAAGGCGGCGAAGAAATTGACATTTGATATACAAAATAACTGTTTTGTAAAAAATCATGATTGCGATATTTAAATTTCTCGTATTCCTCCAAAGTAAAAAATAGAGTTTTAAATTCTGTGCTTTCCAATTTAATACTTGAACACGTCACTGACATTATCTTATTATTAACTGTCATGGCAACTTTCAACCGAACTCCTAGTGATTATCACATTCCCTACTAGTTTATATGCAGCAGGGTGTTCCATTACCTCGGCTACATACGTTAAGGATATGTGTTGTTTGATATGCTGATTACGAATCAAGCTTGTTAAATCTGAATATGAAAATAAGTTAAAGAACTTCTTGATGATGACTAAACGCACAAAACATTAAAAACTGTCCCTACTACGAAAATTAGATCTGCGAACAATAAATTTGTGACAGAACTTTACCCTAAAAACCCCTAGAAACAGTTTCACTTAAAATTTTCAACTCTACTAGTCCTAAACTCTATTGCCTACCTAAAATCCATAAAAATTATTGCCCCCTACGTCTGTCAGTTGCTAATATAGAATCTCCTACGGTACATTTATCTAAATTTATAGCCAGTATTATATCATCCCACAAATTCTTTAGTTCATTTTAGATTCTTCGTATCTTCAATTTAAACTTGATTTTTTCCAAAAGATACTAAGTTGCCCTATGGGAATTTCTTTATCTTCTATTTTAACTGAAATAGTTATATTTCATTTAGAATTCAATGTTATTCAGAACAGCCCTCAATTTAACTTACATATTTATTTCCGTTACGTAGATGATATCCTTTTCTGTCTTCCCAAAGACCAAATCTCGGACATTTGTAATATTTTTCACTCATTTAACCCATATATCCAATTTACCATGGAAATAGAACATAAAAATCAAATCAATTTTCTGGATATTAGCATTATAAAATACAATTAGAGATTCATCACGAATTGGTACCACAAAGACAGTTGGTCAGGTAGATACTTAAATTTTGACTCTTACTATCCTATAAAATACAAACGTGCTGTCATTTCCAACCTGGTTGACAGAGCAATTAAATTGTTCGATCCGAAATTACCACGTGATATTAAATCCATTACCTCCTTCTTAAACCTCACTCCAGCTTTCAAATCTTCCTCTGACACCAGTTTGTTGTTCACCAGATTAAAATTAAAAAAAAAAGGTTTAATATAGCCAACGTGTTTATCAAATTAATTGTTCGGATTGACATGCTACTTATATTGGTGAAACAAAACAATATGTTCATAGGAGACTCAGTCAGCACGGCTATCATTTAAAAAGTAGAAATTTGAAACACAGTGCAATAATAGAATATGCTACAGAAAATAACGATAAATTGAATTTTGATAACTTCAAAATATTGCACTCTGAATCAAATAAATATAAAAGACTGTTCCTCGAACGATTTTACATCAACTTGAACAAAAATAATGCTGTTAACATCAAAACTGATAATTATTCTTCGAGTTCACACTATAACAATATACTTTGTCATTTTGGCTAATCGTTTTGACATGTTGTTTTTAATTCAGAGTTCTTGATTTTGTTACTTACTTTAGTTTTATACCATCATGTTTTGATATAATTTTTTCCTCTTATATTTGCTGGTCAGTCACCGTTTAGAATCGGATGTTTGCAGATTTGTATACTCCTAAAAAAATTGTTTTTAATATGTAAACGTTTTTATATTTTTTCAAATTCTACGTACTTGATAAATAACCACTTCGTGATTAATGTTAGGTAAGAATTTTATAATATTATTGTCTTATGTTTATAATTTTAACTTCTAATTAATCATTGTAGACCTGAAGATGAACACAAATGTTTGTTTCGAAACTTCGTGTTTTTAAATAATTTTTTTTCCAATAATTCATTAACCCCATAACCCTGGATCTTTTTTGATTTCTTATTTTTAATCAATACGTACGGCTTAATAATTTAAAAAAACTATAACGTAAATGTGTTACAATAATGCTAAAAAATATCAAAAGTAACGTATTAATATCTAACAGCCTAATTCTTTTTTTAGAGCTTTAGCTTATCATAACTTTTGAATTAGTCAAATTAAGCTAAACCATATTCTCAAAAATATTTAAACATATTCTAATATAATGTTGTTACCATTTGGTTTTCAGAAAGTAATTTGCATAAAATTTTTATATACGAAATAGAATATTATTTTTTTTGAATGGGTTGTAAAGTATTTAATCAAATAGTGAATTATTCAAAACAATCGATGTTCTTGTGAGGTAGGTAGCTCTATTAAATAAATTCACATTGTGAGGCAATGCGTATGTGCACCGACATGGCAATTCTGAACAAAAAAGTATTTAATAGCAACAATAATTAAAATAATAAATGTTGGAAAAGCATAGTACCTAGTACATCAAATTCATAAATTTTCATTGAATCTACAAAATGTACATAAATATTTAATTCCTAAATTTGTAGAATAATTATTATTTCTATTATTACCTGAATATTAACAGTTGTAATGTGATTAATATAATACAATTCATTACAAATTTCGTATAATATAAGTAAAAACTGGCAAAAACAAATACTGACAAGCGTGAACTTTATTCCGTGAGATGTTTCACGGTCTTGTTAAATTATACTAATCTTTCTCAAAAAGAATACCTTCTTTCACATTATTTTGCTTTCTCTCTCAAAATTAATGCTATCTTTATCACGTGGCATCTTCGTCACGGTTAGTTAATAAAACTTTGTTCTTTTTTTCTACCTCAGTACGAACTTTACAACAAATAAAATTGTTTTTGTACGTAGATTAACATGTGAACTAATAAATTTTTTGTAGAATAGCCTATTGTTTAATTATGATATGGCCATGCATAAATAAGCAAATAAATAATTATATAATACTTCTGAGGTGGCACAGTGGTATCGAGTCGGCCTGAAGATTTGAGAAATTGGGTTCGATTTCCACCGCCGACAAACAATTTTCACCACATTATAATTAGGCCTGTGGCTCCTCCACCTTTAAAAAATTTGAGGATCGTGATTTGGCGGCTAGTAACTGCTCTTCACTCACATCGCGATCTGCTACTGCAGATTGCCACATCCTTTAGGGTGAAAAGCGTGATCATATATTTATTTATTTTATTTATATTCTTTCAGTTCTTTTTCGTGTTGCGGAAGAAGAACAAACAGATAAGTACTCTTCACGTAATCCACCATAGCATTATGCCGATGTCGGTCTGGTTCGGTGTGAAATTTTTCCCTGGTGGACATCCTACTTTTTTCGGTTTCCTAAACACTTTCGTGCATATTATCATGTATTCTTATTACTTCCTGTCGGCTTTAGGTACTTGGATACAGCCCTACCTCTGCTGGAAACAATATCTCACACAGCTACAATTGGTAAGATAAAGTTAGAGGTGGGCGAATATCAAATATCTCGAATTCGAATATCGAATTCAAATATTAATCAGATCTAAAATATTCAAATATCTCGAGTATTCGAATACTCCGGATAGTTACTTATTTAATAATTTTAGAAAACAATTATTTTAAAATTATAATTGTAAATAATAATAAATTAATATGAATTAAATTATCATTATGATTATGAATTATGAAATGATAAAATTAAAGTAAATAAACAAACATGTACCTAAACAAAGTTCGTTTCCTTTAACTGTCAAGTGGCAACTGAGTTCATCAAAGCGCTTAATGGAGCGCTGTTTTAATTTCAAGACGTATCGCGCAATGTTCGAGGTTTTCGAATGTTCAACATTGACGTAAATATTCGCAAATCTAGAATATCGAATGCTTTCAGTATTCGATTATTTGCGAATGATATTCACTCATCTCTAATAAGAAGACTTTTAGTTTTCACCATAAAGCCTCATTCACAATGCAAAATTAGTAGTTATAGCAATTTACAACCCTGAGAGGAGGGTCCTCGTAGGTCGCTACTATCGTCGGTTCAGTGTCAAAAATTAGATTAGCAGCCTATTTGAATTTATTAAATAATAAGGCAACCATTTATAGAAATAATACGTCAAAAATTAAAAATTCTTATGGATTAATAATAAATAAATATACTGTTAATAAATTTGCATAAAAGCGCATATCGTACAAGATATAGCCCAAATGTATAATTAATTTTTGCGCCAAGGTATAGCCACGCCATTCATTATAAACCCGAATGGGTGGAGGTAAAGCGCATTCCAGCCACGGTTTTATTTTAGTTTGACGAACTCTAAAGACTATTGTTAAAATGTTTTAAAATATTGCTTTTCAAGGTTCGTATTTGTGTTTCAGGCTCAGTTTATGCTGGTTATTGTACACTCGGTTCAAATATTATTCATTGAATGTGATATTCCGAAAGGATTGATGTATTATATCGTAGCGGTTGGAGTATTATTCTTAATGCTGTTTACTAACTTCTATTACAAATCGTACCTCAACAAGAGAGAGAAGGTTAGTTATGTATTAAGTATAAGACAGGCATCTTCACTAAAAGTCTCTCAAACCATGTGTAAGATTGTCATCTTCCCAAAATGACTAGAAGTTCTTTTAAATGACTGTCATCTTTCATAAAAGGTTCCTCAAATCATATACAAAACAGCTATCTTTACAAACAGTCTATCAAATCGGCAGAGTAATATTAAATATATAAGAAATGATATACATAGTTTTTATTTGACTGTAGATGAAAGTGAAAGTGATAAAAGTTTATTCGGAATTCAGTAATTATTTTTTTTTATTTTTTTATTTTTTATTTTGTCAACGTTTTGACTGCCACTTCCAGTCTTCTTCAGGACAAAATAAAATATATTTATAACACAATCCTTATAACTAATTTATTAATAATGATTTGAAAAATTGAATTAATTAGATAAATATGTAGATATACGTTTTTTTTTTTTTAATATATATAACATAATTTTTTTGTCAATGATCTAAAACGGATTTTTTTTTATTTTTTATTTTTTTTTTATAAAAAAAATAAAAATTCGTTTTAGATCATTGACAAATAATTTGTTATATATATTTTAAAAAAACATATACCTATACATTTATCTATTTAATTCAATTTTTCAAATCATTATTAATAATTTATTTATAAGGATTGTTTTATAATTATATTTTATTTTGTCCTGAAGAAGACTGGAAGTGGCAGTTGAAACGTTGACAAAATAAAAAAATTAAAAAATTAAAAAAATTGACTGAATTCCGAATAAATTTTTATCACTTTTAATTAAATATATAATTTTTATAAGACGGTCATTTTTCCAAATTATTTCCCATATCATTTATAAGAAAGTCTTCCCACAAAGTGTCTCAAATAATTGCGAAGACTGTCTTCTTCCCAAAAGTCCTTCCAACAATTTATGTCCCATATTTATCTTCCCAATAAGTCTCTCAAATCATAATAAGACAAGTCATCGTCCCAATACGTCTCCCAAATCTTTCCAAACTTATTTCATCATTCGTTCACGCAACAAGCCTTCAATTATATCTACACATTTATACTTATGGACGGTAAAGATCCAAAAAATTCGTATAAATCTACTTTTTAATGTAATTTCTGTCCTATTAATTTTACAACAAAAGTAAAAAAAAAAAATATTCAGAACTAAAAAGATAATGAGTCCAAAAATTTTATTCATGTGCATTTCGTTTCACGACAGATAGGCTAAATAAATGTTACAATTTTTAGTTATTTAAAGAGTGTCATGAGAAATAAAACAAAAATGTTATATTGTTTGAATTTGACAGATGACATCTGTCATAAACATATTATTTCAAACATTAAACTTTTTTATATACTAAATCTTTCCATGAATTTCAAGTCAAAATAAAAAGAAAATAATAATATTAACTATTAAAAATCAACTATGTGTTAAACTCAAAAAATATGACTGAATTGCATTTTTTTTTCAAGGCATTATGTAAATAGTCTAAAAACCGAACAGTTATTTGTATCACTGGGCCGGAAACTAAAGGCGAGGCTTGCAAGTTGTGAGTACTCGCAAAAAAGTTCCGCGCCGATTTAAATGAAATTATTAATTTAAAACTGCTAAAAATCTCTGGCTTCCAAGCACAAAATTGATAGCCAATTTCATAACATCGTAACATTCACTTTCACATGTTAGACTCGCCCAGCTGATTTTTTTCTACGGCGTGTTACATTATAAATATTATTTATTAAAGATAGTTCAATTATCTGTACACATACGCATGGTTTTCGAACGATTTTGGGATATGTAAAACTGTCAATTTCGGACGAAGGCGCGAAAATGTCTATTTTATGACAGGAAAGTATGATATCAATAAATTTAATATCATTTTATGCAGTTTTTAATTCTGAACATTTTTTGTATTTATACGTGTTCTAAAATTAAAATTGCAGAAATTACAGCCGGAGGAGAATTTTTTCTATTGTATTTCCTATGATCCATAAAACGTAGTCAAGCATTTTAATCAACAGATTCACGTCCAAAAATTCATCTAACAATTGGGTCATATAATTTCAGACAAAAGTTATATCTGTTCACGATCCTACATCTATAAATGGAATCGATGGTAAAAAGAAGAATTTTATTAAAACATCAAATACGACTACAGAAGAAGGATTAAGACATCGAGGCGTTTCTTAAATTATTATAAATTCAAATAGTTATTCATCAGTTTTTTCCTTTCGTGTGACACAAAATGTTTTCACGACATGCTTCAATAGTTATTTGTACCGGGTGACTCTAATTGATTGACAAACACTTTTGAGTTGCCTACTCTGTTTAGTTGACTACCCTCGTCACTGTTACCATGACAGCTCTCGACTATTTTTTTAGGTTAATGTTTTACTAATTTGATGTTAACATAAATAACCATTTTTATAAACAAAGATGAAATAAAGTTTAACAATGACAGGTAATCAAGTTACAATTATATTTTATTTGACATATTTGAATTTGACAATCAGGTATACCAACATAAAACTTAAAATAAATAATGTGTTCATTTATGTGACGCACTATTACTATGTCGAGAAGTATATGAACTTCCTTAACCCAGTGATTCTCAAAATACGATGTGTAACTTTCTTATTTTAAATGGGAACCTTCTTTTTTTTAGCTTATTCAATTCAGTATTATTTTCTAAATACAAAGAATACAAAGTTCAGTACCCTTACATCAGAATTTATTTTTGACAAAAATGTATATTAGATTGACAATAATTTAATTCAAATTGCAAAGGAATAAGCATGCTCTGAAAGAAAGAACTGAACAAGTCATAATATTTTTGTTTGTTTAATTAATTATTTAATGTCAATACGACTATTTTGTAAAGAATTTCATTAAATAAATTTTGATAATTATTTATTTCTTTCATAGCACGCTGATACCTATGCGGATTGAATTAAAGTAGTTTCCATATAACATGTATTTTTCTAAGAAAAATTGTAATTTGAGGGTACTAAACCTTGTATTCGTTGTATTCAGAAAAAAAAACTGAATCGAATAAGTAAATAATCAAAAGTAGGTTCATATTTAAAATACGAAAGTTGTACCTCGTGTTTTGAGAACCACTGGTTTAAAAATTTCTTGTTTCGCCCATTAAAGTACTATTATAAAATGGAAATAATTTGCTAATTTAATCGACTTCGTAGCTCCTATACTTCTTGAGATAACAATAGTGCGCCACTTAAAATGAACATCCTGTATAGGTGTCACTAAAAAAATAATGTAAGTCATTTATATTCACCCGTTACATCAAGGGTTGACAGACATTTTCAACTAGAGATATACACAACATTTTGTTTAGGATTAAATAATAATTTTAACCAGTTTATAAATACTTATTGCGTTTATTTATATTATTGAACGGCATCATTTTAGTAGTTTATGAAAACAACAAAAGATTATTGTTATATCAACAACATAAACAAATAACATATAAGAAAAAACTATTAATGTGTCTTATTTAAAAGCGGCCTATTCTGTAAAATATTTTTAAAATAGATTGTTATTGTAACTATTTTCGTTATATTTGATTTCGTTATCACACTGTAAAGATATTCGTTATTTTTCTATTCAGTAACATCGTTAGTTATGTAACACGAGCTCGTTAAGCGTAAGAGCGATTAAGTTAAAATCTGATATTAATAATATAATTTGATGTGATTGTTACTTACTTGTTCTGTGAATTCCTTTTCTGGTTGTGCACTACTTTTATGGACTGACAAATCGTTGCTAGTTAGAACACACAAATCACTTTATTGAGAACTGATGAAAACTTAGTTAATTGAAAGGTTTAATAAAACGAACTTTGATATTTAGACATATAAGATATTGAAAAATGAATGAGGATAAAATATACAACACTTGAACATACTAATATGTGTGAAAACAGTTTGGTTTATGAACACTAATTAAAATAAAACTTAGGTAATTTCGCGCCATCGCGTCTTATGAAGATGTCCGCACATCTTTACCCGTAGAGTCGCTGTTTCTGACTGACTTGGCTATCCCAAACACTTGACATCCTCTGGGTAAAACTACCCACATCTGGAATCCATTTCCACAGATGTCTCAAGTGTTTGGGGCTTTGTAATCTGACACAAAGGCACTCCCGATCTTGGTGAACACGGAAAGTTTCTAGAATTCTTAGTAAATCAACTAATAACTGTCACTTTTATAAGTTAAATGTCCCATATTTGAAGAACTAAAGTTTTCGCATTCACACGAAAGGCCATGTGGCCAGGAGTGTCAAATTACACGAAGCCAAGTTTTTATCTAAAGGAACATTACAATAATGAGATAGCTCATATTGTTACAGTTATTAGATAATTTTCATAATTATTTCTAACGAATTCATTATAACTTTTGACACATGAATTTATGTTGGTAATTATATCTATTGTAATTTGATAATATCATTTGCATTATTTTATTCAAATAACAGCAATGTTTACTTGTTATCAAAGCAACCATAGGAGATGAGAATCTGTCACAATAAATAAAACCGGCAGATAATAATTATAAAAGTTGCAGTACGTAATATTATAAATAGTTCAAATATTTTTATTTATATAGTACCTAACTTATTTTATAAAAATGGAGAAAACTACAAGAGAGCAATATTAAATCTAAGTAGATTTTTTTTGGAAACAAAGGAGGTCTTGAGAATTAATAAAATTATTCCAGAGAATCTAAAACAAGTAGACGAAGTTTATGAATTATTGGCCGCAAGTTTAAGTTCACATGGAGGACGAGAAAGATGAAAAAAGATCAACCTCGTAAAGCTTCTCTTGATAATCGATAAAATTTGCAAAAGTTTTCTTCCGGTATTGAAAACGAATCACTTATAAATACGTATGAAAATTGCTTAAATTTCGTCTTAAAGCAAATAATTTAAGATTACACATGATTATCACTTTCTTAAAGTGTAATTTTACCTATTATTATTTTCTTCAAGATAATAAAGAAATAAATTTAAATCGCGATGTTTATCCATTTTTGTAATTAACAATAACGTACCTGAGACGTGAGAAAATATTTTCTTGATGATCTTAACGAAATTCGTTACAAATGTTGTTATAAAATAACGTATTTTAAGTTACTGAATACCATTCATACGAACTTCGATACAAAAACGATTTTTCGTTAAATAACAAAACGGTATAATTTAACGAATGCTCATAGAAAGGACTTACAGACTTGGTCTGCAAATGCCAGGGTGTGTATAATTTAAATTGCGTAGTTTAAATTAGTGATTTAAATCGCAATTAAAATCAAATTTAATAATAAATTTGAATATTATTAAGTTATATAGAATTTCATAAAATTTTGTACCGCCCAATAAAAAATATGTGTGAAAATGTTATAATATATTTTAGATCAATTTATTTTGTGCATTGAATACAATCGTTGTACAAGATAATATATACAATTGAGCGTCTCTTGTTCGACAAAGATCCAAATAAGTAGTTTATGGTTTGTTCAATTTCTCTGATAGATAAAGAAAAATAGCTAGCGTTAAATTTTCTCAAAGACATATTCGGTGAATCTAAGGGTCGTTCAATAAGTCCTTAGAAAATCCAAGAGATGGTGCTCTTAGTATCGAAAATGAATTTTTTCCAGTAAGCAGCACTCCTAACTAGTCAACTGTTAGAGTTTTAGCTTTAGCCGTCACGTAGTTTCATTGTTTTTGTCAATTGTAGTAAAAAACTTTTGATAGTTTATAATAATGGATAAAAGTGAGTTTCGAGCGGTGATTAAACATTTGTATTTAAAAGGCTTAACGCCGAAAGAAATTAAAGCTGAGTTAGATGAAGTTCATCTGCTCCTGTGTTTGCAACTGTTTACAATTGGGTGAATGAGTTTAAACGTGGCCGTACATCCACAAAAGATGAACATCGATCCGGATGCCCTGTAGAAGTGTCTACCCCCGAAATGATTGACCAAATCCACGATATGGTTTTAAGTGACCGACGAATCAAAGTGCGCGAAATAGTTGAGGCTACAGGCATATCACAAGGCACAGTCGCTTTAATTTTGTACGAAAAATTAGGTGTGAAAAAAAATCTCGGCAAGATGGGTGCCGCGTTTGCTCACAGTGGAGAATAAACGCAATCGTGTTGCGATGGTCAAAATTACGGAATTAAACTTCCAATTATTGCAACATCCACCGTATTCACCAGATTTGGCCCCCAGTGACTTTTTCTTATTTCCAAACTTAAAGAAATGGCTTGGCGGACGAAGGTTTACGACCAATGAGGAGGTCATCGCGCAAACGGAGGCATAATTTGAGGAGCATCCGAAATCCTACTTTTTGGACGACTTAAAAAATTTGGGAAAACGATTAGAGAAGTGTATAGAGCTAAATGGAGATTATGTAGAAAAATTAAAAAAAATCTACCCAAAAAAAGTGTTTTTTCTACTTTTTTCTAAGGACTTACTGAACGACCCTAACCAACCAGAAGTGTAAAAAGGTGTCAGCGCAATGTGTCGAGTAATGGGCGCGCAAACCGCAAAACGTCATTAAAGTCAGTTTGATTGTTTAATGTATTTTGTGCGTTTTTATTAATATGTAACGTTTCCAAAATTAAGCGTTTATATTTATGTGGTTCCTCGTCCAATATTTTGACACTATCGTAATTAATTTTGTGACCAGTCTCTTGCACGTGTTTCGTAAGGCCACTGTGCCATGGATTCAACAACTTTGCGTGATAACAATGCTGGTAAACACGCTTTTTTAACGGTTGACACGTCTCACCAATATAAAACTTATTACATGTGTCACAATCAATTTTATAAATTACATTTCTTTTATCTTCCACAACGGTGCTGTCTTTTAATTTAGAAAATAAACTATGTAAGGTGTGCTGGTTAGAATTCGTGATCATTATATTGGTGTCTTTCAAAATGTTCTTTATGCCCGAGTTCGTCATAACATGGTATGGTATCTTGGCGTACACCCGTCTCTGCAGCGGTCCGAAAACAACCTCCTTTTCCACAACTCTGGACCTGATCACATGCTGGCGCCTGACAATCGTTTTGACTAAGAAATCAGCAGGGTATGAATTCTTCAGCAATACATTCTTGATAAATAACAAATTGTCATTATGAAAGGAACTATCAGACAGCAAAATGGCCCGATCAACGAGGCTGTGGATGACGCTTTTTTTGAACTCATTGTTGGTAAAAGAGTTATAATGAAGGTATCTTCCGGAAAACGTCGGCTTCCTCCACCAATTCGTTATCACCTTGTTACCACGTTTCATGACCGCCATATCAAGGAAATTCAACCGATTATTTTCTTCATATTCGATAGTAAAACGTAATCGTGGATGGAAAGAATTGAAAGCCTCCAAAATTTGAGTGACGACAGTCGCAGGAGCTATAACAAACACATCGTCCACGTATCTACCATAATATACAATGTCCCAACCTGGTGTAGATAATATCTCGTCTTCTAATTTCTGCAGAACTAAGTCAGCAACAGAGCTGCTGAGACTGTGTCCCATCGGAGTGCCATCCAATTGTTTAAAAATTGTGCTGTTGTGAGTGAAAACAGAAGAGTCAAAACATAATTAATTTTGTGACCAGTCTCTTGCACGTGTTTCGTAAGGCCACTGTGCCATGGATTCAACAACTTTGCGTGATAAAAATGCTGGTAAACACACCGTTAAAAAAGCGTGTTTACAGTGGCCTTACGAAACACGTGCAAGAGACTGGTCACAAAATTAATTACGATAGTGTCAAAATATTGGACGAGGAACCACATAAATATAAACGCTTAATTTTGGAAACGTTACATAGTATTAATAAAAACGCACAAAATACATTAAACAATCAAACTGACTTTAATGACGTTTTGCGGTTCGCGCGCCCATTACTCGACACATTGCGCTGACACCTTTTTACACTTCCGGTTGGTGAGCTGTTGTATGTGAGAATTTTATTCTGCCATTTTGACTATTGTCTATGACATGCTTTGTACTATTGAATTTGTGACTATATTTATTTATTTAGTTTTTATTGTTTTGACTTTTGTAATATTTGTTTACAATTATTTTACAATTTTGTTACAACTTTATTGTTTTGTTTGTGGTAAGGTTATTACATTGTTTTATGATTCATCACATGTTTAATTGATGTATTTTTTTATATTTGTAGCTGATGATGTCCAGTTCGCTGGACGAAACGTCCAATTATATTATATTGCTAGATTGAGTTCTGCGCAGTTTTTGATCCTGAGACCTACTCTCTTTTTCCTTATTATAATTTAATCAATAAAATATTCACCATGAAATACCCATATCTATATAAAATATCATTTTCCAGATTTACAGTATGTTTTAAATTTAAAAAAAGTTAATAACAATATTTCTTGTATTTACATACATTAGCTAAAGTAATGAAATTATTTAATTATTATTAACTAAACTACATCAAGTAGATAGCGGAGAGTTAATTGACTACGATCTTATGAAATTAGTCATAATTTCAAATTATTAAATGAAAGTGGTCGGCGGCATGGTAGTGTGGTTAAGGGCGATACTGATATCTCCGCCACAACGCTAGAAAAAAAGTTCCTCCATTGACTGAATTATCGATTCAAATTTATTCCATTTAATGCATAAAAATATTTACTTATATCACAGTTTTTCTTGATTTAGCTTTGAATAAGTGAGATAATTGAAGTTATATAAAAATAAATTCAACATCATTTTACAATATGTTATCTATATGAAATAGAAGTTTTTCTTAAGGGCGTTCCGGACTAAAAAAATATTTCCTATTTGCGCCTTACTGTTATACATGTCACAACATCATGGGAACATACCGTGTTGCAAAAAACGAAACTAATTATAGACAGCTAAACTCATAAATCAAATAAAAGGGTCTATTTATGACTGCTGTAAACATGAAAGTTCTATTGAAACAGTAAATCATTGTTCGTTTCAATCAAATTATTGTGATGAGTCTGGAAGTATTACTTTTGTGATATTTTGAATAAAATATACAAAATTTGTTTGTACAATGAATATTCTAATTTATTTTGATAATATTTTGGATGATGGTTTTGTCTTATTTTTCCCTTACGTAAGGTGAATGTTAGAAAGCTATGTTACTATTTATTTCACGACTGAACTTTGTATTCAAATCACTCTGTTCGTACTTAATTCAAATTATAAATTATATTTACTTGATTAGTTTTAAGTGATACATTTGTAGATCAGGTAGTTTAGATGCAATGTTAGGTTTTCCACCCCAAAAGATACTGTATATAATATCGAGTGTATATCTTTATATAAGACCCCAATGGATAGGCTGGATATAATGTATATATATATATATATATATATATATATATATATATATATATATATATATATATATATATATATATATATATATATATATATGTGTCCAGCCTATCTATTGGGGTCTTGTATAAAGATATACAGTCGCAGTATCTTTTGGGGTCGAAAACCTAACATTGGATCTAAACTACCAGATCTAAAAATTTATCACCTGAAACTAATGAAGCGCTGAATTTTTTTAAACTCTATAATAATTTTCACTACAAATATGGTCATTATTTCCACCATCATGTTTCAAATCAATCTAAATGTTGTATTTTTTGTAGAAAACTAGTATAAAAACGATTATTTTGGTATCCGAGCGAATATAGACATACTACGCGTATATTTATTTATGCTACAGGAACTAGTTCCCAGTTACTGAGCCACAGTGTGGTAGATCATATATTTTAGCTTGAGTGGGATACAAACTCGGGATCTCTGGATTTGAATACTGTAATCAGGATAAAATAAACAATGTATTTTACCCTATTTTTTTATTTTGTAATTTAATGTCAAAATATCTAAAACGAATCTTTATGGTGAATGTTGTTAAATTTAATTAATTCTTGAAATACTCAATACCATTCCACTTGTACATCGAAATTAATAATTATATATAACCATCTAAATGATATAAACTTATTTGGAAATATAATTGGAATTTAAATAAACACAATAGGCTAATCCAATAGTACGGCGTTTAAAGAAATAATTAACGCATATCAAATTTAATTGTAAATGTGTTACAATAATGATAAAAAAAATGATCAACAGTAACATATTAATATCTAAAATATTTAGTTCAACAATGAATTATTTAAAACGATCGCCATTGATGTTCTTTTGACAGGTAACGCTATTAAACTGCAATTTCACATTGTGAGGTAATGCATGTGCACCAAGATTGATTTGTGTCGAATTGCTAACACCAATCAGTATTTAATTATAACAATAAATAAAACAATCAATGTTGCAGTAGCATAGTAACCTAGTACATACAATTCTTCCATTTTAATTGAACCTAAAAAGTGTACTTAAATGTTTACTTCTTAAATTTGTAGAATAATAATACCTTTTATTATTGCATTTGGAACATGATTAATATAATATAATTTTACATAAATTTCATATAAGACAAGTAAAAACTGTCAAAAACAAATATTGACTGAAACGTAAACAGCTCTTGTCGAAGTATACTCATTTCTCTAAAAAAAGAAAGCCTTCTTTCTCTTTATTATGCTTTCTCTCTTAATGTTAATATTATCTTTGTCACCAGGAGCTAGGCTACATCACGATTAACTAATAAATCTGTATTACGTACTTTTTCCTACTTTTAAATACTATAAAAAAAAGGGAAAATTATTTTTACGTAGATTAACATATAAAATAATCAAATTTTTATGGAATAGGTTATTAATGAAATCAAGTTGAATTATAAAGAGAAAAATTGGGATACCGGTGTTCATAGGTCCCAGGTTAAAATTCTGGCAATATGCCAATTTTCTCTTTATAATTCAATTATATATTTGGGAATAAAATTCGGAAGAGTCTGATACACGGTTGAGTAATGAACAATAGAAATTAAACATCGTTGTAAAACCACAGGTATCTTTTTATCTAGTGAAAATTTGTTTTCGCCTATGAAATTGAACTCAGGTTCTCATTCCACAACGATGCGTTAGCAATTTAATTTATAATATCTATATTATTAACGAATATATAATTTCTTAAATTATTATTTGTGTATAATTTATAATAAATCAGAGCATTGTTTTATGATAGTTACTATGGTTTCACTTAAATTTGTTAAATGTAAACTAATTATGAGAACTGTCAATTCAAAATTATTTTTGTTTTAAATTTAATTTATTTCGTGGCTGTAGATAAAATATTGTAGAATATACGTGTGATAATGCAACATTAAGATACACGTGAGTAATCACTACTTATATAGTAAATTACTATGAAGTTATTAATTCTTTAGTTTTTGCTTGGATGCAATTTAAAATTTTGCATTTCATGTTTTTTAGTTACTATTAGAAATTTGATTCCCAAATTAGAAAAAATTGATATTTAATAATAAAATAAATATAAATATATCATCACGCCTATTATCCATTATTGGGTGTGGCACTCTGCCGAAGCAGATCTCGGTAAGTGATATATTTATGCGCGTGAAGTGCGGTTACCAGTCGTCAAATCACGGCCTCCAAAGATGTTAGTGGTAGGAGAGCCACAGGGGTATTTTTTTAAATTGATGAAAATGTTTGTCGCCTGTGGGGATCAAACCAGGGTTCTTAGGATTCACCGTAATTAACATGTTCTGGAAATTAGAAGCACGGAAACAAAAATTTACTTTATTTATTGTGATTAGGCAGGAGACCTGTTATCCAATTTTTTTTAATAATTTTTATTTTGTTTTGTTTTTTCTTCTTTTGTTGTATATTTTATTATTCGTTAAGATTTTGATAAAATTTTATTAGAAAAATATGATTTATGATTCACTTTTTTTCGTGGTAGAGTTTATATACCATTTGTAATTTAAAACAGTTTTATGTTGGAATAATGATTTTTCGTTTGTCAAGAATGGCGGTTTTTAAAAGTTAGCCTCGGGCGGCAAAATGTCTTAAGCCGGCACTGCCTATAACCTTAATTATCATTATGTATGTTAATTTAAATAACTATTCCTACTCTAGCATTAATTCGTATCGGAATTTTGTACAAATATTTAATCTTTAGATATTTTTCCTACAACTGTGCGATTTCTTTGTTATTACATAACTATAATTGCCTTGGTTACGTATGGAAAGTAGATGAATGCAGACCAAGTGCGCTTCCGAAAGCAAAGAAACACTAGTGCGGAAAGTGCTTCATTACGTAACTGTCAAAGAGCGATTTAAATTTCGCGCCGAGCGCGAAGTTCATATTTTGGCCACAGACGCTTATGGAAGAAGAAGAAATATGCAGTGATATATTTTGACGTTTAATAATTTTATTTAAATAGTAAATAAAATACATATTATTTTTTGTGAATATTAATAACACAATTATTACTGTTGTTTATATTAATAATATGTGTACTGGAAACTTTTGTATTATCTAAAGACACATTGATTTCATCTGTGTCAACAGTACTATTACTGACAATTTCAGAGGTATTAGAAGTATTAATAGCAGGTTGATTTGCATTGCCAAGAATTTGATTAGTAATTTTTATCTTAGTTTGCAGCGAGTTTTCAATATATCCCTCAGCCACTGTACTAGACTTCCAACCACCATGTCTTTTAAGATTTATTATATCTGCTCCACTATCGGCTAATAATGTGGCTGCAGATCGCCTAAAGCAGTGGTCTGTGTAACTTTTTGGATTGGGTAATTTTAAAAACTCTGCAATTTTCTCAGCAATTTTACCCATGGTATTTATTCCTACAGGTTGAAATGTACATTTTCCGCATTTGTATTTAAAAAAAAACGACGATGTGCCACGTTTCCAGGTCGAAGAGCAACATATTTGCGATATATTTCCAAAAAATTTATGCCATTTAAAGAAACAGAAGTCACTGTGAATTGTCTATACCTTTTAGTCTTAGTATCAGGAATATTCACAATTATAAATGTACCTTTGTCTTCGATATGATCAAGAACAATGTTTGTTAACTCTATTCGACGACAAGCACCCGAAATACCAAGAATTAAAGCAACCTGCAATAAAAAAATCATATTAGCGACTAATCTGTTTGATGAATCTTTCTATTAAATATTATATAATCTATTGTAGCGACATTACCTTCATCATTAAGTAAGTTTTATCATCGGCATTAGTTAAAAAATTGTAAAATTCATCTCTTGTTAATATATTAGATTTTTTACTCCTGTATCCAACATTTTTACGTTTTATAAATGCACTTAGTTTAGAATATTGATCAATATTGACATTTTCATGTACATTCAAAGTAGACTTCAACATTGAATACTGACTCCACAAGCTTGAAGATTTATAAACTTTACTTTTCTCCATGAAATATGCCAGCAGTACATTTTCAGATATTTTTCTTGTATTTTTCATACTGCACCAAAGTTTGAAATTATTATAAACTTGCAAATACCGCTCTTTAGATTTCTCCGGTAATAAATCTAACGTAGCTTGACCAGCGGCTTCAATTAAATCTGGAGGTGTGCATGATGAAATAGAGTCACTCATTGTAATATTAAAATCAAGAAAAAATTATCGTAAAATTAGTGAAATATTTTCATAGAACAATGACACAATCCACAAATAAACAAACCATGGCAACGCCCTGGCAACGCTGTCAAACATCGCTCTAATATAATAGCATTAGAATTTTATAAATCCTGATATTTTAGTGTTTTATTAAGTAGCACAGTTGTAGGAAAAATGTTGTTTATAACACGTGCCGAAAAAGGTTACGTTCTCGTGCAGATTTCCGCACTCGGCAAGCCTCGTGCGTTAAATTCTGCACTTGCACGTAACGAGCCTTTTTCGGCACTTGTTATAAAAATAACTATTCTTGATTACTTTATTCTCTGTTGTATAATAAAATAGATACAGTATTAAAGCGTGATTACTACTATGATTATTATAATTCCTGATATGTTTACAATGATAAATTTTATTATTCCTCTTCCAGAAAATTATTTTTGCATGTTATGACACTTAAATAGTTTATATATATCATCATCACGCGTTCTACCCATTACTGGGTGTGGCACTTTGCCGAAGCAGATCTCGGTAAGTTATATATTTTGCGCGTGAAGTGCGGTTACCAGCCGTCAAATCACGGCCCCCAAAGATGTTAGTGGATATTATACCGGGTGTAACATAAAAAACTGACCATAGGCGTTTAATATGTGAAATAAACTTTTCCCAGCGCAAAAGTGGCCAGTTAATTTTAAATAAAAATGCTTCAAATGCAAGTTGTAGAAAATTAAATTATGTATCCAAGTCAGTTATCACATTTTATTAGAAATTTTTCTTTATGTATTGAAATTTTTTATACATAATATAGAGATAAGCAAGAAAAAAAAACATTGAGAAACAAAATCTCATGTAAGACTTTCTCACTATAATAGCTAATTATAACAAACGCCCTCCTTCCTAAACCCGCCGCCCATGGCCGGGAATGTTGGAGACGGAAGACCCGCGACGTGTTACAGCAACCAGCGAGTATTGTTCTGCGAGCGAAACACGAATTACATTATATTATTTTGTTTTCAAACACCCTAAATTTTTATTATAACCTTTTAAGTATCAATAAATATATGTTAAGAGTTACACAATTAATTATGAATTAAACCATAGCCACCTATAACAAAGATCGCGGCTGACAGCATATTTACCATATTATGCATGAATCAATTTGAAAATAAATTTCTAGTAATGTACAATTGTAAGTAATAATTTTGATACATATATGAAAATCAACATATTACATGTTTTTTATAATAAAATGTGTATCTATGACACGATTTTAAGATTATAAAGTATTGTGTTTTATTTTAAGATGCCTAATAAATGCTAAGTACCTAATTGTAGAATTGTAATTGTAATTACAATTACTGAAATTCTAGAATCAGAAAAAAAATTCGTATACGAAGTGCATTTACTCTGCTAAGTACAGAAATATCCAGTTTTGTGAGAAGATATTAGACTGCATTATTAATAATTTAAATAATAATGAAAGCATTGCTAACTTGTTCTATATTGCTTTAGGCAAAAATAATTAAAATTAAACAATTACCTCACTGATAAATCGGCTTTAGATTACCATGATCTGATTGCATAAATACTCGTGTAAGAAGCGAAAATTGCGAAGATCAGTATTTTGTTTTATGAAATAGAGGTGTCTTATCTTTTTCCTCAAATATTTAAATGTTCTTAGCAAAACATGTTATTTGTATTATACAAATTTAATAACAAAACAATTGTACCTACATTTAACAAAAAAATTTTTTTAAAAGTGTGCACGACTCTGAATTTGCTAGTGATTCTTACTGCGTTTACCGATGTGACAGGAACTTTCAGGCGTGCGGTGTTTCAAAAGGTAGCGGTGTTCTATTAGCCATTCATAATGACCTTGCATCTTCACCAGTGGCGTTCGGCGACGCGAAGAATATTTTACCGACCAATAAATTAATTGTTAACAAAAACTAATTTTATATTTTTAATATTTATATTCCCCCAAATCTAGTTGTTGATTACTATTATAACATTTATGAATTTTTTGAATCACTACCTTTCATTAATGAAAAAAAATTTGTTATTCTGGGTGATTTCAATATTCCTGAAATTTCATCTATCAAGTGCACTCAAGTTCATACTTATCAGGATTTCATTTCTTTTCTTAATATAGCTCAGCATAACATAGTTTTGAACAACAAGGACAGATTGTTGGATTTAATTTTGTCTGAATTGCAATGTAGTGTCACAAAAGTTGAGGATCCAATTTTCAATCTTGATCCGGCTCATCCAGCGCTTCTCGTGTCAGTCTGCTCTGTGACCAATATTTCAAACAAATTTCCTGTTAATGTTCAAACTAAACAGTATAATTTTAAAAAAGCTGATTTTTCCAAATTATATTCATATGTCAACAATTTTGATTGGAATCAACTAGAAATTTTTGTGGACGTGAACTTAACCTGTAATTTTTTTTACACTATACTTTACTCGTTTTTCGATGAATGTGTGCCACTTAGAAGTTCGCGGCCTAGTACGTATCCATGTTGGTTTTCCAAAGATATAATTAGTGACATTAAAGAAAAAGCAAGATTGCTTAAAATGCACAATCTTTATCCTAATAATAATTTTTATCTTGAACGATATAAATGTCTAAGATCTTAAATTAAAACTAAAATCGCGAATGCTCACAAAAACTTTATTATTCAAGCCGAAGCTTCAGTAATTTCTGACCCGAATAAATTTTGGGGATATATTTATTCTATAAACAAGAAATCAAGACTCCCGAATAGTTTGAAATTAAATGACTGCATTTTAAGAAATCCAAAGGATATTGTGAACGGTTTTGCGTCCTACTTTAAAAGCGTTTATCCCATCACCCTGTCAGTATGCCTCCTGTTAATCCTGTTAATAAACATATTCATTTGTCCACAATTCCAAAACCTCAAATAGCCAGTATTATAAAAAACCTAAAAATTAAATGTTCTACAGGTCCGGACTTGCTACCTAACTTCATTTTAAAAGATTGCTGCACTTCTTTTACTAATGCACTGTACTGGATCTTTAATTTGTGTCTGAAGTATAACACGTTTCCAGACATATGGAAAATTGCCCGTATTGTACCTGTCTTTAAAGATGAGGCCAGCAATAATATTAAAAACTATAGACCCATAGCTATACTATCAAACTTGAGTAAAATCTGTGAATGTTTAAGTTACCAATCTATTTATTCAACTATACGTAACTCCATATCAATTTTTCAGCATGGATTTATGGAAAAATTATCTACTGTCACTAACTTATTTTTATTCACTCATTTTCTGTCTAGTGAACTTGATCAAAATAAACAAGTCGACGTTGCATACACAGACTTTTCCAAAGCGTTTGATTGTATTAATCACGAACTAGTCATCCACAAACTACAAGCTTTCGGTTTTTCTGTTCCCCTGCAAGATCTTATTGCATCCTACTTAAGTGATAGAATACTCTTTGTTCAATATATGGGCCACAATTCCAATCCTTTTGTAGCTTCCTCGGGCGTCCCTCAAGGCTCTAATTTAGGACCGTTTAGTTTTTATTAATGACATTTGCTCTGTAATTGTCAATAAAAAGCTTCTTTTCGCAGATGATCTGAAAATTTTTTGCTCTGTGTCTGGCAACACTGATTGTTTGGTTTTGCAAAATGATCTAAATATGATTAATGATTGGTGCAATACAAACAAACTTTATTTAAATATAAATAAGTGTAAATTAGTCTTATTCAGTAGAAAAGTTCCACTCATTTTTCCACACAGCATCAATAACAACTTGCTGCAGCGTACTTTGTTTATACTAAGTTAGTATACTATTATTTAAAAAAATAATTGTATGCTTATTAGTACTTCTATGTACCTATGTATCTATTTGTAATGGATCTGTTATTGGGTCATTGACCTGTTGATCTGATTTGTGAAATAAATAAATAAATAAATAAAAAAGAATATATTCAAAGAATAAATTATTATTAATTCCTTTTTCTTAAAATAGGTTATGGACCACTGATCAAATGGGTCGCTTAATAAAGTTTTCACATAAACATTTTAGTGCCAGTCCGCCCCTAAATACATGCTATATTATCATTTATAGAAACAGCATTTCCAAGTGTTGTAATAGGCGGCTTTTTTTGCAAAATATAAAAATAAACATGTCAGTAAAGTTATAGTTTCTTAGAACACATCAATATGACCAAATAATAGAAGGGAGCAAGATATAAGGGATTTAAAAGTAAATGTAATAATTCGTAAATATGCATAAAGGAACAACTCACACCACATACTTTTCGCCAGTGTTGTCAATTTGAGGTACATATTTTCCATTCGATTTAGCTTATATGAATGTCATATCAGGTGCTAAATTTTAAATAAGAGGATACCGTATTTTTTTGTTTATTTCATCATTTTATTATAAGTATGAATTTTATTAATTTTAATACTCAATTCGCTTTTATAAAGTTAGCATTATTTTATTTGTGTCAGTTAAAAATTCAATTATTTTTAAATACATTATCAGATAATTGCTTAGAACCATTTATAGTAATGATTTGTGCAAAGAACATTTTGAAAACAATTGACTGATGAAATTATTAACACGCTTACTAAACAAAGCAAACTTCTTAAGAAAAACATACCTAATTATATTGGAGAATATATAAAACCTTCCAAATCGTTATGTAAAATTCGAAATAAATATGGTATATGTCTAACGCGAAAGTATTTTATCTTCATTATTAGATACATACAAGAGGTATATTATTTACAAAATCTACTAACACGGCAAGCGTTTGCTTACCAAGGTGGGATTACTAAATATGTAAGTAAGAATATTGCAATTTGCGGTAATTTAATGATAATTTCAAAGTTATATGTAAGAAAACAAAGGTTTCTGTATAATTTTACATTTAATCTGTGTATTGGATTAATCTTCTGTCAAATAAATAGCGGTAAATTAGTTTGATGTCATTGGTGTAATATATTATTTACACCTTATCTGTGCGTTGGATATGTCTACCCTTAAGTATAAATAGCGGTTAAATTTGTTAGATGTCATTCAGGCTTCAACTGATTACTTGTCAGAAAATTATTAAAATGTGACAACTGTGGCGGGAAGTGAAAATTTTTAAATGCAGCCCAAGTTTTCCATCCCTGTATTCCGCTACACCTTATGCTGTGAGGGTCCGCCAAGTAGATTTTGCAAATAACTTTGCAATAGTTTATTTACAAAACGTATACAAAGTAATTAGATGTCATTACTTCGCGGTAGCACGCTGTCTCGGCCCGGCGCGCTCAAGGACCACACAACGTACTGCACAGACCCGTACTTGAAAAAATGTACAAATGCTACATATGTTTAGTTTAATTGTGAATAGTTTCTATACAATAATTTTGTTCACTAATAATTTCTTTGTTATTACGTAACTATGATTGCCTTGGTTACGTATGGAAAGTAGATGAATGCAGACCAAGTGCGCTTCCGAAAGCAAAGAAACACTAGTGCGGAAAGTGCTTCATTACGTAACTGTCAAAAGAATATTGTTTTGACAGCGATTTAAATTTTGCGCCGAGCGCGGAATTCATATTTTGACCACAGACGCTTATGGAAGAAGAAGATACGGTGAACCAGCGCTAGTAAATATGCAGTAGTATATTTTGACGTTTATAAACGTAACCTTAATTTGCAGTATATCTAATCTGTAGACAATTAATAAAAAGAACCGAACAAAGTAAAATATATCGATAAAAGGTTTTATTTAAAGAGTAAGTGAAATACTGCATATTTATTGTTTGTGTATATTATTAATACAGTTGTTACAATTGTTGTTTATATTGACATAATGTAAAGTGGAAACTTTTGTGTCTAAAGAAACATTGATTTCTTCCGTACCTGTTCATATTATTACCAGTAATATTATTGGTAACAATTTCGGAAGCTTCAGAAGTACCAGCAGCAGGTTGATTGTCATTGTCGCAAATAGATCCAACATAGTATGATCCGGAGCTTCAATTATCTTTGGAGGTGTTTATGATAAAGAAGAATCACTCACTGTACTATTCCAATCAAGATGATTTTGAAGAAATTATTTTGACGGTAGTGAAATATTTTTTAACAACGTAAAACACTGTGCAAGCAATCAACAAACAAACCATAGCAACGCCGTAAAACATCGTTCTCATGTAATATGATTAAAATTTTATAAATTTTATAAATTTTAATAATATTTTAGTAAATCGCACAGTTGTAGGAAAAATGTTGTTTATAACAAGTGCCGAAAAAGGCTCGTTACGTGCAAGTGCAGAATTTAACGCACGAGGCTTGCCGAGTGCGGAAATCTGCACGAGCATGTAACCTTTTTCGGCACGTGTTATAAAAATAACTATTATTAGTATATCCTTGAAATGTAATTTAGAATTTTTAAATTTTAAACACTGTTTTATTTAATTCAAAATACTTGTTTATGTATAATGTGAGCCGGTTTGTACTTGTTCATCCGTTCCTGGACTCGACCAAGTTATTTTTTTGGCATACAATTTTTATTAGTTGTTATGGAAGTAATAAATACAACTCATATTATGGGGTAATGGCCCAGTGAGAACCCTGGTTCGATCCCCACAGTCGACAAATATTTTCACCAAATGAAAATTACTCCTGTGGCCGTGTATATTAGTTAAACAATTGAATTTATTTAGCAATAAACAACGGGCGTGTGATGTCATGATTTTAGATGCGTTCCGTAACTGTCAAACGAGTGACTGTCACATCAATATTAAATGTGCGATTTACATTGTGTAGATAGAATATATTTTTAGCAAGTATATGTGCATATAATTCCAAAAGTGACAAGTTTCTATTCTGTGCATCATTTTGTGTATGGCAAACGATATGATTTATTTTATCAAGTGAAACGTAATTTGAAGATTGTGTCGCGAGTGCTTACTTTTACAATATTATAATGTTTATATATTTAATAGATATAAAATAAATGATTAAAATCTATTTTATATGTTTACTTCATAGTGTAAAGCCAAGCAATTATTATTATATACAGTAGTTTTACTTTTATTGAAGTTTGAACAGTTCATTTTAGGTTAACATTTTAGAAATCTTCTAATTTCGTTAAATTTTGTAATATATTACTGTAGCGTTTAATTTTTTTTCATTTAATCGTATTATTTTTTTCTATTCTACTGACATATATGCATAGCGTAGTGTCACAATGTGCGTACACCTGAGACCCGCAGTTATAAATAATCGATTTTTTCTAGTCTACGAAGTTTATTCACTAAAACATCTACTAATTCACATTCTCCACACATTGCACTATTATAATTAATACACATGTTAGTAATTAGACAGTTCATATCTTTAAAATAAGCAATTTAATGTTGTAGCGCGCATTACAAGTGAGACCTGTAGTTATAAATAAACATTTTTTTCAAGTTAACTAAGTTAGTTTACAAAAACATCTACTAACTTACATTTTTCAAACTTTGCACTACTGTAATTAATAAACATATTAGTAATTTGACATTTCATATCTTTCAAATAAGCATTTTAAAGTTGACGCGCGTAGTAGAAGTGATATCTACAGTTATAAATAAACCATTTTTCGTAGTCTGTTTACATATTAGTTTTTATTTATTCACCTTGCTATTTTTTGAAAATAAAAAATCGTCTTCTTATTTAACTTTAGTTTATAATTAAATAGATTTTTATAGTTCTCGAGATTTCAATTGTAAGTCAAAATTCAAAATATGTTAAATCTTTTTTTGAGAATTCTGCTTTTATGCTTCAATTAATGTTTTAAAATTCATGTCATATGGTAAAAGTTGACACATAAAAGGTCAAGTTAATATCAAATAAAAATCTATACAAAAAAAAATTTGTTTAGTCACTACATTTCCGATTAGTAGTTCACTTTTCAACTAATATGATTATATATTAACAAACTTATGCAATACGACACGTACTATCGTATATATTCTATAGAATAAGTAAAGGTTCGCGTGAAGTCCACAAATAATAATAATCAATAATTGATGAACAATTGTTGTTAAAAATATGCATATTTAAATGTTGATTTGAAATTAAGCTAATTTTATTTACTAGTTTACTGCAATATTTATTTGCTGTAGAATAATAGCTGTAGCACGTGCTTGTATCTGAGAGCGGTGCACTGGATTCTATAATCTCGGTAACCGACATCCCGTATCTAGCAGCCTGTGGTGATATTACATTCTACCTATGTTTAAGCATGTTTTGGATATTATGACTATAGACTAATTTTAAACAATTAATGTCGATCTATACATATTTCTAGGATGTATATGTGAGATTTTAAGAGATTTGAACATATAAAAACGTGAAAATAATTCAACATCATCTGCTACTGTAAAATTATGTAAATCTGCATTATTTATTGATTTTATAATTATATACTTATTTACATACATACATTCTCATCCAAACACACTACTTATTTAACGCCATTTATATCAATTTATACAGATTTCAATAATGTAAATACGAGAATTTAAGAGATTTTAACATACATAGTGTTTATTTTCTATGGAATAATGGTTGTAGTCCGGCCCTGTATCTGAGTGCCGTGTAATATTAATACTAATCCTATATCATAGCCACCGATGCGTCGCTCGTCGGGCATCAAGTATTTCGCTGTCTGCGGTCAAATTATATTCTACTAATATTTTAAATATATTTGGATATTTTTAAAAGAATTATAGTTATTTATTACGTAATAAAAGATTAAACACGAGAATAAAACACAAGTATAATACAAAATTTTATCTAGCGCGCTATTTATGTTTACCAATATTTAAATAAAGCATGTAACGAGACGCCACTGACTACATATGATGAACCAGGGGCAGAGAGAGAAGACAACCCACTCAGCCCAGTGAGTCGCGTAGCAGTCAGAAAGCAACAATCAAGCAGTGTAGATCAATGAGAGATAAAGTGTTATTGTTTATTCTTTTAGTTTTGTTAATATTCATATAAATAATCATATTTTACAAAAGTGTAATTTGTTTAAAGTCAAATAAAAGTAATTAAATTTTGAGTTACAAGCATCACCTTTTATTTCAACCAGCAATTATCTGACTTATTTATTGATTAATAGATATTAGTCATATAACATGATTTGTACTGCAACGTGTATAAATAAATATAAGAAATAAAGGCCTACAAAAGAGTTGTTGAAAACAACAATAACTATGAACATGATTAATCTCATAATTTTGTTCTTGCAAGGACAAATTAAAAAAAAAATAATATGTTTGTTCCTTTTGAAATTTTAAAGTTGATATCGGTTACTGGGAAATTCGAAGTTATCAAGAATTTATATCCGCTTATTGCGTAATTGTGTACACACTTGCTCTCTGTCTGCGCTGTAACATCTCTCACTCATTGCATTTCCGCGGGTTACAAGGCTGGGGAATCAGTGGCGGTTCGTTAAAATAGCTATATCACAAAATTCTAGTATATATTTATTAATTAACAGAAAGTATACATAGCCAAATGTGAAATAATTATTCAAAATTATAGTTGTTAAATTGTTAATTGATGTTTTAGCAGTAATATGATTAAAATAATTTTTTTTTTGTTAATTCACATAAAATATACATGATTAAATATGAGATAAGTGTTCACAAGTGAATTAATTAAATTGTTTAACTAAATGAACGAGATTTATTTCAAATCAATTGTAAAGTACGGGCAGACATTTAGCTAATATATTTGAATTTTTAACATTAATATGATTAAAATAAATTTTTTGTAATCAATTTACGTATTATATAGATAAATAAATGTAGATGAAGTATTTATAAGTAAATTAATTAAAATGTTTAATTAAAACAACGCGATTAATTTTTAATCAGTTATCAAGTACGCTCAGTCAACATGGGAGTTTATTCCTAAAGAATGGTTTTTAAATTGCGGTTTTCTCGAAAACTTCGCCGGCTTCGCGACGACGATATTTGCCGACGACGTTTATAGAACGGGGTAGTTGATTGAAAAATTATTTTTACCCAATTTTTTTTTAATAACTATTATTTATAATTTTACCATTTCATTGAATATTACCGATATTTTTTTTGACCTTACGAGTGCTTTTGTTGCTATAGAAGTCGAAGACGAGTGAGTATTTCCTAAGAGCAACAAAATCCCGAGTGAATAACGAGAAAATAATTTCTGGGAATATTCATTTCATCAAAATTTGTACAACATTCATATGTTGACATATGTCAAATAACTTCGTTCGTAGGTAACTAAAAAAAAAAAAATAGAGTAAAACTGTAAATTTTTTATACAGAAAATTATCGCGATAATTTTTTTACGTTTCTCAAAACCAATGAAATGCTTCATTGTATATTACGTGTCTGCGTTTTAACCAATCCTGTCATTATTATACTGAGAATAAAGCTTTTGTGATTATTCCCGGAAAATATCTCTGTACTTGCTTTTTTGTTTGTGACAAATGATAGGTATTTGTCAAATAATTATTTAAAACTGTCAACGCGTCAAATAAAATATAAAAATATATAAATATATCATCACGCCTTCTACCCATTACTGGGTGTGGCACTCTGCCGAAGCAGATCTCGGTAAGTGATATATTTTGCGCGTGAAGTGCGATTACCAGTCGTCAAATCACAGCCCCCAAATATGTTAGTGATGGAGGAGCCACAGGGGTAGCTTTTGAAATTATGAAAATTATTTGTAACCTGTGGGAATCGAACCAGGGTTCTCAGGATCCACAGGCCGACTACATACCACTGAGCTAGCCACCCCATTAAAATAAGATGTGTGAAAAAATCGATTTTGTTGTATTTTAGATACAGAAATACACCAACAAATTTTCGAAACCACTTCCATTAATACATTAATAAGTCATCAATCGACCTCAGTCAAAAAATAATCTAATTAAATATAACTCGAGAGTTCAATAAATTAGAAAATATTTCTCCAGTATCTTTATCAAATTTGCAATAGCAATCATTCAAGCTCTACGGGCTTTCGTGACTATTGCCTGGCAACAAGTCTCTTGTTATATTATTACTGATAATTTCACTAGTGCAAATTACCGCTGTAATTGCACTAGTCCAATTATCATATTAATTCACTCATTTCCATGACAACGATGTCAAATAATGAAACGCTATTGGTCGTGGGACAATATTCCCCGTAATACCTAAGTTACTAACTTGCCGCGAATAATAGTATCAAATGGATCATTAATTATTATTATATTGATTATTATTAATTTTTACTGGTTATTTACATAGTTTTTGTGTACTTAATGTTTTTTAAATGCATTTAGTTACTGTTTTTTTTAATTTTTAAATTTTCTACCGTTAAATTATTATTTTTTTATTGTTAATAAGTTGATTGTTGTTTATTTATTAAGATATCATACTTAAAATAATTTTATTATACCGCAGAATTAAAATGTGACGCGTGGAATTTTTAGAACTACGGTGTTTAGAACAACTTCACGCAATGATTTTGCCTCAAATATCGAAGACCCCAAAGTTGCCATTTTATGACCCCAAAACTACCGCTAGACCCCGTTCGATGGGATAGCTAAAAATTTGAGACCCCAATTCATACCCTGGGCGTATATATATATATATATATATATATATATATATATATATATATATATATATATATATATATATATATATATATTTAAGAAAACGTTGTTAATGTGATCTATAATCACCAAATACCAAATATTCCTGAAACCTATGAGATGAAAGCAGCTTGAAACTAATGGATGGATGAAGGCAATTCGGAGTCAATAGACAATAAATGCGACCACCGTGTAAACTTTGTTGAAAGTTTAAGGATGGAACATCAATTACGCGCAAGAAATTTTGAAATAAGCAACCAATCAGATCACAGGTAACACGTATTTTGTGTTCTGTTTACTATTTCTAATTCATCCGTCATATATATATATATATATATATACATATTTTTCTTGCAATGTGGTTATTTTGCTCCATAGTTTTTTTTTTTTTAGAAATTGGTTTTGCAAGTTTCTTTTGTTTTATTTTGATTTATGCGCACCTTTTTGAATATTGAAAATTTAATTGACGGCAATTTCTTTCCCAGATTTTGCAATGCAAATCATGCTCAAAAATGGTATGTCTAGACTTGAAAACTTAAGAAGTGCGTGTTCTGGTAGACTTGATTTTGCGATACATTTTACATATTTTAACTGCATTCGACATATGATTGTTTTGTATTTTGTATTTATTTTTGTATCTGTGAGTTACTATTACTCTGTGAAAGTGATTTAGTTATATATTTCCATTTTCGAGTAAATATTGCATACTTCTTATTAATATGATCGTATTGGAATGTCCGTTTGACAAATTAAAATGTTCCCTTATATTACAGTGACGGATTAAATTATTTAAAAGAAATTTCAAGCACTTTACGTCAGTAACAATAAACAAAAATTAGGAATTACTTTTCTTAATATTTTTTAAATTACGTTACCAAATGAAATAATATGTATAAAATAAGATATAGGAATATTAGCAGTATTGTGATATAAAATTTGGTGGGACACGCAGTAAGTTTAGATCTTAATAAAATATTTATAACTATAATAGCTATTTATACAGGCTGTTCAATTTAAATGTAGCACTACTGCTATCTCGAACACTATAAGGGCTACAAGTTTAGTTAAATTAGCAAAGAAATACTATTTTTAAAATCTTTACTTAACCTAAACGAACGATAGTAGAAATGATTTCTTACAATTTCAGTCTTGTTCAATACTTAAATATTATCTATTTTTTCTTTGAGATTTTGCACACAAATGACTTTTATCTTCATCTCGTCACACCGGACACCAGTAAACTGAATTGTCATGTCAGATCTTCAAAATAAATGGAAAATTAAATACCAATATTAAAGAATGCATTATTTTTATCAACGTAGTGAACATGTAAGTATTTGAAAATCATATTACGAATTTATACCTTAATGAGTAATATACGATTTCTTCTCTAAATATCATGGTTGTTATATTGAAAATTGGACAAGCGGCTTCAAGATTTTTTATATGAAAACTGCAAGATTTAGAAATTTATTTCAAAATATAATCTACACATGTCATGTAATAAATCGAATTTAAAAATTCAACATCTTGTCAATGTCAGACATTATTGCTCTACAATTTCTTGTCAATGTCAGAAATTATTGCTCTACAATTTCTTGTCAATGTCAGACATTATTGCTCTACAATTTCGTAGAGTATGTGAGATTCCTTGTGTATATAGTAAAGTGTATATATACCTTTCAAGAATGACACGATATTAATTTAAAAATACAAAGTTTTTTCCAAGAAAGAATAACTGGATTACACGCTTAATTAGAGAAATGGAAAATCAAGAAATCTGCTAATAAATTAAATACAAGCTTTGAATTTAACATAACATGTCTTGGTTACTTACTATTCAGACATAGTAATTGTTATGGGCCTCTGTTTAAGGTTTTTTAAGTGGTTTGTTTCCCTTAAACATCAGACAAATGTCAGAGGTTCATTTTTCTTTTATATATGCAAGTCCACGTTACAACATACTACTACATATTTACATTTATTTTCTTGGTTAATTACTTGTAGCATTTCACTATTAAAATAAAAACATGTACAGAACTTATAGTGCTTATGTGCGGTTTATCAATCGATTGTTATGAAAATGTTAACAAACAGCAATATATATAAATATAAATAAATATATCATCACGCCTTCTACCCATTACTGGGTGTGGCACTCTGCTGAAGTAGATCTCGGTAAGTGATATATTTTGCGCGTGAAGTGCGGTTACCAGTCGTCAAATCACGGCCCCCAAACATGTTAGTGGTGGAGGAGCCACAGGGATAGCTTTTTCAAATTGTGAAAATTTGTCGCCTGTGGGAATCGAACCAGGAACCTCAGGATCCACAGGCCGACTTCATACCACTGAGCTAGCCATCCCATATAAATAAATAAAATAAATATATCATCACGCCTTCTACACATTACTGGGTGTGGCACTCTGCCGAAGCAGATTTCGGTAAGTGATATATTTTGCACGTAAAGTGCGGATACCAGCCGTCAAATCACGGCCCCCAAAGATGTTAGTGGTGGGGAAGCCACATTGGTAGCTTTTGAAATTATGAAAATTGTTTGTCGCCTGTGGGAAACGAACCAGGGTTCTCAGGAATATAAATTATATATTTTCCTACATTTAATAAATAAATAAACATAGCACAATTTTCACAGTTGAATGAGAAACGGGAGAATACTAATAGGCTTCATTCACTAGAGATTCATCAGTCTAGCAACCAAACTTAAGCCACGGTTACAGCTTAAATGTTTTGTGCGATTGTTGTGATTTTTATTTTAGGATTTTGTTACGTCCCTATTTGTTTTTTTTTTTGTCTTCCAAAAATTATAATTTTCAATCATACATTTTCTTGCTTCTGTGCCTAAAAATTAAATATGATTACCTGTTACTTTTTCTTAATTCTAATTAATCATTTTGTTTATTCAATTCATCTCGTTCATAACTATTTCTTATTTAGTTTTTATATTCATACCGCGTGGCTAAACATTGATTCAGTTTTAGGTTATATTTACATTTTGTCGTGACAGAGGTTTAGTTAGAAACTTTTATTTACTTAATTCTACCAGTACCTTGGCTCGTCTTTTGAATATCTTCTGTCCTTTTTCTAATTTTCTTTCGCGAAATTTTGCAGGGCAAAACGAGTCATGGTTCGAGTTGAAGAGACGATGGTCATTTTAACGGTTTCTCTGAGTTTTCGCAACTTTTCACCGACAAAAAATTACGATTTTTCGTCGTTTGTGTCGTTGCCGAGTGTTATCGGGATTTAGTTCGGTGAAGATATTTATTTCCGCGAGTGGAGTTTGTATACTTCCACACGGAACGCCCGTACGGGGATTTGTGTTGCGATCTCTGAAAATCCTGAAGCCCGACGTCCACTGCTCCATCACATTTCGTCTTCCTCGTCTACACCAGTCCATCACACCACGGTACAAGCCCATACATCTGGCCCAGGTATCTACGTCCTTCGCATCTACGCCAGCTCACCTGCAAGAGTCGTGCAAGAGACAGATAAGTGGTCAGAGTGTTTGTGACGAGTGAATTGAAGCAAAGTTGTATGCTTCTTGCGGTTGTACGTTATTTTCATTTGTATTTATTTAATTTTATGGTTTTTCCGAACTTTATTTTTGGGAACCTTAATTTGGTTGACCTTCAGCCGCAACCTTCAGTTGCAATTTAATTGGTTTTGCATTTCCTGCATTTATTTTATTATTTATCTTATTATATATTTTTGTCTGAACCTGGATGTTTGTTTTACGCCATAATAATTTTTCTTTTACAGAATCTTAAAATATATTGAAATAAATAAATAAATAATTAATTTGCCTTATCTCTGCATTTTGATTTATGTAAATTATTGTTTGCACCTGCGCTGTGTTTCCCACAGTTCTGCGCGACCACACACGTCTTATTTGTAAGTCGTCTGACCAGTTTCGACAGTTAGGGCCCTTGTAGTACCCACATTTATCGGGCGTCGGTGTCAGAGCTTGAGGCAAGATAGTTGCTGGTGTCCGCGTTAATGTTTTCTTTCTTTTTAGTTTGTCGGCGTCGCGTACATCCTTTGTGTCATCTTATTTATTTGTTACAGTTTAATTTTTAGGTTAATAAAATTAATTATCAAGTTAAGTTACCGTTTTTCCTTTCGACTGCCCCGATTTGTTATTCAGTGAATTTCCAGGAACCGCCCCAGCTGTCAACTTCGAATATTTTACCTTGCCCTATCGTAGTCTAGCGGATGAGGACCCCTAGGCAGATTACGTGGCGCCCCTTTATCTGACCCCTGAGAAGCCGGCAGGTTCATCTCCATGAGGTAATTTTTATTACAACCCCCGTGCGGTACGTGATCATTTAAAGAATATTTAGGACCAGTGCCAGATTTCAGAAGTATGCTTGAAAAAACGAAGGCTTATAGCAGAATAAGAAACACTTTAAGAAAGAGACATCAAAAAAGAAGTGTGTGGATAACTTTATCTGAAGATTTGAAACAAATATATTTGGATGAGGAGGAAAACCTGATGTTCGAGCAGTTTTATTTAGAAGAAATAGAAGAAAAAACAATAACAAAAAGTGAAGGTATTGAAAGTGAAGAAAACTCCATGTCAAAGTTATTGGAAAAATTGATACTTCAACAACAAATTAATGAAAAACAAAATGTGCAAAAAATATCAGAGAAGTTTATATTGGAAAAATTCTCAACAAAAAGTTCTAATACATACCAATGGATACAAGACTTTGAAAATGAATGTAAACGTTTTGAGGTAAAACGAGATGAAAAGAAGATTGAAATTTTCAAAATTTTCCTAGAAAAATCCTGTCTAGATTGGTATGGCAGTATGTTGATAAAACTAACTATAAATTCAGACTGGGATATATGGAAAAATAAATTTATTGAAACTTATGCGAATAAAGGATGGAGTCAAATTAGATATGCAATGTTATTCAAATACCAAACAGGATCTCTTCTGGAATATGCTGTAAGGAAAGAAAGACTGCTACTAGAAATTAGAAAAGAGATTGATACTGGCACATTGATAGATCTCATAGCTACAGGTTTACCAAACTTCATATCAGATAAAATTGAAAGGGACTCACTTCAAAATGTCGAAGATTTATTTAATGAGGTGGGAAAACTGGAGCATTTAATTGATAGGAAGAAATTTGGAGAAAAAAGGGGAAGCAAGACAGAAGTAAAAATAAAAAAATCACCATGCAAATACTGTCAAACAAATAACAAAGGCACACGTTTTCACTCAGAAACTGATTGCTGGTTTAAACCGAAAAATAGTGAAGAGAGAAAAAGAATAGAGTTTATTAATAACGCAGAACTGGAAGATGCATTGAAAGAAGAATCAAAAAACTAATTTTGACACCATTGATAAAAATAAAAGTATTGCTGAATGATTCTCTTGAAGTAGATGGTATTTATGACTCGGGTTCAAATATATCTCTAATAAATTCTAAATTGATTAAAGTAAATGAAAAGAAAATAAGCAATTCTGGAAGGACAAATATAAAAACAATCAATGGTGTCAGGAAAACAGATGGTTTGATATCTATAAAAATGAAGATTTTTGAAATTGAGAAAAAAATAAACATTATTGTTATAAATAGTGAATATTTTAACCATGATATTCTGATTGGTTTAGATTGCATCAAAGAATTTAATTTATGCCAAGATGAAAATTTAAAAATCACGCAGAAGAATATTACAAGTAGAGTGAATAAAAATTTACCAAAAATTGAAAATAACAGAAGCCATAAAAATGTAATTATAAATTTCAACGAACACGTTGATGAGGAAAATTTTAAAATACATGTAGATCACTTGAATTATAAAGAAAAGGATAAGATTGATAACTTAATAAAAAAATACAGAGCAACTTTTGCGAAAGATAAATACGATGTAGGGACAGTAAAAAATTACGAAGCCCACATCGACTTACTAATTGAAAAATATCCTAGTAAAAGACCGTACAGATGTACGATTGAGGATAAAAAAGAAATTGAAAAACAAGTGGGAAAATTATTAGAGAGGAAACTCATAGAGGAATCATACAGCCCATTCGCTGCTCCGGTAACCTTGGCGTACAAACGGGATGAAGACAGAAAATCTAGGCTTTGTATAGATTTCCGAGATTTGAACAAGATAGTTGTTCCACAAGCACAACCGTTCCCTCTTATTGAGGATTTGATAGAAAGGACAAGAGATTGCAGGTATTTTTCTTCTTTTGATATAAATTCAGCTTTTTGGTCGATACCGCTGAAAATCGAAGACCGAGCGAAAACGGGGTTTATCACTCAAGAAGGCCATTTTCAATGGACCTGTCTACCATTTGGTTTGAAGACCTCGCCAGCTATATTTCAAAGAATACTGAGCAATATAATAAGAAAAAATAATCTTTCGAGCTTTACTGTGAACTATATTGACGACATACTTGTATTTTCGAAAACTTTTGAGGAACATATACGGCATATGGAAAAAGTACTGGACGCAATACAAACTGAAGGCTTCAGATTGAAATTCGCAAAATGTAGTTTTGCAAGAGACTGGGTGAAATATTTAGGACATATCATACAAAATAACACTATACGTCCACTAAAAGATAATTTGATAGCAATTAAAAACTTTCCTACACCCAAATCACAAAAGAATGTGAGACAATTTTTAGGGAAAATAAACTATTACAATAAATATATTAAAGACAATGCAATAATTTTGGATCCACTACACAACTTGTTAAGGAAAAATCAACAATTTATATGGACGAACGAGAGTGAAGAATCGTTCAATAAAATAAAAATATTGCTATGCAGTGAACCAGTCTTGGGAATATTTGACCAAAAACTCAAAATAAGAATTTATACAGATGCTAGTATAAAAGGAATTGGTGCGATTCTAAAACAACTTCAAATAGATGGCGAAGAAAAACCAATAGCATACTTTTCAAAGAAACTAAGCAATATACAAAAAAAGAAAAAAGCCATATATTTAGAATGTTTAGCGGTGAAAGAAGCCGTGAAATACTGGCTATATCGATTGATAGGCAGAAAATTCGAAGTTTTAACGGATCACAAACCTTTAGAGAACTTAAACTTGAAATGCAGAACTGATGATGAACTAGGAGATATGACATATTATTTATCACAATACGATTTAGAAATAAAATACGCCCCAGGTAGATACAATCTTGAAGCGGATTGCTTGAGCAGAAATCCAGTGTTGGAACCAGACGACGATGAAGAAGAAAAGCTGCAAGTTGTAAATTTAATAACAACAGAAGTGATCAGAGAAGACCAAATGAAAAATAAGAAGCTATGTGACAAAAAAAATAAACTAATAAAAAAAGGAGAAATTTACTATAAGAAAATAAGAAAAAAGGAAAGAATAATACACTCCGAAAAATTAAGTATCGAGTTTATTAAAAAAATTCACGAACACTATTGTCACGTTGGCATAAAACAGATGAAGAATATAATTAATCCTTTTTACACGAGTGAGAAACTAGCGGAAAATATAAAAGAAATATGCAAAAATTGCTCAACTTGCATCAAAAATAAATCCAGAGGTCAAAACAAATATGGATTAATGTCCCACCTTGGCCCGGCAAAATATCCATTTGAAATTATTTCCATCGATACAATCGGAGGATTCGGTGGAACGAGATCAACAAAGAAATACATTCATCTATTGGTCGACCACTTCACTAGATATGCTTGGATATCAACGTCGAAAACACAAAATTCAAGTGACTTTATAAAGTTAGTAGATAAAGTTATAAATGAAAATAAAATTGGAATGGCACTTACTGATCAATACCCAGGTATCAACTCGAGAGAGTTTAAAGAATATATGAGGAAAATAGAAATACTACTGGTGTTTACGGCATCAGATTCACCTTTCTCGAACGGAATAAACGAAAGACTGAATCAAACTTTAATTAATAAAATTAGATGCAAAATTAATGAAGAGAAGAGGAAAATAGCATGGACAACGATCGCCCAAGAATGCATAAAAATTTACAATGACACAGTACACACAGTCACAGGTTTTGCACCTAAATACTTGCTGGAAGGTGAGAATACAGCGATTTTGCCAGAAGAATTAAAACAATATGAAACACCGAGGGACTTACAAAAGGATAGGAAAATTGCACTCCAAAACACGCTAAGATCACACAACTATAATAAGAAAATTTTTGATAAAAATAGGAAACACGTGGATTTCAAGGTAGGAGATATGGTGTTTGTAGAGAATGGAAACAAGTTGAACAGAAAAAAACTCGATGAACTCAGGATTGGTCCCTACGAAATCCTGGAGAAGATATCAAATTCAATCTATAAGATAAACACTGGGCATAAAAAAACAGAGTCAAATTTGTTCCATAGTACAAAATTGATACCCTGCCCTCAAAACGACGACTGACTGAAGAAGACGGGGTAATACGCGCAGTAAGAAAATTTTAATTTTTTTGAAAATTTTCGTCCTAGGAGGGGAGATGTAAAATACATTGTACTTTTTAAATTATCCCGCGTACTTGCGTAGGCTGGGTAAGATATATGACTAATGATACAAACAAATGAGAGAGAAATTTTGATGACTAAGCAGTTATATGTCAATTACGATTGTTATAGATTAATTTGTTAAAATTTGTAAATTGAGAAAAGGCATAGTGAATAATTGACATTTAATGTCGTTTCTCTTTTTACAGGTGAGTTTAATAAGATAATATGTAATTATTACAGTAAATTCAATTACTCTTTTTACAGGAGAAACTCATATTTGTTATTATTCAATCCTAATTCTAATAGTTATTGATAATAAACATTATATGTATACTGGCAGCTTTTATTCGGGAACAGTATGTTTACAAATTTATAAATATCATGAAATCGAATTTGTTTGAAAACTAATTTCTAAAAACTTTACCGAATATAACTGTTGCACAGGTAATATTAATATATCAGTAATATTGTAGATGTAATTAAAAGTATTATTTGTTTCTTTTCATTCTCAACAAAATCTAGTGCTTTAAATAATAATTTAAAATGCATAAACTACTATGTACACTTGTAAAGTTATGATCATGGTATAATGAAATTAATTTGATTAATAATTTTCTTCTTTAGATCAAATACTTCCAAGGGATTTTGTTTAACAGAATAGGAAAGATAAAAATGCTTTGAGTAAATATAATCATTTGTTGGCATAGTATTACTCTAAATCATACAAATGAATTTTATCATAATTTGCGTTGGTCCTGTTGCACCAACTGTTTTTGATATATGAGTGAAACTTCAGCGTAACAATTTCCTTTTATCTGTTTCTTAGTTTTAAATTTTTTATTTTAAACTTTTCATCTTTCGTTATTTCCCGAGCAAAGCTTTAACATAATATTCAATCTTATTACTAACATCATCAAGAAGACCAAGATTGTGTTCCTGAAAAAAATATTTGGTATAAACGACCAAATATACAAATAATTTAAAGTATAATTAATTCACGCAGATCACTTACAATATTTGTTACTTAATGGGCCACGATCTCCAAAAAATGGAAAATTGTATGGATCCCATTCTTTGAACTTTGCTGCGCATCTCGTGTTCTAATGTCATTGGCGCGGTACCTGTTGCTGATGGATCGAGTTAATGCCACGCCACCGAATACCACTCTGCCTAAAATTCACGGGCCCTAATATCCACTCCACCGAAAAGCCACCAGACCGAAAGGTTCTCATACCACTTTGTCCACAACACCGAATCTAGTGCTTTCTCTCTTTTTCATGGCTGCACGTCACACCGACGTCACACTGACGTTAGACCTATGACGATTATTAGTGACGTCAAGTATGGCGTCACGTATTCAGTACAGTAAACCAAATAAATATTGAATATAATAATTTTCGAGTTAATTAATTTATTAAATGCAATGCGCTAATCAAATAAAACAACTGCCGGGTCTTATAAAACTATTTAATCTACGATTAAAATTAACTTACTAACTAATTTAACTGAAAATGTCAAGGTTTATTTAATTGAGCGAGTAAATCTGATAATAAGCTGATGAAAATGTATGGTATTAAAATTTAATGGATGATTATTAATAGACAATAAGTAATAAAGCTGAATGATATAATTTCAAAATAAATAAGTAGATTTAAAATATATTTATTTTTAATTTTTAAAAAGGTTACAAATTTCAACTTCATATTTCTCTCGACAGTGCAAGATGGATTTGTAAGTTAATATAATGTCATTAGTATCATCTATTTCTTTAGTAATGCATATATCTGATACACCAGCAGACAATGAATCTAGAAAATAATTCACATAAGCGAAGGTTACCAACAGTATTCCGAAACAAAAGCAATCCATTTCAAAATTAGTGAAAATAAGAATACGTTTGAAAGACAATTTAAATGAGTATGATTTCGAAGTACTTTTAAATCTCACACCAGTAATTATCCCTTAACCCCATTGTGAAGACTCATGTTTTAATTTCATAAAGCGAATAAGAACAAACTACATTAAAAAGCAAGAATATTATGAAAAATATAATAAAAATTAACATGTGACCTTCTGTTCTACATTTCTATATTCAAAAATAAAATTATTTATTTATTTATTTATTTATTACGAACAACAAACTACAGGAGAACCTAATTACAGTTTGCGAGAATAAAAAACAATTATAAAATACATAATTAAGTAAATGAAGTAAGTACAATTTTTAACTTAACAAAATTAAGTAGTAGATGTAAGTACATTTCTTAACATAGCAATGTTACAATTAAATAAATCAAGCTGAGAATACATACTGAGTCTATACAAATAAATAATCCGATATAACGGTGATAACTTATAACAGAGATTACAAGTAAATAGTATATTATTTTGATTACGTAGCCCTAACTTAGGAACACAGATATCAATGATTTCGAGTAAACCTGGTAAGTAAATAATACAGTTTAATAATTTAAACAGAAACAAGATATCCAAATAAAATCTACGTTGCTGAAGAGTACAGATTTTGAAGGTTACAATCAGTATGTCATAAGAAATATCATTCGGATACACGCCAAATTTCTTAAAGTACAAAAATTTTACAAATTTCTTTTGCAGTTTTTCAATCATATCAGAGTAGAATTTAGTATTACTAGACCAGATTACAGAGCAATATTCGAGTTTAGATCTCACAAAAGTATTAAATAGCTTAATTAGAGTGCTGCATCGAGAGAAACAGCTCGAGTTACGCTTAATAAAGCCCATAACTTTGTAAGCACTTTTACAAGAATTAACTATGTGTAACTGAAATCTTAAATCGGATTTAAAAGTAACACCCAAGTCATTACAATTAAATACACGTTTGATTTTACTGTCAGACATATAGTAGTCAAAATGTATTGGCAAAATCTTTCGTGTATATGACATAACCATACATTTCGCGATATTGAAATATAATTTATTTGCCTTCCACCATTTAATCAATTGTTCAATATCAAATTGAAGTTTCACACAATCAAGCTCTGAGTTAATTTTTAGATAAATTTTAAGATCATCTGCGTATAATAATGGTTTACAATGACGTAATATAAGTGGCAAGTCATTAATAAAAATAAGGAACAATAGTGGTCCCAAATTAGAGCCCTGTGGCACTCCAGAAGTGGAGATGAAAGTGTCAGACTCTGAGGAACAAATTTGTACACATTGAAATCTATTAGATAAGTAAGATTTTAAAAAGTCTACTGCATTCATAGAGAAGCCAAATAAAGTGAGTTTCTTTAATAGCACTTGATGGTCCACTCTGTCGAAGGCCTTAGCAAAGTCAGTATACAGAACATCAATCTGACCTTCAACAGCAGAGGATACATCATGTGTGAAGGAAAGGAGGTTCGTAGTAGTAGATCTACCTGGAATGAAGCCATGTTGATAACTACTAATGGCTTTACCAACGTGAGCGTAAATTTTCTTATGCATTATGGATTCAAATATTTTGGCTAAAACAGTTAAAATAGAAATGGGTCTGTAGTTACTAATCTGTGCAGCGTCACCATTTTTAAAAACTGGAAAGATTCTCGCCCGTTTCAATTTATCTAGGAAGACATGTGTATCAATTGCTTTAGAGAAAATTTTGAGTAATGGTGTTATAAGAATGTCCCTACAACCTTTGAAAATAAAAGCTGGTATTTTGTCCCAACCCACTGTTAGTTTGTTTTTCAAATTATTAATTGCAGCAATAATATCGTCCTCAGTGCACTCAAAGTTAAAAAGGTCACAATAATTTGAGTAGTCAACTCCATCTAGATAAGTCAGGTCAACATCAGTACATGTTTGAGATGAGTAAACTGATTCAAAGTACTTTGCAAAAGCATTACATATATCCTCACTGCCATTGTATGTTTCATTATCATGATACATCTTATATGGGATACTAGAATTCCCACCCTTCCTAGTCTTAACAAAAGACCAAAAGGTATTAGGATCATTAGAGATATTACATTCAAGGTTAAGTGTATATTCTCGATACGCCATCTGAGTGAGACTCTTAATTTCAGTACGTAAGAATTTGTATGGATAATTTGAGCAGAATCAGCAAATCCATTGGAAATTAATGTATGTAAATTATTTTTAAATTTAATTTTATCCTTAATATCTCTAGTGAAATAAATAGGAAATTTACTAATATAAGATTTTTTCTTAGGTATTGAGGTATCCATAATCTGGTGTAGGATTACATAAAATTTATCTAAACAACAATTAACATCCATGGAGTCATCCAAACAACTCCAATTTACGCTACTTAGTAGGTTAAAAATTTTTAGGTAGTCCCCTTTTTTAAAGTTGTAATTAGTACTTTGACCCACTTGAGTATTCATATTTTTATTAATCGGCAGTTGAAACTTAATATGTAATGCTGGGTGATAATCATCCTCCTTTAATAGAGGGTCAGTATCAGACGTAACACAAATATTGTCAAGATTACAGAATATTAAGTCAAGCATATTGCCAAACTTATTTTGAATATTATTAATCTGATTCAAATTAAACAAATTTATAAAGTTAATGATAGATAATTTTCTCTGTCCAACAACATTAGAGGAAACTGCTGGCTCAGTCTCATTAAAGCAATTGACATTGAAATCACCAGCTAATAACACATTTGAGTCACCTACATCAAAGGATTCAAGTGCATTGAAATAATCCTCATAACATGAAACAGGTGAACAGGGAGGTAAATAAACAGTGGAAACATAGATTAATCGAAAACCAACCTTAATTTTAACAAATAGAGCTTCAGCATTAATTGCAGCCGGAACACACTCCACAGCTTCAAATTTCCTCCTAATTGCAATGAGTACACCACCACCTCTTAGTTTACCTGTAACTATCGAATCTCGGTCCTTTCTAAATACTATATACCGCGAATCAATTAGTTCTGAACTAGCGACAGAATTGTCCAACCATGTTTCTGTTAACAGTATAATGTCATAATTGTTTATCAAAATATTAGCGTATAGCGTAGCACACTTAGATCGGAGACCTCTGACGTTCTGATAATATATACAAATGTTTTTATGTTTTACACTTAACTTATTACGCTGATGCTGTACCGAGGTACCCGTATTCAAGTGCTGGATCTGGATGGGCGTCGAGGGAAGAAAAAACGATTAATGGCGACTCCTTGCGGCCAATTTTCAGGCTTCCTGAAGACTGCTAGATCATCGAATGGGACACCAATTTTAAATGAAGCGTAATCACCTCTTGATTGCAACTTTTCACAGATATAGTTCAAATTAGGTTTTATAGATTGCAAATGTTTAATACTGTTTCACTACTAGTCTCCTTACGAACGCGCCAGATATGTAACCATGCCTTTTGTTCAGACGCTAGCAATAATTTGTCCGTAACGTCATTTTTAGCCACATTGATATTAGCTTTACCAAGAATTATATTATTATTACTACGTTTGTTTTCAATATTCTTATTCACAACATTTGACAAAGTTGGTTGAGAACCACTGGAACAACTGTCATCTGATTTATCGTTCTTTTTATTCGAATTGCTTTGTTTGTGTGAGTTTGACCTTAGTTTATTGGAATACATTTTATCGTTAGAACTTGCGTTGTCCAGATTAATTAGCGGTTTGGCGACCGGAGGCACATCTTTCGATATATTTAATTCAGATTTATTTAGTTTACCTTTTAAGGTTTTTATTTCTGAATCTTGATTGCAAATAATATCACACAAATAATTAACTTTAGAGTTTAGTTGATTTACAGTTTTCTTTAAAGAGACAACTACAGAAAAAATAATCTTCTGCATCGAATTTTTATCGCATGTATTACATATAATATAACCAGCACACTCATTTTTACTACACTGTACATGGATTTGAGTTTCACATATATCACATTGCACCACATCAGTAGTAGATAACAAATAATTACAAATAACACAAATACTTTTATCATTTGACATGGCAGCAGAGCTACCTGTCAGCACGTCTACACCGTTCGACATTTTTACTCAATAATGCAAGAATTGAAATATTTTCAAGGTAAGTTTGTTGTTTTAATAATAAATACATTTTATAACAAATAAAGATATATTCTACATTAACAAAAATAGGTAACATTTTTAAAAATTATTTTAATAATGAATTCTGAAAACTTTTTCCATTTCGTTAGTAAAACGCCAAAACCACGAATGTTATTTCTGCAAAATTGATAGATACATTTATAATATTACTACTATATTGAATATTATCGATAATTTATTTGAGCTCACGAGTGCTTTTGTTGTTATGACAATTTTTCCTACCAGCAAGAAAAACCACCGAGAAAAAATATATTCATTTAATCATAATAGTCGTATTCTATTTGCCATTTGTATCAGATCTATCTTACATTTACTGAACTAGATCACTTATTTATTTCACTGGATTCATTTAGTGACTTGATTGTTAGTACTAAAATTATTGACTCTAATTTACTAATTCACTTCAATATGTGCATCAGTTTGCTTAATTTAGTTCACTTAGTCATGTTGTCAAATTTATCTGAACTGATTTAAGTCAACCAAGTGACAAATGGAATACAGTTTATATGTCAGAGAACCTTATTGCTAGGTAACAAAAAAAAATTAGAGTAAATCTGTAATTTTTTATACAGAAAATTATCTCGATTATTGCACTAGTGCAAATTATTGCTGTCATTACGCTAATGCAAATTATCATTTATTAATTCACTCAATTCCTTGACAACATGGTCAAATAACGAAACACTATCTACTAGTTGTTTGAAGGTGATGGGCAATATTTGAGAAAATTAACTTTTAATCTTTAATTAAACATTTAAAATTGATTTATTTGTTCTAAAAACTTCTTTCAGTTTATCTGTAAACATTTTTGCCTTTTGTAAATAATAATAAATATTTTGAAGCACATACATCAATGTAAAACATTTCTTATTTTAAAATATAATTTCCTATTATAGTAACACGAAAATCTATCACAATCACACATAAAACCTTCATTTCAGAACCTTACAATTATTTTTCTTCTCTAGATATTTTTCTACTACCGTTTTAAAAAGACTTTGATTTCTGTATTCATGAGGTAGGAAAACTAAAATATCAAGAAAATCAAACATACACTTGGTGTGTCCACTAAAATATTTATTTATCGGACAAGAAGTGTCTGATGATGTCCGAAAGGATGAGCCGTGCGTAACAAGTGATAATAAATATTTTATTGGACAAACCAAGAGTGTGTTTGATTTTCTTATATACATTAGGTTCCACCAAGTACCGATTAGAAATTGTCTTTCAATTAATAAAATATCAAATTCAAAATTTAAAAAAATATCTTTTTCAAATAGTATTCTAGCCAATGACATTTATAAAATTATTCAACTAGAGTCCCAAATAAGTTTTAGATAATCCTGAAGTTTGGATTAGCAAATTTTATTTCTAGACCGATTTTAAAAAGTTAATCCAAATCACTTATCAAAAACCAAATGGTAACAGGATTATATTATAGTTTGTTTAAACTTTTTTGAGAATGTGATTTAGCTGAATACGGCTAATCCAAAATTCAGGATTAGATAAAACTCTTTTGAGAATTTGACTAATAAAGATTACATTTGTTTTTACATAGCAACCGTTTACCAAATGCATAAGAATATATGTATAGGCAGATTTATAAAGCGGATGAGTACTAGTACCATTTTTAATATTATCTATAACTCTGTTTAAATTTGAAGCAAATTCATGAAATGAATAAAATTTGATACTCTTTAGCCATCTTTTTAATTCATGTTTAAAATAAACATGTTTCGTGAAATAGAAAGAGTGTTAAAAACGAAATAAAAAATAGTATTAGTACTAATCTGCTTTATGAATCTGTCTAATAATGACTACGATGATGTCGATAACATTAAGAATATTGAAAATAATTATTTGTTTAATACGGTAAAAATGCAGATTTACTGCCTTAGCTAGAGTCATAGCTTCGACTATGAAACTAACCGCAGCAGTAAATCTGCTTTTTTAGTCTAGTTAAACAAATTAACTATTATGCAACATGTAGGACAAGTATCTTTTTCCGTTCGCGACGAGTTTTACATTTCAGCTATTTCTCGATAAAAAAATTCAGGCCTAATATGGAAAAATTTAGCTTTTCTTTATTTACTACACAAATAACTCTTATCTTCAACGTATATTTAGAATTTTTTATTTATATCTTCTTTTTCGATTGTTCTTCTTTTCTTATAAAATGTTGACTTTTTGACTTTCAGGTGAAGAGTTTGTGTTGATGTTGCAGATGTAAACAGAATGTACCAGCTAAACAAGTCAGAGCCATTATTTTCTTTATTTTTAAAAATACAAAAAAAAAATAAATATAACAAAGTTATAGAAGACCAAGGATGATATCTGATTATAGTATATTGTGTAATTAATAGCAAAAGTAAGATATTCCCGGACTATGGTGGGTAATTGTGGGACGAGCCGATGGAGAATCCAGCAACCACCAGGAGTCCGGAGAGCCACTTACCCTACATGTTAATACAATTTTTTTTTAATCGGTTTATACTCAATAATTAGTTAATTTAATTTAGAAACGTCAGACAACCAACAAGACAAAATTATTGTGTTGTTTTGATAAAAATATCTGATAGTGTAACCATGGTTTGAATATTTATTTTCACAAGCGTACTATACGGGAAAACTATCAGCGGCAGAATAGTATATTATACGCTAACTCGTTTAGTTAGTACACCTGTATAATGGTCATGATGGCTCTTCAACAATGGATAAAATCGAACTTGAACTGTATTTGTTGAAGAGTAATTTCGATTGTAGATACTGTAAAATAAAAATTATATATAATTAAAGTATAATTAAATCTCATTGATCCCGATTGCTCTGGCAATAATTTGGGATTGATATTAAAATTGGATAAAAAATTAAACTAATTTTCAAATATTTGTATAAAGTAATAAGATGTATAATATATAGTATTTTCGTAAAAAATTGTAACGTGTTTAATAGAAATTTTCTACTGTCAACATTTGTACCTATGTCATTGTAGATGTAGAAAATTAAATTCTCTCCAACTTTTATTTGAAGCATTTTCTCTATAATTTATGAACTTTTGCCAGTGTAAATTAGTCATTATCGTGTAAATTAGTCATTATCCGTATTCCAACTTTAAATTAAAATATTCTAGATTCATAACAAAATTATTAAATTATACGAACTTACACTAACTACTTCTACAATGCGGTCATCCCAAAAAAGTACTATTTTTTTGTTATACTCGTATTTAATGAAACGTAAGTTAATTTCATTTACATATCAATCAATATTTATGAAAAGTTAAAAAAAAATTATTATAATTTTCTTAATAAAAGTGCGCGGTATTCAAATTGGGACGTCACTTGGTACTAATTGCATAACGCGTTCAAGCTACGTAGAATTATTGGTATTTTATTTAAATTTCGTTTCCTGTTGATAGTAGAATTTATAAATGTATACATTTATAGAGTTGAAAAACTCTTAACATCGATGTAAATTTCAAATTAATTTCAAAATCGTAAACGATGTTTTAAAATTCATTAAATATAATGAAATTATTTATTACACTGTCAACAAATGTCCAAATTCGACCTAAACAAATGTAGATCACATTTCATCGCTAGAAGGTTGATCACGTGAGCTTTACAAAGTGACGTGATGTACAAAATTTCAAAAAATCATTTTTTTTATTTTATGCATATCTGGAACGTACATTATAATATCTTGACTTAAATTTTCAGGAAAACATTTTTTTTAATGTATATTTTTTATAGTTTTACCTTATTTTCTTCCACCAGAATTTTATTATTAGTTTTGTCCTTCATTCGAACTCTTGACCATTAATTTCTTCGCGATAATTTGCATTTTTTTTAATCTTCAAATAATAATTCCTAATCAAACAAATAAAATTCAGATCCAGCACGTAGTACAATTTGATTTTTCTTTTCCTAGGAGGATTTTTAAATCAGTAGAAAGCTTTCTTCTATTTATCTTAAATATTTACGTCGCGTTGAATTAATATGCTTTTCTGTTTCTTCTTAAATACCTACAAAAATAAGAATTATTGATATAATATTATCGTGCGTATAAAATAATGCATACTTACTTGAAATAGATTTTCTTCATTAATTTATATAGGGATGAACGACACATACATAGCAAATTATATTGTAGTCGTACTTTATTTAAAATTTTATCTAAAGTTGGTATTCCATTGTTATGGAAGAACTAGGCACTATTTGCAACACAGAATTCTTGGTAGATTCACCATAAAATACGAGTATATTCGTTTATGTCCTCGCTCCAGAACGTTTCGACTCAGTAACATTTTCATTCTCGTTATAATACTTTTACTGTGCGGAAAGCAGTTGATTTTGCAACTTCTAAAAATATCTTTTTCATAAGATACCATTATAAATAAGCAAACTTGACATACCAGCTGTACTGGTAATTTTCTCTACGATAGCTCACATTCATTACAGGCGCATCAGTTATGAATTTCTTGAACATATTTACTATATATTGTTTTTCACCAACGGATAAATAGTTTAAAGCCAATCGTCTATGTTTCTTTGAAGGCGACATTTATTTCACTAGTACTGGATCTAGATCCATATTTCAAAACATATGTAATACCAACGAAAAAATTGTCTTATTTTTACTTATGAAATATCACAAAAAATGTCTAAAGTTACAAAATTTGTGGAATATTACAAAAGAATCTCAACTATAATAATAGCGGGATAACACGAAAATAATTCTGAAAAGATCTGATTTATATAATTGGGAAAAATCACAAAAGAGCTAAAATATACTGATCACAGTGTTAACACAAAACTTGAAAACTTCACTGTCATTGACAACTGGTAAGTGAAATGAAGAAGTTGTAAATCTGGTAATAGTTATTTTTATAACAAGTGCCGAAAAAAGCTTGTTACGTGAAAGTGCAGAGTTTAATTTACACTTACACATACCCTTTAACAACAAGTGATATAAACAACATTTTTCCTACAACTGATAATTTAGAAAATCACTAAAATATTATCAGGATTTACAAAATTTTAATGATGTTATACGAGAACGATGTTTTACAGCGTTGCTATGATTTGTTAGTTGATTTCTTGCACATTGTTCTACGTTATTTAAAAATATTTCACTAATTTTATGATAATTTCTTCAAAATCGCCCAGATTTTAACACAATGAGTGATTCTACTTTATCATGTACACCTCCAGAGATAATTGCGGTCACAGGTAGCTTGCTACGTTAGATCTATTCTTGACAGTGACAATAAATCTGCTGCTGCTATATGGAATGCCGTTTTACTTTTTATTGAAGTAATTTTCTTTATTAATATTAGAGAAAACCAGCAAAAATGTATGAAATTATTTTAAATGTTTGTATAGATGCAAATAACAATTTATCAACATTCAATTTTAATCATATTCAATTTAATCATGGCATCTTCTGCAATGATTCATATAAAAACAGGAAAAAATTTGTAAGTCGATATATTAACTTACATTTTAAGTATACTTCCATAAGTTTCAACATTACAACATAAATTCTATTAAGGTATCACTTTTATACTTTAAATTAAAATGTAATAGCAAAATATAAAACATGCAATTTTTGTGAATCATTAGTATGAATTCTGTAGAATAAAAATAAATGTATGTTGAAACTTGTAAACCTACATAATATTTAAAATGGAAATATTAAACCTATGTAATATGTAAGTTGAAATTTTTAAACCTACAAAATATGTGAGTTGGAAATATTAGACTCTCATAATATGGAAGTTGAAATTTTTAAACCTACAAAATATGTTAGTTGGAAATATTAGACTCTTATAATATGGAAGTTGATAACTTCAAACTAACATAAAATTATCTAATGTCACTTTAGTAGTGGGGGAATAGAAATTAATTTATAAGCCACATAATAGATGGCAGGGCATGTCTGGACAGGACTGAATTTCGAAGGTGTGCTAAATTTGAATTATAAAACAAGTACAAATGAAAGGTTGGAAATTGATTAAATTGCAATGTACACCTACTTTCCGGATTTAAAATAACAGGAGCTAGGGTCTTATACTTAATTGTATTTATTAATTATAAATAAATTGTATTTTTCACTCTGCGTTCAGCGCAATCTAGCGGTGAAACCCGAAAGGACAATCACTGACAGCTGTGGGCGCTGTCGGTAATCCCCCACCACTTTTTTGACATTAGATAATATTATGATAGTCTAATATTTTCAACTCTCATATTATGGATGTTTAAAATAATGAACTTACATTTTATGAGAGTCTAAAGTTTTATATTTACATTTTTTGTCAACTAACAAATTTTGTTTCAGTTGAATAGACAGATATGTATAAATATTTGTGATTACGTTTTATACATGGGATTTGAATTTTAATAGTATAATATAAGTTAGACTTGTAATATTGTACTAACAAAATTTGTTATTTTAAATAATATGACACATGAAAATATTTTGTACTTAGGTACCATTCCACGTACACATTCGTTTTATATTTATATTTTATTTGCTTAATATATTCAACATTCGAATTTAATGTTACAGTATACAATTGTACAACACTTCCAGCACCATACTTCCATGTTATGTAACTTCAAACTTCAGAGTTACATTATATTCAAGATCAAGTTTCTTTAAATATATTAAATATTGTAGATATAAATGATATAATAACCAACATGGAATTGAAAGATGTTAGTGGTAGAGCTTCAAAATAAACAGTTCTTGAGACTTTTCATATTTAAACACAATGCTTGATGTAAAATTCATCTTAGTAAGATTTGATATGTAGTTTCAAAGTATCATAAATTTATATATAAAATATTTTGAGTTACACATTTTTAAAGTAAGACAATATTTTCAAGTAACAAAATTTTATAAGTATTATTTTATAAAAACCTATGAGCTCTTATAGCAATATTGTACATGCATAATTTGAAGACATACAATTTTAATCTAAATTTGCTTTTAAGATTCAAAAAGTATCGTGTTAAATGTTTAAGCAGTATTTTTGACATCACATTAAATCCATGTTGAATATTACAAGAAAGAGACAGGTATACATTCCATATAGTAGTATACTGTTTTCTATCTTCGTTCGTATTCTATTTTTGTGATATTGAAATATATTATGTTTCATATTTTGTACTGTTAGTTTTGTGAAAACCACATTACAAACTGTTATAAATTTCAAGTAGAAAAACATTAATCACATATTAAGTTATATCGAAATATTTGACTTTCATTTACAACTCAGTTTAACAAATTTAACACAAAAATTTTTACTTTCATATTATAATATAAGCATATTTTTATATTGAGATAATATTTATTAAAACAAAAATGACTAAAGTCAATTTGATGATTTGCTTTAAATTCAATCTTGAGAAATGTTAATAATATGTAAATACGCAATTTTGTGTATATAAAAAGTAAAACGGCGTTCCATACTGCTACTTCTAAAACCTCCGAAATTGTTGTCAACAATAGTACTGTTAATAATATGAACAGGTACGGGAGAAATCAATGTTTCTTTAGACAGTACAGAAGTTTCCAAGTCACATTATGGCAATATAAGCAACTGTAACAACTGTATTAATAATATATACAAACAATAAATATTATGTATTTTACTTACTTTTTAAATAAAACCATTTATCGATATATTTTATTTTGTTTGCGTCTTTTTGTTAATTACCATATTTAATAATGATACACATATACTTGTCTGCTCGTTGTGATAAGTACAGATTAGATATACTTCAGTTAAAGGTTATGTTTTCAAACGTCAAATATACAACTGCATATTTACCGTTCTTTTTTTCTTCTTAAATGGCGCTACAGCCCGAATCGGGCCTGGGACTACCGGGCACACCGCACCGCAGTTTTTTACACTGCCGTACTGCCGGTTTCCGCAGTCTATATTACTTTAAGGCATATGTATAAGTGACTAGTTTATAGCGCCCGAGTATGATTAATACAAGTAACTGTATACTTTTTTTATTTAACGACAAATCATACTTTGTCGACAGGCGGATTCGAACTGACGAACTTTGGTTTGGATAACGACACAGTATGTTAAGAGATGTGCATTAACATGCTCGGCCACTGCGCCTGTTCTTTTGCTCGCTGTATATTTTTCCATAAGTAAGCAAAAGAACACTGCTATTGTATGGTCTGTGAATATGAACATCCGCGTGAAGCTTGTGCTTTTCGTCTACAGAAACGCCCTTTGGTCTGCATTTGTCTGCATTTGCCTACTTTTCATACGCAACCAAAGCAATAATAGTTGCATAATAACAAAGATATCGCCCAGTTGTAGGAAAAGTGTATATTTTAGCGCGCTAACTTCAAATTATTCTTTCTAGGTAAATAGATAGGCAGTGAATAGCGGATCACAGTATTACAGTGAATCTCCTGGAACAACCTCATAGTTGGCCGGCATCAGGAACTACTATATAAACAAAATAATAATAATAAATCATTGGAAGTTGAATGTACACTAATATGAGAGCAAAATAAAACTGTTTAGGTAAGTAAAGTTAGCTATTTTTGTTAAAAAAAATATTAAATTATGGGGTACAAAAAGCATAAAAATATTTATTTTCTAACCCCTTTTGTTTAATAATTAAGTCGCTATCGATTATATTATGATTATAATTTTCTTATATAATCTCCTAATTTTTCAGAGACAGCATTAATTTTTTATATAACCACCTAAGTTTTCAGGGACAGCATCTACAGAAATGACGTTAGGAACTGCATTTGCAGCTGCAGCTGGTTCAGCAATGGGTGCTATTCCTAGGACGGCGACAGGGGCGACATCATGAGCTGTATAATAAGTGAAATAATAATTATTATACGGCGGAAGTTGAATGCAGGCTAGTATAAAAAAAAATGTAACTGATTGGGTAAGTAGAGTTTAAATTTAAATATTTTTGTTCAAAATATTTATCAAATTATAAAGTAAAAGAGAACAATAGCTTGAACATATTAATTAAATAACTCCAATTCTTGTTTAATAATTAATTTCGCTTTCAACTACAGTATAGTTATTATTTCTTTATATAATCACCTAAATTTTCAAGGACAGCATCGGCATTTGGAACATAAGCAGGAACGACATTACGAACTGCGATTGCAGAGGCAGCTGATACAGTAATGGATGCTATTCTTAGGGCGGCGGCAGGGGCAACATCATGAGCTATATATACGAAATAATAATTATTATACGGTGGAACTTGAATTCACACTAGCATGAGAGAAAAATGTAACTAACTGGGTAAGAAGAGTTTATAGTTACATATTTTTCTTACAGAAAATTGTTAAATTATTAAGTAAACAGAGGTCAATAGTTTTAACATATTTATTTTTAACCCCAAATCTTATCAAATAATTGATTCGTAATTATTTTTAAATTATCACCTGACATTCGATTTAAAATTCTTTCGAGGAGCACTAAACCATAACTCATATAAAGTAAGAAACGCCTTATATTTCCGTCTGCAGCCAATCGTTCTTCTGCCCTGCGAATTCTTTGATCCAGTAGCACATAACGACGGCGGCGTCGGGCAGGTAACATAACGCCGTCACGTATTCTTTGGCATGCTCCATCGATTGTAATTTTTCCGTGAATGCCCAAATATTTGAGCTCGGAACTGCAGCAAGGAGCAATGGTAATTTACCCGGAGCTGAAGTGGAATTGGAGAGGACTTTTTAATGCCGAAGGCAAGTAATACAAAATTAAATTGGTCCTAACAACTATTTTGAACATAAGATAATAGAGTTTAGAAAACCAACCTGTAAAGTGTCCTATGAAAGGCCTCAACGCTGTTGTTGGTACGATGGTATTGACCATTAACGCTAATTTGTAGCGGAAGCCATTGTCGCCGAAGATACTGTTAGAAACCAGCAATATTTATGTTGGCTTCTTCTGCAAAAGTTGCTATGGTATCAATACCATTTGCCAGTAGGTTCAGAGGTAGAAGTGGCAAAACCATAGCAGCACGGATAATTTGCCTTGAAGCTGGTCGCACAGCTTGTCGCTGCAATCCAAGCTCTTGCGACTTTTTAAATACAGCTCGTGCATAGTGGAACCAACAACCTCGAAGAATACTTCCGCGGAATATAGTTACAGCTGCTGCCCTCAAGGCGGATTCATAATCCGCCATCATGCTGGTAACCACAGTCTATTCTAATAAACTTTGAATATATTCAAACACGGCAGTGTACGCAACTTTGTTTTGCGTTCCATTAAAGCATACAATATTGGAAATGTCTAAAAAAATAATTTTGAATAAAAATGTACATATTTTAAAAATATATATTTTACCATATCGTCATGCAGTAAATGGATAGAAAATAACTGCATTGCTCTGCCTGCCCTTGGAACAACTTTACAGGTTGCGTCCATGTGAATATTAATATTTCTAATATTACGTGCAAACTGTAACATCGTATGCGATATAAATATTGCAGAGATACTACCATCGCCACTAGTTACATGTCCCCTGAAAAATTCGTTTGATTGCGGACTTAAGTCTCTCCCATACCGATCAAACCATCTAAAATAAATAAAAAATTAACTACTGTTAAAATATATAAAACAAAATTACATACTGTCGCTGCCTGATAGTGTTGGAATATTCGGCAAGAGTATTTGGAATATTCGGTTTCCACTCTTACGGCTTCTGGCCATTGTGGAACGTACGCTAGATAGTCCAGCAATTAGCCCAGCTGTCAACGGGAATACACGTTCTTCCTCCAGAAAAATGGCCTCGAAGGATGTATTTTCCTGTTGGGCACGTCTTCTCAATACCGTCTTAAGCCGCAGCAACTGAATCTCGGCGTCATCGACATCATGGTTGTGATGATGCGTGATGTTTATAAGGCCATCACGTAAAATTGCCCGACCAGGGCAAACGGAGCGATGGCGACAAGTAAAATAAATGATGTTACCACCACGCTTGCTGTCCAAATATATGAAACCATTTATAATAAATAAATGGCTGGTCGATCGATGACCATCCACGCATTCCATAATGTAGAAAAAAGACAAAATTAAGATAAAACTTTTTGAATATGAAATAAAATTCCACCAAAAGAGTGAACGAATTCGAAAAAAATGTTTCTACGAAAGCGTAAAACAAAGCACCACAAAAAATAGAAAAACAAAATGAAACAAGTATTTTCAGTTTACGTAAAGTAAGAACAAAAAACCTATAAAACTCGAACCACAACAGCACAACTCAAATTTGTTTTTCCCCATACAATGCTACAACCTCAATATGTGAAAGTAAACTGTTTTTCTACAATTGGTATTGTTTATTATAATATATTAATAATACAATTAAATATTTATTAATAAAACAATTATAATGTTTTATGTTTTTATTAAACTGATTTATTTACAATTTGACAATTTTTTGCCATTCGGCAAATATGGTACACTATTGTATAATATAAAAAAACTGTATAACATGTTTTATACAATCTGTATTATTTATTATATTTTAGTATTAGTATTTAGTAATATATATATATATATATATATATATATATATATATATATATATATATATATATATATATATATATATATATATATATATATATATATATATATATAAAACTTCCTGCTTCTCATCCTCACTTTTTTTATCAATAATTCTCTTGTACTTACTAATTTATGTCTTATCTTTTTTGCTATTCTCTTTCTATGAATTTAAACGATTTGCAACTTTCCTTTTTTAATTTTGTTTCCAGGTTTTAATTTTGTAAGGAGAATTTGTAAAATTTTCCGCGCTTCAATACATTTAAAAAGTTTTTACAAATACTATATCTATAAAAAAAGTTCAGTTTTGCTTTACAGATTTTTTGACATAATAACATATCATTTCTTTTTTAAATAAAAAATAGGTAAGTGTACACTGACATAATAAATATCACAAATAAATTGGCTACACAGGCTGAAATCTTGCAATTTATAAAAGATATATATATATATATATATATATATATATATATAAAACTTTTCTCACTATGTATTTATTTCTAACTTATATTGTATTTAATTATAGAAGTATACTACAAATAACAACTTGTAAATTTGTTTCCGAGCAAGGCGTACAATTTCCATATTATCCTAATAATTTAAATGTTTCTAATCTAAAAAGAGAATTTACAATTTACGTAATAAGAAAAACTATACTTTTAATGATATCATGGGTTGTTGACTGTTGAACCTTGAACGGTGAAACAGCGTAGTTAAAGTGCCTCTAAGCAGAGATAAAAAGTGCCACTTACGTGTACCGAAAATTGCCAGAAGCTGATTACCGTGCATCTGAGAAGGTACTGTACCATTATCCTGTTCCTGTGCCCTAAATTTTCCTACAGTGCAATAATATAAATTATAACTAAAACACGTGTTAACCGTAAGGTTAACCAAACCGCGCGCCATCTGCGGAGCAAAAGATACAATGACAAAAAAGCGAAATAAATGAATAGTTTAATTAAACAGATCTCTACTGGACAACCTCCGACTACGGGAGTTGTCCACACCAATCAACAAACAAATATACCCCAAAAAACACACAACTTGTCTTACGCCAACGCTACAATGAACACTTTCCCCAAAAAAGATCAAGCAATAATTATGCCAGCCTTAGAAGAACTGAAAATAAGAGATTATATTTCGGCCATAGGGAAAATTGTATAGCCTAAAAATATAATATTTGCATCTAAAATATCCAAGCAGAGAATATGCATCTTCTTGAGTAATAAAACAACAGCAGATAATCTAATAAAAAATAACGGAACAATAGAAATTATGGACAAGCAAATAAGTATCCGCCATTACAGCACACCCGCAAAACGCATTATTTTGTCAAATGTAAATCCTATTGTACCACATAATTTAATAGAACAAAAATTAAAAGAGCATAAATTAAAAATAGTGTCACCAATAAATTTTTTACGTGTAGGAATGCTAAACACCGAATATGAACATGTATTGAGTTTCCGTAGACAAGTATATATAACGCCGGATGAAAATATACAAATTCCAGCCACAATCTCAGTAGATTACGATGACACATCAAACAAAATATTCATAAACACCGAAGAAAATATGCTATGTTTTCTATGCAAGAAACCCGGACATACGGCAAACCAATGCGATAACGAAGAAGAAATAATTAATGATTCACAAACAGACAATAACCAAAACACAAATACACTAAAAAACCTAGGAACCACACTAGAAAATAGCACCGAAAACACCCAGAAAAGCACGGGAAAATTACAAAGTCAAGTCTCTACCTCTACAAATTCGCAAACAGAAAATGAAAATCCCCAAAAATCAACACCAAACCAGCAACCAGAAACTCCAACAACCTCAACACAATTTAAAAGACCAGCCTCACTAAGCGACACAGCCTCAACGGGAACGAAACACAACACAGCAAAAAAGAATAAAAAGCGCAAAACCAACCAAAATACAAGCCAAACCAGTATTACAAAACAAGTACACGCACAAATAGAACCACTTAAAGAAATTATAGAAAACGAACCAAATAAATACACGCTTAACTACGAACAGTTAAAAGACTTCCTTGAAAATGTTCACGGCAGTGACCAGCAATTAAACATTGCAAGACAATACACTGAAAACACAGAACAACTTCTTGAAATGTTGAGAGAACTATATCCACATCTAACAGACAAACCAATGAAAGCTAGAATAACCCGTATCATATCAAAAATAACAAGACAACAATTAACAGAAACTGGAGCCGAATGCAGCGATACAAGCCAAACAACATTCGAAGAAGCACCATCTGAATCAGAAGATTGTCTTAGTGAAAAAAGCAATAACTCACAATATTATTAAAATGGCTACAATAATACAATGGAACTGCAACGGCCTCTACGCACACCTAGCTGAACTGCAAAGATTAACTGAAATGAACCCACAATACATTTGTCTACAGGAGACTAAACTAAAACCGTCACAAAACGTCAAATTCAAAGGCTATACATGTCATAGAAAAGACAGAGATAACAGACCACATGCTAGTGGCGGAACAGCAATATTAATAAAAAACGAACACCACTTCGAAGAAATCAACCTAAACACCAATCTAGAAATCGTAGCAATAAAAATATACTATCCAGAGAAAATGACAATATGCAACATCTATATACCACCTGATCTAATTATACAAAAAACAGATCTCGAAAATCTCAGAACACAACTACCACAACCATACATTATAACAGGTGACTTCAATGGACACAATCCGCTATGGGGCTCAGATAATCACAATAGAAACGGCAAACTAATTGAGGACGTTTTTGAAAATGAAATAATACTAAACGATACAACCCCAACTCATTTCTCAGCAAGAAACGGATCCTTTTCATGCATAGACTTATCAATCACCAGCCCATCTATTGCTACAGACATGATATGGGAAGTGATACCAGACTCTCACAGCAGCGACCACTTTCCAATAAAAATAAATTATGCTAACAATAAAACAACCAATGACAACACAAACTATATTACAATAAAATGGAAACTTACAGAAGACAAATATGAACAATATAAAAACAAACTAAAAACAAAGTACAGTGTTATACAAGAAAATTCGAATATAAACGAACTAATAGATGACCTAACACACAAAATAACTGCCGCTGCAACGGAAGTATTTGGCCTAAAATCAACAAATAACAGAAGAAAAACAACACCTTGGTGGAATAATCAATGTAAAGAAACCGTAAAAGCAAATAAAAAAGCACTATACTTGTACAAAAAACAAAGAACAACTGAAAACCTAATACAACTAAAACGCTCTAGAGCACTAGCACAACGTACTATAAAGATGGCAAAAGAAACCTCCTGGAGACAGTATGTATCTAATATAAACACTAACACACCACCAAAAGAAACCTGGAATCAAATAAGAAAAATAAAAGGAATAAATACACCATACGGAACATCAACGCTAAAAATAAACCAAACATTCATTACCAACACACAAGAAATTTGCAACGAATTGGCACACACATTCGAACAAAACTCTTCTAACGACAACTACAAGCCACAATTTATAGAAATTAAAAACATCTCCGAAAATACACCTATTAATATAAAAAACTGCAACAAACCTATAAATAACCAATTCTCACTCGCCGAATTACAACACGCAATAAATACAACCAAACCTAATACTAGTCCCGGACCTGACCACATACCTCCCGAACTAATAAAACACTTACCAGAAGAAACCCTAAAACATCTGTTAAACATCTATAACCACATATGGACAAAGCGCAAGTTTCCGACAAAATGGAAAGAAGTTATCCTAATCCCAATCCTTAAACCGAACAAAGACAAAACAAACGCTCAAAACTACAGACCAATAGCACTAGCTAACATAATGTGTAAAATAATGGAAAAAATGGTCAATAAAAGACTACTCTGGTACCTTGAAAACAATAATCTAATAACGAAATATCAAAACGGATTCAGAAACTCAAGATCAACCACTGATCAACTAATGGCATTATCATCAGATATAAACACAGCATTCACCCACAAACAACACCTAATAGCAGTATCGTTCGACCTGCAAAAAGCTTTCGATACAACCTGGAAACACAACATCTTATCCACATTCCAAGAATATGAAATAGAAGGAAACATCCTACACTTTGTACAAAATTTCCTATCAGATAGAAAATTCAAAGTACGACATAATAGAAAGATCTCCGAAACAAAACTACAGGAAAATGGTATCCCACAGGGCTCTATAATTAGCCCTACACTTTTCATAATAGCCATGAACAAAATAACAAAATACATCCCAACAGACGTGGAACACTCAATCTTCGCAGACGACCTCATAATATATATTAAAAACAAAAACCTAACAAGAATACAGAACAAAATACAAGAAACAATAACTAATCTAGAAAAATGGTCTGAAAACATAGGTTTTACATTCTCAACTGCAAAAACAAAAGCCATACACTTCTGTAGAATAAGAAAAGACCAATTTTACCACCCAAACCTAACACTAAACGGCGAATCAATAACATATGAAAACACAATAAAATTTTTAGGCCTAACATTTGACCGAAAATTAACATGGAAAAAACACATAGAGAACCTAAAAACAGACTGCTACGTAAGACTAAACCTACTAAAAATATTATCAAACAAGGACTGGGGAGCAGATAACGAATCATTAACGACGATCTATAAAACATTAATTAGATCAAAAATCGACTATGGCAGCATTATATACACCACTGCAAAACAATACCTGCTCAAAAAAATAGAAACTATTCAAAACACTGCATTGCGAATAATATCAGGAGCACTAAGAACTAGCCCTATAATTAGCATACAAGCAGAAACAGGTGAACAACCCCTAAGTAATCGCAGAGACCAACTACTACTAACATACATAACTAAATTAGCTTCCAACCCAGAAAATCCTACATACAAACATATTTTCACTAACAGAGACAACAAAATATCTATAAAAAATGAAAATAGCCTACACCAACACATAAAACAAAAAATGAACGAAATAAACATAACATTTCCAAAAATACAAGAAATAAGAAACAGCCAGTACGAACCATGGACCCTAACACAACCAAACTTCGACTTAAACCTAAATAAATACAACAAAGACAACACCCTACCCTCTATCTTACAGTCAGAATTCCTACAGATAAAGAATGACACCTATAAAGATTACAACTTTATATATACAGACGGATCTAAAATGAACAGGAAAACTGGAGCAGCAATAAAGTCCAATAATTTTACAGAAAAATACCAATTACCTAACCTAACATCCAACTACACAGCTGAAGCATATGCTATAGACCAAGCAATAACACAAATAGTAACAAAAACAAACACCGAAAAACATGTAATCTGCACAGACTCTCTCTCCTGCATCCAAAATATACAAAACCTATACCCCACTGATCCCTTCATACAGCAAATCCAACACCACATACAGCGTACAAACGTACCCCATGCTAAAAACATAACCTTCCTTTGGGTACCTTCTCATAGTGGTATCAAAGGAAACGAAGAAGTCGACATCCTAGCGAAACAAGCCACACAAACAAGCACTGTTATAAACATCCCAATTCCAACTAAGGACTTCACAAATAACATCAAAGCCAAAATCAAACAAAAATGGACACAAACATGGAAACTAGTAGACAACAACCATCTAAGGCGACTTAAAAGTGATACCAAAACATGGAAAATACCAGGCACCCGAAGAGAACGAGCAACAATAACTAGACTGAGAATCGGACACACTCTCGCTACACACGCCCACATATTCAAACGAGAACCTGCAACACTATGTGACACCTGCAATACAAAACTAACAGTGGAACATATACTACTCCAATGTAATAAATATACGGATTCAAGACGAAGACATAACCTACCCGCCAACCTAGAAGAATGCCTCACAGTCAAAACAAATATTAAAAACACAATCGAGTACCTAAAAACCATACAAATGTACAATAAACTGTAAAATGTAAACTAGATCAATCAAATGTCATTGTTAATATGCATGTAAATACAAAGCCCGAGCACCAAGAGTCCTTGCTACTGAGGTGCTCGTAAAAAATAAACCAAATAAAAAAAAAAAAAATGATATCATGTCACACAGCTTGCACCCAAAACTGAAATTAGATTAAGTTCAACTTACTGCCATAATTCAATAGATATTTATTTCTTCAGACTATTAGAATATCTTCCTAATGATTGACTGCATGATTAAACAGCTCTTTACATAAATTAATAATATGAAGTTTGAACGATTCCTTACTATACTTTTTTATTAAACTAATATTATATTGGGATTGTATGACTGATTTATCCAGGTTTAGATAACATGTTTCATAAAAAATTATTGATAATTCTGGAGATAAGCAGGTTTTTTAATACTCAGTATTACAATCATTGTTATGATAAATACATCAACAAATATCTAAGCACAATTAGAATAAAAGTTAAATATGTAAGGTACTAGTCATAGCACTAATTATCATGTTGACACGATTTATATTACTTTTACCAATATAAAATGCCCATAGTGTGACGCGGCAATCGTCTAGTATTAAAATTTACTATTTCAAATTATTTAGGACCCATTAAGTTACGTTGTGTTTGATTTACGTTGTGTTTATTTTATTTTTATAATGACCAGAATCTTTAATTTGAAGTCGTGAATATGATAGGTTAAGCGGAAGTAAAGAAATTAAACATTGTAACTGATTAAATATTATTTATTTCGGCTGTGGAGATACATAATCCTCCGGCATTCACCTAACACCTGGGAAAACCACAGAAAACACACAGGCAGAGGAATTTTAAATAAGAAATGATAAATCGGACATAACATGACAATATGACACAAAAATATATAAAGCGTCAGTCAAGCAGCAGGACCATGACGACTGCGATTTCTGTCTTTGGCGGGTGACTCTCAGCATCTCGAACACGTACGGAGGGTGCCTCTGAACCCTCGAGTAGCTGGGTTTTGGCGGGCGGTCGGTTATCGCCTACAGTAGCGGTATCTGTGTGAAGAGGCCGAGTGGCGTCGGACTTCTGAAACTGATAAACAAAGACCACCGATTGTCACCGTGATGACAGTCGGCGGGTGATGCCAGGAAGGAAACAGTTCCTCCCTGAGTTATGTAGGGTATGAGGCCAAGCGGGCACCCTCAGGTGACGGCTGGTATAGCGAGCCCCTCCCAAGAGTAAGAACGGTACGGCGCGGGCAGCGATCTGACGGCCGTTGGCGGTCCGTTGCGGGTGTTGGTCGGTGAACCTCCCGGGAACGGCGACGGCGGCTCTGTGGTGCTGATCGGCCGGGCCAGCGACTCGCTGGAGAAGTCGTGATGACTACCGAGTGTCACCGAAGTGACAATCGGAGGAAAAAGTATGCCAGTGAGGAAATATTACTCACTCAATAATTTCTGGGTAAATAGTCCCCATATACACAATATGACTTTATTGCACTTTAGTAAGCCTGTCAATTGTGATATACAAGTTAGAAGGTCGTGAATCTTCGCCCTTGTAATAATAATACATTGGTCTACTAGTTAGGAGGTTGTGAGGCTCCGCTCTCGTTGTTATAATACATTGATGTACGAGTTAGAAGGTTGTGAGGCTCCGCTCTCGCAGTTATTAGGTGCTCAAAGAGCTATTTCAATTAATACGATGGCCTCACAGAACGTGCATCGACCAAGAGTAGTCAAGTCGCATCTGGACTGTGAGACTTGAAACCTATGGAACGTGCAACGACCAAGGCTAGTCAAGTCGCATCTGGACCGCAGGAATCAACAATGATGAAAATTACCAATCTCGCAGAACGTGCAACGACCAAGAGTAGTCAAGTCGCATCTGAACTTTGAGAAAGAAAATGACCAACAGAACGTGGAACAACCAAGAATAGTCAAGTCGCATCTGAACTGAAGCTGACCCTGGCCGAAACCAAGGTGCCGTTTCTGGTCAAAAACGGCCTGTTTTATACAGGTAAGCACCGTCCCTTGACTCTCGATTGAACTGCGATCAGAGATGGCATTTTCCTAAGAGAAACGGAAAACACAACATATTTCGGAGAAAACGCAGTTGTTTATGTTACTCTTATTCGTCAGCCTCGTCTTGGCGTGCTAAAGGACAGAAAATAGTATTCGGCTTGTATTAGAGTGACAGAACCGTTCTTCCAGGCTCGTTTACCTCTCTCTTATTCGTTGCGTGCAATTCCCAAATATTGCACGTTGATTCGTTCGTTGGATTCTGATAGGAATTCCTATCCATGGTGGTGGTGCATCCGATGCTCTGGTTCGTGTTCTAATTCGACAGAGAAAGCTATAGTCTGCCCCTAGTGGGTGAGAAAGAGACGGAACAAGATCGCTTTACCTTTTACTCCCTCTTAATTTTACCACGTCTTGTAGTTTTACTAAATGTTACATCGAGTATGTAATTTCTTCAAAATGTACTAATAATACTAATATGGATAAACTAAATCACCGGGAGATCTACTTAAAGAAAGATGATACAAATATTTCCATATTATCAGGTATCGTCCTTGCAACCCAATTTCAAACAGGGTTGGCTTCCCGTTATTTGTAATCGGCAATGAATAAAATATTAATCTAGGTTACTAAGATAACAGGATGGTACTTCTAAATTGATTCTATGAGTTTATCTAATTCTTGTTGATATGGTGAGAGTATCAGTCTACACATTCGATGGTTTCTAGTAATTTATTTCGAGGAACACAAATTTGTCGATACGCCCCTGTTAACTACCCTCGGCTAGCTAGACACTTGCCGCTTGGCCTTCGACATTCTCAGATGCTGGTTAATGTTTTTTCACAACCTCAGTCGTTGTATTAATTTATGACATGTAAGCCCCGTGTTTTGTTTATATTTCAACCCGGACGATTAGTTTCGGCGTCAATAATTGTTTCCAAAAAAAATAGTGATCACGACAAGCTTTGAGTTTGTTATTTTTAAAAATTAAACTATGATTACACTATTATTAAACATGAAAAATAATAATATCATATTTGGTGTACCGGCTCAATAGAAATGCAATTTTATTAATAAATATTATTATCTTTGAAACAAAATCAAATTTTCTCATGTACCAATCTGTTATTAAGATATTTATTTAAATATAGTTTATTATAATTGAATAAAAACAATAAATTTGAATAGTTTGTTAATTAACCTTCCAGTGCTCGCGCTTATTTTTGTAACACGAATGTTCGCGCGTGGACTGTGGGTCCGCATCGTTAAAATGGGTTATTTATAAAATATAAAAATAGAAATGAGAAAAATAATAATTGTTTATAAGAATGTATTCCTTTTGAAAGCAAAATTAATCTAATACATGTAATTAGTAACTCAGATATAGAAGATAAACAACAATTAACATACTGCCTATCTTAACGAAAATCTAACCCACTTAAATATACGTAAAGGTTAATAAATATTTATCAGCGGACCCTATTCACTGTCATCTTTATTATTAGAACAATTTTCACAAATAATTAATGAATGTTCTAAGCCTAGATATTTTTTACACTCAATACAAGAACATCTTGTTTGTCTGTCGGTGCCGCTATTTTATATTTCAACAAAATCCTGTTCCACTTCTTCCTCGTCATCAAAATTAATATTATCTATATCATCAAACTCCTCCAAACATTGCTACATAAGTTATTTTAGTGGTTTCTGTTGTTCCTCCCACAAACTCATCTCTATATAATTTACATTCATATTTAACAAGGAAATACATAAGATATATTCATAACTCACCTTAATTATAATTTAACAAACAAATTAGAATTAATCTAATACAGAAAAGAATGCTCACCCGCGGACTGACACACATACAAATATATTACACGGTTGCTCGCGCGCGGACTGACAATCCGCAGACCCTACTAGTACTTTAATAAGTATTTAAACAAAAATGTAATTGTTCACAGAGCATCAGTGAGTTATTTGGTGCAAATGCTTAAAAGATGAGTAAAGGCCTATAACGTACAGAAGAATTATTTACAAAATAAAAATCTTGCGGAGTAAGAGTCCGCGCGCGAGCACTGGAAGGTTAATTTATGAAAAGATCCTCCAACTTTTGATAAAAATCACATGGTGTATTGCGAGTAGTATGCTTTTTGACCGACTTATTTAATTTATATTGTAAAATCTATGAAACATTTGATTAATTTGCTCGTTTTATATATGAAATAGCTGAAAAAACTTATAACATAAATATAATACCACTTGTTTACAGTTTTAGGTGGCGGTCATGATCGAAAAACATATGTTTTAGTTAAAAACTAAACTAACATTAAAATTTTATAATTTACTAAATCTACAACTAATTTCTGTAGAGATAAATCTGCTAAATATTTAGCATTAGATTTTCGATTAACTCTCTGAAGACATTCTATGAATGCATAAATTACAATAAATGATTGTTCAATAAAGAAAGATTCAATTAGTATGTTGGTATAACATTTATTACTTTTTACTTAAGATATCGTAACACAGATGAAAGTTTTACCGGTTCATTAGCAATTAACGTTTGCTGAAAATTATTATTGATTCTGTTGCTAGATAAACAATTCTGTAACTAAAGATGTCTTTATTTATAGATACACTTTAAGACAGTACTTTTAACAGTATGTAAGTATACGAATATTTGATACCAGATAATAAATATATAAACATATGTATATATATATATATATATATATATATATATATATATATATATATATATATATATATATATATATATATATATATATATATATATATATATATATATATATATATATATATATGATTGTTTAATTGAACAATAGAAAAATAAAATATAAATTTATTTATAGTAATCTTCAATTTTACATACTATGAAATATTGAGCCCATGCATCAAAAACAATGGTTATTATTACAATATTTGCTTTATGCAAGTTGCGCGTATATATTTCAAGATGGCTCGTCTTACTCGTTCTTCAAGTATCAAATCTCTATTCTGCATTGTTTATAGCAATGCCATAATAAATTAGTAGAATTCTTTTGTATATTACCTGTTTTGTTATCTACAATCAAAATACAAAATTATGATGAAATATTTGTATAAATGTTACTGTACCCTGTCTCCATTGCCTATTATTTAAGGTAGTAGCGTGAAAATTTTTTTTGCAGATCTGAATTAAATTTGGCGCACGTAAACATTGGATAGTCATACGCATCTTGTCAAAATATGAATCACATTCATCGTCTGTGAACAAATATATTTGCTTGTAAAGTTGAGTTCTTATACACGGGGCTTATGGCGATCCTCACTCAGAATCGCACATATTTGGTTTGTGTAAATTTAAAATTTTGCAGTTTCATTTGAAAAACTAGTATAATGTTCTAGAACTATCCATGTATATTGTATCAGAAGGAGAAAGTTTTTTATCGTTTTGTAATAAATATATAGCCATGCAAAGCCTTGTTTTTAACTAAAAATTAATAATCCCAATTTATAATGATATTTGAATATTCACTAGACCTGCAACCTGTTAACAGTTCATGATATTCAAACCATAATAGGTATAAAAAATAATTTTATTAAATTTTTATATTTTTTTGAGCGTCAGTTTCGCCACACGACAACCGATGGCGCCACCGTCATACTAGTACTACCTAAATAATTGAATTGATTTTCTTTATTACAACCGTGATATTATCATATAACCTATTAAAAGTATAAATTTTCCTGATATGTATGTCACGTCAAGTGACAAGAAAGTTAGTTTTATATTAAGTGTTATTTTTATTAAACAAACCACGCAACTCACAATCATGGTTCCAGCTTAAATCTCGGGAGTTTAGTTTGTTACTAAACGCCAAATCGTGACAATGCAATAGGGAATTACTCACCTCAGAAATAATGACAGCTGTCATAATCATGTTTCAAGATTTTGCACTACATAGAGATATACATGAAAATTAGTGAGTATTTCATAATTCGTGTTTTGAAAGATGACTTTTTTTGTTGTTCGTGTTATTTTACATTATATTATTCAAAGTTATGGGTACTTTTTTATAATGAAATATTTCATCAGTTTCAGGTGCGCATACTAGTGGAACAGGATAATTTGAAATATTGGAATGTATTATTTATCTCTCAATAAACGATATTTCAACATAAAAGTTTTTAATTGTACTGTTATAGAAAATTATTCATTTCTAATCTCAAACATTTCATCAAAATAAAATGCATATAACATATTTGTTGTATTGTTTACAGTTTAGGTTTATAAAATAAGTGATAAAAGAAAACAAAATGTTTATATCACGAAACTACGTTTCTAAAATCAGACCATTCTAGTTCTAGTATTTTTATTTATATTTAGAAAAATTCAATGGGAAATGGATCTTATTACAAGAGCACATATCACACTATTACTATCGTCATAAAAGTAAAAGTAGACTCAATTATGAATCTGTTGGTACAAAATATAATACAAAATCTGTCAACGAATAGAGCGGTGGAATATATGCAATTTTTAAGTAACTTTACAGGAAAACAGGTGGTCTATGGTAGAAGAGATTCATGTCAGATGTTATTGTGCTTTATTTCACTAACAGTATGAACCCGAATGTAACCCTAAAGTATGGAAAAGCAATCAGGAAAAAATCCAGGCAAATATGTGAAAGATGTAGCAAGCATCATCTAAGTATCAGAAACCGGATATGAGTGTTCAGGAATTATGTGATGCAATTAATAAATTATTAGTATATTAGTATATTACGTATAGATGTAATGGTGAACTTACTATCTTCCTCAAGAACTGATCGGTTGGTTATTTATTAGAGAAGTCTGCAATATTTTCAATGGAACAATTGGTAAAATTTTTAGTAAATGCGCCAAATGACAAGTATTTACTCATGAAAGTAATAATGTTTTTATATCAAAATTTATTACACTTTGTTTCTTAAAAAAAATGGATTCTAAAATGGTCCCATTTTTTTTGGATATTTAGAACACTAATCATTTGTATTTGACACACAAAGATGCATAGGAGTAGAACATTTACGATTTTTAATGAGGTGGCGCAGAAAATTCTATTAATATTATTAAAAATTATTTGGGTTTAAGACAAAATATGTGAAAAAATTTATTTTATTTTATAATTTCGGAAGTTGAACAAGTAGCACTAATATATTTAGGCAGATACCTCGAAACATCGCCCACGTATCTGGTGATTGCAAGAGTGATGCAATTGCTGCGGGTTATGAACAAATTAATATTTTTTAGACAATCGATGACAAAATATTTATTATTTACGAGTATATATTACAAATTTAGTTCAATTTTTATAAAACAAATATCAAAATTTGGAATTTGATTTTCTCACAAATTCTGGGCACGATTTAATTTTTAAAATCTTTATTCTTAAGATTATAGTTTTCAATAATACAGTAAATTTATATCCAATTTAAATAAAAAAATTTTGAGGGAAAAAATTATATACATACAATAAACCTGCTATTGAACATTTCTTTGCATATTTAATTTTTTCTTAATAGTTTTCTACTTAAATTAGATCAAAATTTATCATGCGATAGTAGATTAAATAGTTTTATAACACCGGGCAGTTGTTTTATTTTATTAGCGCATTGCATTTTATAAATTAATTAACTCGAAAATTATTATATTCAATTTTTATTTGGTTTACTGTACTGAATACGTGACGCCATGCTTGACGTCACTAACAATCGTCATAGGTCTGACGTCAGTGTGACGTCGGTGTGATGTGCAACCATGAAAAAGAGAGACAGCACTAGTTTCGGTGTCGGGGACAAAGTGGTGTGAGAATCTTTCGGTCTGGTGGTTATTGGGTCGCGTGGACATTAGGGCACGTGGATTTTAGGCGGAGTGGAATTCGGCGTCGCGCGATGCTTCGGATGGATCGGGCGATACGAAGGCCTTGCTGCAAATTGTTGCAATGCACGAAGGATCGTACATTTAATTGAATAAGTTTTTTTTGCAATGAAATATTTCATTTAATGAGCATAAAATATGTATTGACAAATTACTACAAAAAAAGTATTTTTTTTTTCAATTAGCTAAAATAATAAATTTAAATTAAATATTTTAAACTAACAAATTATTCATACTTCTTGACTATCACAATAATCATGAAAATTTCACTGTATATTTAATATCTTGTTCCTACTAAATCGCCCAGAAAATTAGATATTTTTCATCATAATCGAGATTGGTGGAACAATAAACTATAGTTAAATCGAGTTTCACTACTGAAAACAACTGACAAAATAATAAATAAATAAACATGGTGTTGAGAAATACAATTAAATGAATTAAAGTTTTGGAATTTTTTACTTTGTAGTAGGAAATACTTTATTAATTATATTTTTATCTATGAGTTGTTTTTGTTTTTGTATTTCTAAAAATGTCAATAAAAATGCAAGCAATGTGTGTAATGCTGATTTTTATAGTTCTAAAGTAGTGATATCGAAATTTTGCAATTTAGAAGACTTCTTTTATTAAGAAAAATTTGAGGGCATTTTTTTATTTGGATTTCTGTTTTCTGGCAAATTTTTGTTTCAATTTAAAATAGGGCAATTAATGTAGATGGTAGAGATTGTTATTTTCGAAAATTTTTATATCTGATCTACTCCAAAATCCGATCGATGTTCTATCCGATTCAAAATTTAATGCAGCATCTGGTTGATGCTTCATCCGAAATTATTTTTGTTGCTATTAATTTAGAGAACAACTATTAAAATAAATAATTTTATTTTGTGTTTAAATCAATACCATATTGCAGTATATAGACGATGAATTCAATTCTCTACAGCTTTTATGTAAATATTTTTCCATAAATTAAGAAAGAATAGTTTCTCATCGATATTATATTTCCTTAGACATTTTCTATATTTAACATACTGATGCTGGGTTGAAAGAAAAAAATAAAGAGCTCTTTAGTTAAAGAATTGTTTATCTAGCAACAGCTCAATAGCGATTTTCAAAAATTTGTTGAACCGTTAGTTGCTAATGAACCGATAAAACTTTCATACAACCCAGCATCATGCTATTATAAGAAACACAACTTTAAATATTTGTTAAAAAATATTCGCCAATAAATACAAGTAAACACAGATTGTATATTTTTATTTCATTGGCTTTTGATTTGCTTTGTTTTTCAATGTAATAAAATTGAATAAAATTGAAAGTAAAACAAAAATAACAACATTTACAAAATATCTGTTCATAAAAATAATGAGATTTTCTCTTTATTTTGCCGACAATTATTATCGAGAGACGAAAAGATCGGTTCTTACTAATTAAACGCAGGCTGTAAAATATTGACCTAACAAAACATACTTTATGTATTATTGTAAAATATCTTTTGTAAATGTAGATAAATCTAAGATCTATTGGCAGTAACAGCAACAGGAAAATAAGAATAATTTATAAAAGCAATCCGAAGGGACTTAAATGAGGGTAGATGTAATAAGTTAACTACTCGGAAGATGAAAATATCAAAGATCTAGCAAAAAAATAAAACTGGAAAAATTTGAATTAGGAGTATTACGACGAGCAGTTCACGAATTCGATATAAATATATAAATAATAAACACGTTTAATGGTAGTACAGAAACCCTACGAAAGTATTTGTTGTAGTTCGAATTTCAAATAATGTGTTGACCGAAGGATGGAAAAGTATGATATTGTTGCCGGAAGAGCAGTTATCTAAGAGCAAATAGAGATAATGCGAAGTTGAAGGAGAAACAAAAATAGATTATGTTCTTAAATGAGATTTATTTACATTCAAATTATGGAGTATAGAAATTTTGATAATTAGCCATATGTATTTTACTCAAATCGTACAGGTCCCAGATCATAATTGTCCACGCTGGTGAATCATATAGATTTGTGGGCAACGAGTTGCTAATTTTCAAGTAAAAACATGAATCATAAGAACTTTATTAACTAACTTAAAAAACAACTTTTTTTCAGTAATACAATACAGTAATCACAAAATGCAAAAAAAAATCAAAGCTACTCAACCGATTCGGAATGAAGAAATATTAACATGGTTTAATGAAAGTAGAGTAAAAACATCAGGTGATGTGCTGAAAGCAGAATGACTTACATTCGTGAAGGAAATTACATCAGTGAAGACATTCTATGAACGAATTACTGAAAGAACATCGGCACACAGTACTTCGCGTAATCTGAAAGAACCAATAAATTTTTATAACATTTATGTAAGATTCATGATCCACTCATCGTAATGATTATCCTTTCAATTACTGCTTCCCCCTTCCATTAATTCCATTCGCAGTATTTTTATATATGTTTCTGATTTTGCATTATTGTTACAGTTGGTGGCTGTTGTTATTTTTGCCCTCTTGTTTCTGTTCGTCGAAGAATTTTGTTGACATTATTAATTATATTAAGCGCTTGAAATGTAATTAATTAATTTTATTTATAGAACTTTTATTAATTTTAAAAATAAAATCTATTAATATTATATTTATTATTATTAATCTATCATAATTATTATTCTTTTCACAAGCTACTTTTAAACACGAAAAGAATTACAAACTGAATTATCATGTCATGAATTCAAATAGATCTCCAAATTATTACTTTTTTAAAAATTAAAAAAAAAACGAAGCAATACCTATTGTGATGAAGTGGATCGTCACAATTAATAATTACTTCAGATTCCGTCATAAAACGCGAGTTGTTTTTACACCGGCCTCGAAATAACTTCCGAATACGGACCTGGCGGCCTGGTTTACGCGCGAGTCCGGTGCCCGAATGCCGTTAAATTTCGGCAGCGCGCACGATTTGGTATTCCGCGACAGGTGAGCCTATGTCGAACCAAATCGGGTGGTTTTTACCCTAGTTTCCATCTGAAATCATACCACCCATTTGGTTAACATAGGGCGAATCGCCGCCAACCTAACCCAACGCGTCCAATTAATATTTTTCCCTATAAATACCGCGATCGGAACAACGCCAGACTGTCAGTCTCAGTCTGTGTTCTACGGCTCCGATACCGACAATGCAAACCGTCATCACGTCTCGTCAGCGAGTTCTCCGGTCATCTTGTTTTGAGATTACCATCACCGTCACCGTCATTTTTCCGTCCGGTCTCCGGATCCACCAAGAGCCCTCGTCGTGGCATCGCCGACCGCTGGTAAGTCCTCTCCTGTTTTGTATTTTTATCTACCACCTGTCAATTACCGGTCTGACCGTCCAGCGCCACGGTACAGTGTTTCCGAGGTCTCGCGGTCCGTGAAGTGTCGAGTTTCATTTCACACAATTGTTCATCAAACCGGCATATTTGTATCTTATTGTTACAAAGTGCTCTGAGTGTCTCGTGCAAGTGTCAAACACCTACCCAGCCAGTCTTCTACCGTTCCGTGACCCAATGTGCGTATCATCGAGTGAGCATTGCGACGTCGTCACGAATCTTCGGGACGAAGTTTTGCGATCGCGAACGCGAGTGATAGCCATCGAGCCACCTGTGTGTCTTCTGTCCCACCTCTCCGCTGCCGCTGCATCAGCAACAGCTCGACTAAGCGCAAGTCGCTCGGCTGACGCATCGTCACCGTGTCGAGTTCCTCTCACGTGGACGCTGCGGCATGGCCGACGCCTTCTCCGCAAGTCGCGGTTGCGGCCGTGCGCCTTTTCTCCCACTCTTTCCCCTCTCCTACCGGTTATTTCATTTCATTCATTCATCATCATTCGTCGCCGCATCAACGCCCCGACGCCTTCAGCGTCGTCGGCCGTCCGCCGTATCGCCGTCACCGCGTCTCCGTCGCAACGCTTACCACATCGTCAACGGCCTGGGTCGCCCCTGCGACCACCTCTGCAAGAGCACCGCATTCACACCATTCTACCGCTTCCCTGGCACATTACTTACCTGCAAAGGAATCAAATGTAAGTTATTACATTTTTACTACATTTGGTGTGTTTTATTTTATATGACCGCATCCTACTTTCTCCGACCGTATTGCTATCCGAGCAATTGGCACTCGAGCAAACCGCCTCTAATTTACTTGCCGTATCACTGCCAGATACGTCGCACTATTTAGTACAAACGTAATTATTTTAGGAAAAAACAAACACTGGGATTAAAAATTTAATAAATGTCAAGTTACGTTTAAAAAATTGACAATATGCATATTGCATAGTAAATAAAAGTAGTCTTGTCACATGTTTTACAACAATGGAAGTGTCATAACCTCATGCTATGTATTTTTGGACCATGGCTTTGCCTGTTTTATTTTTTATATTTTATTATAATATTCTAGCGCTGAAGAAGATTTGCGTTGTTTTTCGAAACGTTCGCCGTTGAAATTTCTGAATTATGATCTCAATGCAAACGTACACTGCTTAAACTTTATATCTAAAGGTCAACACCCACTTCTACACTATTACAATTCTTGAACTCCACATAGTTCAGAAACTATAATAGGTAATTATACTCTATAAAATCACTTATATATAAAGATTATGAAAATTTGATCAGTAGCTACTCTCAGAATGTCCAATACACAACCTTTCCTTGTTGTATTTGGTACTGTCTGTTCAATTATAAAAATGTACTTCAATATATAGGTTGGCGATCGAAAAATCTTCAATGCTGCCCGTGAATCTTTCAATAGTGATGGAAATATTCATACCTTAAGCTTGTCATTGAACTAAGTAATATGTACTAATGTATTGCGTGACCTAGAAGATGAACTTGACTAATAAATAAAAATAAAATAGTTGAAATTAGTTTGAAAATTACAATAGGAATTACATTTACCTATATCAAAGTCTTATTAGTCATTTAGGGACTCTGTGCAGGATTTCTGTACCCAACATTTAATTTATCTTGCAACCATGTAATAGAACCCATGGTCTGCTTAGTTTCAAAAAGTCAAATTTACAGACGTGATACCCTTACTTTACAATCAAAGTCGAAGTAAGTAAGGCAACTAACTCAAATTGAGCAAATTCTTATAATAAAGATTTGTAATCAATGCTCACTTGTTTTATGAATACTGATTAATCAACACTAACCCACCATTAATTTCTACGCTATTAGGAATTTTAATGCAATTGTGCTTGCAAGAAATAGTACATGAAAAATGCAATACGAAAAATAAACCGTGCTTGAATATTACAAGGATGCGTGCATTCCCATAGACAATAAACTCTATTTCATACTGAGTTTTCTCGGTTCGTTTAACCAAGCTGCTTCTAATATCTTTAAACGACATGCTTTACATGTGGTTATTTCGTCTAGACCAATTTTAACCTGAAAAAAAAAAGATACGATATGTCACAAAATTGATATAATTCAACCGCTGGATATATCCGGTAGTTACAAACTAACATGTAGATGTAACTCGATATGTGTAGGTCAAACTAGACGCTCTGATGTGTTTAGATTGCTAACGCCATAAGATTAGCAATTTGAAGCCATTCGGCTTGATACAAACTCCTGTACCTTCGAGAAGATTCTAAACTCTCGCAATCGACTTGTTTGGCCCATTATCAGAAACACCGACCAATAATCGATGGATTTATATACTTGAAGATACCGTTTCTATATGGGTTGATATGTTCCCATTACAAGTTCCAAGTGCAGAAAAGTGTGCCCGAGGCCTTATTGACAAAGTATTTTTGCGTTTCGGAAGATCATGAGCGATAACGGCGTACAATTTATTAATTCTATCATGCAAAAGATTATATTTTGTTTTAAAATTGAGGATGCAGTGACAAAAGTTTACAATATTGTTAAAGATAAGATTAACAATCCAAACCTAATTGGGTATACAGATTACATTCTTAAAGCTATGGACAATAGGACGCAAGTTGATGGCATTTATACTGACTTCAGTAAGGCATTTGATAAGATTAATCACGAACTACTTATAAAGAAGTTAGATGGCAGCAATGTGTAGTTGTTAACGGCTTTTCGTATGATTATTTCACTATTGCTTCTGGAGTTCCTCAAGGATCTTACCTAGGACCTCTCCTTTTTATTTTATTTATAAATAATATATCAAAATGTTTCCGTCATGCCAAGTCCCTGATGTATGCTGATTATTTAAAAATCTATACATCAGTTAATTCGTTGGAAGATCGTCATACTATACAATTGAATCTTGACAACTTCAGTACTTACATAGAATAAAATTGTTTAACTCTTAATTTCGAGAAATGTGCTTGTATTACCTTTACACGTAACATTGATTTTATCTATAATTTGCCATCAAACGAGTGCCACATATCAAGGACCGTGGAATTATGTTTGATACTAAGTTTATCTTTGATATTCATATTGATATAATTGTCAAAAAAGCATACAAGATGCTTGGTTTTCGAACGAGTGCCACATATCAAGGAGCTTGGAATTATGTTTGATACTAAGTTTATCTTTGATATTCATATTGATATAATTGTCAAAAAAGCATACAAGATGCTTGGTTTTATTCTAAGATTCGGAAGTAATTTTTACATCCTTCAACTTTTATTTGTTTTTATTATTCTCTTGTACGATCACATTTAGAATTTGCTGCTGTATGTTGGTCCCCACGTAACAAAATTTACATTAATAGTGTATTCAACGTAAATTTATTTTTATATTAAATAGAAAATTCCCATCAAGTTCTTTAAACTTAATATCTCTCCAAAAACGACGAATTTTGTCTGATATCTCATTTTTATATAAATTTTTTAATAATCTTATAGATAATTCAATAATTTTGAATAAATTTTCGTTCAAAATACCCGCTCATTCTACTAGAACACATGATCTTCTATTAGTATCACATTACAGAACTAATGCTGCAATGAATTCGCCAATCCATCGTTTATCTCTTACTTACAATTCTCTATCTGTGTCAAACTGCCCAGATATTTTCTCATGTAGTATGTTTGTGTTGAAATCATTTGTAAAAAAATTATTTCTGTCGTAGGTATTACTGATTTAATATTTTGTTATTGATTTATTATTAGATTTCATGTTACGCTTTATTTCTATCACTATTTTTATACTAATTGATATTTTACTTTCTGTAATCTATTTATTAGATACTTTGTTTCTATTACATTAATTAGTGATTATGTACTTAGTGCTATAATATTACTAAGATTCGTCCTGTTGTACGGCCTTATTGTTAAATAAATAAATAAATAAATCAATGTGGGGTGGAACCCAAAGTTTGTGACTGACGAGTAAGGAAGATTTAATGTAATAATATCTTTAAATATGATTCTTGGCTTTGCAGAACTTTATGAGAGAGTTCTATTGAACGTTAAACAAGAACTTTTCTCATAAGATTAAAAGTCGATTCCAATTCTAATGTTAGGGCTGAGGAACCTAAAATAGATATTTTAAAAATTCCTTTGCGTATGCCGTATATTTTTATTTCTGACAATGACAAACTTCGATTCCTGACACGATAAGAAAAAAAAATTTCTATTTTCATGAGAATTATTTGAATATTCAGTTGAACTAGTAGCACAAATGAAGACACCACGATTTGATCTAGCGCATCAGAATAATCGTAAAAACAAGCACCTGAGAAATGCTAGCATTGTGATATCGCTAATGCTGACTTTTTTTTATTCGCAAAGCTATGCTTACGAAATTCTAAATTTAAATATTAAAACTAATAGTTTCGCAATACTCTACGAAATGTACGCCAAATTTCAAAAAGTATATTACAAAGAAGATAATCTCCTTAATAAAAATTATGTTATAACAAAAGCCTCACTCGTATTTTGTATTACACAAACCAAGTAGAAACACTCCTCTATGTTTTTGTAGATGTACGTCAAATTAAAACTTTCCTGCAAACACTACGGCTTATTGTCTTACTATTCACGATCACATTGTCGGGTATTAACATTGCCGTCTATATGAACAGGCCTTGTACAGCGAAGCGCAAGCGGCTGTGACGTCACAGCGTGAATCTTTTATATGGAGCCATGTTAAAATTCGGTTCCTCATGTATAAATTAGCTTCTATCTCGTTAAATAGCAGATATATTGAAATTAAGTACATAACATAAAATGTGCTCCTCAAAAAGAAGAATCAATTGGCTAATTTTTATTTTCAAAATCTAGTTTGACTTACGGAGAAACATGGCTTGTTTCTTCTTTTGTACTTTATAATATGTATTTTAAAAACTGTATAAGACTTAACGCTTGTACTTAAAAATAATTGATAGAGATGGACTTAAATGGCCTAAAGATTTTACAGTTAATATAGTTTGCAATGTATATTAAATATTTCAAATAATAATTATAATAATGTTATCAGTGAAAAATCAGAGGCAATGTTAGGAAAAAATATGTATGGAAAAATTAGGAGAGTATTCTTCAATAGAAATTTATGTTTGCAAATGTGGTAAAAGTAATGATAACTTCAGTAATGAAGCAAGAGTACCCATGTGCATTATTTTATTAAATATTTATGTAAAAATAAAACATAATAATATGGAAAATACTACAAAAAAAGTTAGAATGTCTCAATTAAAATAAGTGATTGTGTTTATTTTTAAGAGTTTATATTCTTTCTTTCTTTTTATTTTGCGAGTAACTTTTTATTTTGTACCTGATTGTGCGTTATGTAAAATAAATATATCAAATATTTAATTATAGAATACTTCTTGTTTTCATTTCATTATATTCTGCTGATATATATAATATAACCACGAACACACGGTTTTCCCCGTACCGTTTTGGATGAGGTGCCGGTTTCTCAGTGGAGAAGGGTGGGTTACTCGGGGAAAGAGGAAGGGCGCCACGCAATTGGAGCAGAATGCTCACCCAAACCTAACTGCGAAGGTCCATGTGGAGAACCGATAATTCGCAAACGTAAATGATGGCGAGGACACAATATAATATAACGAGGAGGCATAAACAAATAAACAACAGACGATTAACTAATACTTGACGGGCTATATTAATGTCAGTGAAATGGTGTACTACAAAAATAATAACATATTCTAAGTTATTTTTATCATAAATAGTTAGGTATTTAAGTAAAATAAAAAGAGTATCAAAATAAAATATAATCCAATCAAGAAAGGATGTGAATAACTGTAAATTAAATGAAAAAATAAAGCCGTGGGTCGCCGTGTTTCAGAGTAGACTTTAGGACTGTGAAGTAGGAGTAAAACTGACTAACTGACTTTAGCAAACAAAAAGAGTTGATTTTAAATAATAAAATACTAGCATTTACCTTGGTTCTCGGGTGGCTTTTAAGTTGTAATAAAACTTTGATTCTTAGTTGAATCCAAATCCGAAATTTATCCGATGAATAAACAATATTCAAAATATTGTAAAATTTTAGTAAGCCGGAAGCAAATTTGGAGAGGTAATAATGGACAAACAGCTTAAAGATGTAGTTATTTTATTGATGAAATAATAACCGACGTTTCGGCCAAGGTTATGGCCATCTTCAGTTTTAAAAGTCAATACTAACCTCATTATCACCAGAGCTGACAAAGGTAACCTCACTGTCATTTTAGACAAATCAGATTACCTAAACAAGTGTGAAATGTTACTTAAAGACTCTGAGACCTATAAATTGCTCGACAAAGACCCTACTAATACCTTTCAGTTGAGAAACAATAAGTTGGTGAGTAGCTTAGAAAAAGAAAAAGTTTTAGAGAAGAATTTAGCTTGTACTTTAAGAACTTACAATTCGGTAAGCCCCAAACTTTATTGTTTACCGAAAGTTCATAAGCCCAATTGCCCTGTCAGACCCATCGTATCTAACTTACAAACCCCCAACAGTAGTATTTCAAAATTTTTAGCTAACATATTATCGAGATTAAAATATAAATCTGAATATTTCGTGGATAATTCCTTTTCACTTAAAGATAAACTTAACGACACATTAATCCCTCCCAATTATAAATTAATTTCTTTAGATGTAAAGTCCCTTTTCACTGTCATCCTCCATAATTTAATATTTGAATGTATCTCCGAACGTTGGCCAGAAATCCAAGATCACACTCCATTAAATTTAGAACAATTTTTAAATTGCATCAAATTTTGTCTGTCAACTTCCTTTTTACAATTCAATAACAAATACTACCTACAACTTATGGGGTGCCCCATGGAAAATGCGCTAAGTCCGATACTGGCAGAAATTGTCATGTTCAAATTGGAATCTTCTATTCTAAAAAGCAATCCACAATTTAAAATCTTATTTTACCACCGATACGTTGACGATATTCTTTGTTGTTTACCAATAGAACAAATTCAACCCTTGTTTGATATGTTTAATTCCTTCAACACTAACATCCAATTTACACTAGAAATGGAATTAAATAAATCTATAAATTTTCTGGATATCACTTTTATTAATGACAATAACAAATTGATAACTAACTGGTATCGAAAACCAACTTGGTCTGGGAGATATCTCAATTTTGACTCACATTATCCATTAAAATACAAACGAGCTGTCATTAATAACCTTACAGACAGAAAAATTTTGTTATCTCATCCCCAGTTTCACCAGTCCAATTTCAATCTGATCCTTTCCACCTTGGCTGATAACAACTATCCTAAAAAATTTACCTTGGAAATAATAAAGAATAGACTTAACTCACCTAAATTTAACAATAACAACTCCTTGCTGTTACCTAACAACAAGGAATCCAAAAAATACATTGCTTTACCTTACTACAAACATCTAAAATTCCAATTGGATCAAATTTCTGACACTTTAGGACTCAAAACAGCTTATAAAACTTCTTCTAACACCAACTTCTTGTTTTCTCGACTGAAAGATAAAAATGAACTTAAATTATCTAGTAACGTAGTTTATAAGGTCGAATGCAAAGATTGTGCTTCTACTTACATAGGGGAAACCAAACAATATCTTAAAACTAGACTCAGGTAACACGAATATCACCTAGTTAAAGGCAATGTAGGTCATAGCGCTTTAGTGGAGCATAGTAACACTTTTAATCACTCTTTTGATTTTGATAAAGTCTCGATCCTACACAAGGAATCGAATTTAAGAAAACGTCTGTTTATTGAGAGCTGTCATATCAACAATGACAGTAAATCTATTAACATACAATCAGATTTCAATGAAAGTAAAAACATTTATTCTAACCTCCATGAAATTTTAAATTAGTTGTTTACTAATTGATTTACAAGTTTGAGTTGGAATTCTTCTTACTACCAACCTTGGGTTATTTCTGAATGCTGTCACTAGATGGCTCACTATGTGGTAATTTAGAATTGTATTATATTTTTATTTTCTTCAGTCGACTAGCAGACTCATTAGGGCGAACATATAACTTAGACTCATGTTTTTTTGCAAATTTAGCTTCTTAATTTATTTTTTTTGTCATTTTAATATGTTCGCCCTAATTTAAGTTAATTAGTTAGTAACTTTAAAATTGTTGTTTGTTAATTATTTCAACGCTTGGTAAGTTGTACTGTTTGTTTTGACTAACAATTTATGATTGTAATTTAATTATTTTATTAATAGACCTGAAGATGGCCATAACCTTGGCCGAAACGTCGGTTATTATTTCATCAATAAAATAACTACATCTTTAAGCCGTTTGTCCATTATTACCTCTCCAAATATTCAAAATAGTTGAGTTATTTTCAAATCCCAAACAATTGGTAATTAATTTTACGCAAAATAAAACTCCAAAACGTAAGTATCAATTTTCACAAAAAAACATAACTTTCAACTTCAAATCTTATTTTTACAATGACCGTTACAAAAAAATAGCTTGTTAAATTATTCAAGTCAGTTCGCGAATTTGCTAACTAATTTGTATTTAATGCAGTGACGATCCAAAGGCCTCCACGCATGACACATCATCGCGGCACTCCGAGGATACGAAGATAACAAGAAAAAGAAAGATAATAAAACAAGCTAAGAAACTAAACAAAAAGAAAAGATGAATGGACGGACATCCGCGATTTTAATAAGTTGCATCGATAATGCTGTAGAGGTATTTTGACCCTTTTGAGCCATAATTTTATTTAGAACCAAATTCATGTATCCCTGTATTAATATTATGAGATAAACCTCGTTTATAGATCCAAACCCCAGAGGGGAATTGAAATACGTTCAATTAGCGCGGCATTTGCCTGTCACTTGACAAATGCCTACCAGACTCCCATCAGAGTTACAAGCTCCTTGACCTCTCTGAGACCCTACTGATTCTGCAGTTCAGTGCCCGAGCAGATGCGCGGCTCATCCGCCGATGTTCGTTGCCAGCGAACATCTGCCTGCGATGTAGGCTTCAACCACTACCCGCACGAATCCAACCCACGACTAGCCGGCCAAGCCGGGGGCCTAGTCCCCTTGCTACCAGAGCCTCTGATCAGGGCCAGCAAGCGCTTGTACGTATACACAAGCTACTTGGGGCCGTCGGGTCGTAAGGCCCAGAGTTTCGTGCAGTACTACTCCTCCCCCTACATTTCGATCCGACCAACTTGAGTTTAAACAGCGCCGCCAAGAAAAGGCTGCTGGTCCGGTCTTGGGTGGAACCTTAAATTGTCTACCCCTGCACAAGCGCCCACCCAAAACGCCCCTAGAGATGAGCCTCAACCAGTAAATAGCGCTCATCCCCCGGCCGTGCTTTGACGCCAAATTAGGAATAAGGAGAACAAAATGTAAATTAATTTAATTAACAATAAAATAACTATTTATGAATTCGCGCCTTTATAATTTTTAAACCGGTTGGTTGCCATTGGCAAACAATGAACTAACGCTATTGCTAATTGACAAATGTCAACAAAACATTTGACACAAGTAAAGAATGAAATGAAAAATAATTAAATTCAAGTACAAATTAAATATTATCAATTAAACAATGAAGATATAAAAATCTACCTAAGTATCTGTTTTACCGAAATATTTAAGAATCTAAATTATAAAACATTTATTTCTATTTTAGATTAAAGGAATAGGAATAAGGTAAAAAGGATCAAGGATTAGATTGGCACGTCAAAATATATATAATCTTGTAGCGTTCATATAGATCAGTATGATCACGTAGCGTTGATATAGATCCGCATGATCTCGCAGCGCTGATATAGTTCCGCAGGATCATGTAACGTGGATATAGATCCGCATGATCTCGTAACGTTGATATAGATCAGCATGATCTCGTATCTTAACGGTAGAAATTCGCATAATCCGTAGTATATTGGTCGTTTAGAGTTCTCATTTAAATCGTATGAATGAAAACAACATAAATGTAAAACCATATTAAATATTGCTACGAAAATAAACGTAAGTAAGTAAAGGTCTAACCTTTTAAACAGTAACAAATACGCCTATAATGTTTCACCCACTGCACTTTTATTTGCTCCAAAATACTCCCGCGCTCGTAGACAAAAACCAACTGACGGACAATCGAATAAAATGTCTATATCATTAAGGCTTGTGTAACTATTTAAGATAAATTACTACTATATTGTGTCACACCAGAAATTTATTAATGAATCAAATCAATCATAATTAACAAAAATAAATAAACAAAAATGAATTTATTATTAAATGCAATATAATTGCTACCAGAAAGAAGTATAATAAACGATTCAAAATAAAACATTCCAAATACTATGACGATACTTCTGCCGCAACCATATCAAGAAGGTCCTCATTCCCCCAAATCTCCATCGATATGACTGCTTTATTTAGGTTTTGATATAAAAACCTAACAAATACGTGTTACCATAATAATATTCGTTTAAATAAAAATTAGAAAAACACCATGTATCAAAGGCGAGTTCATCGAACCATCGGATTCGCCTGCGGACGTTCCTGTACTGAATTGAATGAAATATTAAATTAGGCTGAATACTATCTGAATATATAATCAGGGCATGTGATGTTATGGCGTGAACTGGATGCAGGTGTACCCGTAGCATCAGGTGAGTCAGGCGACTCAGGTAAATTAATCAACCGTCCCCTGTAAATAAAGGTACGTTTGAAACATAAAACTTAGTGAGAGTATCATCGTAGAATTACACACATCAATCCCAACCATAGGGGTACTGCAATTAGACTGGATTATCAACGAAGTACCTACTGCAGAGGTAGGATAAGAATTCGAGCTAAAAGATAGGCCGTTTAGTTCAGCGACACATCTAACTACTAACTATAGTGTTAGTTATAGTTATCTATATCACTAAGAAACTTCATGTTACAGCGCACTCCAAGGAATGTGCTGACTAGTAATTGTAAGTTCATACAAGAGCGAATCTTGTTACAATACGCAATCAGTCTATCCTGAGAACTATACCTGTAACTTGTGTATGTAGAATAAATATTTTTTTTAAACACACAATTTCTAATTACAATTGTATAAGTGGCGCAGTTGGATCGGATTTCGGAAACGTGTTAATTGTCGAAGTTACACGAAAGGTAACAAATTCGTTAAAACAAAAAACACGGTCGTTTTAACGTTAATTCCGGAAACGAACAACAATGAGAAGAAGCCCAGAGAGCCAGCATCGTTAGTGCCGAGGTCTTCACAAACCCAAATTTCACACAAGTTACAAACTTCAGACTAGTGGTGGGATCCGGATCCGGATAGTTTCGGCTTCGGATCCAAAAATATCCGGATATCCGGATAATTGAATGTTGAACTATCCGGATCTCGGATCCAAATCTCAGTATCGGATTTTGGATCCGGATCTGAGTGTCGGATTTTGAATCCGGATCTGAGTATCGGATTTTGGATCCGGATCTGAGTATCGGATTTTGGATCCGGATCTGAGTATCGGATTTTGGATCCGGATCTGAGTATCGGATTTTGGATCCGGATCTGAGTATCGGATTTTAGATCCGAATCTGAGTATTGAATTTTGAATCCGAATCTCAGTACTGGATCTTGAATCCGGATCCAAATGTCGAATCTTGGAAATGGATTTGAGCATCTGATCTTAGATTCGAATGTGAGTATGAGTATGGAATTTTAGATGTGGAATTTCGGTATCCGGATCGTTTCTCTTCAAATATTCTGAGTAAAACCAAATAAATGTGATTATGAAATAATCCACTAAGCATTTTCGTTTCATGTCGGCATATTTCTGATGTTTAAATTTCTGTTGAACAACTTTTAGCATCTGCTAACAAGGAAATTTCACAGAACTAGTAGGTAAGTAGGTAACAAAACCAATCCCTTTTATGTGAAACACGTGCTCGAAGTAAATAAATATGTATTCGCTACCTGCAATGAACCTATGGCCATTATTTTTCAAATTTCACCTTAATCCCTTTTTGCTTTCAAGTATTTGTTCTAATGAATGTTATAAAATCTTAGAACTGCAGAATTTCAATTTTCAAAGAAGTGTCCTCCTTCTTTTCTTTACATGCGAAATTTTATGCTTTATGCTTTATTGTACTCGTATGTTTAAGAGTATGACAATATATATTTTTCTAAATGAGCATTAATAAATGTTATCATGCAAGTACTTTTTACATATCGCATATACTATCTCCCATAAAATTATACGGTAAGTAAAAAGAAATTAGAATCGTTTTCTTAAAAAGCATTTAATGAGTTTTGCTACAAACTTCATACTCATAGTATGACAAAATAAATTAATGAAATTAATGTCATATTAATATGTTACTGTATATGTGAAATAATACAAATTTATATTTTTTATTCATCATTTAACTAAATAGGACTCTGTGAAAGTAAATTCCTTTCTTCTTTATATATGTACAAACTACCTGGCTATTTTAGAGGGGTATTATAAAATGTATTACTGTTTACAGACCGCTGTAAAGATAAACATGCCCACTTCAATGGTTTCAATTTGAACTCAGTTTCAAATGTTTGCCTTTACATTCGAAATGAAGAATCAGATCTAGAACAAAAATTTGGATCCGGATCCGTAAACAAAACTTCGGATCCGGATCCAAGTCAAGATTCGGATCCGAATCCGGATCCGGATCCAAATCCGAATGAAATTTACGGATATCCGCTTCAAGATCCGAACATCGGATATCCGAGGATCCGGATATTTTGATATCCGGGTACTCGGATCCAAATTTTGTCGGATCCTCACAGCACTACTTCAGACTACTCTACTGATTCCGGTACACAGAGTCCGCAGAACGAGAACCCGTATCGTGACCGACGTCGCAGCAGCACGTCAGATCCACATCAACCCAGAATCTCCAGATGAAGATCGCAGTTTTAAACACCATAGTCTACATAGTTCTACTGTGAGTTTATTTTTATATTACATATTAACTACTGTACGAATCACTGTTTACTAAGTAAAACATATTAACGTAGTTCGAATCACTGTAATTACTTAATTAGTAATAATACTATTATATGGCAGGTAGTATAAATAAAATTAAGTTCGCACTTAATGCAGTTCCAACTTATAATGGGGATCCAAATGAGCTGAGTATTTTTATAAATTCAGTTAACTTAGTTCAAAACTTACTGGGTACACTAAACCCAGCACTCGACGAATTCGATAAAGCAGTTTCATTTTTAAACATTCAGAACTGGGATGATCTCAAAACGCATTTAATTCGAAATTTTAAAGATAAAACGAACTCTACTACAATAATTAATGAATTACTAAAAATTCTAAATAAAAACCCATTTAAACTACTCGACATTACCAAAGAAAAATTCTTAGCTTTTACATTAAGAATTAGCATAGAAGAAGACGCAAATAAAAAATTGGCTATTATAGAATTTGCTGAAAAATTAATCGTAAACAATTTTCTATCTACTGTAGGAGATCCTTACAGAAATAACTTGGTAACTCGAAACCAAAAAACCAATAATTGAAATTGAAAATTTATTATCAAACGACTTCCAATATCTTAAAAATAATCAACCCTCATTTAAACCCGCAATTAATAACTAAAGATTGCCAAATATCACACCGAGACAATTTCCCGGAAATAATTTTCCTACAGGCCGTATTAACTTTAAAACCACTCAACAACACGTCCGAAATTTTGCTCTTCGCATGCAAATAAAAAATACGCAAGGAATGAAACCAACACCCTTGTCTACCCAAACTAGACAGACAACCACAAAGAACCACTAACCAACCCAATAATTATTTCACACAGCAAAATAATAAATTCCCTAGTAACAGACCATCTAATTATATTTTTGAGGAATTCAATAATACCGATCTCGAACAACCTAATGATATTGATAATACCGGAACTTTTGAACATCCCGAAAACCTAGAATATAATTACGATGAACAAGAACATAACGAAATTGACAATTCTTTTTTAAAGAAAAGCCTTACAAATCTGAAGGAGAAATTTTGAATATAATATGTAATTCTAAATTACCATTTATAAAAGTACGCGACTATTTAATATTATTAGATCCAGGATCGTCAATAAACTTAATTAGCAAAAATTATGTTTACAATTATAAGCATAAAAATTTATAACAAAAAATTTACATTCACAACAGCTACCGATGAACATACAGGAAATGAATATATTATTTTAAAAACAAAAAACATAAACATTAAATAGTAGAGTATTTTATTTGCCTTTATTATTGTATTTTATTATTAGACCTGAAGATGGCCATAACCTTGGCCGAAACGTCGTTATTACATCTTTAATAAAATAACCAGAACTTTAAGCCGTTTGTTCATTATTACCTTACCATAAACATTAAATGTTACCTACATAACATTCATAAACAATTTAATGTGTTACTACGAATACCTGCTTTAATAAATTTATAAATTAGTATTAACTTTGCAAAAAATAATGTCCTATTTTTAAATAAAGAACTTAAACTTCAGTATTTTGATTCAAAAAATAATATTAATTTACAAGACGCTGATAAAATTCAGACTAGAGCAGATTATTTAAATAAAGAGAAAAAAAATGCATTATTCAAAATTATCAAAAAATATGAATCAATATTTTCTAAACAAAATCAAAACCTCTCATATACCAGATCATAAAACACGAAATCAAAACAACAGACAAAATACCAATCTATACAAAATCTTGTCGTTACCCAGAATGCTATAAAGAAGAAATTAGCAACCAAATAGATAAACTATTACAAGAAAAAATAATTAAAGAATCACATTCCCCCTGGTCCTCTCCTGTCTGGATGGTCCCAATAAAGGTGGATGCCTCAGGAAAGAACAAATTTAGAATGGTTATAGATTACATACATACATACATACATATCTTCACTCTATATCCCAACAAATGGGGTAGCACGAACCCTAAAATCACTCATAACACATTTACTCATCAAACAATTAGCCCTCGTAAAACATTATCATCCAGACACACCACCCACACTTCAACCACATTCATAGACTACTCCATATAAACTCATTCATTTATTACACTCGAAATCATTTATCACACAACAAACCTTCAATCACATCATTCTTGTTCACTTATTCTGCAACGTACATAACATATGCATAAAACATCTCAAATTATTCACGCTTACTCCTAACAATGAATCTAATAACAAATCTAACATCGAATCTGCAAAGATTAGAAAAGATGAAAGTGATAGCCTGCAATTGTATATGAAAGAAAAGTCAACACAATGCAGTAAGTGAAAATGAAACAAAAAGAGAAGAAAGGAAGGATGTGTCGCCCTGCGCTTGTTTTTGGAAATAAATTCCACACAATTGCAGTTAAACACTCTACGTAAGAATTGAAAACAAATTAAAAGATAAGAAAGGAAGGGAGTGTCGCTCTACGCTTGTTTTTAAAAGTGAATTCCACACAATTGCAGTTAAACATTCAATGTAAGATCAGAAAACGAATAAAAAAGATCAGAAACGAAGGGAGTGTTGTCTCTGCGCTTGTTTTTGAAAGTGAATTTCACACAATTGCAGATAAACACTCTAATGAAATTACTGAACAACAAAACTAAAATCAAAATTCCTGCACTACTTAAATCATCAGATTCATTCCGCAATTAATCCTCGCCAAACGTTCCTATCTTGACACACTACTTTAGCTAGATATAGATTACAGAAAACTAAATTCAAAAACTATCGACGATAAATTTCCAATACCAAATATTACAGAAATATTGGATAAATTGGGCAAAAATATTTACTTTACAACTTTAAATTTGGCTTCCGGTTGCCATCAATAACAAATGCATTAAAACAGCATCCAAAAGACATCATGTAATACCGACAAAGGACATTTTGAATTTTGTCGAATGCCATTTGGCCTAAAAAATGCACCCGCGACTTTCCAGCGATTAATGAACTTTGTATTACGCAATCATATAAACAAAATTTGTCTCGTATATCTAGGCGATATAATTATTTTAGGCACTTCATTACAAGAACATATCAAAAACATTAGAAAAATATTTGCTAAATTAAAAGAATATAATTAAGATCCAAATTGATAAATCGTAATTTTTAAGGAAAGAAGTAGCGTATTTGGGCGTTAAACCTTACCTTACAAAGATCCAAGCAGTAAATACCACCAGTCTTCCTCAGGTACAGTAAGCCAGCGGTGTTTCAACTCCCATAGAGTGCCACCTATGATAGTACCAGTATTATAATGAGGCACCGCTGCCTTTGTAATGGTTTATTCTGTGTCGCCCTCCAGAACACTGTTGCCCAGTGGCGCAAGATTGCGGATTGAGTCGGCATAGGCCTCTCCAAGACTCTGTACATCGGTGTCATTGAACTCTGAAGGTACTGTTTTATATAGACAACACACAATAAGCACACTCAGCGTAACGACATCTCAACGAAAAAAACTCTATGCTTGAAAAACTCATCGATGGATAGAAGCTCTCAGGTAATTCAGGACACACTAGTCGATTAATCAGATACGTAGTCATAAATTTATATCAAAGCCTCTGGAATGTTTGCATAAACACATGTGTGCAGTTATTGCTTGAGTTCCATGTGAATGTCCTAAGTCAAGTGGATCTATGGCTAGCGTCAGATTTTTTAAAAAACTTGTATTAAGCATGATAAAAATATTTAAACTTTCGAAACAAATTAATATGACGTAGTTGCATCTTAGCTTAAAGAGAGACAGATAAGACAGAGATAAATAACACGTAACTTGTCGTTGTCAGTAGAATCCTCAGACAAAACATAACTAGACGGATAACATCGGCGTTTATTGTGAGTCAGAAAGGGATAGAATAACTGGTTGGTGAGGCGGGTGCGAGGCCAGGAGCAACTTGCATAACATCAAAGCGTACTCGCTCCTTGCCACGCATCCGGCGGACCCAAAAGTTATTCCATTCCTCTCTGCTTCACAACACTGCATTGACTTGAATACGGCATAATTCGTCTAGTATTATACGTCATTGGTAGAATCGTAGAATGCTGAATGCTTAATTCTTCTTAGTCTTCTTGAGCACCGACAAACGTTTCAGACAAAGCTCTGTGATTGGCTTAATGCAACTACGTCATTGCAATATGGCAGTGCGAACGTTTTAAATTATTCAACTTACACTTTCATATTTCAGCAATAAAGATATCATTTATGGTATGATTTTATATTGTATTAAATATGATGTACGGTCAAGAATTTATTTTAATAAATATATATTAAAAAGCTCTACCACTTGAATTCTACGATTTTAAAAAAATTCTAATATTATTTCAGCGTGCGAAAAATATTTTATGGACGACAAAATAACCATCACCTAGTAACCATAGCAAACATGAATACTTTAAGTTTGGTACGTGGAATGTTCGTGGTATAACTGGGAAAGAAATTGAATTGATGAATGCAATGCGTGTGTATAATGTAGATGTTTTGTGTGTAAGTGAGACTAAGAGGAAAGGCTGTAGTGAGGAAGAGGTGGATGGAATGTTTTGCTTGTGGTCGGGTGTATCTGAGAATGAACGTGCAAAGCATGGAGTAGGTGTGCTTGTTAGTGAAAGAATGAAACCGTTTATAAGGGATTATGACTGTATTTCATCTAGAATTCTTTGGCTGAGATTAAGGGTAGGCTTTCATAGAATCTTCGTTGTGTCAGTTTATGGCCCAACTGAATCTGAAAATGATCTCGAAAAAGATCGGTTTTGGAATTTGTTAGATAGTGTGATTGATTTGTGTGATCCAGGTGAGAAAGTTATCGTATGTGGTGATTTAAATGGTTGGGTGGGAGTAAAGAGAAGCATGTCTGGGAATGTTTTGGGTAAGTTTGGTGATGTGAGAGAGAATGAAAATGGTAGGAAAATAGTATCTTTCTGTTTGGAGCGTAATCTCTTTGTTTCCAACTCTGTTTTTAAACATAAATTAGCTCATTTGTATACATGGGAGAATGTGCGTGAGAATAGACGAAGTGTAATTGATTTTATTTTGTACGATGAACGATTGAGAAGTTTAGTTATAGATACGCGTGTGAAGCGTGGTGCTGAATTGGGTACAAATGACCATTATTTGGTGGTATCGCGTATACGTTTGGATAAATGTTGGCGGATGAGGGTGAAAGGTATCGAAAAAATGTTTCGTGTGAAATCCAGTGTACTGCAGAATGAGGATGTTAGAGATAGGTTTGTTGAGAAAATTAATGAATCTTTGCCTGTATGTGAGCTTAATTTTGAATGCAGCATAAATGATGTGTGGTTGAAATTTAGAGATACAGTTCTTAATTGTGCAAAAGAAGTTTGTGGTGAATGTAGATTAGGCTCTTGTCCAAAGAATGCATGGTGGAATGAGGAAGTAAAAGAGGCGATTGAGGAGAAAAAGAGAGCATATTTGCGTTTTCTAAATGTAAAAGATGAACCTGGAAGTTTACGAGATGAATGCTTACTAGAATACAAGAGGTTAAATAAATGTGTTAAGAGAATTGTGAGAGAAAGTAAGGCACGTTTTGATGACTTGATGAGTGAAAGATTGACAAATGATTTTAGTATGAATAAAAGAATGTTTTGGTTGAGTGTGAAGAGATTGAGAGGTGGTAATTTAAGGGCAGTGAAAGCGATTAAAAGTGCTGATGGTGAGTTATTGTGGAATGAGTCAGATGTTAGGAATAGATGGTGTGAGTATTTTAGGGCTTTATATGGTAGCATAAATGGAGGGAATGGTAGTAGTGAAAATGTTAGAGAAAATGTTAGTGGTGATGATTGGGATATAGATGAGAGTGATGTTAGTTTTGCATTGATGCCTCTGAAGAATGGTAAGGCTCTTGGTTTGGATGGTATATCGAATGAGATGTTGAAATATGGAGGTAAGAGGTTATTTGACTGGTTAGTTTATTTGTTTAGATTTTGTTTAAAACGGTGTGTGGCTCCTGATGATTGGAAACGTGCTGTCATTTGTCCTTTATTTAAAGGCAAAGGTAGTTCGAGTGAATGTACTAATTTTCGTGCGATAAGTTTGCTGAGTGTGGTAGGGAAGTTGTACGGGAATATTCTTATTCATAAGGTACGAACCTTAACCATTTCCAAGATAAGCGATATGCAAGGTGGTTTTTTGCCTGAGAGAGGGTGTGTGGATCAATTATTTTCTCTTCGTATGATTGTTGAGAAGTCACTTGCTAAGAACAAAAAGGTGTTCTGTGGCTTTCTCGATCTTAAAAAAGCATATGATAGTGTTCATCGCGAGACTTTGTGGGATGTACTTCTACAGTACGGTATAAACGGGAATTTGTTGGGGGCAATTCGTGCGTTGTATGATGGTAGCGAGGCTGCGGTGAGAGTTGATGGTAGATTGAGTGATTGGTTTTGTATAGATGTTCGTGTGAAACAAGGTTGTGGAATGTCTCCGTGGCTGTTTAATTTGTATATGGATGTGTTGTTACGAACGGCGCTGAATGGGGTGGATGGTGTACATATTGGTGATAGTGTTGTGCCTGCGTTAGCGTATGCGGATGATGTTGTTGTTATGGGTGAATCTGAAGAGCAATTGGGAAGAATGATTCTAAGTATAAATGAAGTAGGAAAAGGTTTAAATCTGTTATTAAATGTTGATAAATGTAAAGTGTTAGTGTTTGAGAAGAGTGATTTGGTGACCAACTGCAATGTTTCGGTGAATGGTGTGAGATTGGGTCAAGTAAATGAGTTTTTATATTTGGGTAGTGTGTTTTCAAGGGATCGACGTATTGATTGTGAGATTGAAAGAAGAGTATCTGTGGGTTGCAAGGTATTGGGTGCTCTGGGAACCTTTGCTAGAAATGTGAATGTATCCAGAGATGCTCGATTGAGTGTGTATAATGGTGTTTCAGTGCCTTAATTGATGTATGGTAGTGAATGTTGGGTGTGGATGAAGAAACATGGACGTCGTATAACTGCTCTGGAAATGAGGTATTTGTGGTTTTACTAGAAGAGATCGTGTCCGGAATACATTGGTGTATGATGAATGTGAAATTGAGAAGAATGTAGTTAGAAAAGTAGGTATAAGTCAGTTGAGATGGTTTGGGCATGTTGAACGTATGTCGAATGAGAGATTAGTGAAACAGGTATATGTTGGTGAAATTGAGGGTGAACGATTGCGTGGGCGACCTATGAATAAATGGATGAATATGATAGAAAAATTGTTGCGTGAACGAAAGTTTCCGAGTACGAGGAATAAACGTGCTTGTATGAAAGGAATTATGAATGTGGATGAAGCTAAAGTGGTGTGTCAGGATAGGAACGTTTGGCGAAGATTAATTGCGGAATGAATCTGATGATTTCAGAAAAGCGCAGGGTTTTAGATTTTAGTTTCGTTGTTTAGTAATTTCATTAGAGTGTTTCCTGTAATTGTGTGTAATTCACTTTCAAAAACAAGCTCAGGGACGACACTTCCTTCGTTTCTTATCTTTTTTATTCGTTTTCTGATCTTATATTGAGTGTTTAACTGCAATTGTGTGGAATTCACTTCCAAAAACAAGCGTAGAGCGACACTCCCTTCCTTTCTTATCTTTTAATTCGTTTTCAGTTATTACGTAGAGTGTTTAACTGCAATTGTGTGAAATTCACTTTCAAAAACATGCGCAGGGCGACGCTCCCTCCCTTTCTTATCTTTTGTCTCATTTTCTGTGACTGCATTGTGTGGTCTTTTCTTTCATATACAAGTGTAGACTATCGCTTTCATCTTTTCTAATCTTGTAGATTCGTTGTTAGTTTCGTTATTAGATTCGTTGTTGGGAGTAAATGTGAGTAATTTGAGATTTTTTTATGCATATGTTATGTACGTTGAGGAAGGAAAATGAATGGTAAGAGAATAGGAATGATGTGATTGAAGGTTTGTTGTGTGATAGTGTTTTCGAGTGTACTAAATGAATGAGTTTGTATGGAGTGATCTATAAATGTGGTTGAAAATGTTTGGTGATGGCTGGTTGTTTGGTGGGTGTGATGAGTGAATGTTTTATGAGTGATTTTAGGGTTCGTGCTACCCCATTTGTTGGGATATAGCGTGAAGGTATGTATGTATGTATGCAAATAAATTTTCCAAGTTATTGTTTTCTTGTTTTTACATAATTATTGTACTATTATACGTTTTTATTTACTTATAAATCTCTAAATTAACTTGAAAATAAATCAGATTTTCTTCCTGCCAACAGGTAAAAAATTACGGAAATTGTAAAAAGTTTCAAATTTATTTTGTGGTCATTTGGCTCTGAATTTATTTTAAAATATAAATGTATTTAATCGGGTAAACAAAATTAATATATCTTTTGTAGTTTTTGAGATGTGAGTTAGCAATTTTTTTTTGTGATTATTATACTGAAGGTAACTTATTAAAATGAAATGAATTATTTAATTTATTTAAATTTAGACGCTACGATATTATTTGTTATATTTAGCCGGGTTATTTAGATCTCTCAAATAGTGGTGTATTGGTAAGGGCTGGCAGAGGCTGGCAGAGGCTGATCTCACTAAACTGTGTTGAGAAATATGTATATTTTTAGTATTTATAATCACTTATTACTTATAATAATAATTTTTACATACCTACATGTGAGTTAATATTTTGTTGCCGATTGAAATTTAAAACGGGCTTTTGTTAACAACTAACAGTCTATAAAGTATTGCTATGGAAAAACAATAAACTTGACATTTATAATTTAATTTAACCCTCCGGCGGGCGCGCAGCGGCATTCTATGCCGCAATTTTTCTTTTTAACATATATCACATTTATTTTTATTTTCATAACTATGACCTTTTTGGTATTCTCAAATGACTATTTTAACAACGCACAATACTCAAAACCAGTGAGTTGTAACCTTAGGTCCAGTAGTATTCAAGTCTTAAAAGAGACATCTACCAAATTGCGACACTCTGTGCCGCCACGCGACTTGTCATGTAACTAATGTGTTTCAGAATTTACTTTTTTATTTGAATGATTTGAATTTTTTTAATGGATGTTACAACATCGATATAGTGTAAATAACTTTAATTAAAAAAATAATAATTTTTGGAGTGGAAAATTTTCAAGAAGGAACCTCACTGGGAGAGAAATAGAAGAAATTGTTGAGAATCTGACACTACCGAAAGACATGAAATTTTCTTTCAAGATATTGTCAATTAACTGATGTGCCAGTTACAAAACAACAAACTGGTAGGTGCCATATATGCAGCACACATAAAAACACCAAAACAATAGTTACTTGTGATTCTTGCAAATAATTTGTTTGCAAAGGATACAGCAACAAAAGAGTATGCTGCAATACATGCTTAAACCCGCCCATGGACGAAAATTACAAACATTAATTATTTATTGTTATAAGAAATATATTTAATTTAGTTTTTTTTTTACTTTTTTATAAATAAATTTTGTTTTTTTGCATTAAATTGTAGCTTTTTTTACTTGCGGCATAGAATGCCACAACGCGACCGCTGCAGGGTTAATAATAGTATATTATACATCGACGCTATAATTGATGCGATTATTCTGAACGATGAAAAACTTTCTACCAGTTCTCTGGCTCTTGATCCCTGGAGTGTGGATTGTAGCAAATACTGAAACTTGTCTTCTTCGGCAAGGTTCGGATCTATGTGTATTTTCTCGAATTGTGCCCAGAACGCCAGCCATTCCTTCACATCACCTGAGAACTTTTAAAATTCAATCATCGGCAGCTTATATCTCTGTTATCCATGATCTTCGACTGAATTATGTATCATTCTAACTGCTTCTGACTTTTTCTGCAACAAATTGTTATATGCAATATTTAACTTAACAAATCTTACGTTATACGGCTCGCAATTATTCAATTCTTGTATTAAATCTCCTTCTTCGTAATCGCTTTGTATAAGTAGATCTTGAATTTTGGCATCTTGCTCTTTTAAGGTCTTCTATTTGTCCTTTAATACCGTCCACTGCACCTCAATTTCTTGTAAATCGGGTTCTCTTTCATTCAATAGCTGTTCCAATTATTGTACGTTTTTCGTAATTGTGGTACGTTACGCACGTCGAGATTTTACAATATTATCCATTTTGTAAATTAATACTTCTTTCCGTGACGACACGAACTAAATGTCCGCTGTTCAAAAACTACGCACACGGCAAAGATATTGAAACAATCTGAGCGCACAAATAACAAATACGACAGGATATTTTTCTTTTATACTTGCTAATCCCGTCCGCGAAATGTTTTCTCTTTTTAGAACTATCTAAATATTGCGCAACACCTACACATGGAGCTTAAATTTCACACACTTTTGTCCTGTCACGGTCGCCAAAAATGTTGATGAACCACCACGTATTATAAAACTACCCGTTCCATTGTAGGGTTCTCGGTTCGATTCAAAAACTGAATAACATGTGTGATAATTCCTTTAAAACTCGAAAAATACAATAATAATATTTTCTTTTCAAAACATGACACTACACTTTTTTATTTTCATTAAAAACTATAGCCAACTATTTACATTAAAAAATATATTCAATTTTGAAATATATAAACAAAGAACAATTTTCCAACATGCAGCATGAATCACAAATTTAATAACTTATAATATATTAGTCGTAGATAAATATAATTCCAACCGCATACCAGTGGCAGCTCGTCAGAACTACTATCAACTAATTTTGTTTTTATTTTACTATAAATTCAATTAGAACTAATTAGAAAATACATACGAGTACATACATACATACATACATATATCTTCACGCTATATTCCATAAAATGGGGTAGCACAAACCCTAAAAATCACTCATAAAACATGCATTCATAACATAATCAAAAAATCAGCCCCCGTCAAACATTATCATTCAAACCCAGCACCCTCACTTCAACCACTTTCATAAATCCCTCCATATAAACTCATTTATTTATCACTCTCGAAATCACTCCTTACATAAAAAATCCTCAATCACATCCATCCAATCACTCCTATTCATTTACCATTTATCTTCTTTCTTCAACGTACAAAACACATGCATAAAACATCTCAAATTATCCACGCTTACTCCTAACAACGAATCTAACATCGAATCTACGAAAGTTTTTTTCTTGCGATCATTTATTGCAATTTTGAAAGTATTGAAAATTATAATCATTAATAATAACTAAGTAAAATAACAGTTTAAAACATCTCAAAGCTGGTGATAATTTTATTTTTGGTTATTATTTATATTTCATTCGATCACCACATAACCTCACTTTCAATACACGTGCAGTATGTCAGAGCTTCAAGCAATTATCGCAAAATTAGATAAATTAGATATCATAGAAGCTCAAGTTGATGCAACCAAAGTGGAAGTGGACAAAATCAATAACACAGTGGCTGAAATAAACATCAAATACGATAATCTGAAAGAACTTGTCAGTTAGCAGCTAGCTATCATTGAGAGGTTAGAACATCAAACTAAGAAAAGAAATGTAATATTCGTTGGTATAAATGAGGAAATTACAAATGTTAAAGAAGATATAGAAAGCAAAATTATACAAATTATCAATAACACGTTAGGCCTTAATATTTCGTGTGAGCAGATCGAGGACTCATTCAGGCTTGGAGTAAGGAAAGATAACTACAATAGACCTATAGCAGTATCCTTTATATAAAAAAATATCAAATACGAAATATTGTTGAATAGGACAAATTTTAAAGACAGCAACATCTTCGTAAATCCAGACTTGACAACAACACAACGTCGGGAGAGACAGGAACTGTTAAGGATCAGAAAGAAAAAGAAAGAAGAGGGAAAGAACGCGTTATTAATAGAAACGAACTAATTATAGACGGAAATACTTGTGTAAATAGAAAGGATATACGACAAAGGGATAGCAAATCTTTAGAAGATTCGCCGCTGAAGCCGCCGGTGAAGAACCCGAAGAATGGAAGATATACACCCAAAGCAAATGCAGCTCTTAGAGAGAAACAGAGCTCAATTTAAATTTTTTTCCCGCAGTGGTAGACTTCGAAACCGATACCTGACATCGCATCATCATCTCAGATTAACTCACATAAGTTAAGTGTCTCTAATCTTACTTGTGTTAATAAAATATCTAATACAAATCATTTTAACATTATATTTTGGAACTTAAGTGGATACAATAGTTTATTTAATCTAAATTCTGAAACAAAACAGCTTTTGTTAAAAGTTGAAATAATTTGTCTTTGTGAGACGTGGACAAGTCGCGAGATAAATCTGTTACCGGATTTTTTAATATCTTACGCACAAAATATATTTCAAGTAGTAGCGGTTAAAGACAAAAGCAGGGGTCGTGCCAGCGGAGGATTGATGGTTTTGGGTAAAAACAATTACTTTTCGCATATTCGAGTCGTAGATTCTAGTAATCATTGGTTATTTTTACAGCTATGTACAAGCTCAGATAAATATTTACTTGGCACTTTTTATCTGCAGCCCTCTTTAAACAATAACACTCTGTTGCAACTATTAGATGACTCACTTGACTGTGTTTTAGGCCAGCTCTCTTTGAACACCAAGGTCATCTTACTCGGGGATTTTAATGCAAAAGTCGGACAATTAAATCAATGCTCGGAAAATGTTATCTCCAATCCAAATGTTTATGAACATAGAATCTCGAATCATGAGGAAGTCGACTGCAGAGGTAGAAAACTCACGGATATAATGGAATTTCAAGGCTTTATGCTAAACAGACGGTCAGTAGGAGATTTCCCAGGTTCGTATACGTATGTATGTCGAAATGGTAAAAGCACAATTGACTTAGTGTGGGTGGATACATTAACAATAGAAAATGTCGCTAGTTTTGAAATTATACCGACCTTGGAACAGTCGGGGCATAATATTTGTTTTCTCTCTTTTCTTGCTAAAAGTAATAATGTTGCGCTAGTTACTCCAGAGAAGAGAAATAAGTTAGAATACACCATTAAGTTTGAATTATCTGAACAGAATGCTGCACTTTTTTATTTCAATAGTCATGATATATCGGAATTAAATAATAATATAATTAAAGCAATTAAAGAAGTAGCTGCAAGCACGGATATGCTTAAAATAAAAACAAACAATAACAATAACAAATCGTTAGGCAGATTGGCAATTAACAAACTGTGGTTTAACATACAATGTCTGGAATTGAAGAAGTTAGCCAAGATATTTCTGAAAGTATTTAAAAAAGAACCATCGGATATTTTACAAAAAAATTTGTAGATAGCAAGCGTTCCTACCTAAGCTTAATAAATCAATGCAAAAAAGAGTATCAATTAGAAATCACTAATAGCCTAGCTATGACTACAAATAATTCTGAATTTTGGGCAGTAGTTCGTAAATTAAAATAAAGATGTAGTGTCACAAATATTATAAGCATAGAAACGTGGTTAAAATATTATAACAACTTATATCCAAATGCAAACACTGAAGCCTCTCAATTTTTTGATTGTACGAATCCAAATTTTGATTTAGAGATTACCATGGAAGAGTTAATAGTAAGTGTCAACGGCTCCAAATCTGGCAAAGCCCCTGGTAATGATGCAATAAATAATAACTTTTTTAAGAATCTTCCGTATAATTGGTTGCATTACCTTCTTAATCTTTTCAACAAAATTATATAGTCTTGCCTTCTTCTTGGGCATCTATTCAGCTATTCATGTTACACAAAAAGGGAGATGCAGGTAATCCTGCAAACTATCGGAGTATTGTATTAATTAATGCCATTTCCAAGTTGTTTACCAAAATTATTTCGCTTCGTCTTAATAAATTTCTAGAAAAAAAACGATATTCTCTCTGAAAATCAAATGGGCTTCCCAAAGGCTGCGTCTACGCCATTTTCATTGACTTCAAGTGCGCTTTTGACTTCTTGAACCATAACATACTTTGGCATAAATTGTATAGTGCGGGATTGAGTTCTAAAGTGATACGGATTTTTCAGAATTTGTACGGTAACGCCAAAATAACTTTAAAAAATTCTAGTTCAGATGCAACAAGGTATATAGATCTGACAGAAGGGGTTATGCAAGGTGGGATTTTATATCCAACTTTGTTCTCTCTATATATAAACGATCTAGAGGATTCTCTTCGTAAACAGGGCGCTATGGGGTTGAACATTGATGGCTTTAAGAATCTTTTATATCTCGCGTATGCTGATGACGTAGTACTATTATGCAGCTCTCCAGTCGACATGCAAAAAAAGCTCTGTTACCTTAAAAAATACTGTGATGAAAATAGTATTCAAGTTAATCCAGAAAAAACTCAAATCTTACCTTTTCATAAATGTAGATTGACCAGTCATATACCGATTTTTAAATATGGGTTACAAACTATTAAAGTAGAGAAACAATTTTGCTACCTTGGCATTACTTTTACTAGTTCGGATAAATTTTTGCAAGCTACAAATAATGCTATAAAGAAATCGGCTGTGGCCATTCATAGCGTTAAAGATATCCTAGTGAAAGGGAAGTCTAGAGGTTGGTCTGAAAAAAGAAAGTTGTTAGATATAATTAATAAAACCATGATTTGGTACGCGGTAGAAATATGGGGTTTGAGATATCAAGAGAAATTAGAAATTTGTCAACTTAAAATCATTAAACGTAAGCTACTCTGTTCAAGAACAACACCAGGACCTCTACTTAGAAAAAAAACTGGAATTAATCACATAAAACTAGAAATAACAAAACGTGCTTTACATTGGTGAGCAAGAGTTTTATAGATAGATGATAAACGTATTACAAAAATAATTTATAAAAGACTAATTTATTTGGATCAGAGCACTAATAATTATCCGGTATATAATTGGGTTACGCAACTGAGAGCATTAACTTCAGATTTAAATTTCGACAACATTTGGCAAAAACAGCACATAGACAAAAAGAAATAAAAGATTTAATATCGCAGCTAGCTAGGAACATGAATCAAAAGGATAGCGTTTTGATATCTAACACAAAACTTAATGATCTCTACAAGGATATTGCGGGGTTTCCTGTAAATATTAATTACCTAAATATGAATGTTTCTTTTGGCAATAAAAGAGTAATAGCGCAATTAAGATTAAGCAATAAACGTAGTTTATGTTTAATTATAAACAATATAAAATACCAATTACAGGCAAATGTCAATTGTATGATTTGCAACTGTCACGCTTTTGAAATTCTCTTTCATTTTCTAATTGTGTGTCCCATCTATTCTCCACTTAGGCACACATACTTGGAAGGATATCTCCAGGTTATTAATGAAATTAATTTCTTTAACATGTTTGTAATCTTAAATGAATCAAAATTAAATAATATTTTTTACTATGTAGGCCGCGCTCTTAGGATTCGCAGTTTTTGTTTAAACATATAATTTACCTTTTATGTATGGTCTTGGTGTGCAAAGATGAAAATACGAGTATCTAGTTACTATATACTTTATTATTATATTTAGTTATTTTCGAGAATATTATTATTATATAAATAAGGTGACTTTTTTTTATTTTACTAGGTTATGCGTTATTATTATTTGTCATTTACAGATTTTATCTCTTTTTTCTCTTTGGAATAATTTGTAATTTGTCACTTAAGCTTTAGTAATGTTTGTTTGTCAATTTATTTATATAAGGTTCTCTTTGATGACAAATAAAGTTTATTATCATTATTATTAGGATTGCGAATATATGTTTTGAACGGTTCTCAATTGATATCATGTTTATATAAATATGTACAGAATCTAAGGTTTGAAAATCATAGACCTTAGCTCTCAGTTTTGACATAACACATGGAATTATTCCATAGAATTATTAAAATTTCTAGACAAATTGGAGAAATGTTTTAGGATACATGTTTAGAACTGTTTTCAATTGATTTCATGTTCATATAATATGTTTAAGTTAAAACGTCAATTTGACATATAGTTGGTAAAGTATATAGTAAAACCAAGCTAAATTTGTCCTGGGTAAAATATACAGTAAAACCTAAAAATAAAAATGACGTTCGAAGCTGTCACCTTTGACGTTACAAAAGAAACGTTTTAGACAAATATTTAAATTTCAGGACAAGTTAGCTGGATTTCAGCAAGAGAGAACTAAAGAAATGTGTTTTGAACTATTAAAAATTATTTCAAGACTATTTAAAAGTGTTACTTACATCAAATCACAAAAACGTTTGTGAAATATAATGTAAAACCTAATGAAGCTTGTTTTTGGAAATAATATTATACAGTGAAACCAAGCAAAATTTCACTCACAGTGTGCAAATGTGGTATTCGTAGAGAAAGAAGAAGTATTACACGAGAGGAGTACACTTGAACCTTGCAATACACTGACTTTGACAATAAGTATTGTGACGAAGTCGTTCGTCACAATATTTAAAAACGCGAAATAGTTCTATTCACGTTCTGAAATATTCTGAAGCCGGACCTGGCGATCCATTTACGCGCGGCAAGTCACCGATTCCGTTCAAATTTCGACACCGCGTACGTCTCCGCGTTCTGCGGCCGGCAAACCTATGTTAAACCAAATCGGGTGGTTTTTACCCTAGTTTCCTTCTGAAACCAAACCACCCATTTGGTTAACATAGGATGAGCCGCCGCCAACCTAACCGGACACGATTAATTAATAATTTTTAGTATAAATACGCGGTCAGAGCGAACGATCGTCAGTCAGTCAGTCAGTCAGTTCCGAAAATCGAGTTATCGAAATTCAAACCAGTAGCCGTGCTCACGACTAAAAGTACCGACAAAAAAAAACCCCAGAAACCGTGTCTCATGTCTCGCCGCGAGTTCTCCGCATTTTGGATTACCGTCATCACCGTCATCGCCGTCATCGCCGTCACCGTCGTCAGCTCCGTCAGGTTCCCGACCCGTGGTAAGTCCCGTCCGTTTTCTTTTTACCTGTCAAATTCCGGTTTGACCGTTCAGCGCCACGTACAGTGCTTCCGAGGTCTCGCGGTCCGTGGAGTGTGAGTCTCGCACATATTGTTCATCAAACCGGCCTTTGTTTTCCTATTGTTGTGTTGCTCGCAGTGTTCACGTGCAAAGTGTCAAATACCTACCCCGCACTCCCCTACCGTCCTGTCACCTGTGTGTTGCCCCACCCCCTCTCGCCGCGACCGACTCGGGCTCAGAGTAGCACGAGTCGCTCGACCCCCGCTTCGTCACCGCGCTGAGAGTCTCACGCGTGGGCGCTGCGGTGTGGCCGACACTGGTGTTGCGAGTCGCGGCTCCGGCCGTGCGCCGCTCCCCCACTCCTCCCCGTTCCTACCTGGCGGATCATCATCACTCATTTCGTTTCATCGCCACGACGCCTTCAGCGTCATCGTCGAGCTCCGTACCGCCGTGTCACCGTCACAAGGCGTCTCCGCCGCGACGCTCACCGCATCGCCGACCGTCGTGGTCGCCCCAGCGACCGTATCCAACCATTTCACCAACCCCGACATCACCTACGGCCTCCCTGGCAAATACTCACCTACATGAAAATAAAATTACATTATTTTATGATTTTTAACAAATTTGCTGTGTTCTTATTTTCTACAACCACACCTGATTCCTCCGACCGGATTGCTATCCGAGCAATTGGCGCCCGAGCATACCGTCGCCAATTTGTTTGGCCATATCGCTGCCAGATACGTCGCAAATTTGGCGCCCGAGCAGGGACTCCGACATCAGCAACACAGCCATGGTGGGCCAGGGAGAAGCCAGCACCGCGTGGGTTTACACCCTCTCCAAAACCCAGCTTCAGGAAGAGTGCGAGCGTTTCGGTCTCAGCACCGACGACACCGTAGACGACTTGCGCAAGCGCCTGGTAGCGCTCATCCGCCAAGCCACCACCACACCAGCCGAGGAGGCTGGGCCAGCTCCCGCTCCGATCCAAGAATCCGTGCGGTCTCCAGCCGCCATCTGTGAGATCGTCCGCAAGTGGGGCGTGCACTTCGATGGCAAGTCCGACGCCATCCTATTCTTGGAGCGACTGGACGAGCTCCAATCCAGTTACGGCCTCCCAGGGGAACAACTCCTGACCGCTCTGCCGGAACTCTTCCGTGGCAATGCCAGTCACTGGTTCCGCAATCATCGGGACGAGTTCACCAGCTGGGGAGACTTCCGGGCGGCATTCGCCGTCTTCTTCACCCCAGATGACCAGGAACAGCTAGCGGAGAAAATTCTCCGCCGCCAGCATCGTCCTGGCGAGACATGCCAGGACTACATCACCGAGCTGCAGACTCTGATGCGACGCCACGGTGGGTTCTCCGCCGACCAACAGCTCAGCCGGCTGTACAAGAACCTCCAGCCGGAGTACCGGCACCGTATCCGGCGACAAGACTGTCGCACCCTTCCCGCCCTGCTCGAGGAGATCCGCGAGCTCGAGGCCCTGCAGCGGGAAATGAAGGTACGTCCTCAACCAGCACCAGGTACAGTCGCGGCCCACCGGTCCACGGCCGGCCACGCCCTGGGGCCCGATGTCCGGCACGTCTGCTGGCGCTGTGGACAGGATGACCATTTCCGGCGCGACTGTCGGAATCCACCGAAGCTGTTCTGCTCGCGCTGTGGGCAGCCTGGCGTCATGTCCCGAGACTGCCGATGCTCGGGAAACGCGCAGCCGACTGGGTCCCGCGACGGCCCCCTCAGTCGGCCCGGAAACCGTCCGCACTAGTACCAGCCGTCCACCAGGGAGAGGACGGACGCCTCCACCTCTCCGTGACCACCACCGGAGGCAAGTTTCGAGCGCTGCTCGACACAGGGTCCACCCTGACTTACGTCAGCCAGAGCACCGCCAGGCGACTCCTTCAGCAGGGCGTCCGCCAACGCCCACCACCAGTCCACCAGGCCCAGATGGCCAACGGGCAGGTAACCATCATCACCGGCAGCTTCCGAGTTGCCGCTACCATCCAGGGCACCACCAGGCGGATCACGCTGCTCTGCCTGCCTACCCTGGCGCTGCCGATGATCCTGGGCATGGATGCGCTCCGGGCGTTCAATATCACCATCCACAGCGGCCCCCGGACCATCCAGATGCAGGACGCCGCTCAGCCAGGCCGTTCCCCCGGCCTCAATACCATCACCACCCCGGACACCGGAAATCAGCAGCTGAATCAGCTGCTGCACCACGCCGCTGGTCACGCACCACATTCGCCTCAAGGACCACACGCCGTTAAAGCAGAGGTATCAGCCACGTAACCCGAAAATCCAGGCCGTCATCAACACTGAAGTTGACCAGATGTTGGAAGAGGGGGTCATTGAGCCTTCGCAAAGCGCATGGAGCTCTCCCGCCGTCATCGTTCGCAAGAAAGATGGGAAGCCGCGCTTCTGCATCGACTTTCGCCGACTGAACGATGTCAGCGAGAAGGATGCGTACCCCCTGCCGTACATCAACAACATCCTGGAGAAGTTACGGCAAGCGACGATCTTCAGCACGCTGGATCTGAAGCAGGGTTACTGGCAGATACCGCTGTCAGCACCCAGCAAACCACTAACGGCTTTCACAGTACCAGGGCGAGGCTTGTTCCAGTTCCGGGTGATGCCGTTCGGCCTCCACGCCGCCCCCGCAACATTCCAGAGGCTGCTCGATCAGGTGATCGGGCCGGAAATGGACCCCTACGCCATCCCATATCTGGACGACATCATCGTCGCCAGCCGGACCGCTGAAGAGCACGTGGTCCACCTGCAAGAAGTCTTCCGCCGACTCCGAGCCGCCAACCTTCGGCTAAACCCCGAGAAGTGTGAGTTCGGCAAGCGTAGCATCCGCTACCTGGGCCACGTGATCAGCGCCAGAGGGATCCAGACCGATCCCGAGAAAGTGGAGGCCATCCGGGCCATGCCAGCACCCACCACTCTGAAGCAGCTCAGGCAGTTCTTGGGTACCGCTTCGTGGTACCGGAGATTCGTGGGAAACTTCTCACGGATCGCCCGCCCACTCACCATGCTGCTACAGAAGCAGCAACGCTGGATCTGGGGAGAGGAGCAAGGAGAAGCGTTCCGCGCGCTGAAGCACGCTCTCACCACAGCTCCCGCTTTGGGCTGCCCCGACTTCCACAAGCGCTTCTACCTGCAAACCGACGCATCAGACCAAGGGCTGGGTGCCGTCCTGGTGCAGCGCACCCAGCAGGGCGAGCAGGTAATCGCGTACGCCAGCCGCACACTCCAAGGAGCCGAGACACGATACTCCGTGACCGAGAAGGAGTGCCTCGCCATCGTCTGGGGCGTGCAGAAGATGCGGCACTATTTGGAGGGCTACTCGTTCACCGTGGTGACCGACCACCAGGCCCTCCGTTGGCTGCACACCCTGGACAACCCACCCGGGAGACTGGCGCGCTGGGCGATGTACCTGCAACAATTTGATTATCAGGTGCAGTATCGGAAAGGCGCCCTCAACCGTGTGGCAGACGCCCTGTCACGCCAGCCGATCCTCACCACTCCAGCAGCCAACACCGCGGTCCATGCGGTGCAACCGGCCCGCTCCTGGTATCAGAAGCGCTGGGACGAGGTACGTGCCCATCCACGGCAATGGCCGGACTTCCAAATCCGCAACCAGCACCTGTACCGGCGGATCGAGTCCACTACGGACACGCAAGGCGACGAGTGGAAGTTGTGCGTTCCTCCAGCCGAGCGCAACCGTGTGCTCCACGAGAACCACGACCAGCCAACCGGGGGACACGGAGGGATGGCCAAGACAGCGGCCCGTGTCGCTATCTGCTACTACTGGCCCGGCATGTTCCGGGACATCCACCGCTACGTGCGCCAGTGCCGCCAGTGCCAGCGGTACAAAACATGTCAGCAGGGAGCTGCCGGCCGGATGCACCCACCACGCATCCACGGGCCATGGGACACCGTCGCCGCCGACATCATGGGACCGCTACCCAGGTCCACCAAAGGCCACTGCTACCTGCTGGTGCTGCAGGACCGGATGACGAAGTGGGTGGAGTGCCGGGGACTCCGCCGCGCCACTGCCGCCACCATCACACGGGCCTTTCAAGAGCTGGTGCTGTTTCGGTACGGTTGCCCCCGTACCGTCATCACCGACAACGGCACCGAGTTCGCAAACAAGGCCCTGCGAAACACGTTCGCTGCACTGCGGATTCACCACCTGCAGACGCCGCCGTACTCCCCGCAGTGCAACCCAGTTGAGCGAGTCAATCGTGTCCTTAAGACGACGCTCGCTCAATACTGCGAGGAGAACCAGAGGACGTGGGACGAGCACCTGCCCGAGCTGACTATGGCCATCAATACCAGCCGCCACGACTCGACCGGCTACTCAGCGGCGTATCTGAACTACGCCCGAGAGCCAATCATGCACGGCCTGTACCAGGATGCCGAATCAGCCCACCCAGACGTCCCAGCCGAAGCCAGCCGCATTCCGGAGGAGCTTCGGGCCCGCCTTACCAAGCTGGCAGAGCTCCACGAGATGGCTAAGCTGCATCTGGCCCGAGCAGCCCAGCAGCAGTGCCGGCACTATAATCTGCGACACCGGGACTGGCAGCCAGCCGTCGGGGACTCCGTGATGCGCCGGGAGCATCACCTCTCTTCCGCGACGCGGGGCTTCGCCGCGAAACTGGCTCCGCGCTACTCGGGACCGTGGCGCGTTTGGAAGAAGATTTCCGGGACCGTATACGACCTCCGAAGCACGCGCGGGCAGATCCTCCGCCGAATCCACGTTAAAGACCTGAAACCGGTCAACACCTCTGTAGCCTGTTTCAGACATGGAATCCAACACCACCGCCGCACCGTGGATCCGTCAGCCGACCCGTCCCAGTCGGGTGGGCAGTCTCCCATCCAGCCGGGTGGGGAGACCCCCATCCACTAGCGTGGGCCCTGCAGGCGTGGGACCCACCAGGATGGGGCCCCTGACAGCAGGAGCTGTCAGGGGGTTTGGAAGGGCTGGAGGTGGCACGTTGCCACCACCAGTGACTGGACGGGTCTCCAGGGACCGTCCATTCATCAGGCTGGTCGTAGGCGTCCTGGAGAGCCGGCTGGTGCGGCCCACCCACACTGCACCGCCACCCACACCATCTGCCGTCCCGTCTGCTGCCTCCACCAGCAGAGCCCAGCCGTCCAGCTCCTGGAAACCTGGCGATGGGGATGAGGCCCTCCGACAGGCCTTGATCGCCAGGTTTGGTCCGTACCCGACGTCCTGGAAGAAGCCGTCAGCCCCTTGGACCCTCCGGTCGCCATGGATCCATGGCGACATAATCGATCTGAACGCGTCGCCGCCACAGACCGTTCCCGAGGTCGGCGCGTTCAAGATCCCGGCCGTACCCAAGGTCCAGCTGACGACACCGGGCAAGGCACCAGCGCGGGGTACTGTGCTACCCCCACTTCAGGCGCTGGGTGCCGCCGTCCAGCCCCGGGAAGAGCTCCAGGATGTCATGCAGGAGCTGTGGGACCTGCTGGAGTCTGTGGGCCCGGACGCAGAGCCCCCGCAGCCGACACCACCCGTGGCCGTCCGTCCCCGCCCGCAGCAGCCGCCACCTGCACCAGCAGCCCAGCAGCCCCTGGACTACGCAGCGTGGCTGCAGTCGCTGCGGCCCAGCAGAGCTAACCCGTATCGCCCGCTCCGGTACCGGCTGCCCAACGGCCGTCGGGTCACCATCCCGGCCCAGCGTCGTCCACCCCCTCCCCCGGCAGTGCAGTGAGTCCTCCCCGTTGCCTAGGTTTGGACACTATGTGCCGCCTACGGACAAGTTATTAGTGTTTTAAGTTTTGGTTATTTAGTTTTATTTTTATAAGTTTTGGGTTACTTAAGTTTTTAGTTCATAAGTTTTGATAAAATATGTAAGGTTGGTTTTTGGAGCATATTTTGTCTCCGGCTGTAAATAGTTCTGTTTATTGTATGATTTCTCCGCGAAATATTGTTTCGCTTTGGAACATTTCTTTGTAAATATTTGTTTTTGAATATTGTTGTAAATATTTGGACCTGTAAACATATGCCAGGGTTGTCAAACCACCCTCCTAAACCCCACGACACCCCTCTTTTTTTCATACCGGAGTACCCCGAGGATGTGACGAAGTCGTTCGTCACAATATTTAAAAACGCGAAATAGTTCTATTCACGTTCTGAAATATTCTGAAGCCGGACCTGGCGATCCATTTACGCGCGGCAAGTCACCGATTCCGTTCAAATTTCGACACCGCGTACGTCTCCGCGTTCTGCGGCCGGCAAACCTATGTTAAACCAAATCGGGTGGTTTTTACCCTAGTTTCCTTCTGAAACCAAACCACCCATTTGGTTAACATAGGATGAGCCGCCGCCAACCTAACCGGACACGATTAATTAATAATTTTTAGTATAAATACGCGGTCAGAGCGAACGATCGTCAGTCAGTCAGTCAGTCAGTTCCGAAAATCGAGTTATTGAAATTCAAACCAGTAGCCGTGCTCACGACTAAAAGTACCGACAAAAAAAAACCCCAGAAACCGTGTCTCACGTCTCGCCGCGAGTTCTCCGCATTTTGGATTACCGTCATCACCGTCATCGCCGTCATCGCCGTCACCGTCGTCAGCTCCGTCAGGTTCCCGACCCGTGGTAAGTCCCGTCCGTTTTCTTTTTACCTGTCAAATTCCGGTTTGACCGTTCAGCGCCACGTACAGTGCTTCCGAGGTCTCGCGGTCCGTGGAGTGTGAGTCTCGCACATATTGTTCATCAAACCGGCCTTTGTTTTCCTATTGTTGTGTTGCTCGCAGTGTTCACGTGCAAAGTGTCAAATACCTACCCCGCACTCCCCTACCGTCCTGTCACCTGTGTGTTGCCCCACCCCCTCTCGCCGCGACCGACTCGGGCTCAGAGTAGCACGAGTCGCTCGACCCCCGCTTCGTCACCGCGCTGAGAGTCTCACGCGTGGGCGCTGCGGTGTGGCCGACACTGGTGTTGCGAGTCGCGGCTCCGGCCGTGCGCCGCTCCCCCACTCCTCCCCGTTCCTACCTGGCGGATCATCATCACTCATTTCGTTTCATCGCCACGACGCCTTCAGCGTCATCGTCGAGCTCCGTACCGCCGTGTCACCGTCACAAGGCGTCTCCGCCGCGACGCTCACCGCATCGCCGACCGTCGTGGTCGCCCCAGCGACCGTATCCAACCATTTCACCAACCCCGACATCACCTATGGCCTCCCTGGCAAATACTCACCTACACGAAAATAAAATTACATTATTTTATGATTTTTAACAAATTTGCTGTGTTCTTATTTTCTACAACCACACCTGATTCCTCCGACCGGATTGCTATCCGAGCAATTGGCGCCCGAGCATACCGTCGCCAATTTGTTTGGCCGTATCGCTGCCAGATACGTCGCAGTATTTTAAGAAATAGTTTATTTTATTAAATACAGTATGTAAATGATGCAAATAGATAATCCCCTATATTATTATTATTATTATTATTTATTGTTTATTTCACACATTAATAACTTATCCAGGTGTTTAGGATCAATGCCGTTAAGTTCGGAGCTACTAATATGGTGAGTACGCCTATAATACCGGGATCATTCCTTGATCCTAGGGTAAATGGCTATTTCCGCTTTATGCTTTTAATTTATTACTTTTCGTAGGATTTGTGCAGTGCCAAGTATAGCTGTCTTCTGAATTACTGATACAGTGTTTCTGGTGTTACCAGGGATTTTTTGAAGGTAAGTTGTCAAATTCTTGCTTATATTTCCTGTTGTCCCTACTACAATTGGAATTACTTGCGTCTTCAGGTTCCACATTCTGCTGACTTCTATTCTTAGATCTTGATATTTTAGGATTTTTTCAGCTTCCTTTTCGATGATGTTCTTATCAGCGGGTACACTTATATCAATAAGAATACAAGTTTTATTAGTGTAATCTCTTATTACAATATCGGGTCTGTTGCTCTTTATCTCTCTATCTGTTTGTATACCCATGTCCCACAGGATTGTTATCGGACCTTTTTCTATGACTTTATTGGGTGAATGGAGATACCATTTTTCACTTGTGCCTTGTACATGCTTCGCTACTTTGTTGTGACGTTTGATATATTCATCGCGAGCTAGAACTGAACAAGCAGACATGATGTGATATACCGACTCATCCTCTGATTTGCACATCCTGCATTTTCCATCAGTGGGTAGTTTATATATATATCTCGTTTGATTAAATTTGTACTTAATGCTTGATCTTGAGCTGCAGTTATGAGCGCCTCAGTTTCACCCTTAATGTCGGTTCTTGTGAGCCAGCTAAAAGTATGTTCGGTGTTGGTTTTCGTTCCTTCTAGATCTTTAAGGTATTGTCCATGCAGCTTTTTCTCTTTCCACCTACTTCGGGTGTTTGCCTGCAGGTGTTCTACAACGCGTTGTTTCACTTTCTTCTCTGTTTTCGTTATTTCGATAGAGACGTCGCCGTCAGTATCTGCTACAATAGCATTCATATTCTCCTGTTCTATATACTTTTTTGCTCTTCTTGGAATACTGTTATCCGTTTTCTTTCCCCTTTCTAGGTTGTATATCTCACTTAGATAATTGTCATTTTGTTGTTTTAGGTACATGTCCAAAGCAATGATGTTTGTCTTCAAGATGGATTCTAGGTGCGGAAAACCTCTACCTCCCATTCTTCGCGGAATGTATAGGCGGTCAATATCCGCTTTCGGATGGAGTATTTTATAAATGGTGAGTAGTTTTCTTGTTTTCCTATCTATTTTCTTCATTTCTATTTGTGTCCAATCTAGCACACCAAAGCTGTAGGTTAGAATTGGTACAGCCAGTGCTTTAATAGCAGTAGCCTTATTTTTAGCTGTTAGTTCTGTAGCTAGTAGCAATCTTAGTCTTCTGTAATATTCTTTAGCTACTTTTTCTTTCATTACTACATGTAGAATCTTGTTGGCTTCCTCAATACCTAAGTATTTGTAAGCGTTTATTGGTGTATCTAGATCTTTGATGGTTTGTTCGTCATCCTCTACGTTATTCATGGTTATGAGTTTGCCTTTGATTATTGTTGCTTTAGCACATTTTTCCCATCCAAACTCCATTTTTATTGTTTTGCTGAAGTCCTTGACGATTCTCACTAAAGCATCCATTTCTTCATCGCTCTTAGCAAATAATTTGAGATCATCTACATATATCAGATGCGATATCTTTTTCCCATTTTTCCGTAACTGGTAGCCTTGGTTAGTCTCATTCAGCAAGTTTGACAGCGGATAAAGTGCCATACAAAACAATAATGGTGACATAGAGTCTCCCTGGAAAATGCCTTTTTTAATTTTGATGTTTCCGTATTCTTTATCTGAGTTCAGGGATCTTAATTTCAAGTTTGTGTTCCACTTGGGCATAACTTGTCTTAGAAAACATTTAATATTGTCATGTATACCATATATATTCATAACTTCCAATATCCAGCTATGGGGAACACTATCAAAAGCTTTTTTATAGTCGATCCAAACCATTGTCAGATCCTTGCGTTTTTTTCTACTGTCTTCAGATATTGCTTTAGATACTAACAGGTGGTCTTTAGTTCCATATGAGTTCTTCATACATCCTTTTTGTTCTAATGGAACAATGTTGTTTATTTTCAGATGCTCATGTATTCTGTTTGCAACAATTGCTGTTATCAGTTTGTAGATTACCGGGAGACACATAATTGGTCTAAAGTTCTTAGGGTTATCAGTTTCCTTTGATTTGGGCATTAGGAATGTTGTGCCACTTGTAAGCCATTCAGGAATGTCTTCGTCTCCAGATAAAATATTTTTAACGGATTCCGTGATGTTGTCGTGTAGTGCAGTTAATTTTTTTATCCAAAAATTTTGCAATCCGTCCGGGCCAGGTGTCTTCCAATTCGCTGTTTTCTTTATAACTGCTTTTACTTCTGCAGGCGTTATATCTGTCCATCTCATTTTTAGGTGTTCATTTGTTTCTTTAACTCTCTGTATCGAGTTGTTATCCTTTATATGTTCATCCCTTTTTTCCCATATTTCTTTCCAGTAGTTACATGTTTCCCCTTCCTTCGGTAATTTTTCTATGTGTGTCTCTTTTTTACCCAATTGTATATAAAATTGAGCTGTGTTGTTTTGGAACATTATATTTTGCTTGTAGCCATTCGTTCTTTTTGTGTATCTTTGTATTCTTTGTGCTTTTGCTGTTATTTTCTGCTTAAGTTCTTCTATTTTAATCTTTGCGTCTTCTTCACTCGAGATTTTGTATTTTGATGTTATAGCACTTTGTGTTTTGTTATTCTTCAGTGTTCCTTTAACAAGTTCAGTTATTTGAGCTAGGTCTTTTCTATGTTGCTGAATTTTGTTATGGATTCTTGTCTTCCATGGTGGTTCTTTCATGGTTTGTTGTCTATGTTGGGGTTTCAGTTTGATTCCACATTCTTCTATTACTACTGACGCTGATGCATATAACATATTGTTTATGTCCGTTATGTTAAGTGTCTTGCTGGAGATTATTTGACTAATAGCTTTGTTGGTATTTACTAGTATGTGCTTATGTTTACCTACAGTAAACAGTTTTAGGCAGTGGATTTCTCGATGTTGTTGATTCTATCTGCTGTAGTCTTTCCTGTATCTTTGTACTAATCCTACTTATATCCTCATTATTCCATTCTTCTTGTTGATCCTGCATGTTATCAATTTGTACCAAATTTTCTGTATGTTGTTCTTGAAGATCATTACTCTGACCAATATCGTTATCAGGTTCTATTGGTTCTTCTTCGTTCTTGGGGCTGTCTATATAAATCTGCACTTCTTTCCTTATTTTATTTAAATCTGCAAGGGAAACCTTGTTGCTCTGTTCTATGAAACGTCTTTATGTGGCAAGCATATTTGCGTTTATATTTAAACGAGTAGATGGATTTTTTAGTCTCCACATATCATAAGTTCCCTTTGTTAGATTTTTCGGTGTTACCTTTTTAGCATAATAAAAGCACCACATAACCTCTTTATACTCTTGCTCTGTCCAGTTACATTTTTTATTTCTTCTTTCAGATAGGCATTCTGGTACTGCTGTTGGAGCCGAGGAGCTGCAGTGAGGTACCTCTTCGCAGTAATCATCGGTCCGTTGCTGGTGTTCTGCCATGTTTTTTGTGGTAGTGCTTCCTGCGATATTACTTTGGCCTTTTTCACTCTGGCAGTTTTCAATTTGCTTGTGATATACACAAAGGATTTTTTAATGATGTCCACTAGAGGATGTACAATTAGAGGTGACACTACATTCATTCAGTGGCACGGCATTTCGTCTGCTCCTGATGATTTCTTAATTAAAATTTCATATAAAATGTCTCGTAATTTATGTTGAACCACGGGAAACAAGAAGAAAGAATAATTAGGTGTATTCTCATTCGAGTTACTATCGTTATTAGTTGAGCTGCAGTTTGACACATATTCGTCAACATTGTTGATGAAATGATCATTGAATGTGTTGGCAATTTCATCATTGTTGGTTATAAGTTCATCATTTTTAACAACGTTATTTCATTAAGTTAATTGTCGTGACAAAATTTTATTCTAAATATATCACATATTGCTTTAGCTTGATTGTTGGATTTTTTTATAATATTATTATAATATGACTACAAGTTTTATATTCCTTTTACAACAACTTGTAGATACTATTTATTTGTACATTATTTATATTTTGTTTAATTCAGTAAACTTCTTTTATTTGACGTGAAAGATCAATTAATTCCTACATGATCCAGTTTAGTTTATAGATTTAACTCTGAAATTACGAATAGAAAAAGCTGACTCAAAATTATGGTGAAATGTAGAAAAGAAACACACACCATGATTCTTTAGATAGATTAAAGTGGAATTAATTCATTGATGTTCGTTTATTAGTCCTCTGTGCTTGTACCTTGGTTTATGTTCCGCAGTATCACTAAGACAGAGGTCGGCAAGCTGCGGTTCTTTGACTAGTGTGTAGTTCTTTGGATATACAGTTAAAAATAAATATAAAATTACTATATTTTCAATAATAAAATATTTAAAGTGATTGTGTATAAAATTATATTTGAAATATAATTTTACAATTTTATATATGAATGTACATTACTCAAGGATTATAAGTTTTTTAATGAACAATAGATAAGTTATTTTATAAAATTAACCTGGGTATAGCAAAAAATGTTCCCATAATTTAAAATTAAAATTATTTCGCCATTTGATATTGACACGAGTACTTTTGAAACACAATTGCTAGACTTAAGGGGGTTCTATCATAAGAGTCACCTACAAAAGTATAGGTAACCTAAAAAGTTTATGAAACAATTATAACATTTCTTGTATGGTATATGTTATTAAATATATTTAAAAAAAAACTATTTAACTTGTTTTAAAATTCATTAACATAATGAAAATTTTTTAAGTGAATGTTTCATGCCAACCAATAGCAGTGTAAGATTTTATACCGCAGAAGCTGTGGCAACATTGCGAGAACCACAAGCAGCATACTATTACCAGCCGGTACAAAACCGAACTGTATAATCGATACATTTTATTGACAGTTCATAATAAAAATGACAAAAATACAACAAAGCAATTATTATCAACTGTAACAACAAATAAAAAATATAAAACGCTGTAATATTTTTTTCTTGCAATAAATAAAATAATATAAATAAATATTATATTTATTATTATATTTAAATTCCTTGTAGAATTTATTTTGTGCCTTCTTGTCTGTTGGTAAAAAGTTTAAAATTAATTCGCTGAATGTAAATTGTTTTATCAGTATTAAAATTAATATATTTTAATAATAGAAATAATAACTTTCATACTTCTTGCTTTGTCGTTCGTGCGACCATCTCTGTCTACGCGTGCGACCATCTCTGTTTACGTGTGCGACCATCTCTGTCTACCCGTGCAACGTTGCCAAGCATTTCTGACGGTTTTATTGAAAATCATAGAAAATCCAAATTTTATCGCCAGTTTCTTTAAAACTAACCCGGCAAGGCATGGATTTTTAAATTCTCATACCTGTATTTTTACATGATGTGCCGTGTGTTAGTTTTTTGTTAAAATCTGACGTCAATATATAAATTTATTACACAGTAAGCTGCCTCGCGAGATACCGTTCCTATAACGCCAGTGTATTTTTGATCGAGTTTAACTTTACATTCCTCAGATCAACAACGGTAAACTTAAAAAAAAAAATTGTATACTGGTGTAGAAACACATAAAAAATAACATATTTACATTTAATTAAATTCTGACATAATGATAGTAATACCATAACGAGAAAAGGCATATGGAACACCAAATTTGTTCTGTTTCAGCAATGAAATAGAAAATCTACAGAAGAAAAATGTAACCTGAATTCACAACACAAACAAGTTGCTATAAAATATCTGCATAAGGCAGACACAATAATTATTAATACGTGGAATAGCCTGTCGGACTCCTATTTGCATTTGCTGTTATCGTTATATTTGGCTCTACATTTTACTGTGAGCAATCGTTTTCCAACATAAATCTTATTTAAGACTAAATTGAAAAGCCAAATATCAGACGAAAAACCATCGTGCCTATAATTAAAAACTACAAACTACATATATTTTGTTATCGTTATATTATAACTTGTTATCAACTTTCATTAAATTAATCTTATTTGTGAAAATTGTTGTAATCTCCCTAGTTAATAATAAAAATGTATGTTGATAGTATTAATTTCTATTTAGTCTTTGATAATGATGTCACATCCTGTTGATGCCTTTTGAATCCCTTTAGCGTTCTTAGAATTGTTATTGTCTAAAGATATTTTGATGATATTTGCCCAGCTTAAGAATGCTGAGTATAGTTATTTGTCTCACCCAGCTAAGGCTGAGACGTAAACAGAGAAGTCAGTCTGCTACCATCCGCGAATCGAATAATTCTGCTACCATCCGCGACTCGAATAAGTCTGTTACCATCCCTGATTCGAATAAGTCTCTCAAACAAGTTGACTCTGTCAAAATGTGTAAATAGTGTATAAAAGTTAATAATAGTAGTTAATAAAACTATTTTAAAGAAACACGATCTTTACTAGTGGGTTTGGCCCATAGATCCTGCTGTTATCCTCTTTCTCCGAATTAAAAATAAATATTAAAATAATTATTGTTGTAGCCAAGCTACCAGGTTACAACAAAATATGTTTCTGGCTCTTGAAAAAATTTTAAATCATTGTGAGAGATATGTTTGGCACTTCTGCTTCTAAAGTTTGCCGACCCTTGTTCTAAGAGGATAACAATTTCAAGACTTTTATGATCGGAGAATTCAATGGTCTCAATAGATATCCTACAATTGTTGAAATTACAAAAGATATTGTCAATAGTGAAACTTGTATTTTGGGTTATTCTTCTGGCTTCTGTGATACTGGCATATATGTAGATAAAAAGATACGAGAAGGTCTGGGAATCCAGTAAAGTACTTGGTTTGGACAACAGTATTGATACGAGTATTTATGTCACTACAAAGTATCATTAAATCGTACTTATTATAAACGACAGTAAGAAGATCTTCAAGATTATGTAAGAATGTGTCATTGTCTGCTTGTGAAAAATGATACATAGATACGATCAGATATTTGATGTCTTTAATTACAATAGACAGGCTGCATACTCAAAAGTTTGGTCAATTAGATCTACCTGTATTTGAACAATGATTGTTTTGTGATTCAAGCAATTTTTGATGAAAATTAAGGTTCTACCACGTCTACCTGTTTGTTTATGGTATTCTGCGCAACGAGTATAAATTTCTGAAACAAAGAAATTTATTTCATAGTGTTGAATCAGCGTTCGTTAAAGCAAATCAGATAACAATTCTTATCATGACAAAGAGGGAAATTTCTTCAAGTTTTTTTCTTGCACTTCTAGCATTTATATTGGTTATAGTTATTGAGTTGATATTACTACCCGTCTTTACTATTAAAGTTTTGAACGGTGCTACAAAGGCTGATGGACTCGTTTTAATATTTCTTAGAATCCTCCTAATTGGTTCGAAAAAAAATCTTGCGGATCATTATTAAAATTTGTCATAACAAAAATTTGATACCCTGTGGATGTAATTGTTTCCACAATAATTGGAAGCCACGTATCTATTTGATACTGCAAATCTCCTTTCAACAAATTATTCCGAACACATTTCAATACATGAGGGGGTTCAAATAAGAAAAAAAAATTCTAGTTAATTTAAAAAACTCTCCTTTTATTTCAGTTCCTTTTATGGAGTAATAATTTTTTGTTTCAAATATCAAATCACCAATAGCTTTTTGGTTTGGCTTTCTTTGATCGCATATAGTGTACATCACTCGCAATTCCGTTTTATTAAGTTCTGTAACCATTTTCTTAATCAGAACTTTTAATTTGTCACTTTTTGTGACGCTCTTACGAAATATATAAGGTACAATTTTTTATTAATGCCTGGTATCAACTAAGCTAAAAAGTTGTTTGTAATGTAAACATTTCCTGCAGAAAATCCTAATCATTTGGATTTCTTTTAAATAAGGAAAAGGCAAGAGTCTTCTCATCTGCAGTGAAATGACGGCCTTTTGGTATCTTTGTAGTTTTCGCATTCGCCTCTACGAAAAAATTTTGTAGCTGGAATTAGTTTGTCGAAAACATTTTGGAAAAATGTTGTTTCGATTAATTTTTCTGTTTGTGCTAACTTTTGCTTAAAAGAAAAAAAACCCTTTGTCATACGATAAGCACGCCGTTTTAAAATTACTGTTGTAGAATATAGTTTGTGTTCTTTGAGAGTTAATTTAAGCTGTCGTGTTACGCCTACAGATCTTACAAATTTTGTAAAGAAAAAGGAAAGTGAGGAACGAGAAGTAAAATAAATTATTACAGTTCCAAAATGTAGCAAATTCCAATAAAATATACTAATCGTATAATTTTCATATTTATACGAAATAAATACAATTCCATGCATATTGTAAAATATACTATATTTTGTTAAGGATCAATAGATTACCAAAGCAAGCATTTATCTTTATTTGGGAAGCCTTAAGAATAGTTATCTTAATAAACTATTTGTAGTAGGTACAATATGTATAGTAAATATTTAAATTAATAAAATCAATATAATTATAACAATGAAAAGTACAACTTAGCGCTAGCCAATATATGCTATATTACGTGTGTTGTACGCATCCAAAAAATCGTTCCTTAATAAAAAATTAGGCATTAATAGTGTGACAACACACACCTATATCAAATTTATTTCATTTGTTGATTGTTATACAACGTTCTGGCCAGAACAATGATTTTGATTTTGTATTGCTATAATATAATATGTATGAAGGTATAAATATTATCTCTTGCTCATTCGTTTTTTGTTAAACACATAGGTACTTGTGTTTACAACATCTGGCGAGTCGGCGGACCGACGCCGCGGTACGAGTGTTCTGGTTTGTGTCTTTTAAGGGATGGCAATAAATGTCAAGTGGTTTTTGGAAATCTGTGCGATATGCACACGTGTGGATCTTCTTTGTTTCAGAAAGGTGTGAAAGAGATTAAACAGTACATGACGCTCCAGTTTGACACTTCCGACACGGGGTGCGAGGAGAACCCACGCCACCTTCTCGAAGACGGGGTGCAGAGGAGAACCCACGCCAACTTCGGGGAAGAGGTGAAGAGGACGCACCTATCGTAGGCCTTCGGGATGGAGGAACAAGAGGGCAACAAGAGTATATAAACTGCATGATTTGTCTTAATCAGGGAGACTCTCACGAGACTCCAGAAGACCCTCCCGGGTCTTCACTTCACTCTGACTCTATGTCAGTAAGCTGCGAAGTTCACTCACATACATAATTCCCACCTTGTTGCTATGGCTAGGCCAGGCATGGGTGATCCTGATTTTCCCGCCTTGTTGCTATGGCTAGGCCAGGCACGGGTGATCCTGATTTTCCCACCTTGTTGCTGTGGCTAGGCCAGGCACGGGTGATCCTAATTTTCCCACCTTGTTGCTATGGCTAGGCCAGGCACGGGTGATCCTGATTTTCCCACCTTCTTGCTGTGGCTAGGCCAGGCACGGGTGATCCTGATTTTCCCACCTTGTTGCTATGGCTAGGCCAGGCACGAGTGATCCTAATTTTCCAACCTTGTTGCTATGGCTAGGCCAGGCACGGGTGATCCTGATTTTCCCACCTTGTTGCTATGGCTAGGCCAGGTACGGGTGATCCTGATTTTCCCACCTTGTTGCTATGGATAGGCCAGGCACGGGTGATCCTGATTTTCCCACCTTGTTGCTATGGCTAGGCCAGGCACGGGTGATCCTAATTTTCCCACCTTGTTGCTATGGCTAGGCCAGGCACGGGTGATCCTGATTTTCCCACCTTCTTGCTGTGGCTAGGCCAGGCACGGGTGATCCTGATTTTCCCACCTTGTTGCTATGGCTAGGCCAGGCACGGGTGATCCTAATTTTCCCACCTAGTTGCTATGGCTAGGCCAGGCACGGGTGATCCTGATTTTCCCACCTTGTTGCTATGGCTAGGCCAGGTACGGGTGATCCTGATTTTCCCACCTTGTTGCTATGGCTAGGCCAGGCACGGGTGATCCTGATTTTCCCACCTTGTTGCTATGGCTAGGCCAGGCACGGGTGATTCTGATTTACCCACCTTGTTGCTGTGACTAGGCCAGGCACGGGTGATCCTGATTTACCCCAAACTCTATTAATGAACTTCCGACTAAATGACATACGTCGGTTTTAAGTGATTGTTACTTTCCCACAAGAGTAGCAACCAAATCGACACTCCGATATTAAATTATCATTCTCTGATTATAAAACTATTCAATGTAAATGTTTAATGTAAATTGGAATACTGAAAGAGAGTCACAATAATGTAAATATGATTTATTTGGATTAATTACCGAGATCATGGCAATTGTCGCCAAATATTTGAATATAATGATAATACTGACAGACAGTCACAATAATATAAATATAATTTATTTGGATTAATTACTGATCAAGTATTTGTTGCTGAATCATTGCATGAAAATGTAACAACACTAATTATTACTGGGCATTGGTTACCGTAATGGAAACTCCCCAATGGGTATTGGTTACCGGTACAGGAAACCCCCCTAATGGACATTGGTTACCTCTCAAGGAAACCCTCCATAATGGACATTGGTTACCTCTCAAGGAAACCCTCCATATTATAAATAATAGATAACATTCAAACTCACAACATTAGCAACAAACACTGGGCTTGTTATTCAACAATCATTCAAAGATATTAATGCAGACAAATTATTGTGATACGTCTGGAAGTATTACTTCTGAGTTGTTCTGATTGAATTATATAAAATATATAATTTTGACATGTGAGATACATTTTGATTAACTTTGATAATATATGATGATTGGTTTGGTCTCTCTGCTTGGGGTTTTTTGGTCGTGTTTTTCCCTCTTGCGTAAAGGTAAATACCTAGAGAGCTATCATATGATTATTTCACGACCGAACTTTGTGTTCGAATCACTCAGTTCATTCTAAATTGACATAATAAATGATATCTTGTTTATTACTTGATTTTCAATAAATGCACAAGGTATGACGTCACAGTCATGTCTTTTGGAAGGAATCTAAATCTTTCACTCAAATCAACCTTTCCCGAATTCCCCCACCATTGACAGCTACTTCGAATTACGAACATTTTGAAGGTTATATTCTTCGATATTAAAACACAACGTAGGTAAACACAATGTAGGTCCTAAATTGAACCATTATTTTATACTAGACGAGTTGCGCGTTACAATAGTGATCATTAACGTATAATTTTGTATACATTAATGAAACCATCATCGAAAAAAACTTGTTATAAGAAAGTGCAGAGTTTAACGCACGAGACTTGCAGAATGCGGAAATCTGCAGGTGCACATAACCTTTTTCGATACGTGTTATAAACAACAATTTTCCAACAACTGATAATTTAGAAAATCACTTAAATATGATCAGAATTTATAAAATTTTCTACGTTATTTAGAAATATTTCACTAATTTCAAGATAATTTCTTCAAAATCGTCCAGATCTGAATACTATAATGAGTTATTGTATTATAACATGTATATCTCCAGAGATAATTGTAACCTCAGGTGAAGCTACGTTAGATCTAATCTTGGCAATGAAAATCAACCTGCTACTGGTACTTCTAAAACCTCAGAAATTGTTGGCAATAATAGTTCTGTTGATAATATGAATACTGCCGCTGTCATGAAACTTGGGGAGAGGGTGGGATGCGCAGAAAACCAAATTGAGACCTTATCTCTACTCAAGAGTGCTAAGCACAAAATTATGTATGGGTCAGTGGCGTTGCATTGTTAAGTAGTATTTAAATTTTCTGTAGTGTATTTACTTGCTTTCTTTAAATTTTGTAAGAATGTCTAGTCCAAGTAAAAGTGTTATTCATAGTCAATCACGTGAAATTATTTATCGTATGTTTAATTATTTTAAGAATAACAAAAGTGATATGGATATCTTGCAAGATATAAAGAAAAGAACAGCAGAAACTACAGGTTATTCTACAAGACGTATTAAGAGAATAGTGAAGGAGGGTGATTGTACAGCGTTAAATTCCGGCGAAACTAAGTTTTCAAACCCGAAGAAGAAACGTCCAAGAACATGTAGTGTTACTGAAGTGCCAGAGTACCAGTTATGTAGTGTTCGTCATATAATTCATGATTTTCATAAAACTGAAAAGTGCCGAGTTTCAATAGATAAATTAAATAAGAAGTTAAAAGAAGATTTGGGCTGGACTGGATCAAACTCATCCCTTGGCAGAATTATGAATAAAATAGGTTTTAAATGGCGGAAAACTGTAAGCAACAGAAGGGTTTTAATTGAAAAGTGTGACATAAGAGCCCTTAGAATTTCTTATTTGCAAAAAATATATGGCTGATGAAATCATGATTGACATTAACAATGAATCTAATAAAATTATAATTAATTCGGATGATAGTGACAGTGAGACTGATAGTGAATATTACAGTGACTAGGACATTTATTATGTTGTGTTAATATTGTATTATTATTATTTATTATTTTGACTGTGATATTTTATCAATATTACTATTTGAATTACGTTAAGTATATTTATTTTGTTGTTGTTTGTTTCTGTGATAATAAAGACATATTTTCATTATTATTTACTTCACAGACTGACAGTGAATATTATTGTGACTAGGTTACTAATTATTTTGCCTTAATATTGTATTATTATTATTATTTATTATTTTGACTCTGATATTTTATCAATATTACTATTTGAATTACGTTAAGTATATATATTTTTGTGTTGTTTGTTTCTGTGATAATAAAGACATATTTTCATTATTATTTACTTCGAATATATTTTTTTGTTAACTGTCATTTTGGAGTGCTATATCAATTATTTTTCTGTTTATTTTCTACTAGTTAATGGTTGTATAGACAGAATAAATGTACCACTTCACATTATGTCAATACAAGCAACTGTATCATTAATATACACAAACAATAAATATTATGTATTTCACTTATTCTCTAACTAAAATCACTTTCCTTTTTGATAATTATCATATTTAGTAATGATTCACCCGCAAGTACTTCTCGGCTCATTATGATGTATACAGATTAGAAATACTGATGATATTATGTGCAATATTTATGAAGGTTATGTTTATAAAAGTCAAACTATACCAATTCATATTTCCTGTTCTTTTGCTCGCCGTTTCTTCTTCTTTCAAAAGCGTCTGTGGCTAAAATATAAAATTTCGTGCTTGGCGCGAAAATTAAATCGCTGTCAGTTAAATTTTCTTTCGACAGTTGCGTAATGCTCAAGTTACTTTCGACACTAGTGCTTCTAGTTTACAGAAACGTATTTGATCTGCCTTTGTCTCCTTTGCACCCGTAACCAAGGTAATAGTAGTTACGTAATAACAAAGAAATCGCACAGTTGTAGGAAAAATAGTTTTAAACTATACAGTAGTGACTACAATATTGAATGTTTTCCCTATTTGGAAGCTTTCAAAGAAATCTGCTAGGTGTCAAACAGTTCTTTGAATCTTCTGAATAGGTTGGCGATTTGGCAAGTATCTCTTGAATAAATTGTCGGTGTTCTTGAAATATTTATAGTAATTGTTGTTGGATCATATTGCAAAATAGGTAAATAATTAATTCAAATGCAACTTACTTGCTTTACAATGAAATAAATTCGATATTTCAAATTTTACGTGAAATGCTAAGTTAGATCTTTTGACCGGTCAAGAGAAATAAATTTCGTGATTAAATTTGAATATTGAACACTAATTCCATTTTAACTTCGGAACTTTGCAAGATAGTGCTCTATAAACCAAGGTAAAACCCTAAGAGGGGTGTCTTTCGTAGTCGCAACTATCGTCGATACATTCAGTAGCAAAAGTTATATTTACAAAAATGGCAGTTTATTTGAATTTATGAAATAAGAAGACGGCATGTACCTAATTCTTTTCATTTATAAAAATAGCATGTTTAATTTATGATGTATTAATAATAAATAAATGTTTCATTAATAAAATTGCAGAAATGCACATATCGTACATTGTGCGGCGACCAACTGTTTTCACTGAGACTGTACATTTCACTTTTGTGCCAAAGCAGAGCCACACCTTTCGTTATAAATTTGAATGAATGAAATTAAAGCGCATTCCAGTCACGGTTTTACTTTGGTTTGTTAAATATGCCAGCATGAATAAATAAAATAAAATAAATATATAATTATAACATGGATGTGGAGGGGAGTTACAGGGGTAGTTTTAATATGGTGAAAATTGTTTGTCACCTACCCCATGATAGGTTATTGAAACTAGATAGAATTTTTAGAATAATTGATACTTATTATTCTTGTTTCAAATTTGTTTTAAAATTTAGAAATTATACATTTACAGTTCATTAAAATAAACCTTATTGGTCAAAGTAGAGTTTTCAAAGAAGAACATTTATGTCAGCTTTCCCTTTACAATATAATCACTGGTTTCAATTGTCAACTTAAAATAAATAAACAAAATAAAATTTATCATCACGTCTTTTATCCATTACTGGGTGTAGTACTCTGCCGAAGCATATTTGGGTAAGTGATATATTTATGCGTGTAAAGTGCGGATACCAGCCGTCAAATCACGACCCCAAAAATGTTAGTGGTGCGGGAGCCACAGGGGTAATTTTAATGTAGTGAAAATGGTTTTTACTGTCAACTAGACAGCTTAAAACTACAACTTACCTCAGTCTCTTCTTTATAGTCTGGAAATCAATGATGGTGGGCACGCAATATTGCAGAATAGAGAATACACAACTGTAAACCCTGGCAGAGATTTTTACGACTTCTTCTGAGAATCCAACTACTTGAGTTGCTTCAAGCCACCAGGAAACTGTCTTAAACTCAAACGGAAGACTTGTAACTAAATTTGTAGATTCTACTAAAGGTTGTCAAAGTCCAATTTAGACGGTCATCCAGACCAAGAAGAGAAGTTAATACCTGCTGATGATGATCTTTATCATTATGACATCGTCAAAACAAAGGTGCCTACTTTATCTTCGTTTGAAGAAAGACATACGAAATCTGTACCCATATTCAAGGGGAACAGTCCTTATCCGTACGCTGTTTATACTCCATCAGACAGAAAATAAATGCAGAATTAAGATGATGACTTATTTCTGGCAAGAAATGTGAAAAATGAACATAAACTCAAACGTCAAAATGCGTCTTTGAAGAATTGGCCGTCGTAAAATGATTTACATAATTTTACTAGAAGGTGACACACTTTAAATGATGCTACAGTTACTGCTTTAGATTGTAATTTAGGTTTTTTAAATAATAATAATAATAAATTTATTTCCAACGATCAAATACAATGATATATGAGAAGTCAGACAAAAAAATATACATTATTCTATGGATACCTATACAGTAAAAACAAAATTATAATTATAAGCTAAATAACATTTATACATAAGACATATATTCATTAACAGAATAAAAAGAATTTTTTATCAAGAGCAGTTTAATTTCTTGTCTAAATATACGGAGTGAAGGTTTGAATCTAATCTGATCTGGTAATTTATTATAGGTAATTGCACCTATGTAATAGACATTTTTTTCGAACAGGCTTGTTTTATGTTTAATTAGTACTAGCACATCTTTATTGCGTGTATTGTGCAAGTGATAATCAGAGTGTTTTTTAAAATAGTTTAAATTTTTTCTTACAAACAATAACAAATTGTACAAATAAATACATGGCACAGTTAGCAAACTTAGTTTTACAAATGAATTTCGACATCTTTCACATCATTTTAAGCCAACCATACTGCGAACTGCTCTTTTCTGAAGGGTGAACACTCTGGTTGCTGTTGGTGACAGATCCCAAAAAATTATACCGTAACTTGCAATTGCATAAAACTTTGCAAAGTAGTAAGTTTTTGTTACATGCAGATCAGTAATATCTTTAAGACGTCTTATTGCAAAGCATACTGAAATAAGTTTTGTGCGCACTTGTTCAACATGATATTCCTACGTCATAGATTCATCAATACTTAAACCTAACAATTTAGTATATTTTACTTGTTTTAGAGATTTTTTATTAAATTTAATCAAAATGCTTTCGTTGCTGTCTGACCTATTACAAAATCTGATTACATTAGATTTGTCACTATTTATTATTAATTTATTTGACGTTAACCATTCCTTAATATTTTTTAATGTTACATTTGTAATCTGAATAGCATCGTTGACTGTGGATTCATAGTGCAGTAAAGATAAATCATCCGCATATGCAACGAAGGTACCGTAGGGGATATTATTTTTTACATTATTTATATATAGCAGGAACAATAAGGGTCCTAGAATAGATCCCTGTGGTACTCCAGTTGTAATATTGTGCTTATTAGATTGTACCGAATTCAATACTACTACTTCTAAATATGATTGTAACCAATTTAAACAATTACCCCGGAGACCATAAAGATCACATTTCTGTAGTAGCACAAAATGATCAATACAGTGGAAAGTTTTGATAAGTGTATAAATGTTCCTAGAGCAGCTTTATTGTTATCTACCATGATATAGATCATGTGCGAATAATGATCTAGCGCCGATATACAATCAAAACCTTACCGGAAGCAGTGTTGTTCTTTTATAATAATATTGTTCTTATCTAAAAATGATTAAATTTTAAGATGCATTACTTTTTCAAAAATTTTGTGAAATACCGAAATTAAAGAAATAGGCCTGTAGTTACTGAGGCATGTTTTACTTCCCTTTTTATATAACGGTATTACTTTCGTAGTTTTTAAATCAGAAGGAAAATGACCTTGGCTTAAACTTGCATTTATTATAAATGTTAAGGGCTTTAATTTTTTTATTATCTAGACCAGTAGAAGTTCTGTTATTTAAAGTTAATATTATATCTATAGATCTTATAAGATCATATTCGTTTATAGGACTTAGAAAAATTGTGTGCGTATTTTTATTTATTTGACGTGCTTCACGAGAATTCTTATTTGTGATGTTATCCTGGGTACTGAGTAAGTTCTCGGCTAACGTACTGAAATAATTATTGAAGTGATCAGTCATATCTTTTAATTCAGTTATAGTTTCTTCATTCACAATTAATTTAGCAGGAACTCTCGAATATTTATGTTTTCATTTATTATGTGCTACACAGATGTGGAAATATTAGGAGAATATTTTATATATTCACTATAATAATGTTTTTTGGCAAGTTTAACTTTATTTGCATGATTACGTTTATGTTTGTGATAACAGTATTTACTTATTATACCAATCTTGTGAAAAATAAACAAGTCTTTAAGTTTTTTAGATGAAACTATAATATCCCGAGTTAGCCATTTTTTGTTTGAATTTACTTTTGGTTGCATTTGCATTTCTGGTAATGCAACGTTGAAATGATGCGTTAAAATTGCCATAAATTTAGAAAACATTATCTGGACACAGTTTTAATTGTAAACTTCACACCAGTTTTCACTATTTAGGCAATAATAAAAATATTGCCAATTACATTCAGAAAAGTATCTAATTTTTTTAGGTAGTATGATATTTTTAATGCCATTAGTTCTAATTAATTTCATGATTTGAGCCGAATGATCAAATTGACCATTGTGTAGCACTTCACTTGCGTAGCACGAGCGACTAATGTTTGTAAATATATTATCAATACATGTGCCTGTACTAGTTGATAATCGTGTTGGCTCTTCTATCGTATGATGTAATCCAAATATGTTAAATATATCAAGCAGATCATTGCGTTGCTCAGAATTAACCAGAATATCGATGTTAAAGTCACCACACACTATTAATTTATTATTATGAGTATTACTTAATATTTCAAGTATTTGCCCCAGTTTATTAAAAAAGCTATTTAAGTCTCCGTCTGGTGATCTATAAATGAGCAAGAGACAGTAATTCACATTTTCAATTTTCATTTTAAATGTGACGTTTTCTAAAGTTTTTTCCTCTGCTTCGATCTCCGGTTCCATAATCTGTGGTTTTAATCTTGGTTTTGAAAAAATAAGTTGGCCGCCGTTTTTAAAAATTTTTCTATAATATGTACATATTAGAATATAACCTTCAATTTTAATGTTGTTTATTTCATCTTCAGTCAGACAGTGTTCAGATATGCAGAGAATATCTACTTCGTGTTGTCTTACTAAAACTTCCAGTACAGCTATTTTATTTCGTAGCAATTGTATATTTTGAAGCTATATTTTCACAAAAGAAGTTCTTTCTGGATTTTTCAAGGAGCTTGTTTGCGAATCATATTAGTTTGTAGAGAATTTATTTCTTCTACTAACTCTTTAATTATGTCCCCCTGGGACTTTATTAAAGTAACTAGTTCAGAAATACCTGCTGTTACAGTTTTAGTAGAATTGCTGGTGTTGCTTGAATTGTTGATAGCTTGAATCGACTTTATACATTCATTGCAAAACCATTTAATATTTTTATTTCCGATCAGAATATTAGCTTCACCTCTCTTCAGGGAGATGCAAGTCATATGAAATACATTTTTACATGCTCCAAAATATGAGAATTTATAATCATCACCGTTATCGATAATTTTTTTACACTCAAAACAATAGCTTTCTTCGCCTGTCGCCCTCTTGACAGCATATAAATCTTGTTATGCAGATTATCTGGTTTTTAGTTCTTTTAGTTTATTCTTTCTTATGTCACTATTAGGTGAAAAATTTGTTGACCATTTACCGTACACTGTCTTGAAATGCATTTCTAAATTTCCTTTTCTAGGTGTTGCGACAGAAGCATTGCCAATTAAATAGCAACATTATACAACTATTATAAAAAAAAATAAAAGTTTAACTTTTTTTCGTCATATTCATTGTAAATAAAAGTACTGTCAAAATATTAACAAGATAAAAATTCGGCTGCCACATCTACAACGAAACTGCGTACGTGTACGAAAGCACTATATTCGTGATTCACTGAAATCATAGCAACGATCGGCCAGTCGATCGCAATCGACTTGTTGGCCAATCCTGACCATAGGTCCAGGGATTTTATAGAACTATTATGTATTCAAACATTTTCTAAGCAAAATTTTGTAAATAAGTCAGACATGTTAAATATAATAGATTTAATTCGTAGCACACGGGTTATAATGGTTGAAAATTGCACTAGTACGAATTATCCACTTATATCCATGACAACATGGTCAAATAATAAAACGCTATTGTTTTTTTAAGTCGTGGGATATTATTCTATATAATAAAATAAGATATGCAGAATCAATGAATATTAAGCTTGACTGGCAACTTCAATTGTTTTTAAAATTTTCTAAAATTCATAAAATATTCACACGGTTACATAACAGTTAACAATCTATGAATAGGAATCAGTTTATAATTAAGGACACACTTATTCATAAAGCTAAATAAATATGGAATAATTAATTAAAAATTAGTCCGAGTTCACCATACATGCAAAATTTTGAACGGTAAAATATGTTTAGCGTTACGTGGCTTTTTAAAAATCGTGGTGACAGTCCATAGATTGTTAGTTTTATGCGACGCGACATATCTGAAGTGTGAAAAAACTCGTACTTTTTATTATTGGCGGCAGCACAGAACTGTAGATAAAATAGTGCACACGATGACTATTCTTCCTATTTCGTAATCAGTGCCTAGGGTCATTTATAAATATTGGGGTACGGACATAACTGACTTCAGTCACAGTTTGTGGATCTAAAAGTCAGAAGAAGCAATGCAGCTTAAAGTTGAAGTGGTTGTTTCTGGCATTGGAGGAATCTTCCCCAATGCCAATAATTTGGATGAGTTTACAAAAATTTTACTTGAGAATGTGAACACTGCAGAGCAAGCCAAATGGATTACAAGTAAGAATTTGTAATGATTTAATCAGAATGAAACAAATCTACCTGACTATTGACTACATTTTGAAAGGCTTTCTGAATCTCAAATACTTCTAGGAACGCCATTTTTAACTATCAATGTTAAAAATGTGTTTTGTTTCATTTAGATGTATAGCCATCTCAGAATTGTATTTATTGCGAGTTAAATTTTGTGTGAGATTTTAACAAGCTTATACTGGGTTGCATAATAGTTTTATCGGTTTATTAGTAATAAATGGTTCAATAAGTTTCAGAAAATTGCTATTGATACTGTTACTAGATAAATAATTATTCTTCCAACCCAGCAATAATATTTAGATTTTTGGTGTTTTTTGGAACACTCTCTTGAATTTTAATAAAAATTTCTGTAGAAGCAGTTTCCAATCGATAATTTGTCATTTTGATAGATTATTTTCAATTGACATTTATGAAAATTGCATTTAATTATTTGGTAAACAAGGAGACATAATTACAGTGAATTATTATAACTTATTAATTTAACTAGTGGAACATAATCGAAAAGCTTAATTTCATTGGTAAATTTCCAAACAAATTTGTGATTCTATTGGTTCTCACATATACGTGGTAAATTCTCAACGTAATTTTTGACATTTTCATATTTAATTTTTATCGTTACGTAGCTTATAACAATACTTATATGAATTGATTTAGATGTAGAATTTTATGAGCAAAAACTTTTTTTGAAGCTATTCAGTTTAAAATAATTAGGGACGCACCTTTTATGTGCGTATTCCTATATAAATGAATGAATAATGTTATTATTAACTTGTGTATTTATTAAACTATGAAATGACGATGGTCTAATTAATTGAAGTTGTGATATAAATTAAACTAAACTTAATAAGAGAAAATTTTAATGTTAGATGAAATGGAAAGCAACACTATGTTCAACAACTTGCCTGACAAGAGGCACATTTTGTTTGACGCAATTTTTTTTGGACTTCATCGTGCACAAACGTCCTTCTTGGATCCGCTCACGCGGCTGTTCTTGGAGAAAACGTTTGAAGCCGTTGTCGATGCAGGTAAGAATGAACCAAGAAGGTGGATCCGCATTTATAAAGAAAACTACATATTACCTATATTAAATTGAATTATAAAGAGATAAATTGGAATACCGTCAGGATTTGAACGTGTGATCTATGAACTGCGGTAATATGCTTTAAACCAACTAAGCTACGGTGATTAAAATTTGATTTTATTAAAATTTTTCTCTATATTTTGTCGTGATATCATAGGCAGCTCCAATTTTTCTCTTTATAATTCAATACTATTTCATCAATTGTGAAGTATTTAATAATGCTAACTAAATTACATATTACATACTTTTAGTAGCATCTAAAAGGAGGGATTTTGACTGATATTTAGGATCGAATTTACGTATAAGCAAAATAAGCAGTTGTTTAGGCTCCACACATCGAGTGCCCCGGAAATCATAAATTACGCAGGCCCATAAAAAAAGTTATCTGAACTGGACATCTAATGAAACTTTTCTTTAGTATTTTTTCCAACAGTTTACGAATCTGATGTTAGAATATGGGGTTAAAGGCCATACTACAGAGAAAAACTCGAGAAACTGTCAAAAAATGCGTTTTTTTTCATGGTATCAGGTGGTGGCTATAAATTTTGATAAATGCACAGTAGGCGAATCTATCTCCGCAACGATAGGACGACGGGGACAGTCTTTTTTATAAGTTTTTGGAACGCAATAAAGGTTAGGACTGATAGAATTAAAATATTTCAAGGGTGCCGTTTCTTGAGGTGTTTCAAGTTCATTTATCAAAATTTATAGCTAACATTGTTCCACCCCTTCAATTTAAATCACCATACTACCTAGACAACTCTTTTACACTTATTGATAAATTGAAAACTTTAAATTTCCCTGTCAACCACGTTTCAATTTCACTTGATGTTAAATCATTATTTTCGGTTATCCTCCACTTCATTTTTATTATGGTACGAGATCGGTGGGATGAAATAACCATTCATACTACATTATACTTCTATACTTGGTTGTCCTATGGAAAATTCTTTATCCCAAATTTTAGCTGAAATAATTATGTATCATTTAGAATCTGAGGTAATTCAGAACAATCTGCAACTTAACTTACTATTTTATTTTCGTTATGTAGATGACATTCTTGTCTGTCTTTCTAATCAACAAGTCGCTAATATTTGTAACATTTTTAACTTTTTCAATTCACACATTCAATTTACCATGGTAATTGATTTTAACCATTAAATTTTTCTTGATATCAGCATCATCAAACACAACAACAAATTCTGCATGAACTGGTACCACAAGAACAGTTGGTCAGGTAGATATTTAAATTTTGACTCTTACTGCCCTATCAAATATAAACGTGCTGTCATATTTTGTTTGGTAGACAAAGCAATTAAATCGTCAGATCCCAAATTCCATTCCACTAATATTTCTCTCAGTGAAAACACTTTAGTTAGAAACAATTATCCACCCGAATTTATTGACATTTCCATCAGAAACAGGTTACATAAACTTAACAATTCAACCCTTAATTCTATAAATAATCAACCACCAGTAATGCAATACTTAAATAAAACTAGATTTCACTACCCTTTTATAAACATTTACTACGCGATTTCAAATTCATAACCTCCTCTTTTAACCACACTCCAGCCTACAAGTCGTCCTCTGACACAATTTTGCTTTTTACTAGATTTAAAAATACGAATAACGTTATCATTTAAAAAAGAAAAAATTTGAATCACAGTGCAATAATAGAACATGCGGTAGAAAATAACCACAAATTAAATTTTAAAAACTTTCAGATATTGCACTCCTGAACCGAACAAATATAAAACATTGTTCCTTGAAAGCTGCTACATAAAGATGAACAAAAATGCTGTTAACATTAAAACTGATAATGTTCCTTCTATTTCACATCACAATAACATAGTTAAATATTTCGGATAATTGGTTTGACATTTGTTCCAATTCAGATTTGGTTTTCTTCTACTTGTTGTTGTTAGTTTAGATTTTTACCAACAGATTTTGTATTTTACTCCTTGTAAACGTGTAGTTAAACGCCGTTTTGACTCTGAGTCATCCATAATGCATACTAAATAAAAAAAATAACATATAACTACACTGAATTTTTTGAGTTTTTCTTGTAATTAATCACATGTGGTTATTACTGGGTAAGAAATAAATTATATATTTTTTGTAAATTATTTTAATTCTAACTTCAATCATTATTTATTGTAAACTTGATAATGAACACAGATCGTGTGTTCGAATCGTCGTCATTATATTTAGAAAAAAGAAAATTTTAACATCATTAATAATACCTAGTTATCTAATATTCCTGGATCATTTTTTGATACATTGTTTAACTTATAAATTTATGAATTTTTTCATTATAATCACCTCTCTTCATCCGTCATCCATTCCAACATATTTTCATATCTGGCGTCACTCAGATGGAGCCAGATACACTTGACTATAACTTATTGGTTTAGAAACACAAACACAACTCTAAATATATCATACTCACGAAACTTAATATTATCTAAACCAAGGATTACAAGTTAGCTAACACTAAACGAAACATATATAACTTAAATAATAAATAAGTCCAATACAAAACTTTAAAAAATCATATCATAAAAAAAAATTGCTGAGTCAGGTATTTTACTACGATTCTGTATTTATGACAGAATATATAAGTGCGATAGTTCGTTTCGAAATTAAGGCAAGATGTATTGCGATCGCCTTACCTTTCATTATATTGTAAATCCATTCGAATTTATTTGTTTTGTACTTTATCTAATTTGTATGTTTAATATTTTTTCTAGGTGTGTGATGAATTAGTTTTGTTTAATTTCGATTATTTGTTCAATAAGATTATTTTTAAGAACGTTAAACATTCCTAGATTGTTATAATATGACATTAATTTAAACATATTAATTGAAAATTAATATTAAAAATTGGAAATGGCAGTTCAACTTGTATTAAAAATTATATGTATTGTTTTTTTTAGATATTATATAGTAACAAAAAAATTATACTTGAAATCAGTCGCAGGTAGTAATGCGGTTTGCAGGGCGATCACAGGGCACTTTTGTAATGCATTCATATGCATGTTAGCATTCAATCTTTTTGGGATGTTGATGAGGTTGCGGATGCTACTACTCTAAATGAACGCACGAGGGTCGATCAATAAGTATCCGTGTTTGAAGATAGTTGGTATTGCTGAAGGAAGTTAGTATTACCGTCGTATTCTGCCATGTGTCAAACGAAATAATACTATATTTCAGACTGATTCATAGGTTAGTTTTTTTTTGGCGGCTAGTTATATGATACCGTGTTTCGTGTTTCTCGATAAAATGGAAAGGAGCAATGTCGATCAGTAATTCGCTTTTAATTTTTGGATGGCAAAACATGCGAAGAAATAAAAGCGAAGTTGGATGCAGTCTATGGGGACTCTTCACCATCTATGACAATCGTGAGATATTGGGTCAACGAATTTAAATGTAGTCGTACATCTGTTTTTAATGTGGAACGGGCAGGCCGCCCGGCATACGTGGTTACCGAGGAAATCGTTGAAAACATCGACGACATGATTCTTGCGGATCGCCGAACTAATGTACGCGAATTCGCAGAGGCCGTAGGACTGTCGTATGGAACGGCAATCACTATTTTACATTATAAATTAAGTATGACAAAGGTGTCGACCCGATGAATGCCGCGATTGCTCACAGTGGACAATATGCAAATACGGCTGTCAATGTGGAAGCAGTGTTTGGACCTCTTTAACCGAAATTCGCAGGAGTTTTTGCGTCGAGGCGTCACCGTTGATGAAACCAGGATACATTATTATCCACCAGAGATCAAGCGACAGTCAAAACAATGGCTTTTTTTCGGGTGAATCTGCTCCGAAAAGGTCATGGGCCATTTTTTTTGTGATTTTAAGGGAATTCAGACTTTTTGCAGAATGGAAAAACGATTGCAGGTCAGTACTAAAGTGAACTTTTGGACCGATTCGATAAGAAATTAAAAAGAAACGATCCATTTGGCTAAGAAAAGGTGCTGTTCCACTACAATAACGCACCAGCACACTCATTCGGAATTGTTCCGGTCAAATTGCATGAATTGCGCTACGAATTGCTGCCGCACTCACTAGACCTGCCCGATCTGGCTCGCCGATTCCGTGGATGCTCGAGCACCTCTAAAATTTTTTGAGATGTTAAGCACCCCCACTAAAAATGAAGAGAAACAGAAAAGACGAAATAAGAAAAGTAAATAAAAAGAAAGAGAAAAGGCAGATCGAAAAATTTAAACCTATCATAACCTAACGAGTAAAAGTGATCAAAACAAAAATAAAATCTTAAATTTTACAAATAATAAGGTTTGAATCGAAGGATTGAAGCAATGAACAAAACTCACCAGAATAATGAGAACCATTAAATTTTAGTTTTAGGCCTTTCTGCTCGTTTGGGCCAGAGGGTGCTCCGTTGCTAGAGCAATCCTCAGAATTTTTTTGAGGTGCTAAGCAGAAACGAAAAAGGATAATTAAAAAATATAAATTAGAGAATCTAAATTCACAAATTGTACTCATACGTATATGTAAAATGTAATATTTCTTACTTTTTTCATCATTACTTTTACTATTATAAATTTAAAAATGAAAATAACTATAAACATTTGTAAGTTGGTTTTCAAATAACTGATTTTATTAATTCTGTAAGAATAATAGTACAATAGATTAAGTATCAAGTATTTAAAAACACAATAACAATTAATACCTGTAAGAATAATTAAATTACACGTTATTAAATACCATAATGATTGTACTGTCAAATCTAATCAAATATAAATTATCAACTGACTGTTCAAAACAAATGACAACAAGATCATAGAGTGTTGTAATTTACATCTTCCCCCCCATTAGGTCACTTTTTCAGCAGAATAAAGTGACAACTTGCTACTGTGGAAGCAATTTGATTCCTTCTTTCTCTTTCCACAATCCACTTCATAAAAGGACGATGAAATCCTCTTCAAGATCTTGAAAGGTCCAATTCTTATTTTATCTGTTTTCTTTCTGTTTAGTTTACTTCCATTTTCAACATACACACGATCTCCAACTTTAAATTCATGAATTCTTCGCTGTTTATATACTCTTGTTTTATTTGTATCAAAGCTTTTCATTGAATTAAAAAATGCTTTTTCTCTATCTTTAATAAGATCACGTTGGTGCTCTGTGTAAACTGGACAAATGGATGATAACTTTCCATAAAGTAAATATGCTGGTTCAAATTTTGTCGAACTATGAATTGTTTTATTGTATTCTGTAACACAGTCTTCCGCAATTTTTGACCAAGCACGTGTATCACCACTATTAATTTTACACCTTATTCTATTTACCAAAGTCTGATTTAATCTCTCATTTAATCCATTGGATTGTGGACAGTCTATAGAGGTAAAAATTAACTGAATATTCATTCTATTTAGATACTTCTTAAGTTCTGATGAATTCAATCCAGTATATTGATCCGCTAGAATTATTTTAATTTTATTCTTTTGTGCAATAGGATTGACAAGATTTATAAAATCTCTCGCACATTGACCTTTTGTAGTAGAAATCCAGGCATATCTACTGAAATGATCAACCAAAATGTGCATATATTTCTTTGGTGATTGATTTCCTCCAAAACCACCAACAGAATCGATTGACATGATTTCGTATGGTTTAACCGCTGGGCCCAGTTTTGACATTAAACCAATAGGTCTACTTTTGCGTACTTTATTTTCCCTGCAAATGAAACAACGGTCACAATATTCATTAATTAATTTGTCTAGGTTCTTAAAATAGTAAAATTGACGTATTTTTTCTCGCATTTGTACAACCCCAATGTGACCATAATAAACATGTACTAATTTGATCAATCTTATGCCGAATTCTCTTGAAACAAAAATTCTAGATCTATCCCTTAAATTTTTTAATACAATGTTATGACGTTTTTCAATTTTTTTAGCAGAATTTAATTCTTCACTGTTTTCTTCTTGATCCTTTATTATTTCACTTAACTCTATTAAATTTACTACTTTAATTGCGTCTTCATTTTCAAAATATTCTAAAACTGGTTGTCTAGATAATAAATCTGCTAAAACATTTTCTTTTCCTTTCTTGTAAATAATTTTGAAATTAAATTGGGATAGATAATGAACCAAATCACCTAATATTTCATCTGTTCGAGATTTGGTTTTTAGATTTTCCAATGGTTTATGATCACTACATACCGGAAACTCTCGGCCAATTATATAATATTGCCAATATTTTATAGCATCTTTAATGGCTTTACATTCTAAATGAATAATTTCCATTTTTTTCTCTTTTTCAGACAGCTTTCTTGAAAAATAGGCGACCGGGTGCAACATACCATCAGTTTGTGGTTGTTTAAAAGTTGCTCCAATACCTTTGTAGCTAGCATCCGTTTCAATGTATATTTTTTTATCTATATCATATATTGCTAAAATTGGAGAAGAACATAGATATTCTTTGATTAAGTTGAAGCTTTTTTCACATTCATCTGTCCATTTAAATTCAACATTCTTTCTTAATAATTTGTGTAATGGTTCAAACTTTTCTGCACTGTTTTCGATATATTTTAAATAAAAATTAATTGATTCTAATATACTACGTACACTTGATTTATCTGTTGGTCTCTTTAAATTCTTGATTGCAACTAAATTCTCTTGTGCTGGTGATATTTTATTTTCTTGTATGTAGTGACCAAGATATTTTACCGAATTTGCAGCAAATATACATTTTACTAATTTTAGTTTAAAACCTTCTTCTTCAATGACCTGTAGTAGTCTTGCAATATGATTGATATGGTCTTTCCAAGTTTTAGAAAATAGTAAAATATCATCAATATAGTTTACACAAAACTGATCCATGTTATTTCTTCTTAATATGTTTGAGAGAATCCGTTGAAAAATTGCTGGTGCATTCTTTAGTCCAAAAGGAAGAACCTTAAACATAAATTTACCGTGTTTTGTGATAAACGATGTCTTTTCTCGATCTTCTTGTTTTATTATGATCGACCAAAACGCAGAATTTATATCAACAACTGTAAAGTACCTGCAATTTGAAACCTTATCTATTACATCATTTATTGTTGGAAATGGGTAACATTCTGGTATTATCAAGTTGTTTAGCTTTCTAAAATCGATAAATAATCTTGTCCGACGACCATCGTCTTTTTTAAATTCCAGTGTTACCGGAGATGAGTAAGGTGAATCTGATTCTTCTATTAAATCTTCTTCTAGTAATTTTTTAATTTGTGTTGATATCCCTATCATCTGGTATAGTACATTTATATGGGCGTGAGTTTTCATATTCATCTTTTATCAACTTGATCTCTGCTTCTCGTGACCTCACTTTTCCAACATCGAACTTATTTTTTGCAAATATATGTTTATATTTTCTTATTAACTCTAATATTTGTATTTTTTTGTATTCATCTTTTATATGATTCAAATTTACTTTAAATTCTGTAACATCTTTAGGTTCGTTGAAATTGATTTCAATATTATCATCTTTACCTTTTTTTACCATTTTCTTAAGTGTATCTTCTATAGTCGAACCCATCGAACCTCTATTTGATGTTTTCTCAATATCCTCTAATTTTAGTGTGTTATCTTTATCAATTCTTTGTAATATTTGCAGATTATCATCTTGAACTAGTTTAAATTTTTTAATGGCATCAAGACCCAGAAGTAAATCATATGAGAATTTATTATTCCTTACTACATAGGTGTTTATTTTATTTGTAAATTTACCAATTTTAAGAATAATATTTGCCCGGGCAGAACTGAAATTTAACCCATTGATAGTTCTTAAAACATTCTTGTGTTTTATTAGACTTGTTTTTAAAAGATCTACAACTCTTTGATTTATTAAACTTACATTTGAACCACTGTCATAAACAGCTTTAATGTTCATCTTATTATCAATAAGTACGTTAATCTTAATCAATGAGTTTAATTTCTCCGGGCCCTTTAGTTTAAAAACTTGTCAACTTTAATCTGCATCATTTCCTCTGTTTCGTGATTATCAACTTCCGTTAGATTGATTTGTTTTTTTGTTGTATATAAATTTTTATTTCTACATTCAGTAACGGAATGGTAACGGTTTGGCCATCCTAGATCTTCATACATGAAACAAGGTTTTTTATTAGTGTTGCTTGTTTTCTTCTTTTGTTCATCGTATTTTTCTTTAAATCTATCTTGCTTTTTATTTAAATTCAGTTCTGAATTAACTGTTTTCTTCTGTTTATTAAAAGTGTCATCTAATTTTCTTAATTTCGTAAACAATTTTTCTACAGTTGTAATTTCTTCGCGATCTAGTTCATTTTGAACTTCTAGCGGTAACCCAACTACAATCATGTTGATTCTTGATAATTCTGTACTGTAACTCTCAGCTTCTAAGCATAATCTTTCTTTTGCTAACGCATAATCAATCAATGAACCACCTAAATGTTTATAGTTGTATGCTTTCCTAATTTTACACCATCCTTTATCTACAAAAACATTTAAAAAGGAATGTTTCCATTCAGACCAATCTTCTTTAAATTTCCTTCATACCAATCCTTAGATGGACCTACTACAAAGAATCGAAGTGTTTCAATCTTTTTAATGTCATTTTCTACATGATGTCTTGTACACTCAGTTTCATATCGTATAAACCATTCTGTAGGATTCTGTGTTTTGTCAAATTTATCTAAGATAAATTTTTTTTCGATTTCATGAAGCTTCGTTAGACTTAATTTAGTTTCTAAATCTTAAATTTTCTTAATTAAAAAAAAATCCTCATCTAATTTGTTAGTTAAGTTGGATTCTTCTAATGGAATGTTCATATAACAAAGGTTATCATCTTCATCAAAATATTCTTTCTTTAAATTTTCGTCCATCTTCACACCCACTTTTCGATATCCATTTATTGGTCTTATTGCAGAAACAGCACATTTAATAGTTGATTTAGATAATAATATTTCATGATCTTTTAAACTCTTGTACTCCACAGGTAAGTTATACCATAATACTTTATCTTCAGATAAACCTGCCAACTCGTAATCCTCTTCGCTTCTTTTAATAATATGCACAAACAGTTTATCATTTTTCTTATTCATTTTCTTTTTTCTTAAATTAATAACTTTGTAATTTAATTTGTATGTTGGTTTTCAAATAACTGATTTTATTAATTCTGTAAGAATAATAGTACAATAGATTAAGTATCAAGTATTTAAAAACACAATAACAATTAATACCTGTAAGAATAATTAAATTACACGTTATTAAATACCATAATGATTGTACTGTCAAATCTAATCAAATATAAATTATCAACTGACTGTTCAAAACAAATGACAACAAGATCATAGAGTGTTGTAATTTACACATTTTATTTTTAATATTTCAATATTAGGAAGAAAAATACAAACAGCCTCTCTCCCCGTTTGTGAAATGTTAGTTAATTTCTAAATCCCGACGTCCTTGTATAGTTTCCATATTGTTTGATTTAATTTTTTCGTTAAAAATCTTAATAAAGGAAAATCTTTGTATCGTCCATAACGTACCAACATCACCGACAAAATATATGCTGACGTCTAACTAAATTTATTTAAATGTCAGTGTTTTTATATCATCACGTCTTTTACCCATTACTGAGTGTGACACTATTCCATAGCAGATCTCAGTAAGTGATATATTTATACACATGAAGTGCAGTTACTAGTAGTCAAATCACATTCCCCAAAGATATAAGTGGATGAGGAGCCACAGTGGTAATTATAATATAGTATAAATTGTTTATCGACTGCGGGAATAGAACTGAGGTTCTCAAATCCACAGGCCAACTTAATATCACTGAGGTAGCTACTCTATATTAGATTATTATTAGTTCACGAATGATAAATTTGAGCTAACGTACATTTGTTTATAAACACAGACAAAACCAAATTAATTACACACTCAAGAACAAAAAGGCATAACACAGAATTCATCAACTTGGATGATTACAATATATAGACAGTAAGCATACATAAGAACTTAGGTTCCCTAATAAATGAAGAAAACCGAATTGAAAAAAAGATAAATTGCAGAATTAGTGCTGGCAATAGGGCAATATATACGAACAGAACCCTATTAAAATCAAAGTTTATTAGCCATGGTGCCAAGATTAAAATTTACGAGACATTGGATGTAAGGGGAAGCACTAAGAATAGTAGAAAAGAAGGTCCTTCGGAAAATATACGAACCCATGCAGGATGCAATTGAATTTATAGATCAAATTGATATAGTAAAACATATTAAAGCTCAAAGAATTAACTAGCTTGAGTTTATGAGAATGGAAAGAAGATAACTGTATGGAAACCATGGAAAAATAGAGTAATAGGAAAGCCAAGAAAAAGATGAAAACATGGCGGTGTCGACGATCTAAGAAAAATGACAATAGAAAACTGGACTGGAAAACAAGAAAGAATTGAAGGAAGTAACGAAGCAAGCCAAAATCATCAAAGGGTTGTAGTGCTACAAGAAGAAGAAGAATTTGCAATTAATTTAGAGTTATGAATTAATTCCTTTTAAAATGAATTGTGTATTGTCAATTATAATTTCTTTATTCTCTATGAACTAAATCGGCATTATCCCTGTAATACAAACTCGTTTAGAACTACAAATTGTATTGATATAAAGCGATGCCATATGACTACATTTAGTTAGATTTTTTTGAATTACTTATTTATGAACGTCATTGTTGAGATGTGTTCGGATCGCTCTTTAGTGGAGATGTGTTTTCCAGAGGTTCAATGATGAATAAAAAAGATGTTGGAGTTTAATTAACAGATTTATTTTATTTAAGATAAAAATAACACACACAAATAATATGTACAAAAATAATATAATTAGTAATGCTCGTTCGGTGATTCCTGAAAACGTAAAAATGATGCTGGAAGGCGGTTGTCGGAAATAAGCAAAGTTATGGAACCGTATCAGGTCAAGCGCAGCTACGGTTAGTGAAACAAGATTCAAAACACTGCGTCAGGGCAAACACAGCCGCAGATAGAAAAAGAAGAACCGTATCAGGTCAAGCGCAGCTACGGTTAGTGAAACAAGATTCAGAACACTGCGTCAGGGCAAGCATAGCCGCAGATAGAAAAAGAAGAACCGTATCAGATCAAGCACAGCTACGGTTATCGGAGACAAGATTTACAATACTGCGTCAGGGAAGCACAGCCGCAAATAAAATAATGTAACGGTCGGTGTTAGGATAGACAACTACCACCGAAAATAAATAAATGACATTCGCTTACCAGGTTAACTACCTCGGATCGGAGATAGCTACGGAGACACTCAAATCTAAAACTGACTTTTAACGACGAGAAATCGTCTTTATATACCTATTTTTAAGCGACAGCCAATTACAAAAATGGTTAATATGATTACTATTTTAACGGTCGTTTTACAATTAATACTTTTCAAGGCTGGACAATGTTATTTTAAAATACAAAAATATAAAAAGCAAATTCGCTCCAAGGTAGGTTTGAACTGCAGAACTCTGGGGCCGTATACCGGATTTTATTATATCTTTTCTCATCTTCCGCATCTAAATTTCCGGTTAGTGCTTTTACAATTAATCCCAATCCATTTATTATTCCTCTTTTATATCTAGGTTTTTCATTATTAATTATTAAATGACTGAATTTATCATCTATTGAAGCTAGTATATAATTGATAATTTTATCGTGGTTAATAAAGTCTGATAGGCTGACATTGTTTATGTGTACTGTACGTTTGAGATTGTTGTGTTATATTTTTAAATTGTTATACTGGCCAAGGATAGGTTGTAAATCGTTGAAGTGTAAAAAGGTGTGTGTTGATTTCTATAATTTTGCTGTCCCTAATTTGAGTGGTAAAAGACCTGTGTTCTCTGTAATGTTTTTGATTTCTAGTCCCTAGGTGTACTTGAGGTGCAGGGACCTGGAAGATCGTAATATGGATTAGTTTTCTTGTTTATTTTTCTAGGTCTCTTAATATTTGATAAGTGAATTTTACTTTGCTTTTTATTATCGTTAGGATTGGTCTGAATTTTTGCAGTTTTTATTTTTTGATCGATGGTTTTAATATTTTCCTTTTTGAATTTTGCCTGTTTTTGTTTTATTTATTTTTTGTTTATTACGTACGTATACAACTACTGGGATTTCAGGTAAATCTTCTCGAGTATCGTTTAATTTATTTATTAAGTTAGTTTTATTATTTTGTAATTTTTCGTTAATATTTTTATATGCTAATTTGGTTTTTTCTCGGTTATTTAAAACATAGTCTTGTGTTATTCTTTTTTCTAGTTCTATGTCTAGAGGAGAATTTGTTTCAAAGTGCCCGTTAATAACGTCGTTTGGTTTAAGACCAGTGGAACTATGACATATGTTGTTGTATGCTAATATTGCAAAATTAACTTTGTACTTAATAATTTCGTTCTTTTGATTTTCTTGTAAATTAAAAAGTCGTATATGTTCAATTAAGGTTGAATTCCATTAGAATCAGGATGTTGTGAGCTGGTAATAATTCTCGCATGAAGTTATTTTTAAATTTTGGACCGTTGTCAGATACAACTAATTTAAGAATTCCATGATGTGAAAAGAATCTAGTTAATTTGTTACATATTTCAATTGCATTTGTTGACGTGACTTGGTACGCTTGGGCATATTTAGAGAAGGCATCTATGAAAGTGAGAAATTTACAAGTTTCTGAGCTTAGTGTATCTACATGTATTATGTCAAAGGGTTTGTTGGGACTTGGAGTCATGTAATATTTAGATTTTATAGGATTACGCTTATATTTAGATTTTAAACATATTTCGCATTGATTTATATACTCGCTAATATCTTTAAATTGGTTAGGCCAATAGTATTTTTTTTTAATCGGATTATAAGTTTCGTGAGTACCTCGGTGATTGGTTTTGCCTTCATGATAATTTTTAATGGTGTTAGAAATATCAGTTTTATCTTCTATATCTGTTAATTTGTTATTACATTTAACGAAATTAATTTCAGAATTTTTGAAATATTTCTGTAAGATTACACTAAATTTCTCATAAATCGGTTGCTCGAAATATAAAAAGTATTTTACTTTAGGTATTATGAATTCTATAACAAAATTGATCACGTTTTTTTCGAAATTGCTTTTTGAAATTTGTACTTGAAGTCTCATTTTATCGGTGTGTAATTTAATAAATTTAGGTTTGGCGGGTGAATGTAAAACCTCTGAAATTATTAACTGATTTTTTCCTATATTGACGGAACTTTCAATAATGGGGATACCGATGATAGGATGTTCGGGATTTGAATGAACAGTTGCGTCAGTGTCGTCTTGTTCTTTGGTATTATTATGGGTTTTGTCGTCTTGTTCAACAATTAGAGATGTTATCTGTTTTATTGTTATTTTCAAGCTGTTTCTTAAAATCTTCCATGTACTTAAAGAAAGTATCGCTGTTATCGTCTTAAGTTTAGTTCGTGTTAATTTCAAGGTTGGGTGTGTTACTATCAGGCAATTTGTAAACAGTGATAATTATATTACTATTTTGAAAAATAAATTGCAACATTGATTTTACATCTTTTCATTCTGTGTCATTTCCACATCCAATATTAGGAATATTTAAAATTTTAATTAGATTTTTTTCACAAAAATATTTTAAATTTACTAGGTGTAAAACATATTTTCATAAGTGGGTTTCTCGAAGTGGTTTTCTTTCGTGATTAAATAGATTATAAATTTCTAATTATCTCTGAAGTATATCAAGTTACGTAATTGGGGATTTTGTTTATGTAGGACGTCTACATTTTTCAATATTTTTCTAAAGTCTTTTGCTATGCCGTCAGACATTTTCAAGTCTTTACTGACACAGTGTGCAAGGCTTTCGTTTAGTGGAGCGTCAAAAAGATTTGCTTCTATTTCAAAAATTTTATAATTGTATTTAACAGTGTCTTTATTTTGTAAATAAATCTGATATTTATTATCTCGGATTGCGGCTCTACTGATACGTAGTGAGGGCGCGGCTTTAGCTGATGATTGTGAATGACGGTGTTGTTATCTTATCGTTTACTAGGTCGATATTCACTTCTATTGTTTGGAGGTTTTCGAGTCCTAACAATATGTCAAATTGGTCATGAAAGTCAAAGAGATGATATTTGGGCATAATATTTGGTTTATCAAATAATTTTTAACAAGGTAAAGTTATACTCAAATTTTCGGTAGATGTACCGTGAGCAGCGGTAATTTTGAAAGGATCATCTTGGATTCTATTATAATAATCAAAAAGTTTCATTACCTTGTTTTAACTCTGTTAACTCTATTCCGAGTGTATAGCAATCTCTTTTATCAGAGTAAGAATTAATTAAAGCGTATTTAATAGTGGCCCAAGAGTTAAAGTTGGAAATAGCTAAATTTACGTCAGCTATGCTCTTAATCTTAGATAAAATCGTGGATAACAGATATTTATTCTGAAAGTCTGCGGGTTCTATATTGTTAAAAAACGTATTCAATAACTTTTCGCAGATTTCTATGAATCGCGGTAATAATTTAGGATCTCCGTGAAAATTGGGGATCATGTCGACGTATTCTCTTTCTAGTGTTGGGGTAGCCATATTATTAATTATATTTAAATGATTAAATTCTCTTAATAAATTTTCTAGGCTAATTATATTTCTTATAGGATTAAAAGGGGGTGATTTACTGGGAGCAACTGAATCTGTATCCGTATCTGAATCTAAGTTTAACTTTAATTGAATGATATAACTGATAGACATATGAGCACTTACAAGATAAACATCAACTTGTCCATGGGCACGGCTGCGGCGGCTCCGTGGATTGGTGTCGACTCTCGGCGGACTGCGTACAGCTGAATCTCTTGCACGATATTCGCTCGTGGCAGGATTGAGCCGGATTTCTGTGTACTGTAGAGCCTCCTAAAGATCTCTTCGTACACGATATGCACTGGCGATATGACAGAGTCTCGACGACTTTTCGTTGTGATTTTTCGATACTCAGTTAATCGCTGAAACGAAACGAGATTTTTTCTATTTTGATATTAGTCGATAATCCGGCTGCGCCAGTAACGTAGACGTAATTTACGGTTACAATAAAAAATTATTTTTATTTTCCACAACTTAGAATTACTACATCAGATTTATTTTAATACAAGTGGACACTTCAGTCTCTCGACAGTAACTGTCTTACAAAAGAGATGATTAGAGATTTCTCGTATCAAAAAGCTTATCTAACAGAAATATGAGTTTATGAAATACCCTTGGTTGGGCATGGAAAGGTACTGTGGTCAGCGGGTCTCGTGAGAACAGGCGTTTTAACTTATATACCAAATAGTATCAAGGAAATTTACGTATAAAAACCAACTAATAAAAAAATCTCATTTAAAAATAAATCTCATCCTTCTATCCTTGGCATGGAAAAATAATAATAATTCCATATCTCATTGAAAAAATTAACAAGCCGTAAATAAACAACGCAAATTAGGTACGACTACGTACACATAACTATTTACTGTATGCGCTATTTGTCAGGCAGTGCCAATTAGTCCTATACTAGCCGGAGACGAATATCGGCGGATCTAGAAGATGACAACCGAATATGGTAAAAGCTATTCATTTATTTTGTAATTTAAAGCGCTTAATTTTTTATTTACGATGTTTGAACGTAATTTATATTTTAAAATGAAATATTATTTTCAAACAAAAATAATTTTGAATTTTTCATTTTACATTTGGGAGATGGGGGTGCTGCAGTGCTGCAGCGCCATTACACGAGCCGCCACTGGTGCCAACATATAATATTTTAAAATTTCATTGATATTATAAATATCATACATTTTCCACTTTTAAGTGTTTTTAAATGATTTTATTGAAAAATGCTACAAAATTGTAAGTTTTATTTAAAGAACTTCTCTTCAAAGTCATTTATAAATTTTTGACAACGGGAAATATAAGTTACCCGATTTGAAAATCAATGTTTCAATAATGAAGTTTGTTCATTTCAACAAAATAGTAGAAAATAGTTATTTGTTTCATTAGAAATAAGAAAACAAGATTTCGAGTCGACTAATAAAAGTTGCCGGATGACGCATTACTAGACTTGAAATATTTTTAGTCCGGTTGAAACATATCATATTTTTACTTACTTATTTAGAAAATTTCGCAGATTTATTCAAATTAAATTAAAACAAATTGATAAAATTATTTACATTTCCATGACAACTGTAATGAAAATGCTATATTTTGTCCTAGTACCAAAAAACGATGACGTATCCATGCTAACATTCCTGAAATTTCAAGAACCGCGAACCAAAATTTTCCCGGTAAACTAAAAAATTTTACCACGGAACCATGGTCTACATTCGGAATAGACTATAAGAAATATGAAAAATTACAAATTAATTTCATTACAATACTGAATGAAATGCGACAATTTAAATTAATTACATATTTGTCAATGTTAGTGCCAGTACATATTATTTATTTTATTTAATTTAATTATAAATAATACCTTTTGTTATTTCGTAACTTCTTGAAACATAAAATTATTTTAATTGTCTATTTTATTTCCAGTATAAGTTCTGAAGCTTTACATAAACAAAATTATTCTTATTATTTTTGGAAACAAAATTATTCAAACTCATATATTTTTAATCTTTACTTAAGCATGAAAAAAAAAATTGCACAATTGTTTTTCTTCAGGTTTCTTCACGTCCGTTCATGTTTAAATGTCACATTAAAAATCATTCACACTCAAGCAAATCACATCGTGACCTGAAAAAATTGACAAACCGCATCCATCTGCATTTCCCTTTTCAATTTAATTCACCGGTTTCCACTGTCAATTTAAAATAAATAAATAAATATAAATATATCATAACGCCCTTTACCCATTACTGGGTGTGAAACTCTGCGAAGCAGATCTCAGTAAGTGATATATTTATGCACGTGTAGTGCGGTTACCAGCCGTCAAATCACGGCCTCCAAAGATGTTAGTAGTGGGGGAGCCACAGGGGTAAATGTAATGTGGTGAAAATGTTTGCCGGCTGTGGAAATCGAAGAAGGGTTCTCAGGATCCACAGGCCGACTCGATACCACTGAGACACCTACCCCATAATATAATAAAACTAAATCTCCTTACAGAAAATTAAGCTCTAAATATTTATTTGATTAATTAGGTTAAGATTTTGGGACTAGTGGGTTTCCGTACGACGAGCATTGCTTGTCCAAATTAATATATTATATTCTTAACTCATTTATCTTCCAAATTTCGCTGATCTACTTAATTTAAAATGAAGCAAATTGACATTATATTGATATTAGCTTTATTCGTTCCGCTACGTGGCGGTTAGTGTTTACCGCTGCGGTAAGGATTTTGTGTTCGATTGAGTTGGCGGTAAAATAATAAGTTACTAGATTTTGTTCGTTTCACATTTTGACATCTCGCGGTAAAACGCTGCGGTAACTGGCGGTAAAAAAATTTACAGCAACTCTAGGCTTCGTTGAATAGCAGTAAAAGTTAATTTTGACACGTTTTTGACATCAGGAAAAATAAATAACGAATATGAGAAGAAAAAAGTAAAATATCTATCTTGTTAATTTATAAATAAAAATATTAATTTTATTTACGTTGGGCCCCGAAAAATACTATTTAAATTTCCACGCGGTGCTAAGCGTAACGTGTCCAATGTGGCATTAAGCATTGATGTAGGGCAAAGTCTCACCGTATAATATGGGGCCTCACGCTGATTTACGAAAACACCCATCATCCTATTATATAGGAGACTTTTATCTGTTAAATTATTTTCATATAAATTTATATAAACGAAATATTTTAATGTAAAATGGGGGCCAATCAAACAATTATTAAGTTCAAATTCATAATTTTCTATCATCAACCGTTGAATCCTCCTCACTTTGCGATGACAGAATCACATTTGTAACAAATTCTTCAATAAATAAAATATGAATAAATATATTATCACTCTATTTACCCATTACTGATAGTGGCATTCTGTCGTAGCAAATCTCTGTAAGTGAAGTGCGGTTAGCAACTGTCAAATTTATATCAATTTATGTGAAAATGACAATTTAAATACACAACTCGTGTAGTATACTGGGCATACAAAATAAAAATATAATTAACCTCGGATGAAAAAAAAAACAAAAAATATTATTTTAGTGACTTATTATTACTGTCACTTTTTGTGGTATACAGTAAAACGCTGCTGTAACTAACCGCCGCGTTTTATAGTAACCGCCACGTAGCGAAACAAACAAAGCTATTCATCAACATGGATACATTTTAATACGTTTCTGTATAGTAACTATGGTGATACATAACAATTCCGAAATTGTGTATTTTTTGAACAGAAAATAATGAAATAAATAAATACATACGTATATACACAACGCCACGCAATATACCATCAAATGGGGTAGCACGAAACCTAGAATCTTTCACAAAATATTCACTCATAAGATTTATCAAATAGTCAGTCCCCGTCCAACATTCTCATCCTAACACACCATCCTCGCTTCAACTACATTTATAGTCGCCACCAAATTCGAGTTGCTAAAAAAAAACCATTATTTGCATCTACACGGCATACAAATTGCAATAACGAATGATTGCAGGCATAAATCCAGTGGAATTACGCGGAAAACATATTCCCGTATTGATCGGTTCAACATTGAGCGAGACTGAATCATCCTTCTTCGAGCCAGTGCGCAGTGGCTTCGGAGTAACTGGACAAGCGCGCTGCATGATGTCGAATAGAGTCTCCTACTGGCTCAACGTAAACGGTAAGTGTCCAACAGATTTTATTAAATTTCCAGAGATTCAAAGTGGATTAAACTAGATAATATCTTAGACTCTAAGGAAGCGACTGCCTTTAAATGTGATTTTAATGAACAGGTACGGATCTAGTTTTGTTTTGCAACTCGGGCGTAAAATGATTTGGCGCTCACAGAAAATAGTTTGTCTCAGCTTTCAATGTCAGCTGCCGAACAATTTCTTCGGCACTCAAACAATAATTGAAATTAACTATTGAAATTCGCAAAAATAAGTGCCCTTTATTTGAAGTGTACATTTTTAGCACCACTGGACTGTTGCAAATTTAATTATTTATTATTTATGCTATTAATGAAACAGAATTATAAGTACTACCTACAAATCATAACTTATTATGTAGGTATCTAATATCAATTCTTATCCCGTGTGTGTCAATGTTTGATGCAGAAAACAAGACTCTGGTATGGAGAAATATGAAAACATTTGTTGGATAGTGTACACTAGGCATCCGTTTAGGGTGCTAAAATTTAAGGTCGCCAAACTAGCATTAATTAGACAAAAATGATTGTAAAATTAAATTAGTTGCTAATTTACTAAAATGTATGCACATTGCACTGTGTTTTTTTATTAACACTCCTTATCTCACTTGTCAGTGACGAGAGAAGCATTTCCAAACTGAAATTGATTAAAACAGATCTACGCTTATCAATGATCCAAAAAAGCTTGTTGCACCGTCAATCATTTTAATGAAACACAAAGTAGCGAACGGCCTAAATTTAGAAAAAATACTGACAAAAAGCATCGAATAGTTAAATTTCAAATTAGAAAATGTTATTTAGTGTTTTGTGTATGTTGTGATTTGTATGATATATTTGTAAATGAAAACGTTTGCGCCAGCCCTGTTCGTACCACAAATAAATTGGGAAAATAAATGTTAGTGAAATAAATCTAAATAAAATTCTAAAAGTAAAACAAAAATGCACTTATAAGATATATTAGAATATTAAAAGATTAAATATGTAAGATTTTAATTCGACTACACGTCTCCAATTTGTGCTCTCAAGACATATGCCACATTTGTGGTGTCTACAAACCAGTGCATCATGTGATATTTTAGGTCCTAGTTTAGCGCTGGATTCCAATTGGAATTCTGGTAGTCACCACAAATTGCGTACTAGGACCATGCATCCAGTGGCTCATGGAAGAGAGAGGTATTATTGCGAAAGATGGGAAAACTAGAGCCTTCGATGAACAAGGTAAATCTTCATACAGTTATTACATTTATTTTTAGTACAGTTTATCCATCGTTCATTTCAACAAATGACAAATTTCTCTATAAACACTAGTCGATGCTATTGTGAAATTTTTTCGTTTGCTATTAATTTCACTGATATATATTCTCTTCGCAGAAGAAACTTGAAATTTGCTTAACATTATTTAAATAGAAATCGGTTTATGGTGGACGCTTGATACCGTAATTTCCCAGTAAAATATTTGTCCCATGCAGAAGTTCTTGGCTTACAGGTGTTCTATTTTCATTTTAAAATGTTGATCGTTGATCAAATTTTTCCATAAAAACCATCACGTTAATAGTATATAACAATATATGTATTTGTTCCTTTAATCCTACGAAGCTGAAGGATATTCTCGCAGCGATGGAGTAGTGGTACTGTATCTTCAGCGTGCAGATCTTGCGAAGCGCAAGTACGTCACCCTACTGTACGCGGACACCATCTTCAATGGCAATCGACGTGGACATTTTTCTGAATGTGACGCTAATGATTTTCATGACTTTATCAAAAAGTGTTATGATGATAGTGGCGTGAAACCAGAAGACATCGCGTATTTAGAGACGTATGGATGTGGTATGAAGGTAAGAAGAAGAATAAACTATAATAGTATATTAAAAAACTAGTTTTATACGGCAATTTGTTAACGCACAAGTCCAAGTTTTACAAAGGACGAGTGCGATAACAGGCCTTATGAAACGTGCTCTTTATAATATTTTTTTCTATTGAGGTAATTTTTATAATTTTATTAGATTTAAAAAACTGCGACTTATCAAAAATATAAGTTGGTGTTTTTTATCAGTTGTGTTGGTAGCACTTCTCAACAAAATTAAATTTTTTTGACACTTAATCAATGTTTTTTCTATATTTTGAATAATATGAATTTTGTATGACTATAGCATATTCTTTTAGTAATATTTTGACACCGACAATTTAAAATTTTGAGGTTATATGTCATTCATCTGTCAGATTTCATAGCATTAATACCACCAGCGCCAGAAACAGCGCTTATCAAGGAGTTATAAGGAGAGAGCAATATCATTAGACAATGGGCGTGGCGATTGTCTCCAGATTGGAGGAGAAAAATAGCATGGCGGCCATCTTATTGTGACCATATTTTACACAAGGAAGATACGTAAACGATAGGAAACAGATTAAAAAATAAGAATCTAATAATAATAACAAAAAAATAACATATTTTATTTCAATATTATATATAGATACAAGTCAAAAACCCTTAAATAAGGTTTATTTATTATAGGAATGTCTATTAGACTCTCTTTAGTCATTAGAATTTTGACATGAAGCCTTATTTTCAAATATTTCCCATCACTTTCATTTAATACATTTTTAATTAGTGCTTCGAATTTTTTATATATTGAAATAACATGATATGACAGAAAAATTAAACCACCTCTTGATTTTTGTAATATTAAGCTATAATTTTCGGAATTTGGTTCCTCTACATTATTGACATTTAATAGCTTTTTTTAATTATTTAACAAAAAAGTAACAATATATGTAGGAAATATTGCAAAAATCGTATAAAAGTTTTATCGAAGTCAGCTTCTTTAAAATATCGTGAACACAATCCACTTGATTCTATGGGAAGCTAGTTTTCCCAACGAATAGCTTACTCCCATTCTTATCTTTGTATCTTTTGGAAATCTGAAAATAATATATTAGTATAAGTACCTTATATTATAGTTAAATTGAATAGTAATATAACCTATGAAAAGTTTTTTTGGCTCCAGAAGATTCAACAGCCTGTTGTTCTTTTGATTTATTCGAAGAACGATTTGTACATCCAAATGCTACACACGCCGGTATGACTTTTTTATAACTGCACCGAATGATAAAATAGGAACTGTACTTATTAATAATAAACACGTGAGAAGTTAATTTTATAAATATAAATCTCAGTGTACACACAATAATCCATAAACAAAGTCTATAAAATCACACAAATATAACCACAAAACTAACAATGTATTATTATATTATACTGGCAAGCAAAGCATCTTAATTATTATAAGAATAATTACAGGTAATAATGAAACAAAAACTGTCTATTTAACCAATTTTTCTACATTGAAAACTCTGTAAAACAACAAAAATATTCACGTAAGCACCACAAGAACCATATGACAAATTTTGGTCACAACAAGATGGCGTCTGATCAAACGTCACTTGAAGGTTGGAGACAAGGTGAAATATATATGCTCTCTCCTTATAACTCCTTGGCGCTTATAGATCTCCTTGACGGCGTATTTACAGTGTGTTTATAGAGCTATAAGAACACCGAAATAGAAAAAAATTAATAATGACACGGATTTAAGTCACTTATTAACTTTTACAATGTTAACACTGTAAATAAACTTATGGCTAGTTGCATCAACTGAACATAAATTTTGAACTTTCAATTATTAATTATTATAAATTTATAAATAAAAATTATTTAACTTTAATACAGTGTATCCATATACGAGTATATACGAGCCCAGCCCCACTTCAGTTGGCCCAATTTTATTTTTTTGTTTGAAGTTATATTTTATAGTTTTATTTCTCGTGTAGTATGCAAGAAAATAAAATGAAATTTTAATTAGACATATATTAGTATGTATGTATAATCATTTCCTCTTCTACCCTTTCGAGTGTCGAGGATTTCTTCTAAATCAGTTTCTATTTTATATTTTCGATTAGTTGTTTCCATTCCCTCCTCTTCTCCGCTATTTTCTTCGCTTCTGTTGTTTTTATATTATTTCTTTCTAGTATTTCTTCTACATATGTTTCCCAAGTTTTCTGTGGCCTTCCTCTTTTCCTTTTCTTTGTTGGTCTTGCCTTCCAGATTGATTTTGTTTGTCTAGCCTCTGGCATCCTTATAAGGTGTCCGTACCAAGCTAACTGTTTCTTGTCTATCGTGTTATGGATGCTTTCTGTTTGCAGCGTTGATCTTATTTGTTCGTTTTTGACTCTATCCAGTCTTGTGACGCCTTCTACTCTCCTCAGATATCTCATTTCTGCCGCTTGAATTTTACTTTTAGTCCTCTGGTTCATGATCCATGTTTCGCTTCCATATATAAGCGTCGGTCTGTAAATCGTCTTATATAGTGTCATTTTTGTTTTTTTTGATATTTGTTTGTTGTTTAATATTATTTTGTTTATTGCAAAGTAGGTCCTGTTTGCTGCTTGTATTCTTTTATTGATTTCATTATCCAGTTTTCCCTTGTTGTTCAAAGTTGTGCCCAAGTACGTAAATGATTCAACTTGTTCTATTTCTTTTCTGTTTATTGTTATTTTAGTTGTTATGTCTTCTTTTGATATCACCATAATTTTGGTCTTTTCTATATTTATATTCATGTTATGCTTATCTAGCTCCTCCTTCCATATGTTTATGTTATATTGTACATCTGCTTCACTCTTCCCTAATACTGCCAAATCGTCTGCAAATGCACATTCTGATATAGTGGTTCTTTTTAACTTTTGGTATCCTACTTCCACTTTTTTGGTTTTATCCTTTATTTTCTTCATAATATTATCTAGATATATGACGAATAGCAACGGGCTTAGAGCCCCTCCTTGTCGAAGCCCTTGTGTTGTTTCAAATTCTTCCGATATTAGATTTCCTGTTCTTATATAATTAGATGTTTTTTTGTATACGATTTTTATAGCTTTTACAAGTTGCTCATTAACTTTGCTCTTTTTTTATATCTTCCACATCTCTTCCCTTGGTACTCGGTCAAATGCCTTTTCTAAATCTATGAAAGCAATGAATAGTTTTCCGTCTTGATTCAGTGTGTTTTCTGTCAGCTTTCTTATTGTGAAAATGTGGTCTTGTGTCGAGTGTCCCTTCATGAACCCGCTTTGAGCCCTCTCCATATTCATTTCTGTTACTTTTCTTAATTTATTTTCCAATATTGCCTCATATACTTTGGCTGTTGTGCATAGCAGTGATATTCCCCTGTAGTTATTACAGATTCTATTGTCTCCCTTTTTGTGTATAGGGAATATCACTGCTTTTTCCCAGTCGCACGGTATTCTTCCTTCTTCCCATATTCTATTCAGCATCTCTAGTAAAATTTGTTCTCCTTCTTCACCCATGTATTTCAACTGTTCTGCTTTCATGTTATCGTGACCTGGTGCCTTGCCATTTCGTAGTCTTCTAAGGACGTATTGTACTTCTTCTATTGTGATCTTTTCTGTTTCCGCCTGTATTTTAACTTCTGCTTCTCCTCGTCTCGATTCTTCTTTCCTGACGTTTCCTTTAGTAGTCTGATTTTCTTCTAACAGTTCTTCAAAATGCTCTTTCCATCTTTTTATTATTTCATCGTCATTTTTTAATATTCTTCCATGCTTATCTTGTAATTGTTTCAGTATTGTTTGTCTTTCTTTTTTGAGGTTTTTGAGTGTTCTGTAGAATAGTTTTTGATTTTCCTTAAAATTTTCTTCTAGTGTATTCCCGAAGTCTTCCCATGCCCTGGCTTTTGACTTTTTAATTATCTCTTTTACAAATTTTCTTTGTCCTTTGTATTCTGCGTAGTCCTCTTCGTTCTTTGTATTCAGGTATTTCTTCCATATTTTTTTCTTCTTTTCCACTGCCGCTTTTACTCCTGCGTTCCACCAGTGGGTTTGTTTCCTGTTATGTGTCTCTCTTGTTGTTCCGCAGGCATGTTTTGTCGCTTCTGTTATTATGTGTTTGAATGTGCTCCATATCTCTTCTATATTGTCAATGTTAGGTTTTGGTACGTTGGTTATTAGTTCCTTTATTCTGTTTCTATATTCCTCTCTTACCTTTTCATTTTTCAGTGTGTTTATTCTAAATTTTTCTTTCTTTATCTCTTTCTTGTTGGTGTTTTTTATCTGTACCTCTTCTTGTCTCCTTGTTTTTATTTTTGCTGTTACTAGGTAGTGATCACTTCCAATTTCGCTGCCTCTTTTAACCTTTACGTCTTTTACTTCGTTTCTTTGGTTTGATAAAAAGTAATCTATCAGTGATTTCTCGTTCCTACTCTTCTCTTCACGGGTATACTTGTGTATTTCCTTATGTTCGAAATAGGTATTCAAAATTTTCAGCTCATTTACAATACAGAAGTCTATTAATCTATTCCCATTGTTATTTCTAGTCCTTTCTCCATGTTTTCCCATCGTTTCTTCTATCCCCTTGTTTTTGTTCCCTACCCTTGCGTTGAAATCCCCCATTATGTAAATTGGTTCTTTTAGTTTTTCATATTCTACTTGTATTTTATCCCAGAATTCGTCTTTGTTTGCTTTGGTTTCGTCCTCACTCATTCCATATATTATCATTATGTTTGTTATCCACTTAGTCGTATCATCTAGTTCAATTATTAGTATTCTCTCATCTACACATTTCCATTCTTTTATTGCTTGTTCCATTTGCTTATTTATAATACAGCCTACTCCTGCTCTTGCTCTTTCGTTATTTTCTACTCCGCTGTATATCATTATATGATTATTCTTAAGTTTTACTATTCCTTTTCCTTTCTTTTTTGTTTCCGTTATTGCCAATATGTCTAGTTTTGCTTTTTCGAATTCATCTACTAGTTCTGTTTCCTTTCCGTTCAGACCTCTTATATTCCATGTTCCCAGTTGCTTTGTCCTTTTCCTTTGCTTGTCCGTTTCCACTCTAACTGTCTTTGTCTTCTTACTCATTAATAGTTTTTTGACTCCATTTGCGCATCTTCTCTTTTTCTTAATATCACCCCATTTTCTTGTTCATTCCAGATGTATATTTCATTGCCGATTGTTATTTTTTGGTATCCTATTTTGACCATTTTCCCTTTCCCTTTTTCTACTCGTCCAATGCTTCTTAATTCTTTCTGTATTCTTCTTTCTTCCCACGTTAAGTCGTTATCTATGTATATTTTTGTATCTTTTAATTTGCTTTTGGATGCCATTAGCTTCTGCTTTTGCTCCCAATTTGGCAGCTCTACTTTTATCATTTCATTTCTTGATCCCTTGTTAATGAGGTATACCTTGCTAGTGTCCGCTTCTACTCGTAGTTGTTCTTCGAACAGCTTTTTTATTTCCTTTTCCGGATCATTGCACTTAAGCCCTTTTATGACTATGTTGTTTTTTTTCTTTTCTTTTTCCTTCCACTCCACTTTTCTTTCAATCTTCTCTAATCTGTCTATTAATCCTTTTTTTTCCTTTTCCCATGCTTCTTCTTTCTTTGCCATTTTGTCTTTCACTTCTCTTATTTCCTGTTTTATTTCTTCCATGTTATTTTCCATTTTCGCCATCATTATTTGCATCATCTTCTTTAGTTCATCCATATTTTCACAAGCTAAGTTGTCCTCTTCTGTAGTGTCACTAGTTTCTTGATTTCTTTCTAATTCTTCCTGTTTTTTTCTTTGTTCTGGTGATCGCAAGATCCTCTTACTTTTATTAAATATTGTGCTGTAATCTTGTTCTTCTTTATCTTCTTTTGTTCGTTGTCTTTTATTCATACCCAGTATCCCCTAAACTTCGATTCTAATTGTAGCTACACCTCTCTCTGTTCTTTAGTTTTAGTTTTAGTTTTTGCTATCGTTGGCAACACTGTTTGACTCGGTTGACGCGCTGCGGCTGGCCCGAGCCCGCTGTCACCTTGAGAACCTGCCGCAAAAGTAACTGTCAAACTTTAACTTGAAGCACGCTATTTCGCTCTATTTTTATATTATTACACCTCCACTTTATCTCCACTAAACCACACAAACTTTAACTTCACGACTGTACTAAATTGTTTCCCGGTAAAGCGATATGTCCCGATAAAACGAGGTTTATATCGGCTGCACTAAGAAACACGTCCGTCACAATCGAAAAATTCAAAAAAAAAAATGTGGAACGCTTCACGATTTTGCGTGTCATCCTTGCGCAGGGGCCATGCTAATCTTCTCTGTATCGTTCCAATTTTAGTATATGTACCGCCGAAGCGAGTATTAGTATGTTGTTAATACACAAATAAAATTTTATGTCAATCGATACATACATCTAGAAATGACAGTCATTGTTAATGTTAATTCTGTGTTGAAAGCGTTGTAAACGGAAGTGTATCGTGCTCGCTGCCATCCCCAACGAACATACCATGATCCATTTATTGGTATAGTTATGTCTCTGTTTACTTTTGTATGGCGGAAAATTTTATTATGAGTTTGTGCGTTTTAAACGCCCGACTTAACTAATTTGTTTACCTTGAAAATGATAAAAAATGTGTATCGAAACGTTGCTGTTTTTAATAAAACATCTGAAAGCCTAGAATACAATTATTATTAATAAAATCCTATCAGATAAATAAACAATAATAAAATACTTTATTTGTACGTAGGACATAGATGAGAAAGAACTGTCAGTGGTGGAGCGAATTTTCTGTAAAAATCGTACTACTCCACTGCAAATTGGATCAGTGAAAACAAACGTTGGTCACGCGGAGCCCGTGTCTGCACTCACAAGTTTAATTAAAATAATTGTCGCAATGGAAACAGGAATTATTCCTGCGCATTTAAACTATAATCAACCAAATATAAAAATTCCTTCACTAACCAACGGAAAAATTGAGGTAATTAACTACATTATTCCAATATTCATTCATGTTTAGATATTTACTAGTGTTTGAAAATTGTCCTAGGTTGTAACCAAAAATAAACCTTGGACGGGTGAAATAGCAGCAATCAATTGTATTGGATTAGCAAGTTCTTACGGCCACATAATTATTCGTTCCAACAAACAACCCAAACAAGAATATAAAACTGAGCTACCTTTACTATTAACATATTCATCAAGAACTGAAGAAGCTGTACAAAAAATAAATGAAAATGTAAGCAAATAAAGTTAAAAATAATTATTTATAGTATATGACATATGCAAAAAAATTACAGATAAAATTGCAGTCAATTGATTTGGGCTACAATAAACTAGCCCATGACGTGTTTTCTTACAATATTTCTGGGCATCTCTATCGAGGATATACTATTAAAGGATCAACAGATAAGTCAGGCTTTCAGGTAAGAAAATAATAATGTTTAAAATAATAATTATGAGTAAATTGTTACCAGAGATCAGGGCAGCAAGGTATATTGAAGCCCTGGTGCAAATCTATAATTCTCGCACATATTTTTATACATAAATAATAAAAAGAATATACCAGCCAACAAACAATTTTTACCACATTTAAATTACCCCTGTGCCTCCTGCACTAATATCAAATTTGGGGGCCGTGTTTAGACGGCTGGAAAACCCCACTTCACGTTCTTAAATATATCACTTTCCGAGATCTGCTACGGCCACATTCAGTAATGTGTATAAGGCGTGATGTTATATTTATTTTTATTTACTTTATAAAATTGATAATTTGGAATTAATTAATATTAGACGCCCTCATAATGTACTTATTGTTAATATAGCACTAAACACAATCATATCTCAGACGCGAGGTTTTTGAAGCACGATGAATTGTATAAAACTGTGCATTAAATCTTGCAGCTATTTTTTCCACTATTCGTTTTTTGCTTTTAATTCACTGGATCTGAATATTTTGTATTACATTTTAAAATTCTATAACTATTTCATCTAATAATCTGGCTTCATTTATAGTAAAAATTACAGACCTTGCACGTTTTCATGACATTTTAATAGTTATTACAAAATCAAGAAGGTAGCAACAAAATTACAATTATATATTTATTAAACGTCATAAACAAGTTTTGTATTTCTTTCAAATTAATAATTTTCATAACATTCTCTCTCTAAAAGATAAACAGTGTTGCAATTTTGGATTATTTATTTATTAGATATCTAATAACAAGTAGACGAATAAATTTAATTGGATATCTAAATAATAAATATCTTCCTAATAAATAACTTATTTTGCTAATAACTATTAGCTACTTTATTAGGAGGTGGATATCTCGGCCCTTAATAAATTAATATAAAATATAATAAAATTCCGCCATTATTTGTCCGTGATGCAATATAGTATTAACACCTTTAATTTTTTTCCTTAAATTTGATAAATATCACTAGATAACCCTTTTATTCCAAAAGGATCATTAATTTTAGTAAGTACTAGCTATTACCCGCGACTTCGTTCGCCTGGTCTACAATTTAATGCGAGTACCCGGCATGCGTTGCAATGCAACTCAAAGAAAGAAAGTGTTTGTGTTTCATTCTGTTTATTGAAGTGCTTTTGAATACACAATATTTTTTGTTTTTCTCTTTGTGACGTACACGAATAAATCAGAAGATTTTCCGACTCGTGATCATGCCACATACAGTAGTCCATGTGAGAAGCATGGATTTTCCAAATTTAGTCCACACACTTGTAGCGATTGTCCCTGTGCTTTGTTGATGGTCATTGCAAATGCGAGTTGTACCGGAAACTGCAATTCGATTGCAAACTCGAACCACGTTAGAACCAAATTTGAATCGAATCAGTGCAGTACTTTTCAGGATAGCTAGCGATAATTTTATTTCAATATGTTGGACTTAAGCTTTATTATATCTATATGTTAAGATTGGTTCTCGTCAATACCTATACCAAATTTGAATCGAATCAGTATAGTACTTTTCAGGATAGCTTGCAGCCATTTTGTTTAAAGATGGCGGACTTTAGCTCTATTATATCTATTTGTTAAGATTGGTTCTCGTCTATGCTTATATAAAATTTAAATCGAATCAGGATAACTAGCGGCCATTTTGTTTCAAAATGGCGGTCTGAAGTTTTTTTTATTATGCCAAGTGTGAACGGATTCCGTACTGTAGAAATCAAAATATTGACATTTATACCCGCGCGCGTTTGCCGACACATGTACGCGATGAACTGACAGATAAGTGTCCCGTCAGGTGCTGCGCTCCGCGGCGACTTTTGGTAACTTACAAAATCTGAGGACAAGCGAATTTGACAAAAACGGTTTCGTGCAGACGAAAATCATTGAAAAAACGTATAAAAACAACCGGAATCGCATTGTGATCTGGCTTATATGTTATGTGTGTATCAAAACGACTTAAAAATATGGGGCACACACTTGAAAACCGAACGCAAGTAATGCTTTCGGTTTGACGATTCAGGTTAGGTCTAATGTTAGCTGTTAATAAGTAGTTCGGTCAGACGGTCTTGCCGTCGTCGTGTCGACCGAACGACTTGATATTTGTAAACATTTTATAGGATTAATTAAGAAATTCTACGTTATGTATTTTTTCCTATGTTTTTAAATTTAGTAAATTTTTTTTCACTGTTTAAAAAATATTTAGAAATCTCATCTGGTTTTCGATTTCCATTTATATCTAAAAATTTTAACGGCAATTCTTAGCAAAATTTCACTAAAAAATGAGCTTTATTTTCTGTGTAAATGACGACCTCGGCATTTTGAGACCCCCATCAAGCCGAGGATCCTGATCCCTTTTGGAAAAGACGGCACTGGGTATCATGATTAAAAATAAATTGTTCTTCTTCCGTGTTTAGTCGGAGAATATTTTTATATCCTTGTACATACTAAAATAGAATATTACTTGAGTTATAACATTACATATTCCCTAAATTGATTCGGGTTAAAATATTTGTTTAATAAAAAATAATTTGTACATTATAAAAGAAGCAAAATAGAAAAATTGGTATAAATAACTCATTTTATAAGACTTTTTATCGTAATTATCCTTTTGAAAACTCGCCTGGGGCTTATTTCATAATCTCGGACGCGTGCGAAAAAAATATGTTTTATAAAACTCGTTCTTTAATATATTGTTCTTTTGCCTCGCTCTTCAGATATTGCTGCCCTGGTGCGGTGAACCTTTTACACCCCCGAGTGGCACAACCCTGTCATACTTTAAGTTCTAGTCTATATTTCTTAATTTTGTTGCGTTTGACTGTAGCATTTTTCTGGCAAAAAACCTCCAGTTTGGTTCGTATATTCCGGAATGGGTAGCCAATGGCACACCATGGGTCAAGATTTGTTGAAACTACCCGTTTTTGCAAAAGCTGTCTACAAGTGTCACAATATTTTAATACCAAAAGGAGTTAATTTATTAAAAATTATCACTGACGACGACCCCCAAATTTTTGAAAATATTTTGAATTCATTTGTCGGAATAGCTGCTGTTCAAGTAAGTAAACAGAAGCATTATAACTACGACATTATAAAAATGAATGATTGGGGTATCTCCTGTTGTAGATTGGTTTAACAGACGTGTTGAATGCAATTGGCATCCATCCCGATGGTCTTATTGGACATTCTGTAGGGGAACTGGGTTGCGCATATGCAGATAAATGTTTGACAGCGGAGCAAATGATCCTGAGCGCGTACTATCGCGGAAAAGCTTCCCAGGACGCCGACCTTATTACTGGCATGATGGCTGCTGTTGGTAAATTCATTGTACATATATTTTTTTCAATTAACTTTTATACCTGTATGTATTTCTAGGTATGGGCCACTCAAAACTGACAGCTATTTGTCCGGAATCAATTGACATAGCTTGCCACAATTCACCTAACAGTTGCACCATCTCTGGACCAGTCAATGATGTTAAAAAATTCGTAAATATATTACTATACAAAGGTATATTTGCTAGATTAGTGAACGTTTCTAATATCGCATACCACAGTAGATACATAAAACCAGCTGCTCCATTTTTACTTTCCTATTTGAAAGGAGTAAGTTTATGTCAACTCTCTCTCTCTATATATTCTTTAAAAATAAATGCCTTGCAGATAATTCCCGAGCCAAAGGCACGTTCTTCAAAATGGATTAGCACATCAGTACCTCAGAGCAACTGGAACACGGACCTGGCTCAAACAGTGTCAGCGGAATACCTTACCAACAATTTGTTGAGTTCCGTTCATTTTGAGGAGGCTCTACCGTTCATGGGAAACAACGTGGTCGCTATAGAAATCGCGCCTCACGGATTGCTACAAGCTATCTTAAAGCGAGCTCTGCCCACTGATGTCTTTAATGTGGCTCTTACCAAAAGAGAGACTAATTGCTTGGAGTTTCTTTTTAATTCTATTGGACAGTAAGTAGATTATATTCATTATTTAACTTATATTATCGAAAAAAAATTCGTATTTTTATCTAAAAGTAATTTTGTACTAATTGATTTTATTCGTGTGTAGTATTATTTAAGAAAAACTGCTGAAGTTTAATTAATACCCCAAATAAAACGTCAATAAATTTTATGGCTGTCCCTAATAAAAAAAAAAAAAAACTATTAAGGCAACGTTTTGGGTATTTTTATTTTAAAACAGTCTTGTAGTGAATAATAAGGTAAATGCTATACTACGATACCACACTTTTCAGTCCACATACCTTGAAATAATCTCCTCTTTTGTACTTTTTGTTTGTAATAAAAATTTATTTTCGTAATATTTATTTCCCTTATTTCACTATTCTCGCGCTACTCATCTGAACTTTGAAGTAGATACAGAACAACTGAGAGACGAGAGAGAGAACTTCACGCTCGTCGAGTAAAGATAAGATTATTATTTTGTTTTCTCAACTTATTCGTTTCATGTTTATGTTTAATAATTTATTTTTGTGTATTATATTTTTGTAAATCAAAATATTTAGAAATGCAAACACAATTATTACTAAATGTTGGAAAATTACGGGTGATATTTTTTTATTTGTGGAACAACAAGTGGGTCACTTGAAATTATCAAATATAGCACTTAGTGTTTCATGGATCATAGGTTGTCGGCGCCTGTCTTAAATAATAGGATTGAGACAGTCTAACAAAATTTGCTCTTGAAATGAGTGAAAAATGTGAAAGTTTGTCTTATCGCATGAACTATTGTTCCCCGAATGTCTGCAAATCTAAAATAAATATATAATCACACCTTTCACCCACTACAGGATGTGACACTCTATATTTATTTCCATTTTACAGACTATACCTAAACGGTCTGAACTTTAACGTCAACTCTCTGTACCCTATCATACCTTATCCCGTTCCTACGGGAACTAGAAGTCTCTGCAGCTTCATCCAGTGGGAACACGAGGAAGAGTGGACGCTCAAAGAAACTGATAAGACCTTGTTCACTGCCAGTGAACGGAGTTTCGACATTAACGTTAACGTTTCAGAGTTCCAATATCTCAACCAGTGTCAAATCGACAATAGGATGATTATTCCTCCCACCTTGTATTTTGTAAGTTAGAAAGAATAACGAGGCAGAAAGGAATGTAATAGTTTGTTTTTCATAGGGATTTATTAATAAAATCATTCATAAAGAAGGAGATGTGAAAAATATTACATTTGAAGATGTTGTATTTGTAAATCACATTGAGATACCAGCAGAAGGTAAGGCTAAATAAAAAAATTCGATCAGATTATACAGGAGTTGTTACATTACTAGGCCAATTTTATTTATTAATTTAGGTACTGTGTCCATATCAATTTTGATACAATCTGCATCTCATATTTTTGAAGTAATTCACAATGGAAAAATAATAGCTACTGGAATAATATCTAAGGATAACAAACAGAAATTACCGATGGCTCAAGTAGAAAACAATAAAGAAGCAACAAAAACCAATGAATATAATTTTTACGAAGAAATGAAAATTAAAGGATATAAATTCCAAGATGGCTATAAACTGGTAAACTCGATTATCCTCACAGATAATGGTATGATGGTATTATATATTAAATGATCTTATCATACAAATTTAATTTTTATTTCTGCAGGATTCAAAGGAATAGCAAAGTGCACTGAAGATTGGAAAGCATTTGTAAGCAGCATGTTTCAAATGCATTTATTCTACAAAGGGGAGACCAGTCATGAAATTTTGTTACCGAAATATATTCAGCGTATATATATTTCATTTGATGAATTGAATGTCAACAATGTATACGGTACTTCATTTTTTCATAATTAAACGGCGTTTACTAGCGATAACAAATGCTAACTGAATTCTTCCATTGATTCTTAAACACAATTTAATCCTGATTCATGCAGTCGTGCACTTTTACATTGAATTTAATTTTAAATTATCATTTAATATGAAACACTACCGGGTAGATAGTTTAGTGGTATCGAGTCGGACTGTGAATTTAAGAACTCTGTTCCGATTCCCAACGCCGATAAACAATTTTCACCACATTCAAATGATCTCAGTGGCTCCTCTTCCAACAACCGCACTTCACGCGCATAAATATATCATATACCAGGTTCTGCTATATCAGAGTACCAAACTCAGTGATGGGTAAAAGGCGTGATGATATATTTATATTATTTTTTATTTATTTGAAATATAGTCAATTTTGCAATATGGAATTTAACCGTATATTAGTGAATAAGGCTTCACTAATTCCATTATTTTGCAACCATCAAAGTGCATTTCAAAGCATTTTGTAAGATTTTCTACGTTTCTATGAAGTATGTAATTTCAAAATACAAAAATAACTCACAACTAATTATGTTAAACGAAAATAAAAAGTATTTATTTCATAATCGCAAAATAATGGTAGAGAAAACTTATTTAAAACTAATTAACACTGTAAACTAACATTAATATATCAAGGTTATAAAAAATATGATTTATTATCACAATATAATTATCTAACCGAGTCTGAAGTCAATTGTCAACTGTCCTTCGAGCAGTCATGTACCCGCTTCTATACAAAAGTCTGACATACTCTATCCGTCTAGAACGTTCCAAAATCTTTCTAAAGTTGCGCGTCTAAACTAGCTTGAATTGAATAAATAAATTCTTTTATAAATGCAAGATATGTTGTCAACTACATTTAAATTTGAAGTTGAATCCATGTCTGATAAGAAATAAAATTCATTATCTATTTGTAAAAAATGAATATTTATAAATATTTTTACTTTTTTTAAATCCCAATTGAAAATAGAAAATAGGACATAGTACCAATTCACAGAGCAAATTAAATTGGCTAGCTCAAGGTCATGCACGACTCATAGCATTACACATAGCGATAGCTTGAGACCGGCGAGCCTCTAGCCCAATGGAACAGAGAATAAATATTACAAGCTAAATTAAATTAAAAAAATTTACAAATAAATTATTAATTTATCTTATATAAAAAATAATTGTTAACATATATGTTAATGATTAGTTTCTAATTTAATTTATAAAACAAACAAAACATTTGATTGATGAAAAAATTATACCAGGGGCTTGGCCCTAGTAGCCCTTTATGACGTACCGCCACTGCATATAAATTTAAAAGATAAAAGTTGGTTATCTTATAAATTAAATAAAAAAATGAAACCTTATATGAGAATGGTGCATGCATGGCTAGATTGGGTTGCGTACATTTATCTATTAAATGAAAATTAAATTCAACGTTAATGAAAATGGCTGCATAAATTCAGCTTCAGTGACACATTTTGTTTTTTTTTTTACTAATTAAGTTTTATAGAATCAACAATAAGATTCGACAGTAGAACAGGAATTTTAGAATCAAATAATGGAGTTTATATTAGCGGAATTAAATACGAACCATTGGAACCTGCTAGTAGTATTATTAAACTACAAAATTTGAAATTTATGAAACATATCAATGAAAATATACGGGATGTTGAATATGGACTATATATGTGTATGAAAATTGTAACAGAAAATACTGGAATTAAAAATTTAGTGATAACTGAATTGAAAGAGAAGTGTACTCCAAAATATCTAGCACATGTAGAAAAATATTTGAACCAGAACAAATTAAATGTTAGTATTAAAAATATTACATACTTTAAAGAAGGAAAATGTTTTTATGTTTCATATTTTTTTTAGGCAAGAACTGTTGTAATGAATGAAATAGATTATACAATATTGAACGAATCATCTTTAACCATTATATGTGATAAGTTTCTAAACATTGCTTCGAGTATATTATCAAATATAAATAATTTCTTCTTATTATGCTTCCCTATTACTCACACAATATGCATGTCTAATAAGTACAGCACTGTTGCACAATTTTCCGCAAATAATAACAAGTTTTATTTATTGAAAAAGGTAAAAGGATAAAATATTGTTAACAAATTAATACATTAATTAATATAACTTTCAGAAAAATGTGAATCAAGTGAAAGTAATTAATGTAAAAGATAATAATCTCACTTATAAAAATATGCTAACAAATTCAATGCCTTGGACGATTGAATTAAAAACTATGACAACAGATGAGAGCTCGAGGATATATCTTGTCTCGCATGCAATCCCTCGGGAGGGAATTCAGGAATTTGTCACGCAAATGCAAAGTATCGCATTTAACGGACTGCTCTTGAGGTAAGTACAATTTTACTAGTACACGTATACGTGTTTCTTAAAGATGATAATGATGATGTCTGTAAAGTATCATTGACAATACAGTGATATAGGCTGTCTCTAAACTTGATGATCAAACTTTAGTTTTACACGATCTACTGATAAAGCAAATAATAAGAGTGGCTTACTTGAACATTTTTAGTACCACTGAATTGATACTTATTTTTAATTCATTAATAATTAAATTAGAATTGCTACCAATACAAACAGTAATTTATTAGCGGTAAACCTGGTTGTGCCAGGCCTACTCGCTAAGTTTCGCGAACACTAAAGTGCGATTCACTTCTGTAAGACAATTGATACAATATAAATTACTTTATTGCCGATCTAATAATTTTCGATTCTGCACGTCTGTTTTTCTAACGACCTTTTAATTGAACTAAATACGACAGGTTTCGAACCTTATATCTTCAATCCTATAATACCTTAATCAATTTACAAAATTTCTCTAACTTTTCTAGAAATTTATATAATTGTATACAAAATTTCTTTAAAATGTTATAAACTGATACATGGCTAATTCCGACTTCGGTAGCGATTTCCCTCAAACTAAGGGTAGGGTTTGCTTCAATGAAGCCAGGATATTTTCTTGATTCTTAAAATTAAATGTTCCTGTCTCTTCGAATTTTGTAATAAAAGATTGTATTGTAGTTTTACTTGGAATTGGTTGGTGTGTCCAGACTATACTTATTAAATCACGTATTTTTCTGTAACTTTGTCCAGAATAGCACCATTTTATGGTCTGAAGCTTTTCTTCATGAGGAAACTGTTCCATACTTTCAAAAATATTTGTTATTGAACGAAAATTATAAAACAAACTTTTTTTTGAAAATTATGGTGTCATACAATTGTTTGTAATTCCATGAGATCCATGGCTATCGTTATAATTAAGCAATTATCAAAAAAATTTAAAATTTATTTTCTCGGTTATGAATATTAAAAATCAAATCTGAAAGAATTCTAGATGAAATACAATTATAATCCCTTATGAACGGTTTCATTCTTTCACTAACAAGCACACCTACTCCATGCTTTTCACGTTCATTCTCAACAACACCTAACCATAAATAAAATATTCCATCAACATCTTCCTCACTACAGCCTTTCCTCTTAGTTTCACTTACATACAAAACATCTACGTTATATACATGCATTACAATCAACAATTAATTTTCTTTACCAATTATACCGCTAACATTCCACGTACCAAACTTACATTCATCAAATTTTGCCCAATCATTCCCCATTTTAACAAAAGATAATAAAAGAAATAAAAGAAGGGTTCTCTCGGTAATAGAGTAGCAGTTAAAGCAGCATACCAAACTTATCCTTAACTATAAAAGAAAATAAAAATTAAAAGAAATAAATAAATTACACTGTCACCTGTCAAACGTCAATCACACCAAGTACAAAACATAACTTAGCGTTTGTAAGTACGTAACTAATACAAACAAATAACGAAATGGAATGAAAACATACTACAAAAAATCGAAACTATTATAAAAATAAAAGATAACACTTATCTCAGTAAAATGATATGCCGGTGGCAAACACCAAATCCAAATAACCAGTCAAAAGACGAAAAAAATACTAATTTGACGGACGAGTGTTGTTTATTCTGTTGCTAACATATAGTAAAATTAAACAAATATTATTCACGGCAATCTACATTAGAAAAATAAAAAACAGGCACCTAGACTTGGAATTAATTTTAACACTCCTAAATTCTCTATCGACATTTATTTTATTGAAATTCCTTGGTATCAAATGAAAGGTTTTTTGAAAAGCTCCGAAGACTTTTTAATTGATACCACACAAGATAGGTTTCAAAGCTCTCTCACTGAAGCAATTGACGTTAAAAAAAATCTAATTCTGCACGCAAGACCTTCAATTGACTTTTTATTTGATATCAAATACGATTGGTTTTGGAGCACTTTCATTAATACAAATGTCGATCGAAAAGATCTTTACTTTTTAAATACACATATTTGAAATGCGGAATTATAATAAAAATGTCCCGTTATTCCCTCAATATGAAGCTATTTCAATTCTACACAGGAGTTCTTGAAAAGACTTTTTATTAGATACCAAACACGATAGTTTTTGAAGAAATTTTATTAAAACAGTTGCCGATTGAAAAAAAAATCAGTTCTGCACGCGAGCTCTTTAAAAGGTCTTCATTTTATACTAAATAAGATGGGTTTTGAAGCATTTTCACTAAAACAATTGACGATCAAAAAGTACTAAATTTTATATGCGAGCCCTCGAAAAGAGTTTCTATTTATACTAAACACGATGGAGTTTTTAAGTAGTTTCACTACAACAATTGCTATTTAAAGAAAATAAATATCTACACAAAAGACCTTCAAAAGACCTTTCGTTTGATATTAAATACGATAGGTTTTGAAACATATTCACTAAAACAATTTGCGATCAAAAACAATCCAATTTTTTACTCGAATCTTTCAAAAGATCTTTCAATTGTTACCAAACACGATATGTTTTGAAGTAGTTTTACTAAAACAATTGCCGATCTAAAAAATTTAATTCCTGCACGGAAGCCATTCAGAAGATCTTTAATTCTATATCAAACACGATAAATTATGAAGTACTTTCACTAAAACAATTGACAATTGAAAACATTCCAATTTTTCATTAACCTCCCTTTAAAAAAACTTTCATTTTATAACAAACACGATAGGTTTAGAACTTGTTTCACTGAAACAATTGCCGATCGAAAATAATCCAATTTTACACTCGAGCTTTTCAAAAGACCTTTCATTTGATACCAAGGAATTTCAATAAAATAAATGTCGATAGAGAATTTAGGAGTGTTAAAATTAATTCCAAGTCTAGGTGTCTGTTTTTTTATTTTTCTAATTTAGATTGACGTGTACCTAAAAGATATTATCTGGAAAAACAAATATATGACGATTGAAAGGAAAACAAGATTAAACAAAATAACAATACGACCAATTATAACATATGGAGCAGAGTCCCGACCTGACACCACCAAAACTAAACAACTAATGAGGACAGCTGAAATGAACACGTTGAGAACCATACTGGGACAAACAAGAATGGACAGGGTTAAAAATAATTACGTGAGGGATCAATGCCAAATCATGCACATAGTAAAATTCACAAAGAAAAGAAGAAAAGAATGGAATGATCATATAGATAGAACAAAAGAAGACAGACTAATAAAAATCAGCAGAGATAACAAATCATCTACCAAACGACCCCCAGGACGCCCCCCAAAACGATGGAAGGAAAGTTGGGTAACCACATCTGAGCACACTCCATGAGCATGTGAACAGGCGATAGCCTAAAAAAAGAAGAAGAAGCAGAAGAAGAAGATTGCTGTGAATAATATTTGCTTGATTTTACTATATGTTAGCAAAAGAATAAACACTCGTCCGTCAAATTTGTATTTCTTTTCGTCTTTTGAACTGGTTATTGGGATTTGGTGTTTGCCACCGGACTGGTAGCATATCATTTTACTAAGATAAGTGTTATCTTTTATTTTTATAATAGTTATTAGTTACGTACTTAGATACACTAAGTTATGTTTTGTACTTGGTGTGATTGACGTTTGACAGGTGACAGTGTAATTTATTTATTTCTTTTTATTTTTATTTTCTTTTATAGTTAAGGATAAGTTTGGTATGCTACTTTAACTGCTACTCTACTACCGAGACAACCCTTCTTTTATTTCTTTTATTATCTTTTATTTAAATGAGGAATAAATGGGCAAAATTTGATGAATGTAAGTTTGGTACGTGGAATGTTAGGTGTATAATTGGTAAAGAAAATGAATTGTTGATTGCAATGCATGTATATAATATAGATGTTTTGTATGTAAGTGAAACTAAGAGGAAAGGCTGTAGTGAGGAAGAGGTTGATGGAATATTTTTCTTATGGTCAGGTGTTGTTGAGAATGAACGTGCAAAGCATGGAGTTGGTGTGCTTGTTAGTGAAAGAATGAAACCGTTCATAAGGGATTATGATTGTATTTCATCTAGAATTCTTTGGCTGAGATTAAAGGTAGGCTTTCATAGAATCTTGTGAAAATTTTGCAATTCGGCATGCGAATCCTCAAACGTCTTTTCATTTAAAACCACACATACTCGTGATAGGTTTTAGAGTAAATTAAATTAAAACAATTAGTGAGGGAAAAAAATTAATATTCTGCACACCAGCTCTTTCAAAGCTCTTTCAAATGACACCAAGCACGGAACAATTCGGAATACTTCAAATTTAAAACAATTGGTGTTGTTTAGAATGAACGTGAAAAGCATGGAGTAGGTGTACTTGTTAGTGAAAGAATGAAACCAATCGTAAGGGATTATGATTGTATTTCATCTAGAATACTTTGGCTGAGATTAAAGGTAGACTTTCATATAATCTTCGATGTGTCTGTTTATGGCCCAACTGAATCTGAAAATTATCTCGAAAAAGATCGGCTTTGGAATCTGTTAGATTGTATGATTGATTTGTGTGATCCAGGTGAGAAAGTTATCGTATGTGGTGATTTAAATGGTTGGGTGGGAGTTAAGAGAAGCATATCTGGGAATGTATTGGATAATTTTGGTGAAAGAGAATGAAAACGGTTGGGAAATAGTATCTTTCTGTTTGGAGCGCAATCTCTTTGTTTCCATCTCTGTTTTCAAACATAAATTAGCTTATTTGTATACATGGGAGAATATGTGTGGGATTAGATGAAGTGTAATTGATTTTATTTTGTATGATGAACGATTGAGAAGTTTAGTTATAGATATGCGTGTGAAACGTAGTGCTGAATTGGGTACGAATGATCATTATTTGAAGGTATCGCGTATACGTCTGGATAAATGTTGGCAAATTAGGGTGAAAAATACCGAAAAAATGTTTACTGTGCAATCCAGTGTACTGTAGAATGAGGATGTTAGAGAATTAGCAAATCTTTTCCTGTATGTGAGCTTAATTTTGAATGCAGAATAAATGATGGTTGGTTGAAATTTAAGGATACAATTCTTAATTGTGCAAAAGCAGTTTATGGTGAATGTAGATTAGGCTCTTGTCCAAAGAATGCTGGTGGAATGATGAAGTAAAAGAAGCGATTGAGGAGAAAAAGAGAGCATATTTGCGTTTTTTAAATGTGAAAGATGTACCTAGAAGTTTACGACATGAATGCTTTCTAGAATATAAGCGATTAAATAAATGTGTTAAGAGAGTTGTGAGAGAAAGTAAGGCGCATTTGGATGATTTGATTAGTGAAAGATTGACAAATAATTTAAGTATGAATAAAAGAATGTTCTGGTTGTGTGTAAAGAGATTGAGAGGTGGTAATTTAAGGGCAGTAAAAGCGATTAAAAGTGCGGCTGGTGATTATTGTTGAATGAATCAGATGGGATGCCGGAAAGTTCACCGAAAACAATTCATCGAATACAATTCACCGAAAAACAATTTACCGAACAAACAATTCACCGAAATACAATTCATCGAAAAACATATTCGTCGAAATAATAATTAAATTATAGTATTTTAATGTTTCTTAGAACTGGTAGAAAAATGCAGGTATTTAGAAAAGGATACTTACCGTAAATTCTTTTAAATATTATCCATTACATTAAATATCGTTAATTATTGCAGTGTTAATGTAATTATTGAATCGGCTAGAATTTGTTTAAGCTGGGATAGTTTCTAATCACAGTACTGCGCTCGTTCATGTATAGTACTTATAATAACATGGCTGCCAATATGTTATTAGGATTTATTCAAATAGAGCAGTACGTGAGCGGTCAAGACGGCGCACACCGATGCATAAAAAGTATAGAGACTGTGCTTTGAGGACAGAGCATCTAGTTCCAAATTACAAAAAGAATAACATACATGAGTATTTACGAGGTATAGCAAATAATTTATATTATTAATGTAAAACAAATAATTTTATAAACATGAAATGAGGCATGACAAAGGAATCAATTTTCTATTTTTAAATACGCCTGCATTTTGCTGCCATTCATTAGTATAAAGGAAAATTAATTAGCATTTCGGTGAATCATATTTCGGTGAATCATATTTCGGTGAACTGTCGTTCGGTGAATTGTATTTCGCTGAATTGCTATGTCGGAGAATTGTTTATCGGTGAATTGAATTCGATGAATTGCATTCGTTGAATTGTTTTCGGTGAACTTTTCTAGACCCAATCAGATGTTAGGAATAGATGGTGTGAGTACTTTAGGGCTATATATGGTAGAATAAATAGAGGGAATGGTAGTAGTGAAAATGTTAGAGAAAATTTTAGTGGTGATGATTGGGATAGCGTAGCTGTTTAATTTGTATATGGATCTGTTTTACGAACGGCGCTGAATGGGTTGGATGGTGTACATATTACTGGTACTGTAGTGCCTGCGTTAGCGTATGTAGATGATGTTGTTATGGGTGAATCTGAAGAGCAATTGAGAAGAGTGATTTTACGTATAAATGAAGTAGGAAAAGGTTTAAAGCTGTTATTAAATGTTAATAAATGTAAAGTGTTAGGGTATGAGTATAGCGATTTGGTGACCGACTGCAATGTTTCGGTTAATGGTGTGAAATTGGGTGAAGTGGATGAGTTTTTATATTTGGGTGGTAGGTTTTCGAGGAACGGACGTATTGATTATGAGATTGAAAGAAGAGTATCTGCGGGATGCAAGGTATTGAGTGCTCTGGGAATCTTTGCTTGAAATGAGATTGTATCCAGAGATGCTCGATTGAGTGTGTATAATGGTGTTATAGTGCCTACAGTGATGTATGGTAGTGAATGTTGGGTGTGGATGAAAAAATATGAACGTCGTATAACTGCTGTGGAAATGAGGTATTTGCGGGGTGTGTGTGGTTATACATAGTAGAAGATATCGTGTCCGAAATACATTGGTGTATGACAAGTGTGACATTGAGAAGAATGTAGTTAGAAAAGTAGGTATAAGTCAGTTGAGATGGTTTGGGCATGTAGAACGTATGTCGAATGAGAGATTGGTGAAACAGGTGTATGTTGGTGAAATTGAGGGTGAAAGATTGCGTGGGCGACATATGAATAAATGGATGAATATGATTGAAGGATTGTTGCGTGAACGATAGTTTTCGAGTATGAGGAACAAACGTGCTTATATGAAAGAAATAATGAATGTGGTTGAAGCTAAAGTGGTGTGTCAGGATAGGAACGTTTGCCGCAGATTAATTGCGGAATGAATCTGATGACTTAAGAAAAGTGCAGGAATTTTGATTTTAGCTTTGTTGTTTAGTAATTTCATTAGAGTGTTTACCTGCAATTGTGTGAAATTCACTTTCAAAAACAAACGCAGGGACGACACTCACTTCGTTTCTTATCTTTTTTTATTCGTTTTATGATCTTACATTGAGTATTTAATTGCAATTTCGTGGAATTCATTTTCAAAAACAAGCGTAGTTAGACACTCCCTTCTTTCCTTATCTTTTGTTCGTTTTCAGTTCTTACATAGAGTGTTTAATTGCAATTGTGTGGAATTCACATCCAAACACATGCACAGGGTGACATTCCCTTCCTTTCGTATCTTTTAAATTCTTTTTCAGTTACTTCATTGTGTGGACTTTTCTTTCATATACAAGTGTAGATTTGTTGTTAGTTTCGTTATTAGATTCGTTTTTAGGAGTAAGCATGAACAATTTGAGATGTTTTATGCATATGTTATGTACGTCGAATAAAGAAGACGAATGATAAGTGAATAGGAGTGATTGGATACATGTGAATGAAGGTTTGTTGTGTATTAAATGATTTCGATTGTAATAAATAAATGAGTTTATATGAAATGATCTATGAATGTGGTTAAAGTGAAGGTGGTGTGTTTGGATGAGAATATTTGACGAGGGCTAATTATATGATGAATGTAATGAGTGAATGTTTCATAAGTGATTTTAGGGTTCGTGATGCCCCATTTGATGGGATATAGCGTGAAGATATGTATGTATGTACTATATATTATTTTTGAAGACAAATGTGGTTGGGTATACCTGTATACTTTATAAAAATTTTTAATTTGTCGTTTTGTTTGGAAACCAGTCAAAAATTTTCTTTTTAAGTAGACATATTTGAAATTCATAATTATAATAATAACGTCCCCTTATAATAATAATAATAATAATAGTTTATTACTTAACAGGCCAGTAGCCCAAAACAAGTAAATGAGTACAAAAATGTTACAGTAAAATAAAAATAAGATACAAATGAAAAATACATATATAAATGTCATTCAGTTTTGATTAACATATTATTGTAAAATGTACACATTACAAATATAGGCGATTTTGCAAGTAAGTTTGTTCTATGAAAGGGTAGATAAAACATTATATTAGAGCGAGATTCAACTCTAGGTACATAAATTGGAAGTTTGGACAATAAATATGGTGAGTCAATTTTGTTGCTGAGAATATTGCCAAGCATTGTTAGGGCTATACTGCAATATCTGTCTTCGATAGAGTTAAGTTTGAAGTGATTTAATAGAACATGTTGAGCCTTCCCCTGTTCGGGATACACTGAAAATTCTTTGAACCATAGAAATTTGACAAATCGACGTTGTACCTTCTTAAGATTATTTCTATGAGTAGTATAAGAAGGATACCAGACCAAGATAGCGTAATCTATCTTCGATCTGACATAGGCAAAATATAATAACAAAATAGGTTGTAGACTAGTAAATTGTCTGCATTGACAAACAATGAATCCAAGCAACTTGTTACATGAGCGAATAACTTCCGTAATATGGGGGTGAAACGTTAAAGTGGGATCAAATGATACACCCAGATCTTTAATAGAATTGCATCTACATAAAATGTCCGAGTCGACGCAGTATTCGAAGATGAAAGGATGGTTTTTACGGGTATATGACATAACGAAGCATTTCCTTATGTTTAAGTATAATTTATTCTCTTTGCACCATTCTTGTACTCTATTAAGAGTGTGTTGAATATGTAAACAATCATTGAAGTCTTTAATCTCCCGAAATATTTTTATGTCATCTGCATACAAGAGGATGTTGCAGCTCACTAAGTCACAAATATCGTTGATGAACATAAGAAATAATAAAGGGCCTAGGTTAGAACCCTGAGGGACACCAGATGTAGCCCAGTACGAATCGCTGCTGAAGCCATTAAAAACAACATGTTGCAAACGACCCTCAAGATATGATTGGAATAATGACAGTAGTTCACGACAAAAACCAAAATGAGCCAGTTTAGATACTAAAATCCTATGATCAATTTTATCGAACGCTTTTGCAAAGTCCGTGTATATGACATCTAATTGACCATTCTTACCAATAATTTCAGATACTTGTTGAGTAAAAGAACACAGATTTGTTGAAGTTGACCTCATTGGCATAAATCCGTGTTGATCAACAGAAATGAAGTGTTTAATTTGTGGAAATATCTGTTGATAAATTATAATTTCGAGGAGTTTAGAAAAATTAGAAATTATGGAAATAGGTCTGTAATTATTTACCAATGACGGGTCACCAGATTTCAGAACTGGACACACTTTTGTATGCTTCCACAGTGACGGAAAATTTCCTTGAGAGATACAAAGATTAAATATATGTAGTAATGGTGCAGAGAGTGCGTGAATACAATCTTTAACTAGAAAGCTCGGTACCTGGTCAAGTCCAGCAGTCATCGAATTTTTTAGTTTTCTAGCTGATATAAATAAATCACTTTCTGAAATGTGAACTTGAACATTATGAGAATTAATTAAACTATAATTACTATGAACACTATCGTTATTAGTAACAGAGGCGGAATCAGTAAAAACGCTACAAAAATATTCTCTAAATAAACTAAGGACACCTGCAGGATTATCAGCAGTTTTATCTCCGTATTTCATAATACCGGGTATTCTAGATACACCTTTCTTATTGTTGACATATGACCAAAAACTTTTTGGATCCGCAGTTATGTTGAGTTCAATATTGCGAACATAATTCATATGCGCCTCACTAACTTGCTTTTTGATGAGTGCACGAATGTTTTTATACTCTTCATAATGATGAGAACTACTATTTTCCTTATATTTATTATAAAGTTTTGATTTACGTTTTAAATTTTTAATTATATCATTGGAAAACCAACGTGGATAGGAGTTATTACGTTGTTTTCGAAGTGGTACATGTTTATCAAAGATGAGATATAAAATTTCGTAGAATTTGTTACAGGCATCTTCAACATTAACACTATTTTGAACTGCAGACCACTCACAGTTTAACAAAGAAGCATACATATGTTCAAAATTAGCTTTCTTAAAATTATAAGTTTTTACATTATTATTACACATAAAGTTCACACCGGAATTTTCAGATAAAGATAAGTTGATTGACAAAGACGGATGATGAGCATCCTCTTTAACTAATGGAAAATTATCACGTGCAACAACACAATTTAAATTAGTAAAAACTAAATCCAATATGCGGTTATTGCTATTGACTACTGAATTACATTGTGATAATTGCATAAACGCAGCGAAGTATTGGAGATGTTCGCTTAAGCTATCATTACCTTGCTTTAGACAAAAGTTTGGAATATTAAAATCACCTAATATTAACACATTATTTTCTGAAATACATTTATATTCAAGATATGAAGTTAACATGTCTAAATCAGCTAAACTGGGCGTAGCTGGGATATAAATAATGAAGACAGTGATACAGTGAGTTTCAAGGAATATTCTACATCCTATAATATCAAAAAATGGTAAACCAGTCCTGATGTTATTCACGTCGATCAAATCATGTTTAAATATATTTTTGATTGCTACGAGGACTCCCGCACCACGAGTGACGTTGAGCGCTTCAAGGTTTCTATCATGTCGTAGCACAGTATATAATTCAGGCGGAAACAGTTCCGAGCTAGAAATGTCAGAATGTAGCCAGGTTTCGGAAATACAAATAAAGTCATAATCACACTCAGACACAGAGAGATACAGTGAACACATTTTGTTTTTTAAACTACGAGCATTTTGATAATAGCACGACATTAACCAGTCTTCTGGACGATTGGCCTGCCTTTTCCTAAAAAATCATCATCGTGACGCTTCCTAGGGAACCAGAATTTTTTAACGACGATTCCCGCTGGCCATATCGAGGAATTGAGATAGTTGGTAAGATTTTCAAGCGGGACACCCAATTTGAAGGAACTGTAATCACCCTTGTGGTCGATCTTCTGACAGACACAGTTAGAGTCGAGACTGTGCAGAGCAAGGTGATCTGTAATGTCTTTAATTGTTGCTTCCTTATTTGCAACACGGCTAATGTGCAACCACGCACGACGGGGTGCACCGGTTAAATTACTTTGAGTACGACTCTGGGCTGTACCAAGAGTGTATGTACGCGCGCCGTTGTGAGACTGCGCAGGCGTCTGAGATAGTTGTGATTGAAGCAGCTGAGTGGAATGACTGCTATTAGCGACTGGATCAGCTGAGTTTGACGGAGATATAACATTGATGGAAGTAACGGGATTACTGACCGATTTTTCAGCAATTTTGGATGAGCTGCTACCGCGTCTTGAATGAACTGAAGCTGGCTGAAGAGATTTTAACAGGTCGGACTGTTTAGCAATTGTTTTCTTGCAGTTGATCACCTCAGACTTCAGCAAAGATATTTCACTTTTGAAATCCTTAATGGTTGTTTCAAAAGACTTCAACACATCGGCGACAGCACTTTCAACCGCACGTTTCACAATTACACTTAATTCCTCAAGATCAGTGGTTTTACTGTTACTGCGAGTATCAGGCATATTAAAAAAAATAGATAAATAAATAAATAAAACTGTTAAAACTAACACTCGAAAAACAAAAAAAAAAGAAAAGGTTTATAGAACGGAGCAATGCACAAACACGTCTATCTACGCCTACGTTTTAAACAATATATTCCACCAATATGCGTAAAGTATTTCAAAAGTACTCTAAAAAATCTAATAGTGTAGTCATTTATAAATAAAAAAGCGACATGTCCACGGACAAATGTCAAAATTTACAGTAGATGTTCTCCTTTAAAATTCAAAGCCGCCACACTCTTACTTGATTTTGCCCCAATAATGTTTTCTCGCACGTCATGTGCACGAGAAGTCAGATCGGAGAAACCGTCTAGGTTGTATCGATGGCTAAATGGATATATATATATATATATATATGTAATGTATTAATATTTATTAAGCAGGTAAATAAATAAAATATAATTTTTACATATATATATATATATATATATATATATATATATATATATATATATATATATATATATATATATATATATATATATATATATATATATATATATATATATATATATTTCAAAACAACTTACAAAAATTTAATATTTAAGTAATTTATAATAAAGAATGCGACATGTTCTTTGACAAATGCCAAAATTACAGTTATTATTATATAAGTTTAAATACTCGTAATTTTGAATTTTTAGTAAACAATTTCAAAAATAAACCACAATAGAATTTATAACTATAGAAGAAGAAAATGCAGCTTGAATACAGTTATCATAATTAGTCATAAATTAGTCACAGTTTTTAGAAATCATGTTCCATTACTGAACTGATTTCAGTAAAAAATAACAGTGCCTGCACTGATTTGTTTTGAAATATTTTTTAAACGTAAATAAAAAGATAAAATTGGCTGTGGCCACCACAGTACTTTTCTGGCCTAAGTTTAAACCATTTGAACAAATTTGAAAGAAAAATTTAGATTATTAGCAGCAAGCAGTAAAGCAATTTACTTAAATACGTTCTTTTTTAATTCCCCCCTATTCTGTAATTTGATCATTCTCTGATAATGATCGATAATTAAATGACTACCCTTATTTTTTGGCATCAAAATTATTTATTCCGTTACTTCTACTTTATTTTGCTCTCGTACAAAACTGCCAATATAAAAATATTACTTTAACCACACTCTTTACGGAACTGTCTGTGAGTCATTATAATTGTTTTATAAGAACAGCTACGTATATTAGTAAACAAAATGCATAATTATAACACAAAAATGTCAGGATAAATTTTTCTGGTCTCAAACTATTAAAATTGTGCTCATATGTAAAATAATGAAAATAAATATTTTTGCTTGGTTTTACTCTATAATATTATTTCAGAAGACAATTTTTATTAGGTTTTACGTTATATTTCACAAACCTTTTGTCAATTTGACATTTTGACTTAAGTAACACTTTAAAATTGTCTTAAAATGATTTTTAATAGTTCAAAACACATGTTTTCAATCCTTTGTTGCTGAAATTTATCTGTAAAATATATTTCAGAGAACAAATTTTGCTTTGCTTTAGCATATATACTTTTAAAAACTATTTGTCAAATTGACATTTTGTCTTAAAAATTTTATTTGAACATGAAATGAAATGAAAACAGTTCAAAACATATATCCTCAATCGTGAATGAAATTACAAAATTTCTCCAACTTGTTTAAAAAATGAAATAATTGCATAAAAATGTGTCATGCGTAACGTCAAAAGCGACAGCTTTGGTTCATGGTTTTCAAAACCTAGATTCTGTATGTAAAATGTTATTGTTTCTTAATCATAGATTGGTCAAATATACCTTTCGTCCTTAAAAACTTTTATATAAACATGAAATCAATTGAAAACTATTCAAAACATATATCCTCAATCCTCTAATACCTTAATCAAATTACAAAATTTCTCCAGCTTGTCTAGAAATTGAAATAATTTTAAGTGTGTTCAATAAGTCTAGTCGTTGTGGGTGGCTGTGGCCTGTGAAACTCGAGTCTGTACTTTATTCATACAATTTAACCTTAAACGTCATAATTTATTTGGTATAAATTAAAGTAAAACAATAATTTATTTTTGAACTGATTTGCTGTAAAAAGAAAAAAAAACACACATTTTCACAATAGTCAGCGAAATGAAAACGGAATTGCACTTTTTACATTTTCGACGTTCGACGTTCGACGTTTTATTTAAGGTTAGATTATATGAATAAAGTACAGACATATGTTTCACAGACCATAGCCACCCAGAGCTAGAAGACTTATTGAACACTCTATATAAAATGTTTTATGTGTAACATCAAAAGTGATTGACAGGTTTGAAAAATTTCGGTTTACGGTAAAAATTTTAAATACTTAGCAACACGTGTATTTTTTTATCATTGAAAATTTGCTAAGTTTTTCATGAATTTCACGCGGACTATACTTTCGAAAACCAAACATTCTTTAAATCCCAGAAAAAAATCACTACTATCGCACAAACCGTTTAAGCTGGCTAACTGAATTTGACTAATCCAAAATTCAGGATTTGCTCAAATTTTTTTTGAGAATTGGGCTATTATGTTTGATGAATCTGATGATTTAAGACAAGTGTAGGATTATTTGAGTTTTTGTTAACTTCACTTTCAAAAACAAGCGCAGGAGGGATACTTTCTTTCTTATCTTTTCTATTCGTTTCCTGATTTTACATAAATTGTCTAACTGAAATTGTGTAGAATTTATTTTTTAAAAAAAGCATAGAGCGACATTTGCTTCCTTTCTTATATTTTAATTTATTTTCAGTCTTTACATAGAGTGTATAATTGCAATTATGTGGAATTCACTTATAAAAACAAGTGCAGGGCAATACTCCTTTCATTTCTTATCTTTTTGGTTTTTTTTTCAGTTACTGCATTATGTTTAATTTTCTTTTAAATACAAGCGCAGCCTATCGCTTTAATATTTTCTAATATTTGTAGATTCGTTGTTAGAGGAGTAAGCATGATTAATTTGAGAAGTTTTGCGCATATGTTATGTACATCGAAGAAATGTGACTGAAAAGTGATTAGGGGTGATTGGATAGATGTGATTGAAGGTTTGTTGTATGATGAATGATTTCCGATGTTATAAGTAAATGAGTTTATACGGAGGGGTCTGTGAATGTGGTTGAAATGAGGGTTACGTGTTTCAATGAGAATGCTTATTTGACGAATTTATTGAGTGAATGTTTTATGTATGATTTCAGGGTTCGTGAAACCTCATTTGATGGGATATAGTGTGATGTTATGTATGTATGTAAGTTTGATAAATTATTTTAGAAAATCCTAAATAGTTCAATAGGGGAAAAGGAATAACATTTTAACAAAATTACTGTAGCATTTTTCGTCTCCTCTGGAAGTGTGTAGATTTGAAAATTCAAAATAAATCACAACTATTTAAATTAAACGAAACTAAGAGAACGTTCTCGACTGCATAACCCATTCCTTGAGTTATTCGTTACATTACGAACGTTTCTTTACATTTAAGATTAAAAGAAACACAGGATCTACAGTTTATAAATATTTAATAAATCTTTAGTTGAGGAAGGTTATTGCTTCAATGAGTTAGAGAAGACTCAACTTTAATAATATAGCGACCTGAATATAAAGTAGGGCAAATAATTAAAAACTTATAAGAATAGAAATGTAGAGAAAATAACTCTTTCTTTTATATATCTTTCTTGTCTTTTTTTTTAGAATAGATGCAGATTCAGTGGTAAATTTTATTTGGAAAAATTAAACACAATTTATTTGGCAGCACTCGAAAAAAATATTCCTGACAGAGATATGTAAATCTCTTATTTATTTTCTGTCGACATTCAGATATCCAGCTCATTAAGCAAACAAATTAAATCAGAATCTCCTGTTTTCAGATTCATGTTTGTTTTGGACTCCAGCATACCCGAATGCAAACCTGAAAGCGAATTTTATGCGCGTGTGTTTGAACAAGATTTGTTTGTGCAAGTTTTGAAAAACGGTTCATGGGGCAGTTTTGTTAATGCTTATGAAACTTCGGAAATTTTTAAATCTAAAACTAGCTCTCCATTTATACCCGCCCTAACCTCAAAGTAAGTGTAGATATTTAAATAAATATACAATAGTTGTGTTCAAGATCTCACGCCCCCAAAATTTAATGAATATATTTATTTATTTTCTAATTTTTAGTATGTTCCCAAATGTATGTAAAGTGAACTATCTCGGAATTCACGTGAAAGACTTGACTCGCATTGACGATGATAACATCTCATGCGAATTGGGAGCCGTGGATTTTGTTGGGACAAATTCAGCAGGAGACAGAGTCATGGGTCTCGCACAAACTGATTTAGAGCAATGCAAGTTGAAGCCGGATCCGACATTCATGTGGCCCGTGCCGAAGACCTGGTCGCTGTGCGATGCAGCTACTGTGCCCTATGCGTATACAATCGCTTATTATACCTTATTCACAGTGGGCAACATCACCAAGGGTGACATAGTGCTGGTGCACGCTGGCTGTTCGGACATCAGCCAAGCAGCTCTACATGTTGCCTACAACTACGGCTGTACTACATACACGACAGTCGCAAACGACCAGCAGAAGATGGTGATCAAGAAACTATTACCTCAGGCGAGTAATAAACAACCCTAAAATATTTTTTTGATTATAAGTTTAGGAAGTTCATAAACTAGACAGTCATTTCAAAAAAAGCTACGAATGTAGTTATTTTTACGATTTTTGACAAAAGCCTGTTCTGCTATATTATCGTTATGAATCGTTATTTTATATCATAAATGAACGATAAATTCACATGCCTCATTGAAGTTGTAAAGTTTGATAATTCTAAGCATATATTTTTAAAGTATAGATAAAAAATGAAATACCCATAAGTGCATTGATGTTTAAAGTTATTGTATTTATTATTTTATAAATATTTTATATATACCTGATACATTTTATCAATCTTTCTTCGATATTAGTAATTATTTTTAGATAGATGGGTCTCCACAAGTTTGTGCACTGTACAAATGTAAAATCCGGGCCTTTTTCCTTATTTGACGTTTCTAGTCAGTAAAAATTATAGTATTTGGAATCGTTATTAATACTGTTGTTTTATGAACATACCTGCTTCCATGGTAGCTCATGTCGTGTAGGCCCGATAGAATTTAAATGATAATATTGTTTTTGGGTCGTTTTTACAGCTCTCTCTTTTATATCCATTGTTTATTAATACAAAGAAATTAATTAATTAATTAATCAAGTATCATGTCAAATTTAAATTATAAAATAAATCTAATTATATTATCAAAATAAACAAGAAGTTGGATATTATCGTTATAACCACCATATCTACATAATAACGATAATTTATAACGATGTGATTTGTAGAATAGGGTTTTGACATTTGTTGTGAGGATGGTCATAATCGTCGGACTGGATGTCCGCGAGCAAGTAGAGCGCAAAACTTTTTGAAAATGACGCTGGGTTCCCGGAGATGACGGACAGTGCGTTGATGTCGGAAGTGAATTCCGCTTCGAAGATTTCGGCAGAGTACCTGAGTTATAGTAAAAAACGTGCAGCATACCGCGGATGAGTGGGTACCCAAAAACGACGGTAACAGGTACCGGATGCGGGTGACTTGGGGGAATACGTAACGGTCACCGCGGTGGACGTCTTGGGTTGCTCTCTCGGACGCGGTCGGACTGAGACCTGGTGCTGTCGCTCAAGTACTCAAATTGATGATTAGCACGAGACAGACGGAGGTAGCTCAGGAGAAAACGCAAACGTTACGACCGAAGACGCCGTGGATAGCTCGCTCGGGCGTGGCGGAAATAATATTTGATGGCTTCAAACAAGTACCAGAAAAGGTAGGTGGCATTGGACGGTTTAGGTGGAACTTGAGGAAATACGCTACGGTCACGCAGCGGTTGGTATTGTTTTCATCGCTCTAGTTATATCTAGGCAAGCAATTTTTTTATATGATTAACTTTATTACTTACTGTCATGACAGAGATCCTTCGCCACCATACTACAGTTGCATATGTTACAGTAGGTCGCATCAACGCACAATAAAGTCAAAAGGCTATGTTTAGTTGCAGTCCTCTTTTTTTACTGATAGTACGTCGGCATGACTACCAAATCGCGCATAATTTCTTAACGACAGCATCTCCATGATTCGTCCATATTAGTTTTCGGTCTAAGATGACTCCTAGATACTTAACTGAGGGAGATATAAGTAGCGGTTGTCTAAAGAGAGTTAGATGAGGTTCCTTAACATTTCTCTTATTTTTGAATATCAACAGCTCCGTTTTAGTACGATTGATGGAGAGCTTATTTTATTTGCACCATTCATCTACAACAGATAGAGTCCGCTATGTGAGCTCATTTACTTGTACAGTTGCATGGAATTTTCCTACTACAAGAATAGCTAAGTCATCAGCATAGCCTTGTATGTAGAAGCTCTCAGTATTTAAAACCTTAATTAGTTCGTCAATGACTACGCACCATAGAAGAGGAAAGAGTACTGCTCATTACAAACATCCTCGATTGATGTTCATTTTTACCTTGGAGTCCTCCAAAGTTGCAGTCACTTTACTTTCTGAGAGCATAGATTCTATCCATTCCGAAAATGTGGTACTGAGACCCCCCGCCTCTGCTACTACGCAAATGGAATCACAAAAAGTATTGTCAAATGCGCCTTCAATATCTAAAAACCTGCCTAAAGCTAGTTCTATATCCTATAACATATTTTCTAATCTGTAGACTAGATGATGAAGGGCCTCTTCGCTAGATTTTCCAGTCTAATAGGCTGGTTGGTTATTATGTAACAGTCTCTCAGTTAAAATCCCACCACGAATAATTCTGTGTATCAGTCTTTATAACGTCTTTAACAGTAATGAAGTCAGGCTGATTAGACGGAACGATTTTGCTTGGTAGTAACAGGTACGGGTAGGTTTTAGAATGAACACGACTTTCCCCTCTCTCCATGGTTTCGGTATGTACCTGAAGTAGGGCAGGGAATATGTTATCACATCCCGGTGATTTGTATAAAACGAAGATATTAATAGCCCAATATATTTTATTATAACTTACCACTTTTGCGGCAACATGCCAGTCCCCACCTGTAGGCCTGCAACGCTTTTCCGTATTAGTGGATGTCGTGTTCTGTGCAACAACGTTTGTTTACATGAATTTGTGTATGTACCATCAGGTAATTACACAGATTCTAGTTTGCATTTAGAATCCCTAGCAAGAGCATTTTGTGACCTCGCTGTCATGGGCATGAAATCTATGTCCGAGCAGAGAGTTCTCCAAATATGGCTTTTGGAATTTCTAATCACTTTCTTATATCTGCGTTGTGTCAGTTTGTAACCTGCCCAATCTTCAAGTATATTTGTTCTAGTCGACTTGTTGGGAAGACGTCGAGTTTCTGTTCTAAGTTGCCTAAGTTGGTTGTTCTACCATAATATTTTTCTGGGTAGCTTCCTCGTTTTAAGAGGACAGTTGTCATCGAATGATGTTGGAATTGCCCTTTGGATGTTTTTAAGGGCTGCTTCTGCCTCATTTACGGTTCTCCAGTTGCTAGGAATTTGACGAACTCTTCCAACCAGTTCCTCCTTGAAAAAGTCTCAAGCAATTTTGTATTTCACTTGCTAAACTCATAGAGCATAAAGTAAAATTCATTGTCTCCTCCCTTTGGGTTGTAGCAATGGAATGTCAAATGCCTCGATTTAGGATTTCTAAGTATGTTGTTAATAAGTACTAGAGAAAGCCATGTCCTCTACGGTTAAAGTTAGTACTGCCCTATATACTATGGTGCGAGTTCGAGTCGTGACAGACATTAAGACATAGTCCCCATTCTCTGTAGCACTGCATCAGTCCCACTAATTTTTGCAAGGGTGGAAAAGATGGTGATTCATAGGAGAGATAGACGGAGTACACAACGACCTCTTGTTTCTCTTCTCTAGATGACTAGCCACATAAACGCATGTCCAATCGTCAGTATAGTAGTAAGATGTTCCGTGCTTATTATCTTAATGAGAGTCTTATAAACATAAGATTCTTGTATTAGGAGTATGTTTGTATGCAATACTTCCAGCTGGCGACTGATAAAAGCAGAGGCAGCGACGCAGTGTTGCAAGTTAATTTGGGTGAAGCTCAGTCCATTGTCAAACACTATTGCTTTGAAACGAACTCACTCTTTTTCTCGGGCTTGCTTAGCAACTTTATAGCCGTGCTATTGGAATCTTGTCCAAAGCTTTCAAAGTTTTGGTCTGGCTGTCGTTAGTCGACAGCTCGGGTATAATTCGCTAATCACTGTCACCTGCAACTCACTATGCACTGCCTGTGCGTAGTTTCAAGGAAATACTCTGCCTCTTCACTACCTTTTGAGCGGTAGGTGGTATGCCTTCATCAAAGAGTGGTCGTTTTCGATCAGCTTCATTGGGAGCTCTTTCAATTCCTTCCAGTCCTTGGCCACATGCTGTGGAGGGTCCCTACTCAAGAGACACCTTACCTGCGACCTTAGTCTTCCACGCACGCCGTTTCTCTGCACACGACCTGTTCCTCCTTTCGGAAGCAGGGGTATTTCTCACCCGCGGGAGTCGGGTTTGATATAGGGATGGTGGGTGGGATTAAGAAAGAAGAGTTATTTTAAGATCCATAGTATTCCCACGATTAGCTAGAGAAGGATTGATCCGCCCGGTAATACGGAGGTAAGGTTTTACTTTGAGATTATACAACCGGATGCGATCTGATTCCCGGAGGTGCGACCAGTAGAGACTGATCTGCTAATCAGCCACGCATCTCCTCAGCGTGGTCTGTCCGCCTTAAGATTTAGGATTTTTATTGAGATTTACTTCTCTTGGACTGGGCGGTAAAGCCAAATCCCCTCGAATTATCCTGCCTGCGAGACATGACCACTGTCGACAGAGATGTGCATGGTTTAACGGGAGACACACTAAAGGTAGTAGCTCGCCGTCGCTATTTTAAACTGGTGCAAACCATTAATCACGACACGACCGCGGGTTAGGTGTGCTAGCTTTTGTCTGGATTCTCCCGCAGAGCCATTTTAAGTTAAGAGGTCGACACTGCATAGTTATCGCTCTCCTGATTATCCAGACAGTCCACGCCCCTGGATTCCTTAAATCACACAAGCCTCCCAACTGGCGACAAGGTACAGTACATGAGGGGGTCAAACATAGTTACTGGTGATTCTTTTACTATAATATTAATTAATTCAAGATAAACTTGGATCATGTCAGAAAACCATCAATGGCCAAATTCGGTGTTTAAGCTTACCCTATATAGTTTACAAAAATGTTGAAATATTTAATTTTTTAAACTGGTCAATTATGAAAGAAAATGGCTAGCTAGGTCTGCCGATTTTAGGGCACTGTTTGGCAGTACCGTTGCTAAGAATATTTTATAACTGTTGCTGAGGTTATAAAAAGTAAATCAAATTTGAATCGTTCATTAGTTAATTTCATTTTATCACTCTCTATAATAATAATAATTAGTTTTTAAATAATACTGAGTAAAAAATAGTATATAAATCTCGTTAGAAAAATGTTTTTTCCTTGATTTATTGTAGCCCTCGGTTTCGCCTATTGCTTTATTGATATTGATATTAATTATTTTATTTCGATTAACAAAAAATATCTGACTTGTTCTCCAAATTGTCGTACTGTTAAAACTTTCGGATATACTGAACAATTTTTTATTAATATTACTAAACATTGTTTACACACAATTCTTTTTGATTTAAAATCTGCTATATTAACTTCTTTTTATTTACCTTACAGTTCTGAATATACGAATGCATTCAACGAACATTATATATTAGCAATAAATTTGCATATCATAAATTTCCAGTTTCTAGAAATATAAGTTGAATAATAAAATAGAAATATTTCGAGAAATTCGTTTAATTTACACTGGTTAGTTACGTAATGGACCCGATTATCAGTTTTATGTGTTCCCGAACAGAATACAGACTAAGTGAATCTTGAAATAGGAATATTGTAAACGAAGAGGTGAAATATTATAAATCATAATATAATCTACGCAGTAAAACCGGTTTAACTCATCAAATATTTCATGGTTTCTATAATTTATTTATTGGTAGGATATATAATTTAGGTAGTCTATGTTATTGTTAGTATTTGCTGGAATGTATATTTATAAATTATATAAATTAGGTAGTCTATGTTATTGTAAGTGTACATTTATAAATTGGTCTCCAGGAAAAATAAAGTCAACAAACGGAATCTAAATAAATATTAATTAAGAATATTAATTGAGATAAAAGATTCTAATAATGTTACATATTTGCTAATTATATTATTGTAAATATATACCGTGTGTCCCACGGAAATGTAGGTATAGGCATTTAACTTGTAAAATAGGTTTTTTGAAAATAAAAAATGTCCGGCGAAAAATTAAAGTACCAAATTTTATATCACAATACTGTCAATATCGCTACATCTTTTTTAATACAGATTATTGAATTTCGATAGCATATTTTGATCATATTAATAAAAATATTTCGCCTACTCTTATATTGTTATTCATGTAAAGTGATTGTAATTTGTTTGAAATATTTTAATCTGTCACTGTCATTTTTCAGTGTCATGAATATTTTAATTTTTTTAACAGTTTCTGGCGAAAGACTCAGATATTTGTATTACGTATTACGTATTAGTACTCTATTATATATTCTAATAATTTTACGCAGTTTTCAACTTTTCTAATATTTATAACTCTTATAACTTATTGCCTACTTAAAGCTTGAAATCCAACCATTAACATTTGAAACTGCACTATTTATAACTTTGATAATATAATTATAAAAACGGTTGCCTTATAAATGCAGATTGACGATGACAACATTCTAAATTCTGAAACAACTCACTTTCAACTCTCCATTCTCGCTCAAACCAAAGGCAGAGGTGTGGATGTCATTCTCAATTGTTTACCCGGAGATCGTCTCCAAGCTTCCACACGCCTCGTAGCTACATTCGGCCGATTCATTCAACTTGGCATAGCTGACATGAATCAGCATGCCACCATCGGCATGCAGATCTTCCTCAAGAACGTCACGTTTTACAGCATCACTGGACAGAATCTCTTGCAGCTAAACAGGAAAGACAAGCTTCAGCTACAAGACATGATTTCTAAAGACATGAAGATTGGGACTGTTAAACCAATTGTGAGGAAGATTTTCACAGAGAATAGAGTTGATTGTGGTCTGAGGTACTGATAAAAATGATCTATTTGGATACCATAACTGTTACGTTTTCCGTTGTAGGTACCTCAGAAGTAGCAGTGTAATGGGTGCGGTCGTTTTGCAATTTAATCTTGAGAGACTTGGTGCTAAAAATTTGTTGGCTCGGTTTCCAAAACAGGAATTATATTTGATTTACGGTTAGCATTAGAGTTTGCACAAAAAAACATATTAATATAATTTTAATGCTATTTGTTTTAGCTGATTCTCAAGACTCATGGTTATCTTTGGTTAAATGCCTAATTAGAGGTGGAGCAAGACAAATTATTCTTACCAATTTAAGTTACACAAATAAATATTTCATCAACCGATGTTTGTCTACTATAAAGCATACTTATGATACTGACATTATCATAGCTAAACATAATGCTTACACTCTTGACAACGCCAAGATGTTGGCTAATGAAATAAGCATATTTGGATCCCCAACTGAAACGTTTATATTTGCAACGGATGACAAAGAATATGGCAAATTGTTTGAAAACATTGATATCGGTTTCAGTCAGAATAAACTCATGGGAAGGATGGTGTGCATTTTAGGTACAAATAAGGAGAAATCATACTACAGAGTAAATGGTCTTCCTGTGTGTAATGTCATGTGGGATAGTACATACAGCTTACACGATGTCTTTCAAAATTTTGATGTGATACTCACTAAAGAAGATAACATAAAAGTATTTCTGACAGGTAATTCTATAGTCACTGAAGAAATTAAGGATGATGAAATTGTGGAAGGTAAGAGAATGATTTTTATTTATTAAAAATTACTCCTTGTTTGGTTTTGTTTATTTCTTTTAGACGAATCAATGTTCCTACCAAACACTTTAAAGACATTGAAGCAGCTGGGGCAGAATGAATATAAGGCGGCTGGTCTCGTGCAGTTAGCATCGTCCGCTCCCAGCGAGGCGCGCGAGACCCCGCCGGTATTCCTGGTACCTGGTCTCGCGGGTCAGCAATGTTCCGAGGTGCGCCAATTCATCTCCCGTCTCATGCATCCAGTGTACTGCATTCAGATGCCAGCTCAATTCCTTCACGATGACATTGTCTTCCAATTAACCAAGGTAATTCAATACAGTTTATAATTCCAATAAAAAAATTATATTATTGTAACGATTTTAGAAAATTTTGCGAGTTTACCAATCTGAAATATATAAACTGATTGGTATATCTTGGGGAGGCATATGGGCCATAGAAATTGCAAAACATTTAGAAAGTCTGGGCAAGAAAATTGAATTGCAATTAATTGACGGAGTGCCGAGAGTCATTCATAACTTTACCAACCACTTCAACAAGAGTGGAGTGTTTAATACTGCTTTACTGAAGCAAACCATCAAAGTGGATAATATGGTAAATATATAGAACTTGAAAGACTTAAATAAAGAATATTATATTGGCCTTTATTTTACTATTTTAAGAATGACGAGCTTTTATCTTTGGAATTGAGTTGGAGGCTCATAATGTTTCCAATTATTTTTCAGAGTTTGGAAAATATTCTAGCATCAACTGATCTTTACAAGTTTGACTACAAGTATGTCATAAAATCATTAACTGTGCTGAGGAACCTGATTGAATATTCAAATTTCTACAAACCTCTTCCAAATAAAATAAACGGTCCAACAACGGTCATCTTACCTGAAACCATCAGCACCGAAGACTCTTTAGGATTATCAGAGGTGAGTTTCAATTTAATGCACAAAAAGTAATTTGTATGCATTTGGAAATTAGATACGGTATTATATCTTATTGATTCAACTGATGTTAAAAATAACTAACTACGAACACTTTAAATCTTTTATAACGTAATACCGATAAAAAATTTACTTCTTTTTTCAGCATTGCAATCAAATATGCTACAGACAAATGCATGGAAACCACCGTACGATTCTTCAAAATAAGACTACCGTCGACTTGATAAACGATAACTTAATGTAATTTATACCTTGTTATATGATTTTTTTTTAAAGCTCACCAAAACTAATACAATTATTAGAATTTCTCACTAATTATAAACAACAAAATTTTAAAAACTCTTAGGTTAAACTAAAACTGGAAATAGCTATTTACGATACGAATGTATTACAACCTTTTATCTACTATCAGGATTTTATTCACAAACGTAATTAAAAATAAATATTTTGTCGTTTCATAAATAAAAACATTAACGAAATTACGAAAAAAGGAAAATTGCTATGAATTCTATTTCTTATGTTTAATAAAAAACCTGTATATTTACTTTATCGCACTAGTGCGGCAAAATGTATCATTACAACACTCAAATTAGTGAGATAATTTTAATATTATGTGACGATAGTAAATCAAGATTTTTATATAATCGAAAATAAATGCGTCAATGCCCCATGTCACTTAAATGATCAACAAACCTCGGAATGGAATTGTATCCGAAAACCAAATAATGTACGAGTAACGAAAGATGTAATATTGCGTTGACAATATTTATTGATAAAAATGTTGTTTTAAATTAAAGATTCATTCACAAATCTATCTATAATAACTATATAATCAAAGGTTGTAGGTACTGCTGTCAATATTTGTAATATAGATAGCTTTTTGGTGTATTATTATGTGAAGAAAATATTTTAAATAAATATTCATATTCGAAATATGTAACTATAATAAAAACCTCTCCTTAATCCTGTAAGTGTAAAATGTTATAAAACTAAAAAATGTATGTTTTGGCAGCATGCCTACTATGTTTTAAATGATTTATCTTGTAATTCAATTTGAATGAAAACTTTTTTTGGACAGATCGACAAAATTTTTTCACACAAATGTTATAGAGAAGGCTGCATTTTCATCATCGGTATCAGTAGTAAATGAGAAACAGGGTGTCGAATGCGGTAAACCTGGATTTATAAGAGCAAATTGTCCTCATTGCAAACAAGGTAAACGAACTGAAGATTTTCACACTATCTGCACAACTGAAATCAGGTCATTTAAACAAAGACCTCTGCTCCCCGTCAAGATTCTTGACTTCAACGATGTGGCTACAGCAGATACCGGTGCCAGTCAAAGTATCATGGGTCGAAACCTTTATGAGCTTCTTCGAAGTAGATGTGACTTCTATTCCAAAGATATTTCGATGACATTAGCAGATGGAGCGAACATCAATGCAAATGTACTCACAACGAATGTTCACATTAATATAAAAGGAAGAATGACAACAGCTGAGATGGTTGTTTTACCTGGGAAAACGGACAATCACACACTAATTGGTACTGATATTCTTGGTGTTTTATGAATTGTGCTTGATATTGGAGAGAATTCTTGGTATTTTCGAGACAAGCCGGAGGACATTTTAAAATTTAAGAAACTCGTCCAAATTGGGGGGGTCACAAGAGGAAGCAACTTCAGTTGATTTGAATGTCCCACAAAATCTGCATTTACGAGAAGATAAAGGAACTAATTTGACATCAGTACAAAAAGTTCTCATTAATGATTGGATAGAAAAGCATCAAGATGTGTTTGCATTAGGGGGAGACCCTACACCTGGAAAAGTTAATGTAGTTGCAGATACATTTTCTAGGTCACCGATAAATCCAGAAATAGAATTGAATCTTATAGTCGCCGACTTATCCCGAGAATCAGCAGAAAACGTTCGAAAAGAACAATTTGATGACACCGATATAGCTAAAATTATCAGAGACTTCGAAGCTGAACCACCGAATGACAATTATGTTCGATGGACGGAGCGACGATACACGATGTCCAATGGTGTCTTGTACCACTATGATACAGAAGATGAAAACGAGGAGGTTCAATTAGTTATCCCTTTAAATGGTCGTTAGAAAGTACTCGAAGAGTTTCACGATGCTCCGACCGCTGGACATAATGGAGTAGGACGAACCATTCAACGAATCCGTCGTAAATATTATTGGCCTGGTTTAAGACGTAACGTTGCAGAATACAATTCTACAATAGCAGAAACAGTACCAGTTATAAAGAAAAGAGGTCACGGCCGACCCAGACGCGAGCTCGTTTCAGTTGCAGAGAAGAGAGGATCTAGACATCCCGAACAGCATTAAATCTATTTTCTGGTCCACGCGCGAGGACGCCTGCTTGTACCAGAGGAGGAGAGTATAACAACAAGGCAAGCATTGTCAACTATCGTCATGGAGAGAATTTTTATAGATTTTCTGTAGTTTTAAAAAATATTGTATTATGTTTAATGTGAATGACGTGTATAATATTTAAAATTAAATAAAAAAATAACCTAAAGTGTTACATATATATATATATATATATATATATATATATATATATATATATATATATATATATATATATATATATATATATATATATATATTTATTTGGAGGGCGTTTGAAAAAGAAAACCAACTTAGGAAATAACGGACATCCTAATTATATATATATATATATATATATATATATATATATATATATATATATATATATATATATATATATATATATATATATATATATATGTATCGATTTAGCCATCGATACAACCTGGACGGTTTCTCCAATCTGACTTCTCGTGCACATGACGTGCGAGAAAACATTATTGGGGCAAAATCAACTAAGAGTGTATATAGGTATATCGATTTACTCGAAATAAATAAGAAAAATATTTATTTCTGGTATTTTGTCCGCAGAGCTGTTGTCATTTCAAGCTACAGTGTGAATTTAATCTAAAATTACGCATACTCTTTCTTACATGATAAGATGCAGTTATTACCTTACTAAGGAGTTTTGTTACTATCATGTGAACTTGACAGATGTATGTAAAACGATGTTGTGATATACAGGGTTGGACTGTTATATTTCTTCTCTACCTTTAAGAAAAAAGTTAATTCTTCAGAGGTATTGCTTTTATTAATTTGGTTTAATTTGATATCTTTATTGTTGGTTTCATTTCTTTTAATAAGGTAATTTCTGCATTTACAATATTTTCTTAAACTATAACGTATTATTAAAAAAATGATTAAAATTATAAAAGAGTACATTATTGCATAGTGAGTTCGGTTGTTATTATAAATTCATATATTGTAGTCTCCTAGACAACAGAATAAATAGAACTCGCCCATCAAGTGTGAAATTTATTTGGGGTTTTGACTGGGTTTTTTGAGTTGGGTTCAAATATACTGTTTGTCACCTGAATTTTTGAGTGTCATTTTTTTAAGATAAGTGTTATCTTTCAATTTTATAGTAGTGTAGTTTTTTTTTTTTATATATAGTATATTTTCTTTCATATCGTTATTTGTTTACTCGTATATTGGTTACTTGTATAGAAACGTTGAGGTATATTTTATTTTTAGGTGTGATTGACGTTTAACAGTTGCTTGACAGTTGTGTGAATGTAACTGATTTCTATTTTCATTTATAGTTAAGGATAAGCCTGTAAGCTATCTTAACTTCTTCTACCGAGGGAACCCTTCTTTTATTTATTTTATTTCTTTTGATTAAATAAAGAATAAATGGATGAAATTTGATTAATTTTAGGGGTATAACTGGTAAAGAAAATAAATTGATAAATGTAATGAGTGTGTATAATGTTGATGTTTTGTGTGTCGGTGAGACTAAAAGGAAAGGATGTAGTGAGGAAGAGGTGGATGGAATGTTTTGCTTGTGGTCGGGTGTTGCTGAGAATGAACACGCGAAGCATGGTGTGGGTGTGCTTGTTAGTGAACGAATGATGTGAGGGAATATGGTTGTACTTCAACGAGAATTCTTTGGCTGAGATTAAAGGTAAACTTCCATAGAATCTTCGTTGGGTCAGTTTATGGCCCAACCGAAACCGAAAATGATCTTAAAAAAGATAGATTTTGGAATTTGTTAGATAGTGTTATTGATTCATGTGATTCAGGTGAAAAAGTTATTGTTTGTGGTGATTTAAATGGCTGGGTGGAAGTTAAGAGAAGCATTTCTGGGAATGTATTGGGTAAGTTTGGTGATACGAGAGGGAATGAAAACGGTAGGAAAATAGTTTTTTTCTGTTTGGAGCGTGATCTCTTTGTTGTCAACTTTGTCTTTAAACATAAATTAGCTCATTTGTATATAAGGAAAAATGTGTGTGAAAACAGACGGAGTATGATTGATTTTATTTATATGATGAACGATTGAGAAGTTTAGTTGTAGATACGCATGTGAAGCGTGGTGCTGAATTGGGTACGAATGACCATTATTTGGTGGTATCGCGTAGACGTCTAGATAAATGTTGGAGAATGAGGGTGAAAAATACCAAAAAAATGTTTCGTGTGAAATCCAGTGCGTTGCAGAATGAGAATGTTAGAGATTTGTTTGTTGAGAAAATAAATAAATCTTAGCCTGTATGTAACCTTAATTTTGAATGCAACATAAATGATGTTTGGTTGAAATTTAAGGATACAGTTCTTAAATGTACAAAAAAAGTTTGTGGTGAATGTAGTTTAGGCCCTTGTCCAAAGAATAAATGGTGGAATGAAGAAGTAAAAGAGGCGAGTGAGGTAAAAAAGAGAGCATATTTGCGATTTCTAAATGTAAAAGATGTGCCTGGAAGTTTACGTGATGAATGCTTGCTGGAATACAAGAGGTTAAATAAATGTGTTAAGAGAGTAGTGCAAAGGAGCGTTTTTATAATTTAATGAGTGAAAGATTGACTAATGATTTTAGTTTTAATAAAAGAATGTTTTGGTTTAGAGTGAAGAGATTGAGAGGTGGTAATGTGAAGGCAGTGAACGCGATTAAGAGTGCGGATGGTGAGTTATTGTGGAATGAATCAGATGTTACTAATAGATGGTGTGAATACTTTAAGACTTTATATAGTAGCATTAATAGACCGAATGGTTGTAGTGATGTGTGGATCAATTGTTTTTTCTTCGTATGATTGTTGAAAAGTCACTTACTAAGAGCAAGAAGGTGTTCTGTGGCTTTCTAGATCTTAAAAAGCATATGATAGTGTTCATCGCGAGACATTATGGGATGAACTTCTACAGTATGGCATACATAGTAATTTGTTGGGGGAAATTCGTGCGCTGTATGAATTTAGTGAGGTGAGAGTTAATGGTAGATTGAGTGATTTGTTTTGTATAGATATTGGCGTGAAACAAGGTTGTGTAATGTCTCCGGAGCTCTTCTTCTGGTGAAAAATTTGCAACATCATTATATTCATCTTCTTCTACCTTCTCTAATTCTACTTCATTGTTGGTTTCGTTGTTGACATCAGATAGAAACAATGTCTGAGTTTTCTCTGCACTCTCTGGCACAAAGATGACATTCTTGCTTCGAACGAGACGATTTTCAGATTGCATCCAAACTCGAAATCCATCGACACCCTTTGAGTATCCGATAAAAATACCTTTTTGTCCCTTTGAGTCCTATTTCTTGCGTTGCTGTTTTGGAACATGAACAAAACATTCGGTACCGAAGATGTGAAGCTTATTCAAACGCCCAATTCGACCGGTAAACAACTCATACGGTGTCTTATTTTCAATTCTACTGGGATCTGTATAATTAAACATGAACACTGCAGTATTCACCGCCTCAGCCCAGAGTGACTTTGGTAGATTCTTAGCAAGAATCATTGTACGAGCCAAGTCCAGGACAGTTCTGTTGGTCCGCTCGGCACAGCCGTTCTGTTCTGGTGTATAGGGATTCGTGACATATCTAATACCATTTGAATTTAGAAGCTTCTTCACCGTGCCGCCATCACTTTGTAATGATTTCACGGATCGTCCATAGCTATATTTGATAACCTGCAACATGTCTCGAATCTTTTCTGTCGCCTCGGATTTTTCCTTAAAAAAAAATAAACCGCATTCTGGAATAATCGCATGTAAAACACACGAAGTACTTCGCCCCTCCGAGTGATGTACATTCCATCGGGCCACACAAGTCTGTGTGCATAATTTCTCCACATTCTATTACACGCTGCTGTTTTGCACCACAAAATTCATTGTTCTTATCAACCTCAATTCCATTTTTCTGTAGAATTTTCAAAACATGACGTTTATTCTGATGTCCAAGCCGCTCATGCCATATCTGTAATGTGCCCTTGACTGACACATTGGCTTCATTATCTTGTACTAACTTAGGTATCTTCACTCGTATTACCGTCTTTAACAGTTGACCATGTCTAATACCTCGTGCTTTGACAATTCCATCTTTTACAAATTCACAATAAGATTTTGTTGAGTTAAATGATAATCCTTTATCTAAAGCAGGTATGATACAGAATAAAATCCTTTGAGCATCTGGCACGTATAATACATTTTCCATGTAACATGACAACCACTCACCATTAATATCTGTTTCAAAAAATATTGTTCCACGTCCTCCAGCATTTATAAAAGACTTGTCTCCAATGTAGACTTTAACCAGTCTTTCAAACTCCAAATATGAAGTATATCACTCTCGACGAAGCGTCACATGATCTGTAGCTTCAGAATCGACGATTCACACATTCGTATCCAGCTCTGTGTTTGTAACCTCGCTGATGAAAGCCTGATCTTTGTTGCTATCTTCTTTCAATTCACTCACGTTCTTGCTTTGCTTTAAGTTTTGACAATTTTGTTTTATATGACAACATCTTACTTTCAATTGACTTCACAATGATTTGACTTGCCAATCTATCTGCTTTATCCCTTATTTTCAAACTCGGATTGTATGTGGCCACCTCATTTGTATTAGCCCCATCTGCCGGTACTTGTGGTTTCGTAATTTCATCAACACATACTTCATATGCATTCTCAGTACCTCATAACAGGTTCCTGATTACGAACTTCTATAGATTCCAATTCCCTGCGCCACGCAGCTCTTCTATACCTTGGAACTCCGTTTTAACAACTGGCAAAAACACGATACAGAAACAAGTTTATCTTCTCTATTTTGTGTTTATGAATTACGCCCTGCTACCATATTAACGATATAATTGATTAGATCAAACGACGAACTAGAGCATATTAATATGGTTTATTTTATAAAACAGTTAAATTAGCAAAAGGAAACACAAGTAAAATGTAACATTATCACACAAAACATAAGTCAACAATAACTACTACAACAACTGTAACAACTGATCCTAGTTACACCAATCAACTATTTCTAGTTACAACTAGATACTAACTTTACAATATTTCTTTAAATAAACTAACTAACGTTTTGTTTCTTCAACAATTAGAGTGTTTACCTGCAATTGTGTAAAATTCACTTTCACAAACAAGCGCAGGGACGGCACTTGCTTAGTTTCTTGTCTTTTTTATTCATTTTTAGTTCTTACGTGTAGTGTTTAACTACAATTGTGTAGAATCCATCTTCAAAAACAAGCGCAGGGCGAAACTCCCTTTCTTTCTGATTTTTTTGTTTCCTTTTCAGTTTCTGAATTGTGTGGATTTTTCTTTCATATACAAGTGTAAGCTATCGCTTTCATCTTTTCTAATCTTTGTAGATTCGTTTTTAGTTTCGTTATTAGGTTCGTTTTTAGGAGTAAGCGTTAGTAATTTGAGATGTTTTATGCATATATTATGTACGTCGAAGAAAGAAGATGAATAATAAGTGAGTAGGAATAATTGGATAGACGTAATTGAAGGTTTGTCGTGTGATAAATGATTTCGAGTTTAATGGAGTGATCTAAGAATATGGTTAAAGTGAGGGTTGTAATAATGTTTGACGAGGGCTGATTGTTTGATGGTTGTAATGAGCGAATGTTTTGTGAGTGATTTTAGGGTTCGTGTTACCCCTTTTCATGGAATATATATATATATATATATATATATATATATATATATATATATATATATATATATATATATATATATATATATATATATATATATAACTTGGGCCTCGCGGTACTTTGGATTCCGAAGTCATAATAGGTGAATGAAGTTTGGAGCCCAAAATAAGTTTAAAACCCGGGTTTCAAAGTTTATTAAATTTTTAACAGATTAATTAATGATAGATAAAATGATGCCTCGCGATATCTTTGTAGCATTCTTAACCTAAATATTAAAATAGACTATTCGCATTACGTTTAATGGGTTAAATATTAGTTTAAAAACTTTGTAACCCGAGGGTTCCAAATTTTTTTTTCGTGGCAGCACTGTGCCAGGAATCTGATAAACTATTACGAATATATAATTCTTATGACTTCTTTACGATAGATGTCAGTTGTGTATAATAAAAACTAAATAGCCTCCAAAATCTATAGTTGATGAAACCATATTTTACATCGATCACTCGGCGCGAAATATTGACATTTTCGTCATAAAATATTTGTCCATTCTTAAGCGTCTGGTTACAAGAATTGATATGAAACTCTCTAAACTGCTTTTCTACCTCTGTTTAATTATTACTTAAGTATTGGAACAGTAATTTTCATAACTATGGCTGATGAAACAATATTTTACGTCCATCTATCGGCGCGAAATATTAACATTTTCACTCTAAAGTGTTTTACCATTAAACAACGACAAAAAATGTCAATTGCGAAATGAGACAAATCTTTTACCATTCTTAAGCCTCTGGATTAAAATTTGATTTGAGACTTCTCACACTGCTTTAGAACTTATATTTTATTATGGAATAAGTATTTGAACAGTAATTTGTTCATAACTACAGTTGATAGAACAACATTTTACACCGATCTCTGGGCGTGAAATATTATCATTTTCACTGTAAAGTGTTTTACTAGGGATGTTGATTTTATCCGGATGTGCGATTATTCAGATATTTATATAACGAATAGTCGGTTTAGTCGCTCTGGATAGTTTAAATATCTGAATATGCGAATATCCGAATAGTTCGAATATCCAAATAGCTGAAATATCCGAATAGTTTCATTATACGAATTGTTCGAATATTCAAATAGCTTGTATATCTGTACTGATCGAATAGTTCGAATATTCAAATAGTTAATGAAGCCGAATAGTCAATAATAATGAACGAATAGTTCGGATTTCCGTAAGTTCTTAATAATTACTTTAGATATTTAATTTAGCTGCAATATTTTAGCACATTCTAATAAACAAACGAATTAAAAACAGTATACACTTTCAACATTGAAATAATGCTTATTTCATATTGTCATCAATTAATAAATGCAAGTAGTTATCCAAATTACATTATTATAGACCAGTCATTTTCATTTTAATAACGTAATATACTATGAAATTATGGGTAATTAGAGGTGGGCGAATATCAAATTTCTCGAACTCGTATATTAATCAAATCTCGTATATTAAAGCTGAATAGTCAGAAATAATATCAATATAAATAAGTAGACTTCAAATATATTCATTTTCTATTTTTAAGAAGGTTAAAAATTTCAACTAGATATTTCTTTTGAGAGTGCAAAATGAATTTGTAAGTTGATATGTCATTAATATTGTAACGAATTTAAAGCCAGACAAGTCGAGAACATTCCAGAAACCTTCTCTAGAAACAAGTGCGTAGCAGCGTGACCTCACTTGCATAGAGCTCGCTCGCAGGTTCTCGAGAAGGTTTCTAGAACGCTCTCGGTTCTCGAGAAGTTCTAGAACATTTTCGACTGGTTAGCTCATTTCTTGTATTCGTTACAATATTTTTTAAATGCAGCAATGTCGCAATGTCAGTAATTGGAACAGTGGAAGTCGTTTTTCTTTTTAAAATTAAATTGTTAAAAACAAAATTCCAGATTCGAAATTTGTACTCGTGCTTTAGTAGGAAAACAGTGCCGCTCCGGGACCACTTCAAGGTCACTTGCCTTCAGGTAACCTACTTCAAGGCTAACTTCACGACGGTGTCGAAGTCCACAGAATTCTCTGACGTCATCACGAACTCCATTGGGTAAACCCCATGATGGACACCGTTGCCGTTGGGTTGGTCTAGGTTAAAAATTTAGTTTTGAAAGTTACCGCTAGATGGCTAGTGTGTTTTAGTTTGAATAATTTTTGCTAGATGGCGAATTTTTTCCCGGTTAAAAATTTAGTTTTAAAAGTTACCGCTAGATGGCTAATGTGGTTTAGTTTGAAAAATTTTTGCTAGATGGCTAATATTTTTGAATTTTTTTCCCCGCCTAAGATTTATTTTCATTTATTTGATAACAAAATATATTAGGGAAATCAGTGGTACCAAATTAAGATCATGAGCTGGAACCCCCATTGATATTTAGGGAAACCAGTGGTATTAATTTAAGACTGTGAGCTGGAACCTCCATTGATGTGTAGGGAATGGAATTTGGATGCTGGAACATATTTGTTTTTTCGGTTTTGAAATATACTTTTAGTGGGTTTGTAGGTTAAGGTTTTAAGAGAAATTATGTTTATTAAAAAATAAAAAAGAATATTTGAATAATATATTTATTGTTTAAAATATTATATTACAATTTATCGTAAAATTTATGTACTTTTCCTGCACCAGTCCAGTAGAGGCATGATTTTTGGTAGCAGGTAATTGTTCCATTGTTCATTGGAGTTGGCGGTATGTATGACCAACAGAACTGTCCGCCACATCCCGGACATTTTTTGGGTAGACCTTCGCACTGATGTTTTAGGCAAAATGGGCACTTTTCTTGAAAATAAAATAAATATTAAAAATAATTTATTAAAAGCAGTTAATAATTACCTTTTTGCTGTCACTGTTTTGTTGTCGAATTGTCTCACTACATTCAGATGTTTTGTTATATATGTGCATGCCATTTTGCCATCTGTACTGAATGGCATCACTACACTCTTGATAGTGTTGCTCCTCGTTGTTCTTATTAAAAATGTGCCTGGTGTTGTAGTTGTACATTTTTAACTCGGGATGTTGTCTTAAACAGCGCAAAATATGGTATTGGTATTTCCTGTTCGTAATAACCGTGAACATAAAAGCTAACTTTTGGTGGCCATATACATGCGCAACTTCTTTGTATACCGCCATTTATTAAAATATATGGTTTATATTTGTTATGAACTTCACAGCTTGCAGATGGGTTATTTAATGTTATTTTTATTAGTTGCATGTTCTAAAAATTAATAATAATTAAAAGAAATATTTACAAAGCATTAAAATAATGTACGAACCTGATTTTGATGAAGTCACTTTCAAAAAGAAACAGTTATTTATTGTTTATAGTGTGTAATTTTTGTACTTTGTAATGGCTGCTGGTATTGGGTAGATTTTTATATATGAAAAAACACATTTCCCCCTCTTATCTAACGGAAATTGCAATAACCCTGAACGAATGCATCTGTGCAGGATGCTGCGGTTTCGAATGGAATTTTTTGAAACTATGCAGGAACTGGAAGAATATGTAAGTATGGTGCAATAGAAAAATAATTTTTAGCAGATGTTTTACTTGTTAATTTTTTAAAATATATACAGATGGTGCTAGTATAGTTATGAGTATTTAAATGAGACTACAATAAAAATTTCTTATTAGTTGTGAATAATTGTTTAAAGCGTTCACTTTTACTGGAACCATTGCTGACTATGACTTCATTGTATAAAATGTCTCAATCAGTATATGCATTTCATCATTCAATTTATTTAAATGAATACGATAGTTCTGTATATAAAAATGTGAATGTAGATTGTAAAAATTTCGATAATATTATACAAATATTGTTAAACAAAAATGTTGTATATGCAATAAATAAAGAAGAGTCTAATTCTTTTGACTATTATATTATAGAAGTATATGATTTTAATGGTTTATCTATGTTAAATAGTTTTATAGTAAGGGAAAAATATGTACTTGATGAAGATTGGAGAAATGTTGTTCCATTGGTGTCTGTTGTACATTCATTTATGAAACCTGTTTATTTATAAGAATTTGTAGAAAAATATTTTTTCATGAAATAAAAATGTATGTGTAAATTCTATAAAAGCTGTATTATTACCTGAAAAATTATCACTTTCAACATGAGCGTCAACAAGTTTGGACATTATATAGATAGTGGTGGTGCAACAGCTGCTTGTGCACAAGCGCATATTTATTTATCTCTGGCCTTTAACGTTAATAAAGATAATAATTTAGATTTTAACTCAAAACGTTTAGTAAATATTGCTGTTCCTGAAGAAAATAACGATGCTTGTATAAAGGAATATGTAGATTTATCAGTAAATAATATCATGACAAATGTGAATAATTTGTTGGAAAAAACAAATTTTAAACATAATATAAATTGTATAAAAAATAAAATTGAAAATATTGAGCAAAATTTATTTCAACAAATATCAGAACAAGTAACTATAGCAAATAGTTCAAAATTCCAAAAATTTTAAAAAAATATAGAAGATAATTATAAAGGATTTAAAAACTTAATTAATAATAATAAACGTGAATCTGAAGCAAATGAAGAAAGCATAGCCCAACATTTTGAATTTGAAATTAAAAAAATAAAAGAAAATATTTATGTGAAAATAAATGATTTAAATAGTTTAATTCCAAATATTGTTGAATTGAAAAATGAAATAAATCTAACTAATAATGAAAAAGTAAAAGAACTAGAATATAAGTATGAACAAGTAGTGAAAAAATTTTTAGAAACTGATAATAATTTAAAATATGAAGTAACACGAAATAATATTGAATTATTAGAAAATTTAAATAATATTCATAATAATACTATTGAAAATAAAAGTTCTATTGCAACAATAGAACAAAATATTAAAGAATACTCTAACTCAATTGTAATTCAGTTCGTATTACGTTTAAATGAGGAATCATATCAAGTATTAAATTCTTTTGATCTTGATAATTATATTATACCCTTTGATTGTATTGTAAATGATATAAGATATGGCAATAAAACAAAAAAACTTGATATTTTTGTAAATAATGGTAATCCATTACTGAGAAGGACATTATTAAAGCAAAATGATAAATTACAATTTTATCCTATAAAAAATGAAATGAATCCTGAAATTATATATGTTGAATTGATATTATACTGTAAAAAATTAATTTAATTCTGAAATTGTATATTTTAAATAATTATGAATAGAAAAATGTAATATTGAAATAAATAATATTGTTATAATTTATTGTTGTTTTATTATAATTATTTTGTAAGAAATAGTGAAAAATGGATAGGAAATGAAGGTAATAAAATTCTGTTTTAATACAAATAGTTTTTATTATACGTTATTGGTATTACAATCATTTAAACTTAAATCTTTCAATAGTTTTGTTAGTTCTGTCATTTCATTACAATATTTTTTTTTTTTGATACAGTAGACATACACTTGTCAGATATATTAAGTTTTCTTTTCATTTTAGTTTGTAAATTGCAATTTTTGCATGGCTCCCAATTTTCCGTTGTAGACCATATAGATGCTTGATGTTTCTGCATACTTGTTGATTATTTCAAGTTGTTCAGTTGATATGCTGGAAAACCGTTGTGGTAAAAATACAACGAAATTTTTAAATTCTACTAGTAGAGCTTCTTTTCCAAATTTTGTATTCACCCTTTTAATAGATACTATAAGAAGTTTTTTGTTTTCAGGCAATTTTTCAATAGTTTTTGATTCTTTTACTTCAGCAAGTTTTTTTAATTCCTCAATAATATTAGACATGATGGTTAAAAGTATTTACTTGACTAAAGTTATAACTTTTATGATATTATTTTATAACTTTTTATAAGCTTATATAGTGAAAATTTTAACCTTGAACAAAAATATACAGGAAGTTGTGCAGGTTTTAACTGGTTTGCACAGGAAATTGTAGTTTTCAATAAAAAAATTAATAATGCACGTGGCCGGATGTAGTTGCGAAATTTTGAAAAACAGGAAATTGTGGTTTTTGGTGATGACGTGGCAGGATGTAGTTATTGACAGGAAATTGTGGTTTCCTGTGTTTGTTAGAATAATGCACGTGACCGGATGTTGTGGTTTATGAAAAATTATTTATACATTTATAATAATATATTACTTTTATTTATCCATGAATTATGACTTTTATTAAATCCTAACCATTTTACATATACTTTTGATCCTTTTGATTGTAATACTTTTTCTACTAAATAATCATTTGGATATTTAGTTTTTTGTAATTCATGTTCATAAAACCCTCCTTTAATATCATTATTTTGGAAATCAACAAGTTTATATGTTACAGGATTAGAATGTTGAATTTTATTTATTGTACAAATTTCAGTTGTCCAATTAGGCTCATATCCCTTTTGAAAAATATGTTTATATTTGCTTATTCTAACAAAATCACCAACTTTTAATTTAGCTCTTCCACTGATTTTAATATTATTATAAATATTGTTTAATAAATATTTTTCATGTTTTTTTGTTACATTAATAGGTTTCATTTGTATTGTTCTATGCTTTGTATTGTTATAGTTAGAAACTAATTTTGGTAGTATTTTTATCCAATTATGTGTTCCTTGATGTTCTATTAAATCTTTCACAAACAGAAGCTTTTAAATCACTGTAGGTAGAGTAATGATTAATATTATACTTTTTTATTAATTCTTTGAATTTTGAGTAATAAAATTCTTTTCCATTATCAGTTTGTAAATTTTTTGGTATTCGTCCCTCTTTAAGAACTTTTTGAAAAGCTTGTGACGTATAATCAGCTGTTTTAGATTTGACATGCATATTTTGAAAAAACATCAATAACAGTGAGTAAATATTTATAGCCTTTATTTTGTTTTGCATAAGGAATTATTTCAACTAAATCACATTGCCATAAATCATCAATACCTTTTGTAATTACTCGTCTGCGTGGAAAATTTTTCCGTGCAGCTCTATGTAACTCATTTACTATATGAAGTTTACTCATTTCTTTCTAAAATAATACTAATAAATATAAAATAAAACATATGTTTATATATTTATATATATATATATATATATATATATATATATATAATTTAAAATATAACATTACATTGTGTACATAAAAATTTTCTATTACATAAATAGATTATTTAGTTAGAATATCCATTAATTTTCTTCTTTTTTAAATATTTTTCTACAGCAAAATAATTAATACTATCTAGAAAATGACGCTCTTTGTCGTAAATTTCTTGTTCATTGATTTTATTAGATTTAAACAATAATAACATATCCCTGTAAAATTTATAAAAATTTTTAAATTCAATTATTTTTTCCTTAATATTTAATACTTCATTAAGACCCATTAAAACTGCACTGCCCAGAGATAACGTAACAAGAGGTATAAACACGAATGCTGATAAACTACTTCCGGTAAAAATAACTTCACCTATATGTAATCCACAGGCGCGATGGCCGAGCGTGTTAATGCACATCTCTGAGCATGCTGTGACGTCATCCGAACCAAGGTTCGTCAGTTCGAATCCGCCTGTCGACAAAGTATGATTTGTCGTTAAAATAAAAAATACAGTTACTTGTATTAATCATACTCGGGCGCTATAAGCTAGTCACTTATACATATGCCTTAAAAGTAAGTAACATCGACTCAGAAAACCGGCAGTACGGCAGCGTAAAAACTGCGGCTCGGTGTGCCCGGTAGGCCCAGGCCCGACTCGGGCTGTAGCGCCAGTAAAGAAGAAGAAGATATGTAATCCAATATTAATATTATTGTAATATTGATAACTTTTACGATAAACGTATTTCCTTCTTTCCAAATATTCTTCCATGTTAGTATTTGTCATCTATTGTGTTCAGATTAGAATGAAACAAAATAAATTTTATTTATTCTATTATATTTGCTTCTCGTAATTCCTCAATTATTGATAACATTTCATTATTATGACCTGTATGTCTGGCATATTTAGAAGATACTAATAATCTTAGTCTATCAACTAATTCATTGCTATTATCCCAATAATGATATTCAGGTTTATTATTAGTTACATTTAGTAATTTTGGAATTAAACCAGACCCCTTAACAGCAGGAGAAGAAGAAATAGAATAACTTCTAGTTTTTGTAATTGCAGGCTTTATAATTTCTTTATATTTTTTACTAGTACTTCCATTTAGTTGATTATGTTCACTGTATCCCCTTCTATGTGCATTTTTTTTAATACAATTTCAATATATGTTTGTTTATCAGTTTCAGTATAGTTTTTTGGAAGTTTTTTAAATAAAAGTTCATATAAACCAACAGTTCCTTCATACAATTTATTCTGTATGTATAAATTATTATTGTCAATTTCAATTTTAGAATTTCCTATAAACCAATCACCGTTAGCTAGTCTACGTACGACATATATTGTATCTATTTCACGAGGATCAGCAGTTAAAAAAAAGTTAAAATATATAGCAGCAATATTTCCATATATATCATTGTTTAATTCACTTTGACTAAACTCGAATTCTTCAAAAGATCTGCGTGCTCGTTTTTTACTTGATTCAAGAATTTCGTTATCAACCTTATTATCTTCTTCTTCTTTTTTTGTTTGATCCAAGATATTTATAAAATCAGTTTTTGGTGTAGCAAAAGAAGTTTCACTAAATCTTTGACGTTTTGCTTTAGGAAATAGTGTTTTATCAGGTTCTTCAGATTTAATTGTAAAATAATTATTTGGTTTAATTAGTTTTGTAATAGGTTTAAATGTTTCCTCAAGTTTTTGTTCAGTCTCAATGTGTCCTTTTTTAAGATTCTTATATTTTTGACGTAATGTATTACTAACATTTATTATTCGTTTAAGTGTGTTTTTCTCTTTAGTTTCACTTATATTTGTTTGTTTGTCTGCTTGTCTGTCTCTCCTGATTGTCCTAACTGTCCTGACTGTTCTGATTGTCCTGACTGTCCTGTCTGTCTGTCCTAGCTGTCCTGTCTATCTCTCTCTCTGTCTGTTTGTCTGTCCTATCTGTCCTGTCTGTCCCACCTGTCTGTCCTATCTGTCTGTCTGTCTGTCTCTGTCTGTCTCTGTCAGTTTGTCTACCCTTTATACATGTATACTAAATTATATTGAAAGTTGTTTATAAAGGTACGGTACCAGTGTTACCATATAAACTATTTAAACAAAAAATTACAAATTTCTTTTCTATATCGTCCATTTGATACATCGCTATCCTTATCAATTACAGCAAAACCATATTTTTCTTTCCAACATTTTGAGCAAAAATTATAAAATGATTTAAAATCCATATCCGTGTTCACATGATCACTATACACATGACGTAAATTCATTTCATCTTGTTTGTAAAGAATGAATAAATTTGCATTATCTCGTATTAAATGTTTTGGTATACGAGCATATGTTTGACATAAATAAAAACAGTCAACATTATTGTGACGACCCATACTAACATATTCTCGAATACAGTCCTGTTTATCACATGCTATATCATCAAAAACAAATATTGAGTTTTGTTTTGCATCTTGAGGTTTTACAATACTACTGTTATCAGTATATGGAAAAAAAACCCATACCTTTTACTCGTGATACACATTCTTTTAAAAAATTATACTTTGGTTGGTTTAACGACTTTGAAAATATATACAAATTTTCAAATTTCAACCCATTTAAATGTGTTAGTAAACTTAAAAGAACATTAGTTTTACCACAATTTGATGGACCGCAAATTATACATCTTATTGTATTTGGTAATAGGTTACCATGTTTTCTATGTTTTTTTTCAATAAGTGCTGTATCAACATTTTCTACATCTAATCGTTGATTTTGACACGTGACATGCATTTTAAGAACGAATTTTTGTAAATGATATAAATAAAGCAATATTTTCTTATTTATAGTCATTTGTACTGCAACTTTACATGATTCAACATCATCATCATCATTTACAAAAAAGTGGTACTGGTTTAGTTAATTCTTCAATAAATTCTCTACCTTTCGAATTACACATTCCTGGTTATCAGTATCGGACCAGGTACAAAACTACAAAAACGTCTAGCAAGAGGTGATCCAGGCATAAATCCATTAGATAAAGCTTGTAGGCAGCACGATATTGCATATTCACAAAATAACAGCATAGAAGAACGACATAAAGCAGATAAAATTCTACAAGAAAAAGCGTGGTTAAGAGTAAAAGCAAAAGACGCATTATTTGGTGAAAAGGCTGCAGCTTGGTCAGTTACATACTAAATTTGGTATGGGTCTAAAAAAAAAATAAAAGAAAAAACAAAACGAAAAAAACAGGCGGTATACTACCTTTTATTGGACCTCTTATTGCACCATTTATTGCTAAAGCACTTTTAGCAGGTGCTTTGAGTGGAGCTGCCTCTGTTGGTGTTAAAAAAGCTCTTGGTAAAGGTTTATTTATGCTGCCTTATCCTTATAAAAAAGGAAGTGGTTGTAAAAAAAGGAAAAAAAAATCCAATTAAACAATCTACCTAATCGAGCTTTAACAAATTATGATCTGATTAAATATACTAAAGAATTACCAAACTTTCGAGGTGTATTTATGCGTAATAATCTACCAAAAAATCCTAGATACATAGAGTGTGCTATTGTAAATTTAGATGATGCACAAGGACCGGGAACACATTGGGTTGCATATAAAAAAAATAAAAATTTAATTATATATTATGATAGTTTTGGTCAATTACTCCCACCTTTTGAATTAATAAATTATTTTGGTAAAAATGTTAGTATAAAGTATAATTATGAAAGTGAACAAAATTATGACTCAATTAAGTGTGGACATTTGTGTTTAAACTTTTTGTTTAAATAAAGGTGAATTTATCTATTTACACTAGTCATATTAAAATGTCCAATATAATAACACTTACAGGTACACAAGATAAATTGACAGAAGATTATTTTCCACCAATAGAATTAGGTGATAATTATACTATTGGTTTACTCAATTTATGTACATACAATACTATTTCAAACATTGACGAAACAAATAATAAATTTTATTATAATAATAAATTTATTACATTACCAACCGGAGCCTATGAAATAGAACATATAAATAATTATTTACAAACAGAACTTCGTAATCCAGGTGCTACTAATATATTTAGCTTTAATAAATTTATTAATAGTAGTATAACACTTTATTAACATTACGTGCAAATCCAATAACTTTTAAATGTGAAATTGAAAGCACATTTGAAATATATTTTACACACGAAGATAGCTTTGGCAGTTTGTTAGGATTTTCCAAACGAAAGTTAGAACCAAATAAAATTCATGAATCAGATTTTCCTGTGAATATAATTAAAGTTAATGCCGTAATAGTTGAGTGTAATATTGTAACAGGCGCTTATCGAAATAATAAATTAGTTCATACAATTCATGAATTTTACCCAGCTGTTCAACCAGGCTATAAAATCATTGAAACACCTCAAAATATTATTTATTTACCTATTAGCGTTCAATCAATAAGCAACATAACCCTAAAAATTGTTGATCAGAACGGTAATTTAGTTAATTTTCAAAACGAAGAAATAACTGTTAAAGGAATTATTACTATAAATACAGAAAAACCTGAGAAAAAAAATAATTCACAATTAACTCCTCACGAGTTAACAAGAGATAATATTAAGTTTCTTTTATCTTTGCGTTTAAAAGTGAAACAAAAACAGAAAAAAAATGAGTAATATTCTAAACATTAGAAACAATGTTATATTTAACACCGCTATTAGACGTGAAGAATGGCATACCTATGATCCATTTGCATCAACAAGATTCGAAAATAGTGATGAAATAAGAATACCAATTCATCATCAAGATATCTACACTACACCATATAATAGTTATATTGTTATAGAAGGAAAATTTCTAAAATCTGATAATAGTGCTGTAACTGAAAAAGTTAATTTATCAAATAATGGTTTCGCATATTTATTTGATGAAATTCGATACGAATTATTTGGTATAGAAATAGATAAAGTTAAAAATGTTGGTATATCTAGTACAATGAAAGGATATCATGCAATGAAATCTAGTGAAAAATCAGTGTACGAAACAGCAGGTTGGAATAATTCAAACATAGTAAATGAAAATAGCTGTGAATTCACTGTTTCTATTCCGCTAAAATTATTATTAGGATTTGCTGAAGACTATCGTCATATTATTGCTCAGGCTAAACAAGAACTTGTGTTAATACGAGCTAAAAATGATAATAATGTATACATTAATCCTACAGAGTTAAAAATAAAAATATTTAAAATACAATGGCGTATTAAACACATATATCCTAGTGATAAAGAAAAATTGAAATTATTACAAACTTTAAATAATAGTCAGCAACCATTGGTCATTCCGTTTAGGGGATGGGACATGTATGAGTACCCTCTATTACCAATAGCAACAAAACACAAATTTGGTCTATTAAGTCAGCAAGTAAACTAGAAACACCCAGATATGTTATTCTAGCATTCCAAACAGATATTAGAAACAAAACAGACAAAGATTCAAGTAAATTTAACCATTGCAATGTTACCAATGTAAAACTTTATCTTAATTCTGAATGTTTTCCGTATGAAAATTTGAAAATTAATTTTAGTAAAAATCAATACGCAATACTATACGAAATGTATACACAATTTCAAAATTCATTTTATAATCAGCAAAGTTGCCCACTGTTAAATTGGGAAACGTTTAAAAATATTGCACCATTTATTGTAATTGATTGTTCTAAACAAAGTGAAAAAATTAAATCATCACCTGTAGATATCAAACTTGAATTCGAAGCTTCTGAAAACTTTCCCAATTTAACTACAGCGTATTGTTTAATTTTACATGATCGAATTATTGACTATACACCTTTAACAGGTACTGTAAATATTCAATAAATAAAATGTATTGGTATTTACACATTTTACTCTATCTATTTCTTATCATATATTATAAACTTTTTATTATATTAATCATATTAATTATATTGAATGAAATTGAAAATGAACGTGAAAATATTGTTTTTTATTGTGAATATATAATTAAACTTTTACTTGTATTATAAAGAAATTGTTTTTGTAATAAATAATTTATAAATAAATTTAACGGCATGTATTATTATAGTGTTATTATTATTCCTTATAAAATAATTGGATTTTAATTAAATAACTCAGTTGATCATATGTAGTGAATCAGTTAAAATGTATTCACTTACACTGCTTGTGTTGTTTTCCACACTAAATTGTTTATTTATTCAAACAACAGCTTCAGATTTTGAATATGCACTAGCCCATCTAAACAGTAATGGTTATTTAAATTTTAACCAAGAATAATGGAATATTGAATCACTTAATGAAACTAGTGAAAAATTTAAAACTGCTGTGATATATTTGCTGTGATATATTTTCAACAAATGCATAATTTAAATGTAGATGGTACTTTAAATTTAGAAACAGTAAATTTAATAAGAACAAAAAGATGTGGTGTCACAGACAATTACTATTTTGTTGCAAGTGATGAAAATAAATGGATAAATAAAACAGTTACATGGAATATATATAGATCATATACTAATATAATGTTAATGTATATTAAAAAAGCATTTAATTTATGGTCAAAATATGCTGATATTACATTTGTACAAAACCATATAAATCCGAATATTTTAATTAGCTTTGGAAGACTGGGACATTTTAATTCAAAAATATATACATATTGTCCTTTAAATTTTGATGGTACTGGACATTTATTAGCTCATGCTACAATGCCTACTTTGCAGCAAAAACCTGTAGAAATTCACTTTGATTCTGACGAAAACTGGGTATATGAAACAAGATATTCCTCGTATTCTTATGATACTACTAACTTTTTTGAAGTAGCTATACATGAAATTGATCATGCTTTAGGAATACAACATACATTTACAAATGATGCCATTATGTATCCATATTACTTTACAAAAAGTAACAAAGTAATAGATTTATCAAGAGATGATCAACGTGCAATTCAACATTTATATTGTGTCCCTCCTACACCACCTCCTTCAACACGTTTTACTCTTCCTGCTACTTCAAGTACACCTACACCTAAACAACAACAATAGCAACAACAACAAAATTCTTCAATTCCAAAGGAGACAAATAAAACTATAACTACTCAAACAGCTAATTCTACAGAAATACTACCCAATCTTTGTGAAATAAATAGTGAATTAAATACATTTTTAATTATTAATGAACATTTGTATATAATTTATAAACAATGGGTTTGGCAAAAAAGTTTACTTGATAATACTTTTACTTACAATTACAAACCAATGCTTATATCTAACTGGTTACCTGGTTTTTTAAAGCATATTAGTGAAATAAAAGCTGTTTACCAAAGACCTAATGGTAATATTATTATTATTGCTGATAAAATATATAATGTTAAATTTCAATCTTGAGAACTAGAAAGTTATGTAAATTTTGAGGCAATAAAAAACATTACAGGTGCAATAAATTCATATAGATGTCAAACATTTATTTTTTACAGTGACACATTTGTTTCTGAAATTAATGAGTGTAATTTATCTATTCATGAAAATTCATATATTTATAAAAAATTTCCTGAAATACCTACAGGTATTAAAGGAGCTTATCGTTACACTAATGGATTATTATATTTTTTTAAAAATAAAAATTACTATGCTTTCAACGAATTCACTAATAAGCTAATTTCTGCTGGACCTTTTGATTTGTCTCTATTCAATATAGAATGTTCTAATGTTAGTATATTTAAACAGTTACAAAATTTGTTGAAAAAACTCACATTATATTACAATGTATAGTATTTTATTTAAAATAAATTTTCATAAATATATTTTACTTGTTTTATTTTACTTGCTATAAAATAATTACGCAGTACAAAACTCAAAAAATACACGATTTTTTAGAAGGATGTGGCTCCGCGGTTTTTGATAACAAAACTAAGTTAATTAGTTCGCAGGGATATTTTATTTGGCTAACCACAAAAGATAAGTAACTCATATATATAATGAATTGATTGTTATATACGTTTAACATATCTACATTGACACCCAAACCCTCTGTAACAAATTGAAAAATAATTCAAATAATTTAATATATATATATATATATATATATATATATATATATATATATATACGCAAAAATTTTACTCACAGCAATACAGTCCGTCACAGTTCAACTTATTGTTAAGCAGTGAATTATTATTATCATTCAAAAATGGCCGCCAACTACGAATACGAACACTATATTGGTATGTAATTAATAATATTAATATATATATATATAAAATAATAATATATATATATATCTAAACTCAAAACACAACTACATTGTAAAGAGTTACGGCAAGAGTTCCGCAGCAGCGTATTAATTATAACTTAAAACATTTCCCAAATAAAAATGAGTGATATCATTTGTAAGCAAGAAATAAATTTTGATAAATGAAAACGTCACGAACGTAATAAATTAAAATAAAATCGGACAAAATACTAAATTAAATATATTTTTTTAAACTATCATGATTAAGTTATTGTTTCAGTAATATCTATCCCATCAAACCGTAACCATCTCAAATTGCATTGGTTGACAAGGTATCAAATGTGCACAACTTGAAATTAGTTAGTTTTGTTAAATACAGAAATAAAGGGTATGATACAATAAAAAGCCTAAACAAATTTTAATAAAACAAAATTGGCGTGTCCATTTATAATTAACAAATCTTTTCTTTATATTTCGAACATAATCAGTCCACTAATGTTAGGTAATAATACGTTAGATAAGAGGACTCGACGTCACTGTTACATACATTTTATTCTAAATGTTCTGTAAAAAATGGACACGCCAATTTTGTTTTATTAAAATTTGTTTAGGCTTTTTATTGTATCATACCCTTTATTTCTGTATTTAACAAAACTAACTAATTTCAAGTTGTGCACGTTTGATACCTTGTCAACCAATGCAATTTGAGATGGTTACGGTTTGATGGGATAGATATTACTGAAACAATAACTTAATCATGATAGTTTAAAAAAATATATTTAATTTAGTATTTTGTCCGATTTTATTTTAATTTATTACGTTCGTGACGTTTTCATTTATCAAAATTTATTTCTTGCTTACAAATGATATCACTCATTTTTATTTGGGAAATGTTTTAAGTTATAATTAATACGCTGCTGCGGAACTCTTGCCGTAACTCTTTACAATGTAGTTGTGTTTTGAGTTTAGATATCATTTATTTTTGTTGATACAAAAAATATTTATAGTGTAGTGTTGTCCAATATTACTAAGTAAACATTTTTGGAATTTCTCGGCCAACCTTTTTTGGCAATTGTAAAATCATTTGCTTCTATCCAAGATTTATTAATTAAATTAAAATTAAATTTCAATTTTTGTCATATGAATGACTTTAAAGTACAGTGACAATGATATATTTTTTTAATAAGTTGAAAGGATAATGATTTATTGTAATAGTGGATTACTAGGCTTTTCAATATACGAGTAAATCTTTATTTAAACGACGACGTTTCGACACTGATTAGTATCATTATCAAGCCTTGTTATAAGTTTAAATTTACATGATAATATAATATTTTACAACCGTAAGGTTGAAGTAAAAATTTTGAATTTCAATTTGTTAGACAACAGTATCAAGTATCATCCGTAGAGTTGCAGAAGCTGTTGCTGAGTTAGCGCTGGAATACATACTATTTCCATCAACTCCCGATCAAATAAAAGACACTCAAAATTATTTCTATGCCATTGCTTCATTTTCCAGAGTTGTAGGTGTAATTGGTTTGTTACATAAAAAATCCACAGATCAATTCGATACCACTGAGCCACGTACCCCATTAATATATGTAAGTAACGATTATTTTATTTTCACCTGGTAAAAATGATGCTGAAATATACCGTAATAGGAAAGGCTATTTTTCTATTAACGTGCAGACAGTAGGCAACGTTAATTACGGGATAATTAATTCAGTAGCACGTTGGCCAGGCTCAATACACGATTCCACAATTTTTAATGACAGTATATTAAGAAATTTTGAAAATAACATGTATCCTAATTCAATATTGTTAGGTAAGTTTAGTTGCTTTTGTCCATTCTTTAATATTTTCTGAAGCATCTTTAGTAATTCCTGTTGCAGAATGTTGCTACTTGTTTCTTGCATCATATTTCCAGTCAAAGTATTATTGTGGTTCTTCATTATTTATATGTTGATCCATATAATTCGCAGCATTGTCAGAATCAAATTGATTTTGCAATCCATAACCGATTTTTTCATTCAACATGGATAATGTTAAATCAAATGCTGGGTCCGAAACTTCCACTGTGCTTTCTAGAGAACCAGATCCTGTTTTTTCTTTATCTACAGCATTCTTTTTAGTTTTTTTTTTAAATATGTATTATTAAATAAAGTTTTTAGTTGATCTGCAGGTCGATATACACCTTAAAACAAATCGATATTTTAAAATTGTGTGGTATTAATTAAAAATTGTTATATTAACCAGTAGGTTATTATATATTGCATTGAAATTTTTCTCAATATTTTCCCACACTGTCTCTTTATATATTTCCATGTGGTATGATCAGTTTTTTTATTTAAAATTATGGATTTGTATGATTCAATCATGTTTAAAATGTCATTTTTTTCATTGGTATAATTTGGTTGGCTTGATCTTTTTTTAGCCATCTATAAAAATATCTAAATTAATAAAACATATATTTTACATTATAGTTATTTTTGACTTACCATTATCAAAATATTTCTAATTTATAACTTAAATAACATAACAAGAAAATATGATGAAACTTACGATTCTGACAGCTATTATGTAAATAACCTACAAGTAAAATCCGCGACTGACAGTGAAAATCACTATATTCTACTAAATGTCACTAGAATTCACATGAATTTTTTTTAGTCATAAAATAATTAGTTCTAATATCCTAGTATTAACTAACGATGACCTAAAATTAATCTGTGCAACGAAAATAAAATTTAAGCAGTAGTTACGATAAACTCACTGGGTGTCAATTAAAAGACCCGTCAGGTGCTGCCCTCCGCGGCGACTTTTTGTGATGGACAAAATCTGAAGACAAGCGAATTTGACAAAAACGGTTCCACGCCCACGAAAATCATTGAAAAAACGTATAAAAACAACCGGACTCGCATCGTGACCTGGCTAATATGTTATGTGTGTATCAAAACGACTTGAAAATACGGGGAACACACTTGAAAACCGAACGCAAGTAATACTTTCGGTTTGACGATTCAGGTTAGGTCTAATGTTAACTGTTAATAAGTAGTTCGGTCAGTTTTGACTCTTGCTATTTTGACTCTTGCCGTCGTCGTGTCGACCGAACGACTTGATATATATATATATATATATATATATATATATATATATATATATATATATATATATATATATATATATATATTAAATTATTTGAATTATTTTTCAATTTGTTACAGAGGGTTTGGGTGTCAATGTAGATATGTTAAACGTATATAACAATCAATTCATTGATGTTCCACAACCGCAGCTACAGCTACAGCAGCAGCACCAGCAGCAGCAGCAGCATCAAGAAGTGCAACAAGAGTGGTTTTTAGAAGACATTCCGCTAGATGCGGGGTATGAATCTGATGACAACCCTGTACGTGAAATGTGCGGTACAATTCGACACCCCGCATTGGCGTCATCCGATACGATATGTCTTATAACTATAGGTTATAAGGCATATACGTTTCCAAACGAAAATAGCTATATTGTGCACTGGATGTGTAATTTTTGTTTACCCTATGCACAACGTGTTATTCCGTTTTGGATGGCGATGAACATCCACCAGACATATCAACGAAGTGCATTTTCCGAAACAAATATCATAAAATGTTCGAATGTGTATTGTGTAAGACCACTAACAGTGAAAACTGTACTTACTGTTCATATGCTCCAGGTACACATTTTGTGACTGACAGATTACTGTACAATACTTACGACTATGACTACGACATATGGCATAAAATGATAATAAAGTTTTTTTCTTGAAATTGTTGTATTTTTATTTTATTTCAGGTTTAATAAAAACAGTAATAATTTTATTACAATTGTTTTATTTTTTCTTTTTTCTTATTTTATTACAAATTTTAAATATTATTAAAGTTATTTCCCCAAGGATAAGTGTCAGTATATATATATATATATATATATATATATATATATATATATATATATATATATATATATATATATATATAAATTAATATTTTGATTTTGAATTTGATTTTCAATAAAAAAAATGAAATCAAACAACTGATTTTAGTTTTAAAACTTAGTTTATTTGTTTACAACAGTAAGCTAGACCGACGTGGTCTATCTTAGACAAGTGATACAAGAAGTGCTCTAATTACATTTCTTACTCCTATTTATGTATTTTTATTACGTGTTTTTCTTACATTCTTAAGATAGAGATAACGTTGTTTCTGGTATCAAATAATGAAACTTCAGCGTTTCGGGATTCATAATTCCTCCCCATCAAGAAATAACGTTATTCACAAGGATTTATTTCTATATCTTTATTCTGATTAATAGTAACATTTCTTTGCTTATATTTTCTAACACAACTATATATTCTATTTTTACATAATACTAAAATAATAATAATAATAAACATAAAGAAAAAGGTTACATAAAGTATGGGTATATGTTGATTGTTGATTTGTTTAATGGATTCAATTTGTTTCAAGTGTGTAGTATTTAATTTTATTTCATTTATTTTACGAATTTGGGGTACTTTTTTTATCTCTATAGTTTTTAAATCATCAAAGATATATTCTTGATATAGGGGTTTATATTTTTGAAATTGCCAGTTTTTAATAACACACGTATCTTGTTCATTAAGGAAGATGCCTTGTAATTGTTTATATTTATAATTATTTCCACAGTTAAATTCTAATTTCTGTAAGTTTGGTGAAAAGATTATTATTTTATTTATGAACGGTATTTGAGAAATATAATTTTTTTCTGTTATTTGTTTACTTAAACAATCATCATATACTTGCCTATCTAATATATTATTAATACAGCTATTTATAGGGTTATAATTTGAGATACAATATTTATTATTAATAAACTTAGAAATACGTATGTTTTTATTATCATATTTAACATATATAGTATTGTCCTCCAATATTTGTTTATATACAGAGTCGTAGTATGGTGTAGGTGTGAATTGTTGCAGTTTGTATAGATTGTTTGTGTAATTTGGGACGGCTAAAAGAATGTGTATTTTATTATTCTGTAGTGTGCATGAGACGTGTATTGTTTCAATCATTTGAAGGATGTTCGGGTTTTGAGTAATATTCAGGAGGCTGTTTGGATCTATGATGGTGATATCTAATTGATTCAGTGAACAAAATTCTAATGATTTTATAACATTGTCCACTGTATTTTTAAGTCGTTGGATGTAAATTAATATTTTATTAATCTGTATCTCTACGTGTATAAATGTTTTCCAATTTCCTTCCTTTTTTAATGTATTTATAATTTCGTTAAGCGATTCTTGTAATTTGTTTTCGTTAAGGTTTATACTTTGTAGATTTTTATTAAATTTTTCTGTGAGTGTTTGTTGTTGGTGTACTATTTCATTTGTTTGTGTTTGTAGTGTTTTTTGGTTATTACTGAGTTGTTCTAGTATTAGCTTGTATCGCTCTTCGTCGGAGGCGTCGAGGTTTCCGGTTATAGATTTTATTATCGTTCCTAACCCGTTAATTATTCCTCTTTTGGCTCTTTTATTAAATAACTTAATTATGTTCTGTTCTAATTCGTTGAACATGTAATTTATAATTTGACCGCTTTCAAAGAAGAATGTCTCATTTGTTAGTTGTTTTATTTCTCTGTCGATGATTTGTTTTAGTTTTAGGTATTCATCGTATATGGGGCTTATGTCGTTATAAAAGTAGTGTAGTTGTTCGTTTTCTCTTAGGTGGCATTCGCCGATAGTGTGTAACAAGAATCCGGGGTTGATAGTGATATTTTTAACATCTGCGAATCCAAGAGGGATTCTGAAACAGTTAAATTTTAATTTTATCAATTTTTACTTTTCGTTCTCTTGTTTTATCTTTCGCGTATATTGTTCTATATTTATCATCATAATTTCTAATTTTTGTTTTTACATATAAAGGTTTCTTAAATTTAGTTATTAAACGGGGATTTTGTTTTATATATGCTTCTGTGAGATTTTTTAATTTATCGATTTTATCATCTTCTTTAGGATTTTTATACCGTTTTTGTTTTTCTTTGTTAATATTAATTTTTACTTGTTCTATTTCTTCTTGTCGTCTTTCCACGTAATTCTGTAATTTGTTTTGAGTATTTTCTTTTGGTCTTAAGTTTGTGTAATCTTTACCATAAAGTATTTCGTTTGGTGTCATATTTGTGGTTGATTGAATTGAGTTATTGTATGCGAAGATACAGTCATTTATTAGTTCTTTTAAGGGTTTCAGATTATCAGTTCGTGTTTTGATTCTTAAATGTTCGATTAGTGTTGAGTGAAATCTTTCTATGGCATTTGATTTTGGATTTTGGGCTGATGTTACGTGTAACTCGATCTGGTTATTATGACAAAATGTTCGCAGGGTTATATTGTTGAATTCGCAACCTTGGTCACATATTAATTTTCTAGGGGGTATTTTTATTCTAATAAATGTTTCTAAAATTTTCACTATGCCTTTACTTTCTTTTGTCTTAACTAAGTATATTTGTGCGTATTTTGAGAACTGGTCGTATATCGTTAAGTAATGTTGTCCGTCGAGGGTTAGTAAGTCGATATTAATTATTTCGAAGGGTCGTTCGGGTGTTTCGGTAAGGTTATCGGTGAGTTGTATGGGTTTTCTGTCGTATTTACATTCTTTGCATATTTGGCAGTTATTTATAAATGAAGTGATGGTATTTATCATTTTGGGCCAGTAATATTTTGCTTTTAATTTATTATACGTTTCCATAATTCCGCGGTGGTTTGTCTTTCCTATGTGGTATGAGTATACTATTTCATTTTGTTCATCTAATTGTTCTATGTCATCTACTTCTTTATTAACTTTAATAATATTGATGCTATTTATTTCAAAGTCCTTTTGAATAATTTGATTTAAGAATTTAGAGATTTTGTCATTACATATACAGTAATATCTAATTTTTGGTATAACATAATTTTTTATAAATTCTTGTAATTGTTTTTCTACTTTATTTTCTTCAAGGGTAACAATTAATCGTTGTTTTTTATTTCCGAAGAGTCGTATAATTTTTACATCATATTTCGAATCGAAAGAAAATATGATTTGGTTATCGGCTACGTTTATTCTATTGTCCAGAATTTTTAGACCGTTGACGGTGTCAGTGTCATTTTGTGTGTCAATTATTGTCTTTATTGAATCATCGTCTTGTTCTATAATTTTTTCTAATTCAATTCTCGATTCTAATTCGCCGCTTAATGCAAAATTTTCGGGTAATGAGTAAATATTAATTTGTATGCAGGTGTTCTCGAATATTGAAATTAAGATTTTATTCAATTCTTCTTTTGGTAGTCTGTCGCAACCACATGATAGGTAAGGGATGTTAATTTCGTATATATCGTTTTTTATTAAATAGTCGCGTAATTGAACTAGTGATTGTTTTAGTAATTTTTTATTGCATTCTTCATTGTATAATTCTTTTGAAAATAAATGAAAAATTTGTTTATTATATTCATTTTGGATTATAATTTTATTTGATAATTTATTTATACAGAAACTTTTACTATTAAATTGATCATCAATTTGTTTTGCTAATCCTTTGCCGAATTTGTAATCTTTCGAGATACAATGTGCGAAAACGGGGGTTGTTGTTACATCGCCTATTTTGTGATTAATTTTGAATTTATTTCTGATTCTACTTAAAAAGTCTGCGATTTTATTTGTTTTTCCTGAGATATACTCTATTTCAAAGTTATATTCACTGAGTTCAATTTTCCAACGCATTAATTTCTGATTCGCGTTTTTCATATTAAAAAGCCAGACGAGCGGCCTGTGGTCTGTTCGTATGACGAATTTTCTCCCGTATAGGTAAGGTTTGAAATTTTGTATAGCCCATACTATCGCTTTCAATTCTTTTTCTATGGTGGAATAGTTTTGTTCGTGGGAATTAAAAGTTTTTGATGCGTAAGCAAGAGGTTTTTCTTGTAGGTCATGGTTTTGAGATAACACCGCGCCCATGGCATAGTCAGAGGCGTCCGTGGTTAGTATAAAATTTTTATTAAAGTCGGGGAATGCGAGTATTGGTGGGTTCGTGATCAGTCTTTTTGCTTGTATAAAACATTCTTTATATTCGTTATTATGAATATCTATTATTGATCCTTTTCGTAAACAGTTTGTGAAGGGTTTGGTTAATTTTGAGAAATTTGGAATAAATCTTCGATACCAGGAAAGTTTGCCTAAAAATGATTTTATTTCTTTTAGGTTTTTGGAATCTGAAGGTTTTGTATTACATCTATTTTTTTTATATTTGGTTTAAGACCTTCATTTGAAATTACGAAACCTAAATATTCAACTTCCGTTTTAAAAAATTCTGACTTATCTAATTGTATTTTTAGATTAGCTTCTTTTAAATATTCAAAAACTGTTTTAATATTCTCTAAGTGTTCTAATTCGGTATTGCCAAAAATTATAATATCGTCGAGGTATACAAGACAAATTTTGCCGATTAAGTCTTGTAGTATTTCGTTCATACATCTTTGAAATGTCGCGGGGGCATTAATTAAGCCAAAGGGCATACGCATAAATTCGTAGTGTCCTGAGGTTGTGCTGAAGGCGGTTTTTTCTCTGTCTTTTTTGTCAACAAGTATTTGATGAAACCCTGAATGTAAGTCGAGTGTAGTAAAGTACTTTGGGTTTTTTATTTTGTCAAAAAGTGTGTCAATGTTTGGTACAGGGAATTTATCTTCTTTCGTTTTTTGGTTTAGTTTTCGAAAGTCGATCACTAATCTAGTTTTTCGTTTATTTGAGGCGTCTGATTTCTTTGGAACGATCCATATTGGTGAGTTATAAGGGCTTTTTGATTTTTGTATAATTCCTGTTTCTAACATAGTTTGGACGTGTTCTTCAATGTCTTTCTCATAGATCTGAGGAAGTCGGTAATTTTTCGTGTATATGGAGATGTCGTCCGAGGTATAAATTTTATGTTGTGTTTTGTTTGTATATGTCAATGTTTCATTTTTTCTTGGAAAGAGTGAGTCGTATTGTTCTATTATATTATATAGTTTAGTTTTTATGTTTGGTTGTAAGTGTCCGTCGCGTATTTGTACGTAACTTTCTTTATTTTGTTTATTTAATGTTTGAATATTAAATTTCATTTGTCTCATTTGTATAATATTTTCTGCAAAATTTATAATAGTATTTGTTTCGTGAAATATTTCTGTTCCAAATAGTAAGTTACAGTCGGAGTGGAAGTTAACGACAAAAAATTTATATTTTTTATTAAATATTCTAATTTCGACATATTTATTACATTTTACTTTATTTGTTGCGGTTCTAAAAGTTAAAAATTCTTCTAAGATTTTCATATTATATTGTTTTACGGTTTGTTCTGTTATTAAATTAATATCTGAGCCTGAGTCAATAAGAATTTTAAAATTTTGAAATATGATGATTGGAATTGTTTTTGTGTTAGAGAACATTACGTATTTTCTTCTGTCGATTCGTGGTCGTATTCTAAAAAAGATTCTGTTTCGAAATTTTCATACTGGTCTCCTAATTCTTCTTTATTCGTAATTTCGTCTTTATTAATTTCTACATCGTTTTCTGTTTCTAACGCGTAATTTTGTCTTATGGTTTGTGTGGACATAGGTATGGTTGTTTTTGTCATACCGGACATGGGGGTTGGTTTAAATTCGCGCCTTGTTTCTATGCCGTTTTTTAAGTTTTGTCTAGCGAATGTTTGTGGTCCAGAAGGGCGTGAATATTGAGGGTTGAATGGTCGTGAGGGAAATTGTTGTGTTGGAAATTTCTGTGGTGGGGGGTTAAAGTGTCTTTGGAATTTTTGTTGTGTGTTTTGAGGTGTTGTTCTGTTCATAGGTGATTTGTGTAGTTGTATGGAATTATATTCGTTTGTTAGAAGTTGCTCGCAGGCGTCGAGCGTCTGCGGATTTTTGCTTATAAATGAGGCTCTAAAGTTCATAGGTAATAATGAGATGAAATGAGAGACTACTGTTTTTTGAGTTTCAATTATTAGACATTGTTTTCCATATTGTTCATATTGTAATAGTTGAATTTTGGAAGTCATTCTTTGATATAGATCTTTAAATTTCTTTAGAGTGTCATTTATATTGTTGTCTATTTAATAATGTATTGTATGTACTTTTATCTTCAAAGTTAGTTTGGAGATATAGTTTTATATCATCCCAAGATGTGAATTCTTGGCTATCTAGTATATCTTTAGCTTTATGAATAAATTTCTTTTGTAACATAGAAAAGCAATATGTTTTCTGTATTTGATTTAGTTCTAAAGAATTCATTACCGCATAAAAATTATCGGCTTCTTTTATAAATCTGGGGAGAGATTTGATTTCTCCATTATACTCGGGTACTGCGTCGATGAAATTTCGAATATCGCTAATTGTTACGGTTTCCATATTTAATTCAATTTGTAAATCTTGTACTGGGTGTTCTAAGGGTGTATTAGGGATATCTTTGATCCCTGTAATAAATTGTTGGAACTTACTACTGTTACCTAATATGCTAGGTTTGAGCGTAATTGGTATTTTATTAAATTTACTTAAATTTTCTATTTCTTCGTCAGAAGACATATATTAGTATTACAATGTATAATTGTATGTTTTTGCCTTGTGTCGGGGCTCGTTTTGTTTCTTAACAGCGTTAGCCGTTCCACAAAACCCTTGTGTAATTGTGTATAACAGTATTTAGTCACAGACCGATTGTTATGACCGGCAGAGATAATATTATCTTAGAATGAACTTACAGCAAGGTTGTCACGAAGTAGACAGCTGTTTTCATGATAGTGCAGATCTTGATACGCTTCAAGTGGGCGGAGGTCTTGTATCTTGTCGTGCGGCTCCGTGAAGTTGATTGAAGGATTTTCTTCACGGTGGGCTGGTTAAAGATGGGTCGTGGTTAGACCCTGGTGCGACCACTGTTTAGGTCGTTCGAGGAATGTAGATGATGTTCGGATAGCTCTTGTGAAAATTTAAAAATTTTCGGCAAGCGTTTCACAGACTTACGAGGTTTTTATTCACTTCACTGGATTCTTGCTGGCTATCCTACCGACTGCGCCAATTTTGATTTTGAATTTGATTTTCAATAAAAAAAATGAAATCAAACAACTGATTTTAGTTTTAAAACTTAGTTTATTTGTTTACAACAGTAAGCTAGACCGACGTGGTCTATCTTAGACAAGTGATACAAGAAGTGCTCTAATTACATTTCTTACTCCTATTTATGTATTTTTATTACGTGTTTTTCTTACATTCTTAAGATAGAGATAACGTTGTTTCTGGTATCAAATAATGAAACTTCAGCGTTTCGGGATTCATAATTTATATATATATATATATATATATATATATATATATATATATATATATATATATATATATATATATATATATATATATATGTATATATATATATATATAATTTACAATTCTCTTATCATCATACGGACTTAAAGCTAGTTTATTTTGATTAACTGTATACACTTGATGTTTTTTCGAAGATATAATACACTGGTTTTTTACAATTGAAGAGTTATTAAATAAACAATTATAATAATCTTCAAAATTAATAGATTTTAGTGAAGCAAAAGTAATGCCTTTTGCTTTTTTCTGAATTTTTTCCAACTTATTATCTTGTAAAACCTTATAACTATACATTTTTGATCTTAAACCAATAAACTCTGTCATAATTTTACCATTATTCTCATCTTTCATAAGGGCAATTACTTTTTTATTCATACGAGGCATATTAAAAATATTTTTTTCATTATAATCAGATGTATCGAATTTATGAATATCTCGTTTCATCATTTCATAAATATCAAAATTTAAAAAATTATAAATTAAACTATCAGTATCAATATACAATAATTTTACATTTCCTCCTACATTCGGTTTAATATAATTATAATGAAAATCATAAATATATAGTTTTGACAGATCTAATATTGAAAATCCAACATATATTGGTTTATTAAACAAAACTGCTTTTTTATTCATTTCTATTAATATTATATTGTCATCTACTATGAAAATTTGGTTGTGATATATACGCTTTTGCACCATATCGTCCATTTCATTTTGTTACTAATTTTACTTCTTTATGTTTTCTTACATTTTCCAGTGTTTTTCCGAACACAGCATTATTCATAAGTTTGTAAAAAATTTTTGAAATTCATTATTCGAAATTTTACGTAATTCAGTATTTAAATCAATATATTTTTTCAACCATGAAGATTGATTAAATTTCCATTTGCAATAGCTTATTGCAAATTTTGATAATGAATATTATATTTCTTTTTAACATATAAATTTGTAATTAGTTTAGATTGTTTTGAAATAGGTGGTACAAAATGTTCCGGACAAAACGGTATATCTTTATGCTGCTCATGTAATTCCTTGGGATACTCTAAATCTACCTCGAAAATATAACCAGTATCAGATTCACTTTTCAAATGTTGAACATCAATATTATAGAAATCTGTTTCTACTACCCATTCAAAATTTGCGTACGGTAAATACATTCTCATACCAGCACCATAAAGATTATTAATATCAAAATATATTAAATATGAATCTTGTTTTGTTGTATCGTATTCTTCACCCATATACTTATTATTAGCTTTACCAGATCTATTTGAACACTGGGAAACATCACCTCGAATACCTTTTTCAATAAACATAATCATATCTATATCAGTTAATAATTCTAATTCTATTTTAGTACATTTCAACATAGCATCAAACGCTAAGCCTGGAGCAGTAAAATAATGTAATGCATCCAGTTTATATGTTTCTAAACAACTTTTTCGAAAATTTTCAAAAACGTCACATAGCAGCAAAACGTCTGTTTTTAAAGATAAGTCTGCATATTCACCCAACGTTTTAATATTAAATATATTCCAAGTTTTACCCAACGTTTGAATATTAAATATATTCCAAATTTTTCTAACAAATTCATAACTTTCTTCACTAACACATTCATCCTTAAGCGAACTATAGAAATCTTCTCTTTTTCGTAATTGTAGCTCATCAAGTTTTTCCCACGAATCTATATACTCATAAAGAAATATTCCTTTTTTGGTTAACATTTGAAATTTTACATCAGAATCACACATCAATCTTGTGACTAGTTTCTCAGAATCATTTAAATATGATGATAACTTATCCAGACTACTTGCCATAAACCGAAAAGAATCAATAAATCTAAATTTTATTTTTGTATTTTGAATACATTTTGTAAAAGATATATATCGTTCCTTATTAATAGGTAGCAAATTAACAGCTCCTTCAATTTGTGTAGCTATAGACTTTATTATAAAATGACCATCATATGAAGTTAAATTGTGAAATACTACTGGAATCACTCGTGTATTCTGATACTTTAAATTACAGCTTGATGTGCAGGGCCTCTATACAATCCACTCAGGTGGCAATGGTCGCGCACCTTTATATCATTTTCACTAAAACACATACGGCATATATGACAAATTTTTGCATTAATAAAATCCAATTCTTCAGCAGGTGTTAGTTTTAACGATTGTACATTATTCATAATGCTATTAATTTTTTGTGCAATATTACTCAACTCTACTGTAAACCAATTCATACAATCTTTTCCTCGATATAATTCAAAACTAGATAACGATTCATCATAAGAACATTTAATATAATATGCAATACTAAATGGTATATGTCTACTTTCTAACACTGTATTTTTTCCACGTAGATCGTCCACTTTTTCCAAAATAGATTCAATATCTGCGTATATTACAAACGGCACTTTTTCCTGGTGACTATAATTTTTAAATTTTAATATTTTTTCAGTTGGCAACTCAATTCTACACTCGTTTATTTCTTTACAATTTATTATATGTTTTTTTAGTAATTTTTCTGTTGTAAAATGGTTTAAACATCTATCGCATAGCCAATTTTTATGCTTATTTTTAGATAATTGTGAACCTAACAATCTTGACAGATTTTTAATCTAAATGAAATGATAATTTTTTGGTGATTTTATTTTTTAACTCTATCCACCTCCATTAATTCATTTTCACATTTTTCAGCTTCTTTATCTTCTTCTTCCTCCTCCTCCCTCTCCTCCGCCTCCTCTTCACCCTTATCTTCATTATTTGAACTAATCATTAACAAATGTATTGTTTTGCTAGATGATTTTTTTGTTAGGTTTACAGGTACTACTTCATGTTTAGTTTTTTTCTTTTTACCCACTTTTTCTAACGTATAAACATTTATATTTAAATTATTCATATCTTCAAATTTACTTATATCTTTAATTTTTATTGAAAATTCAATTCCATCATATTTTAATACTGTAGAATAATCTGGATATGACCATATACGATCAGAATGATTATTTGTTGGATATAAAGCAGAAACTATTGCCCAAAGAAAGCAATACTCATCATTATTTTTAACGTTAATTATTGCTTGTTTTCTTTTTATATCATCAGGTAAATCAATATAACTCCGTCCACTTATAGGAGAATAATGATTAATATTAACTTTTAAATATAATATTTCCCATAATGCCCAGCCTGAATCTCTTTCTTGAAATTCTTCCAACTTCTTTAATATTATTTCAATTACATTCTTCTTATACCAGTCAAGAATATTTGTAGTATTATCTATTATTTTATTTCTCGTATTAAATACCTTTGTTTCTATTTTACCTGAACTAGGTAATATAAATTCTGCATCAAATATAACATTAAATTTTAAAATTGATAATTTCAAAGACTGCTTTATTTTATTTTGAAATATTCTTAAAGCTTTTTCTAGAAACACTTTTGGATCTTTAATACCAAATTTATTAATAATTGCACCTGTTCTGACACGTCCATGAAATACAGATTTAATATCCTGCCAAATTAAACTATTAGGCTCCTTTTTATTTAAACCTGCACCTTTCTTTATTTTAAATTGTTTTAATTTTTCCCTGTATACTTTCAATATACTCAAATTCGACTCTAATGTAAACAGATTTTCATTTTTATTTTTATATGTAGTTTTTTGTTGAGAAATACATTTATTTATTAGTAAAATTATTTTGTTCACTTGACGATAACACATTCCTTACATTTTTAATTACTTTACTACTCAAACTGCCAACACTTTCAACATTGATTGCAGCCATATCAGTAAATAATATAAACTAAATATATTTTAAACAATATATATCTTTTTATACTAGTAAAAAACAAATATACAAGCAGAAAATCACTACAGCCTTCAAGGTTAATGAAATTTCTGATGACGCAAACCGCAACATCCTGCATAGCTGCAAAAAAATTCCACCGCAACTTCCGTCTGCTGCACCGTCAGCCAAATAGCGAAAAATTTCAAAACTAAAAAACACTAGCCATCTGGCGGCAAATTCTAATACTTAAACACAAAAGTCATCTAGCGAAAATTTTTTGAAAGAAACAAGGCCTCACAGGACTCCACCCCATAAAGCATTCAACAAAAATGAATTCCACGGGGCTCCACCCCAATTTTTAACCTAGACCAACCCTTAACGCAACGTTATCCATCATGGAGTTCAAAATAACCTAGAAAATTTTACCCGTGGAGTTCGTGATGACGTCAGAGAATTCTGTGGACGTCGACACCGTCGTGAAGTTAGCCTTGAACTAGGTTACCTGAAGGCAAGTGACCTTGAAGTGGTCCCGGAGCGGCACTGTTTTCCTACTGAGTCGCAACTCCATCAACATCGTCATTAGCATCATCGTCATCGTCGTCGTCGTTTTTGGTCACTGCGGAAGTTCATCCTGTACCGCCAGAGCCCCAGGTATCAGACGAAGACGCTCAACAAATTTTAGATGATATACTTGGGGGCAAGGTGTCAGACGATGACTGCGAAAGTATTGGAGGAATTGACGAAGGCCGAGCAAGAACTACCACCCGCAGACGTCGCCGCTGAAGACGACTACACGCTGCACCCGGGCCTGAGAAAACGCGTCTATCGCATTTCTTCAGGAAATGAGGAGGAGGAGGAGCCTTCGAGGAAGCACCAGCGAGCACGCAATATCTCTTCAACGGAATTAGACAGCGAACCTTATGCTCAGCTGTTTGATTATTCCGAGAACGAGTTCGAGCTAGATCCGGCCCTGTTAAAAGAAGAACATCTGTTTGTCGGTGAGAGTGCTGCACGTCTAAATCTAGTCCTGGGGGCTGCTGAAACTACGAGTTTTGCGTTCCCTGTAATCTTTATTTACACGATAGACTTATCGACGTAACCCCGTTACCTCTAGATTCCACCAGGCAAAGGTTTATTGCGATAGGGGTAGATCCGAACCCCACTCCCCGCGTAACTGTGAGATTAGTGGGAAATGTGCGTGAAAAAATGTACATCGACGTTAATGACATTGGCGGTGTTATAAATTTTTTTAAAAGATTAGACTTAGACAATAAACGTGATTATAATATATGCAAAATAGACATCAGTGTAGTGGAAAATAAACAATTAATATGTAAGTTAAAAAATGCGCAAGTAATTTTACGTGAAAAGAACATTTTAAATGTAATTAGTTTAGAGAGTAGTATTAGTTTATTATTGAAATAATATAATATTAGGTATAAATATATTAAAAATATTTATAAAAAATTTGTACAAAATGTAGTAATTTTTAGTATTAGAAATAGATTAATTTTACCTGAAAGTTTGTATATATATATACGTGATGAAAGAGAATGTTACATTTAAGAAAATATTTATAGAAATATTTAATTATTATTATTTTAAGTTATTTAGAGATACAAGTTGTGTGAACACATTTATTTTAAGAGAAAATAAATATATAATTTAAAATATCAATTTCTTATGTTTTTAAATATTCCTATACAGATGAAATATTTTAAATTTTTTTATTTTATTATAATACACTAGTTTCAAATAGTGTTGTAGAATCGCTATAAATTACTGAGTAAAATTGTGTATGTTTTACAAAGTTTATTCTGATGTACGAGAGGGGATGAAAACCGAACAATCGCATAGACTTTTACAACGAGTGCAGACCTCCATATAAAAGAAACCCCGACATTCTGAAATTTCAGTCAGGTATATATATATATATTGTATGGGTTCTACGTTAGTAACGTATTATAATGAGTAATCAAGCAAATTTCGACGCTTTTCTTAACATCTGCGATGATCTTATAGAATCTTCTCTTACAGAACAGGCAAATTATGATGCCTTTTTTAATTTTTGTGAAAATACAATTAATGACGCGGTGCAAACTGGAGGGGGTAGCGATGAAATTTCGGAAGTGAGAAATGCTAGTCCGCGCTTTACTTTAGTAGCCGAAATTGAAAAACATATAAAAAAATTTAACGTAACTGGAAGAAGAATAACCTTCGTAGTGGCAGATCCTCCCGAGGGCAATAACCCTATTACGTGGTTCCAGAAAGGCCTCGAAGATGTTGTTCAGTATGTAATGAACTCCATTAATCCAAACGATTATGTGGGATTTATATTTCATACCCCGCGTCTAGAAAATGGACCAGCATGGTTGAGTTTTCGTCGTGCATCAATTAGATACAGACGTTGTTTGGCAATCAATTTTAACCATTCTACAGAGTAATAAGAACGTGTTTTAGGATGGACAATTTACGATAGAATTAACACACGTGTCTGCGCCATCGGGATTGGGAAGAATACGAGGACATGGACTAAGTTATGCAGAATTGTGTCGTAAAAAAACGGGTATTATAGCTATAGACAATAATGACAATTTGTGTTTACCGCGTGCGCTAGTGGTAGCAGATTCGTGGATAAGAAAGGACATTTGTTTTAAATATATAGTAAAGGACACGCAGGATTTTCAGGGAGCAAAAGCACGCGAGTTAATGATAAAAGCGCATGTAAATATTAGTGAAAATGGAGCTGGTATTCCTGAAATTACGGAATTTCAAAGATATTATAAAGGTTATAATATTTGCGTATATGAATATAATAGTCACGGTGAAGTAATTTTTGAAGGAGCGAGAGGAACAAATTTCCCTAGATTAAATTTACTCCACTATCGAAATCATTATTCTGTAACAAAAAGTTTAACTGCTACATTTTCATGTAAATATTTCTGTGAACAATGTCACGTTCCGTATAATATTAGAGGTGGTCATAGATGCGAAAATATATGTTCATATTGTAAATATTCGTCTGCGTGTCTTTCTACTTTGAATTTTATAAATTTGCGACTCGTGTAAAAGAAAGTTTTAACAATCATTTAAAATTTGTGTGTAGAAAAGTGCATAAGTGTACAAAATGCTTCAAGATATACAATTATAATAAAAATAGACAACATGTGTGTGGTGAAATGTACTGTAAATTTTGTGAAACGTATAAAAATCCCGGACATATGTGTTATATTTTACCGGACAAAACTAAATTAAAAAGTAAAAGTTTATTTATTTATTACGATTTTGAGACTCGTCAGGAAAAAAAGAATAATGATAATTTAGAACACGAGGTTAATTTATGTGTAGCGCAACAAACGTGCTCAGAGTGTTGCGACAACAACGACATGAAACAAATATGTTTTGTATGTGGTGTTCGTGAACATATCTTTAAAGATGAACCACTTGAACATTTTATTTCTTATGTTTTATTACCCCGTACATCTTTTACTTCAATTATATGTATTGCACATAATGCTAAAGCGTTCGATTGTCAATTTATTTTAAAGTTTTTAGTCGAGGAAAGACAGGTAAAACCCAAATTAACATTAAATGTATCAAAAATTCTAGTACTACAAATTAATAATATTAAAATCATAGATTCTATAAATTATCTGCCCATGCCTTTAACGGCTTTAACGAAAGCAATGGATTTACCAGCTTCCATATAAAAAGGTTATTTTCCCCATCTATTTAATACTATTCAAAATAAAAACTATGTAGGACCGTTACCTAATCCGCGATTTTACGGCCTAGATAATATGTCTACTTCTGTAGGACAAAATTTTCTGGAATGGCATGCTAAACAAACACAGGAAAATGCTGTATTTCGTATGGCTACTGAAATAATCGAGTATTGTGTATCAGATGTCGATATATTACGACGCGCTTGTGAAAAATTTAGAAAAACTTTTATAATTGATTGCAAGGTGGATCCTTTTACAGAAGCAGTTACCATTGCATCAGCATGTAACAAAGTTTTTCGTCGTTTATTTTTAAAACCAGATACAATAGCTATAATCCGTTTAAAAGATAATCAGTCTAAAATTGCTTTACAGTAGTTAATTCATGAAGACAATTCGCGCTGTATACAAATTCAACATGCTGGCAATGGTGCTGAAGTTGTAATTGACAATAAATATAAAGTTGATGGCTATTATGCACCACACAAATTAGTATTTGAATTTTTCAGGTGTTTCTGGCACGGCTGCCAACTATGCTATAGAACAAATAGAAATAAACAAGTATTTAATTCCACAAAAGAAACTTTGGAACACAGATATCAAAGAACTATTCAAAATTTAGGATACAGAGCCATTTCAGTGTGGGAATGCGAATTTAGAAAAACTTTAGCTCAAAATAAACATTTGCGAAAGGAGCTTGATAATCATCATATTTTAAATTATTTACCATTGCAAGTTCGCGATGCACTTTTTGGAGGACGTACAGGTAATACTTGTCTAAATAAAACAGCTGAAAATAATGAGAAGATAAAATATGTCGACGTCTGTTCCTTATATCCTTACGTGTGTAAATATGGTAAATTTCCTGTGGGCCATCCAGAAATTTTTGTAGGTGCAGATTGTAACACATTATGTCCTAATAATAATATAGATCAGGTGGACGGGTTAATTAAATGTACTATCCTCGCCCCTGACAATTTGTTTCACCCGGTTCTGCCGATAAGAGCACATAATAAACTTATGTTTGTTTTATGTCGTACTTGTTGTGATAAACTGGAGCAGAATGACTGTACACATACAGACGAAGAAAGACAATTTATCGGTACCTGGGTTGCTGACGAAGTTCGTTGTGCGGTTTCGCTAGGTTATAAAATAATTGATGTGCACGAAATATGGCAATACCAAGTGACAATATATAATAAAGAGACGAGGACCGGGGGCTTATTTGTGGATTATATTAATACCTTTCTGAAAATAAAACAAGAAGCATCTGGTTATCCCGCAGAGTGTATTGATGAAGCAGCTAAATTACATTACATTAAAAATTATTACGAAAATGAAGGCGTCCAGCTAGATTCTACGCAAATTGAAAAAAATTCAGGCAAGAGATCATTAGCAAAATTAATGTTAAACTCTTTCTGGGGTAAGATATCTGTTTATTAAAGAAATCATAGTTAGACAAAAAAATATTTTTTGTTCTTATGCTGACAGGTAAATTCGCCCAGGCTGAAAATAAACCAACAACATCTACGGTAGCAGATGCGGCAGAGCTGTACGAATTATTAGCTAATCCGGCTCTGCAAGTAAATAGAATTATACCTGCCGATGAACAGATGATGTACGTCAACTGGACACATGAAACAGAGGCAATGGAACAGTTAATGTTGTTATTGCTGCGTATACAACAGCCCAAGCTCGATTACGACTGCATGAATTTTTAAATCATCTCGGAAGTAGGGTATTGTATTATGACACGGATTCCATTATATACAGTCATAAAAAGGTATGTAATAAATCAGCAAGTATTAAACAAATCGGTACACTTAAAATAATTTTTTGGAATATTTCCGGTTTAAACAACCTATTTTCCTTGGATAATGACATAATAAACGTATTATTAACCGGTGCAATCCTATGCTTCGTCGAAACCTGGCATTATAAACCTCTTATAACACTACCTCCCTTCCTTAATGAATATATATGTATATCTGAAGTTTTAGCTACAAAAGAAAAAGACCGTGGCAGAGCCAGCGGGGGTATCATCACACTCATAAAGAAGAACACCAATATTGAGACAAATGTAGTAGACTGTAATAACTATTGGACATTCAGCAGCATTAACATAAACAACCTAAATTGCATAATCGGAAATATATATTTTAAACCAAGCCTACATGACGAGGACTGCGTTAAATTACTATCTGCAACAATGGAAGAACTAGTAAATAATTACGACAACCACTGCTTCTTAATGCTAGGCGACTTTAACGCAAAAATCGGAAACCTAAATCAACTCGAAGAAAACATGCTGCAAAACCCCAAAATTTTTGAAGAAAGAACTACCACTGTAACAACAGTAAACCGTAGAGGACAGCTCCTGGTGAATGCGATGGAATACCTAGGAATGGTAGTTTTAAATGGCAGATGCAATGGAGACATACCCGGTAAGCCAACTTATTTAAGTCAAAATGGACACAGTATCATTGATCTCATGTGGGCTAATATCGAACTTCTCGACCTTATCCAAAATATTGAATTTATTCCTACTATATCTAGCACTAACCATTCGATCTGCACAATCACAATTCACTCTAAATATAACTCAAACAACAGTACAATACCTGATAATGCCAACAAAAACAAAAATAAACCTATCAAAAAATTCGTACTTACCCCAGAAAATTTTACACCCTTCACTCACTATATGAATATGTCTGAACACATCTACTTTAGCAACAACTGCGCAAATGAACTTCAAAACAATCTCATATTCGCCATCAAAGACGCTGCCGTTAGATCTGGAATGGAAATCACATATACTCGTAAACATACAAATTCTGTTATATCTCAAAAACCATGGTATGACAAAAAATGTCGCGAACAAAAAGTACTAGTAAATAAACACTTGAGACAATACCAAAAAGTACATACAGACGAAACATTAGAATGCTTTATTTCAAGCAAAAAACAATACCGAAATACAATAAATACATGTAAAAATAACTATTTCCGTGAAATAAGCAACAAACTATCAAATGTAAAAAACAACTCTGAGTTTTGGACTACAATTAAAGATTTGAAACCTGGAACAAACTTGTTCGAGGAAGCAATTAGTCTAGAAGAATGGGAACAATTCTACAAGAATATCTATCCTCCAAGATCCGCTCAAAGATTAACTATCCAAGACTGTACGCATCCACTTCTGGATAAAACTATAACACTTGATGAATTACAAATAAGTACTCGATCCTTAAAGAATAAAAAAGCCACAGGCAGTGATAGCATCCCAAATGAAGTATTAAAATGTCTACCCGCAGAATGGGAACACTATATTCTAAACATGTTCAATAAAATAATGGAAACAGAAGTCATACCAAAATCATGGCATGAAACGCAACTTAAAATGATATATAAAAAGGGAGAGAAAGAAAATCCATTGCATTACAGAGGAATTTCCCTTATTAATACCACCTGCAAGCTTTTTACGCGCATTATATATAACAGAATCCAATCTTGGGCTGAAGAAAACAGAGTCATAAAAGAAAATCAAACAGGCTTCAGAACCAAAAGAGGCACTATCGACAGCATTTTTATTCTCACGTCGAGCATACATATACAACTACGCCTGAAAAAAGCACGTGTATACGCAGCTTTCATAGATTTCACGAGGGCCTTTGACTCCGTAAACCATAATCTTCTGTGGCAAAAACTCTACGAAACAGGTATTAGTACAAAACTAATTAGAATAATAAAGAATCTGTACGACTGCGCAAAAGCCTGTGTTAAAAATAACTTACACGAAACATCCGAATATACAGAGGTCACTGAGGGAGTTCTCCAAGGCGATGTACTTAGTCCACTATTATTTATACTAATGATAAATGATCTAGAAGATCACCTACGCAACTCTAATCTACGAGGCATAAGTATCAACGAACGCACTGACTTGATCATGACAGCATATGCTGACGATATAGTCCTATTGGGACACTCACCAGTCGACATTAATTTAAAACTCAGAGCCTTAGAAACATATTGTGATGCAAACTCATTACAAGTAAATACACAAAAAACAAAATTGATGATATTCCATCGAGGTCGACTCGAATCAAAAGTACCTAATTTTAAATTTAAAAATGAAGAGATAGAAGTAGTCAATAAATTCTGCTACCTTGGAATAATGCTATCACCCTCGGGAAAATTTGGAGAAACTGCAAAATACGCCGTGAAGAAAACATCAATAGCAAGTACCACAGTTAAAACCATTCTTTCGAAAGCGAAATCTAACACCTGGCACGAAAAACAAAAACTAATTAAAACGGTATTAAACTCTATCACCTTATACGCCGCCGAAATATGGGGTCTCAAACAAATACAGTCATTAGAAGCCACAGTAACAAGGTTCAACAAAAATATTCTTTATTGCCAAAAAACTACACCAAATTACATGATAAGAGCTGAAACAGGAATCGAACATATTCAGGCAATTCTTATTAAAAAAAACTCTGAACTGGTATAAAAAACTTCTGAATATGGAAGATACAAGATATCCAAAAATTATATTTAACAGACTCTTTATCTTTGATAAGAGCACTAGCAACAAGATAGAATATAACTGGGCTTCACAAATTAAAAACATATTGTTAACTGTTGGGAAAGATCAAATCTGGGAAAGACAGGAAATTACGAGCAAAGATATCGAAGAAATTAGTACAAGATACAAGGAAAACCTAATAGCAGAAGATATGCAATTAATATCAACATCTAGATACAACGACATTTACAAGTTCATTAAACAGGAATACGAGATAGAAGACTACCTAAATATGAAAATGTCTATTAATAAAGTACGAATACTGGCCCAACTCCGAATGTCAAATAAACGAAATATCACTGTAACAATCAATCACATAAATTACCGAATATGTCCAACAGAAATATGTTCCATCTGTAACCTAGATCAAATGGAAAATTTAGACCATATCTTCCTACATTGTCCATGTTACAACCCTATAAGGGTCTGCTTCCTGGAAAAATATCTCCCGTTAACAAATACTCCTATCCTTTCTCATAATTTACTAACTAACCTAAACTATGAAAAAATTCTAGACATCTGTAGCTTCACTACCGCTATGCTCAAAATAAGAAGTTTTTGCAGAAACGAGTAATTAAACACTTGCTGATTTATTAACAACCCACGAGTCTGCACTTCTAATCTATATATAATGTATAAATATTACAAAAATATCAATATTGTCAACCCTATTGTATGAGATTTCTTCTCTGAACAATAAACATTATTATTATTATTATTATTATTATTATTATTATACAGTCATTCACCCGGCGAGTATGAGCCCCCAATAGGAAATTTCTTCGGGGATCTCACTGACGAATTGTCCTGTTACGGTGTCGGTAGCTATATAAAAGAATACGTGTCGGGTGGACCAAAGAATTATGCTTATAAAGTTTATTCCCCGACAGATAATAAAACTTTTGAAATTTGAAAAGTAAAGGGATTTACATTGAATTTTAAAAATTCTAAACTTATTAATTTTGATGCAATGAAAAATTTAATTTTAAATGATAATCAAATTAGTCCCGTAATAATTTCTAACAATATAAGATGTACTCTAGATCACACTGTTATAACAAAATCCGAAATTAAAACTTTTAACATTAGATTTATGAAACGTAGATTAATAGACCAGGTTAATTCTGTTCCGTATGGAGTAAAAAAAATAAAATTAATTTAATATATTTTATATTCATGTACTATATTATAATTATGTGTAGGTACCTAAAGATTATGTAATAAAAAACATTTTTTTAAATATTATTTGTTAAAATATTGGTTAAACATGTATCTTACAAATCTGTCATTTTCATTTTTATCATATGTGCTAAACAATTTTAAAAAATCAGTATGCATATAACCATTAATTCTAACTAACAAATATACTAAACAATAGTAACCGCAAACTGATGTTGTGTAGTCTTGTAAAGTAACAGTATTAAATTACCATTTTATCGTATTTCTTCTTAGAAAATCTCGATGTTCTTTAATAAAAGGTTGGCGGCCAAAACTATCGAAATACATTCCATTTCCTAGACGATCGATAAAAATTGCTATCCAGTGAATTCCGGGCAACGTATCTGAATCGGTGTTAACAACAATTGCACATGGAAAGTTAACACGAAGAGGTAGTCTGTTCGCTGCATACACACCGCTATGTCCCGTGTTTTGGAAATAACATCGAAGTATTTTATCAATGTACGATGCCTTCATTTTCTAAAATGTGTTGTTCCTTACGGAATGCTTCTATCGGACTGATTTTTGTAATAATAAAATGTGTAGTTTTAAGGAGTTTTAAAATGTAATAAATTTTTTTATAAATGAACTATCTTTTTATTTTCTATTATTTCCCCCTATACAGATATTACATACATATGTGTTATATAAAAGTGAATACAAAATAAAAACTTACTAACTACCATAATCTACAATAACATTTCGATTTTTGTCTATTTCTATTATATTATCAAATTCAGCATAAATTACGCAATTTACAGTTTGGGTTAATGCAGTTTCAAAGCCTACTTCGATTCTCAAAGAACCGTGGCGTGTTAAGTTCCAATATAACATAGAATTCGCCGATAGATCAGGTGTAAGATCGAACGCAGTCAAACAATATCCCTTGGGATAACTTTCTCTGCTTATTCCATTTCCATTGTTCGAGAAATGTATACCTGTACCGCTGAAAAAGGTATTGTACATTGAATGAAACTGGATTTTTCTCCAAAGGACGGCTGCAATGGTTTTGCAGATAACTACTGTCCATTGACACATAATGATAAGTAATTTATGTTGAAATTTTCGAAATTAAACGGGTTACTCTTGTAATCGCCATTGAATGCTTTATTAGAAACAAAACCAATTATACATCTTTTTGGAAGTTGACCTAAGAATATGTTATCTAACGATTTTCCTTGGACCCCCGCTGGAATAGTAATCGCTTTAACTTCGGCTCTTGTAACAGGGTACTTAGCAGTATTTATTTCCAAAGCTTTGTTATGTGCAAGCAAGATGCTGGGGTTTAATTTGACGCGACGAGCAAGTAATGTGGCTTCATTTATTTTAACTTTAAGCCGACTCCAGACGAAATTAGATGAAAATTATCTCATAAACGTACTAACCTTACTCGCATTTCGACACCATTTATTAAAAATTTTCTTGGTTAAATATATCAGCGTGTAGATGCCCTATCATGTCGACGCTTTTACTCTTTTCAATAAAATTTTGCCGTGCAATGTATCCCGAATTTCCGCCTGTATCAGTATTGTTAATTTTCCCCGGATCGTCAGAATACCATAAAGATGAAGTTAAGTGCGAGTTTTTAGCATCTTTACCATAGTTCAATAGTGTTTCGATATAGGCTCTAAAGGGTTAGGTGTTGTTTGGTGGCTATACAAGTTTCTGATTTAAATATATATCGATTAGACTAAAATCGAATGAAGCCAGTTGTTAACAGGTCCTACATTATCTGTTTCAGATAATGGTGTGTCGTCAGCTTTCATAATTTTTACATTTAAATATAGCATGGTCTGCGATAAATCTAAATATTCTTCTCCATGTCCGGGTATGACAAATTCTATGGGGCCATCTTCAGTAATGGATGATAACGGTTTGTAATTAAACCACTGCCCAGAATCAATGCTATATTGCGTCGGGGGTAAAGCGAATTAATCCAATTCTGTTTTAACACATTCACAAGATTGAGTATGTAAAAATGCAATTTTTAATCAAATATATCTATCCCTCTAGATTGCTTTTTTTTGTTCTTTACTCTAGCAGGTGCAGTTTTAGAATGAACATGTTTCTTAATTAACCGTTTCTTTTTGTAGCCGGAACCACTCATTAATTTTTCAATATTATTTTCAGCTTTATGTTTTAAATTAACTCCAGCCTCAGCTATACGATGTTTGAATGAATCTTTTACGGGTCGATTTTCACTTAAATCCCCCAAAAATTGTACCCCAGTACTTGGAGCTTGTTTACCGACAGCTCCGACACTTTTTTTTAATTAAAGGCATAATGCTTCTAAATAAGCCGCTAAAAAAACTTCCTAAACCATGACCTTTTTGAAATTGACTTCCATTAAATACCGGTCCTATGCCACTTCCTGCTTGTAAATTGTAATATTCTTGATAGGGACAACTTTTCATTGTGTACGTCTTTTAAAATGTAGTTTAATGCATAACGGTCCGAATTGAAATGGGACTGGAAACCCGTCATTACATCTAATATCTATTTCGATATTTGTAAATTCTCTTCTTAAAACGGGGACAAAGTTCGGCTGCGCATAAGATATCATTCTATTTGATCCGAAAATAATAATATAATAATATAATTTTACTTTAGTGTATTATTAAATCTATATTTATGGTTCTCGAGTTTTCAATTGTAAGTCAAAATTCAAAATTTGTTAAATCTTTTTTGAGAATTCTGCTTTTATGCTTCAATTAATGTTTTAAAATTTATGCTATATGGTAAAAGTTGACAGATAAAAGCTCAAGTTAATATAAAATAAAAATCTATACAAAAAAAAAACTAAATTTTTTTAGTAACTACATTGCCGATTAGAAATTCACTTTTCAACTAATATATACAAATATATTAACAAAATTATGCAATAAGACACGTAAAATTGTATATATTCTATAGATATAATTTTAGGACACAAGTAAAGGTTCGTATGAAGTTCACGAAATACAATATTTTCTTTATATTCTTGTCAATAATTGAAGAACAACCGTTAAAAATATGCATACTTTAATGTTGATTGGAAACTAAACTAATTTTATTTACTAGTTGACTGCTATATTAATTTTCTGTAGAATAATAGCTGTAGCATGTGACTGTGTCTGAGAGCGGCGCACTGGATTCTACAATCTCGGCCATCGGAGCCTTGGTAACCAAAATCCCGTATCTAGTTGCCTGCGGTGAAATTACATTCTACTTATGTTTAAGCATATTTTGAATATTATGACTATAGACTAATTTTAAATAATTAATGTAGATCTGTACATATTTCAAGGATGTAGATGTGAGATTTTAAGAGATTTTAAGAGATTTGAACATATAAAAACGTGAAAATAATTCAACATCATCTGATACTGTAACATTATGTAAATCTGCATTATTTATGGATATTACAATTATACACTTATTTACATACATACATACATACATACCATCACGCTATATCTCATCAAATGGGATAGCACGAACGCTAAAATCATTCATAAAACATTCACTCTTCAAATTCGTCAAATACTCATCCCTCGTCAAATATTGTCATCCAAACACACCACTTATTTAAGACCATTAATATCAATTTATACAGATTTCAGGAATTTAAATACGAGAATGTAAGAGATTTGAACATATATAATGTTTATTTTCTATGGAATAATGGTTGTAGCCCGGCCCTGACCTGAGTGCGGTGTAATGTCAATCCTAATCTTACATCAAAGCCACCGATGCGTCGCTAGTCGGGCATCAAGTATTTCGCTGTCTGCAGTCAAATTATATTCTACTAATATTTTAAATATATTTGGATATTTTTAAAAGAACTAAATTATTTAAAGCGAATTGAGCAGTTAAAACCTAAAAAAAAGAAATAAATATCTTATCAGGCGACGTCATGATGATTTAGTGATATTATATCTTTAAATTTATTTTTAACCATTAATATTTAAGTTTTACTTTAAATAATTATTACTGAAATAAATAGGTTAAGTTCTGCATATAGGTCAGTAGAACAAAAATAAAAATTAATACGGTTAAATGTTTAATAGTGTGAATATAATTAGAGTTATGCTGACAACTTAGAACATATATTTATGATTTCTCAGTTATATTTTTGATTAAAGCCATTTGTATAGATTTTAATATATATTGCTGTATTATGTTGGATATTTTATATATTATTGTCGTTAAAGGTGTTAGTAATTTAACACTTTATATTTTTTAAATAAGCATTTTAATGTTGGAGCGCGCATTAAAAGTGAAAGCTGCCGTTATAAATAAACAATTTTTCCGAGTCTTTTAAGTTTATTCACAAAAACATCTCCTAACTTACATTTTCTACATTTTACACTATTATAATTAATAAACATATTAGTAATTTGGCACTTCATATCTATTAAATAAGCATTTTAATATTGGTGTGATAATTAAACAAACATATACTAAGATCTAGTATTCTATTTTAGAATGAATTGGAAATTATTTTAAATCAAGTAGTTTATCAAATATTATCTATACATATATATATTTCAATAATTTGAACATTCATCGAATATATAACATCATAATGAACAAAAACTAAACAATTATGACGAGAAGAAATTATTCAATATTTCTTCGTTAATATTCTATGTAAAGAGATAAAATTATTTACTACTGAAAATTAAAACATATTAGCTAAATATCTATGCGTTTTACAAAACTGGTTTGTAATTAATCATGTTTCATTTCAAAAAGATATAAACAAGTGAAAACAATATTCGGGCAACGCCGCTAATAGTTCTTTTCCTGATTTACAACAGTTTTCTTCCTACTTCGAAATATTAATTATTTATTTATTTACTTGTGTTCTGTATAGTTCAAAATATGCGTTTGAAATAACAAATATCAATTATTATTTATTTATTTTCTAATTTACAAGAGTCTGCTACGAAATATTAAATATTTGTTTGTGTACTTTTGTTTTACATAGTTCGAAATTAACGTATTAGTTGTTTAAAATAAAGATTTTACGATTATTGTTGTTAAAATAACGATAAAATATCAATGCAGGACTAACGCGCTATTTTGTTTACCAATATTTAAATAAAGCATCATCTTTTATTTCAACCAGCAATTATCGGACTTATTTATTGATTAATAGATATAAGTCATATAACATGATTTATGTATACTGCAACATGTATGAATAAATATAATAAATGAAGGCGTACAAAACAGTTGTTGAAAACAACAGTACCTATGAACATGATTAATCTCATGATTTTGTTCTTGCAAGGACAAATTTGAAAATATATAATATGTTTGTTGCATTTGAAATTATAAAATTGATATCGGTTACTGAGAAATTGGAAGTGTTATCAAGAATTAATATCCGCTTATTGCGTAATTGCGTTCGCACTTGCTCTCTGTCTACGCTGTAACATCTCTCACTCATTGCATTTTCGCTGTCTTCAAGGCTGGAGAATCAGTGGTGGTTCGTTAAAATAGCTATATCACAAAATTGAAGTATATATTTATTAATTAAAATAAAGTATACTTAACCAAATGTGGAATAATTATTGAAAATTATAGTTGTTAAATTGTTAATTGATGTTTTAGCAATAATATGATTAAAATAGATTAAATCATTGTTTGTAAAATAAGTCAATCAACATTGTTATAAAGTTGTAAAAACTTTTTGAAATAATGAAATATATTATTATCATATTATTATATTTATATTGCCCAGTATTATAAAGGACAGTATAAATTTCATGGTGTAAAAACAATCGATTTTTTTGTTAAAAACAGAAGAAATAGGATTTTTTTATTTAAGTCAGATTTTTTATTTGAATAATTAATTTTTTCGTGTCGCATATTCAAATTTTTTGTTTTATTTTTTACTTCTTATTAATTAGTAAAAAGATATAAATTTCTAACAATAATAAATTCAAATTGCAATATTTATTTCCTATTTTTACATTACTAATATTAGTTACATCAGTATATCGAATCGACCTTTGGTTCCTGAGTACCTTGGTTCGATTTCCACAGCCGACAATTTTCACTACATTAAAACAACCTCTGTGGCGTACCCTCCACTATTACCTTTGAGGGCCGTGATTTGATGCCCAGTATTGGGTAGAAGGTGTGATGATATATTTATTTTATTTTATTTACATCAGTTTGACTTCGTAATTTAAAATTATAACTAATTTTATAATATCATGGGGTGGCTAGCTTAGTGGTATGAAGTCGGCCTGTGGTTCCTGAGAACCCTGGTTCGATTCCCACAGACGACAAACAATTTTCACCAATTTAAAATTACTCCTGTGGCTCCTCCACCATTAACATCTTCAGGAGCCATGATTTCACTAACATCTTTGGAGGCCGTGATTTGACGACTGGTATCCGCACTTCACGCGCAAAATATATCACTTCCCGAGATCTGCTTCGGCAGAGTGCCACACCCAGTAATGGATAAAAGGCGTGATGATATATATATTTTTTATTATAATATCATAATCAATTAACTACCTGCTACCTAATTGATGCAGTTTAGCTAATAATAAGTCAATAATTTCAGATTTTTGTTAGTTCAAGAAATATTATTATTTAATTGTTTTTATGGGGTAATGACTCAGAGGTATCAAGTCGGCTTATTGATCCTAAGAACCCAGGTTCGATCCCCACAACCGACAAAACATTTTCACCAATTTAAAATTACTCCTGTGGCTCCTCCACCATTAACATCTTCAGGAGCCATGATTTCACGGCTGGTAGCCGCACTTCACGCGTATAAATATATCACTTACCGAGACCTGCGTCGGAAGAGTACCACACTCAGTAATGGGTAAAAGGCGTGATGATATATTTATATTTTATTTATAATTTGTAATTTCAAAATTGTTAAATATATACTAGGTTCACCGGATTTATGGTTGAGGAAATTTAAAGCTAATTCTTTTTCTATAACTACCAGAAAAATTGAACAAACCATAAACCATTTATTTCGGTCTTTGACAAAGAAAAGGCGATCATTTGTAAATTTTATCTTGTAAAAGTGCAATACAAAATAAATTGAACTTGAAGTATATAATATCATTTTTACATATAATTTTTAATAGGTCGGTACAAAATTTTATTAAATGATACTATGTAAACTCACTAATATTAACTCGATTTAAATTATACACACTCTGATAAATTTACTTCCATAATTGATTTAATATGGGATGGCTAGCTCAGTGGTATGAAGTCGGCCTGTGGATCCTGAGGTCCCTGGTTCGATTCCCACAGGCGACAAATTTTCATAATTTGAAAAAGCTATCCCTGTGGCTCCTCCACCACTAACATGTTTGGGGGCCGTGATTTGACGACTGGTAACCGCACTTCTCGCGCAAAATATATCACTTATCGAGATCTGCTTCAGCAGAGTGCCACACCCAGTAATGGGTAGAAGGCGTGATGATATATTTATTTATTTGTTTATTTATTGATTTAATTTAATCATCAAATTCGAATGAATTTTATTTATTTTGTGGCATAAATAACATTACTGTTAAAAGTTCAGCTGTCACTTGAATAAATAAATTAATTGACAACTCAAATCAATTATGGATGCGCTGCGTTCACCTAGCTTTGGTAGGATAAATGGTTTGTTTACATTAGTATTCATGTACATGTAAAATTCGTTTCACCAATTTTTACGATGAAATTAAATATTGTGTAATTGTTAAAATTCCTGGATATAACTTCAAATCCGTTGAAAATTTGTATATTTTTTAATTCTGATTGAAGCATGTAACTCTCATAAGATTAGAAAATAAAGGCTGATTTTTTTATCTCAGTTTATTTACTTTTTGTTTGAATAATAATATGTTCGCATAGATAAATTAGTTCTGGTAACAAAACAAATACTAAATATAGGGGTACGCATTCGACTATAAAAAATGCAAACTTGAAATATGTAAACATTGAATATTTATTCAATAGAACGATTCATACAAAAAAATCAACTATATGAGTAAATTTTCTGCTGTGGATGTATGGTATGTGAAATTTTTGTAATGTTTGAATTTACTGTTGCCGAATATTTACCCCAAAATTTGTTGAGTAGTCAGTTTAACTAGAAAATATCTTGTTTCTGCTTGGATTTTCATTATATTTTTCGGAACAGATGTACAACAGTTAGTACTAATTTCTTCAACGAACTTGAAGTGCCTGTTGACTTTTTCAACAACAAAGGCGTTTTATGTTCTCATCCGCAAGCACAATTGCAAACAACGCAAATCGAGATAATTACGTCACCGCTAAAATACAACGTAAATGTTACAACGCCTACGCGGCTAGTCGACGTTATTCCTGAGTCACGCGCTGTCGCTACTCCAGACAGCAATATAAACAATCAAAACCAATGTTAGAACATACGTGTCGCTTCGGAACATGTTATTTGATTTTAACCTTCCTAGATGATGAAAGTTCAATTGCTGAGATGTTTATTGAAAATGTCAAGTCTCTACAACCTGTCGGACCGACAAACTATGTTATGTGCTAGATCCAAACTTAAGGGTGGTGCTTCCATTTGTTGCCGCTTATTACCGACATCATACTATTGGAACAAATTCCAGGAAGAGTTTGACTCCACCTGGCGTACATCAGATTCCTCGTATTTTAGACAGACGTAAACAAAAACATGATAAATCATCGAGAATTTACTTACATACTATGGTCGCAGTAGCTAAACATGCGCCTAATATAAGCGAAATTGAAACCGTCGAAATAATAGCAAATGGATTTCGCGATTAAGCATTGTATGACCATGTTACTAAGCCCGTACTAAATACAATCAAAGAATTAATACGAGTGGAACACTATAACCGCCTTATAGCTGACAAACCCATAAATGACATAGTACGAAAAAATCTCCCGCCGAAGAGAAGCAACACAGAAGAAACACCAGGAAGTAGTGTCCCGCCAAATGAAAAATCGAAAACGTATAACAAAAGCGAGCAACAAACGCTCGTACACGTGCCCCATTTGCTTAATCGCCTTTGAGATTGCCCAAATATCGAATGCACAAAATGTCAACAAAAAGTACACATTACAGCCAATTGTACTACAAAAGTTGACACTATACATCTAGTAGAAGCTCCGCCAAGTGACATCGCTACGACAATGATACAGATTCCGATGAAGATAACAGCGTCAAAGCGACGCCTAACAGAATGGCCGAAGCTGCAAGAAATACGTAGTGAGCGGATACGTCCCTGCGAGTATTACGACGTTGTTTCCACCGACGACCACCCAGTCCACATCAGTCAATGCTGAGTGGATCGCCGTAAACACGCATTATTATTATTTGAATATGAATGTTCTTGTTATTTTATATTTACTAATTGTAATAAATTATATATAGTTAAATCATTGTTCAGTGAATTAACCTACAATATGCTCTTATACCAATTTATAATTTCTCATATGTTTCACAACCAGAATTGCCGATTTTGGCGATGAATATCTGAAAAGAGAACGGTATACAAAATTTATTATTATTTGTTATTTATTAATATATGAAATTAGTACGTAATCTAATGTTTGAATAACAAATATCAAATTAATAACATCATATTCTCGGAATGGACACCTTCGAATATTCTTAATCAAGAATCATAGCTAGCGACTATTTACGAACTATCTTTTGAACTATCCTTAAACTATGGCATTTATAGTAAACAAATGCTAGATCGCTATTATTTTGCTAAATATGACAAATGCCTCACACGCTGGCACCTGTTTTAAAAGGTGAATAAAATATGCTATTTAATCAATAATTTTGCAAACGATTCACAAATACAAAAATTAATAAAATACTTAACAAAAATAGTCCGTTCATTTGAACATGCATTGAACTGAGCGTATTTATATATTCTAACGACAAAAGAGGTAAATGAGTGTAAAAATAATTTATATTTAATTAGTAGTAATAGTTTATTTATCCATTAAAAATAGGTAACATTTATCAGTTAACTATACAAATATTACAAATTACGTTTATACGAGTACAGTACGAATCATATTATATGAGTTTTTATTGCAGTTTGTATTATTTTATAATATTTCTATAAATTATAAACAAAATAACAAAAAGCAGAAGAAACCATTATTGGCTACATATACAATACTTATTCAACTATATCAGTATCACATTGAATATCCTAGTAAGTTCGTAATTTATATTGGAGCAAAATATTGTACAAAATTACAAAAGCCAGAAATATATTATAATACGTGTATTCTAATAGGTTTGTTAAAATTATGTATTATGAATAAAATATTATAATGCAAATACTACAGTTGGCAACACTACATAACATCGGGAACCATGCTTTTGAGATGTGTAGTACATTAATTGCAGGCCCGGATATTCAGGAGCGTATTCAGGTGAACATACAAATAGATATGAATTGTTATTAAAGTCAGGAAGCATTCGATACAAACATGTATATGAGCTAAGTAATTTGAAATTCTAAAAAATTAGCTACAAAGATCTACCTATGTAATAAACAAATGATATGAAAGCAAATAAATATTAGATTGCGTATTATAATCGATTTACTCATATGCGCGTATTACACAAATTGGGATTTGTGCTCCATTGTAAACTGCAATTTAATTATAAAGTAAACGCAGACATTTTTTTTTTTTAGAAGTTTCAATACTTATCTTTAATATCTGTCTTTTTGGGAATATACAATAATATGTAGTAGTAACATGGAAACCACCAGTTTTAGTTCTAATTTTATTCTGGTATTAGTAATATTGTGATTTAAGCTTTTAAATATGCTCAATATTTATTGAATTTCGTAACAATATTTTAAATTGATAAATGTTTTAGTGTTAACTTGATAATGGAGCCAAACCTAAGTTTTTAAACATCGTCTTTTTATTATTAATAAAGTATAAAAATATAATATATAATATGGGGTAATGGCACAGTGGTAGCAAGTCGGCCTGTGGATCCAAAGAACCCTGGTTCGATCCCCACAGCCGACAAAACATTTTCACCAATTTAAAATTAGCCCTGTGGTTCCCCCACCACTAGCATCTTTGGAGGCCGTGATTTGACGGCTGGTAACCGCACTTCACGCGCATAAATATATCACTTACCGAGATCTGCTCCGGCAGAGTGCTACACTTAGTAATGGGTAAAAGGCGTGATGATATATTTATTTTATTTATAAGGTGACTCAGTGGTACCGAGTTGGCCTGTAGATTCGATTCACACAGCCGACAAACAACTTTCACTACATTAAAATTACCCTTATGGCTACCCTTCCACAAACATTCTTAGAGACCGTAATTTTATGGTTAGTAACCGCACTTTACTCGCAAAATATATCACTTACCCAGATCTGCTACAGCAGATTGCCACACTTAGTAAAGTGTATAAGCCGTGACGATATATATATAATCTTTTTTTTAATGTCGGTAAAGATTGTTTATTCAAAAAAACTGGTGGTTTTTATGTAAGTACGCTATTTTTACAATTTTTACAGCTTAAATAAAAATTATATCTTATATACCCGTCAGTTAGGGGACATATTTTAATGTCTCATATAACTATCTCTTTGACGACTTGAGGAGCTAGTTCAAATTTCAGCCGTTAATACAGCGCCAAAAATAAAGCCCGCGAAATCATAAAAACCTATATCAACGACACTATGAGGACGGACTCTTTGGGGACGTCCCTAAACGGACGTCATGTCCCCAAACAGACTGCTGTATAAACATAATGTCCCCAACCAGACGTGTGGGCGTATATATATATATATATATATATATATATATATATATATATATATATATATATATATATATATATATATATATATATATATATATATATATTTATTTGGAGGGCGTTTGAAAAAGAAAACAAACTTAGGAAATAACGGACATCCTAATTATATATATATATATATATATATATATTTATTTGGAGGGCGTTTGAAAAAGAAAACCAACTTAGGAAATAAAGGACATCCTAATTATATATATATATATATATATATATATATATATATATATATATATATATATATATATATATATATATATATATATGTATCGATTTAGCCATCGATACAACCTGGACGGTTTCTCCAATCTGACTTCTCGTGCACATGACGTGCGAGAAAACATTATTGGGGCAAAATCAACTAAGAGTGTATATAGGTATATCGATTTACTCGAAATAAATAAGAAAAATATTTATTTCTGGTATTTTGTCCGCAGAGCTGTTGTCATTTCAAGCTACAGTGTGAATTTAATCTAAAATTACGCATACTCTTTCTTACATGATAAGATGCAGTTATTACCTTACTAAGGAGTTTTGTTACTATCATGTGAACTTGACAGATGTATGTAAAACGATGTTGTGATATACAGGGTTGGACTGTTATATTTCTTCTCTACCTTTAAGAAAAAAGTTAATTCTTCAGAGGTATTGCTTTTATTAATTTGGTTTAATTTGATATCTTTATTGTTGGTTTCATTTCTTTTAATAAGGTAATTTCTGCATTTACAATATTTTCTTAAACTATAACGTATTATTAAAAAAATGATTAAAATTATAAAAGAGTACATTATTGCATAGTGAGTTCGGTTATTATTATAAATTCATATATTGTAGTCTCCTAGACAACAGAATAAATAGAACTCGCCCATCAAGTGTGAAATTTATTTGGGTTTTTGACTGGGTTTTTTGAGTTGGGTTCAAATATACTGTTTGTCACCTGAATTTTTGAGTGTCATTTTTTTAAGATAAGTGTTATCTTTCAATTTTATAGTAGTGTAGTTTTTTTTTTTATATATAGTATATTTTCTTTCATATCGTTATTTGTTTACTCGTATATTGGTTACTTGTATAGAAACGTTGAGGTATATTTTATTTTTAGGTGTGATTGACGTTTAACAGTTGCTTGACAGTTGTGTGAATGTAACTGATTTCTATTTTCATTTATAGTTAAGGATAAGCCTGTAAGCTATCTTAACTTCTTCTACCGAGGGAACCCTTCTTTTATTTATTTTATTTCTTTTGATTAAATAAAGAATAAATGGATGAAATTTGATGAATTTTAGGGGTATAACTGGCAAAGAAAATAAATTGATAAATGTAATGAGTGTGTATAATGTTGATGTTTTGTGTGTCGGTGAGACTAAAAGGAAAGGATGTAGTGAGGAAGAGGTGGATGGAATGTTTTGCTTGTGGTCGGGTGTTGCTGAGAATGAACACGCGAAGCATGGTGTGGGTGTACTTGTTAGTGAACGAATGATGTGAGGGAATATGGTTGTACTTCAACGAGAATTCTTTGGCTGAGATTAAAGGTAAACTTCCATAGAATCTTCGTTGGGTCAGTTTATGGCCCAACCGAAACCGAAAATGATCTTAAAAAAGATAGATTTTGGAATTTGTTAGATAGTGTTATTGATTCATGTGATTCAGGTGAAAAAGTTATTGTTTGTGGTGATTTAAATGGCTGGGTGGAAGTTAAGAGAAGCATTTCTGGGAATGTATTGGGTAAGTTTGGTGATACGAGAGGGAATGAAAACGGTAGGAAAATAGTTTTTTTCTGTTTGGAGCGTGATCTCTTTGTTGTCAACTTTGTCTTTAAACATAAATGAGCTCATTTGTATATAAGGAAAAATGTGTGTGAAAACAGACGGAGTATGATTGATTTTATTTATATGATGAACGATTGAGAAGTTTAGTTGTAGATACGCATGTGAAGCGTGGTGCTGAATTGGGTACGAATGACCATTATTTGGTGGTATCGCGTAGACGTCTAGATAAATGTTGGAGAATGAGGGTGAAAAATACCAAAAAAATGTTTCGTGTGAAATCCAGTGCGTTGCAGAATGAGAATGTTAGAGATTTGTTTGTTGAGAAAATAAATAAATCTTAGCCTGTATGTAACCTTAATTTTGAATGCAGCATAAATGATGTTTGGTTGAAATTTAAGGATACAGTTCTTAAATGTACAAAAAAAGTTTGTGGTGAATGTAGTTTAGGCCCTTGTCCAAAGAATGAATGGTGGAATGAAGAAGTAAAAGAGGCGAGTGAGGTAAAAAAGAGAGCATATTTGCGATTTCTAAATGTAAAAGATGTGCCTGGAAGTTTACGTGATGAATGCTTGCTGGAATACAAGAGGTTAAATAAATGTGTTAAGAGAGTAGTGCAAAGGAGCGTTTTTATAATTTAATGAGTGAAAGATTGACTAATGATTTTAGTTTTAATAAAAGAATGTTTTGGTTGAGAGTGAAGAGATTGAGAAGTGGTAATGTGAAGGCAGTGAACGCGATTAAGAGTGCGGATGGTGAGTTATTGTGGAATGAATCAGATGTTACTAATAGATGGTGTGAATACTTTAAGACTTTATATAGTGGCATTAATAGACCGAATGGTTGTAGTGATGTGTGGATCAATTGTTTTTTCTTCGTATGATTGTTGAAAAGTCACTTACTAAGAGCAAGAAGGTGTTATGTGGCTTTCTAGATCTTAAAAAGCATATGATAGTGTTCATCGCGAGACATTATGGGATGAACTTCTACAGTATGGCATAAATAGTAATTTGTTGGGGGAAATTCGTGCGCTGTATGAATTTAGTGAGGTGAGAGTTAATGGTAGATTGAGTGATTTGTTTTGTATAGATATTGGCGTGAAACAAGGTTGTGTAATGTCTCCGGAGCTCTTCTTCTGGTGAAAAATTTGCAACATCATTATATTCATCTTCTTCTACCTTCTCTAATTCTACTTCGTTGTTGGTTTCGTTGTTGACATCAGATAGAAACAATGTCTGAGTTTTCTCTGCACTCTCTGGCACAAAGATGACATTCTTGCTTCGAACGACACGATTTTCAGATTGCATCCAAACTCGAAATCCATCGACACCCTTTGAGTATCCGATAAAAATACCTTTTTGTCCCTTTGAGTCCTATTTCTTGCGTTGCTGTTTTGGAACATGAACAAAACATTCGGTACCGAAGATGTGAAGCTTATTCAAACGCCCAATTCGACCGGTAAACAACTCATACGGTGTCTTATTTTCAATTCTACTGGGATCTGTATAATTAAACATGAACACTGCAGTATTCACCGCCTCAGCCCAGAGTGACTTTGGTAGATTCTTAGCAAGAATCATTGTACGAGCCAAGTCCAGGACAGTTCTGTTGGTCCGCTCGGCACAGCCGTTCTGTTCTGGTGTATAGGGATTCGTGACATATCTAATACCATTTGAATTTAGAAGCTTCTTCACCGTGCCGCCATCACTTTGTAATGATTTCACGGATCGTCCATAGCTATATTTGATAACCTGCAACATGTCTCGAATCTTTTCTGTGGCCTCGGATTTTTCCTTAAAAAAAAATAAACCGCATTCTGGAATAATCGCATGTAAAACACACGAAGTACTTCGCCCCTCCGAGTGATGTACATTCCATCGGGCCACACAAGTCTGTGTGCATAATTTCTCCACATTCTATTACACGCTGCTGTTTTGCACCACAAAATTCATTGTTCTTATCAACCTCAATTCCATTTTTCTGTAGAATTTTCAAAACATGACGTTTATTCTGATGTCCAAGCCGCTCATGCCATATCTGTAATGTGCCCTTGACTGACACATTGGCTTCATTATCTTGTACTAACTTAGGTATCTTCACTCGTATTACCGTCTTTAACAGTTGACCATGTCTAATACCTCGTGCTTTGACAATTCCATCTTTTACAAATTCACAATAAGATTTTGTTGAGTTAAATGATAATCCTTTATCTAAAGCAGGTATGATACAGAATAAAATCCTTTGAGCATCTGGCACGCATAATACATTTTCCATGTAACATGACAACCACTCACCATTAATATCTGCTTCAAAAAATATTGTTCCACGTCCTCCAGCATTTATAAAAGACTTGTCTCCAATGTAGACTTTAACCAGTCTTTCAAACTCCAAATATGAAGTATATCACTCTCGACGAAGCGTCACATGATCTGTAGCTTCAGAATCGACGATTCACACAATCGTATCCAGCTCTGTGTTTGTAACCTCGCTGATGAAAGCCTGATCTTTGTTGCTATCTTCTTTCAATTCACTCACGTTCTTGCTTTGCTTTAAGTTTTGACAATTTTGTTTTATATGACAACATCTTACTTTCAATTGACTTCACAATGATTTGACTTGCCAATCTATCTGCTTTATCCCTTATTTTCAAACTCGGATTGTATGTGGCCACCTCATTTGTATTAGCCCCATCTGCCAGTACTTGTGGTTTCGTAATATCATCAACACATATATCATATGCATTCTCAGTACCTCATAACAGGTTCCTGATTACGAACTTCTATAGATTCCAATTCCCTGCGCCACGCAGCTCTTCTATACCTTGGAACTCCGTTTTAACAACTGGCAAAAACACGATACAAAAACAAGTTTATCTTCTCTATTTTGTGTTTATGAATTACGCCCTGCTACCATATTAACGATATAATTGATTAGATCAAACGACGAACTAGAGCATATTAATATGGTTTATTTTATAAAACAGTTAAATTAGCAAAAGGAAACACAAGTAAAATGTAACATTATCACACAAAACATAAGTCAACAATAACTACTACAACAACTGTAACAACTGATCCTAGTTACACCAATCAACTATTTCTAGTTACAACTAGATACTAACTTTACAATATTTCTTTAAATAAACTAACTAACGTTTTGTTTCTTCAACAATTAGAGTGTTTACCTGCAATTGTGTAAAATTCACTTTCACAAACAAGCGCAGGGACGGCACTTGCTTAGTTTCTTGTCTTTTTTATTCATTTTTAGTTCTTACGTGTAGTGTTTAACTACAATTGTGTAGAATCCATCTTCAAAAACAAGCGCAGGGCGAAACTCCCTTTCTTTCTGATTTTTTTGTTTCCTTTTCAGTTTCTGAATTGTGTGGATTTTTCTTTCATATACAAGTGTAAGCTATCGCTTTCATCTTTTCTAATCTTTGTAGATTCGTTTTTAGTTTCGTTATTAGGTTCGTTTTTAGGAGTAAGCGTTAGTAATTTGAGATGTTTTATGCAAATATTATGTACGTCGAAGAAAGAAGATGAATAATAAGTGAGTAGGAATAATTGGATAGACGTAATTGAAGGTTTGTCGTGTGATAAATGATTTCGAGTTTAATGGAGTGATCTAAGAATATGGTTAAAGTGAGGGTTGTAATAATGTTTGACGAGGGCTGGTTGTTTGATGGTTGTAATGAGCGAATGTTTTGTGAGTGATTTTAGGGTTCGTGTTACCCCTTTTCATGGAATATATATATATATATATAACTTGGGCCTCGCGGTACTTTGGATCCCGAAGTCATAATAGGTGAATGAAGTTTGGAGCCCAAAATAAGTTTAAAACCCGGGTTTCAAAGTTTATTAAATTTTTAACAGATTAATTAATGATAGATAAAATGATGCCTCGCGATATCTTAGTAGCATTCTTAACCTAAATATTAAAATAGACTATTCGCATTACGTTTAATGGGTTAAATATTAGTTTAAAAACTTTGTAACCCGAGGGTTCCAAATTTTTTTTCGTGGCAGCACTGTGCCAGGAATCTGATGAACTATTACGAATATATAATTCTTATGACTTCTTTACGATAGATGTCAGTTGTGTATAATAAAAACTAAATAGCCTCCAAAATCTATAGTTGATGAAACCATATTTTACATCGATCACTCGGCGCGAAATATTGACATTTTCGTCATAAAATATTTGTCCATTCTTAAGCGTCTGGTTACAAGAATTGATATGAAACTCTCTAAACTGCTTTTCTACCTCTGTTTAATTATTACTTAAGTATTTGAACAGTAATTTGTTTATAACTATGGCTGATGAAACAATATTTTACGTCGATCTATCGGCGCGAAATATTAACATTTTCACTCTAAAGTGTTTTACCATTAAACAACGACAAAAAATGTCAATTGCGAAATGAGACAAATCTTTTACCATTCTTAAGCCTCTGGATTAAAATTTGATTTGAGACTTCTCACACTGCTTTAGAACTTATATTTTATTGTGGAATAAGTATTTGAACAGTAATTTGTTCATAACTACAGTTGATAGAACAACATTTTACACCGATCTCTGGGCGTGAAATATTATCATTTTCACTGTAAAGTGTTTTACTAGGGATGTTGATTTTATCCGGATGTGCGATTATTCAGATATTTATATAACGAATAGTCGGTTTAGTCGCTCTGGATAGTTTAAATATCTGAATATGCGAATATCCGAATAGTTCGAATATCCAAATAGCTGAAATATCCGAATAGTTTCATTATACGAATTGTTCGAATATTCAAATAGCTTGTATATCTGTACTGATCGAATAGTTCGAATATTCAAATAGTTAATGAAGCCGAATAGTCAATAATAATGAACGAATAGTTCGGATTTCCGTAAGTTCTTAATAATTACTTTAGATATTTAATTTAGCTGCAATATTTTAGCACATTCTAATAAACAAACGAATTAAAAACAGTATACACTTTCAACATTGAAATAATGCTTATTTCATATTGTCATCAATTAATAAATGCAAGTAGTTATCCAAATTACATTATTATAGACCAGTCATTTTCATTTTAATAACGTAATATACTATGAAATTATGGGTAATTAGAGGTGGGCGAATATCAAATTTCTCGAACTCGTATATTAATCAAATCTCGTATATTAAAGCTGAATAGTCAGAAATAATATCAATATAAATAAGTAGACTTCAAATATATTCATTTTCTATTTTTAAGAAGGTTAAAAATTTCAACTAGATATTTCTTTTGAGAGTGCAAAATGAATTTGTAAGTTGATATGTCATTAATATTGTAACGAATTTAAAGCCAGACAAGTCGAGAACATTCCAGAAACCTTCTCTAGAAACAAGTGCGTAGCAGCGTGACCTCACTTGCATAGAGCTCGCTCGCAGGTTCTCGAGAAGGTTTCTAGAACGCTCTCGGTTCTCGAGAAGTTCTAGAACATTTTCGACTGGTTAGCTCATTTCTTGTATTCGTTACAATATTTTTTAAATGCAGCAATGTCGCAATGTCAGTAATTGGAACAGTGGAAGTCGTTTTTCTTTTTAAAATTAAATTGTTAAAAACAAAATTCCAGATTCGAAATTTGTACTCGTGCTTTAGTAGGAAAACAGTGCCGCTCCGGGACCACTTCAAGGTCACTTGCCTTCAGGTAACCTACTTCAAGGCTAACTTCACGACGGTGTCGAAGTCCACAGAATTCTCTGACGTCATCACGAACTCCATTGGGTAAACCCCATGATGGACACCGTTGCCGTTGGGTTGGTCTAGGTTAAAAATTTAGTTTTGAAAGTTACCGCTAGATGGCTAGTGTGTTTTAGTTTGAATAATTTTTGCTAGATGGCGAATTTTTTCCCGGTTAAAAATTTAGTTTTAAAAGTTACCGCTAGATGGCTAATGTGGTTTAGTTTGAAAAATTTTTGCTAGATGGCTAATATTTTTGAATTTTTTTCCCCGCCTAAGATTTATTTTCATTTATTTGATAACAAAATATATTAGGGAAATCAGTGGTACCAAATTAAGATCATGAGCTGGAACCCCCATTGATATTTAGGGAAACCAGTGGTATTAATTTAAGACTGTGAGCTGGAACTTCCATTGATGTGTAGGGAATGGAATTTGGATGCTGGAACATATTTGTTTTTTCGGTTTTGAAATATACTTTTAGTGGGTTTGTAGGTTAAGGTTTTAAGAGAAATTATGTTTATTAAAAAATAAAAAAGAATATTTGAATAATATATTTATTGTTTAAAATATTATATTACAATTTATCGTAAAATTTATGTACTTTTCCTGCACCAGTCCAGTAGAGGCATGATTTTTGGTAGCAGGCAATTGTTCCATTGTTCATTGGAGTTGGCGGTATGTATGACCAACAGAACTGTCCGCCACATCCCGGACATTTTTTGGGTAGACCTTCGCACTGATGTTTTAGGCAAAATGGGCACTTTTCTTGAAAATAAAATAAATATTAAAAATAATTTATTAAAAGCAGTTAATAATTACCTTTTTGCTGTCACTGTTTTGTTGTCGAATTGTCTCACTACATTCAGATGTTTTGTTATATATGTGCATGCCATTTTGCCATCTGTACTGAATGGCATCACTACACTCTTGATAGTGTTGCTCCTCGTTGTTCTTATTAAAAATGTGCCTGGTGTTGTAGTTGTACATTTTTAACTCGGGATGTTGTCTTAAACAGCGCAAAATATGGTATTGGTATTTCCTGTTCGTAATAACCGTGAACATAAAAGCTAACTTTTGGTGGCCATATACATGCGCAACTTCTTTGTATACCGCCATTTATTAAAATATATGGTTTATATTTGTTATGAACTTCACAGCTTGCAGGTGGGTTATTTAATGTTATTTTTATTAGTTGCATATTCTAAAAATTAATAATAATTAAAAGAAATATTTACAAAGCATTAAAATAATGTACGAACCTGATTTTGATGAAGTCACTTTCAAAAAGAAACAGTTATTTATTGTTTATAGTGTGTAATTTTTGTACTTTGTAATGGCTGCTGGTATTGGGTAGATTTTTATATATGAAAAAACACATTTCCCCCTCTTATCTAACGGAAATTGCAATAACCCTGAACGAATGCATCTGTGCAGGATGCTGCGGTTTCGAATGGAATTTTTTGAAACTATGCAGGAACTGGAAGAATATGTAAGTATGGTGCAATAGAAAAATAATTTTTAGCAGATGTTTTACTTGTTAATTTTTTAAAATATATACAGATGGTGCTAGTATAGTTATGAGTATTTAAATGAGACTACAATAAAAATTTCTTATTAGTTGTGAATAATTGTTTAAAGCGTTCACTTTTACTGGAACCATTGCTGACTATGACTTCATTGTATAAAATGTCTCAATCAGTATATGCATTTCATCATTCAATTTATTTAAATGAATACGATAGTTCTGTATATAAAAATGTGAATGTAGATTGTAAAAATTTCGATAATATTATACAAATATTGTTAAACAAAAATGTTGTATATGCAATAAATAAAGAAGAGTCTAATTCTTTTGACTATTATATTATAGAAGTATATGATTTTAATGGTTTATCTATGTTAAATAGTTTTATAGTAAGGGAAAAATATGTACTTGATGAAGATTGGAGAAATGTTGTTCCATTGGTGTCTGTTGTACATTCATTTATGAAACCTGTTTATTTATAAGAATTTGTAGAAAAATATTTTTTCATGAAATAAAAATGTATGTGTAAATTCTATAAAAGCTGTATTATTACCTGAAAAATTATCACTTTCAACATGAGCGTCAACAAGTTTGGACATTATATAGATAGTGGTGGTGCAACAGCTGCTTGTGCACAAGCGCATATTTATTTATCTCTGGCCTTTAACGTTAATAAAGATAATAATTTAGATTTTAACTCAAAACGTTTAGTAAATATTGCTGTTCCTGAAGAAAATAACGATGCTTGTATAAAGGAATATGTAGATTTATCAGTAAATAATATCATGACAAATGTGAATAATTTGTTGGAAAAAACAAATTTTAAACATAATATAAATTGTATAAAAAATAAAATTGAAAATATTGAGCAAAATTTATTTCAACAAATATCAGAACAAGTAACTATAGCAAATAGTGCAAAATTCCAAAAATTTTAAAAAAATATAGAAGATAATTATAAAGGATTTAAAAACTTAATTAATAATAATAAACGTGAATCTGAAGCAAATGAAGAAAGCATAGCCCAACATTTTGAATTTGAAATTAAAAAAATAAAAGAAAATATTTATGTGAAAATAAATGATTTAAATAGTTTAATTCCAAATATTGTTGAATTGAAAAATGAAATAAATCTAACTAATAATGAAAAAGTAAAAGAACTAGAATATAAGTATGAACAAGTAGTGAAAAAAATGTTAGAAACTGATAATAATTTAAAATATGAAGTAACACGAAATAATATTGAATTATTAGAAAATTTAAATAATATTCATAATAATACTATTGAAAATAAAAGTTCTATTGCAACAATAGAACAAAATATTAAAGAATACTCTAACTCAATTGTAATTCAGTTCGTATTACGTTTAAATGAGGAATCATATCAAGTATTAAATTCTTTTGATCTTGATAATTATATTATACCCTTTGATTGTATTGTAAATGATATAAGATATGGCAATAAAACAAAAAAACTTGATATTTTTGTAAATAATGGTAATCCATTACTGAGAAGGACATTATTAAAGCAAAATGATAAATTACAATTTTATCCTATAAAAAATGAAATGAATCCTGAAATTATATATGTTGAATTGATATTATACTGTAAAAAATTAATTTAATTCTGAAATTGTATATTTTAAATAATTATGAATAGAAAAATGTAATATTGAAATAAATAATATTGTTATAATTTATTGTTGTTTTATTATAATTATTTTGTAAGAAATAGTGAAAAATGGATAGGAAATGAAGGTAATAAAATTCTGTTTTAATACAAATAGTTTTTATTATACGTTATTGGTATTACAATCATTTAAACTTAAATCTTTCAATAGTTTTGTTAGTTCTGTCATTTCATTACAATATTTTTTTTTTTTGATACAGTAGACATACACTTGTCAGATATATTAAGTTTTCTTTTCATTTTAGTTTGTAAATTGCAATTTTTGCATGGCTCCCAATTTTCCGTTGTAGACCATATAGATGCTTGATGTTTCTGCATACTTGTTGATTATTTCAAGTTGTTCAGTTGATATGCTGGAAAACCGTTGTGGTAAAAATACAACGAAATTTTTAAATTCTACTAGTAGAGCTTCTTTTCCAAATTTTGTATTCACCCTTTTAATAGATACTATAAGAAGTTTTTCGTTTTCAGGCAATTTTTCAATAGTTTTTGATTCTTTTACTTCAGCAAGTTTTTTTAATTCCTCAATAATATTAGACATGATGGTTAAAAGTATTTACTTGACTAAAGTTATAACTTTTATGATATTATTTTATAACTTTTTATAAGCTTATATAGTGAAAATTTTAACCTTGAACAAAAATATACAGGAAGTTGTGCAGGTTTTAACTGGTTTGCACAGGAAATTGTAGTTTTCAATAAAAAAATTAATAATGCACGTGGCCGGATGTAGTTGCGAAATTTTGAAAAACAGGAAATTGTGGTTTTTGGTGATGACGTGGCAGGATGTAGTTATTGACAGGAAATTGTGGTTTCCTGTGTTTGTTAGAATAATGCACGTGACCGGATGTTGTGGTTTATGAAAAATTATTTATACATTTATAATAATATATTACTTTTATTTATCCATGAATTATGACTTTTATTAAATCCTAACCATTTTACATATACTTTTGATCCTTTTGATTGTAATACTTTTTCTACTAAATAATCATTTGGATATTTAGTTTTTTGTAATTCATGTTCATAAAACCCTCCTTTAATATCATTATTTTGGAAATCAACAAGTTTATATGTTACAGGATTAGAATGTTGAATTTTATTTATTGTACAAATTTCAGTTGTCCAATTAGGCTCATATCCCTTTTGAAAAATATGTTTATATTTGCTTATTCTAACAAAATCACCAACTTTTAATTTAGCTCTTCCACTGATTTTAATATTATTATAAATATTGTTTAATAAATATTCTTCATGTTTTTTTGTTACATTAATAGGTTTCATTTGTATTGTTCTATGCTTTGTATTGTATTTATTTATCAAAGTAAAATACGATTATTTTAAGATATGAAAATACTAGTCACAGTTACAATTACTATTGCCGATTTGACCATCTTTAAGCAATGAATTTATATAGTTTATAAGTATATTGAACAAACAGCTCATTTAAAATAGCGAATATAATTAAAAGTCACACGAATCGTAATTCAAATATCAAAGTAAAATACGATTATTTTAAGATATGAAAATGCTAGTCACAGTTACAATTACTATTGCCGATTTGACCATCTTTAAGCAATTAATTTATATTGTTTATAAGTATATTGAACAAACAGCTCATTTAAAATAGCGAAAATAATTAAAAGTCACACGAATCGTAATTCAAATATCACAGTAAAATACGATTATTTTAAGATAATACTAGTCACATTTACAATTACTATTGCCGATTTGACCATCTTTAAGCAATGAATTTATATAGTTTATAAGTATATTGAACAAACAGCTCATTTAAAATAGCGAAAATAATTAAAAGTCACACGAATCGTAATTCAAATATCAAAGTAAAATACGATTATTTTAAGATATGAAAATACTAGTCACAGTTACAATTACTATTGCCGATTTGACCATCTTTAAGCAATTAATTTATATAGTTTATAAGTATATTGAACAAACAGCTCATTTAAAATAGCGAAAATAATTGAAAGTGAGACGAATCTTAATATAAATATCACAGTAAAATACAATTATTTTAAGATATGAAAATACTAGTCACAGTTACAATTACTATTGCCGATTTGACCATCTTTAAGCAATAAATTTATATAGTTTATAATCATATTGAACAAACAGCTCATTTATAATAGCGAAAATAATTAAAAGTCACACGAATCGTAATTCAAATATCACAGTAAAATACGATTATTTTAAGATAATACTAGTCACATTTACAATTACTATTGCCGATTTGACCATCTTTAAGCAATGAATTTATATAGTTTATAAGTATATTGAACAAACAGCTCATTTAAAATAGCGAAAATAATTAAAAGTCACACGAATCGTAATTCAAATATCAAAGTAAAATACGATTATTTTAAGATATGAAAATGCTAGTCACATTTACAATTACTATTGCCGGTTTGACCATCTTTAAGCAATTAATTTATATTGTTTATAAGTATATTGAACAAACAGCTCATTTAAAATAGCGAAAATAATTAAAAGTCACACGAATCGTAATTCAAATATCACAGTAAAATACGATTATTTTAAGATAATACTAGTCACATTTACAATTACTATTGCCGATTTGACCATCTTTAAGCAATTAATTTATATAGTTTATAAGTATATTGAACAAACAGCTCATTTAAAATAGCGAAAATAATTGAAAGTGAGACGAATCTTAATATAAATATCACAGTAAAATACAATTATTTTAAGATATGAAAATACTAGTCACAGTTACAATTACTATTGCCGATTTGACCATCTTTAAGCAATAAATTTATATAGTTTATAATCATATTGAACAAACAGCTCATTTAAAATAGCGAAAATAATTAAAAGTCACACGAATCGTAATTCAAATATCACAGTAAAATACGATTATTTTAAGATAATACTAGTCACAGTTACAATTACTATTGCCGATTTGACCATCTTTAAGCAATGAATTTATATAGTTTATAAGTATATTGAACAAACAGCTCATTTAAAATAGCGAATATAATTAAAAGTCACACGAATCGTAATTCAAATATCAAAGTAAAATACGATTATTTTAAGATATGAAAATGCTAGTCACAGTTACAATTACTATTGCCGATTTGACCATCTTTAAGCAATTAATTTATATTGTTTATAAGTATATTGAACAAACAGCTCATTTAAAATAGCGAAAATAATTAAAAGTCACACGAATCGTAATTCAAATATCACAGTAAAATACGATTATTTTAAGATAATACTAGTCACATTTACAATTACTATTGCCGATTTGACCATCTTTAAGCAATTAATTTATATAGTTTATAAGTATATTGAACAAACAGCTCATTTAAAATAGCGAAAATAATTGAAAGTGAGACGAATCTTAATATAAATATCACAGTAAAATACGATTATTTTAAGATATGAAAATACTAGTCACAGTTACAATTACTATTGCCGATTTGACCATCTTTAAGCAATAAATTTATATAGTTTATAAGCATATTGAACAAACAGCTCATTTAAAATAGCGAAAATAATTGAAAGTGAGACGAATCTTAATATAAATATCACAGTAAAATACGATTATTTTAAGATATGAAAATACTAGTCACAGTTACAATTACTATTGCCGATTTGACCATCTTTAAGCAATTAATTTATATTGTTTATAAGTATATTGAACAAACAGCTCATTTAAAATAGCGAAAATAATTAAAAGTCACACGAATCGTAATTCAAATATCACAGTAAAATACGATTATTTTAAGATAATACTAGTCACATTTACAATTACTATTGCCGATTTGACCATCTTTAAGCAATGAATTTATATAGTTTATAAGTATATTGAACAAACTGCTAATTTAAAATAGCAAAAATAATTGAAAGTCACTCGAAACGTAACACAAATATCAAAGTAAAATACGATTATTTTAAGATATGAAAATACTAGTCACAGTTACAATTACTATTGCCGATTTGACCATCTTTAAGCAATGAATTTATATAGTTTATAAGTATATTGAACAAACTGCTAATTTAAAATAGCAAAAATAATTGAAAGTAACTCGAAACGTAACACAAATATCAAAGTAAAATACGATTATTTTAAGATATGAAAATACTAGTCACAGTTACAATTACTATTGCCGATTTGACCATCTTTAAGCAATAAATTTATATAGTTTATAAGCATATTGAACAAACAGCTCATTTAAAATAGCGAAAATAATTAAAAGTCACACGAATCGTAATTCAAATATCACAGTAAAATACGATTATTTTAAGATAATACTAGTCACATTTACAATTACTATTGCCGATTTGACCATCTTTAAGCAATGAATTTATATAGTTTATAAGTATATTGAACAAACTGCTAATTTAAAATAGCAAAAATAATTGAAAGTCACTCGAAACGTAACACAAATATCAAAGTAAAATACGATTATTTTAAGATATGAAAATGCTAGTCACATTTACAATTACTATTGCCGATTTGACCATCTTTAAGCAATTAATTTATATTGTTTATAAGTATATTGAACAAACAGCTCATTTAAAATAGCGAAAATAATTGAAAGTGAGACGAATCTTAATATAAATATCACAGTAAAATACAATTATTTTAAGATATGAAAATACTAGTCACAGTTACAATTACTATTGCCGATTTGACCATCTTTAAGCAATAAATTTATATAGTTTATAAGCATATTGAACAAACAGCTCATTTAAAATAGCGAAAATAATTAAAAGTCACACGAATCGTAATTCAAATATCACAGTAAAATACGATTATTTTAAGATAATACTAATCACATTTACAATTACTATTGCCGATTTGACCATCTTTAAGCAATGAATTTATATAGTTTATAAGTATATTGAACAAACAGCTCATTTAAAATAGCGAATATAATTAAAAGTCACACGAATCGTAATTCAAATATCAAAGTAAAATACGATTATTTTAAGATATGAAAATACTAGTCACATTTACAATTACTATTGCCGATTTGACCATCTTTAAGCAATTAATTTATATTGTTTATAAGTATATTGAACAAACAGCTCATTTAAAATAGCGAAAATAATTGAAAGTGAGACGAATCTTAATATAAATATCACAGTAAAATACAATTATTTTAAGATATGAAAATACTAGTCACAGTTACAATTACTATTGCCGATTTGACCATCTTTAAGCAATAAATTTATATAGTTTATAAGCATATTGAACAAACAGCTCATTTAAAATAGCGAAAAGAATTAAAAGTCACACGAATCGTAATTCAAATATCACAGTAAAATACGATTATTTTAAGATAATACTAGTCACATTTACAATTACTATTGCCGATTTGACCATCTTTAAGCAATAAATTTATATAGTTTATAAGCATATTGAACAAACAGCTCATTTAAAATAGCGAAAATAATTAAAAGTCACACGAATCGTAATTCAAATATCACAGTAAAATACGATTATTTTAAGATAATACTAGTCACATTTACAATTACTATTGCCGATTTGACCATCTTTAAGCAATTAATTTATATAGTTTATAAGTATATTGAACAAACAGCTCATTTAAAATAGCGAAAATAATTGAAAGTGAGACGAATCTTAATATAAATATCACAGTAAAATACGATTATTTTAAGATATGAAAATACTAGTCACAGTTACAATTACTATTGCCGATTTGACCATCTTTAAGCAATAAATTTATATAGTTTATAAGCATATTGAACAAACAGCTCATTTAAAATAGCGAAAATAATTAAAAGTCACACGAATCGTAATTCAAATATCACAGTAAAATACGATTATTTTAAGATAATACTAGTCACATTTACAATTACTATTGCCGATTTGACCATCTTTAAGCAATTAATTTATATAGTTTATAAGTATATTGAACAAACAGCTCATTTAAAATAGCGAAAATAATTGAAAGTGAGACGAATCTTAATATAAATATCACAGTAAAATACAATTATTTTAAGATATGAAAATACTAGTCACAGTTACAATTACTATTGCCGATTTGACCATCTTTAAGCAATAAATTTATATAGTTTATAAGCATATTGAACAAACAGCTCATTTAAAATAGCGAAAATAATTAAAAGTCACACGAATCGTAATTCAAATATCACAGTAAAATACGATTATTTTAAGATAATACTAGTCACATTTACAATTACTATTGCCGATTTGACCATCTTTAAGCAATTAATTTATATAGTTTATAAGTATATTGAACAAACAGCTCATTTAAAATAGCGAAAATAATTGAAAGTGAGACGAATCTTAATATAAATATCACAGTAAAATACGATTATTTTAAGATATGAAAATACTAGTCACAGTTACAATTACTATTGCCGATTTGACCATCTTTAAGCAATAAATTTATATAGTTTATAAGCATATTGAACAAACAGCTCATTTAAAATAGCGAAAATAATTAAAAGTCACACGAATCGTAATTCAAATATCACAGTAAAATACGATTATTTTAAGATAATACTAGTCACATTTACAATTACTATTGTCGATTTGACCATCTTTAAGCAATGAATTTATATAGTTTATAAGTATATTGAACAAACTGCTAATTTAAAATAGCAAAAATAATTGAAAGTCACTCGAAACGTAACACAAATATCAAAGTAAAATACGATTATTTTAAGATATGAAAATGCTAGTCACATTTACAATTACTATTGCCGATTTGACCATCTTTAAGCAATTAATTTATATTGTTTATAAGTATATTGAACAAACAGCTCATTTAAAATAGCGAAAATAATTGAAAGTGAGACGAATCTTAATATAAATATCACAGTAAAATACAATTATTTTAAGATATGAAAATACTAGTCACAGTTACAATTACTATTGCCGATTTGACCATCTTTAAGCAATAAATTTATATAGTTTATAAGCATATTGAACAAACAGCTCATTTAAAATAGCGAAAATAATTAAAAGTCACACGAATCGTAATTCAAATATCACAGTAAAATACGATTATTTTAAGATAATACTAATCACATTTACAATTACTATTGCCGATTTGACCATCTTTAAGCAATGAATTTATATAGTTTATAAGTATATTGAACAAACAGCTCATTTAAAATAGCGAATATAATTAAAAGTCACACGAATCGTAATTCAAATATCAAAGTAAAATACGATTATTTTAAGATATGAAAATGCTAGTCACATTTACAATTACTATTGCCGATTTGACCATCTTTAAGCAATTAATTTATATTGTTTATAAGTATATTGAACAAACAGCTCATTTAAAATAGCGAAAATAATTGAAAGTGAGACGAATCTTAATATAAATATCACAGTAAAATACAATTATTTTAAGATATGAAAATACTAGTCACAGTTACAATTACTATTGCCGATTTGACCATCTTTAAGCAATAAATTTATATAGTTTATAAGCATATTGAACAAACAGCTCATTTAAAATAGCGAAAAGAATTAAAAGTCACACGAATCGTAATTCAAATATCACAGTAAAATACGATTATTTTAAGATAATACTAGTCACATTTACAATTACTATTGCCGATTTGACCATCTTTAAGCAATGAATTTATATAGTTTATAAGTATATTGAACAAACAGCTCATTTAAAATAGCGAAAATAATTAAAAGTGAGACGAATCTTAATATAAATATCACAGTAAAATACGATTATTTTAAGATAATACTAGTCACATTTACAATTACTATTGCCGATTTGACCATCTTTAAGCAATAAATTTATATAGTTTATAAGCATATTGAACAAACAGCTCATTTAAAATAGCGAAAATAATTAAAAGTCACACGAATCGTAATTCAAATATCACAGTAAAATACGATTATTTTAAGATAATACTAGTCACATTTACAATTACTATTGCCGATTTGACCATCTTTAAGCAATGAATTTATATAGTTTATAAGTATATTGAACAAACAGCTCATTTAAAATAGCGAAAATAATTAAAAGTCACACGAATCGTAATTCAAATATCACAGTAAAATACGATTATTTTAAGATAATACTAGTCACATTTACAATTACTATTGCCGATTTGACCACCTTTAAGCAATGAATTTATATAGTTTATAAGTATATTGAACAAACAGCTCATTTAAAATAGCGAATATAATTAAAAGTCACACGAATCGTAATTCAAATATCAAAGTAAAATACGATTATTTTAAGATATGAAAATGCTAGTCACATTTACAATTACTATTGCCGATTTGACCATCTTTAAGCAATTAATTTATATTTTTTATAAGTATATTGAACAAACAGCTCATTTAAAATAGCGAAAATAATTGAAAGTGAGACGAATCTTAATATAAATATCACAGTAAAATACGATTATTTTAAGATATGAAAATACTAGTCACAGTTACAATTACTATTGCCGATTTGACCATCTTTAAGCAATTAATTTATATTTTTTATATGTATATTGAACAAACAGCTCATTTAAAATAGCGAAAATAATTGAAAGTGAGACGAATCTTAATATAAATATCACAGTAAAATACGATTATTTTAAGATATGAAAATACTAGTCACAGTTACAATTACTATTGCCGATTTGACCATCTTTAAGCAATTAATTTATATTTTTTATAAGTATATTGAACAAACAGCTCATTTAAAATAGCGAAAATAATTGAAAGTGAGACGAATCTTAATATAAATATCACAGTAAAATACGATTATTTTAAGATATGAAAATACTAGTCACAGTTACAATTACTATTGCCGATTTGACCATCTTTAAGCAATTAATTTATATTTTTTATAAGTATATTGAACAAACAGCTCATTTAAAATAGCGAAAATAATTGAAAGTGAGACGAATCTTAATATAAATATCACAGTAAAATACGATTATTTTAAGATATGAAAATACTAGTCACATTTACAATTACTATTGCCGATTTGACCATCTTTAAGCAATGAATTTATATAGTTTATAAGTATATTGAACAAACAGCTCATTTAAAATAGCAAAAATAATTAAAAGTCACACGAATCGTAATTCAAATATCACAGTAAAATACGATTATTTTAAGATAATACTAGTCACATTTACAATTACTATTGCCGATTTGACCATCTTTAAGCAATGAATTTATATAGTTTATAAGTATATTGAACGAACAGCTCATTTAAAATAGCGAAAATAATTAAAAGTCACACGAATCGTAATTCAAATATCACAGTAAAATACGATTATTTTAAGATAATACTAGTCACATTTACAATTACTATTGCCGATTTGACCATCTTTAAGCAATGAATTTATATAGTTTATAAGTATATTGAACAAACAGCTCATTTAAAATAGCGAAAATAATTAAAAGTCACACGAATCGTAATTCAAATATCACAGTAAAATACGATTATTTTAAGATAATACTAGTCACATTTACAATTACTATTGCCGATTTGACCATCTTTAAGCAATGAATTTATATAGTTTATAAGTATATTGAACAAACAGCTCATTTAAAATAGCGAAAATAATTAAAAGTCACACGAATCGTAATTCAAATATCACAGTAAAATACGATTATTTTAAGATAATACTAGTCACATTTACAATTACTATTGCCGATTTGACCATCTTTAAGCAATGAATTTATATAGTTTATAAGTATATTGAACAAACAGCTCATTTAAAATAGCGAAAATAATTAAAAGTCACACGAATCGTAATTCAAATATCACAGTAAAATACGATTATTTTAAGATAATACTAGTCACATTTACAATTACTATTGCCGATTTGACCACCTTTAAGCAATGAATTTATATAGTTTATAAGTATATTGAACAAACAGCTCATTTAAAATAGCGAATATAATTAAAAGTCACACGAATCGTAATTCAAATATCAAAGTAAAATACGATTATTTTAAGATATGAAAATGCTAGTCACATTTACAATTACTATTGCCGATTTGACCATCTTTAAGCAATTAATTTATATTTTTTATAAGTATATTGAACAAACAGCTCATTTAAAATAGCGAAAATAATTGAAAGTGAGACGAATCTTAATATAAATATCACAGTAAAATACGATTATTTTAAGATATGAAAATACTAGTCACAGTTACAATTACTATTGCCGATTTGACCATCTTTAAGCAATTAATTTATATTTTTTATATGTATATTGAACAAACAGCTCATTTAAAATAGCGAAAATAATTGAAAGTGAGACGAATCTTAATATAAATATCACAGTAAAATACGATTATTTTAAGATATGAAAATACTAGTCACAGTTACAATTACTATTGCCGATTTGACCATCTTTAAGCAATTAATTTATATAGTTTATAAGTATATTGAACAAACAGCTCATTTAAAATAGCGAAAATAATTAAAAGTCACACGAATCGTAATTCAAATATCAAAGTAAAATACGATTATTTTAAGATATGAAAATGCTAGTCACATTTACAATTACTATTGCCGATTTGACCATCTTTAAGCAATTAATTTATATTTTTTATAAGTATATTGAACAAACAGCTCATTTAAAATAGCGAAAATAATTGAAAGTGAGACGAATCTTAATATAAATATCACAGTAAAATACGATTATTTTAAGATATGAAAATACTAGTCACAGTTACAATTACTATTGCCGATTTGACCATCTTTAAGCAATGAATTTATATAGTTTATAAGTATATTGAACAAACAGCTCATTTAAAATAGCAAAAATAATTAAAAGTCACACGAATCGTAATTCAAATATCACAGTAAAATACGATTATTTTAAGATAATACTAGTCACATTTACAATTACTATTGCCGATTTGACCATCTTTAAGCAATGAATTTATATAGTTTATAAGTATATTGAACGAACAGCTCATTTAAAATAGCGAAAATAATTAAAAGTCACACGAATCGTAATTCAAATATCACAGTAAAATACGATTATTTTAAGATAATACTAGTCACATTTACAATTACTATTGCCGATTTGACCATCTTTAAGCAATGAATTTATATAGTTTATAAGTATATTGAACAAACAGCTCATTTAAAATAGCGAAAATAATTAAAAGTCACACGAATCGTAATTCAAATATCAAAGTAAAATACGATTATTTTAAGATAATACTAGTCACATTTACAATTACTATTGCCGATTTGACCATCTTTAAGCAATGAATTTATATAGTTTATAAGTATATTGAACAAACAGCTCATTTAAAATAGCGAAAATAATTAAAAGTCACACGAATCGTAATTCAAATATCACAGTAAAATACGATTATTTTAAGATAATACTAGTCACATTTACAATTACTATTGCCGATTTGACCATCTTTAAGCAATGAATTTATATAGTTTATAAGTATATTGAACAAACAGCTCATTTAAAATAGCGAAAATAATTAAAAGTCACACGAATCGTAATTCAAATATCACAGTAAAATACGATTATTTTAAGATAATACTAGTCACATTTACAATTACTATTGCCGATTTGACCACCTTTAAGCAATGAATTTATATAGTTTATAAGTATATTGAACAAACAGCTCATTTAAAATAGCGAATATAATTAAAAGTCACACGAATCGTAATTCAAATATCAAAGTAAAATACGATTATTTTAAGATATGAAAATGCTAGTCACATTTACAATTACTATTGCCGATTTGACCATCTTTAAGCAATTAATTTATATTTTTTATAAGTATATTGAACAAACAGCTCATTTAAAATAGCGAAAATAATTGAAAGTGAGACGAATCTTAATATAAATATCACAGTAAAATACGATTATTTTAAGATATGAAAATACTAGTCACAGTTACAATTACTATTGCCGATTTGACCATCTTTAAGCAATTAATTTATATAGTTTATAAGTATATTGAACAAACTGCTAATTTAAAATAGCAAAAATAATTGAAAGTCACTCGAAACGTAACACAAATATCAAAGTAAAATACGATTATTTTAAGATATGAAAATACTAGTCACAGTTACAATTACTATTGCCGATTTGACCATCTTTAAGCAATGAATTTATATAGTTTATAAGTATATTGAACAAACAGCTCATTTAAAATAGCGAAAATAATTAAAAGTCACACGAATCGTAATTCAAATATCACAGTAAAATACGATTATTTTAAGATAATACTAGTCACATTTACAATTACTATTGCCGATTTGACCATCTTTAAGCAATTAATTTATATAGTTTATAAGTATATTGAACAAACAGCTCATTTAAAATAGCGAAAATAATTAAAAGTCACACGAATCGTAATTCAAATATCAAAGTAAAATACGATTATTTTAAGATATGAAAATGCTAGTCACATTTACAATTACTATTGCCGATTTGACCATCTTTAAGCAATTAATTTATATTGTTTATAAGTATATTGAACAAACAGCTCATTTAAAATAGCGAAAATAATTAAAAGTCACACGAATCGTAATTCAAATATCACAGTAAAATACGATTATTTTAAGATAATACTAGTCACATTTACAATTACTATTGCCGATTTGACCATCTTTAAGCAATGAATTTAAATAGTTTATAAGTATATTGAACAAACAGCTCATTTAAAATAGCGAATATAATTAAAAGTCACACGAATCGTAATTCAAATATCAAAGTAAAATACGATTATTTTAAGATATGAAAATGCTAGTCACATTTACAATTACTATTGCCGATTTGACCATCTTTAAGCAATTAATTTATATTGTTTATAAGTATATTGAACAAACAGCTCATTTAAAATAGCGAAAATAATTGAAAGTGAGACGAATCTTAATATAAATATCACAGTAAAATACAATTATTTTAAGATATGAAAATACTAGTCACAGTTACAATTACTATTGCCGATTTGACCATCTTTAAGCAATAAATTTATATAGTTTATAAGCATATTGAACAAACAGCTCATTTAAAATAGCGAAAATAATTAAAAGTCACACGAATCGTAATTCAAATATCACAGTAAAATACGATTATTTTAAGATAATACTAGTCACATTTACAATTACTATTGCCGATTTGACCATCTTTAAGCAATGAATTTATATAGTTTATAAGTATATTGAACAAACTGCTAATTTAAAATAGCAAAAATAATTGAAAGTCACTCGAAACGTAACACAAATATCAAAGTAAAATACGATTATTTTAAGATATGAAAATACTAGTCACAGTTACAATTACTATTGCCGATTTGACCATCTTTAAACAATGAATTTATATAGTTTATAAGTATATTGAACAAACTGCTAATTTAAAATAGCAAAAATAATTGAAAGTCACTCGAAACGTAACACAAATATCAAAGTAAAATACGATTATTTTAAGATATGAAAATACTAGTCACAGTTACAATTACTATTGCCGATTTGTCCATCTTTAAGCAATAAATTTATATAGTTTATAAGCATATTGAACAAACAGCTCATTTAAAATAGCGAAAATAATTAAAAGTCACACGAATCGTAATTCAAATATCACAGTAAAATACGATTATTTTAAGATAATACTAGTCACATTTACAATTACTATTGCCGATTTGACCATCTTTAAGCAATGAATTTATATAGTTTATAAGTATATTGAACAAACTGCTAATTTAAAATAGCAAAAATAATTGAAAGTCACTCGAAACGTAACACAAATATCAAAGTAAAATACGATTATTTTAAGATATGAAAATACTAGTCACAGTTACAATTACTATTGCCGATTTGACCATCTTTAAGCAATAAATTTATATAGTTTATAAGCATATTGAACAAACAGCTCATTTAAAATAGCGAAAATAATTAAAAGTCACACGAATCGTAATTCAAATATCACAGTAAAATACGATTATTTTAAGATAATACTAGTCACATTTACAATTACTATTGCCGATTTGACCATCTTTAAGCAATGAATTTATATAGTTTATAAGTATATTGAACAAACTGCTAATTTAAAATAGCAAAAATAATTGAAAGTCACTCGAAACGTAACACAAATATCAAAGTAAAATACGATTATTTTAAGATATGAAAATACTAGTCACAGTTACAATTACTATTGCCGATTTGACCATCTTTAAGCAATGAATTTATATAGTTTATAAGTATATTGAACAAACTGCTAATTTAAAATAGCAAAAATAATTGAAAGTCACTCGAAACGTAACACAAATATCAAAGTAAAATACGATTATTTTAAGATATGAAAATACTAGTCACAGTTACAATTACTATTGCCGATTTGACCATCTTTAAGCAATGAATTTATATAGTTTATAAGTATATTGAACAAACAGCTCATTTAAAATAGCGAAAATAATTAAAAGTCACACGAATCGTAATTCAAATATCACAGTAAAATACGATTATTTTAAGATAATACTAGTCACATTTACAATTACTATTGCCGATTTGACCATCTTTAAGCAATGAATTTATATAGTTTATAAGTATATTGAACAAACAGCTCATTTAAAATAGCGAAAATAATTAAAAGTCACACGAATCGTAATTCAAATATCACAGTAAAATACGATTATTTTAAGATAATACTAGTCACATTTACAATTACTATTGCCGATTTGACCATCTTTAAGCAATGAATTTATATAGTTTATAAGTATATTGAACAAACAGCTCATTTAAAATAGCGAAAATAATTAAAAGTCACACGAATCGTAATTCAAATATCACAGTAAAATACGATTATTTTAAGATAATACTAGTCACATTTACAATTACTATTGCCGATTTGACCATCTTTAAGCAATTAATTTATATAGTTTATAAGCATATTGAACAAACAGCTCATTTAAAATAGCGAAAATAATTAAAAGTCACACGAATCGTAATTCAAATATCACAGTAAAATACGATTATTTTAAGATAATACTAGTCACATTTACAATTACTATTGCCGATTTGACCATCTTTAAGCAATGAATTTATATAGTTTATAAGCATATTGAACAAACAGCTCATTTAAAATAGCGAAAATAATTAAAAGTCACACGAATCGTAATTCAAATATCACAGTAAAATACGATTATTTTAAGATAATACTAGTCACATTTACAATTACTATTGCCGATTTGACCACCTTTAAGCAATGAATTTATATAGTTTATAAGTATATTGAACAAACAGCTCATTTAAAATAGCGAATATAATTAAAAGTCACACGAATCGTAATTCAAATATCAAAGTAAAATACGATTATTTTAAGATATGAAAATGCTAGTCACATTTACAATTACTATTGCCGATTTGACCATCTTTAGGCAATTAATTTATATTGTTTATAAGTATATTGAACAAACAGCTCATTTAAAATAGCGAAAATAATTGAAAGTGAGACGAATCTTAATATAAATATCACAGTAAAATACGATTATTTTAAGATATGAAAATACTAGTCACAGTTACAATTACTATTGCCGATTTGACCATCTTTAAGCAATTAATTTATATAGTTTATAAGTATATTGAACAAACAGCTCATTTAAAATAGCGAAAATAATTAAAAGTCACACGAATCGTAATTCAAATATCAAAGTAAAATACAATTATTTTAAGATATGAAAATGCTAGTCACATTTACAATTACTATTGCCGATTTGACCATCTTTAAGCAATTAATTTATATTTTTTATAAGTATATTGAACAAACAGCTCATTTAAAATAGCGAAAATAATTGAAAGTGAGACGAATCTTAATATAAATATCACAGTAAAATACGATTATTTTAAGATATGAAAATACTAGTCACAGTTACAATTACTATTGCCGATTTGACCATCTTTAAGCAATTAATTTATATTTTTTATAAGTATATTGAACAAACAGCTCATTTAAAATAGCGAAAATAATTGAAAGTGAGACGAATCTTAATATAAATATCACAGTAAAATACGATTATTTTAAGATATGAAAATACTAGTCACAGTTACAATTACTATTGCCGATTTGACCATCTTTAAGCAATTAATTTATATTTTTTATATGTATATTGAACAAACAGCTCATTTAAAATAGCGAAAATAATTGAAAGTGAGACGAATCTTAATATAAATATCACAGTAAAATACGATTATTTTAAGATATGAAAATACTAGTCACAGTTACAATTACTATTGCCGATTTGACCATCTTTAAGCAATTAATTTATATAGTTTATAAGTATATTGAACAAACAGCTCATTTAAAATAGCGAAAATAATTAAAAGTCACACGAATCGTAATTCAAATATCAAAGTAAAATACAATTATTTTAAGATATGAAAATGCTAGTCACATTTACAATTACTATTGCCGATTTGACCATCTTTAAGCAATTAATTTATATTTTTTATAAGTATATTGAACAAACAGCTCATTTAAAATAGCGAAAATAATTGAAAGTGAGACGAATCTTAATATAAATATCACAGTAAAATACGATTATTTTAAGATATGAAAATACTAGTCACAGTTACAATTACTATTGCCGATTTGAACATCTTTAAGCAATTAATTTATATTTTTTATAAGTATATTGAACAAACAGCTCATTTAAAATAGCGAAAATAATTGAAAGTGAGACGAATCTTAATATAAATATCACAGTAAAATACGATTATTTTAAGATATGAAAATACTAGTCACATTTACAATTACTATTGCCGATTTGACCATCTTTAAGCAATGAATTTATATAGTTTATAAGTATATTGAACAAACAGCTCATTTAAAATAGCAAAAATAATTAAAAGTCACACGAATCGTAATTCAAATATCACAGTAAAATACGATTATTTTAAGATAATACTAGTCACATTTACAATTACTATTGCCGATTTGACCATCTTTAAGCAATGAATTTATATAGTTTATAAGTATATTGAACGAACAGCTCATTTAAAATAGCGAAAATAATTAAAAGTCACACGAATCGTAATTCAAATATCACAGTAAAATACGATTATTTTAAGATAATACTAGTCACATTTACAATTACTATTGCCGATTTGACCATCTTTAAGCAATGAATTTATATAGTTTATAAGTATATTGAACAAACAGCTCATTTAAAATAGCGAAAATAATTAAAAGTCACACGAATCGTAATTCAAATATCACAGTAAAATACGATTATTTTAAGATAATACTAGTCACATTTACAATTACTATTGCCGATTTGACCGCAATGAATTTATATAGTTTATAAGTATATTGAACAAACAGCTCATTTAAAATAGCGAAAATAATTAAAAGTCACACGAATCGTAATTCAAATATCACAGTAAAATACGATTATTTTAAGATAATACTAGTCACATTTACAATTACTATTGCCGATTTGACCATCTTTAAGCAATGAATTTATATAGTTTATAAGTATATTGAACAAACAGCTCATTTAAAATAGCGAAAATAATTAAAAGTCACACGAATCGTAATTCAAATATCACAGTAAAATACGATTATTTTAAGATAATACTAGTCACATTTAAAATTACTATTGCCGATTTGACCACCTTTAAGCAATGAATTTATATAGTTTATAAGTATATTGAACAAACAGCTCATTTAAAATAGCGAATATAATTAAAAGTCACACGAATCGTAATTCAAATATCAAAGTAAAATACGATTATTTTAAGATATGAAAATGCTAGTCACATTTACAATTACTATTGCCGATTTGACCATCTTTAAGCAATTAATTTATATTTTTTATAAGTATATTGAACAAACAGCTCATTTAAAATAGCGAAAATAATTGAAAGTGAGACGAATCTTAATATAAATATCACAGTAAAATACGATTATTTTAAGATATGAAAATACTAGTCACAGTTACAATTACTATTGCCGATTTGACCATCTTTAAGCAATTAATTTATATTTTTTATATGTATATTGAACAAACAGCTCATTTAAAATAGCGAAAATAATTGAAAGTGAGACGAATCTTAATATAAATATCACAGTAAAATACGATTATTTTAAGATATGAAAATACTAGTCACAGTTACAATTACTATTGCCGATTTGACCATCTTTAAGCAATTAATTTATATAGTTTATAAGTATATTGAACAAACAGCTCATTTAAAATAGCGAAAATAATTAAAAGTCACACGAATCGTAATTCAAATATCAAAGTAAAATACGATTATTTTAAGATATGAAAATGCTAGTCACATTTACAATTACTATTGCCGATTTGACCATCTTTAAGCAATTAATTTATATTGTTTATAAGTATATTGAACAAACAGCTCATTTAAAATAGCGAAAATAATTAAAAGTCACACGAATCGTAATTCAAATATCACAGTAAAATACGATTATTTTAAGATAATACTAGTCACATTTACAATTACTATTGCCGATTTGACCATCTTTAAGCAATGAATTTAAATAGTTTATAAGTATATTGAACAAACAGCTCATTTAAAATAGCGAATATAATTAAAAGTCACACGAATCGTAATTCAAATATCAAAGTAAAATACGATTATTTTAAGATATGAAAATGCTAGTCACATTTACAATTACTATTGCCGATTTGACCATCTTTAAGCAATTAATTTATATTGTTTATAAGTATATTGAACAAACAGCTCATTTAAAATAGCGAAAATAATTGAAAGTGAGACGAATCTTAATATAAATATCACAGTAAAATACAATTATTTTAAGATATGAAAATACTAGTCACAGTTACAATTACTATTGCCGATTTGACCATCTTTAAGCAATAAATTTATATAGTTTATAAGCATATTGAACAAACAGCTCATTTAAAATAGCGAAAATAATTAAAAGTCACACGAATCGTAATTCAAATATCACAGTAAAATACGATTATTTTAAGATAATACTAGTCACATTTACAATTACTATTGCCGATTTGACCATCTTTAAGCAATGAATTTATATAGTTTATAAGTATATTGAACAAACTGCTAATTTAAAATAGCAAAAATAATTGAAAGTCACTCGAAACGTAACACAAATATCAAAGTAAAATACGATTATTTTAAGATATGAAAATACTAGTCACAGTTACAATTACTATTGCCGATTTGACCATCTTTAAACAATGAATTTATATAGTTTATAAGTATATTGAACAAACTGCTAATTTAAAATAGCAAAAATAATTGAAAGTCACTCGAAACGTAACACAAATATCAAAGTAAAATACGATTATTTTAAGATATGAAAATACTAGTCACAGTTACAATTACTATTGCCGATTTGTCCATCTTTAAGCAATAAATTTATATAGTTTATAAGCATATTGAACAAACAGCTCATTTAAAATAGCGAAAATAATTAAAAGTCACACGAATCGTAATTCAAATATCACAGTAAAATACGATTATTTTAAGATAATACTAGTCACATTTACAATTACTATTGCCGATTTGACCATCTTTAAGCAATGAATTTATATAGTTTATAAGTATATTGAACAAACTGCTAATTTAAAATAGCAAAAATAATTGAAAGTCACTCGAAACGTAACACAAATATCAAAGTAAAATACGATTATTTTAAGATATGAAAATACTAGTCACAGTTACAATTACTATTGCCGATTTGACCATCTTTAAGCAATAAATTTATATAGTTTATAAGCATATTGAACAAACAGCTCATTTAAAATAGCGAAAATAATTAAAAGTCACACGAATCGTAATTCAAATATCACAGTAAAATACGATTATTTTAAGATAATACTAGTCACATTTACAATTACTATTGCCGATTTGACCATCTTTAAGCAATGAATTTATATAGTTTATAAGTATATTGAACAAACTGCTAATTTAAAATAGCAAAAATAATTGAAAGTCACTCGAAACGTAACACAAATATCAAAGTAAAATACGATTATTTTAAGATATGAAAATACTAGTCACAGTTACAATTACTATTGCCGATTTGACCATCTTTAAGCAATGAATTTATATAGTTTATAAGTATATTGAACAAACTGCTAATTTAAAATAGCAAAAATAATTGAAAGTCACTCGAAACGTAACACAAATATCAAAGTAAAATACGATTATTTTAAGATATGAAAATACTAGTCACAGTTACAATTACTATTGCCGATTTGACCATCTTTAAGCAATGAATTTATATAGTTTATAAGTATATTGAACAAACTGCTAATTTAAAATAGCGAAAATAATTGAAAGTGAGACGAATCTTAATATAAATATCACAGTAAAATACAATTATTTTAAGATATGAAAATACTAGTCACAGTTACAATTACTATTGCCGATTTGACCATCTTTAAGCAATAAATTTATATAGTTTATAAGCATATTGAACAAACAGCTCATTTAAAATACCGAAAATAATTAAAAGTCACACGAATCGTAATTCAAATATCACAGTAAAATACGATTATTTTAAGATAATACTAGTCACATTTACAATTACTATTGCCGATTTGACCATCTTTAAGCAATGAATTTATATAGTTTATAAGTATATTGAACAAACTGCTAATTTAAAATAGCAAAAATAATTGAAAGTCACTCGAAACGTAACACAAATATCAAAGTAAAATACGATTATTTTAAGATATGAAAATACTAGTCACAGTTACAATTACTATTGCCGATTTGACCATCTTTAAGCAATAAATTTATATAGTTTATAAGCATATTGAACAAACAGCTCATTTAAAATAGCGAAAATAATTAAAAGTCACACGAATCGTAATTCAAATATCACAGTAAAATACGATTATTTTAAGATAATACTAGTCACATTTACAATTACTATTGCCGATTTGACCATCTTTAAGCAATGAATTTATATAGTTTATAAGTATATTGAACAAACTGCTAATTTAAAATAGCAAAAATAATTGAAAGTCACTCGAAACGTAACACAAATATCAAAGTAAAATACGATTATTTTAAGATATGAAAATACTAGTCACAGTTACAATTACTATTGCCGATTTGACCATCTTTAAGCAATGAATTTATATAGTTTATAAGTATATTGAACAAACTGCTAATTTAAAATAGCAAAAATAATTGAAAGTCACTCGAAACGTAACACAAATATCAAAGTAAAATACGATTATTTTAAGATATGAAAATACTAGTCACAGTTACAATTACTATTGCCGATTTGACCATCTTTAAGCAATAAATTTATATAGTTTATAAGCATATTGAACAAACAGCTCATTTAAAATACCGAAAATAATTAAAAGTCACACGAATCGTAATTCAAATATCACAGTAAAATACGATTATTTTAAGATAATACTAGTCACATTTACAATTACTATTGCCGATTTGACCATCTTTAAGCAATGAATTTATATAGTTTATAAGTATATTGAACAAACTGCTAATTTAAAATAGCAAAAATAATTGAAAGTCACTCGAAACGTAACACAAATATCAAAGTAAAATACGATTATTTAAAGATATGAAAATACTAGTCACAGTTACAATTACTATTGCCGATTTGACCATCTTTAAGCAATGAATTTATATAGTTTATAAGTATATTGAACAAACTGCTAATTTAAGATAGCAAAAATAATTGAAAGTCACTCGAAACGTAACACAAATATCAAAGTAAAATACGATTATTTTAAGATATGAAAATACTAGTCACAGTTACAATTACTATTGCCGATTTGACTATCTTTAAGCAATAAATTTATATAGTTTATAAGCATATTGAACAAACAGCTCATTTAAAATAGCGAAAATAATTAAAAGTCACACGAATCGTAATTCAAATATCACAGTAAAATACGATTATTTTAAGATAATACTAGTCACATTTACAATTACTATTGCCGATTTGACCATCTTTAAGCAATGAATTTATATAGTTTATAAGTATATTGAACAAACTGCTAATTTAAAATAGCAAAAATAATTGAAAGTCACTCGAAACGTAACACAAATATCAAAGTAAAATACGATTATTTTAAGATATGAAAATACTAGTCACAGTTACAATTACTATTGCCGATTTGACCATCTTTAAGCAATGAATTTATATAGTTTATAAGTATATTGAACAAACTGCTAATTTAAGATAGCAAAAATAATTGAAAGTCACTCGAAACGTAACACAAATATCAAAGTAAAATACGATTATTTTAAGATATGAAAATACTAGTCACAGTTACAATTACTATTGCCGATTTGACCATCTTTAAGCAATAAATTTATATAGTTTATAAGCATATTGAACAAACAGCTCATTTAAAATAGCGAAAATAATTAAAAGTCACACGAATCGTAATTCAAATATCACAGTAAAATACGATTATTTTAAGATAATACTAGTCACATTTACAATTACTATTGCCGATTTGACCATCTTTAAGCAATGAATTTATATAGTTTATAAGTATATTGAACAAACTGCTAATTTAAAATAGCAAAAATAATTGAGTCACTCGAAACGTAACACAAATATCAAAGTAAAATACGATTATTTTAAGATATGAAAATACTAGTCACAGTTACAATTACTATTGCCGATTTGACCATCTTTAAGCAATGAATTTATATAGTTTATAAGTATATTGAACAAACTGCTAATTTAAGATAGCAAAAATAATTGAAAGTCACTCGAAACGTAACACAAATATCAAAGTAAAATACGATTATTTTAAGATATGAAAATACTAGTCACAGTTACAATTACTATTGCCGATTTGACCATCTTTAAGCAATGAATTTATATAGTTTATAAGTATATTGAACAAACTGCTAATTTAAAATAGCGAAAATAATTGAAAGTGAGACGAATCTTAATATAAATATCACAGTAAAATACAATTATTTTAAGATATGAAAATACTAGTCACAGTTACAATTACTATTGCCGATTTGACCATCTTTAAGCAATAAATTTATATAGTTTATAAGCATATTGAACAAACAGCTCATTTAAAATACCGAAAATAATTAAAAGTCACACGAATCGTAATTCAAATATCACAGTAAAATACGATTATTTTAAGATAATACTAGTCACATTTACAATTACTATTGCCGATTTGACCATCTTTAAGCAATGAATTTATATAGTTTATAAGTATATTGAACAAACTGCTAATTTAAAATAGCAAAAATAATTGAAAGTCACTCGAAACGTAACACAAATATCAAAGTAAAATACGATTATTTTAAGATATGAAAATACTAGTCACAGTTACAATTACTATTGCCGATTTGACCATCTTTAAGCAATAAATTTATATAGTTTATAAGCATATTGAACAAACAGCTCATTTAAAATAGCGAAAATAATTAAAAGTCACACGAATCGTAATTCAAATATCACAGTAAAATACGATTATTTTAAGATAATACTAGTCACATTTACAATTACTATTGCCGATTTGACCATCTTTAAGCAATGAATTTATATAGTTTATAAGTATATTGAACAAACTGCTAATTTAAAATAGCAAAAATAATTGAAAGTCACTCGAAACGTAACACAAATATCAAAGTAAAATACGATTATTTTAAGATATGAAAATACTAGTCACAGTTACAATTACTATTGCCGATTTGACCATCTTTAAGCAATGAATTTATATAGTTTATAAGTATATTGAACAAACTGCTAATTTAAAATAGCAAAAATAATTGAAAGTCACTCGAAACGTAACACAAATATCAAAGTAAAATACGATTATTTTAAGATATGAAAATACTAGTCACAGTTACAATTACTATTGCCGATTTGACCATCTTTAAGCAATAAATTTATATAGTTTATAAGCATATTGAACAAACAGCTCATTTAAAATACCGAAAATAATTAAAAGTCACACGAATCGTAATTCAAATATCACAGTAAAATACGATTATTTTAAGATAATACTAGTCACATTTACAATTACTATTGCCGATTTGACCATCTTTAAGCAATGAATTTATATAGTTTATAAGTATATTGAACAAACTGCTAATTTCAAATAGCAAAAATAATTGAAAGTCACTCGAAACGTAACACAAATATCAAAGTAAAATACGATTATTTTAAGATATGAAAATACTAGTCACAGTTACAATTACTATTGCCGATTTGACCATCTTTAAGCAATGAATTTATATAGTTTATAAGTATATTGAACAAACTGTTAATTTAAGATAGCAAAAATAATTGAAAGTCACTCGAAACGTAACACAAATATCAAAGTAAAATACGATTATTTTAAGATATGAAAATACTAGTCACAGTTACAATTACTATTGCCGATTTGACCATCTTTAAGCAATAAATTTATATAGTTTATAAGCATATTGAACAAACAGCTCATTTAAAATACCGAAAATAATTAAAAGTCACACGAATCGTAATTCAAATATCACAGTAAAATACGATTATTTTAAGATAATACTAGTCACATTTACAATTACTATTGCCGATTTGACCATCTTTAAGCAATGAATTTATATAGTTTATAAGTATATTGAACAAACTGCTAATTTAAAATAGCAAAAATAATTGAAAGTCACTCGAAACGTAACACAAATATCAAAGTAAAATACGATTATTTTAAGATATGAAAATACTAGTCACAGTTACAATTACTATTGCCGATTTGACCATCTTTAAGCAATGAATTTATATAGTTTATAAGTATATTGAACAAACTGCTAATTTAAGATAGCAAAAATAATTGAAAGTCACTCGAAACGTAACACAAATATCAAAGTAAAATACGATTATTTTAAGATATGAAAATACTAGTCACAGTTACAATTACTATTGCCGATTTGACCATCTTTAAGCAATAAATTTATATAGTTTATAAGCATATTGAACAAACAGCTCATTTAAAATAGCGAAAATAATTAAAAGTCACACGAATCGTAATTCAAATATCACAGTAAAATACGATTATTTTAAGATAATACTAGTCACATTTACAATTACTATTGCCGATTTGACCATCTTTAAGCAATGAATTTATATAGTTTATAAGTATATTGAACAAACTGCTAATTTAAAATAGCAAAAATAATTGAAAGTCACTCGAAACGTAACACAAATATCAAAGTAAAATACGATTATTTTAAGATATGAAAATACTAGTCACAGTTACAATTACTATTGCCGATTTGACCATCTTTAAGCAATGAATTTATATAGTTTATAAGTATATTGAACAAACTGCTAATTTAAAATAGCAAAAATAATTGAAAGTCACTCGAAACGTAACACAAATATCAAAGTAAAATACGATTATTTTAAGATATGAAAATACTAGTCACAGTTAAAATTACTATTGCCGATTTGACCATCTTTAAGCAATAAATTTATATAGTTTATAAGCATATTGAACAAACAGCTCATTTAAAATACCGAAAATAATTAAAAGTCACACGAATCGTAATTCAAATATCACAGTAAAATACGATTATTTTAAGATAATACTAGTCACATTTACAATTACTATTGCCGATTTGACCATCTTTAAGCAATGAATTTATATAGTTTATAAGTATATTGAACAAACTGCTAATTTAAAATAGCAAAAATAATTGAAAGTCACTCGAAACGTAACACAAATATCAAAGTAAAATACGATTATTTTAAGATATGAAAATGCTAGTCACATTTACAATTACTATTGCCGATTTGACCATCTTTAAGCAATTAATTTATATTGTTTATAAGTATATTGAACAAACAGCTCATTTAAAATAGCGAAAATAATTGAAAGTGAGACGAATCTTAATATAAATATCACAGTAAAATACAATTATTTTAAGATATGAAAATACTAGTCACAGTTACAATTACTATTGCCGATTTGACCATCTTTAAGCAATAAATTTATATAGTTTATAAGCATATTGAACAAACAGCTCATTTAAAATAGCGAATATAATTAAAAGTCACACGAATCGTAATTCAAATATCACAGTAAAATACGATTATTTTAAGATAATACTAGTCACATTTACAATTACTATTGCCGATTTGACCATCTTTAAGCAATGAATTTATATAGTTTATAAGTATATTGAACAAACAGCTCATTTAAAATAGCGAAAATAATTAAAAGTCACACGAATCGTAATTCAAATATCACAGTAAAATACGATTATTTTAAGATAATACTAGTCACATTTACAATTACTATTGCCGATTTGACCATCTTTAAGCAATGAATTTATATAGTTTATAAGTATATTGAACAAACAGCTCATTTAAAATAGCGATTATAATTAAAAGTCACACGAATCGTAATTCAAATATCAAAGTAAAATACGATTATTTTAAGATATGAAAATGCTAGCCACATTTACAATTACTATTGCCGATTTGACCATCTTTAAGCAATAAATTTATATAGTTTATAAGCATATTGAACAAACAGCTCATTTAAAATAGCGAAAATAATTAAAAGTCACACGAATCGTAATTCAAATATCACAGTAAAATACGATTATTTTAAGATAATACTAGTCACATTTACAATTACTATTGCCGATTTGACCATCTTTAAGCAATGAATTTATATAGTTTATAAGTATGTTGAACAAACTGCTAATTTAAAATAGCAAAAATAATTGAAAGTCACTCGAAACGTAACGCAAATATCAAAGTAAAATACGATTATTTTAAGATATGAAAATACTAGTCACAGTTACAATTACTATTGCCGATTTGACCATCTTTAAGCAATGAATTTATATAGTTTATAAGCATATTGAACAAACAGCTCATTTAAAATAGCGAAAATAATTAAAAGTCACACGAATCGTAATTCAAATATCACAGTAAAATACGATTATTTTAAGATAATACTAGTCACATTTACAATTACTATTGCCGATTTGACCATCTTTAAGCAATGAATTTATATAGTTTATAAGTATGTTGAACAAACTGCTAATTTAAAATAGCAAAAATAATTGAAAGTCACTCGAAACGTAACGCAAATATCAAAGTAAAATACGATTATTTTAAGATATGAAAATACTAGTCACAGTTACAATTACTATTGCCGATTTGACCATCTTTAAGCAATGAATTTATATAGTTTATAAGTATATTGAACAAACAGCTCATTTAAAATAGCGAAAATAATTAAAAGTCACACGAATCGTAATTCAAATATCAAAGTAAAATACGATTATTTTAAGATATGAAAATGCTAGTCACATTTACAATTACTATTGCCGATTTGACCATCTTTAAGCAATTAATTTATATTGTTTATAAGTATATTGAACAAACAGCTCATTTAAAATAGCGAAAATAATTGAAAGTGAGACGAATCTTAATATAAATATCACAGTAAAATACAATTATTTTAAGATATGAAAATGCTAGTCACATTTACAATTACTATTGCCGATTTGACCATCTTTAAGCAATAAATTTATATAGTTTATAAGCATATTGAACAAACAGCTCATTTAAAATAGCGAAAATAATTAAAAGTCACACGAATCGTAATTCAAATATCACAGTAAAATACGATTATTTTAAGATAATACTAGTCACATTTACAATTACTATTGCCGATTTGACCATCTTTAAGCAATGAATTTATATAGTTTATAAGTATATTGAACAAACAGCTCATTTAAAATAGCGAAAATAATTAAAAGTCACACGAATCGTAATTCAAATATCACAGTAAAATACGATTATTTTAAGATAATACTAGTCACATTTACAATTACTATTGCCGATTTGACCATCTTTAAGCAATGAATTTATATAGTTTATAAGTATATTGAACAAACAGCTCATTTAAAATAGCGATTATAATTAAAAGTCACACGAATCGTAATTCAAATATCAAAGTAAAATACGATTATTTTAAGATATGAAAATGCTAGCCACATTTACAATTACTATTGCCGATTTGACCATCTTTAAGCAATAAATTTATATAGTTTATAAGCATATTGAACAAACAGCTCATTTAAAATAGCGAAAATAATTAAAAGTCACACGAATCGTAATTCAAATATCACAGTAAAATACGATTATTTTAAGATAATACTAGTCACATTTACAATTACTATTGCCGATTTGACCATCTTTAAGCAATGAATTTATATAGTTTATAAGTATGTTGAACAAACTGCTAATTTAAAATAGCAAAAATAATTGAAAGTCACTCGAAACGTAACACAAATATCAAAGTAAAATACGATTATTTTAAGATATGAAAATACTAGTCACAGTTACAATTACTATTGCCGATTTGACCATCTTTAAGCAATGAATTTATATAGTTTATAAGTATATTGAACAAACAGCTCATTTAAAATAGCGAAAATAATTAAAAGTCACACGAATCGTAATTCAAATATCACAGTAAAATACGATTATTTTAAGATAATACTAGTCACATTTACAATTACTATTGCCGATTTGACCATCTTTAAGCAATGAATTTATATAGTTTATAAGTATATTGAACAAACAGCTCATTTAAAATAGCGAATATAATTAAAAGTCACACGAATCGTAATTCAAATATCAAAGTAAAATACGATTATTTTAAGATATGAAAATGCTAGTCACATTTACAATTACTATTGCCGATTTGACCATCTTTAAGCAATTAATTTATATTGTTTATAAGTATATTGAACAAACAGCTCATTTAAAATAGCGAAAATAATTGAAAGTGAGACGAATCTTAATATAAATATCACAGTAAAATACAATTATTTTAAGATATGAAAATGCTAGTCACATTTACAATTACTATTGCCGATTTGACCATCTTTAAGCAATAAATTTATATAGTTTATAAGCATATTGAACAAACAGCTCATTTAAAATAGCGAAAATAATTAAAAGTCACACGAATCGTAATTCAAATATCACAGTAAAATACGATTATTTTAAGATAATACTAGTCACATTTACAATTACTATTGCCGATTTGACCATCTTTAAGCAATGAATTTATATAGTTTATAAGTATATTGAACAAACAGCTCATTTAAAATAGCGAAAATAATTAAAAGTCACACGAATCGTAATTCAAATATCACAGTAAAATACGATTATTTTAAGATAATACTAGTCACATTTACAATTACTATTGCCGATTTGACCATCTTTAAGCAATGAATTTATATAGTTTATAAGTATATTGAACAAACAGCTCATTTAAAATAGCGATTATAATTAAAAGTCACACGAATCGTAATTCAAATATCAAAGTTAAATACGATTATTTTAAGATATGAAAATGCTAGCCACATTTACAATTACTATTGCCGATTTGACCATCTTTAAGCAATAAATTTATATAGTTTATAAGCATATTGAACAAACAGCTCATTTAAAATAGCGAAAATAATTAAAAGTCACACGAATCGTAATTCAAATATCACAGTAAAATACGATTATTTTAAGATAATACTAGTCACATTTACAATTACTATTGCCGATTTGACCATCTTTAAGCAATGAATTTATATAGTTTATAAGTATGTTGAACAAACTGCTAATTTAAAATAGCAAAAATAATTGAAAGTCACTCGAAACGTAACACAAATATCAAAGTAAAATACGATTATTTTAAGATATGAAAATACTAGTCACAGTTACAATTACTATTGCCGATTTGACCATCTTTAAGCAATGAATTTATATAGTTTATAAGTATATTGAACAAACAGCTCATTTAAAATAGCGAATATAATTAAAAGTCACACGAATCGTAATTCAAATATCAAAGTAAAATACGATTATTTTAAGATATGAAAATGCTAGTCACATTTACAATTACTATTGCCGATTTGACCATCTTTAAGCAATTAATTTATATTGTTTATAAGTATATTGAACAAACAGCTCATTTAAAATAGCGAAAATAATTGAAAGTGAGACGAATCTTAATATAAATATCACAGTAAAATACAATTATTTTAAGATATGAAAATACTAGTCACAGTTACAATTACTATTGCCGATTTGACCATCTTTAAGCAATGAATTTATATAGTTTATAAGTATATTGAACAAACTGCTAATTTAAAATAGCAAAAATAATTGAAAGTCACTCGAAACGTAACACAAATATCAAAGTAAAATACGATTATTTTAAGATATGAAAATACTAGTCACAGTTACAATTACTATTGCCGATTTGACCATCTTTAAGCAATTAATTTATATTGTTTATAAGTATATTGAACAAACAGCTCATTTAAAATAGCGAAAATAATTGAAAGTGAGACGAATCTTAATATAAATATCACAGTAAAATACAATTATTTTAAGATATGAAAATACTAGTCACATTTACAATTACTATTGCCGATTTGACCATCTTTAAGCAATGAATTTATATAGTTTATAAGTATATTGAACAAACTGCTAATTTAAAATAGCAAAAATAATTGAAAGTGAGACGAATCTTAATATAAATATCACAGTAAAATACAATTATTTTAAGATATGAAAATACTAGTCACAGTTACAATTACTATTGCCGATTTGACCATCTTTAAGCAATGAATTTATATAGTTTATAAGTATATTGAACAAACAGCTCATTTAAAATAGCGAATATAATTAAAAGTCACACGAATCGTAATTCAAATATCAAAGTAAAATACGATTATTTTAAGATATGAAAATGCTAGTCACATTTACAATTACTATTGCCGATTTGACCATCTTTAAGCAATTAATTTATATTGTTTATAAGTATATTGAACAAACAGCTCATTTAAAATAGCGAAAATAATTAAAAGTCACACGAATCGTAATTCAAATATCACAGTAAAATACGATTATTTTAAGATAATACTAGTCACATTTACAATTACTATTGCCGATTTGACCATCTTTAAGCAATGAATTTATATAGTTTATAAGTATATTGAACAAACAGCTCATTTAAAATAGCGAATATAATTAAAAGTCACACGAATCGTAATTCAAATATCAAAGTAAAATACAATTATTTTAAGATATGAAAATGCTAGTCACATTTACAATTACTATTGCCGATTTGACCATCTTTAAGCAATTAATTTATATTGTTTATAAGTATATTGAACAAACAGCTCATTTAAAATAGCGAAAATAATTAAAAGTCACACGAATCGTAATTCAAATATCACAGTAAAATACGATTATTTTAAGATAATACTAGTCACATTTACAATTACTATTGCCGATTTGACCATCTTTAAGCAATGAATTTATATAGTTTATAAGTATATTGAACAAACAGCTCATTTAAAATAGCGAATATAATTAAAAGTCACACGAATCGTAATTCAAATATCAAAGTAAAATACGATTATTTTAAGATATGAAAATGCTAGTCACATTTACAATTACTATTGCCGATTTGACCATCTTTAAGCAATTAATTTATATTGTTTATAAGTATATTGAACAAACAGCTCATTTAAAATAGCGAAAATAATTAAAAGTCACACGAATCGTAATTCAAATATCACAGTAAAATACGATTATTTTAAGATAATACTAGTCACATTTACAATTACTATTGCAGATTTGACCATCTTTAAGCAATAAATTTATATAGTTTATAAGCATATTGAACAAACAGCTCATTTAAAATAGCGAAAATAATTAAAAGTCACACGAATCGTAATTCAAATATCACAGTAAAATACGATTATTTTAAGATAATACTAGTCACATTTACAATAACTATTGCCGATTTGACCATCTTTAAGCAATGAATTTATATAGTTTATAAGTATATTGAACAAACAGCTCATTTAAAATAGCGAAAATAATTAAAAGTCACACGAATCGTAATTCAAATATCACAGTAAAATACGATTATTTTAAGATAATACTAGTCACATTTACAATTACTATTGCCGATTTGACCATCTTTAAGCAATGAATTTATATAGTTTATAAGTATATTGAACAAACAGCTCATTTAAAATAGCGAAAATAATTAAAAGTCACACGAATCGTAATTCAAATATCACAGTAAAATACGATTATTTTAAGATAATACTAGTCACATTTACAATTACTATTGCCGATTTGACCATCTTTAAGCAATGAATTTATATAGTTTATAAGTATATTGAACAAACAGCTCATTTAAAATAGCGAAAATAATTAAAAGTCACACGAATCGTAATTCAAATATCACAGTAAAATACGATTATTTTAAGATAATACTAGTCACATTTACAATTACTATTGCCGATTTGACCATCTTTAAGCAATGAATTTATATAGTTTATAAGTATATTGTAACGGGACGGAATTATATTTAAATTTTTTTTTTGTAAATAAATTAATTCTATTTCAAATACATAATTGTAAAGAAGAAAATGCAAGAATATTGTGAGATTTCACGGAAATATCGTTCCAAAACTAGAGTCAGAAGTTACGCGGAGCAGGTACTCGGATGTGAGACAATACGTCAGCCACCGGCTATCTTTAGAAATTTTAGGGTCATTTTTGTAGAAGAAACACTTGAGTCGGGCACCGATTGTGGAAAAATTGTCAAGTGAGATATTTATCGTTACCATCTGTAGGAAGACATTTGAAACCATTGTAAGTAAATTCGCAGTCTAGAAGGTTGTAAATTATGATATCTTTGTATAAAACGTCACTAGAGAATGCAAACAGATCAGAGCAATGAGGGAAACAGAGAAACCGAACACATGTTTCTAGGAAAAGAATATGAAATGAGCTGCATTGTTCTTCTAAATTCTTCATGTCCAAGTAGTGTAACAATTTGTGTGTTTAATCGATCAATAAATCGATACAACTTCTAATTACTTAGATCCCGATTAATTGTAGTATGATTAAAGTAAAATCATTGAAAATTGATTCCTGTACTAAAAATAATGACGCGGTGATGAAAAGACCACAAATGAACGAACGATGTTTCACAAAAGTCTACTGAGTGAAATTCCTCAAATACGCATACGTTTATAAAGTGATGATAAATTCAAGTTAGAGTAAATACATAAATTAATACAAGAAAGAATCGAATTCAAAAAGGTAACAAAGTATTGAGGGTTGGTTGGCTATCTCCGTCTAGCTAAGGGTAGGAAGGCTCGCGCTCTCTCACTCTAACTGAGACTGACCGGCGATTGGGGCGCTCGGGGTCTGGCTTAAGTAAACGGACAAATCTGCGCTAAGCATATTCAGGAAAGAACGATGTGGGTGGCTATGACGTAACAGCGTCACACTTTTGGTTTAGTTACAGATACGCGATTTGTTGATTTCGTTAGGGGTGTTGGTTTTAGTAGAGGTGGTAGTTTTAATTTGGAGAGGGTAGGAACATCGGTGGGGTAATTAGGTTAAATATGCATGTTTGAGAGCAAATCGAGGAACTTGATTCCGATCTCGTTCCGTTTGGCTATCTTTGCTCTGTCGAAAAGTGTGTGATCGCGATCGGCTACGCCGACCCCGTTGAAGCCTACTTTTAGTATTATTAGCAGAACTTTGATTCCAAACATTTCGTCCTGGGGTATGTGTTCGCGACCAGTTTATTCTGGCACCGTTGAGCCTACTCAGATATTTTGTATTACGTTCTGACTTTGAGTCTGAACATCTGCCGAGTGTTGGTCTCTGACTATTTTTATTGTGTGTGATCGCGATCGGCCACGCCGACCCCGTTGAAGCCTGCATTAGAAAGAAATCAGAGTAACTGGCATTCGCGCTGTATTATTAAACACATCAGCTGTCTTCTGCCTTGTGCTGAAGTTGGTTATATGAGCTGTGGTGGGAAGGTAATTGGTTACATAATTTTGTTGTATCGTCTGATCGCGACCGGCGAGGCGCCGACCCCGTTAGAGCCTGTACAACAAGTGCCAATTATTGGTATATTAAAATCCAACGAATTCATTATTTCGATTTCATTGGTGACACGAAAGCTATTTCTGACTGACATCAGAATTGTATTATCTAGCGAAAGTGTTGTAATTGAGAACTTCGGTTCTCCGCAATATAAAATCCAACGAATTCATTATTTCGATTTCATTGGTGACACAGAAGCTATTTCTGACTAACGTCGGAATCGTATTATCTAGCCCAAGTGTTGTAATAGAGAACTTCGGTTTTCGGTAATATTAAATCCAACTAATTCATTATTACGAATTTGTTGGTAATACACATAAACTATTTCTGGCTTATGCTGGAAACTGTATTATAATAGTTAGTGTGTGTGTGTCGTGTGATTCTCCCCGAGAATTCCCGACCGTGAAAACCATCATTGACTTGCGTCAAGGAGGACATCAAAATCCGTGGTATTGTATCGTTCGTAATTTATTTATAACAAACAGCTTTTTAAGACGGCCGTTTATGGCCGCACTGTGTGTTTTCAGTTTGCTGTGACCGACCGCGCCGAGTTTGGGTCCAGTACCTGAACCAGCCCGCCGCTGACCACCAGGCTGTACGAGGACCCCCCGGGAAGCCTTCCAATTGTTCATTCCTCTTTTGTACAGAGACCGCATAATATTGTAATGTCTTTTAATTTCATTATTATTTGTTTACTTTTTGTTTAATACTGGTTTAATTCTTACGTCGAGTTGGTTGTTGGAGCGCGAGTGTTGTGTCCGCGGTTTGATTGAGGACCGTGTCAGTGTATTACGTTTGCTAAACTTCTGCAGTTCCTACACACTAGCTGATCATGTGGGGAAGTGAACGTAGCGCCATAGCCCAAACCTAACATTATTAATTTCAACTCGTTCGGCACCGAGGTCCGGAGTAGTTCAATAGTCCCGCTCGGCTGAGGATCCGGTGTAGTTAAATAGTCCCGCTCAAAGCCGATCGACGAGAGGGCGAGTTACGGCTATCTAATAGCTTCACCAACCACTGATCTAGCATACCTGTCATTAACCAAATAGCAGTGACGGCACTTGTATTACATTGATGCGTACCGCGAGCAAATGGTGGATGCGCACTGTGTTTCAGCGACCGACTGTTCGTCTGAGTTAAACCAGCTCGTTTCGAATATTTTTGACTGTTTAATAAATAAGTAACACTCGTTTGGTGATGTTATTTCATGACAACCTTAACACATCCTAAATGACGACTTCAAATTACGAATCCTGAGAAAAGGTAGTTCGTTTAATTCAATAAAACACAACGTAGGAATGTAATTGACGATCACAAAGCTTATTATATTATTATCTTATTAATTTTAATTAGATTATTAAATAGTTAAATAACTGCCGCGTTACAATTGGTGCCGTGACCAGGATTTGAAGTTTTTTGAAGTCATTTGAGATGTTTTGGTTGGTTGTGAGATAAAAGGTTTATCAAAGAGAATAATATTATTTTCAGCAATTGTTAAAAGCTATCTTTTTTGTTTGTTCACAGTTACTGGAGAGCGGTATTGCATCGACAACAATAACATTAATTATCTTTCCAGTAATAGTTTTTTTTGACAGCTCATTTGGAAATTTATGTGTTGTTGACTCTATTTATTGAGGATTCGCCATTTTAATTGATAATACTTTTGTGGTATGTTTGTAGTAAATTTAATAACACAACCATGGAGAATGCAGCATTCATCGGCAATACAAAGAATGTTGATAACGTTAACGAAAGCAACTTAGAAAAAAAAATAAATAATGAATTTTTATTGACAGCTACGAATAGTATTAGATCAGGGGGAGTAAAACCAGAAAATTAGATGACTACAACCACAGTGAATTTCACCATAATCACTTAAATATAAGTGTTATTCCACGGCATTATATCGTATCTTTGATTATGTACATAATTCTCAACTATCTATGCATGAGGAACTAAATTTAAATATAGTTAAGATTATGATTGTCTTTCACTCCTGCGCAAACCAATCAGAATCGGGGGAGAATGTAACGGGACGGAATTATATTTAAATTTTTTTTTTGTAAATAAATTAATTCTATTTCAAATACATAATTGTAAAGAAGAAAATGCAAGAATATTGTGAGATTTCACGGAAATATCGTTCCAAAACTAGAGTCAGAAGTTACGCGGAGCAGGTACTCGGATGTGAGACAATACGTCAGCCACCGGCTATCTTTAGAAATTTTAGGGTCATTTTTGTAGAAGAAACACTTGAGTCGGGCACCGATTGTGGAAAAATTGTCAAGTGAGATATTTATCGTTACCATCTGTAGGAAGACATTTGAAACCATTGTAAGTAAATTCGCAGTCTAGAAGGTTGTAAATTATGATATCTTTGTATAAAACGTCACTAGAGAATGCAAACAGATCAGAGCAATGAGGGAAACAGAGAAACCGAACACATGTTTCTAGGAAAAGAATATGAAATGAGCTGCATTGTTCTTCTAAATTCTTCATGTCCAAGTAGTGTAACAATTTGTGTGTTTAATCGATCAATAAATCGATACAACTTCTAATTACTTAGATCCCGATTAATTGTAGTATGATTAAAGTAAAATCATTGAAAATTGATTCCTGTACTAAAAATAATGACGCGGTGATGAAAAGACCACAAATGAACGAACGATGTTTCACAAAAGTCTACTGAGTGAAATTCCTCAAATACGCATACGTTTATAAAGTGATGATAAATTCAAGTTAGAGTAAATACATAAATTAATACAAGAAAGAATCGAATTCAAAAAGGTAACAAAGTATTGAGGGTTGGTTGGCTATCTCCGTCTAGCTAAGGGTAGGAAGGCTCGCGCTCTCTCACTCTAACTGAGACTGACCGGCGATTGGGGCGCTCGGGGTCTGGCTTAAGTAAACGGACAAATCTGCGCTAAGCATATTCAGGAAAGAACGATGTGGGTGGCTATGACGTAACAGCGTCACACTTTTGGTTTAGTTACAGATACGCGATTTGTTGATTTCGTTAGGGGTGTTGGTTTTAGTAGAGGTGGTAGTTTTAATTTGGAGAGGGTAGGAACATCGGTGGGGTAATTAGGTTAAATATGCATGTTTGAGAGCAAATCGAGGAACTTGATTCCGATCTCGTTCCGTTTGGCTATCTTTGCTCTGTCGAAAAGTGTGTGATCGCGATCGGCTACGCCGACCCCGTTGAAGCCTACTTTTAGTATTATTAGCAGAACTTTGATTCCAAACATTTCGTCCTGGGGTATGTGTTCGCGACCAGTTTATTCTGGCACCGTTGAGCCTACTCAGATATTTTGTATTACGTTCTGACTTTGAGTCTGAACATCTGCCGAGTGTTGGTCTCTGACTATTTTTATTGTGTGTGATCGCGATCGGCCACGCCGACCCCGTTGAAGCCTGCATTAGAAAGAAATCAGAGTAACTGGCATTCGCGCTGTATTATTAAACACATCAGCTGTCTTCTGCCTTGTGCTGAAGTTGGTTATATGAGCTGTGGTGGGAAGGTAATTGGTTACATAATTTTGTTGTATCGTCTGATCGCGACCGGCGAGGCGCCCGCCGACCCCGTTAGAGCCTGTACAACAAGTGCCAATTATTGTTATATTAAAATCCAACGAATTCATTATTTCGATTTCATTGGTGACACGAAAGCTATTTCTGACTGACATCAGAATTGTATTATCTAGCGAAAGTGTTGTAATTGAGAACTTCGGTTCTCCGCAATATAAAATCCAACGAATTCATTATTTCGATTTCATTGGTGACACAGAAGCTATTTCTGACTAACGTCGGAATCGTATTATCTAGCCCAAGTGTTGTAATAGAGAACTTCGGTTTTCGGTAATATTAAATCCAACTAATTCATTATTACGAATTTGTTGGTAATACACATAAACTATTTCTGGCTTACGCTGGAAACTGTATTATAATAGTTAGTGTGTGTGTGTCGTGTGATTCTCCCCGAGAATTCCCGACCGTGAAAACCATCATTGACTTGCGTCAAGGAGGACATCAAAATCCGTGGTATTGTATCGTTCGTAATTTATTTATAACAAACAGCTTTTTAAGACGGCCGTTTATGGCCGCACTGTGTGTTTTCAGTTTGCTGTGACCGACCGCGCCGAGTTTGGGTCCAGTACCTGAACCAGCTCGCCGCTGACCACCAGGCTGTACGAGGACCCCCCGGGAAGCCTTCCAATTGTTCATTCCTCTTTTGTACAGAGACCGCATAATATTGTAATGTCTTTTAATTTCATTATTATTTGTTTACTTTTTGTTTAATACTGGTTTAATTCTTACGTCGAGTTGGTTGTTGGAGCGCGAGTGTTGTGTCCGCGGTTTGATTGAGGACCGTGTCAGTGTATTACGTTTGCTAAACTTCTGCAGTTCCTACACACTAGCTGATCATGTGGGGAAGTGAACGTAGCGCCATAGCCCAAACCTAACATTATTAATTTCAACTCGTTCGGCACCGAGGTCCGGAGTAGTTCAATAGTCCCGCTCGGCTGAGGATCCGGTGTAGTTAAATAGTCCCGCTCAGAGCCGATCGACGAGAGGGCGAGTTACGGCTATCTAATAGCTTCACCAACCACTGATCTAGCATACCTGTCATTAACCAAATAGCAGTGACGGCACTTGTATTACATTGATGCGTACCGCGAGCAAATGGTGGATGCGCACTGTGTTTCAGCGACCGACTGTTCGTCTGAGTTAAACCAGCTCGTTTCGAATATTTTTGACTGTTTAATAAATAAGTAACACTCGTTTGGTGATGTTATTTCATGACAACCTTAACACATCCTAAATGACGACTTCAAATTACGAATCCTGAGAAAAGGTAGTTCGTTTAATTCAATAAAACACAACGTAGGAATGTAATTGACGATCACAAAGCTTATTATATTATTAACTTATTAATTTTAATTAGATTATTAAATAGTTAAATAACTGCCGCGTTACAATATTGAACAAACAGCTAATTTAAAATAGCAAAAATAATTGAAAGTCACACGAATCGTAATTCAAATATCACAGTAAAATACGATTATTTTAAGATAATACTAGTCACATTTACAATTACTATTGCCGATTTGACCATCTTTAAGCAATGAATTTATATAGTTTATAAGTATATTGAACAAACAGCTCATTTAAAATAGCGAAAATAATTAAAAGTCACACGAATCGTAATTCAAATATCAAAGTAAAATACGATTATTTTAAGATATGAAAATGCTAGTCACATTTACAATTACTATTGCCGATTTGACCATCTTTAAGCAATTAATTTATATTGTTTATAAGTATATTGAACAAACAGCTCATTTAAAATAGCGAAAATAATTGAAAGTGAGACGAATCTTAATATAAATATCACAGTAAAATACAATTATTTTAAGATATGAAAATACTAGTCACAGTTACAATTACTATTGCCGATTTGACCATCTTTAAGCAATGAATTTATATAGTTTATAAGTATATTGAACAAACTGCTAATTTAAAATAGCAAAAATAATTGAAAGTCACTCGAAACGTAACACAAATATCAAAGTAAAATACGATTATTTTAAGATATGAAAATACTAGTCACAGTTACAATTACTATTGCCGATTTGACCATCTTTAAGCAATGAATTTATATAGTTTATAAGTATATTGAACAAACAGCTCATTTAAAATAGCGAAAATAATTAAAAGTCACACGAATCGTAATTCAAATATCAAAGTAAAATACGATTATTTTAAGATAATACTAGTCACATTTACAATTACTATTGCCGATTTGACCATCTTTAAGCAATGAATTTATATAGTTTATAAGTATATTGAACAAACAGCTCATTTAAAATAGCGAAAATAATTAAAAGTCACACGAATCGTAATTCAAATATCACAGTAAAATACGATTATTTTAAGATAATACTAGTCACATTTACAATTACTATTGCCGATTTGACCATCTTTAAGCAATGAATTTATATAGTTTATAAGTATATTGAACAAACAGCTCATTTAAAATAGCGAAAATAATTAAAAGTCACACGAATCGTAATTCAAATATCACAGTAAAATACGATTATTTTAAGATAATACTAGTCACATTTACAATTACTATTGCCGATTTGACCATCTTTAAGCAATGAATTTATATAGTTTATAAGTATATTGAACAAACAGCTAATTTAAAATAGCAAAAATAATTGAAAGTCACTCGAAACGTAACACAAATATCAAAGTAAAATACGATTATTTTAAGATATGAAAATACTAGTCACAGTTACAATTACTATTGCCGATTTGACCATCTTTAAGCAATAAATTTATATAGTTTATAAGCATATTGAACAAACAGCTCATTTAAAATAGCGAAAATAATTAAAAGTCACACGAATCGTAATTCAAATATCACAGTAAAATACGATTATTTTAAGATAATACTAGTCACATTTACAATTACTATTGCCGATTTGACCATCTTTAAGCAATGAATTTATATAGTTTATAAGTATATTGAACAAACAGCTCATTTAAAATAGCGAAAATAATTAAAAGTCACACGAATCGTAATACAAATATCAAAGTAAAATACGATTATTTTAAGATAATACTAGTCACATTTACAATTACTATTGCCGATTTGACCATCTTTAAGCAATGAATTTATATAGTTTATAAGTATATTGAACAAACAGCTCATTTAAAATAGCGAAAATAATTAAAAGTCACACGAATCGTAATTCAAATATCACAGTAAAATACGATTATTTTAAGATAATACTAGTCACATTTACAATTACTATTGCCGATTTGACCATCTTTAAGCAATGAATTTATATAGTTTATAAGTATATTGAACAAACTGCTAATTTAAAATAGCAAAAATAATTGAAAGTCACTCGAAACGTAACACAAATATCAAAGTAAAATACGATTATTTTAAGATATGAAAATACTAGTCACAGTTACAATTACTATTGCCGATTTGACCATCTTTAAGCAATAAATTTATATAGTTTATAAGCATATTGAACAAACAGCTCATTTAAAATAGCGAAAATAATTAAAAGTCACACGAATCGTAATTCAAATATCACAGTAAAATACGATTATTTTAAGATAATACTAGTCACATTTACAATTACTATTGCCGATTTGACCATCTTTAAGCAATGAATTTATATAGTTTATAAGTATATTGAACAAACAGCTCATTTAAAATAGCGAAAATAATTAAAAGTCACACGAATCGTAATTCAAATATCAAAGTAAAATACGATTATTTTAAGATAATACTAGTCACATTTACAATTACTATTGCCGATTTGACCATCTTTAAGCAATGAATTTATATAGTTTATAAGTATATTGAACAAACAGCTAATTTAAAATAGCAAAAATAATTGAAAGTCACTCGAAACGTAACACAAATATCAAAGTAAAATACGATTATTTTAAGATATGAAAATACTAGTCACAGTTACAATTACTATTGCCGATTTGACCATCTTTAAGCAATAAATTTATATAGTTTATAAGCATATTGAACAAACAGCTCATTTAAAATAGCGAAAATAATTAAAAGTCACACGAATCGTAATTCAAATATCACAGTAAAATACGATTATTTTAAGATAATACTAGTCACATTTACAATTACTATTGCCGATTTGACCATCTTTAAGCAATGAATTTATATAGTTTATAAGTATATTGAACAAACAGCTCATTTAAAATAGCGAAAATAATTAAAAGTCACACGAATCGTAATTCAAATATCAAAGTAAAATACGATTATTTTAAGATAATACTAGTCACATTTACAATTACTATTGCCGATTTGACCATCTTTAAGCAATGAATTTATATAGTTTATAAGTATATTGAACAAACAGCTCATTTAAAATAGCGAAAATAATTAAAAGTCACACGAATCGTAATTCAAATATCACAGTAAAATACGATTATTTTAAGATAATACTAGTCACATTTACAATTACTATTGCCGATTTGACCATCTTTAAGCAATGAATTTATATAGTTTATAAGTATATTGAACAAACAGCTAATTTAAAATAGCAAAAATAATTGAAAGTCACTCGAAACGTAACACAAATATCAAAGTAAAATACGATTATTTTAAGATATGAAAATACTAGTCACAGTTACAATTACTATTGCCGATTTGACCATCTTTAAGCAATAAATTTATATAGTTTATAAGTATATTGAACAAACAGCTCATTTAAAATAGCGAAAATAATTAAAAGTCACACGAATCGTAATTCAAATATCACAGTAAAATACGATTATTTTAAGATAATACTAGTCACATTTACAATTACTATTGCCGATTTGACCATCTTTAAGCAATGAATTTATATAGTTTATAAGTATATTGAACAAACAGCTAATTTAAAATAGCAAAAATAATTGAAAGTCACTCGAAACGTAACACAAATATCAAAGTAAAATACGATTATTTTAAGATATGAAAATACTAGTCACAGTTACAATTACTATTGCCGATTTGACCATCTTTAAGCAATAAATTTATATAGTTTATAAGCATATTGAACAAACAGCTCATTTAAAATAGCGAAAATAATTAAAAGTCACACGAATCGTAATTCAAATATCACAGTAAAATACGATTATTTTAAGATAATACTAGTCACATTTACAATTACTATTGCCGATTTGACCATCTTTAAGCAATAAATTTATATAGTTTATAAGCATATTGAACAAACAGCTCATTTAAAATAGCGAAAATAATTAAAAGTCACACGAATCGTAATTCAAATATCACAGTAAAATACGATTATTTTAAGATAATACTAGTCACATTTACAATTACTATTGCCGATTTGACCATCTTTAAGCAATGAATTTATATAGTTTATAAGTATATTGAACAAACAGCTCATTTAAAATAGCGAAAATAATTAAAAGTCACACGAATCGTAATTCAAATATCACAGTAAAATACGATTATTTTAAGATAATACTAGTCACATTTACAATTACTATTGCCGATTTGACCATCTTTAAGCAATGAATTTATATAGTTTATAAGTATATTGAACAAACAGCTCATTTAAAATAGCGAAAATAATTAAAAGTCACACGAATCGTAATTCAAATATCACAGTAAAATACGATTATTTTAAGATAATACTAGTCACATTTACAATTACTATTGCCGATTTGACCATCTTTAAGCAATGAATTTATATAGTTTATAAGTATATTGAACAAACAGCTAATTTAAAATAGCAAAAATAATTGAAAGTCACTCGAAACGTAACACAAATATCAAAGTAAAATACGATTATTTTAAGATATGAAAATACTAGTCACAGTTACAATTACTATTGCCGATTTGACCATCTTTAAGCAATAAATTTATATAGTTTATAAGCATATTGAACAAACAGCTCATTTAAAATAGCGAAAATAATTAAAAGTCACACGAATCGTAATTCAAATATCACAGTAAAATACGATTATTTTAAGATAATACTAGTCACATTTACAATTACTATTGCCGATTTGACCATCTTTAAGCAATGAATTTATATAGTTTATAAGTATATTGAACAAACAGCTAATTTAAAATAGCAAAAATAATTGAAAGTCACTCGAAACGTAACACAAATATCAAAGTAAAATACGATTATTTTAAGATATGAAAATACTAGTCACAGTTACAATTACTATTGCCGATTTGACCATCTTTAAGCAATAAATTTATATAGTTTATAAGCATATTGAACAAACAGCTCATTTAAAATAGCGAAAATAATTAAAAGTCACACGAATCGTAATTCAAATATCACAGTAAAATACGATTATTTTAAGATAATACTAGTCACATTTACAATTACTATTGCCGATTTGACCATCTTTAAGCAATGAATTTATATAGTTTATAAGTATATTGAACAAACAGCTCATTTAAAATAGCGAAAATAATTAAAAGTCACACGAATCGTAATTCAAATATCAAAGTAAAATACGATTATTTTAAGATAATACTAGTCACATTTACAATTACTATTGCCGATTTGACCATCTTTAAGCAATGAATTTATATAGTTTATAAGTATATTGAACAAACAGCTCATTTAAAATAGCGAAAATAATTAAAAGTCACACGAATCGTAATTCAAATATCACAGTAAAATACGATTATTTTAAGATAATACTAGTCACATTTACAATTACTATTGCCGATTTGACCATCTTTAAGCAATGAATTTATATAGTTTATAAGTATATTGAACAAACTGCTAATTTAAAATAGCAAAAATAATTGAAAGTCACTCGAAACGTAACACAAATATCAAAGTAAAATACGATTATTTTAAGATATGAAAATACTAGTCACAGTTACAATTACTATTGCAGATTTGACCATCTTTAAGCAATTAATTTATATTGTTTATAAGTATATTGAACAAACAGCTCATTTAAAATAGCGAAAATAATTGAAAGTGAGACGAATCTTAATATAAATATCACAGTAAAATACAATTATTTTAAGATATGAAAATACTAGTCACAGTTACAATTACTATTGCCGATTTGACCATCTTTAAGCAATGAATTTATATAGTTTATAAGTATATTGAACAAACTGCTAATTTAAAATAGCAAAAATAATTGAAAGTCACTCGAAACGTAACACAAATATCAAAGTAAAATACGATTATTTTAAGATATGAAAATACTAGTCACAGTTACAATTACTATTGCAGATTTGACCATCTTTAAGCAATTAATTTATATTGTTTATAAGTATATTGAACAAACAGCTCATTTAAAATAGCGAAAATAATTGAAAGTGAGACGAATCTTAATATAAATATCACAGTAAAATACAATTATTTTAAGATATGAAAATACTAGTCACAGTTACAATTACTATTGCCGATTTGACCATCTTTAAGCAATGAATTTATATAGTTTATAAGTATATTGAACAAACTGCTAATTTAAAATAGCAAAAATAATTGAAAATCACTCGAAACGTAACACAAATATCAAAGTAAAATACGATTATTTTAAGATATGAAAATACTAGTCACAGTTACAATTACTATTGCCGATTTGACCATCTTTAAGCAATAAATTTATATAGTTTATAAGTATATTGAACAAACAGCTCATTTAAAATAGCGAAAATAATTGAAAGTGAGACGAATCTTAATATAAATATCACAGTAAAATACAATTATTTTAAGATATGAAAATACTAGTCACAGTTACAATTACTATTGCCGATTTGACCATCTTTAAGCAATGAATTTATATAGTTTATAAGTATATTGAACAAACTGCTAATTTAAAATAGCAAAAATAATTGAAAGTCACTCGAAACGTAACACAAATATCAAAGTAAAATACGATTATTTTAAGATATGAAAATACTAGTCACAGTTACAATTACTATTGCCGATTTGACCATCTTTAAGCAATTAATTTATATTGTTTATAAGTATATTGAATAAACAGCTCATTTAAAATAGCGAAAATAATTGAAAGTGAGACGAATCTTAATATAAATATCACAGTAAAATACAATTATTTTAAGATATGAAAATACTAGTCACAGTTACAATTACTATTGCCGATTTGACCATCTTTAAGCAATGAATTTATATAGTTTATAAGTATATTGAACAAACTGCTAATTTAAAATAGCAAAAATAATTGAAAGTCACTCGAAACGTAACACAAATATCAAAGTAAAATACGATTATTTTAAGATATGAAAATACTAGTCACAGTTACAATTACTATTGCCGATTTGACCATCTTTAAGCAATGAATTTATATAGTTTATAAGTATATTGAACAAACAGCTCATTTAAAATAGCGAAAATAATTAAAAGTCACACGAATCGTAATTCAAATATCACAGTAAAATACGATTATTTTAAGATAATACTAGTCACATTTACAATTACTATTGCCGATTTGACCATCTTTAAGCAATGAATTTATATAGTTTATAAGTATATTGAACAAACAGCTAATTTAAAATAGCAAAAATAATTGAAAGTCACTCGAAACGTAACACAAATATCACAGTAAAATACGATTATTTTAAGATATGAAAATACTAGTCACAGTTACAATTACTATTGCCGATTTGACCATCTTTAAGCAATTAATTTATATTGTTTATAAGTATATTGAACAAACAGCTCATTTAAAATAGCGAAAATAATTGAAAGTGAGACGAATCTTAATATAAATATCACAGTAAAATACGATTATTTTAAGATATGAAAATACTAGTCACAGTTACAATTACTATTGCCGATTTGACCATCTTTAAGCAATTAATTTATATTGTTTATAAGTATATTGAACAAACAGCTCATTTAAAATAGCGAAAATAATTGAAAGTGAGACGAAACGTAACACAAATATCAAAGTAAAATACGATTATTTTAAGATATGAAAATACTAGTCACAGTTACAATTACTATTGCCGATTTGACCATCTTTAAGCAATTAATTTATATAGTTTATAAGTATATTGAACAAACTGCTAATTTAAAATAGCAAAAATAATTGAAAGTCACTCGAAACGTAACACAAATATCAAAGTAAAATACGATTATTTTAAGATATGAAAATACTAGTCACAGTTACAATTACTATTGCCGATTTGACCATCTTTAAGCAATTAATTTATATAGTTTATAAGTATATTGAACAAACTGCTAATTTAAAATAGCAAAAATAATTGAAAGTCACTCGAAACGTAACACAAATATCAAAGTAAAATACGATTATTTTAAGATATGAAAATGCTAGTCACATTTACAATTACTATTGCCGATTTGACCATCTTTAAGCAATAAATTTATATAGTTTATAAGCATATTGAACAAACAGCTCATTTAAAATAGCGAAAATAATTAAAAGTCACACGAATCGTAATTCAAATATCACAGTAAAATACGATTATTTTAAGATAATACTAGTCACATTTACAATTACTATTGCCGATTTGACCATCTTTAAGCAATGAATTTATATAGTTTATAAGTATATTGAACAAACAGCTAATTTAAAATAGCAAAAATAATTGAAAGTCACTCGAAACGTAACACAAATATCAAAGTAAAATACGATTATTTTAAGATATGAAAATGCTAGTCACATTTACAATTACTATTGCCGATTTGACCATCTTTAAGCAATTAATTTATATTGTTTATAAGTATATTGAACAAACAGCTCATTTAAAATAGCGAAAATAATTAAAAGTCACACGAATCGTAATTCAAATATCACAGTAAAATACGATTATTTTAAGATAATACTAGTCACAGTTACAATTACTATTGCCGATTTGACCATCTTTAAGCAATGAATTTATATAGTTTATAAGTATATTGAACAAACTGCTAATTTAAAATAGCAAAAATAATTGAAAGTCACTCGAAACGTAACACAAATATCAAAGTAAAATACGATTATTTTAAGATATGAAAATACTAGTCACAGTTACAATTACTATTGCCGATTTGACCATCTTTAAGCAATGAATTTATATAGTTTATAAGTATATTGAACAAACAGCTCATTTAAAATAGCGAAAATAATTAAAAGTCACACGAATCGTAATTCAAATATCAAAGTAAAATACGATTATTTTAAGATAATACTAGTCACATTTACAATTACTATTGCCGATTTGACCATCTTTAAGCAATGAATTTATATAGTTTATAAGTATATTGAACAAACAGCTAATTTAAAATAGCAAAAATAATTGAAAGTCACTCGAAACGTAACACAAATATCAAAGTAAAATACGATTATTTTAAGATATGAAAATACTAGTCACAGTTACAATTACTATTGCCGATTTGACCATCTTTAAGCAATAAATTTATATAGTTTATAAGCATATTGAACAAACAGCTCATTTAAAATAGCGAAAATAATTAAAAGTCACACGAATCATAATTCAAATATCACAGTAAAATACGATTATTTTAAGATAATACTAGTCACATTTACAATTACTATTGCCGATTTGACCATCTTTAAGCAATGAATTTATATAGTTTATAAGTATATTGAACAAACAGCTCATTTAAAATAGCGAAAATAATTAAAAGTCACACGAATCGTAATTCAAATATCAAAGTAAAATACGATTATTTTAAGATAATACTAGTCACATTTACAATTACTATTGCCGATTTGACCATCTTTAAGCAATGAATTTATATAGTTTATAAGTATATTGAACAAACAGCTCATTTAAAATAGCGAAAATAATTAAAAGTCACACGAATCGTAATTCAAATATCACAGTAAAATACGATTATTTTAAGATAATACTAGTCACATTTACAATTACTATTGCCGATTTGACCATCTTTAAGCAATGAATTTATATAGTTTATAAGTATATTGAACAAACTGCTAATTTAAAATAGCAAAAATAATTGAAAATCACTCGAAACGTAACACAAATATCAAAGTAAAATACGATTATTTTAAGATATGAAAATACTAGTCACAGTTACAATTACTATTGCCGATTTGACCATCTTTAAGCAATTAATTTATATTGTTTATAAGTATATTGAACAAACAGCTCATTTAAAATAGCGAAAATAATTGAAAGTGAGACGAATCTTAATATAAATATCAAAGTAAAATACAATTATTTTAAGATATGAAAATACTAGTCACAGTTACAATTACTATTGCCGATTTGACCATCTTTAAGCAATGAATTTATATAGTTTATAAGTATATTGAACAAACTGCTAATTTAAAATAGCAAAAATAATTGAAAGTCACTCGAAACGTAACACAAATATCAAAGTAAAATACGATTATTTTAAGATATGAAAATACTAGTCACAGTTACAATTACTATTGCCGATTTGACCATCTTTAAGCAATGAATTTATATAGTTTATAAGTATATTGAACAAACTGCTAATTTAAAATAGCAAAAATAATTGAAAGTCACTCGAAACGTAACACAAATATCAAAGTAAAATACGATTATTTTAAGATATGAAAATACTAGTCACAGTTACAATTACTATTGCCGATTTGACCATCTTTAAGCAATTAATTTATATTGTTTATAAGTATATTGAACAAACAGCTCATTTAAAATAGCGAAAATAATTGAAAGTGAGACGAATCTTAATATAAATATCACAGTAAAATACAATTATTTTAAGATATGAAAATACTAGTCACAGTTACAATTACTATTGCCGATTTGACCATCTTTAAGCAATAAATTTATATAGTTTATAAGTATATTGAACAAACTGCTAATTTAAAATAGCAAAAATAATTGAAAATCACTCGAAACGTAACACAAATATCAAAGTAAAATACGATTATTTTAAGATATGAAAATACTAGTCACAGTTACAATTACTATTGCCGATTTGACCATCTTTAAGCAATTAATTTATATTGTTTATAAGTATATTGAACAAACAGCTCATTTAAAATAGCGAAAATAATTGAAAGTGAGACGAATCTTAATATAAATATCACAGTAAAATACAATTATTTTAAGATATGAAAATACTAGTCACAGTTACAATTACTATTGCCGATTTGACCATCTTTAAGCAATGAATTTATATAGTTTATAAGTATATTGAACAAACTGCTAATTTAAAATAGCAAAAATAATTGAAAGTCACTCGAAACGTAACACAAATATCAAAGTAAAATACGATTATTTTAAGATATGAAAATACTAGTCACAGTTACAATTACTATTGCCGATTTGACCATCTTTAAGCAATGAATTTATATAGTTTATAAGTATATTGAACAAACAGCTCATTTAAAATAGCGAAAATAATTAAAAGTCACACGAATCGTAATTCAAATATCACAGTAAAATACGATTATTTTAAGATAATACTAGTCACATTTACAATTACTATTGCCGATTTGACCATCTTTAAGCAATGAATTTATATAGTTTATAAGTATATTGAACAAACTGCTAATTTAAAATAGCAAAAATAATTGAAAGTCACTCGAAACGTAACACAAATATCAAAGTAAAATACGATTATTTTAAGATATGAAAATACTAGTCACAGTTACAATTACTATTGCCGATTTGACCATCTTTAAGCAATTAATTTATATAGTTTATAAGTATATTGAACAAACAGCTCATTTAAAATAGCGAAAATAATTAAAAGTCACACGAATCGTAATTCAAATGTCACAGTAAAATACGATTATTTTAAGATAATACTAGTCACATTTACAATTACTATTGCCGATTTGACCATCTTTAAGCAATGAATTTATATAGTTTATAAGTATATTGAACAAACAGCTCATTTAAAATAGCGAATATAATTAAAAGTCACACGAATCGTAATTCAAATATCAAAGTAAAATACGATTATTTTAAGATATGAAAATGCTAGTCACATTTACAATTACTATTGCCGATTTGACCATCTTTAAGCAATTAATTTATATAGTTTATAAGTATATTGAACAAACTGCTAATTTAAAATAGCAAAAATAATTGAAAGTCACTCGAAACGTAACACAAATATCAAAGTAAAATACGATTATTTTAAGATATGAAAATACTAGTCACATTTACAATTACTATTGCCGATTTGACCATCTTTAAGCAATGAATTTATATAGTTTATAAGTATATTGAACAAACAGGTCATTTAAAATAGCGAAAATAATTAAAAGTCACACGAATCGTAATTCAAATATCTAAGTAAAATACGATTATTTTAAGATATGAAAATGCTAGTCACATTTACAATTACTATTGCCGATTTGACCATCTATAAGCAATTAATTTATATTGTTTATAAGTATATTGAACAAACAGCTCATTTAAAATAGCGAAAATAATTAAAAGGCACACGAATCGTAATTCAAATATCACAGTAAAATACGATTATTTTAAGATAATACTAGTCACATTTACAATTACTATTGCCGATTTGACCATCTTTAAGCAATGAATTTATATAGTTTATAAGTATATTGAACAAACTGCTAATTTAAAATAGCAAAAATAATTGAAAGTCACTCGAAACGTAACACAAATATCAAAGTAAAATACGATTATTTTAAGATATGAAAATACTAGTCACAGTTACAATTACTATTGCCGATTTGACCATCTTTAAGCAATTAATTTATATAGTTTATAAGTATATTGAACAAACAGCTCATTTAAAATAGCGAAAATAATTAAAAGTCACACGAATCGTAATTCAAATGTCACAGTAAAATACGATTATTTTAAGATAATACTAGTCACATTTACAATTACTATTGCCGATTTGACCATCTTTAAGCAATGAATTTATATAGTTTATAAGTATATTGAACAAACAGCTCATTTAAAATAGCGAATATAATTAAAAGTCACACGAATCGTAATTCAAATATCAAAGTAAAATACGATTATTTTAAGATATGAAAATGCTAGTCACATTTACAATTACTATTGCCGATTTGACCATCTTTAAGCAATTAATTTATATTGTTTATAAGTATATTGAACAAACAGCTCATTTAAAATAGCGAAAATAATTAAAAGTCACACGAATCGTAATTCAAATATCACAGTAAAATACGATTATTTTAAGATAATACTAGTCACATTTACAATTACTATTGCCGATTTGACCATCTTTAAGCAATGAATTTATATAGTTTATAAGTATATTGAACAAACAGCTCATTTAAAATAGCGAATATAATTAAAAGTCACACGAATCGTAATTCAAATATCAAAGTAAAATACGATTATTTTAAGATATGAAAATGCTAGTCACATTTACAATTACTATTGCCGATTTGACCATCTTTAAGCAATTAATTTATATAGTTTATAAGTATATTGAACAAACAGCTCATTTAAAATAGCGAAAATAATTAAAAGTCACACGAATCGTAATTCAAATATCACAGTAAAATACGATTATTTTAAGATAATACTAGTCACATTTACAATTACTATTGCCGATTTGACCATCTTTAAGCAATGAATTTATATAGTTTATAAGTATATTGAACAAACAGCTCATTTAAAATAGCGAATATAATTAAAAGTCACACGAATCGTAATTCAAATATCAAAGTAAAATACGATTATTTTAAGATATGAAAATGCTATTCACATTTACAATTACTATTGCCGATTTGACCATCTTTAAGCAATTAATTTATATTGTTTATAAGTATATTGAACAAACAGCTCATTTAAAATAGCGAAAATAATTGAAAGTGAGACGAATCTTAATATAAATATCACAGTAAAATACGATTATTTTAAGATATGAAAATACTAGTCACAGTTACAATTACTATTGCCGATTTGACCATCTTTAAGCAATTAATTTATATTGTTTATAAGTATATTGAACAAACAGCTCATTTAAAATAGCGAAAATAATTGAAAGTGAGACGAATCTTAATATAAATATCACAGTAAAATACGATTATTTTAAGATATGAAAATACTAGTCACAGTTACAATTACTATTGCCGATTTGACCATCTTTAAGCAATTAATTTATATTGTTTATAAGTATATTGAACAAACAGCTCATTTAAAATAGCGAAAATAATTGAAAGTGAGACGAATCTTAATATAAATATCACAGTAAAATACAATTATTTTAAGATATGAAAATGCTATTCACATTTACAATTACTATTGCCGATTTGACCATCTTTAAGCAATTAATTTATATTGTTTATAAGTATATTGAACAAACAGCTCATTTAAAATAGCGAAAATAATTGAAAGTGAGACGAATCTTAATATAAATATCACAGTAAAATACGATTATTTTAAGATATGAAAATACTAGTCACAGTTACAATTACTATTGCCGATTTGACCATCTTTAAGCAATTAATTTATATAGTTTATAAGTATATTGAACAAACAGCTCATTTAAAATAGCGAAAATAATTAAAAGTCACACGAATCGTAATTCAAATGTCACAGTAAAATACGATTATTTTAAGATAATACTAGTCACATTTACAATTACTATTGCCGATTTGACCATCTTTAAGCAATGAATTTATATAGTTTATAAGTATATTGAACAAACTGCTAATTTAAAATAGCAAAAATAATTGAAAGTCACTCGAAACGTAACACAAATATCAAAGTAAAATACGATTATTTTAAGATATGAAAATACTAGTCACAGTTACAATTACTATTGCCGATTTGACCATCTTTAAGCAATTAATTTATATAGTTTATAAGTATATTGAACAAACAGCTCATTTAAAATAGCGAAAATAATTAAAAGTCACACGAATCGTAATTCAAATGTCACAGTAAAATACGATTATTTTAAGATAATACTAGTCACATTTACAATTACTATTGCCGATTTGACCATCTTTAAGCAATGAATTTATATAGTTTATAAGTATATTGAACAAACAGCTCATTTAAAATAGCGAATATAATTAAAAGTCACACGAATCGTAATTCAAATATCAAAGTAAAATACGATTATTTTAAGATATGAAAATGCTAGTCACATTTACAATTACTATTGCCGATTTGACCATCTTTAAGCAATTAATTTATATTGTTTATAAGTATATTGAACAAACAGCTCATTTAAAATAGCGAAAATAATTAAAAGTCACACGAATCGTAATTCAAATATCACAGTAAAATACGATTATTTTAAGATAATACTAGTCACATTTACAATTACTATTGCCGATTTGACCATCTTTAAGCAATGAATTTATATAGTTTATAAGTATATTGAACAAACAGCTCATTTAAAATAGCGAATATAATTAAAAGTCACACGAATCGTAATTCAAATATCAAAGTAAAATACGATTATTTTAAGATATGAAAATGCTATTCACATTTACAATTACTATTGCCGATTTGACCATCTTTAAGCAATTAATTTATATTGTTTATAAGTATATTGAACAAACAGCTCATTTAAAATAGCGAAAATAATTGAAAGTGAGACGAATCTTAATATAAATATCACAGTAAAATACGATTATTTTAAGATATGAAAATACTAGTCACAGTTACAATTACTATTGCCGATTTGACCATCTTTAAGCAATTAATTTATATTGTTTATAAGTATATTGAACAAACAGCTCATTTAAAATAGCGAAAATAATTGAAAGTGAGACGAATCTTAATATAAATATCAAAGTAAAATACGATTATTTTAAGATATGAAAATACTAGTCACAGTTACAATTACTATTGCCGATTTGACCATCTTTAAGCAATTAATTTATATTGTTTATAAGTATATTGAACAAACAGCTCATTTAAAATAGCGAAAATAATTGAAAGTGAGACGAATCTTAATATAAATATCAAAGTAAAATACGATTATTTTAAGATATGAAAATACTAGTCACAGTTACAATTACTATTGCCGATTTGACCATCTTTAAGCAATTAATTTATATTGTTTATAAGTATATTGAACAAACAGCTCATTTAAAATAGCGAAAATAATTGAAAGTGAGACGAATCTTAATATAAATATCAAAGTAAAATACGATTATTTTAAGATATGAAAATACTAGTCACAGTTACAATTACTATTGCCGATTTGACCATCTTTAAGCAATTAATTTATATTGTTTATAAGTATATTGAACAAACAGCTCATTTAAAATAGCGAAAATAATTGAAAGTGAGACGAATCTTAATATAAATATCACAGTAAAATACGATTATTTTAAGATATGAAAATACTAGTCACAGTTACAATTACTATTGCCGATTTGACCATCTTTAAGCAATTAATTTATATTGTTTATAAGTATATTGAACAAACAGCTCATTTAAAATAGCGAAAATAATTGAAAGTGAGACGAATCTTAATATAAATATCACAGTAAAATACGATTATTTTAAGATATGAAAATACTAGTCACAGTTACAATTACTATTGCCGATTTGACCATCTTTAAGCAATTAATTTATATTGTTTATAAGTATATTGAACAAACAGCTCATTTAAAATAGCGAAAATAATTGAAAGTGAGACGAATCTTAATATAAATATCACAGTAAAATACAATTATTTTAAGATATGAAAATGCTATTCACATTTACAATTACTATTGCCGATTTGACCATCTTTAAGCAATTAATTTATATTGTTTATAAGTATATTGAACAAACAGCTCATTTAAAATAGCGAAAATAATTGAAAGTGAGACGAATCTTAATATAAATATCACAGTAAAATACGATTATTTTAAGATATGAAAATACTAGTCACAGTTACAATTACTATTGCCGATTTGACCATCTTTAAGCAATTAATTTATATTGTTTATAAGTATATTGAACAAACAGCTCATTTAAAATAGCGAAAATAATTGAAAGTGAGACGAATCTTAATATAAATATCAAAGTAAAATACGATTATTTTAAGATATGAAAATGCTATTCACATTTACAATTACTATTGCCGATTTGACCATCTTTAAGCAATTAATTTATATTGTTTATAAGTATATTGAACAAACAGCTCATTTAAAATAGCGAAAATAATTGAAAGTGAGACGAATCTTAATATAAATATCACAGTAAAATACGATTATTTTAAGATATGAAAATACTAGTCACAGTTACAATTACTATTGCCGATTTGACCATCTTTAAGCAATTAATTTATATTGTTTATAAGTATATTGAACAAACAGCTCATTTAAAATAGCGAAAATAATTGAAAGTGAGACGAATCTTAATATAAATATCACAGTAAAATACAATTATTTTAGGATATGAAAATACTAGTCACAGTTACAATTACTATTGCCGATTTGACCATCTTTAAGCAATAAATTTATATAGTTTATAAGCATATTGAACAAACAGCTCATTTAAAATAGCGAAAATAATTAAAAGTCACACGAATCGTAATTCAAATATCACAGTAAAATACGATTATTTTAAGATAATACTAGTCACATTTACAATTACTATTGCCGATTTGACCATCTTTAAGCAATGAATTTATATAGTTTATAAGTATATTGAACAAACTGCTAATTTAAAATAGCAAAAATAATTGAAAGTGAGACGAATCTTAATATAAATATCAAAGTAAAATACGATTATTTTAAGATATGAAAATACTAGTCACAGTTACAATTACTATTGCCGATTTGACCATCTTTAAGCAATTAATTTATATTGTTTATAAGTATATTGAACAAACAGCTCATTTAAAATAGCGAAAATAATTGAAAGTGAGACGAATCTTAATATAAATATCACAGTAAAATACGATTATTTTAAGATATGAAAATACTAGTCACAGTTACAATTACTATTGCCGATTTGACCATCTTTAAGCAATTAATTTATATTGTTTATAAGTATATTGAACAAACAGCTCATTTAAAATAGCGAAAATAATTAAAAGTCACACGAATCGTAATTCAAATATCACAGTAAAATACGATTATTTTAAGATAATACTAGTCACATTTACAATTACTATTGCCGATTTGACCATCTTTAAGCAATGAATTTATATAGTTTATAAGTATATTGAACAAACTGCTAATTTAAAATAGCAAAAATAATTGAAAGTGAGACGAATCTTAATATAAATATCAAAGTAAAATACGATTATTTTAAGATATGAAAATACTAGTCACAGTTACAATTACTATTGCCGATTTGACCATCTTTAAGCAATTAATTTATATTGTTTATAAGTATATTGAACAAACAGCTCATTTAAAATAGCGAAAATAATTGAAAGTGAGACGAATCTTAATATAAATATCACAGTAAAATACGATTATTTTAAGATATGAAAATACTAGTCACAGTTACAATTACTATTGCCGATTTGACCATCTTTAAGCAATTAATTTATATTGTTTATAAGTATATTGAACAAACAGCTCATTTAAAATAGCGAAAATAATTGAAAGTGAGACGAATCTTAATATAAATATCACAGTAAAATACGATTATTTTAAGATATGAAAATACTAGTCACAGTTACAATTACTATTGCCGATTTGACCATCTTTAAGCAATAAATTTATATAGTTTATAAGCATATTGAACAAACAGCTCATTTAAAATAGCGAAAATAATTAAAAGTCACACGAATCGTAATTCAAATGTCACAGTAAAATACGATTATTTTAAGATAATACTAGTCACATTTACAATTACTATTGCCGATTTGACCATCTTTAAGCAATGAATTTATATAGTTTATAAGTATATTGAACAAACAGCTCATTTAAAATAGCGAATATAATTAAAAGTCACACGAATCGTAATTCAAATATCAAAGTAAAATACGATTATTTTAAGATATGAAAATGCTAGTCACATTTACAATTACTATTGCCGATTTGACCATCTTTAAGCAATTAATTTATATTGTTTATAAGTATATTGAACAAACAGCTCATTTAAAATAGCGAAAATAATTAAAAGTCACACGAATCGTAATTCAAATATCACAGTAAAATACGATTATTTTAAGATAATACTAGTCACATTTACAATTACTATTGCCGATTTGACCATCTTTAAGCAATGAATTTATATAGTTTATAAGTATATTGAACAAACAGCTCATTTAAAATAGCGAATATAATTAAAAGTCACACGAATCGTAATTCAAATATCAAAGTAAAATACGATTATTTTAAGATATGAAAATGCTATTCACATTTACAATTACTATTGCCGATTTGACCATCTTTAAGCAATTAATTTATATTGTTTATAAGTATATTGAACAAACAGCTCATTTAAAATAGCGAAAATAATTGAAAGTGAGACGAATCTTAATATAAATATCACAGTAAAATACGATTATTTTAAGATATGAAAATACTAGTCACAGTTACAATTACTATTGCCGATTTGACCATCTTTAAGCAATTAATTTATATTGTTTATAAGTATATTGAACAAACAGCTCATTTAAAATAGCGAAAATAATTGAAAGTGAGACGAATCTTAATATAAATATCAAAGTAAAATACGATTATTTTAAGATATGAAAATACTAGTCACAGTTACAATTACTATTGCCGATTTGACCATCTTTAAGCAATTAATTTATATTGTTTATAAGTATATTGAACAAACAGCTCATTTAAAATAGCGAAAATAATTGAAAGTGAGACGAATCTTAATATAAATATCAAAGTAAAATACGATTATTTTAAGATATGAAAATACTAGTCACAGTTACAATTACTATTGCCGATTTGACCATCTTTAAGCAATTAATTTATATTGTTTATAAGTATATTGAACAAACAGCTCATTTAAAATAGCGAAAATAATTGAAAGTGAGACGAATCTTAATATAAATATCAAAGTAAAATACGATTATTTTAAGATATGAAAATACTAGTCACAGTTACAATTACTATTGCCGATTTGACCATCTTTAAGCAATTAATTTATATTGTTTATAAGTATATTGAACAAACAGCTCATTTAAAATAGCGAAAATAATTGAAAGTGAGACGAATCTTAATATAAATATCACAGTAAAATACGATTATTTTAAGATATGAAAATACTAGTCACAGTTACAATTACTATTGCCGATTTGACCATCTTTAAGCAATTAATTTATATTGTTTATAAGTATATTGAACAAACAGCTCATTTAAAATAGCGAAAATAATTGAAAGTGAGACGAATCTTAATATAAATATCACAGTAAAATACGATTATTTTAAGATATGAAAATACTAGTCACAGTTACAATTACTATTGCCGATTTGACCATCTTTAAGCAATTAATTTATATTGTTTATAAGTATATTGAACAAACAGCTCATTTAAAATAGCGAAAATAATTGAAAGTGAGACGAATCTTAATATAAATATCACAGTAAAATACAATTATTTTAAGATATGAAAATGCTATTCACATTTACAATTACTATTGCCGATTTGACCATCTTTAAGCAATTAATTTATATTGTTTATAAGTATATTGAACAAACAGCTCATTTAAAATAGCGAAAATAATTGAAAGTGAGACGAATCTTAATATAAATATCACAGTAAAATACGATTATTTTAAGATATGAAAATACTAGTCACAGTTACAATTACTATTGCCGATTTGACCATCTTTAAGCAATTAATTTATATTGTTTATAAGTATATTGAACAAACAGCTCATTTAAAATAGCGAAAATAATTGAAAGTGAGACGAATCTTAATATAAATATCAAAGTAAAATACGATTATTTTAAGATATGAAAATGCTATTCACATTTACAATTACTATTGCCGATTTGACCATCTTTAAGCAATTAATTTATATTGTTTATAAGTATATTGAACAAACAGCTCATTTAAAATAGCGAAAATAATTGAAAGTCACACGAATCTTAATATAAATATCACAGTAAAATACGATTATTTTAAGATATGAAAATACTAGTCACAGTTACAATTACTATTGCCGATTTGACCATCTTTAAGCAATTAATTTATATTGTTTATAAGTATATTGAACAAACAGCTCATTTAAAATAGCGAAAATAATTGAAAGTGAGACGAATCTTAATATAAATATCACAGTAAAATACAATTATTTTAGGATATGAAAATACTAGTCACAGTTACAATTACTATTGCCGATTTGACCATCTTTAAGCAATAAATTTATATAGTTTATAAGCATATTGAACAAACAGCTCATTTAAAATAGCGAAAATAATTAAAAGTCACACGAATCGTAATTCAAATATCACAGTAAAATACGATTATTTTAAGATAATACTAGTCACATTTACAATTACTATTGCCGATTTGACCATCTTTAAGCAATGAATTTATATAGTTTATAAGTATATTGAACAAACTGCTAATTTAAAATAGCAAAAATAATTGAAAGTGAGACGAATCTTAATATAAATATCAAAGTAAAATACGATTATTTTAAGATATGAAAATACTAGTCACAGTTACAATTACTATTGCCGATTTGACCATCTTTAAGCAATTAATTTATATTGTTTATAAGTATATTGAACAAACAGCTCATTTAAAATAGCGAAAATAATTGAAAGTGAGACGAATCTTAATATAAATATCACAGTAAAATACGATTATTTTAAGATATGAAAATACTAGTCACAGTTACAATTACTATTGCCGATTTGACCATCTTTAAGCAATTAATTTATATTGTTTATAAGTATATTGAACAAACAGCTCATTTAAAATAGCGAAAATAATTAAAAGTCACACGAATCGTAATTCAAATATCACAGTAAAATACGATTATTTTAAGATAATACTAGTCACAGTTACAATTACTATTGCCGATTTGACCATCTTTAAGCAATGAATTTATATAGTTTATAAGTATATTGAACAAACTGCTAATTTAAAATAGCAAAAATAATTGAAAGTGAGACGAATCTTAATATAAATATCAAAGTAAAATACGATTATTTTAAGATATGAAAATACTAGTCACAGTTACAATTACTATTGCCGATTTGACCATCTTTAAGCAATTAATTTATATTGTTTATAAGTATATTGAACAAACAGCTCATTTAAAATAGCGAAAATAATTGAAAGTGAGACGAATCTTAATATAAATATCACAGTAAAATACGATTATTTTAAGATATGAAAATACTAGTCACAGTTACAATTACTATTGCCGATTTGACCATCTTTAAGCAATTAATTTATATTGTTTATAAGTATATTGAACAAACAGCTCATTTAAAATAGCGAAAATAATTGAAAGTGAGACGAATCTTAATATAAATATCACAGTAAAATACGATTATTTTAAGATATGAAAATACTAGTCACAGTTACAATTACTATTGCCGATTTGACCATCTTTAAGCAATAAATTTATATAGTTTATAAGCATATTGAACAAACAGCTCATTTAAAATAGCGAAAATAATTAAAAGTCACACGAATCGTAATTCAAATGTCACAGTAAAATACGATTATTTTAAGATAATACTAGTCACATTTACAATTACTATTGCCGATTTGACCATCTTTAAGCAATGAATTTATATAGTTTATAAGTATATTGAACAAACAGCTCATTTAAAATAGCGAATATAATTAAAAGTCACACGAATCGTAATTCAAATATCAAAGTAAAATACGATTATTTTAAGATAATACTAGTCACATTTACAATTACTATTGCCGATTTGACCATCTTTAAGCAATGAATTTATATAGTTTATAAGTATATTGAACAAACTGCTAATTTAAAATAGCAAAAATAATTGAAAGTGAGACGAATCTTAATATAAATATCAAAGTAAAATACGATTATTTTAAGATATGAAAATACTAGTCACAGTTACAATTACTATTGCCGATTTGACCATCTTTAAGCAATTAATTTATATTGTTTATAAGTATATTGAACAAACAGCTCATTTAAAATAGCGAAAATAATTGAAAGTGAGACGAATCTTAATATAAATATCACAGTAAAATACGATTATTTTAAGATATGAAAATACTAGTCACAGTTACAATTACTATTGCCGATTTGACCATCTTTAAGCAATAAATTTATATAGTTTATAAGCATATTGAACAAACAGCTCATTTAAAATAGCGAAAATAATTAAAAGTCACACGAATCGTAATTCAAATGTCACAGTAAAATACGATTATTTTAAGATAATACTAGTCACATTTACAATTACTATTGCCGATTTGACCATCTTTAAGCAATGAATTTATATAGTTTATAAGTATATTGAACAAACAGCTCATTTAAAATAGCGAATATAATTAAAAGTCACACGAATCGTAATTCAAATATCACAGTAAAATACGATTATTTTAAGATAATACTAGTCACATTTACAATTACTATTGCCGATTTGACCATCTTTAAGCAATGAATTTATATAGTTTATAAGTATATTGAACAAACTGCTAATTTAAAATAGCAAAAATAATTGAAAGTGAGACGAATCTTAATATAAATATCAAAGTAAAATACGATTATTTTAAGATATGAAAATACTAGTCACAGTTACAATTACTATTGCCGATTTGACCATCTTTAAGCAATTAATTTATATTGTTTATAAGTATATTGAACAAACAGCTCATTTAAAATAGCGAAAATAATTGAAAGTGAGACGAATCTTAATATAAATATCACAGTAAAATACGATTATTTTAAGATATGAAAATACTAGTCACAGTTACAATTACTATTGCCGATTTGACCATCTTTAAGCAATTAATTTATATTGTTTATAAGTATATTGAACAAACAGCTCATTTAAAATAGCGAAAATAATTGAAAGTGAGACGAATCTTAATATAAATATCACAGTAAAATACGATTATTTTAAGATATGAAAATACTAGTCACAGTTACAATTACTATTGCCGATTTGACCATCTTTAAGCAATAAATTTATATAGTTTATAAGCATATTGAACAAACAGCTCATTTAAAATAGCGAAAATAATTAAAAGTCACACGAATCGTAATTCAAATGTCACAGTAAAATACGATTATTTTAAGATAATACTAGTCACATTTACAATTACTATTGCCGATTTGACCATCTTTAAGCAATGAATTTATATAGTTTATAAGTATATTGAACAAACAGCTCATTTAAAATAGCGAATATAATTAAAAGTCACACGAATCGTAATTCAAATATCACAGTAAAATACGATTATTTTAAGATAATACTAGTCACATTTACAATTACTATTGCCGATTTGACCATCTTTAAGCAATGAATTTATATAGTTTATAAGTATATTGAACAAACTGCTAATTTAAAATAGCAAAAATAATTGAAAGTGAGACGAATCTTAATATAAATATCAAAGTAAAATACGATTATTTTAAGATATGAAAATACTAGCCACAGTTACAATTACTATTGCCGATTTGACCATCTTTAAGCAATTAATTTATATTGTTTATAAGTATATTGAACAAACAGCTCATTTAAAATAGCGAAAATAATTGAAAGTGAGACGAATCTTAATATAAATATCACAGTAAAATACGATTATTTTAAGATATGAAAATACTAGTCACAGTTACAATTACTATTGCCGATTTGACCATCTTTAAGCAATTAATTTATATTGTTTATAAGTATATTGAACAAACAGCTCATTTAAAATAGCGAAAATAATTGAAAGTGAGACGAATCTTAATATAAATATCACAGTAAAATACGATTATTTTAAGATATGAAAATACTAGTCACAGTTACAATTACTATTGCCGATTTGACCATCTTTAAGCAATAAATTTATATAGTTTATAAGCATATTGAACAAACAGCTCATTTAAAATAGCGAAAATAATTAAAAGTCACACGAATCGTAATTCAAATGTCACAGTAAAATACGATTATTTTAAGATAATACTAGTCACATTTACAATTACTATTGCCGATTTGACCATCTTTAAGCAATGAATTTATATAGTTTATAAGTATATTGAACAAACAGCTCATTTAAAATAGCGAATATAATTAAAAGTCACACGAATCGTAATTCAAATATCAAAGTAAAATACGATTATTTTAAGATATGAAAATGCTAGTCACATTTACAATTACTATTGCCGATTTGACCATCTTTAAGCAATTAATTTATATTGTTTATAAGTATATTGAACAAACAGCTCATTTAAAATAGCGAAAATAATTAAAAGTCACACGAATCGTAATTCAAATGTCACAGTAAAATACGATTATTTTAAGATAATACTAGTCACATTTACAATTACTATTGCCGATTTGACCATCTTTAAGCAATGAATTTATATAGTTTATAAGTATATTGAACAAACAGCTCATTTAAAATAGCGAATATAATTAAAAGTCACACGAATCGTAATTCAAATATCACAGTAAAATACGATTATTTTAAGATAATACTAGTCACATTTACAATTACTATTGCCGATTTGACCATCTTTAAGCAATGAATTTATATAGTTTATAAGTATATTGAACAAACTGCTAATTTAAAATAGCAAAAATAATTGAAAGTGAGACGAATCTTAATATAAATATCAAAGTAAAATACGATTATTTTAAGATATGAAAATGCTAGTCACATTTACAATTACTATTGCCGATTTGACCATCTTTAAGCAATGAATTTATATAGTTTATAAGTATATTGAACAAACAGCTCATTTAAAATAGCGAATATAATTAAAAGTCACACGAATCGTAATTCAAATATCAAAGTAAAATACGATTATTTTAAGATATGAAAATACTAGTCACAGTTACAATTACTATTGCCGATTTGACCATCTTTAAGCAATAAATTTATATAGTTTATAAGCATATTGAACAAACAGCTCATTTAAAATAGCGAAAATAATTAAAAGTCACACGAATCGTAATTCAAATGTCACAGTAAAATACGATTATTTTAAGATAATACTAGTCACATTTACAATTACTATTGCCGATTTGACCATCTTTAAGCAATGAATTTATATAGTTTATAAGTATATTGAACAAACAGCTCATTTAAAATAGCGAATATAATTAAAAGTCACACGAATCGTAATTCAAATATCACAGTAAAATACGATTATTTTAAGATAATACTAGTCACATTTACAATTACTATTGCCGATTTGACCATCTTTAAGCAATGAATTTATATAGTTTATAAGTATATTGAACAAACTGCTAATTTAAAATAGCAAAAATAATTGAAAGTGAGACGAATCTTAATATAAATATCAAAGTAAAATACGATTATTTTAAGATATGAAAATACTAGTCACAGTTACAATTACTATTGCCGATTTGACCATCTTTAAGCAATAAATTTATATAGTTTATAAGCATATTGAACAAACAGCTCATTTAAAATAGCGAAAATAATTAAAAGTCACACGAATCGTAATTCAAATGTCACAGTAAAATACGATTATTTTAAGATAATACTAGTCACATTTACAATTACTATTGCCGATTTGACCATCTTTAAGCAATGAATTTATATAGTTTATAAGTATATTGAACAAACAGCTCATTTAAAATAGCGAATATAATTAAAAGTCACACGAATCGTAATTCAAATATCAAAGTAAAATACGATTATTTTAAGATATGAAAATGCTAGTCACATTTACAATTACTATTGCCGATTTGACCATCTTTAAGCAATGAATTTATATAGTTTATAAGTATATTGAACAAACAGCTCATTTAAAATAGCGAAAATAATTAAAAGTCACACGAATCGTAATTCAAATGTCACAGTAAAATACGATTATTTTAAGATAATACTAGTCACATTTACAATTACTATTGCCGATTTGACCATCTTTAAGCAATGAATTTATATAGTTTATAAGTATATTGAACAAACAGCTCATTTAAAATAGCGAATATAATTAAAAGTCACACGAATCGTAATTCAAATATCAAAGTAAAATACGATTATTTTAAGATATGAAAATGCTAGTCACATTTACAATTACTATTGCCGATTTGACCATCTTTAAGCAATGAATTTATATAGTTTATAAGTATATTGAACAAACTGCTAATTTAAAATAGCAAAAATAATTGAAAGTGAGACGAATCTTAATATAAATATCAAAGTAAAATACGATTATTTTAAGTTATGAAAATACTAGTCACAGTTACAATTACTATTGCCGATTTGACCATCTTTAAGCAATTAATTTATATAGTTTATAAGTATATTGAACAAACAGCTCATTTAAAATAGCGAATATAATTAAAAGTCACACGAATCGTAATTCAAATATCAAAGTAAAATACGATTATTTTAAGATATGAAAATGCTAGTCACATTTACAATTACTATTGCCGATTTGACCATCTTTAAGCAATGAATTTATATAGTTTATAAGTATATTGAACAAACAGCTCATTTAAAATAGCGAAAATAATTAAAAGTCACACGAATCGTAATTCAAATGTCACAGTAAAATACGATTATTTTAAGATAATACTAGTCACATTTACAATTACTATTGCCGATTTGACCATCTTTAAGCAATGAATTTATATAGTTTATAAGTATATTGAACAAACAGCTCATTTAAAATAGCGAATATAATTAAAAGTCACACGAATCGTAATTCAAATATCAAAGTAAAATACGATTATTTTAAGATATGAAAATGCTAGTCACATTTACAATTACTATTGCCGATTTGACCATCTTTAAGCAATGAATTTATATAGTTTATAAGTATATTGAACAAACTGCTAATTTAAAATAGCAAAAATAATTGAAAGTGAGACGAATCTTAATATAAATATCAAAGTAAAATACGATTATTTTAAGATATGAAAATACTAGTCACAGTTACAATTACTATTGCCGATTTGACCATCTTTAAGCAATTAATTTATATTGTTTATAAGTATATTGAACAAACAGCTCATTTAAAATAGCGAAAATAATTGAAAGTGAGACGAATCTTAATATAAATATCACAGTAAAATACGATTATTTTAAGATATGAAAATACTAGTCACAGTTACAATTACTATTGCCGATTTGACCATCTTTAAGCAATAAATTTATATAGTTTATAAGCATATTGAACAAACAGCTCATTTAAAATAGCGAAAATAATTAAAAGTCACACGAATCGTAATTCAAATGTCACAGTAAAATACGATTATTTTAAGATAATACTAGTCACATTTACAATTACTATTGCCGATTTGACCATCTTTAAGCAATTAATTTATATAGTTTATAAGTATATTGAACAAACAGCTCATTTAAAATAGCGAATATAATTAAAAGTCACACGAATCGTAATTCAAATATCAAAGTAAAATACGATTATTTTAAGATATGAAAATACTAGTCACAGTTACAATTACTATTGCCGATTTGACCATCTTTAAGCAATAAATTTATATAGTTTATAAGCATATTGAACAAACAGCTCATTTAAAATAGCGAAAATAATTAAAAGTCACACGAATCGTAATTCAAATGTCACAGTAAAATACGATTATTTTAAGATAATACTAGTCACATTTACAATTACTATTGCCGATTTGACCATCTTTAAGCAATGAATTTATATAGTTTATAAGTATATTGAACAAACAGCTCATTTAAAATAGCGAATATAATTAAAAGTCACACGAATCGTAATTCAAATATCACAGTAAAATACGATTATTTTAAGATAATACTAGTCACATTTACAATTACTATTGCCGATTTGACCATCTTTAAGCAATGAATTTATATAGTTTATAAGTATATTGAACAAACTGCTAATTTAAAATAGCAAAAATAATTGAAAGTGAGACGAATCTTAATATAAATATCAAAGTAAAATACGATTATTTTAAGATATGAAAATACTAGTCACAGTTACAATTACTATTGCCGATTTGACCATCTTTAAGCAATTAATTTATATTGTTTATAAGTATATTGAACAAACAGCTCATTTAAAATAGCGAAAATAATTGAAAGTGAGACGAATCTTAATATAAATATCACAGTAAAATACGATTATTTTAAGATATGAAAATACTAGTCACAGTTACAATTACTATTGCCGATTTGACCATCTTTAAGCAATTAATTTATATTGTTTATAAGTATATTGAACAAACAGCTCATTTAAAATAGCGAAAATAATTGAAAGTGAGACGAATCTTAATATAAATATCACAGTAAAATACGATTATTTTAAGATATGAAAATACTAGTCACAGTTACAATTACTATTGCCGATTTGACCATCTTTAAGCAATAAATTTATATAGTTTATAAGCATATTGAACAAACAGCTCATTTAAAATAGCGAAAATAATTAAAAGTCACACGAATCGTAATTCAAATGTCACAGTAAAATACGATTATTTTAAGATAATACTAGTCACATTTACAATTACTATTGCCGATTTGACCATCTTTAAGCAATGAATTTATATAGTTTATAAGTATATTGAACAAACAGCTCATTTAAAATAGCGAATATAATTAAAAGTCACACGAATCGTAATTCAAATATCAAAGTAAAATACGATTATTTTAAGATAATACTAGTCACATTTACAATTACTATTGCCGATTTGACCATCTTTAAGCAATGAATTTATATAGTTTATAAGTATATTGAACAAACTGCTAATTTAAAATAGCAAAAATAATTGAAAGTGAGACGAATCTTAATATAAATATCAAAGTAAAATACGATTATTTTAAGATATGAAAATACTAGTCACAGTTACAATTACTATTGCCGATTTGACCATCTTTAAGCAATTAATTTATATTGTTTATAAGTATATTGAACAAACAGCTCATTTAAAATAGCGAAAATAATTGAAAGTGAGACGAATCTTAATATAAATATCACAGTAAAATACGATTATTTTAAGATATGAAAATACTAGTCACAGTTACAATTACTATTGCCGATTTGACCATCTTTAAGCAATAAATTTATATAGTTTATAAGCATATTGAACAAACAGCTCATTTAAAATAGCGAAAATAATTAAAAGTCACACGAATCGTAATTCAAATGTCACAGTAAAATACGATTATTTTAAGATAATACTAGTCACATTTACAATTACTATTGCCGATTTGACCATCTTTAAGCAATGAATTTATATAGTTTATAAGTATATTGAACAAACAGCTCATTTAAAATAGCGAATATAATTAAAAGTCACACGAATCGTAATTCAAATATCAAAGTAAAATACGATTATTTTAAGATAATACTAGTCACATTTACAATTACTATTGCCGATTTGACCATCTTTAAGCAATGAATTTATATAGTTTATAAGTATATTGAACAAACTGCTAATTTAAAATAGCAAAAATAATTGAAAGTGAGACGAATCTTAATATAAATATCAAAGTAAAATACGATTATTTTAAGATATGAAAATACTAGTCACAGTTACAATTACTATTGCCGATTTGACCATCTTTAAGCAATTAATTTATATTGTTTATAAGTATATTGAACAAACAGCTCATTTAAAATAGCGAAAATAATTGAAAGTGAGACGAATCTTAATATAAATATCACAGTAAAATACGATTATTTTAAGATATGAAAATACTAGTCACAGTTACAATTACTATTGCCGATTTGACCATCTTTAAGCAATTAATTTATATTGTTTATAAGTATATTGAACAAACAGCTCATTTAAAATAGCGAAAATAATTGAAAGTGAGACGAATCTTAATATAAATATCACAGTAAAATACGATTATTTTAAGATATGAAAATACTAGTCACAGTTACAATTACTATTGCCGATTTGACCATCTTTAAGCAATAAATTTATATAGTTTATAAGCATATTGAACAAACAGCTCATTTAAAATAGCGAAAATAATTAAAAGTCACACGAATCGTAATTCAAATGTCACAGTAAAATACGATTATTTTAAGATAATACTAGTCACATTTACAATTACTATTGCCGATTTGACCATCTTTAAGCAATGAATTTATATAGTTTATAAGTATATTGAACAAACAGCTCATTTAAAATAGCGAAAATAATTAAAAGTCACACGAATCGTAATTCAAATATCACAGTAAAATACGATTATTTTAAGATAATACTAGTCACATTTACAATTACTATTGCCGATTTGACCATCTTTAAGCAATGAATTTATATAGTTTATAAGTATATTGAACAAACTGCTAATTTAAAATAGCAAAAATAATTGAAAGTGAGACGAATCTTAATATAAATATCAAAGTAAAATACGATTATTTTAAGATATGAAAATACTAGTCACAGTTACAATTACTATTGCCGATTTGACCATCTTTAAGCAATTAATTTATATTGTTTATAAGTATATTGAACAAACAGCTCATTTAAAATAGCGAAAATAATTGAAAGTGAGACGAATCTTAATATAAATATCACAGTAAAATACGATTATTTTAAGATATGAAAATACTAGTCACAGTTACAATTACTATTGCCGATTTGACCATCTTTAAGCAATTAATTTATATTGTTTATAAGTATATTGAACAAACAGCTCATTTAAAATAGCGAAAATAATTGAAAGTGAGACGAATCTTAATATAAATATCAAAGTAAAATACGATTATTTTAAGATATGAAAATACTAGTCACAGTTACAATTACTATTGCCGATTTGACCATCTTTAAGCAATAAATTTATATAGTTTATAAGCATATTGAACAAACAGCTCATTTAAAATAGCGAAAATAATTAAAAGTCACACGAATCGTAATTCAAATGTCACAGTAAAATACGATTATTTTAAGATAATACTAGTCACATTTACAATTACTATTGCCGATTTGACCATCTTTAAGCAATGAATTTATATAGTTTATAAGTATATTGAACAAACAGCTCATTTAAAATAGCGAATATAATTAAAAGTCACACGAATCGTAATTCAAATATCAAAGTAAAATACGATTATTTTAAGATATGAAAATGCTAGTCACATTTACAATTACTATTGCCGATTTGACCATCTTTAAGCAATTAATTTATATTGTTTATAAGTATATTGAACAAACAGCTCATTTAAAATAGCGAAAATAATTAAAAGTCACACGAATCGTAATTCAAATATCACAGTAAAATACGATTATTTTAAGATAATACTAGTCACATTTACAATTACTATTGCCGATTTGACCATCTTTAAGCAATGAATTTATATAGTTTATAAGTATATTGAACAAACAGCTCATTTAAAATAGCGAATATAATTAAAAGTCACACGAATCGTAATTCAAATATCAAAGTAAAATACGATTATTTTAAGATATGAAAATGCTATTCACATTTACAATTACTATTGCCGATTTGACCATCTTTAAGCAATTAATTTATATTGTTTATAAGTATATTGAACAAACAGCTCATTTAAAATAGCGAAAATAATTGAAAGTGAGACGAATCTTAATATAAATATCACAGTAAAATACGATTATTTTAAGATATGAAAATACTAGTCACAGTTACAATTACTATTGCCGATTTGACCATCTTTAAGCAATTAATTTATATTGTTTATAAGTATATTGAACAAACAGCTCATTTAAAATAGCGAAAATAATTGAAAGTGAGACGAATCTTAATATAAATATCAAAGTAAAATACGATTATTTTAAGATATGAAAATACTAGTCACAGTTACAATTACTATTGCCGATTTGACCATCTTTAAGCAATTAATTTATATTGTTTATAAGTATATTGAACAAACAGCTCATTTAAAATAGCGAAAATAATTGAAAGTGAGACGAATCTTAATATAAATATCAAAGTAAAATACGATTATTTTAAGATATGAAAATACTAGTCACAGTTACAATTACTATTGCCGATTTGACCATCTTTAAGCAATTAATTTATATTGTTTATAAGTATATTGAACAAACAGCTCATTTAAAATAGCGAAAATAATTGAAAGTGAGACGAATCTTAATATAAATATCAAAGTAAAATACGATTATTTTAAGATATGAAAATACTAGTCACAGTTACAATTACTATTGCCGATTTGACCATCTTTAAGCAATTAATTTATATTGTTTATAAGTATATTGAACAAACAGCTCATTTAAAATAGCGAAAATAATTGAAAGTGAGACGAATCTTAATATAAATATCACAGTAAAATACGATTATTTTAAGATATGAAAATACTAGTCACAGTTACAATTACTATTGCCGATTTGACCATCTTTAAGCAATTAATTTATATTGTTTATAAGTATATTGAACAAACAGCTCATTTAAAATAGCGAAAATAATTGAAAGTGAGACGAATCTTAATATAAATATCACAGTAAAATACGATTATTTTAAGATATGAAAATACTAGTCACAGTTACAATTACTATTGCCGATTTGACCATCTTTAAGCAATTAATTTATATTGTTTATAAGTATATTGAACAAACAGCTCATTTAAAATAGCGAAAATAATTGAAAGTGAGACGAATCTTAATATAAATATCACAGTAAAATACAATTATTTTAAGATATGAAAATGCTATTCACATTTACAATTACTATTGCCGATTTGACCATCTTTAAGCAATTAATTTATATTGTTTATAAGTATATTGAACAAACAGCTCATTTAAAATAGCGAAAATAATTGAAAGTGAGACGAATCTTAATATAAATATCACAGTAAAATACGATTATTTTAAGATATGAAAATACTAGTCACAGTTACAATTACTATTGCCGATTTGACCATCTTTAAGCAATTAATTTATATTGTTTATAAGTATATTGAACAAACAGCTCATTTAAAATAGCGAAAATAATTGAAAGTGAGACGAATCTTAATATAAATATCAAAGTAAAATACGATTATTTTAAGATATGAAAATGCTATTCACATTTACAATTACTATTGCCGATTTGACCATCTTTAAGCAATTAATTTATATTGTTTATAAGTATATTGAACAAACAGCTCATTTAAAATAGCGAAAATAATTGAAAGTGAGACGAATCTTAATATAAATATCACAGTAAAATACGATTATTTTAAGATATGAAAATACTAGTCACAGTTACAATTACTATTGCCGATTTGACCATCTTTAAGCAATTAATTTATATTGTTTATAAGTATATTGAACAAACAGCTCATTTAAAATAGCGAAAATAATTAAAAGTCACACGAATCGTAATTCAAATATCACAGTAAAATACGATTATTTTAAGATAATACTAGTCACATTTACAATTACTATTGCCGATTTGACCATCTTTAAGCAATAAATTTATATAGTTTATAAGTATATTGAACAAACTGCTAATTTAAAATAGCAAAAATAATTGAAAGTGAGACGAATCTTAATATAAATATCAAAGTAAAATACGATTATTTTAAGATATGAAAATACTAGTCACAGTTACAATTACTATTGCCGATTTGACCATCTTTAAGCAATTAATTTATATTGTTTATAAGTATATTGAACAAACAGCTCATTTAAAATAGCGAAAATAATTGAAAGTGAGACGAATCTTAATATAAATATCACAGTAAAATACGATTATTTTAAGATATGAAAATACTAGTCACAGTTACAATTACTATTGCCGATTTGACCATCTTTAAGCAATAAATTTATATAGTTTATAAGCATATTGAACAAACAGCTCATTTAAAATAGCGAAAATAATTAAAAGTCACACGAATCGTAATTCAAATATCACAGTAAAATACGATTATTTTAAGATAATACTAGTCACATTTACAATTACTATTGCCGATTTGACCATCTTTAAGCAATGAATTTATATAGTTTATAAGTATATTGAACAAACTGCTAATTTAAAATAGCAAAAATAATTGAAAGTCACTCGAAACGTAACACAAATATCAAAGTAAAATACGATTATTTTAAGATATGAAAATACTAGTCACAGTTACAATTACTATTGCCGATTTGACCATCTTTAAGCAATTAATTTATATTGTTTATAAGTATATTGAACAAACAGCTCATTTAAAATAGCGAAAATAATTGAAAGTGAGACGAATCTTAATATAAATATCACAGTAAAATACGATTATTTTAAGATATGAAAATACTAGTCACAGTTACAATTACTATTGCCGATTTGACCATCTTTAAGCAATAAATTTATATAGTTTATAAGCATATTGAACAAACAGCTCATTTAAAATAGCGAAAATAATTAAAAGTCACACGAATCGTAATTCAAATATCACAGTAAAATACGATTATTTTAAGATAATACTAGTCACATTTACAATTACTATTGCCGATTTGACCATCTTTAAGCAATGAATTTATATAGTTTATAAGTATATTGAACAAACTGTTAATTTAAAATAGCAAAAATAATTGAAAGTGAGACGAATCTTAATATAAATATCAAAGTAAAATACGATTATTTTAAGATATGAAAATACTAGTCACAGTTACAATTACTATTGCCGATTTGACCATCTTTAAGCAATTAATTTATATTGTTTATAAGTATATTGAACAAACAGCTCATTTAAAATAGCGAAAATAATTGAAAGTGAGACGAATCTTAATATAAATATCACAGTAAAATACGATTATTTTAAGATATGAAAATACTAGTCACAGTTACAATTACTATTGCCGATTTGACCATCTTTAAGCAATAAATTTATATAGTTTATAAGCATATTGAACAAACAGCTCATTTAAAATAGCGAAAATAATTAAAAGTCACACGAATCGTAATTCAAATATCACAGTAAAATACGATTATTTTAAGATAATACTAGTCACATTTACAATTACTATTGCCGATTTGACCATCTTTAAGCAATGAATTTATATAGTTTATAAGTATATTGAACAAACTGCTAATTTAAAATAGCAAAAATAATTGAAAGTGAGACGAATCTTAATATAAATATCAAAGTAAAATACGATTATTTTAAGATATGAAAATACTAGTCACAGTTACAATTACTATTGCCGATTTGACCATCTTTAAGCAATTAATTTATATTGTTTATAAGTATATTGAACAAACAGCTCATTTAAAATAGCGAAAATAATTAAAAGTCACACGAATCGTAATTCAAATATCACAGTAAAATACGATTATTTTAAGATAATACTAGTCACATTTACAATTACTATTGCCGATTTGACCATCTTTAAGCAATGAATTTATATAGTTTATAAGTATATTGAACAAACTGCTAATTTAAAATAGCAAAAATAATTGAAAGTGAGACGAATCTTAATATAAATATCAAAGTAAAATACGATTATTTTAAGATATGAAAATACTAGTCACAGTTACAATTACTATTGCCGATTTGACCATCTTTAAGCAATTAATTTATATTGTTTATAAGTATATTGAACAAACAGCTCATTTAAAATAGCGAAAATAATTAAAAGTCACACGAATCGTAATTCAAATATCACAGTAAAATACGATTATTTTAAGATAATACTAGTCACATTTACAATTACTATTGCCGATTTGACCATCTTTAAGCAATGAATTTATATAGTTTATAAGTATATTGAACAAACTGCTAATTTAAAATAGCAAAAATAATTGAAAGTGAGACGAATCTTAATATAAATATCAAAGTAAAATACGATTATTTTAAGATATGAAAATACTAGTCACAGTTACAATTACTATTGCCGATTTGACCATCTTTAAGCAATTAATTTATATTGTTTATAAGTATATTGAACAAACAGCTCATTTAAAATAGCGAAAATAATTAAAAGTCACACGAATCGTAATTCAAATATCACAGTAAAATACGATTATTTTAAGATAATACTAGTCACATTTACAATTACTATTGCCGATTTGACCATCTTTAAGCAATGAATTTATATAGTTTATAAGTATATTGAACAAACTGCTAATTTAAAATAGCAAAAATAATTGAAAGTGAGACGAATCTTAATATAAATATCAAAGTAAAATACGATTATTTTAAGATATGAAAATACTAGTCACAGTTACAATTACTATTGCCGATTTGACCATCTTTAAGCAATTAATTTATATTGTTTATAAGTATATTGAACAAACAGCTCATTTAAAATAGCGAAAATAATTGAAAGTGAGACGAATCTTAATATAAATATCACAGTAAAATACGATTATTTTAAGATATGAAAATACTAGTCACAGTTACAATTACTATTGCCGATTTGACCATCTTTAAGCAATAAATTTATATAGTTTATAAGCATATTGAACAAACAGCTCATTTAAAATAGCGAAAATAATTAAAAGTCACACGAATCGTAATTCAAATATCACAGTAAAATACGATTATTTTAAGATAATACTAGTCACATTTACAATTACTATTGCCGATTTGACCATCTTTAAGCAATGAATTTATATAGTTTATAAGTATATTGAACAAACTGCTAATTTAAAATAGCAAAAATAATTGAAAGTGAGACGAATCTTAATATAAATATCAAAGTAAAATACGATTATTTTAAGATATGAAAATACTAGTCACAGTTACAATTACTATTGCCGATTTGACCATCTTTAAGCAATTAATTTATATTGTTTATAAGTATATTGAACAAACAGCTCATTTAAAATAGCGAAAATAATTGAAAGTGAGACGAATCTTAATATAAATATCACAGTAAAATACGATTATTTTAAGATATGAAAATACTAGTCACAGTTACAATTACTATTGCCGATTTGACCATCTTTAAGCAATAAATTTATATAGTTTATAAGCATATTGAACAAACAGCTCATTTAAAATAGCGAAAATAATTAAAAGTCACACGAATCGTAATTCAAATATCACAGTAAAATACGATTATTTTAAGATAATACTAGTCACATTTACAATTACTATTGCCGATTTGACCATCTTTAAGCAATGAATTTATATAGTTTATAAGTATATTGAACAAACTGCTAATTTAAAATAGCAAAAATAATTGAAAGTGAGACGAATCTTAATATAAATATCAAAGTAAAATACGATTATTTTAAGATATGAAAATACTAGTCACAGTTACAATTACTATTGCCGATTTGACCATCTTTAAGCAATTAATTTATATTGTTTATAAGTATATTGAACAAACAGCTCATTTAAAATAGCGAAAATAATTGAAAGTGAGACGAATCTTAATATAAATATCACAGTAAAATACGATTATTTTAAGATATGAAAATACTAGTCACAGTTACAATTACTATTGCCGATTTGACCATCTTTAAGCAATAAATTTATATAGTTTATAAGCATATTGAACAAACAGCTCATTTAAAATAGCGAAAATAATTAAAAGTCACACGAATCGTAATTCAAATATCACAGTAAAATACGATTATTTTAAGATAATACTAGTCACATTTACAATTACTATTGCCGATTTGACCATCTTTAAGCAATGAATTTATATAGTTTATAAGTATATTGAACAAACTGCTAATTTAAAATAGCAAAAATAATTGAAAGTGAGACGAATCTTAATATAAATATCAAAGTAAAATACGATTATTTTAAGATATGAAAATACTAGTCACAGTTACAATTACTATTGCCGATTTGACCATCTTTAAGCAATTAATTTATATTGTTTATAAGTATATTGAACAAACAGCTCATTTAAAATAGCGAAAATAATTGAAAGTGAGACGAATCTTAATATAAATATCACAGTAAAATACGATTATTTTAAGATATGAAAATACTAGTCACAGTTACAATTACTATTGCCGATTTGACCATCTTTAAGCAATAAATTTATATAGTTTATAAGCATATTGAACAAACAGCTCATTTAAAATAGCGAAAATAATTAAAAGTCACACGAATCGTAATTCAAATATCACAGTAAAATACGATTATTTTAAGATAATACTAGTCACATTTACAATTACTATTGCCGATTTGACCATCTTTAAGCAATGAATTTATATAGTTTATAAGTATATTGAACAAACTGCTAATTTAAAATAGCAAAAATAATTGAAAGTGAGACGAATCTTAATATAAATATCAAAGTAAAATACGATTATTTTAAGATATGAAAATACTAGTCACAGTTACAATTACTATTGCCGATTTGACCATCTTTAAGCAATTAATTTATATTGTTTATAAGTATATTGAACAAACAGCTCATTTAAAATAGCGAAAATAATTGAAAGTGAGACGAATCTTAATATAAATATCACAGTAAAATACGATTATTTTAAGATATGAAAATACTAGTCACAGTTACAATTACTATTGCCGATTTGACCATCTTTAAGCAATTAATTTATATTGTTTATAAGTATATTGAACAAACAGCTCATTTAAAATAGCGAAAATAATTGAAAGTGAGACGAATCTTAATATAAATATCACAGTAAAATACGATTATTTTAAGATATGAAAATACTAGTCACAGTTACAATTACTATTGCCGATTTGACCATCTTTAAGCAATAAATTTATATAGTTTATAAGCATATTGAACAAACAGCTCATTTAAAATAGCGAAAATAATTAAAAGTCACACGAATCGTAATTCAAATATCACAGTAAAATACGATTATTTTAAGATAATACTAGTCACATTTACAATTACTATTGCCGATTTGACCATCTTTAAGCAATGAATTTATATAGTTTATAAGTATATTGAACAAACAGCTCATTTAAAATAGCGAAAATAATTAAAAGTCACACGAATCGTAATTCAAATATCAAAGTAAAATACGATTATTTTAAGATATGAAAATGCTAGTCACATTTACAATTACTATTGCCGATTTGACCATCTATAAGCAATTAATTTATATTGTTTATAAGTATATTGAACAAACAGCTCATTTAAAATAGCGAAAATAATTAAAAGTCACACGAATCGTAATTCAAATATCACAGTAAAATACGATTATTTTAAGATAATACTAGTCACATTTACAATTACTATTGCCGATTTGACCATCTTTAAGCAATGAATTTATATAGTTTATAAGTATATTGAACAAACTGCTAATTTAAAATAGCAAAAATAATTGAAAGTGAGACGAATCTTAATATAAATATCAAAGTAAAATACGATTATTTTAAGATATGAAAATACTAGTCACAGTTACAATTACTATTGCCGATTTGACCATCTTTAAGCAATTAATTTATATTGTTTATAAGTATATTGAACAAACAGCTCATTTAAAATAGCGAAAATAATTGAAAGTGAGACGAATCTTAATATAAATATCACAGTAAAATACGATTATTTTAAGATATGAAAATACTAGTCACAGTTACAATTACTATTGCCGATTTGACCATCTTTAAGCAATTAATTTATATTGTTTATAAGTATATTGAACAAACAGCTCATTTAAAATAGCGAAAATAATTGAAAGTGAGACGAATCTTAATATAAATATCACAGTAAAATACGATTATTTTAAGATATGAAAATACTAGTCACAGTTACAATTACTATTGCCGATTTGACCATCTTTAAGCAATTAATTTATATTGTTTATAAGTATATTGAACAAACAGCTCATTTAAAATAGCGAAAATAATTGAAAGTGAGACGAATCTTAATATAAATATCACAGTAAAATACGATTATTTTAAGATATGAAAATACTAGTCACAGTTACAATTACTATTGCCGATTTGACCATCTTTAAGCAATTAATTTATATTGTTTATAAGTATATTGAACAAACAGCTCATTTAAAATAGCGAAAATAATTGAAAGTGAGACGAATCTTAATATAAATATCACAGTAAAATACGATTATTTTAAGATATGAAAATACTAGTCACAGTTACAATTACTATTGCCGATTTGACCATCTTTAAGCAATTAATTTATATTTTTTATAAGTATATTGAACAAACAGCTCATTTAAAATAGCGAAAATAATTGAAAGTGAGACGAATCTTAATATAAATATCACAGTAAAATACGATTATTTTAAGATATGAAAATACTAGTCACAGTTACAATTACTATTGCCGATTTGACCATCTTTAAGCAATTAATTTATATTGTTTATAAGTATATTGAACAAACAGCTCATTTAAAATAGCGAAAATAATTGAAAGTGAGACGAATCTTAATATAAATATCACAGTAAAATACGATTATTTTAAGATATGAAAATACTAGTCACAGTTACAATTACTATTGCCGATTTGACCATCTTTAAGCAATTAATTTATATTTTTTATAAGTATATTGAACAAACAGCTCATTTAAAATAGCGAAAATAATTGAAAGTGAGACGAATCTTAATATAAATATCACAGTAAAATACGATTATTTTAAGATATGAAAATACTAGTCACAGTTACAATTACTATTGCCGATTTGACCATCTTTAAGCAATTAATTTATATTGTTTATAAGTATATTGAACAAACAGCTCATTTAAAATAGCGAAAATAATTGAAAGTGAGACGAATCTTAATATAAATATCACAGTAAAATACGATTATTTTAAGATATGAAAATACTAGTCACAGTTACAATTACTATTGCCGATTTGACCATCTTTAAGCAATTAATTTATATAGTTTATAAGTATATTGAACAAACAGCTCATTTAAAATAGCGAAAATAATTGAAAGTGAGACGAATCTTAATATAAATATCATAGTAAAATACGATTATTTTAAGATATGAAAATACTAGTCACAGTTACAATTACTATTGCCGATTTGACCATCTTTAAGCAATTAATTTATATTGTTTATAAGTATATTGAACAAACAGCTCATTTAAAATAGCGAAAATAATTGAAAGTGAGACGAATCTTAATATAAATATCAAAGTAAAATACGATTATTTTAAGATATGAAAATACTAGTCACAGTTACAATTACTATTGCCGATTTGACCATCTTTAAGCAATTAATTTATATAGTTTATAAGTATATTGAACAAACTGCTAATTTAAAATAGCAAAAATAATTGAAAGTGAGACGAATCTTAATATAAATATCAAAGTAAAATACGATTATTTTAAGATATGAAAATACTAGTCACAGTTACAATTACTATTGCCGATTTGACCATCTTTAAGCAATTAATTTATATTGTTTATAAGTATATTGAACAAACAGCTCATTTAAAATAGCGAAAATAATTGAAAGTGAGACGAATCTTAATATAAATATCACAGTAAAATACGATTATTTTAAGATATGAAAATACTAGTCACAGTTACAATTACTATTGCCGATTTGACCATCTTTAAGCAATTAATTTATATTTTTTATAAGTATATTGAACAAACAGCTCATTTAAAATAGCGAAAATAATTGAAAGTGAGACGAATCTTAATATAAATATCACAGTAAAATACGATTATTTTAAGATATGAAAATACTAGTCACAGTTACAATTACTATTGCCGATTTGACCATCTTTAAGCAATTAATTTATATTGTTTATAAGTATATTGAACAAACAGCTCATTTAAAATAGCGAAAATAATTGAAAGTGAGACGAATCTTAATATAAATATCACAGTAAAATACGATTATTTTAAGATATGAAAATACTAGTCACAGTTACAATTACTATTGCCGATTTGACCATCTTTAAGCAATTAATTTATATTGTTTATAAGTATATTGAACAAACAGCTCATTTAAAATAGCGAAAATAATTGAAAGTGAGACGAATCTTAATATAAATATCACAGTAAAATACGATTATTTTAAGATATGAAAATACTAGTCACAGTTACAATTACTATTGCCGATTTGACCATCTTTAAGCAATTAATTTATATTGTTTATAAGTATATTGAACAAACAGCTCATTTAAAATAGCGAAAATAATTGAAAGTGAGACGAATCTTAATATAAATATCACAGTAAAATACGATTATTTTAAGATATGAAAATACTAGTCACAGTTACAATTACTATTGCCGATTTGACCATCTTTAAGCAATTAATTTATATTTTTTATAAGTATATTGAACAAACAGCTCATTTAAAATAGCGAAAATAATTGAAAGTGAGACGAATCTTAATATAAATATCACAGTAAAATACGATTATTTTAAGATATGAAAATACTAGTCACAGTTACAATTACTATTGCCGATTTGACCATCTTTAAGCAATTAATTTATATTGTTTATAAGTATATTGAACAAACAGCTCATTTAAAATAGCGAAAATAATTGAAAGTGAGACGAATCTTAATATAAATATCACAGTAAAATACGATTATTTTAAGATATGAAAATACTAGTCACAGTTACAATTACTATTGCCGATTTGACCATCTTTAAGCAATTAATTTATATTTTTTATAAGTATATTGAACAAACAGCTCATTTAAAATAGCGAAAATAATTGAAAGTGAGACGAATCTTAATATAAATATCACAGTAAAATACGATTATTTTAAGATATGAAAATACTAGTCACAGTTACAATTACTATTGCCGATTTGACCATCTTTAAGCAATTAATTTATATTGTTTATAAGTATATTGAACAAACAGCTCATTTAAAATAGCGAAAATAATTGAAAGTGAGACGAATCTTAATATAAATATCACAGTAAAATACGATTATTTTAAGATATGAAAATACTAGTCACAGTTACAATTACTATTGCCGATTTGACCATCTTTAAGCAATTAATTTATATTGTTTATAAGTATATTGAACAAACAGCTCATTTAAAATAGCGAAAATAATTGAAAGTGAGACGAATCTTAATATAAATATCACAGTAAAATACGATTATTTTAAGATATGAAAATACTAGTCACAGTTACAATTACTATTGCCGATTTGACCATCTTTAAGCAATTAATTTATATTTTTTATAAGTATATTGAACAAACAGCTCATTTAAAATAGCGAAAATAATTGAAAGTGAGACGAATCTTAATATAAATATCACAGTAAAATACGATTATTTTAAGATATGAAAATACTAGTCACAGTTACAATTACTATTGCCGATTTGACCATCTTTAAGCAATTAATTTATATTGTTTATAAGTATATTGAACAAACAGCTCATTTAAAATAGCGAAAATAATTGAAAGTGAGACGAATCTTAATATAAATATCACAGTAAAATACGATTATTTTAAGATATGAAAATACTAGTCACAGTTACAATTACTATTGCCGATTTGACCATCTTTAAGCAATTAATTTATATAGTTTATAAGTATATTGAACAAACAGCTCATTTAAAATAGCGAAAATAATTGAAAGTGAGACGAATCTTAATATAAATATCATAGTAAAATACGATTATTTTAAGATATGAAAATACTAGTCACAGTTACAATTACTATTGCCGATTTGACCATCTTTAAGCAATTAATTTATATTGTTTATAAGTATATTGAACAAACAGCTCATTTAAAATAGCGAAAATAATTGAAAGTGAGACGAATCTTAATATAAATATCAAAGTAAAATACGATTATTTTAAGATATGAAAATACTAGTCACAGTTACAATTACTATTGCCGATTTGACCATCTTTAAGCAATTAATTTATATAGTTTATAAGTATATTGAACAAACTGCTAATTTAAAATAGCAAAAATAATTGAAAGTCACTCGAAACGTAACACAAATATCAAAGTAAAATACGATTATTTTAAGATATGAAAATACTAGTCACAGTTACAATTACTATTGCCGATTTGACCATCTTTAAGCAATTAATTTATATAGTTTATAAGTATATTGAACAAACTGCTAATTTAAAATAGCAAAAATAATTGAAAGTCACTCGAAACGTAACACAAATATCAAAGTAAAATACGATTATTTTAAGATATGAAAATACTAGTCACAGTTACAATTACTATTGCCGATTTGACCATCTTTAAGCAATTAATTTATATAGTTTATAAGTATATTGAACAAACTGCTAATTTAAAATAGCAAAAATAATTGAAAGTCACTCGAAACGTAACACAAATATCAAAGTAAAATACGATTATTTTAAGATATGAAAATACTAGTCACAGTTACAATTACTATTGCCGATTTGACCATCTTTAAGCAATTAATTTATATAGTTTATAAGTATATTGAACAAACTGCTAATTTAAAATAGCAAAAATAATTGAAAGTCACTCGAAACGTAACACAAATATCAAAGTAAAATACGATTATTTTAAGATATGAAAATACTAGTCACAGTTACAATTACTATTGCCGATTTGACCATCTTTAAGCAATTAATTTATATTGTTTATAAGTATATTGAACAAACTGCTAATTTAAAATAGCAAAAATAATTGAAAGTCACTCGAAACGTAACACAAATATCAAAGTAAAATACGATTATTTTAAGATATGAAAATACTAGTCACAGTTACAATTACTATTGCCGATTTGACCATCTTTAAGCAATTAATTTATATTTTTTATAAGTATATTGAACAAACAGCTCATTTAAAATAGCGAAAATAATTGAAAGTGAGACGAATCTTAATATAAATATCAAAGTAAAATACGATTATTTTAAGATATGAAAATACTAGTCACAGTTACAATTACTATTGCCGATTTGACCATCTTTAAGCAATTAATTTATATTTTTTATAAGTATATTGAACAAACAGCTCATTTAAAATAGCGAAAATAATTGAAAGTGAGACGAATCTTAATATAAATATCACAGTAAAATACGATTATTTTAAGATATGAAAATACTAGTCACAGTTACAATTACTATTGCCGATTTGACCATCTTTAAGCAATTAATTTATATAGTTTATAAGTATATTGAACAAACTGCTAATTTAAAATAGCAAAAATAATTGAAAGTCACTCGAAACGTAACACAAATATCAAAGTAAAATACGATTATTTTAAGATATGAAAATACTAGTCACAGTTACAATTACTATTGCCGATTTGACCATCTTTAAGCAATTAATTTATATTTTTTATAAGTATATTGAACAAACAGCTCATTTAAAATAGCGAAAATAATTGAAAGTGAGACGAATCTTAATATAAATATCACAGTAAAATACGATTATTTTAAGATATGAAAATACTAGTCACAGTTACAATTACTATTGCCGATTTGACCATCTTTAAGCAATTAATTTATATAGTTTATAAGTATATTGAACAAACTGCTAATTTAAAATAGCAAAAATAATTGAAAGTCACTCGAAACGTAACACAAATATCAAAGTAAAATACGATTATTTTAAGATATGAAAATACTAGTCACAGTTACAATTACTATTGCCGATTTGACCATCTTTAAGCAATTAATTTATATTTTTTATAAGTATATTGAACAAACAGCTCATTTAAAATAGCGAAAATAATTGAAAGTGAGACGAATCTTAATATAAATATCACAGTAAAATACGATTATTTTAAGATATGAAAATACTAGTCACAGTTACAATTACTATTGCCGATTTGACCATCTTTAAGCAATTAATTTATATAGTTTATAAGTATATTGAACAAACTGCTAATTTAAAATAGCAAAAATAATTGAAAGTCACTCGAAACGTAACACAAATATCAAAGTAAAATACGATTATTTTAAGATATGAAAATACTAGTCACAGTTAAAATTACTATTGCCGATTTGACCATCTTTAAGCAATTAATTTATATAGTTTATAAGTATATTGAACAAACTGCTAATTTAAAATAGCAAAAATAATTGAAAGTCACTCGAAACGTAACACAAATATCAAAGTAAAATACGATTATTTTAAGATATGAAAATACTAGTCACAGTTACAATTACTATTGCCGATTTGACCATCTTTAAGCAATTAATTTATATTTTTTATAAGTATATTGAACAAACAGCTCATTTAAAATAGCGAAAATAATTGAAAGTGAGACGAATCTTAATATAAATATCACAGTAAAATACGATTATTTTAAGATATGAAAATACTAGTCACAGTTACAATTACTATTGCCGATTTGACCATCTTTAAGCAATTAATTTATATAGTTTATAAGTATATTGAACAAACTGCTAATTTAAAATAGCAAAAATAATTGAAAGTCACTCGAAACGTAACACAAATATCAAAGTAAAATACGATTATTTTAAGATATGAAAATACTAGTCACAGTTACAATTACTATTGCCGATTTGACCATCTTTAAGCAATTAATTTATATTGTTTATAAGTATATTGAACAAACTGCTAATTTAAAATAGCAAAAATAATTGAAAGTCACTCGAAACGTAACACAAATATCAAAGTAAAATACGATTATTTTAAGATATGAAAATACTAGTCACAGTTACAATTACTATTGCCGATTTGACCATCTTTAAGCAATTAATTTATATAGTTTATAAGTATATTGAACAAACTGCTAATTTAAAATAGCAAAAATAATTGAAAGTCACTCGAAACGTAACACAAATATCAAAGTAAAATACGATTATTTTAAGATATGAAAATACTAGTCACAGTTACAATTACTATTGCCGATTTGACCATCTTTAAGCAATTAATTTATATTTTTTATAAGTATATTGAACAAACAGCTCATTTAAAATAGCGAAAATAATTGAAAGTGAGACGAATCTTAATATAAATATCACAGTAAAATACGATTATTTTAAGATATGAAAATACTAGTCACAGTTACAATTACTATTGCCGATTTGACCATCTTTAAGCAATTAATTTATATAGTTTATAAGTATATTGAACAAACTGCTAATTTAAAATAGCAAAAATAATTGAAAGTCACTCGAAACGTAACACAAATATCAAAGTAAAATACGATTATTTTAAGATATGAAAATACTAGTCACAGTTACAATTACTATTGCCGATTTGACCATCTTTAAGCAATTAATTTATATTTTTTATAAGTATATTGAACAAACAGCTCATTTAAAATAGCGAAAATAATTGAAAGTGAGACGAATCTTAATATAAATATCACAGTAAAATACGATTATTTTAAGATATGAAAATACTAGTCACAGTTACAATTACTATTGCCGATTTGACCATCTTTAAGCAATTAATTTATATAGTTTATAAGTATATTGAACAAACTGCTAATTTAAAATAGCAAAAATAATTGAAAGTCACTCGAAACGTAACACAAATATCAAAGTAAAATACGATTATTTTAAGATATGAAAATACTAGTCACAGTTACAATTACTATTGCCGATTTGACCATCTTTAAGCAATTAATTTATATTTTTTATAAGTATATTGAACAAACAGCTCATTTAAAATAGCGAAAATAATTGAAAGTGAGACGAATCTTAATATAAATATCACAGTAAAATACGATTATTTTAAGATATGAAAATACTAGTCACAGTTACAATTACTATTGCCGATTTGACCATCTTTAAGCAATTAATTTATATTTTTTATAAGTATATTGAACAAACAGCTCATTTAAAATAGCGAAAATAATTGAAAGTGAGACGAATCTTAATATAAATATCACAGTAAAATACGATTATTTTAAGATATGAAAATACTAGTCACAGTTACAATTACTATTGCCGATTTGACCATCTTTAAGCAATTAATTTATATTTTTTATAAGTATATTGAACAAACAGCTCATTTAAAATAGCGAAAATAATTGAAAGTGAGACGAATCTTAATATAAATATCACAGTAAAATACGATTATTTTAAGATATGAAAATACTAGTCACAGTTACAATTACTATTGCCGATTTGACCATCTTTAAGCAATTAATTTATATTTTTTATAAGTATATTGAACAAACAGCTCATTTAAAATAGCGAAAATAATTGAAAGTGAGACGAATCTTAATATAAATATCACAGTAAAATACGATTATTTTAAGATATGAAAATACTAGTCACAGTTACAATTACTATTGCCGATTTGACCATCTTTAAGCAATTAATTTATATAGTTTATAAGTATATTGAACAAACTGCTAATTTAAAATAGCAAAAATAATTGAAAGTCACTCGAAACGTAACACAAATATCAAAGTAAAATACGATTATTTTAAGATATGAAAATACTAGTCACAGTTACAATTACTATTGCCGATTTGACCATCTTTAAGCAATTAATTTATATAGTTTATAAGTATATTGAACAAACTGCTAATTTAAAATAGCAAAAATAATTGAAAGTCACTCGAAACGTAACACAAATATCAAAGTAAAATACGATTATTTTAAGATATGAAAATACTAGTCACAGTTACAATTACTATTGCCGATTTGACCATCTTTAAGCAATTAATTTATATTTTTTATAAGTATATTGAACAAACAGCTCATTTAAAATAGCGAAAATAATTGAAAGTGAGACGAATCTTAATATAAATATCACAGTAAAATACGATTATTTTAAGATATGAAAATACTAGTCACAGTTACAATTACTATTGCCGATTTGACCATCTTTAAGCAATTAATTTATATAGTTTATAAGTATATTGAACAAACTGCTAATTTAAAATAGCAAAAATAATTGAAAGTCACTCGAAACGTAACACAAATATCAAAGTAAAATACGATTATTTTAAGATATGAAAATACTAGTCACAGTTACAATTACTATTGCCGATTTGACCATCTTTAAGCAATTAATTTATATTGTTTATAAGTATATTGAACAAACTGCTAATTTAAAATAGCAAAAATAATTGAAAGTCACTCGAAACGTAACACAAATATCAAAGTAAAATACGATTATTTTAAGATATGAAAATACTAGTCACAGTTACAATTACTATTGCCGATTTGACCATCTTTAAGCAATTAATTTATATAGTTTATAAGTATATTGAACAAACTGCTAATTTAAAATAGCAAAAATAATTGAAAGTCACTCGAAACGTAACACAAATATCAAAGTAAAATACGATTATTTTAAGATATGAAAATACTAGTCACAGTTACAATTACTATTGCCGATTTGACCATCTTTAAGCAATTAATTTATATTTTTTATAAGTATATTGAACAAACAGCTCATTTAAAATAGCGAAAATAATTGAAAGTGAGACGAATCTTAATATAAATATCACAGTAAAATACGATTATTTTAAGATATGAAAATACTAGTCACAGTTACAATTACTATTGCCGATTTGACCATCTTTAAGCAATTAATTTATATAGTTTATAAGTATATTGAACAAACTGCTAATTTAAAATAGCAAAAATAATTGAAAGTCACTCGAAACGTAACACAAATATCAAAGTAAAATACGATTATTTTAAGATATGAAAATACTAGTCACAGTTACAATTACTATTGCCGATTTGACCATCTTTAAGCAATTAATTTATATTGTTTATAAGTATATTGAACAAACTGCTAATTTAAAATAGCAAAAATAATTGAAAGTCACTCGAAACGTAACACAAATATCAAAGTAAAATACGATTATTTTAAGATATGAAAATACTAGTCACAGTTACAATTACTATTGCCGATTTGACCATCTTTAAGCAATTAATTTATATAGTTTATAAGTATATTGAACAAACTGCTAATTTAAAATAGCAAAAATAATTGAAAGTCACTCGAAACGTAACACAAATATCAAAGTAAAATACGATTATTTTAAGATATGAAAATACTAGTCACAGTTACAATTACTATTGCCGATTTGACCATCTTTAAGCAATTAATTTATATTGTTTATAAGTATATTGAACAAACTGCTAATTTAAAATAGCAAAAATAATTGAAAGTCACTCGAAACGTAACACAAATATCAAAGTAAAATACGATTATTTTAAGATATGAAAATACTAGTCACAGTTACAATTACTATTGCCGATTTGACCATCTTTAAGCAATTAATTTATATTAATAATAATAATAATAATAATATCATTTATTTGCTAAAAATAAAAATTCATACAAATAGATTGACATACATGATTCAGCATAAGTATTAATTCCAATTATATATTTAATGCAAACGCTCTAATTTTTAGACAGTTTTTAATATAATTACATATGTCGAAAATCTTCTCCTTTGAAAAATCTGCGAGCAAGTCTGTGTTGGCCTTTTCTGGTTGTTTGTAAGAGGTGTGTTTCATTAAGAATTTGTCTCTGATAGGAGTATATATGGGGCAGGTAAAAAGGAAATGATTCAAGTTGTTGTCTTCTTGGGTATTGCATATACTACAAGTCTCTTCAGCTTGGAATCTGTGGCAAAAGCCGTCTTGATAAATGTAGAAATTTTCGGCATTAGCAGTTCTAAGTTGTCCAAATATTTTTTGGGGTTTAAGAGGAATATCTAAAGAGAGATAGGATTGGCTTGTAATATAGGTTCGATAATAGGGATTGTAGGTGGAGTTACGGATTCTTTTGTTATCTTCTTCATAAAGAATTTCATTGTATGACAAAAGTATGTTTTCTAATTCTGTTTTAAGAAGTATACAGCTCTGTTTTTCCCATACAGTAGTGAAATTAGATTTAATAAGAGTTGTTTGAAGGTGCCTCACCCAATTGAATTTGTTTTGTTTTTCGAAGGGAATGTCAGTCTTGTTTAATTCTAGCAATTTGTTGTAACAAATTTTCACGTATCTATCATCGGTCATGAGAAGGATTTTATGCCAAAAACGGAGAGTTTTTTCAAGTATTGTAATTACGATATTTTTAGATCCAGTCTCCCTTCTGATAATGTAGTTTGGCGTGGTTTTCTGCCAGTTGAGAAGAGACTTAAAGTACTGTGCTTGTCCTTTCTCAATGCTTCCTTGCTGAAAAAAACCCCAAACTTCTGCACCATATAATAACGATGGTATAAGTACTGAGTTGTAGAGTTTCAGGTTTGTTGCCCAACTGTGTGTCTGTGCTTTTAATAAAGTGTTTTTTATAGCACCTGTGGTTCTTCTGCTGGTAGTTAGTTTTTCTATTGTGTTTTCATTATACCGTCCAGAAGCTGAGAAAGTAGTTCCCAGATACGTATATTTGTTTACGAAACTAATTTCTTTCTCTTGACATGTATGTTTTATATGCCGCTTGGGAGTTCTTCCTACATGAAAATGTATTATTTTAGTTTTGTCTGAATTTATATTTAGTTCGTTCAAATTACAATATTTAGATAGTGCGTTTAATTTTCTTTGTATATCAGGTTGGCTATGTGAAAATATTACTAGGTCGTCTGCATATTGTAAGGTGAGAATGTCTATTTTATTATTAATAAAGTAGCCTTGAAGATTTTCTTTTCTTATGAAGTTTTCGAGGTCTGATATGTAAATTGCGAATAGTAATGGGCTGGTACACTCTCCCTGCAGGACCCCCTTAGTTATTTCAATTTCTTCCGATAGTGCGTTATTCACATTGACTTTTAGTACTGCTCCTGCGTATATATTCTTTAATAATCTGGTTACTTTTCCGCTTATTCCAGCCCGATATACTTTGTCCCAGAGTTTGTTATGTGGTATGGAGTCGAATGCCTTCTGGAAATCGACGAAAATAGCGTATGTGCCTTGTTTACTGGTTAAAAACGAGGAGTGTACAATCGAATTCAAAACGAATATATTGTCAACGCATGACCTTCTCTTTCGAAACCCGGATTGTGCTTCTGGTAAAACGTTCGTGCTCTCCACCCATTTTTGAATTCTTTCATTTATAATGAATGTGAACAATTTTGTTACAGAATTTATGAGGGCAATTCCTCTATAATTATTTAAGTTCATTCTATCACCCTTTTTGTGCAAGAGAATTAATTTTATTGTTTTGAGTTCTCTAGGCAGATCCTCTTCTACAAGAAAGGTGTTTAATAATGTTGTAAGATATACTGTCCATTCTGGTGGTAAGTTCTGGAGTTGTTCATATATGATTTTGTCGGAACCAGGAGATTTGTTTATCTTAAGTCTTTTGAGTGCAAAATTAATTTCTGGGAGTGTTATTTCTCCATCTAGGAACGGATGGTAAGCATCGAAATAGGATAGACTGTTGATGGTAGCTTTGCAGCTGTACCATTCCTTAATAAAATTGACCCAGTCATCCAGTTTTATGGGATTTGTAGCGTATTTTGATGATTCTAATGAAGTTATAGTTTGCCAAAATTCTTTTTGATCTTTCACGTTTTCTAGTTTCTGTTTGATATCAAGTTTGTACTTTTTCTTTTCCTGATTTATGTGTATTTTGTATGCTTTTTTTGATTCAACGTATAATTGTAGGCTTTCGCTTGTGAAATTGTGTTTCTTGCACTCCCTCAAATTCTTCTGAACTGTTTTTTTCAGTGATTTGCATTGTTCATTGAACCACGGTTTTTGTTTTCGCTTATTCATGTTGGAGTTAAATATATGTTTCTTTGTAATTCCAATTTCATTCGAAACTTCTTCAATATTTTTCTTAATGAGTTGATAAAGTTCTGTAGAGTTTAAATTAGTTGTGCCAAGTTGCCTATTTTGTAAGATACTTTTATACTGAATTTCTTTTCCTGGATCCCATCTGATTTTCGTTGTTTCTATTTTCGGTTGTTTGTATGTTGCCTCAAGACTGGAATTTATGTTAATAGTTTGCACGGAGCATATGCGATGATCGGATAAAACTATGTCTTCGATAATTTTGAAATCGGTTATAAATTTTAATGCGCTAAAATCGGTCCAAATTAAGTCTATTGTACTCTTTCCAGTTGCTCCAAGGTAGGTAAATTTTGCAGGAGTATCACTGCGTGACCTGCCGTTGAGTACAATAAAATTCTCCTGTTCGAAAACTTCTAATAAACCTTTGCCTTTTTTATTAATTATAGTGTCTTGTACACATCTAGTGCCATTCCAGTTACTATTTAGTGGGAATCCTTCAACAATTTGATTTTTTTCTCCTATACGTGCATTGAAGTCGCCGCCAATTATAAATGAAAAATTAGGATATTGTCGAGTTAGATTCGTTAAACTTTCTGAAAATAGTTCTAATAATGTAGTATACTCGAAAGAGTGAGAGAAATATATCGTACCAAGAATGAAGTTGTTTATATTATTTTGGAATTTAATAAATATCCAATGAAGTTCCTTTTCAATGACTGTGACGTCTTCAGTTGGAAATGAGGAAAAAATCATAATTCCTCCGATTGCTCTGCCGGTGTTGGCGTTCTTTGTGGCCGGCTGTTCATATTTGTTATGCAGTTTAAGAAATTGAGGAATTTCTTTTAGCTCGAAATTTAACCAAGTTTCCGTTAGACAAATAATTTGATGCTGTGAGAGGAAATTTTCTTCTTGTGTATTTAGATTATATAAGTTTTTAAAGCCTTGCACGTTCCAAAATAAAATATCATTGAATCTCTCTTCTTTTGAAACTACTTCGTTGAGGAGTTTTTTGGAGTACTCTGTGTTCTGAGTCTAGTTTGCATCTGAAAATGTTTGTCGAGAGGCCCAGTCTTCGTCTCCTCTTGCCTCGGGTCTTTTTTATTCTTCTGTTGTTTGATTGAGGAGTTTGAATGTGCAATAACTGTTTGCTTGTTTATATCAGTTTCAGATTGACGACTGGTCTCGTGATTTTCTTCTTCCTTCTCGAACTCAGTGCCTTCCAAATTGTTGATTGCAGATAAAGATACAGATTTTCTTCGTATATTTGAGAGCAACTCGTTTTCAATGACTGTTACTTCATTTTCTGCTTTTAAGTCAGATATAGTATATTTTTTGTTATTAATGAAAAGCAAATTTTGTTTTAAAACTGCGTTGTATCCGTCAGATTTGGCTTTACGCAAGTGCATCTTTAGTATTTTCCTGTCCTCAAGCACTTTAGGCGAATAATCTAGATCAACGTAGATATTATTTTTTTTTTAGTACTTTTGCTTGCTTGAGTATTTCATATTTAATTTTTTTCGAGTTAAATTCAGTAAGTATTGGTCTAACTTTATTGGTGCCTGGTTTTCCGAGCCTTTTTGTAAATTCTATATTATTTTTATTTATGTGCCCCAGGTTCATATTTACGCTCACAATATTTAATATTGTTTCTTCTAAGTTTTCATTCTGATTTTCTTTTATTCCAAAGAATATTAAATTCTTTTCTCTCAGCTTTGATTCTAAAAGGTCAATTTTCGTGTCTTGTAGTCGAATTTTTTGTTCAAGTTCTTCAATTTTGTTTTTGTGTTCTTCTGATATGTTGGACAGTGTGTTGTTCATTAAAACAAGAGATGTTTGAACTTTTTCTATGTTTGAGTTCATAGGTTGTAGTAATTTCTCTATTTCTGCCAACGTGGCCATTTCTAATTGTTGCTACAGTTGGGGACACTGACTGAGACCAGCTGAATTCGCGCATGTACTCGCCACACTGCAAGTAAAGTTACTTAGTAATGTTATTAGCGGGTGACCTTCAGCACTGTTGAACACTTTTAACTTTGGTTTTATAAGTAATTTATTGTGTGAATTATTATTGTTTTATAAAAAAATGCAAATTGAAAGCACTGAGTAGAAAATTTTATTTTAAATTAGCGAATTGACGCTGTTATCACTCAAAGTTTAAGCACTTAAAAATGTCGCGACTGATTCGAGCAAAAGCAATGTTGCCAATCCCAATTAATTTATATTGTTTATAAGTATATTGAACAAACTGCTAATTTAAAATAGCAAAAATAATTGAAAGTCACTCGAAACGTAACACAAATATCAAAGTAAAATACGATTATTTTAAGATATGAAAATACTAGTCACATTTACAATTACTATTGCCGATTTGACCATCTTTAAGCAATTAATTTATATAGTTTATAAGTATATTGAACAAACTGCTAATTTAAAATAGCAAAAATAATTGAAAGTCACTCGAAACGTAACACAAATATCAAAGTAAAATACGATTATTTTAAGATATGAAAATACTAGTCACAGTTACAATTACTATTGCCGATTTGACCATCTTTAAGCAATTAATTTATATTGTTTATAAGTATATTGAACAAACTGCTAATTTAAAATAGCAAAAATAATTGAAAGTCACTCGAAACGTAACACAAATATCAAAGTAAAATACGATTATTTTAAGATATGAAAATACTAGTCACATTTACAATTACTATTGCCGATTTGACCATCTTTAAGCAATTAATTTATATAGTTTATAAGTATATTGAACAAACTGCTAATTTAAAATAGCAAAAATAATTGAAAGTCACTCGAAACGTAACACAAATATCAAAGTAAAATACGATTATTTTAAGATATGAAAATACTAGTCACAGTTACAATTACTATTGCCGATTTGACCATCTTTAAGCAATTAATTTATATTGTTTATAAGTATATTGAACAAACTGCTAATTTAAAATAGCAAAAATAATTGAAAGTCACTCGAAACGTAACACAAATATCAAAGTAAAATACGATTATTTTAAGATATGAAAATACTAGTCACATTTACAATTACTATTGCCGATTTGACCATCTTTAAGCAATTAATTTATATTGTTTATAAGTATATTGAACAAACTGCTAATTTAAAATAGCAAAAATAATTGAAAGTCACTCGAAACGTAACACAAATATCAAAGTAAAATACGATTATTTTAAGATATGAAAATACTAGTCACAGTTACAATTACTATTGCCGATTTGACCATCTTTAAGCAATTAATTTATATTGTTTATAAGTATATTGAACAAACTGCTAATTTAAAATAGCAAAAATAATTGAAAGTCACTCGAAACGTAACACAAATATCAAAGTAAAATACGATTATTTTAAGATATGAAAATACTAGTCACAGTTACAATTACTATTGCCGATTTGACCATCTTTAAGCAATTAATTTATATAGTTTATAAGTATATTGAACAAACTGCTAATTTAAAATAGCAAAAATAATTGAAAGTCACTCGAAACGTAACACAAATATCAAAGTAAAATACGATTATTTTAAGATATGAAAATACTAGTCACAGTTACAATTACTATTGCCGATTTGACCATCTTTAAGCAATTAATTTATATTGTTTATAAGTATATTGAACAAACTGCTAATTTAAAATAGCAAAAATAATTGAAAGTCACTCGAAACGTAACACAAATATAAAAGTAAAATACGATTATTTTAAGATATGAAAATACTAGTCACAGTTACAATTACTATTGCCGATTTGACCATCTTTAAGCAATTAATTTATATAGTTTATAAGTATATTGAACAAACTGCTAATTTAAAATAGCAAAAATAATTGAAAGTCACTCGAAACGTAACACAAATATCAAAGTAAAATACGATTATTTTAAGATATGAAAATACTAGTCACAGTTACAATTACTATTGCCGATTTGACCATCTTTAAGCAATTAATTTATATTGTTTATAAGTATATTGAACAAACTGCTAATTTAAAATAGCAAAAATAATTGAAAGTCACTCGAAACGTAACACAAATATCAAAGTAAAATACGATTATTTTAAGATATGAAAATACTAGTCACAGTTACAATTACTATTGCCGATTTGACCATCTTTAAGCAATTAATTTATATAGTTTATAAGTATATTGAACAAACTGCTAATTTAAAATAGCAAAAATAATTGAAAGTCACTCGAAACGTAACACAAATATCAAAGTAAAATACGATTATTTTAAGATATGAAAATACTAGTCACAGTTACAATTACTATTGCCGATTTGACCATCTTTAAGCAATTAATTTATATTTTTTATAAGTATATTGAACAAACAGCTCATTTAAAATAGCGAAAATAATTGAAAGTGAGACGAATCTTAATATAAATATCACAGTAAAATACGATTATTTTAAGATATGAAAATACTAGTCACAGTTACAATTACTATTGCCGATTTGACCATCTTTAAGCAATTAATTTATATAGTTTATAAGTATATTGAACAAACTGCTAATTTAAAATAGCAAAAATAATTGAAAGTCACTCGAAACGTAACACAAATATCAAAGTAAAATACGATTATTTTAAGATATGAAAATACTAGTCACAGTTACAATTACTATTGCCGATTTGACCATCTTTAAGCAATTAATTTATATTTTTTATAAGTATATTGAACAAACAGCTCATTTAAAATAGCGAAAATAATTGAAAGTGAGACGAATCTTAATATAAATATCACAGTAAAATACGATTATTTTAAGATATGAAAATACTAGTCACAGTTACAATTACTATTGCCGATTTGACCATCTTTAAGCAATTAATTTATATAGTTTATAAGTATATTGAACAAACTGCTAATTTAAAATAGCAAAAATAATTGAAAGTCACTCGAAACGTAACACAAATATCAAAGTAAAATACGATTATTTTAAGATATGAAAATACTAGTCACAGTTAAAATTACTATTGCCGATTTGACCATCTTTAAGCAATTAATTTATATAGTTTATAAGTATATTGAACAAACTGCTAATTTAAAATAGCAAAAATAATTGAAAGTCACTCGAAACGTAACACAAATATCAAAGTAAAATACGATTATTTTAAGATATGAAAATACTAGTCACAGTTACAATTACTATTGCCGATTTGACCATCTTTAAGCAATTAATTTATATTTTTTATAAGTATATTGAACAAACAGCTCATTTAAAATAGCGAAAATAATTGAAAGTGAGACGAATCTTAATATAAATATCACAGTAAAATACGATTATTTTAAGATATGAAAATACTAGTCACAGTTACAATTACTATTGCCGATTTGACCATCTTTAAGCAATTAATTTATATAGTTTATAAGTATATTGAACAAACTGCTAATTTAAAATAGCAAAAATAATTGAAAGTCACTCGAAACGTAACACAAATATCAAAGTAAAATACGATTATTTTAAGATATGAAAATACTAGTCACAGTTACAATTACTATTGCCGATTTGACCATCTTTAAGCAATTAATTTATATTGTTTATAAGTATATTGAACAAACTGCTAATTTAAAATAGCAAAAATAATTGAAAGTCACTCGAAACGTAACACAAATATCAAAGTAAAATACGATTATTTTAAGATATGAAAATACTAGTCACAGTTACAATTACTATTGCCGATTTGACCATCTTTAAGCAATTAATTTATATAGTTTATAAGTATATTGAACAAACTGCTAATTTAAAATAGCAAAAATAATTGAAAGTCACTCGAAACGTAACACAAATATCAAAGTAAAATACGATTATTTTAAGATATGAAAATACTAGTCACAGTTACAATTACTATTGCCGATTTGACCATCTTTAAGCAATTAATTTATATTTTTTATAAGTATATTGAACAAACAGCTCATTTAAAATAGCGAAAATAATTGAAAGTGAGACGAATCTTAATATAAATATCACAGTAAAATACGATTATTTTAAGATATGAAAATACTAGTCACAGTTACAATTACTATTGCCGATTTGACCATCTTTAAGCAATTAATTTATATAGTTTATAAGTATATTGAACAAACTGCTAATTTAAAATAGCAAAAATAATTGAAAGTCACTCGAAACGTAACACAAATATCAAAGTAAAATACGATTATTTTAAGATATGAAAATACTAGTCACAGTTACAATTACTATTGCCGATTTGACCATCTTTAAGCAATTAATTTATATTTTTTATAAGTATATTGAACAAACAGCTCATTTAAAATAGCGAAAATAATTGAAAGTGAGACGAATCTTAATATAAATATCACAGTAAAATACGATTATTTTAAGATATGAAAATACTAGTCACAGTTACAATTACTATTGCCGATTTGACCATCTTTAAGCAATTAATTTATATAGTTTATAAGTATATTGAACAAACTGCTAATTTAAAATAGCAAAAATAATTGAAAGTCACTCGAAACGTAACACAAATATCAAAGTAAAATACGATTATTTTAAGATATGAAAATACTAGTCACAGTTACAATTACTATTGCCGATTTGACCATCTTTAAGCAATTAATTTATATTTTTTATAAGTATATTGAACAAACAGCTCATTTAAAATAGCGAAAATAATTGAAAGTGAGACGAATCTTAATATAAATATCACAGTAAAATACGATTATTTTAAGATATGAAAATACTAGTCACAGTTACAATTACTATTGCCGATTTGACCATCTTTAAGCAATTAATTTATATAGTTTATAAGTATATTGAACAAACTGCTAATTTAAAATAGCAAAAATAATTGAAAGTCACTCGAAACGTAACACAAATATCAAAGTAAAATACGATTATTTTAAGATATGAAAATACTAGTCACAGTTACAATTACTATTGCCGATTTGACCATCTTTAAGCAATTAATTTATATAGTTTATAAGTATATTGAACAAACTGCTAATTTAAAATAGCAAAAATAATTGAAAGTCACTCGAAACGTAACACAAATATCAAAGTAAAATACGATTATTTTAAGATATGAAAATACTAGTCACAGTTACAATTACTATTGCCGATTTGACCATCTTTAAGCAATTAATTTATATTTTTTATAAGTATATTGAACAAACAGCTCATTTAAAATAGCGAAAATAATTGAAAGTGAGACGAATCTTAATATAAATATCACAGTAAAATACGATTATTTTAAGATATGAAAATACTAGTCACAGTTACAATTACTATTGCCGATTTGACCATCTTTAAGCAATTAATTTAGATAGTTTATAAGTATATTGAACAAACTGCTAATTTAAAATAGCAAAAATAATTGAAAGTCACTCGAAACGTAACACAAATATCAAAGTAAAATACGATTATTTTAAGATATGAAAATACTAGTCACAGTTACAATTACTATTGCCGATTTGACCATCTTTAAGCAATTAATTTATATTGTTTATAAGTATATTGAACAAACTGCTAATTTAAAATAGCAAAAATAATTGAAAGTCACTCGAAACGTAACACAAATATCAAAGTAAAATACGATTATTTTAAGATATGAAAATACTAGTCACAGTTACAATTACTATTGCCGATTTGACCATCTTTAAGCAATTAATTTATATAGTTTATAAGTATATTGAACAAACTGCTAATTTAAAATAGCAAAAATAATTGAAAGTCACTCGAAACGTAACACAAATATCAAAGTAAAATACGATTATTTTAAGATATGAAAATACTAGTCACAGTTACAATTACTATTGCCGATTTGACCATCTTTAAGCAATTAATTTATATTTTTTATAAGTATATTGAACAAACAGCTCATTTAAAATAGCGAAAATAATTGAAAGTGAGACGAATCTTAATATAAATATCACAGTAAAATACGATTATTTTAAGATATGAAAATACTAGTCACAGTTACAATTACTATTGCCGATTTGACCATCTTTAAGCAATTAATTTATATAGTTTATAAGTATATTGAACAAACTGCTAATTTAAAATAGCAAAAATAATTGAAAGTCACTCGAAACGTAACACAAATATCAAAGTAAAATACGATTATTTTAAGATATGAAAATACTAGTCACAGTTACAATTACTATTGCCGATTTGACCATCTTTAAGCAATTAATTTATATTGTTTATAAGTATATTGAACAAACTGCTAATTTAAAATAGCAAAAATAATTGAAAGTCACTCGAAACGTAACACAAATATCAAAGTAAAATACGATTATTTTAAGATATGAAAATACTAGTCACAGTTACAATTACTATTGCCGATTTGACCATCTTTAAGCAATTAATTTATATAGTTTATAAGTATATTGAACAAACTGCTAATTTAAAATAGCAAAAATAATTGAAAGTCACTCGAAACGTAACACAAATATCAAAGTAAAATACGATTATTTTAAGATATGAAAATACTAGTCACAGTTACAATTACTATTGCCGATTTGACCATCTTTAAGCAATTAATTTATATTGTTTATAAGTATATTGAACAAACTGCTAATTTAAAATAGCAAAAATAATTGAAAGTCACTCGAAACGTAACACAAATATCAAAGTAAAATACGATTATTTTAAGATATGAAAATACTAGTCACAGTTACAATTACTATTGCCGATTTGACCATCTTTAAGCAATTAATTTATATTAATAATAATAATAATAATAATAATATCATTTATTTGCTAAAAATAAAAATTCATACAAATAGATTGACATACATGATTCAGCATAAGTATTAATTCCAATTATATATTTAATGCAAACGCTCTAATTTTTAGACAGTTTTTAATATAATTACATATGTCGAAAATCTTCTCCTTTGAAAAATCTGCGAGCAAGTCTGTGTTGGCCTTTTCTGGTTGTTTGTAAGAGGTGTGTTTCATTAAGAATTTGTCTCTGATAGGAGTATATATGGGGCAGGTAAAAAGGAAATGATTCAAGTTGTTGTCTTCTTGGGTATTGCATATACTACAAGTCTCTTCAGCTTGGAATCTGTGGCAAAAGCCGTCTTGATAAATGTAGAAATTTTCGGCATTAGCAGTTCTAAGTTGTCCAAATATTTTTTGGGGTTTAAGAGGAATATCTAAAGAGAGATAGGATTGGCTTGTAATATAGGTTCGATAATAGGGATTGTAGGTGGAGTTACGGATTCTTTTGTTATCTTCTTCATAAAGAATTTCATTGTATGACAAAAGTATGTTTTCTAATTCTGTTTTAAGAAGTATACAGCTCTGTTTTTCCCATACAGTAGTGAAATTAGATTTAATAAGAGTTGTTTGAAGGTGCCTCACCCAATTGAATTTGTTTTGTTTTTCGAAGGGAATGTCAGTCTTGTTTAATTCTAGCAATTTGTTGTAACAAATTTTCACGTATCTATCATCGGTCATGAGAAGGATTTTATGCCAAAAACGGAGAGTTTTTTCAAGTATTGTAATTACGATATTTTTAGATCCAGTCTCCCTTCTGATAATGTAGTTTGGCGTGGTTTTCTGCCAGTTGAGAAGAGACTTAAAGTACTGTGCTTGTCCTTTCTCAATGCTTCCTTGCTGAAAAAAACCCCAAACTTCTGCACCATATAATAACGATGGTATAAGTACTGAGTTGTAGAGTTTCAGGTTTGTTGCCCAACTGTGTGTCTGTGCTTTTAATAAAGTGTTTTTTATAGCACCTGTGGTTCTTCTGCTGGTAGTTAGTTTTTCTATTGTGTTTTCATTATACCGTCCAGAAGCTGAGAAAGTAGTTCCCAGATACGTATATTTGTTTACGAAACTAATTTCTTTCTCTTGACATGTATGTTTTATATGCCGCTTGGGAGTTCTTCCTACATGAAAATGTATTATTTTAGTTTTGTCTGAATTTATATTTAGTTCGTTCAAATTACAATATTTAGATAGTGCGTTTAATTTTCTTTGTATATCAGGTTGGCTATGTGAAAATATTACTAGGTCGTCTGCATATTGTAAGGTGAGAATGTCTATTTTATTATTAATAAAGTAGCCTTGAAGATTTTCTTTTCTTATGAAGTTTTCGAGGTCTGATATGTAAATTGCGAATAGTAATGGGCTGGTACACTCTCCCTGCAGGACCCCCTTAGTTATTTCAATTTCTTCCGATAGTGCGTTATTCACATTGACTTTTAGTACTGCTCCTGCGTATATATTCTTTAATAATCTGGTTACTTTTCCGCTTATTCCAGCCCGATATACTTTGTCCCAGAGTTTGTTATGTGGTATGGAGTCGAATGCCTTCTGGAAATCGACGAAAATAGCGTATGTGCCTTGTTTACTGGTTAAAAACGAGGAGTGTACAATCGAATTCAAAACGAATATATTGTCAACGCATGACCTTCTCTTTCGAAACCCGGATTGTGCTTCTGGTAAAACGTTCGTGCTCTCCACCCATTTTTGAATTCTTTCATTTATAATGAATGTGAACAATTTTGTTACAGAATTTATGAGGGCAATTCCTCTATAATTATTTAAGTTCATTCTATCACCCTTTTTGTGCAAGAGAATTAATTTTATTGTTTTGAGTTCTCTAGGCAGATCCTCTTCTACAAGAAAGGTGTTTAATAATGTTGTAAGATATACTGTCCATTCTGGTGGTAAGTTCTGGAGTTGTTCATATATGATTTTGTCGGAACCAGGAGATTTGTTTATCTTAAGTCTTTTGAGTGCAAAATTAATTTCTGGGAGTGTTATTTCTCCATCTAGGAACGGATGGTAAGCATCGAAATAGGATAGACTGTTGATGGTAGCTTTGCAGCTGTACCATTCCTTAATAAAATTGACCCAGTCATCCAGTTTTATGGGATTTGTAGCGTATTTTGATGATTCTAATGAAGTTATAGTTTGCCAAAATTCTTTTTGATCTTTCACGTTTTCTAGTTTCTGTTTGATATCAAGTTTGTACTTTTTCTTTTCCTGATTTATGTGTATTTTGTATGCTTTTTTTGATTCAACGTATAATTGTAGGCTTTCGCTTGTGAAATTGTGTTTCTTGCACTCCCTCAAATTCTTCTGAACTGTTTTTTTCAGTGATTTGCATTGTTCATTGAACCACGGTTTTTGTTTTCGCTTATTCATGTTGGAGTTAAATATATGTTTCTTTGTAATTCCAATTTCATTCGAAACTTCTTCAATATTTTTCTTAATGAGTTGATAAAGTTCTGTAGAGTTTAAATTAGTTGTGCCAAGTTGCCTATTTTGTAAGATACTTTTATACTGAATTTCTTTTCCTGGATCCCATCTGATTTTCGTTGTTTCTATTTTCGGTTGTTTGTATGTTGCCTCAAGACTGGAATTTATGTTAATAGTTTGCACGGAGCATATGCGATGATCGGATAAAACTATGTCTTCGATAATTTTGAAATCGGTTATAAATTTTAATGCGCTAAAATCGGTCCAAATTAAGTCTATTGTACTCTTTCCAGTTGCTCCAAGGTAGGTAAATTTTGCAGGAGTATCACTGCGTGACCTGCCGTTGAGTACAATAAAATTCTCCTGTTCGAAAACTTCTAATAAACCTTTGCCTTTTTTATTAATTATAGTGTCTTGTACACATCTAGTGCCATTCCAGTTACTATTTAGTGGGAATCCTTCAACAATTTGATTTTTTTCTCCTATACGTGCATTGAAGTCGCCGCCAATTATAAATGAAAAATTAGGATATTGTCGAGTTAGATTCGTTAAACTTTCTGAAAATAGTTCTAATAATGTAGTATACTCGAAAGAGTGAGAGAAATATATCGTACCAAGAATGAAGTTGTTTATATTATTTTGGAATTTAATAAATATCCAATGAAGTTCCTTTTCAATGACTGTGACGTCTTCAGTTGGAAATGAGGAAAAAATCATAATTCCTCCGATTGCTCTGCCGGTGTTGGCGTTCTTTGTGGCCGGCTGTTCATATTTGTTATGCAGTTTAAGAAATTGAGGAATTTCTTTTAGCTCGAAATTTAACCAAGTTTCCGTTAGACAAATAATTTGATGCTGTGAGAGGAAATTTTCTTCTTGTGTATTTAGATTATATAAGTTTTTAAAGCCTTGCACGTTCCAAAATAAAATATCATTGAATCTCTCTTCTTTTGAAACTACTTCGTTGAGGAGTTTTTTGGAGTACTCTGTGTTCTGAGTCTAGTTTGCATCTGAAAATGTTTGTCGAGAGGCCCAGTCTTCGTCTCCTCTTGCCTCGGGTCTTTTTTATTCTTCTGTTGTTTGATTGAGGAGTTTGAATGTGCAATAACTGTTTGCTTGTTTATATCAGTTTCAGATTGACGACTGGTCTCGTGATTTTCTTCTTCCTTCTCGAACTCAGTGCCTTCCAAATTGTTGATTGCAGATAAAGATACAGATTTTCTTCGTATATTTGAGAGCAACTCGTTTTCAATGACTGTTACTTCATTTTCTGCTTTTAAGTCAGATATAGTATATTTTTTGTTATTAATGAAAAGCAAATTTTGTTTTAAAACTGCGTTGTATCCGTCAGATTTGGCTTTACGCAAGTGCATCTTTAGTATTTTCCTGTCCTCAAGCACTTTAGGCGAATAATCTAGATCAACGTAGATATTATTTTTTTTTTAGTACTTTTGCTTGCTTGAGTATTTCATATTTAATTTTTTTCGAGTTAAATTCAGTAAGTATTGGTCTAACTTTATTGGTGCCTGGTTTTCCGAGCCTTTTTGTAAATTCTATATTATTTTTATTTATGTGCCCCAGGTTCATATTTACGCTCACAATATTTAATATTGTTTCTTCTAAGTTTTCATTCTGATTTTCTTTTATTCCAAAGAATATTAAATTCTTTTCTCTCAGCTTTGATTCTAAAAGGTCAATTTTCGTGTCTTGTAGTCGAATTTTTTGTTCAAGTTCTTCAATTTTGTTTTTGTGTTCTTCTGATATGTTGGACAGTGTGTTGTTCATTAAAACAAGAGATGTTTGAACTTTTTCTATGTTTGAGTTCATAGGTTGTAGTAATTTCTCTATTTCTGCCAACGTGGCCATTTCTAATTGTTGCTACAGTTGGGGACACTGACTGAGACCAGCTGAATTCGCGCATGTACTCGCCACACTGCAAGTAAAGTTACTTAGTAATGTTATTAGCGGGTGACCTTCAGCACTGTTGAACACTTTTAACTTTGGTTTTATAAGTAATTTATTGTGTGAATTATTATTGTTTTATAAAAAAATGCAAATTGAAAGCACTGAGTAGAAAATTTTATTTTAAATTAGCGAATTGACGCTGTTATCACTCAAAGTTTAAGCACTTAAAAATGTCGCGACTGATTCGAGCAAAAGCAATGTTGCCAATCCCAATTAATTTATATTGTTTATAAGTATATTGAACAAACTGCTAATTTAAAATAGCAAAAATAATTGAAAGTCACTCGAAACGTAACACAAATATCAAAGTAAAATACGATTATTTTAAGATATGAAAATACTAGTCACATTTACAATTACTATTGCCGATTTGACCATCTTTAAGCAATTAATTTATATAGTTTATAAGTATATTGAACAAACTGCTAATTTAAAATAGCAAAAATAATTGAAAGTCACTCGAAACGTAACACAAATATCAAAGTAAAATACGATTATTTTAAGATATGAAAATACTAGTCACAGTTACAATTACTATTGCCGATTTGACCATCTTTAAGCAATTAATTTATATTGTTTATAAGTATATTGAACAAACTGCTAATTTAAAATAGCAAAAATAATTGAAAGTCACTCGAAACGTAACACAAATATCAAAGTAAAATACGATTATTTTAAGATATGAAAATACTAGTCACATTTACAATTACTATTGCCGATTTGACCATCTTTAAGCAATTAATTTATATAGTTTATAAGTATATTGAACAAACTGCTAATTTAAAATAGCAAAAATAATTGAAAGTCACTCGAAACGTAACACAAATATCAAAGTAAAATACGATTATTTTAAGATATGAAAATACTAGTCACAGTTACAATTACTATTGCCGATTTGACCATCTTTAAGCAATTAATTTATATTGTTTATAAGTATATTGAACAAACTGCTAATTTAAAATAGCAAAAATAATTGAAAGTCACTCGAAACGTAACACAAATATCAAAGTAAAATACGATTATTTTAAGATATGAAAATACTAGTCACATTTACAATTACTATTGCCGATTTGACCATCTTTAAGCAATTAATTTATATTGTTTATAAGTATATTGAACAAACTGCTAATTTAAAATAGCAAAAATAATTGAAAGTCACTCGAAACGTAACACAAATATAAAAGTAAAATACGATTATTTTAAGATATGAAAATACTAGTCACAGTTACAATTACTATTGCCGATTTGACCATCTTTAAGCAATTAATTTATATTGTTTATAAGTATATTGAACAAACTGCTAATTTAAAATAGCAAAAATAATTGAAAGTCACTCGAAACGTAACACAAATATCAAAGTAAAATACGATTATTTTAAGATATGAAAATACTAGTCACAGTTACAATTACTATTGCCGATTTGACCATCTTTAAGCAATTAATTTATATAGTTTATAAGTATATTGAACAAACTGCTAATTTAAAATAGCAAAAATAATTGAAAGTCACTCGAAACGTAACACAAATATCAAAGTAAAATACGATTATTTTAAGATATGAAAATACTAGTCACAGTTACAATTACTATTGCCGATTTGACCATCTTTAAGCAATTAATTTATATTTTTTATAAGTATATTGAACAAACAGCTCATTTAAAATAGCGAAAATAATTGAAAGTGAGACGAATCTTAATATAAATATCACAGTAAAATACGATTATTTTAAGATATGAAAATACTAGTCACAGTTACAATTACTATTGCCGATTTGACCATCTTTAAGCAATTAATTTATATAGTTTATAAGTATATTGAACAAACTGCTAATTTAAAATAGCAAAAATAATTGAAAGTCACTCGAAACGTAACACAAATATCAAAGTAAAATACGATTATTTTAAGATATGAAAATACTAGTCACAGTTACAATTACTATTGCCGATTTGACCATCTTTAAGCAATTAATTTATATTGTTTATAAGTATATTGAACAAACTGCTAATTTAAAATAGCAAAAATAATTGAAAGTCACTCGAAACGTAACACAAATATCAAAGTAAAATACGATTATTTTAAGATATGAAAATACTAGTCACAGTTACAATTACTATTGCCGATTTGACCATCTTTAAGCAATTAATTTATATAGTTTATAAGTATATTGAACAAACTGCTAACTTAAAATAGCAAAAATAATTGAAAGTCACTCGAAACGTAACACAAATATCAAAGTAAAATACGATTATTTTAAGATATGAAAATACTAGTCACAGTTACAATTACTATTGCCGATTTGACCATCTTTAAGCAATTAATTTATATAGTTTATAAGTATATTGAACAAACTGCTAATTTAAAATAGCAAAAATAATTGAAAGTCACTCGAAACGTAACACAAATATCAAAGTAAAATACGATTATTTTAAGATATGAAAATACTAGTCACAGTTACAATTACTATTGCCGATTTGACCATCTTTAAGCAATTAATTTATATTTTTTATAAGTATATTGAACAAACAGCTCATTTAAAATAGCGAAAATAATTGAAAGTGAGACGAATCTTAATATAAATATCACAGTAAAATACGATTATTTTAAGATATGAAAATACTAGTCACAGTTACAATTACTATTGCCGATTTGACCATCTTTAAGCAATTAATTTATATAGTTTATAAGTATATTGAACAAACTGCTAATTTAAAATAGCAAAAATAATTGAAAGTCACTCGAAACGTAACACAAATATCAAAGTAAAATACGATTATTTTAAGATATGAAAATACTAGTCACAGTTACAATTACTATTGCCGATTTGACCATCTTTAAGCAATTAATTTATATTGTTTATAAGTATATTGAACAAACTGCTAATTTAAAATAGCAAAAATAATTGAAAGTCACTCGAAACGTAACACAAATATCAAAGTAAAATACGATTATTTTAAGATATGAAAATACTAGTCACAGTTACAATTACTATTGCCGATTTGACCATCTTTAAGCAATTAATTTATATAGTTTATAAGTATATTGAACAAACTGCTAATTTAAAATAGCAAAAATAATTGAAAGTCACTCGAAACGTAACACAAATATCAAAGTAAAATACGATTATTTTAAGATATGAAAATACTAGTCACAGTTACAATTACTATTGCCGATTTGACCATCTTTAAGCAATTAATTTATATAGTTTATAAGTATATTGAACAAACAGCTAATTTAAAATAGCAAAAATAATTGAAAGTCACTCGAAACGTAACACAAATATCAAAGTAAAATACGATTATTTTAAGATATGAAAATACTAGTCACAGTTACAATTACTATTGCCGATTTGACCATCTTTAAGCAATTAATTTATATTTTTTATAAGTATATTGAACAAACAGCTCATTTAAAATAGCGAAAATAATTGAAAGTGAGACGAATCTTAATATAAATATCACAGTAAAATACGATTATTTTAAGATATGAAAATACTAGTCACAGTTACAATTACTATTGCCGATTTGACCATCTTTAAGCAATTAATTTATATAGTTTATAAGTATATTGAACAAACTGCTAATTTAAAATAGCAAAAATAATTGAAAGTCACTCGAAACGTAACACAAATATCAAAGTAAAATACGATTATTTTAAGATATGAAAATACTAGTCACAGGTACAATTACTATTGCCGATTTGACCATCTTTAAGCAATTAATTTATATTGTTTATAAGTATATTGAACAAACTGCTAATTTAAAATAGCAAAAATAATTGAAAGTCACTCGAAACGTAACACAAATATCAAAGTAAAATACGATTATTTTAAGATATGAAAATACTAGTCACAGTTACAATTACTATTGCCGATTTGACCATCTTTAAGCAATTAACTTATATAGTTTATAAGTATATTGAACAAACTGCTAATTTAAAATAGCAAAAATAATTGAAAGTCACTCGAAACGTAACACAAATATCAAAGTAAAATACGATTATTTTAAGATATGAAAATACTAGTCACAGTTACAATTACTATTGCCGATTTGACCATCTTTAAGCAATTAATTTATATTTTTTATAAGTATATTGAACAAACAGCTCATTTAAAATAGCGAAAATAATTGAAAGTGAGACGAATCTTAATATAAATATCACAGTAAAATACGATTATTTTAAGATATGAAAATACTAGTCACAGTTACAATTACTATTGCCGATTTGACCATCTTTAAGCAATTAATTTATATAGTTTATAAGTATATTGAACAAACTGCTAATTTAAAATAGCAAAAATAATTGAAAGTCACTCGAAACGTAACACAAATATCAAAGTAAAATACGATTATTTTAAGATATGAAAATACTAGTCACAGTTACAATTACTATTGCCGATTTGACCATCTTTAAGCAATTAATTTATATTGTTTATAAGTATATTGAACAAACTGCTAATTTAAAATAGCAAAAATAATTGAAAGTCACTCGAAACGTAACACAAATATCAAAGTAAAATACGATTATTTTAAGATATGAAAATACTAGTCACAGTTACAATTACTATTGCCGATTTGACCATCTTTAAGCAATTAATTTATATAGTTTATAAGTATATTGAACAAACTGCTAATTTAAAATAGCAAAAATAATTGAAAGTCACTCGAAACGTAACACAAATATCAAAGTAAAATACGATTATTTTAAGATATGAAAATACTAGTCACAGTTACAATTACTATTGCCGATTTGACCATCTTTAAGCAATTAATTTATATTGTTTATAAGTATATTGAACAAACTGCTAATTTAAAATAGCAAAAATAATTGAAAGTCACTCGAAACGTAACACAAATATCAAAGTAAAATACGATTATTTTAAGATATGAAAATACTAGTCACAGTTACAATTACTATTGCCGATTTGACCATCTTTAAGCAATTAATTTATATAGTTTATAAGTATATTGAACAAACTGCTAATTTAAAATAGCAAAAATAATTGAAAGTCACTCGAAACGTAACACAAATATCAAAGTAAAATACGATTATTTTAAGATATGAAAATACTAGTCACAGTTACAATTACTATTGCCGATTTGACCATCTTTAAGCAATTAATTTATATAGTTTATAAGTATATTGAACAAACTGCTAATTTAAAATAGCAAAAATAATTGAAAGTCACTCGAAACGTAACACAAATATCAAAGTAAAATACGATTATTTTAAGATATGAAAATACTAGTCACAGTTACAATTACTATTGCCGATTTGACCATCTTTAAGCAATTAATTTATATAGTTTATAAGTATATTGAACAAACTGCTAATTTAAAATAGCAAAAATAATTGAAAGTCACTCGAAACGTAACACAAATATCAAAGTAAAATACGATTATTTTAAGATATGAAAATACTAGTCACAGTTACAATTACTATTGCCGATTTGACCATCTTTAAGCAATTAATTTATATAGTTTATAAGTATATTGAACAAACTGCTAATTTAAAATAGCAAAAATAATTGAAAGTCACTCGAAACGTAACACAAATATCAAAGTAAAATACGATTATTTTAAGATATGAAAATACTAGTCACAGTTACAATTACTATTGCCGATTTGACCATCTTTAAGCAATTAATTTATATTTTTTATAAGTATATTGAACAAACAGCTCATTTAAAATAGCGAAAATAATTGAAAGTGAGACGAATCTTAATATAAATATCACAGTAAAATACGATTATTTTAAGATATGAAAATACTAGTCACAGTTACAATTACTATTGCCGATTTGACCATCTTTAAGCAATTAATTTATATAGTTTATAAGTATATTGAACAAACTGCTAATTTAAAATAGCAAAAATAATTGAAAGTCACTCGAAACGTAACACAAATATCAAAGTAAAATACGATTATTTTAAGATATGAAAATACTAGTCACAGTTACAATTACTATTGCCGATTTGACCATCTTTAAGCAATTAATTTATATTGTTTATAAGTATATTGAACAAACTGCTAATTTAAAATAGCAAAAATAATTGAAAGTCACTCGAAACGTAACACAAATATCAAAGTAAAATACGATTATTTTAAGATATGAAAATACTAGTCACAGTTACAATTACTATTGCCGATTTGACCATCTTTAAGCAATTAATTTATATAGTTTATAAGTATATTGAACAAACTGCTAATTTAAAATAGCAAAAATTATTGAAAGTCACTCGAAACGTAACACAAATATCAAAGTAAAATACGATTATTTTAAGATATGAAAATACTAGTCACAGTTACAATTACTATTGCCGATTTGACCATCTTTAAGCAATTAATTTATATTTTTTATAAGTATATTGAACAAACAGCTCATTTAAAATAGCGAAAATAATTGAAAGTGAGACGAATCTTAATATAAATATCACAGTAAAATACGATTATTTTAAGATATGAAAATACTAGTCACAGTTACAATTACTATTGCCGATTTGACCATCTTTAAGCAATTAATTTATATAGTTTATAAGTATATTGAACAAACTGCTAATTTAAAATAGCAAAAATAATTGAAAGTCACTCGAAACGTAACACAAATATCAAAGTAAAATACGATTATTTTAAGATATGAAAATACTAGTCACAGTTACAATTACTATTGCCGATTTGACCATCTTTAAGCAATTAATTTATATAGTTTATAAGTATATTGAACAAACTGCTAATTTAAAATAGCAAAAATAATTGAAAGTCACTCGAAACGTAACACAAATATCAAAGTAAAATACGATTATTTTAAGATATGAAAATACTAGTCACAGTTACAATTACTATTGCCGATTTGACCATCTTTAAGCAATTAATTTATATTGTTTATAAGTATATTGAACAAACTGCTAATTTAAAATAGCAAAAATAATTGAAAGTCACTCGAAACGTAACACAAATATCAAAGTAAAATACGATTATTTTAAGATATGAAAATACTAGTCACAGTTACAATTACTATTGCCGATTTGACCATCTTTAAGCAATTAATTTATATAGTTTATAAGTATATTGAACAAACTGCTAATTTAAAATAGCAAAAATAATTGAAAGTCACTCGAAACGTAACACAAATATCAAAGTAAAATACGATTATTTTAAGATATGAAAATACTAGTCACAGTTACAATTACTATTGCCGATTTGACCATCTTTAAGCAATTAATTTATATTGTTTATAAGTATATTGAACAAACTGCTAATTTAAAATAGCAAAAATAATTGAAAGTCACTCGAAACGTAACACAAATATCAAAGTAAAATACGATTATTTTAAGATATGAAAATACTAGTCACAGTTACAATTACTATTGCCGATTTGACCATCTTTAAGCAATTAATTTATATAGTTTATAAGTATATTGAACAAACTGCTAATTTAAAATAGCAAAAATAATTGAAAGTCACTCGAAACGTAACACAAATATCAAAGTAAAATACGATTATTTTAAGATATGAAAATACTAGTCACAGTTACAATTACTATTGCCGATTTGACCATCTTTAAGCAATTAATTTATATAGTTTATAAGTATATTGAACAAACTGCTAATTTAAAATAGCAAAAATAATTGAAAGTCACTCGAAACGTAACACAAATATCAAAGTAAAATACGATTATTTTAAGATATGAAAATACTAGTCACAGTTACAATTACTATTGCCGATTTGACCATCTTTAAGCAATTAATTTATATAGTTTATAAGTATATTGAACAAACTGCTAATTTAAAATAGCAAAAATAATTGAAAGTCACTCGAAACGTAACACAAATATCAAAGTAAAATACGATTATTTTAAGATATGAAAATACTAGTCACAGTTACAATTACTATTGCCGATTTGACCATCTTTAAGCAATTAATTTATATAGTTTATAAGTATATTGAACAAACTGCTAATTTAAAATAGCAAAAATAATTGAAAGTCACTCGAAACGTAACACAAATATCAAAGTAAAATACGATTATTTTAAGATATGAAAATACTAGTCACAGTTACAATTACTATTGCCGATTTGACCATCTTTAAGCAATTAATTTATATTTTTTATAAGTATATTGAACAAACAGCTCATTTAAAATAGCGAAAATAATTGAAAGTGAGACGAATCTTAATATAAATATCACAGTAAAATACGATTATTTTAAGATATGAAAATACTAGTCACAGTTACAATTACTATTGCCGATTTGACCATCTTTAAGCAATTAATTTATATAGTTTATAAGTATATTGAACAAACTGCTAATTTAAAATAGCAAAAATAATTGAAAGTCACTCGAAACGTAACACAAATATCAAAGTAAAATACGATTATTTTAAGATATGAAAATACTAGTCACAGTTACAATTACTATTGCCGATTTGACCATCTTTAAGCAATTAATTTATATTGTTTATAAGTATATTGAACAAACTGCTAATTTAAAATAGCAAAAATAATTGAAAGTCACTCGAAACGTAACACAAATATCAAAGTAAAATACGATTATTTTAAGATATGAAAATACTAGTCACAGTTACAATTACTATTGCCGATTTGACCATCTTTAAGCAATTAATTTATATAGTTTATAAGTATATTGAACAAACTGCTAATTTAAAATAGCAAAAATAATTGAAAGTCACTCGAAACGTAACACAAATATCAAAGTAAAATACGATTATTTTAAGATATGAAAATACTAGTCACAGTTACAATTACTATTGCCGATTTGACCATCTTTAAGCAATTAATTTATATTTTTTATAAGTATATTGAACAAACAGCTCATTTAAAATAGCGAAAATAATTGAAAGTGAGACGAATCTTAATATAAATATCACAGTAAAATACGATTATTTTAAGATATGAAAATACTAGTCACAGTTACAATTACTATTGCCGATTTGACCATCTTTAAGCAATTAATTTATATAGTTTATAAGTATATTGAACAAACTGCTAATTTAAAATAGCAAAAATAATTGAAAGTCACTCGAAACGTAACACAAATATCAAAGTAAAATACGATTATTTTAAGATATGAAAATACTAGTCACAGTTACAATTACTATTGCCGATTTGACCATCTTTAAGCAATTAATTTATATTGTTTATAAGTATATTGAACAAACTGCTAATTTAAAATAGCAAAAATAATTGAAAGTCACTCGAAACGTAACACAAATATCAAAGTAAAATACGATTATTTTAAGATATGAAAATACTAGTCACAGTTACAATTACTATTGCCGATTTGACCATCTTTAAGCAATTAATTTATATAGTTTATAAGTATATTGAACAAACTGCTAATTTAAAATAGCAAAAATAATTGAAAGTCACTCGAAACGTAACACAAATATCAAAGTAAAATACGATTATTTTAAGATATGAAAATACTAGTCACAGTTACAATTACTATTGCCGATTTGACCATCTTTAAGCAATTAATTTATATTGTTTATAAGTATATTGAACAAACTGCTAATTTAAAATAGCAAAAATAATTGAAAGTCACTCGAAACGTAACACAAATATCAAAGTAAAATACGATTATTTTAAGATATGAAAATACTAGTCACAGTTACAATTACTATTGCCGATTTGACCATCTTTAAGCAATTAATTTATATAGTTTATAAGTATATTGAACAAACTGCTAATTTAAAATAGCAAAAATAATTGAAAGTCACTCGAAACGTAACACAAATATCAAAGTAAAATACGATTATTTTAAGATATGAAAATACTAGTCACAGTTACAATTACTATTGCCGATTTGACCATCTTTAAGCAATTAATTTATATAGTTTATAAGTATATTGAACAAACTGCTAATTTAAAATAGCAAAAATAATTGAAAGTCACTCGAAACGTAACACAAATATCAAAGTAAAATACGATTATTTTAAGATATGAAAATACTAGTCACAGTTACAATTACTATTGCCGATTTGACCATCTTTAAGCAATTAATTTATATTTTTTATAAGTATATTGAACAAACAGCTCATTTAAAATAGCGAAAATAATTGAAAGTGAGACGAATCTTAATATAAATATCACAGTAAAATACGATTATTTTAAGATATGAAAATACTAGTCACAGTTACAATTACTATTGCCGATTTGACCATCTTTAAGCAATTAATTTATATAGTTTATAAGTATATTGAACAAACTGCTAATTTAAAATAGCAAAAATAATTGAAAGTCACTCGAAACGTAACACAAATATCAAAGTAAAATACGATTATTTTAAGATATGAAAATACTAGTCACAGTTACAATTACTATTGCCGATTTGACCATCTTTAAGCAATTAATTTATATAGTTTATAAGTATATTGAACAAACTGCTAATTTAAAATAGCAAAAATAATTGAAAGTCACTCGAAACGTAACACAAATATCAAAGTAAAATACGATTATTTTAAGATATGAAAATACTAGTCACAGTTACAATTACTATTGCCGATTTGACCATCTTTAAGCAATTAATTTATATAGTTTATAAGTATATTGAACAAACTGCTAATTTAAAATAGCAAAAATAATTGAAAGTCACTCGAAACGTAACACAAATATCAAAGTAAAATACGATTATTTTAAGATATGAAAATACTAGTCACAGTTACAATTACTATTGCCGATTTGACCATCTTTAAGCAATTAATTTATATTTTTTATAAGTATATTGAACAAACAGCTCATTTAAAATAGCGAAAATAATTGAAAGTGAGACGAATCTTAATATAAATATCACAGTAAAATACGATTATTTTAAGATATGAAAATACTAGTCACAGTTACAATTACTATTGCCGATTTGACCATCTTTAAGCAATTAATTTATATAGTTTATAAGTATATTGAACAAACTGCTAATTTAAAATAGCAAAAATAATTGAAAGTCACTCGAAACGTAACACAAATATCAAAGTAAAATACGATTATTTTAAGATATGAAAATACTAGTCACAGTTACAATTACTATTGCCGATTTGACCATCTTTAAGCAATTAATTTATATTGTTTATAAGTATATTGAACAAACTGCTAATTTAAAATAGCAAAAATAATTGAAAGTCACTCGAAACGTAACACAAATATCAAAGTAAAATACGATTATTTTAAGATATGAAAATACTAGTCACAGTTACAATTACTATTGCCGATTTGACCATCTTTAAGCAATTAATTTATATAGTTTATAAGTATATTGAACAAACTGCTAATTTAAAATAGCAAAAATAATTGAAAGTCACTCGAAACGTAACACAAATATCAAAGTAAAATACGATTATTTTAAGATATGAAAATACTAGTCACAGTTACAATTACTATTGCCGATTTGACCATCTTTAAGCAATTAATTTATATAGTTTATAAGTATATTGAACAAACTGCTAATTTAAAATAGCAAAAATAATTGAAAGTCACTCGAAACGTAACACAAATATCAAAGTAAAATACGATTATTTTAAGATATGAAAATACTAGTCACAGTTACAATTACTATTGCCGATTTGACCATCTTTAAGCAATTAATTTATATAGTTTATAAGTATATTGAACAAACTGCTAATTTAAAATAGCAAAAATAATTGAAAGTCACTCGAAACGTAACACAAATATCAAAGTAAAATACGATTATTTTAAGATATGAAAATACTAGTCACAGTTACAATTACTATTGCCGATTTGACCATCTTTAAGCAATTAATTTATATAGTTTATAAGTATATTGAACAAACTGCTAATTTAAAATAGCAAAAATAATTGAAAGTCACTCGAAACGTAACACAAATATCAAAGTAAAATACGATTATTTTAAGATATGAAAATACTAGTCACAGTTACAATTACTATTGCCGATTTGACCATCTTTAAGCAATTAATTTATATAGTTTATAAGTATATTGAACAAACTGCTAATTTAAAATAGCAAAAATAATTGAAAGTCACTCGAAACGTAACACAAATATCAAAGTAAAATACGATTATTTTAAGATATGAAAATACTAGTCACAGTTACAATTACTATTGCCGATTTGACCATCTTTAAGCAATTAATTTATATAGTTTATAAGTATATTGAACAAACTGCTAATTTAAAATAGCAAAAATAATTGAAAGTCACTCGAAACGTAACACAAATATCAAAGTAAAATACGATTATTTTAAGATATGAAAATACTAGTCACAGTTACAATTACTATTGCCGATTTGACCATCTTTAAGCAATTAATTTATATAGTTTATAAGTATATTGAACAAACTGCTAATTTAAAATAGCAAAAATAATTGAAAGTCACTCGAAACGTAACACAAATATCAAAGTAAAATACGATTATTTTAAGATATGAAAATACTAGTCACAGTTACAATTACTATTGCCGATTTGACCATCTTTAAGCAATTAATTTATATAGTTTATAAGTATATTGAACAAACTGCTAATTTAAAATAGCAAAAATAATTGAAAGTCACTCGAAACGTAACACAAATATCAAAGTAAAATACGATTATTTTAAGATATGAAAATACTAGTCACAGTTACAATTACTATTGCCGATTTGACCATCTTTAAGCAATTAATTTATATAGTTTATAAGTATATTGAACAAACTGCTAATTTAAAATAGCAAAAATAATTGAAAGTCACTCGAAACGTAACACAAATATCAAAGTAAAATACGATTATTTTAAGATATGAAAATACTAGTCACAGTTACAATTACTATTGCCGATTTGACCATCTTTAAGCAATTAATTTATATAGTTTATAAGTATATTGAACAAACTGCTAATTTAAAATAGCAAAAATAATTGAAAGTCACTCGAAACGTAACACAAATATCAAAGTAAAATACGATTATTTTAAGATATGAAAATACTAGTCACAGTTACAATTACTATTGCCGATTTGACCATCTTTAAGCAATTAATTTATATAGTTTATAAGTATATTGAACAAACTGCTAATTTAAAATAGCAAAAATAATTGAAAGTCACTCGAAACGTAACACAAATATCAAAGTAAAATACGATTATTTTAAGATATGAAAATACTAGTCACAGTTACAATTACTATTGCCGATTTGACCATCTTTAAGCAATTAATTTATATAGTTTATAAGTATATTGAACAAACTGCTAATTTAAAATAGCAAAAATAATTGAAAGTCACTCGAAACGTAACACAAATATCAAAGTAAAATACGATTATTTTAAGATATGAAAATACTAGTCACAGTTACAATTACTATTGCCGATTTGACCATCTTTAAGCAATTAATTTATATTGTTTATAAGTATATTGAACAAACTGCTAATTTAAAATAGCAAAAATAATTGAAAGTCACTCGAAACGTAACACAAATATCAAAGTAAAATACGATTATTTTAAGATATGAAAATACTAGTCACAGTTACAATTACTATTGCCGATTTGACCATCTTTAAGCAATTAATTTATATAGTTTATAAGTATATTGAACAAACTGCTAATTTAAAATAGCAAAAATAATTGAAAGTCACTCGAAACGTAACACAAATATCAAAGTAAAATACGATTATTTTAAGATATGAAAATACTAGTCACAGTTACAATTACTATTGCCGATTTGACCATCTTTAAGCAATTAATTTATATAGTTTATAAGTATATTGAACAAACTGCTAATTTAAAATAGCAAAAATAATTGAAAGTCACTCGAAACGTAACACAAATATCAAAGTAAAATACGATTATTTTAAGATATGAAAATACTAGTCACAGGTACAATTACTATTGCCGATTTGACCATCTTTAAGCAATTAATTTATATTGTTTATAAGTATATTGAACAAACTGCTAATTTAAAATAGCAAAAATAATTGAAAGTCACTCGAAACGTAACACAAATATCAAAGTAAAATACGATTATTTTAAGATATGAAAATACTAGTCACAGTTACAATTACTATTGCCGATTTGACCATCTTTAAGCAATTAATTTATATTGTTTATAAGTATATTGAACAAACTGCTAATTTAAAATAGCAAAAATAATTGAAAGTCACTCGAAACGTAACACAAATATCAAAGTAAAATACGATTATTTTAAGATATGAAAATACTAGTCACAGTTACAATTACTATTGCCGATTTGACCATCTTTAAGCAATTAATTTATATTGTTTATAAGTATATTGAACAAACTGCTAATTTAAAATAGCAAAAATAATTGAAAGTCACTCGAAACGTAACACAAATATCAAAGTAAAATACGATTATTTTAAGATATGAAAATACTAGTCACAGTTACAATTACTATTGCCGATTTGACCATCTTTAAGCAATTAATTTATATAGTTTATAAGTATATTGAACAAACTGCTAATTTAAAATAGCAAAAATAATTGAAAGTCACTCGAAACGTAACACAAATATCAAAGTAAAATACGATTATTTTAAGATATGAAAATACTAGTCACAGTTACAATTACTATTGCCGATTTGACCATCTTTAAGCAATTAATTTATATAGTTTATAAGTATATTGAACAAACTGCTAATTTAAAATAGCAAAAATAATTGAAAGTCACTCGAAACGTAACACAAATATCAAAGTAAAATACGATTATTTTAAGATATGAAAATACTAGTCACAGTTACAATTACTATTGCCGATTTGACCATCTTTAAGCAATTAATTTATATAGTTTATAAGTATATTGAACAAACTGCTAATTTAAAATAGCAAAAATAATTGAAAGTCACTCGAAACGTAACACAAATATCAAAGTAAAATACGATTATTTTAAGATATGAAAATACTAGTCACAGTTACAATTACTATTGCCGATTTGACCATCTTTAAGCAATTAATTTATATAGTTTATAAGTATATTGAACAAACTGCTAATTTAAAATAGCAAAAATAATTGAAAGTCACTCGAAACGTAACACAAATATCAAAGTAAAATACGATTATTTTAAGATATGAAAATACTAGTCACAGTTACAATTACTATTGCCGATTTGACCATCTTTAAGCAATTAATTTATATAGTTTATAAGTATATTGAACAAACTGCTAATTTAAAATAGCAAAAATAATTGAAAGTCACTCGAAACGTAACACAAATATCAAAGTAAAATACGATTATTTTAAGATATGAAAATACTAGTCACAGTTACAATTACTATTGCCGATTTGACCATCTTTAAGCAATTAATTTATATTGTTTATAAGTATATTGAACAAACTGCTAATTTAAAATAGCAAAAATAATTGAAAGTCACTCGAAACGTAACACAAATATCAAAGTAAAATACGATTATTTTAAGATATGAAAATACTAGTCACAGTTACAATTACTATTGCCGATTTGACCATCTTTAAGCAATTAATTTATATAGTTTATAAGTATATTGAACAAACTGCTAATTTAAAATAGCAAAAATAATTGAAAGTCACTCGAAACGTAACACAAATATCAAAGTAAAATACGATTATTTTAAGATATGAAAATACTAGTCACAGTTACAATTACTATTGCCGATTTGACCATCTTTAAGCAATTAATTTATATTGTTTATAAGTATATTGAACAAACTGCTAATTTAAAATAGCAAAAATAATTGAAAGTCACTCGAAACGTAACACAAATATCAAAGTAAAATACGATTATTTTAAGATATGAAAATACTAGTCACAGTTACAATTACTATTGCCGATTTGACCATCTTTAAGCAATTAATTTATATAGTTTATAAGTATATTGAACAAACTGCTAATTTAAAATAGCAAAAATAATTGAAAGTCACTCGAAACGTAACACAAATATCAAAGTAAAATACGATTATTTTAAGATATGAAAATACTAGTCACAGTTACAATTACTATTGCCGATTTGACCATCTTTAAGCAATTAATTTATATAGTTTATAAGTATATTGAACAAACTGCTAATTTAAAATAGCAAAAATAATTGAAAGTCACTCGAAACGTAACACAAATATCAAAGTAAAATACGATTATTTTAAGATATGAAAATACTAGTCACAGTTACAATTACTATTGCCGATTTGACCATCTTTAAGCAATTAATTTATATAGTTTATAAGTATATTGAACAAACTGCTAATTTAAAATAGCAAAAATAATTGAAAGTCACTCGAAACGTAACACAAATATCAAAGTAAAATACGATTATTTTAAGATATGAAAATACTAGTCACAGTTACAATTACTATTGCCGATTTGACCATCTTTAAGCAATTAATTTATATTGTTTATAAGTATATTGAACAAACTGCTAATTTAAAATAGCAAAAATAATTGAAAGTCACTCGAAACGTAACACAAATATCAAAGTAAAATACGATTATTTTAAGATATGAAAATACTAGTCACAGTTACAATTACTATTGCCGATTTGACCATCTTTAAGCAATTAATTTATATTTTTTATAAGTATATTGAACAAACAGCTCATTTAAAATAGCGAAAATAATTGAAAGTGAGACGAATCTTAATATAAATATCAAAGTAAAATACGATTATTTTAAGATATGAAAATACTAGTCACAGTTACAATTACTATTGCCGATTTGACCATCTTTAAGCAATTAATTTATATTTTTTATTATATTGAACAAACAGCTCATTTAAAATAGCGAAAATAATTGAAAGTGAGACGAATCTTAATATAAATATCACAGTAAAATACGATTATTTTAAGATATGAAAATACTAGTCACAGTTACAATTACTATTGCCGATTTGACCATCTTTAAGCAATTAATTTATATTGTTTATAAGTATATTGAACAAACAGCTCATTTAATATAGCGAAAATAATTGAAAGTGAGACGAATCTTAATATAAATATCACAGTAAAATACGATTATTTTAAGATATGAAAATACTAGTCACAGTTACAATTACTATTGCCGATTTGACCATCTTTAAGCAATTAATTTATATTGTTTATAAGTATATTGAACAAACAGCTCATTTAAAATAGCGAAAATAATTGAAAGTGAGACGAATCTTAATATAAATATCAAAGTAAAATACGATTATTTTAAGATATGAAAATACTAGTCACAGTTACAATTACTATTGCCGATTTGACCATCTTTAAGCAATTAATTTATATAGTTTATAAGTATATTGAACAAACTGCTAATTTAAAATAGCAAAAATAATTGAAAGTCACTCGAAACGTAACACAAATATCAAAGTAAAATACGATTATTTTAAGATATGAAAACACTAGTCACAGTTACAATTACTATTGCCGATTTGACCATCTTTAAGCAATTAATTTATATTTTTTATAAGTATATTGAACAAACAGCTCATTTAAAATAGCGAAAATAATTGAAAGTGAGACGAATCTTAATATAAATATCGAAGTAAAATACGATTATTTTAAGATATGAAAATACTAGTCACAGTTACAATTACTATTGCCGATTTGACCATCTTTAAGCAATTAATTTATATTTTTTATAAGTATATTGAACAAACAGCTCATTTAAAATAGCGAAAATAATTGAAAGTGAGACGAATCTTAATATAAATATCAAAGTAAAATACGATTATTTTAAGATATGAAAATACTAGTCACAGTTACAATTACTATTGCCGATTTGACCATCTTTAAGCAATTAATTTATATTTTTTATAAGTATATTGAACAAACAGCTCATTTAAAATAGCGAAAATAATTGAAAGTGAGACGAATCTTAATATAAATATCACAGTAAAATACGATTATTTTAAGATATGAAAATACTAGTCACAGTTACAATTACTATTGCCGATTTGACCATCTTTAAGCAATTAATTTATATTGTTTATAAGTATATTGAACAAACAGCTCATTTAAAATAGCGAAAATAATTGAAAGTGAGACGAATCTTAATATAAATATCACAGTAAAATACGATTATTTTAAGATATGAAAATACTAGTCACAGTTACAATTACTATTGCCGATTTGACCATCTTTAAGCAATTAATTTATATTGTTTATAAGTATATTGAACAAACAGCTCATTTAAAATAGCGAAAATAATTGAAAGTCACTCGAAACGTAACACAAATATCAAAGTAAAATACGATTATTTTAAGATATGAAAATACTAGTCACAGTTACAATTACTATTGCCGATTTGACCATCTTTAAGCAATTAATTTATATTTTTTATAAGTATATTGAACAAACAGCTCATTTAAAATAGCGAAAATAATTGAAAGTGAGACGAATCTTAATATAAATATCGAAGTAAAATACGATTATTTTAAGATATGAAAATACTAGTCACAGTTACAATTACTATTGCCGATTTGACCATCTTTAAGCAATTAATTTATATTTTTTATAAGTATATTGAACAAACAGCTCATTTAAAATAGCGAAAATAATTGAAAGTGAGACGAATCTTAATATAAATATCAAAGTAAAATACGATTATTTTAAGATATGAAAATACTAGTCACAGTTACAATTACTATTGCCGATTTGACCATCTTTAAGCAATTAATTTATATTTTTTATAAGTATATTGAACAAACAGCTCATTTAAAATAGCGAAAATAATTGAAAGTGAGACGAATCTTAATATAAATATCACAGTAAAATACGATTATTTTAAGATATGAAAATACTAGTCACAGTTACAATTACTATTGCCGATTTGACCATCTTTAAGCAATTAATTTATATTGTTTATAAGTATATTGAACAAACAGCTCATTTAAAATAGCGAAAATAATTGAAAGTGAGACGAATCTTAATATAAATATCACAGTAAAATACGATTATTTTAAGATATGAAAATACTAGTCACAGTTACAATTACTATTGCCGATTTGACCATCTTTAAGCAATTAATTTATATTGTTTATAAGTATATTGAACAAACAGCTCATTTAAAATAGCGAAAATAATTGAAAGTGAGACGAATCTTAATATAAATATCACAGTAAAATACGATTATTTTAAGATATGAAAATACTAGTCACAGTTACAATTACTATTGCCGATTTGACCATCTTTAAGCAATTAATTTATATTGTTTATAAGTATATTGAACAAACAGCTCATTTAAAATAGCGAAAATAATTGAAAGTCACTCGAAACGTAACACAAATATCAAAGTAAAATACGATTATTTTAAGATATGAAAATACTAGTCACAGTTACAATTACTATTGCCGATTTGACCATCTTTAAGCAATTAATTTATATTTTTTATAAGTATATTGAACAAACAGCTCATTTAAAATAGCGAAAATAATTGAAAGTGAGACGAATCTTAATATAAATATCAAAGTAAAATACGATTATTTTAAGATATGAAAATACTAGTCACAGTTACAATTACTATTGCCGATTTGACCATCTTTAAGCAATGAATTTATATAGTTTATAAGTATATTGAACAAACTGCTAATTTAAAATAGCAAAAATAATTGAAAGTCACTCGAAACGTAACACAAATATCAAAGTAAAATACGATTATTTTAAGATATGAAAATACTAGTCACAGTTACAATTACTATTGCCGATTTGACCATCTTTAAGCAATTAATTTATATTGTTTATAAGTATATTGAACAAACAGCTCATTTAAAATAGCGAAAATAATTGAAAGTGAGACGAATCTTAATATAAATATCAAAGTAAAATACGATTATTTTAAGATATGAAAATACTAGTCACAGTTACAATTACTATTGCCGATTTGACCATCTTTAAGCAATGAATTTATATAGTTTATAAGTATATTGAACAAACTGCTCATTTAAAATAGCAAAAATAATTGAAAGTCACTCGAAACGTAACACAAATATCAAAGTAAAATACGATTATTTTAAGATATGAAAATACTAGTCACAGTTACAATTACTATTGCCGATTTGACCATCTTTAAGCAATTAATTTATATTTTTTATAAGTATATTGAACAAACAGCTCATTTAAAATAGCGAAAATAATTGAAAGTGAGACGAATCTTAATATAAATATCAAAGTAAAATACGATTATTTTAAGATATGAAAATACTAGTCACAGTTACAATTACTATTGCCGATTTGACCATCTTTAAGCAATTAATTTATATTTTTTATAAGTATATTGAACAAACAGCTCATTTAAAATAGCGAAAATAATTGAAAGTGAGACGAATCTTAATATAAATATCAAAGTAAAATACGATTATTTTAAGATATGAAAATACTAGTCACAGTTACAATTACTATTGCCGATTTGACCATCTTTAAGCAATTAATTTATATAGTTTATAAGTATATTGAACAAACTGCTAATTTAAAATAGCAAAAATAATTGAAAGTCACTCGAAACGTAACACAAATATCAAAGTAAAATACGATTATTTTAAGATATGAAAATACTAGTCACAGTTACAATTACTATTGCCGATTTGACCATCTTTAAGCAATTAATTTATATTTTTTATAAGTATATTGAACAAACAGCTCATTTAAAATAGCGAAAATAATTGAAAGTGAGACGAATCTTAATATAAATATCAAAGTAAAATAAGATTATTTTAAGATATGAAAATACTAGTCACAGTTACAATTACTATTGCCGATTTGACCATCTTTAAGCAATTAATTTATATAGTTTATAAGTATATTGAACAAACTGCTAATTTAAAATAGCAAAAATAATTGAAAGTCACTCGAAACGTAACACAAATATCAAAGTAAAATACGATTATTTTAAGATATGAAAATACTAGTCACAGTTACAATTACTATTGCCGATTTGACCATCTTTAAGCAATTAATTTATATTTTTTATAAGTATATTGAACAAACAGCTCATTTAAAATAGCGAAAATAATTGAAAGTGAGACGAATCTTAATATAAATATCAAAGTAAAATACGATTATTTTAAGATATGAAAATACTAGTCACAGTTACAATTACTATTGCCGATTTGACCATCTTTAAGCAATTAATTTATATTGTTTATAAGTATATTGAACAAACAGCTCATTTAAAATAGCGAAAATAATTGAAAGTGAGACGAATCTTAATATAAATATCAAAGTAAAATACGATTATTTTAAGATATGAAAATACTAGTCACAGTTACAATTACTATTGCCGATTTGACCATCTTTAAGCAATTAATTTATATTGTTTATAAGTATATTGAACAAACAGCTCATTTAATATAGCGAAAATAATTGAAAGTGAGACGAATCTTAATATAAATATCACAGTAAAATACGATTATTTTAAGATATGAAAATACTAGTCACAGTTACAATTACTATTGCCGATTTGACCATCTTTAAGCAATTAATTTATATTTTTTATAAGTATATTGAACAAACAGCTCATTTAAAATAGCGAAAATAATTGAAAGTGAGACGAATCTTAATATAAATATCAAAGTAAAATACGATTATTTTAAGATATGAAAATACTAGTCACAGTTACAATTACTATTGCCGATTTGACCATCTTTAAGCAATTAATTTATATTGTTTATAAGTATATTGAACAAACAGCTCATTTAAAATAGCGAAAATAATTGAAAGTGAGACGAATCTTAATATAAATATCACAGTAAAATACGATTATTTTAAGATATGAAAATACTAGTCACAGTTACAATTACTATTGCCGATTTGACCATCTTTAAGCAATTAATTTATATTGTTTATAAGTATATTGAACAAACAGCTCATTTAAAATAGCGAAAATAATTGAAAGTGAGACGAATCTTAATATAAATATCACAGTAAAATACGATTATTTTAAGATATGAAAATACTAGTCACAGTTACAATTACTATTGCCGATTTGACCATCTTTAAGCAATTAATTTATATTGTTTATAAGTATATTGAACAAACAGCTCATTTAAAATAGCGAAAATAATTGAAAGTGAGACGAATCTTAATATAAATATCAAAGTAAAATAAGATTATTTTAAGATATGAAAATACTAGTCACAGTTACAATTACTATTGCCGATTTGACCATCTTTAAGCAATTAATTTATATAGTTTATAAGTATATTGAACAAACTGCTAATTTAAAATAGCAAAAATAATTGAAAGTCACTCGAAACGTAACACAAATATCAAAGTAAAATACGATTATTTTAAGATATGAAAATACTAGTCACAGTTACAATTACTATTGCCGATTTGACCATCTTTAAGCAATTAATTTATATTTTTTATAAGTATATTGAACAAACAGCTCATTTAAAATAGCGAAAATAATTGAAAGTGAGACGAATCTTAATATAAATATCAAAGTAAAATACGATTATTTTAAGATATGAAAATACTAGTCACAGTTACAATTACTATTGCCGATTTGACCATCTTTAAGCAATTAATTTATATTGTTTATAAGTATATTGAACAAACAGCTCATTTAAAATAGCGAAAATAATTGAAAGTGAGACGAATCTTAATATAAATATCACAGTAAAATACGATTATTTTAAGATATGAAAATACTAGTCACAGTTACAATTACTATTGCCGATTTGACCATCTTTATGCAATTAATTTATATTGTTTATAAGTATATTGAACAAACAGCTCATTTAAAATAGCGAAAATAATTGAAAGTGAGACGAATCTTAATATAAATATCACAGTAAAATACGATTATTTTAAGATATGAAAATACTAGTCACAGTTACAATTACTATTGCCGATTTGACCATCTTTAAGCAATTAATTTATATTGTTTATAAGTATATTGAACAAACAGCTCATTTAAAATAGCGAAAATAATTGAAAGTGAGACGAATCTTAATATAAATATCACAGTAAAATACGATTATTTTAAGATATGAAAATACTAGTCACAGTTACAATTACTATTGCCGATTTGACCATCTTTAAGCAATTAATTTATATTGTTTATAAGTATATTGAACAAACTGCTAATTTAAAATAGCGAAAATAATTGAAAGTGAGACGAATCTTAATATAAATATCACAGTAAAATACGATTATTTTAAGATATGAAAATACTAGTCACAGTTACAATTACTATTGCCGATTTGACCATCTTTAAGCAATTAATTTATATTGTTTATAAGTATATTGAACAAACAGCTCATTTAAAATAGCGAAAATAATTGAAAGTGAGACGAATCTTAATATAAATATCACAGTAAAATACGATTATTTTAAGATATGAAAATACTAGTCACAGTTACAATTACTATTGCCGATTTGACCATCTTTAAGCAATTAATTTATATAGTTTATAAGTATATTGAACAAACTGCTAATTTAAAATAGCAAAAATAATTGAAAGTCACTCGAAACGTAACACAAATATCAAAGTAAAATACGATTATTTTAAGATATGAAAATACTAGTCACAGTTACAATTACTATTGCCGATTTGACCATCTTTAAGCAATTAATTTATATAGTTTATAAGTATATTGAACAAACAGCTCATTTAAAATAGCGAATATAATTAAAAGTCACACGAATCGTAATTCAAATATCAAAGTAAAATACGATTATTTTAAGATACGAAAATGCTAGTCACATTTACAATTACTATTGCCGATTTGACCATCTTTAAGCAATGAATTTATATAGTTTATAAGTATATTGAACAAACAGCTCATTTAAAATAGCGAAAATAATTGAAAGTGAGACGAATCTTAATATAAATATCACAGTAAAATACGATTATTTTAAGATATGAAAATACTAGTCACAGTTACAATTACTATTGCCGATTTGACCATCTTTAAGCAATTAATTTATATTTTTTATAAGTATATTGAACAAACAGCTCATTTAAAATAGCGAAAATAATTGAAAGTGAGACGAATCTTAATATAAATATCACAGTAAAATACGATTATTTTAAGATATGAAAATACTAGTCACAGTTACAATTACTATTGCCGATTTGACCATCTTTAAGCAATTAATTTATATTGTTTATAAGTATATTGAACAAACAGCTCATTTAAAATAGCGAAAATAATTGAAAGTGAGACGAATCTTAATATAAATATCACAGTAAAATACGATTATTTTAAGATATGAAAATACTAGTCACAGTTACAATTACTATTGCCGATTTGACCATCTTTAAGCAATTAATTTATATTGTTTATAAGTATATTGAACAAACAGCTCATTTAAAATAGCGAAAATAATTGAAAGTGAGACGAATCTTAATATAAATATCACAGTAAAATACGATTATTTTAAGATATGAAAATACTAGTCACAGTTACAATTACTATTGCCGATTTGACCATCTTTAAGCAATTAATTTATATTGTTTATAAGTATATTGAACAAACAGCTCATTTAAAATAGCGAAAATAATTGAAAGTGAGACGAATCTTAATATAAATATCACAGTAAAATACGATTATTTTAAGATATGAAAATACTAGTCACAGTTACAATTACTATTGCCGATTTGACCATCTTTATGCAATTAATTTATATTGTTTATAAGTATATTGAACAAACAGCTCATTTAAAATAGCGAAAATAATTGAAAGTGAGACGAATCTTAATATAAATATCACAGTAAAATACGATTATTTTAAGATATGAAAATACTAGTCACAGTTACAATTACTATTGCCGATTTGACCATCTTTAAGCAATTAATTTATATTGTTTATAAGTATATTGAACAAACAGCTCATTTAAAATAGCGAAAATAATTGAAAGTGAGACGAATCTTAATATAAATATCACAGTAAAATACGATTATTTTAAGATATGAAAATACTAGTCACAGTTACAATTACTATTGCCGATTTGACCATCTTTAAGCAATTAATTTATATTGTTTATAAGTATATTGAACAAACAGCTCATTTAAAATAGCGAAAATAATTGAAAGTGAGACGAATCTTAATATAAATATCACAGTAAAATACGATTATTTTAAGATATGAAAATACTAGTCACAGTTACAATTACTATTGCCGATTTGACCATCTTTAAGCAATTAATTTATATAGTTTATAAGTATATTGAACAAACTGCTAATTTAAAATAGCAAAAATAATTGAAAGTCACTCGAAACGTAACACAAATATCAAAGTAAAATACGATTATTTTAAGATATGAAAATACTAGTCACAGTTACAATTACTATTGCCGATTTGACCATCTTTAAGCAATTAATTTATATTTTTTATAAGTATATTGAACAAACAGCTCATTTAAAATAGCGAAAATAATTGAAAGTGAGACGAATCTTAATATAAATATCACAGTAAAATACGATTATTTTAAGATATGAAAATACTAGTCACAGTTACAATTACTATTGCCGATTTGACCATCTTTAAGCAATTAATTTATATTGTTTATAAGTATATTGAACAAACAGCTCATTTAAAATAGCGAAAATAATTGAAAGTGAGACGAATCTTAATATAAATATCACAGTAAAATACGATTATTTTAAGATATGAAAATACTAGTCACAGTTACAATTACTATTGCCGATTTGACCATCTTTAAGCAATTAATTTATATTGTTTATAAGTATATTGAACAAACAGCTCATTTAAAATAGCGAAAATAATTGAAAGTGAGACGAATCTTAATATAAATATCACAGTAAAATACGATTATTTTAAGATATGAAAATACTAGTCACAGTTACAATTACTATTGCCGATTTGACCATCTTTAAGCAATTAATTTATATTGTTTATAAGTATATTGAACAAACAGCTCATTTAAAATAGCGAAAATAATTGAAAGTGAGACGAATCTTAATATAAATATCACAGTAAAATACGATTATTTTAAGATATGAAAATACTAGTCACAGTTACAATTACTATTGCCGATTTGACCATCTTTATGCAATTAATTTATATTGTTTATAAGTATATTGAACAAACATCTCATTTAAAATAGCGAAAATAATTGAAAGTGAGACGAATCTTAATATAAATATCACAGTAAAATACGATTATTTTAAGATATGAAAATACTAGTCACAGTTACAATTACTATTGCCGATTTGACCATCTTTAAGCAATTAATTTATATTGTTTATAAGTATATTGAACAAACAGCTCATTTAAAATAGCGAAAATAATTGAAAGTGAGACGAATCTTAATATAAATATCACAGTAAAATACGATTATTTTAAGATATGAAAATACTAGTCACAGTTACAATTACTATTGCCGATTTGACCATCTTTAAGCAATTAATTTATATTGTTTATAAGTATATTGAACAAACAGCTCATTTAAAATAGCGAAAATAATTGAAAGTGAGACGAATCTTAATATAAATATCACAGTAAAATACGATTATTTTAAGATATGAAAATACTAGTCACAGTTACAATTACTATTGCCGATTTGACCATCTTTAAGCAATTAATTTATATTGTTTATAAGTATATTGAACAAACAGCTCATTTAAAATAGCGAAAATAATTGAAAGTGAGACGAATCTTAATATAAATATCACAGTAAAATACGATTATTTTAAGATATGAAAATACTAGTCACAGTTACAATTACTATTGCCGATTTGACCATCTTTAAGCAATTAATTTATATAGTTTATAAGTATATTGAACAAACTGCTAATTTAAAATAGCAAAAATAATTGAAAGTCACTCGAAACGTAACACAAATATCAAAGTAAAATACGATTATTTTAAGATATGAAAATACTAGTCACAGTTACAATTACTATTGCCGATTTGACCATCTTTAAGCAATGAATTTATATAGTTTATAAGTATATTGAACAAACTGCTAATTTAAAATAGCAAAAATAATTGAAAGTCACTCGAAACGTAACACAAATATCAAAGTAAAATACGATTATTTTAAGATATGAAAATACTAGTCACAGTTACAATTACTATTGCCGATTTGACCATCTTTAAGCAATTAATTTATATAGTTTATAAGTATATTGAACAAACTGCTAATTTAAAATAGCAAAAATAATTGAAAGTCACTCGAAACGTAACACAAATATCAAAGTAAAATACGATTATTTTAAGATATGAAAATACTAGTCACAGTTACAATTACTATTGCCGATTTGACCATCTTTAAGCAATTAATTTATATTGTTTATAAGTATATTGAACAAACAGCTCATTTAAAATAGCGAAAATAATTGAAAGTGAGACGAATCTTAATATAAATATCAAAGTAAAATACGATTATTTTAAGATATGAAAATACTAGTCACAGTTACAATTACTATTGCCGATTTGACCATCTTTAAGCAATTAATTTATATTGTTTATAAGTATATTGAACAAACAGCTCATTTAAAATAGCGAAAATAATTGAAAGTGAGACGAATCTTAATATAAATATCAAAGTAAAATACGATTATTTTAAGATATGAAAATACTAGTCACAGTTACAATTACTATTGCCGATTTGACCATCTTTAAGCAATGAATTTATATAGTTTATAAGTATATTGAACAAACTGCTAATTTAAAATAGCAAAAATAATTGAAAGTCACTCGAAACGTAACACAAATATCAAAGTAAAATACGATTATTTTAAGATATGAAAATACTAGTCACAGTTACAATTACTATTGCCGATTTGACCATCTTTAAGCAATTAATTTATATTGTTTATAAGTATATTGAACAAACAGCTCATTTAAAATAGCGAAAATAATTGAAAGTGAGACGAATCTTAATATAAATATCAAAGTAAAATACGATTATTTTAAGATATGAAAATACTAGTCACAGTTACAATTACTATTGCCGATTTGACCATCTTTAAGCAATTAATTTATATTGTTTATAAGTATATTGAACAAACAGCTCATTTAAAATAGCGAAAATAATTGAAAGTGAGACGAATCTTAATATAAATATCAAAGTAAAATACGATTATTTTAAGATATGAAAATACTAGTCACAGTTACAATTACTATTGCCGATTTGACCATCTTTAAGCAATTAATTTATATAGTTTATAAGTATATTGAACAAACTGCTAATTTAAAATAGCAAAAATAATTGAAAGTCACTCGAAACGTAACACAAATATCAAAGTAAAATACGATTATTTTAAGATATGAAAATACTAGTCACAGTTACAATTACTATTGCCGATTTGACCATCTTTAAGCAATTAATTTATATAGTTTATAAGTATATTGAACAAACTGCTAATTTAAAATAGCAAAAATAATTGAAAGTCACTCGAAACGTAACACAAATATCAAAGTAAAATACGATTATTTTAAGATATGAAAATACTAGTCACAGTTACAATTACTATTGCCGATTTGACCATCTTTAAGCAATTAATTTATATTGTTTATAAGTATATTGAACAAACAGCTCATTTAAAATAGCGAAAATAATTGAAAGTGAGACGAATCTTAATATAAATATCAAAGTAAAATACGATTATTTTAAGATATGAAAATACTAGTCACAGTTACAATTACTATTGCCGATTTGACCATCTTTAAGCAATTAATTTATATAGTTTATAAGTATATTGAACAAACTGCTAATTTAAAATAGCAAAAATAATTGAAAGTCACTCGAAACGTAACACAAATATCAAAGTAAAATACGATTATTTTAAGATATGAAAATACTAGTCACAGTTACAATTACTATTGCCGATTTGACCATCTTTAAGCAATTAATTTATATAGTTTATAAGTATATTGAACAAACTGCTAATTTAAAATAGCAAAAATAATTGAAAGTCACTCGAAACGTAACACAAATATCAAAGTAAAATACGATTATTTTAAGATATGAAAATACTAGTCACAGTTACAATTACTATTGCCGATTTGACCATCTTTAAGCAATTATTTTATATAGTTTATAAGTATATTGAACAAACTGCTAATTTAAAATAGCAAAAATAATTGAAAGTCACTCGAAACGTAACACAAATATCAAAGTAAAATACGATTATTTTAAGATATGAAAATACTAGTCACAGTTACAATTACTATTGCCGATTTGACCATCTTTAAGCAATTAATTTATATTTTTTATAAGTATATTGAACAAACAGCTCATTTAAAATAGCGAAAATAATTGAAAGTGAGACGAATCTTAATATAAATATCACAGTAAAATACGATTATTTTAAGATATGAAAATACTAGTCACAGTTACAATTACTATTGCCGATTTGACCATCTTTAAGCAATTAATTTATATTGTTTATAAGTATATTGAACAAACTGCTAATTTAAAATAGCAAAAATAATTGAAAGTCACTCGAAACGTAACACAAATATCAAAGTAAAATACGATTATTTTAAGATATGAAAATACTAGTCACAGTTACAATTACTATTGCCGATTTGACCATCTTTAAGCAATTAATTTATATTTTTTATAAGTATATTGAACAAACAGCTCATTTAAAATAGCGAAAATAATTGAAAGTGAGACGAATCTTAATATAAATATCAAAGTAAAATACGATTATTTTAAGATATGAAAATACTAGTCACAGTTACAATTACTATTGCCGATTTGACCATCTTTAAGCAATGAATTTATATAGTTTATAAGTATATTGAACAAACTGCTAATTTAAAATAGCAAAAATAATTGAAAGTCACTCGAAACGTAACACAAATATCAAAGTAAAATACGATTATTTTAAGATATGAAAATACTAGTCACATTTACAATTACTATTGCCGATTTGACCATCTTTAAGCAATTAATTTATATTTTTTATAAGTATATTGAACAAACAGCTCATTTAAAATAGCGAAAATAATTGAAAGTGAGACGAATCTTAATATAAATATCAAAGTAAAATACGATTATTTTAAGATATGAAAATACTAGTCACAGTTACAATTACTATTGCCGATTTGACCATCTTTAAGCAATGAATTTATATAGTTTATAAGTATATTGAACAAACTGCTAATTTAAAATAGCAAAAATAATTGAAAGTCACTCGAAACGTAACACAAATATCAAAGTAAAATACGATTATTTTAAGATATGAAAATACTAGTCACAGTTACAATTACTATTGCCGATTTGACCATCTTTAAGCAATTAATTTATATAGTTTATAAGTATATTGAACAAACTGCTAATTTAAAATAGCAAAAATAATTGAAAGTCACTCGAAACGTAACACAAATATCAAAGTAAAATACGATTATTTTAAGATATGAAAATACTAGTCACAGTTACAATTACTATTGCCGATTTGACCATCTTTAAGCAATTAATTTATATAGTTTATAAGTATATTGAACAAACTGCTAATTTAAAATAGCAAAAATAATTGAAAGTCACTCGAAACGTAACACAAATATCAAAGTAAAATACGATTATTTTAAGATATGAAAATACTAGTCACAGTTACAATTACTATTGCCGATTTGACCATCTTTAAGCAATTAATTTATATAGTTTATAAGTATATTGAACAAACTGCTAATTTAAAATAGCAAAAATAATTGAAAGTCACTCGAAACGTAACACAAATATCAAAGTAAAATACGATTATTTTAAGATATGAAAATACTAGTCACAGTTACAATTACTATTGCCGATTTGACCATCTTTAAGCAATTATTTTATATAGTTTATAAGTATATTGAACAAACTGCTAATTTAAAATAGCAAAAATAATTGAAAGTCACTCGAAACGTAACACAAATATCAAAGTAAAATACGATTATTTTAAGATATGAAAATACTAGTCACAGTTACAATTACTATTGCCGATTTGACCATCTTTAAGCAATTAATTTATATTGTTTATAAGTATATTGAACAAACTGCTAATTTAAAATAGCAAAAATAATTGAAAGTCACTCGAAACGTAACACAAATATCAAAGTAAAATACGATTATTTTAAGATATGAAAATACTAGTCACAGTTACAATTACTATTGCCGATTTGACCATCTTTAAGCAATTAATTTATATTTTTTATAAGTATATTGAACAAACAGCTCATTTAAAATAGCGAAAATAATTGAAAGTGAGACGAATCTTAATATAAATATCAAAGTAAAATACGATTATTTTAAGATATGAAAATACTAGTCACAGTTACAATTACTATTGCCGATTTGACCATCTTTAAGCAATTAATTTATATAGTTTATAAGTATATTGAACAAACAGCTCATTTAAAATAGCGAAAATAATTGAAAGTGAGACGAATCTTAATATAAATATCAAAGTAAAATACGATTATTTTAAGATATGAAAATACTAGTCACAGTTACAATTACTATTGCCGATTTGACCATCTTTAAGCAATGAATTTATATAGTTTATAAGTATATTGAACAAACTGCTAATTTAAAATAGCAAAAATAATTGAAAGTCACTCGAAACGTAACACAAATATCAAAGTAAAATACGATTATTTTAAGATATGAAAATACTAGTCACAGTTACAATTACTATTGCCGATTTGACCATCTTTAAGCAATTAATTTATATTGTTTATAAGTATATTGAACAAACTGCTAATTTAAAATAGCAAAAATAATTGAAAGTCACTCGAAACGTAACACAAATATCAAAGTAAAATACGATTATTTTAAGATATGAAAATACTAGTCACAGTTACAATTACTATTGCCGATTTGACCATCTTTAAGCAATTAATTTATATTTTTTATAAGTATATTGAACAAACAGCTCATTTAAAATAGCGAAAATAATTGAAAGTGAGACGAATCTTAATATAAATATCAAAGTAAAATACGATTATTTTAAGATATGAAAATACTAGTCACAGTTACAATTACTATTGCCGATTTGACCATCTTTAAGCAATTAATTTATATAGTTTATAAGTATATTGAACAAACAGCTCATTTAAAATAGCGAAAATAATTGAAAGTGAGACGAATCTTAATATAAATATCAAAGTAAAATACGATTATTTTAAGATATGAAAATACTAGTCACAGTTACAATTACTATTGCCGATTTGACCATCTTTAAGCAATGAATTTATATAGTTTATAAGTATATTGAACAAACTGCTAATTTAAAATAGCAAAAATAATTGAAAGTCACTCGAAACGTAACACAAATATCAAAGTAAAATACGATTATTTTAAGATATGAAAATACTAGTCACAGTTACAATTACTATTGCCGATTTGACCATCTTTAAGCAATTAATTTATATTGTTTATAAGTATATTGAACAAACTGCTAATTTAAAATAGCAAAAATAATTGAAAGTCACTCGAAACGTAACACAAATATCAAAGTAAAATACGATTATTTTAAGATATGAAAATACTAGTCACAGTTACAATTACTATTGCCGATTTGACCATCTTTAAGCAATTAATTTATATTTTTTATAAGTATATTGAACAAACAGCTCATTTAAAATAGCGAAAATAATTGAAAGTGAGACGAATCTTAATATAAATATCAAAGTAAAATACGATTATTTTAAGATATGAAAATACTAGTCACAGTTACAATTACTATTGCCGATTTGACCATCTTTAAGCAATTAATTTATATAGTTTATAAGTATATTGAACAAACAGCTAATTTAAAATAGCAAAAATAATTGAAAGTCACTCGAAACGTAACACAAATATCAAAGTAAAATACGATTATTTTAAGATATGAAAATACTAGTCACAGTTACAATTACTATTGCCGATTTGACCATCTTTAAGCAATGAATTTATATAGTTTATAAGTATATTGAACAAACTGCTAATTTAAAATAGCAAAAATAATTGAAAGTCACTCGAAACGTAACACAAATATCAGAGTAAAATACGATTATTTTAAGATATGAAAATACTAGTCACAGTTACAATTACTATTGCCGATTTGACCATCTTTAAGCAATTAATTTATATTGTTTATAAGTATATTGAACAAACTGCTAATTTAAAATAGCAAAAATAATTGAAAGTCACTCGAAACGTAACACAAATATCAAAGTAAAATACGATTATTTTAAGATATGAAAATACTAGTCACAGTTACAATTACTATTGCCGATTTGACCATCTTTAAGCAATGAATTTATATAGTTTATAAGTATATTGAACAAACTGCTAATTTAAAATAGCAAAAATAATTGAAAGTCACTCGAAACGTAACACAAATATCAAAGTAAAATACGATTATTTTAAGATATGAAAATACTAGTCACAGTTACAATTACTATTGCCGATTTGACCATCTTTAAGCAATGAATTTATATAGTTTATAAGTATATTGAACAAACTGCTAATTTAAAATAGCAAAAATAATTGAAAGTCACTCGAAACGTAACACAAATATCAAAGTAAAATACGATTATTTTAAGATATGAAAATACTAGTCACAGTTACAATTACTATTGCCGATTTGACCATCTTTAAGCAATTAATTTATATTTTTTATAAGTATATTGAACAAACAGCTCATTTAAAATAGCGAAAATAATTGAAAGTGAGACGAATCTTAATATAAATATCAAAGTAAAATACGATTATTTTAAGATATGAAAATACTAGTCACAGTTACAATTACTATTGCCGATTTGACCATCTTTAAGCAATTAATTTATATAGTTTATAAGTATATTGAACAAACTGCTAATTTAAAATAGCAAAAATAATTGAAAGTCACTCGAAACGTAACACAAATATCAAAGTAAAATACGATTATTTTAAGATATGAAAATACTAGTCACAGTTACAATTACTATTGCCGATTTGACCATCTTTAAGCAATGAATTTATATAGTTTATAAGTATATTGAACAAACTGCTAATTTAAAATAGCAAAAATAATTGAAAGTCACTCGAAACGTAACACAAATATCAAAGTAAAATACGATTATTTTAAGATATGAAAATACTAGTCACAGTTACAATTACTATTGCCGATTTGACCATCTTTAAGCAATTAATTTATATTTTTTATAAGTATATTGAACAAACAGCTCATTTAAAATAGCGAAAATAATTGAAAGTGAGACGAATCTTAATATAAATATCAAAGTAAAATACGATTATTTTAAGATATGAAAATACTAGTCACAGTTACAATTACTATTGCCGATTTGACCATCTTTAAGCAATTAATTTATATTGTTTATAAGTATATTGAACAAACTGCTAATTTAAAATAGCAAAAATAATTGAAAGTCACTCGAAACGTAACACAAATATCAAAGTAAAATACGATTATTTTAAGATATGAAAATACTAGTCACAGTTACAATTACTATTGCCGATTTGACCATCTTTAAGCAATGAATTTATATAGTTTATAAGTATATTGAACAAACTGCTAATTTAAAATAGCAAAAATAATTGAAAGTCACTCGAAACGTAACACAAATATCAAAGTAAAATACGATTATTTTAAGATATGAAACTACTAGTCACAGTTACAATTACTATTGCCGATTTGACCATCTTTAAGCAATGAATTTATATAGTTTATAAGTATATTGAACAAACTGCTAATTTAAAATAGCAAAAATAATTGAAAGTCACTCGAAACGTAACACAAATATCAAAGTAAAATACGATTATTTTAAGATATGAAAATACTAGTCACAGTTACAATTACTATTGCCGATTTGACCATCTTTAAGCAATTAATTTATATTTTTTATAAGTATATTGAACAAACAGCTCATTTAAAATAGCGAAAATAATTGAAAGTGAGACGAATCTTAATATAAATATCAAAGTAAAATACGATTATTTTAAGATATGAAAATACTAGTCACAGTTACAATTACTATTGCCGATTTGACCATCTTCAAGCAATTAATTTATATAGTTTATAAGTATATTGAACAAACAGCTCATTTAAAATAGCGAAAATAATTGAAAGTGAGACGAATCTTAATATAAATATCAAAGTAAAATACGATTATTTTAAGATATGAAAATACTAGTCACAGTTACAATTACTATTCCCGATTTGACCATCTTTAAGCAATGAATTTATATAGTTTATAAGTATATTGAACAAACTGCTAATTTAAAATAGCAAAAATAATTGAAAGTCACTCGAAACGTAACACAAATATCAAAGTAAAATACGATTATTTTAAGATATGAAAATACTAGTCACAGTTACAATTACTATTGCCGATTTGACCATCTTTAAGCAATTAATTTATATTGTTTATAAGTATATTGAACAAACTGCTAATTTAAAATAGCAAAAATAATTGAAAGTCACTCGAAACGTAACACAAATATCAAAGTAAAATACGATTATTTTAAGATATGAAAATACTAGTCACAGTTACAATTACTATTGCCGATTTGACCATCTTTAAGCAATTAATTTATATTTTTTATAAGTATATTGAACAAACAGCTCATTTAAAATAGCGAAAATAATTGAAAGTGAGACGAATCTTAATATAAATATCAAAGTAAAATACGATTATTTTAAGATATGAAAATACTAGTCACAGTTACAATTACTATTGCCGATTTGACCATCTTTAAGCAATTAATTTATATAGTTTATAAGTATATTGAACAAACAGCTCATTTAAAATACCGAAAATAATTGAAAGTGAGACGAATCTTAATATAAATATCAAAGTAAAATACGATTATTTTAAGATATGAAAATACTAGTCACAGTTACAATTACTATTGCCGATTTGACCATCTTTAAGCAATGAATTTATATAGTTTATAAGTATATTGAACAAACTGCTAATTTAAAATAGCAAAAATAATTGAAAGTCACTCGAAACGTAACACAAATATCAAAGTAAAATACGATTATTTTAAGATATGAAAATACTAGTCACAGTTACAATTACTATTGCCGATTTGACCATCTTTAAGCAATTAATTTATATTGTTTATAAGTATATTGAACAAACTGCTAATTTAAAATAGCAAAAATAATTGAAAGTCACTCGAAACGTAACACAAATATCAAAGTAAAATACGATTATTTTAAGATATGAAAATACTAGTCACAGTTACAATTACTATTGCCGATTTGACCATCTTTAAGCAATTAATTTATATTTTTTATAAGTATATTGAACAAACAGCTCATTTAAAATAGCGAAAATAATTGAAAGTGAGACGAATCTTAATATAAATATCAAAGTAAAATACGATTATTTTAAGATATGAAAATACTAGTCACAGTTACAATTACTATTGCCGATTTGACCATCTTTAAGCAATTAATTTATATAGTTTATAAGTATATTGAACAAACAGCTCATTTAAAATAGCAAAAATAATTGAAAGTGAGACGAATCTTAATATAAATATCACAGTAAAATACGATTATTTTAAGATATGAAAATACTAGTCACAGTTACAATTACTATTGCCGATTTGACCATCTTTAAGCAATTAATTTATATTGTTTATAAGTATATTGAACAAACTGCTAATTTAAAATAGCAAAAATAATTGAAAGTCACTCGAAACGTAACACAAATATCAAAGTAAAATACGATTATTTTAAGATATGAAAATACTAGTCACAGTTACAATTACTATTGCCGATTTGACCATCTTTAAGCAATGAATTTATATAGTTTATAAGTATATTGAACAAACTGCTAATTTAAAATAGCAAAAATAATTGAAAGTCACTCGAAACGTAACACAAATATCAAAGTAAAATACGATTATTTTAAGATATGAAAATACTAGTCACAGTTACAATTACTATTGCCGATTTGACCATCTTTAAGCAATTAACTTATATTGTTTATAAGTATATTGAACAAACTGCTAATTTAAAATAGCAAAAATAATTGAAAGTCACTCGAAACGTAACACAAATATCAAAGTAAAATACGATTATTTTAAGATATGAAAATACTAGTCACAGTTACAATTACTATTGCCGATTTGACCATCTTTAAGCAATGAATTTATATAGTTTATAAGTATATTGAACAAACTGCTAATTTAAAATAGCAAAAATAATTGAAAGTCACTCGAAACGTAACACAAATATCAAAGTAAAATACGATTATTTTAAGATATGAAAATACTAGTCACAGTTACAATTACTATTGCCGATTTGACCATCTTTAAGCAATGAATTTATATAGTTTATAAGTATATTGAACAAACTGCTAATTTAAAATAGCAAAAATAATTGAAAGTCACTCGAAACGTAACACAAATATCAAAGTAAAATACGATTATTTTAAGATATGAAAATACTAGTCACAGTTACAATTACTATTGCCGATTTGACCATCTTTAAGCAATTAATTTATATTTTTTATAAGTATATTGAACAAACAGCTCATTTAAAATAGCGAAAATAATTGAAAGTGAGACGAATCTTAATATAAATATCAAAGTAAAATACGATTATTTTAAGATATGAAAATACTAGTCACAGTTACAATTACTATTGCCGATTTGACCATCTTTAAGCAATTAATTTATATAGTTTATAAGTATATTGAACAAACTGCTAATTTAAAATAGCAAAAATAATTGAAAGTCACTCGAAACGTAACACAAATATCAAAGTAAAATACGATTATTTTAAGATATGAAAATACTAGTCACAGTTACAATTACTATTGCCGATTTGACCATCTTTAAGCAATGAATTTATATAGTTTATAAGTATATTGAACAAACTGCTAATTTAAAATAGCAAAAATAATTGAAAGTCACTCGAAACGTAACACAAATATCAAAGTAAAATACGATTATTTTAAGATATGAAAATACTAGTCACAGTTACAATTACTATTGCCGATTTGACCATCTTTAAGCAATGAATTTATATAGTTTATAAGTATATTGAACAAACTGCTAATTTAAAATAGCAAAAATAATTGAAAGTCACTCGAAACGTAACACAAATATCAAAGTAAAATACGATTATTTTAAGATATGAAAATACTAGTCACAGTTACAATTACTATTGCCGATTTGACCATCTTTAAGCAATTAATTTATATTTTTTATAAGTATATTGAACAAACAGCTCATTTAAAATAGCGAAAATAATTGAAAGTGAGACGAATCTTAATATAAATATCAAAGTAAAATACGATTATTTTAAGATATGAAAATACTAGTCACAGTTACAATTACTATTGCCGATTTGACCATCTTTAAGCAATTAATTTATATAGTTTATAAGTATATTGAACAAACAGCTCATTTAAAATAGCGAAAATAATTGAAAGTGAGACGAATCTTAATATAAATATCAAAGTAAAATACGATTATTTTAAGATATGAAAATACTAGTCACAGTTACAATTACTATTGCCGATTTGACCATCTTTAAGCAATGAATTTATATAGTTTATAAGTATATTGAACAAACTGCTAATTTAAAATAGCAAAAATAATTGAAAGTCACTCGAAACGTAACACAAATATCAAAGTAAAATACGATTATTTTAAGATATGAAAATACTAGTCACAGTTACAATTACTATTGCCGATTTGACCATCTTTAAGCAATTAATTTATATTGTTTATAAGTATATTGAACAAACTGCTAATTTAAAATAGCAAAAATAATTGAAAGTCACTCGAAACGTAACACAAATATCAAAGTAAAATACGATTATTTTAAGATATGAAAATACTAGTCACAGTTACAATTACTATTGCCGATTTGACCATCTTTAAGCAATTAATTTATATTTTTTATAAGTATATTGAACAAACAGCTCATTTAAAATAGCGAAAATAATTGAAAGTGAGACGAATCTTAATATAAATATCAAAGTAAAATACGATTATTTTAAGATATGAAAATACTAGTCACAGTTACAATTACTATTGCCGATTTGACCATCTTTAAGCAATGAATTTATATAGTTTATAAGTATATTGAACAAACTGCTAATTTAAAATAGCAAAAATAATTGAAAGTCACTCGAAACGTAACACAAATATCAAAGTAAAATACGATTATTTTAAGATATGAAAATACTAGTCACAGTTACAATTACTATTGCCGATTTGACCATCTTTAAGCAATTAATTTATATTGTTTATAAGTATATTGAACAAACTGCTAATTTAAAATAGCAAAAATAATTGAAAGTCACTCGAAACGTAACACAAATATCAAAGTAAAATACGATTATTTTAAGATATGAAAATACTAGTCACAGTTACAATTACTATTGCCGATTTGACCATCTTTAAGCAATTAATTTATATTTTTTATAAGTATATTGAACAAACAGCTCATTTAAAATAGCGAAAATAATTGAAAGTGAGACGAATCTTAATATAAATATCACAGTAAAATACGATTATTTTAAGATATGAAAATACTAGTCACAGTTACAATTACTATTGCCGATTTGACCATCTTTAAGCAATGAATTTATATAGTTTATAAGTATATTGAACAAACTGCTAATTTAAAATAGCAAAAATAATTGAAAGTCACTCGAAACGTAACACAAATATCAAAGTAAAATACGATTATTTTAAGATATGAAAATACTAGTCACAGTTACAATTACTATTGCCGATTTGACCATCTTTAAGCAATTAATTTATATTGTTTATAAGTATATTGAACAAACTGCTAATTTAAAATAGCAAAAATAATTGAAAGTCACTCGAAACGTAACACAAATATCAAAGTAAAATACGATTATTTTAAGATATGAAAATACTAGTCACAGTTACAATTACTATTGCCGATTTGACCATCTTTAAGCAATTAATTTATATTGTTTATAAGTATATTGAACAAACTGCTAATTTAAAATAGCAAAAATAATTGAAAGTCACTCGAAACGTAACACAAATATCAAAGTAAAATACGATTATTTTAAGATATGAAAATACTAGTCACAGTTACAATTACTATTGCCGATTTGACCATCTTTAAGCAATTAATTTATATTGTTTATAAGTATATTGAACAAACTGCTAATTTAAAATAGCAAAAATAATTGAAAGTCACTCGAAACGTAACACAAATATCAAAGTAAAATACGATTATTTTAAGATATGAAAATACTAGTCACAGTTACAATTACTATTGCCGATTTGACCATCTTTAAGCAATTAATTTATATAGTTTATAAGTATATTGAACAAACAGCTCATTTAAAATAGCGAAAATAATTGAAAGTGAGACGAATCTTAATATAAATATCAAAGTAAAATACGATTATTTTAAGATATGAAAATACTAGTCACAGTTACAATTACTATTGCCGATTTGACCATCTTTAAGCAATGAATTTATATAGTTTATAAGTATATTGAACAAACTGCTAATTTAAAATAGCAAAAATAATTGAAAGTCACTCGAAACGTAACACAAATATCAAAGTAAAATACGATTATTTTAAGATATGAAAATACTAGTCACAGTTACAATTACTATTGCCGATTTGACCATCTTTAAGCAATTAATTTATATTGTTTATAAGTATATTGAACAAACTGCTAATTTAAAATAGCAAAAATAATTGAAAGTCACTCGAAACGTAACACAAATATCAAAGTAAAATACGATTATTTTAAGATATGAAAATACTAGTCACAGTTACAATTACTATTGCCGATTTGACCATCTTTAAGCAATTAATTTATATTGTTTATAAGTATATTGAACAAACTGCTAATTTAAAATAGCAAAAATAATTGAAAGTCACTCGAAACGTAACACAAATATCAAAGTAAAATACGATTATTTTAAGATATGAAAATACTAGTCACAGTTACAATTACTATTGCCGATTTGACCATCTTTAAGCAATTAATTTATATTGTTTATAAGTATATTGAACAAACTGCTAATTTAAAATAGCAAAAATAATTGAAAGTCACTCGAAACGTAACACAAATATCAAAGTAAAATACGATTATTTTAAGATATGAAAATACTAGTCACAGTTTCAATTACTATTGCCGATTTGACCATCTTTAAGCAATTAATTTATATAGTTTATAAGTATATTGAACAAACAGCTCATTTAAAATAGCGAAAATAATTGAAAGTGAGACGAATCTTAATATAAATATCAAAGTAAAATACGATTATTTTAAGATATGAAAATACTAGTCACAGTTACAATTACTATTGCCGATTTGACCATCTTTAAGCAATGAATTTATATAGTTTATAAGTATATTGAACAAACTGCTAATTTAAAATAGCAAAAATAATTGAAAGTCACTCGAAACGTAACACAAATATCAAAGTAAAATACGATTATTTTAAGATATGAAAATACAAGTCACAGTTACAATTACTATTGCCGATTTGACCATCTTTAAGCAATTAATTTATATTGTTTATAAGTATATTGAACAAACTGCTAATTTAAAATAGCAAAAATAATTGAAAGTCACTCGAAACGTAACACAAATATCAAAGTAAAATACGATTATTTTAAGATATGAAAATACTAGTCACAGTTACAATTACTATTGCCGATTTGACCATCTTTAAGCAATTAATTTATATTTTTTATAAGTATATTGAACAAACAGCTCATTTAAAATAGCGAAAATAATTGAAAGTGAGACGAATCTTAATATAAATATCAAAGTAAAATACGATTATTTTAAGATATGAAAATACTAGTCACAGTTACAATTACTATTGCCGATTTGACCATCTTTAAGCAATGAATTTATATAGTTTATAAGTATATTGAACAAACTGCTAATTTAAAATAGCAAAAATAATTGAAAGTCACTCGAAACGTAACACAAATATCAAAGTAAAATACGATTATTTTAAGATATGAAAATACTAGTCACAGTTACAATTACTATTGCCGATTTGACCATCTTTAAGCAATTAATTTATATTGTTTATAAGTATATTGAACAAACTGCTAATTTAAAATAGCAAAAATAATTGAAAGTCACTCGAAACGTAACACAAATATCAAAGTAAAATACGATTATTTTAAGATATGAAAATACTAGTCACAGTTACAATTACTATTGCCGATTTGACCATCTTTAAGCAATTAATTTATATTTTTTATAAGTATATTGAACAAACAGCTCATTTAAAATAGCGAAAATAATTGAAAGTGAGACGAATCTTAATATAAATATCAAAGTAAAATACGATTATTTTAAGATATGAAAATACTAGTCACAGTTACAATTACTATTGCCGATTTGACCATCTTTAAGCAATGAATTTATATAGTTTATAAGTATATTGAACAAACTGCTAATTTAAAATAGCAAAAATAATTGAAAGTCACTCGAAACGTAACACAAATATCAAAGTAAAATACGATTATTTTAAGATATGAAAATACTAGTCACAGTTACAATTACTATTGCCGATTTGACCATCTTTAAGCAATTAATTTATATTGTTTATAAGTATATTGAACAAACTGCTAATTTAAAATAGCAAAAATAATTGAAAGTCACTCGAAACGTAACACAAATATCAAAGTAAAATACGATTATTTTAAGATATGAAAATACTAGTCACAGTTACAATTACTATTGCCGATTTGACCATCTTTAAGCAATTAATTTATATTGTTTATAAGTATATTGAACAAACTGCTAATTTAAAATAGCAAAAATAATTGAAAGTCACTCGAAACGTAACACAAATATCAAAGTAAAATACGATTATTTTAAGATATGAAAATACTAGTCACAGTTACAATTACTATTGCCGATTTGACCATCTTTAAGCAATTAATTTATATAGTTTATAAGTATATTGAACAAACAGCTCATTTAAAATAGCGAAAATAATTGAAAGTGAGACGAATCTTAATATAAATATCAAAGTAAAATACGATTATTTTAAGATATGAAAATACTAGTCACAGTTACAATTACTATTGCCGATTTGACCATCTTTAAGCAATGAATTTATATAGTTTATAAGTATATTGAACAAACTGCTAATTTAAAATAGCAAAAATAATTGAAAGTCACTCGAAACGTAACACAAATATCAAAGTAAAATACGATTATTTTAAGATATGAAAATACTAGTCACAGTTACAATTACTATTGCCGATTTGACCATCTTTAAGCAATTAATTTATATTGTTTATAAGTATATTGAACAAACTGCTAATTTAAAATAGCAAAAATAATTGAAAGTCACTCGAAACGTAACACAAATATCAAAGTAAAATACGATTATTTTAAGATATGAAAATACTAGTCACAGTTACAATTACTATTGCCGATTTGACCATCTTTAAGCAATTAATTTATATAGTTTATAAGTATATTGAACAAACAGCTCATTTAAAATAGCGAAAATAATTGAAAGTGAGACGAATCTTAATATAAATATCAAAGTAAAATACGATTATTTTAAGATATGAAAATACTAGTCACAGTTACAATTACTATTGCCGATTTGACCATCTTTAAGCAATGAATTTATATAGTTTATAAGTATATTGAACAAACTGCTAATTTAAAATAGCAAAAATAATTGAAAGTCACTCGAAACGTAACACAAATATCAAAGTAAAATACGATTATTTTAAGATATGAAAATACTAGTCACAGTTACAATTACTATTGACGATTTGACCATCTTTAAGCAATTAATTTATATTGTTTATAAGTATATTGAACAAACTGCTAATTTAAAATAGCAAAAATAATTGAAAGTCACTCGAAACGTAACACAAATATCAAAGTAAAATACGATTATTTTAAGATATGAAAATACTAGTCACAGTTACAATTACTATTGCCGATTTGACCATCTTTAAGCAATTAATTTATATAGTTTATAAGTATATTGAACAAACAGCTCATTTAAAATAGCGAAAATAATTGAAAGTGAGACGAATCTTAATATAAATATCAAAGTAAAATACGATTATTTTAAGATATGAAAATACTAGTCACAGTTACAATTACTATTGCCGATTTGACCATCTTTAAGCAATTAATTTATATAGTTTATAAGTATATTGAACAAACTGCTAATTTAAAATAGCAAAAATAATTGAAAGTCACTCGAAACGTAACACAAATATCAAAGTAAAATACGATTATTTTAAGATATGAAAATACTAGTCACAGTTACAATTACTATTGCCGATTTGACCATCTTTAAGCAATTAATTTATATAGTTTATAAGTATATTGAACAAACAGCTCATTTAAAATAGCGAAAATAATTGAAAGTGAGACGAATCTTAATATAAATATCAAAGTAAAATACGATTATTTTAAGATATGAAAATACTAGTCACAGTTACAATTACTATTGCCGATTTGACCATCTTTAAGCAATGAATTTATATAGTTTATAAGTATATTGAACAAACTGCTAATTTAAAATAGCAAAAATAATTGAAAGTCACTCGAAACGTAACACAAATATCAAAGTAAAATACGATTATTTTAAGATATGAAAATACTAGTCACAGTTACAATTACTATTGCCGATTTGACCATCTTTAAGCAATGAATTTATATAGTTTATAAGTATATTGAACAAACTGCTAATTTAAAATAGCAAAAATAATTGAAAGTCACTCGAAACGTAACACAAATATCAAAGTAAAATACGATTATTTTAAGATATGAAAATACTAGTCACAGTTACAATTACTATTGCCGATTTGACCATCTTTAAGCAATTAATTTATATAGTTTATAAGTATATTGAACAAACAGCTCATTTAAAATAGCGAAAATAATTGAAAGTGAGACGAATCTTAATATAAATATCAAAGTAAAATACGATTATTTTAAGATATGAAAATACTAGTCACAGTTACAATTACTATTGCCGATTTGACCATCTTTAAGCAATGAATTTATATAGTTTATAAGTATATTGAACAAACTGCTAATTTAAAATAGCAAAAATAATTGAAAGTCACTCGAAACGTAACACAAATATCAAAGTAAAATACGATTATTTTAAGATATGAAAATACTAGTCACAGTTACAATTACTATTGCCGATTTGACCATCTTTAAGCAATTAATTTATATAGTTTATAAGTATATTGAACAAACAGCTCATTTAAAATAGCGAAAATAATTGAAAGTGAGACGAATCTTAATATAAATATCAAAGTAAAATACGATTATTTTAAGATATGAAAATACTAGTCACAGTTACAATTACTATTGCCGATTTGACCATCTTTAAGCAATGAATTTATATAGTTTATAAGTATATTGAACAAACTGCTAATTTAAAATAGCAAAAATAATTGAAAGTCACTCGAAACGTAACACAAATATCAAAGTAAAATACGATTATTTTAAGATATGAAAATACTAGTCACAGTTACAATTACTATTGCCGATTTGACCATCTTTAAGCAATTAATTTATATTGTTTATAAGTATATTGAACAAACTGCTAATTTAAAATAGCAAAAATAATTGAAAGTCACTCGAAACGTAACACAAATATCAAAGTAAAATACGATTATTTTAAGATATGAAAATACTAGTCACAGTTACAATTACTATTGCCGATTTGACCATCTTTAAGCAATTAATTTATATTTTTTATAAGTATATTGAACAAACAGCTCATTTAAAATAGCGAAAATAATTGAAAGTGAGACGAATCTTAATATAAATATCAAAGTAAAATACGATTATTTTAAGATATGAAAATACTAGTCACAGTTACAATTACTATTGCCGATTTGACCATCTTTAAGCAATGAATTTATATAGTTTATAAGTATATTGAACAAACTGCTAATTTAAAATAGCAAAAATAATTGAAAGTCACTCGAAACGTAACACAAATATCAAAGTAAAATACGATTATTTTAAGATATGAAAATACTAGTCACAGTTACAATTACTATTGCCGATTTGACCATCTTTAAGCAATTAATTTATATTGTTTATAAGTATATTGAACAAACTGCTAATTTAAAATAGCAAAAATAATTGAAAGTCACTCGAAACGTAACACAAATATCAAAGTAAAATACGATTATTTTAAGATATGAAAATACTAGTCACAGTTACAATTACTATTGCCGATTTGACCATCTTTAAGCAATTAATTTATATTTTTTATAAGTATATTGAACAAACAGCTCATTTAAAATAGCGAAAATAATTGAAAGTGAGACGAATCTTAATATAAATATCAAAGTAAAATACGATTATTTTAAGATATGAAAATACTAGTCACAGTTACAATTACTATTGCCGATTTGACCATCTTTAAGCAATGAATTTATATAGTTTATAAGTATATTGAACAAACTGCTAATTTAAAATAGCAAAAATAATTGAAAGTCACTCGAAACGTAACACAAATATCAAAGTAAAATACGATTATTTTAAGATATGAAAATACTAGTCACAGTTACAATTACTATTGCCGATTTGACCATCTTTAAGCAATTAATTTATATTGTTTATAAGTATATTGAACAAACTGCTAATTTAAAATAGCAAAAATAATTGAAAGTCACTCGAAACGTAACACAAATATCAAAGTAAAATACGATTATTTTAAGATATGAAAATACTAGTCACAGTTACAATTACTATTGCCGATTTGACCATCTTTAAGCAATTAATTTATATTGTTTATAAGTATATTGAACAAACTGCTAATTTAAAATAGCAAAAATAATTGAAAGTCACTCGAAACGTAACACAAATATCAAAGTAAAATACGATTATTTTAAGATATGAAAATACTAGTCACAGTTACAATTACTATTGCCGATTTGACCATCTTTAAGCAATTAATTTATATAGTTTATAAGTATATTGAACAAACAGCTCATTTAAAATAGCGAAAATAATTGAAAGTGAGACGAATCTTAATATAAATATCAAAGTAAAATACGATTATTTTAAGATATGAAAATACTAGTCACAGTTACAATTACTATTGCCGATTTGACCATCTTTAAGCAATGAATTTATATAGTTTATAAGTATATTGAACAAACTGCTAATTTAAAATAGCAAAAATAATTGAAAGTCACTCGAAACGTAACACAAATATCAAAGTAAAATACGATTATTTTAAGATATGAAAATACTAGTCACAGTTACAATTACTATTGCCGATTTGACCATCTTTAAGCAATTAATTTATATTGTTTATAAGTATATTGAACAAACTGCTAATTTAAAATAGCAAAAATAATTGAAAGTCACTCGAAACGTAACACAAATATCAAAGTAAAATACGATTATTTTAAGATATGAAAATACTAGTCACAGTTACAATTACTATTGCCGATTTGACCATCTTTAAGCAATTAATTTATATTTTTTATAAGTATATTGAACAAACAGCTCATTTAAAATAGCGAAAATAATTGAAAGTGAGACGAATCTTAATATAAATATCAAAGTAAAATACGATTATTTTAAGATATGAAAATACTAGTCACAGTTACAATTACTATTGCCGATTTGACCATCTTTAAGCAATGAATTTATATAGTTTATAAGTATATTGAACAAACTGCTAATTTAAAATAGCAAAAATAATTGAAAGTCACTCGAAACGTAACACAAATATCAAAGTAAAATACGATTATTTTAAGATATGAAAATACTAGTCACAGTTACAATTACTATTGCCGATTTGACCATCTTTAAGCAATTAATTTATATTGTTTATAAGTATATTGAACAAACTGCTAATTTAAAATAGCAAAAATAATTGAAAGTCACTCGAAACGTAACACAAATATCAAAGTAAAATACGATTATTTTAAGATATGAAAATACTAGTCACAGTTACAATTACTATTGCCGATTTGACCATCTTTAAGCAATTAATTTATATTTTTTATAAGTATATTGAACAAACAGCTCATTTAAAATAGCGAAAATAATTGAAAGTGAGACGAATCTTAATATAAATATCAAAGTAAAATACGATTATTTTAAGATATGAAAATACTAGTCACAGTTACAATTACTATTGCCGATTTGACCATCTTTAAGCAATGAATTTATATAGTTTATAAGTATATTGAACAAACTGCTAATTTAAAATAGCAAAAATAATTGAAAGTCACTCGAAACGTAACACAAATATCAAAGTAAAATACGATTATTTTAAGATATGAAAATACTAGTCACAGTTACAATTACTATTGCCGATTTGACCATCTTTAAGCAATTAATTTATATTGTTTATAAGTATATTGAACAAACTGCTAATTTAAAATAGCAAAAATAATTGAAAGTCACTCGAAACGTAACACAAATATCAAAGTAAAATACGATTATTTTAAGATATGAAAATACTAGTCACAGTTACAATTACTATTGCCGATTTGACCATCTTTAAGCAATTAATTTATATTGTTTATAAGTATATTGAACAAACTGCTAATTTAAAATAGCAAAAATAATTGAAAGTCACTCGAAACGTAACACAAATATCAAAGTAAAATACGATTATTTTAAGATATGAAAATACTAGTCACAGTTACAATTACTATTGCCGATTTGACCATCTTTAAGCAATTAATTTATATTGTTTATAAGTATATTGAACAAACTGCTAATTTAAAATAGCAAAAATAATTGAAAGTCACTCGAAACGTAACACAAATATCAAAGTAAAATACGATTATTTTAAGATATGAAAATACTAGTCACAGTTACAATTACTATTGCCGATTTGACCATCTTTAAGCAATGAATTTATATAGTTTATAAGTATATTGAACAAACTGCTAATTTAAAATAGCAAAAATAATTGAAAGTCACTCGAAACGTAACACAAATATCAAAGTAAAATACGATTATTTTAAGATATGAAAATACTAGTCACAGTTACAATTACTATTGCCGATTTGACCATCTTTAAGCAATTAATTTATATTGTTTATAAGTATATTGAACAAACTGCTAATTTAAAATAGCAAAAATAATTGAAAGTCACTCGAAACGTAACACAAATATCAAAGTAAAATACGATTATTTTAAGATATGAAAATACTAGTCACAGTTACAATTACTATTGCCGATTTGACCATCTTTAAGCAATTAATTTATATTGTTTATAAGTATATTGAACAAACTGCTAATTTAAAATAGCAAAAATAATTGAAAGTCACTCGAAACGTAACACAAATATCAAAGTAAAATACGATTATTTTAAGATATGAAAATACTAGTCACAGTTACAATTACTATTGCCGATTTGACCATCTTTAAGCAATTAATTTATATTGTTTATAAGTATATTGAACAAACTGCTAATTTAAAATAGCAAAAATAATTGAAAGTCACTCGAAACGTAACACAAATATCAAAGTAAAATACGATTATTTTAAGATATGAAAATACTAGTCACAGTTACAATTACTATTGCCGATTTGACCATCTTTAAGCAATTAATTTATATTGTTTATAAGTATATTGAACAAACTGCTAATTTAAAATAGCAAAAATAATTGAAAGTCACTCGAAACGTAACACAAATATCAAAGTAAAATACGATTATTTTAAGATATGAAAATACTAGTCACAGTTACAATTACTATTGCCGATTTGACCATCTTTAAGCAATGAATTTATATAGTTTATAAGTATATTGAACAAACTGCTAATTTAAAATAGCAAAAATAATTGAAAGTCACTCGAAACGTAACACAAATATCAAAGTAAAATACGATTATTTTAAGATATGAAAATACTAGTCACAGTTACAATTACTATTGCCGATTTGACCATCTTTAAGCAATTAATTTATATTGTTTATAAGTATATTGAACAAACTGCTAATTTAAAATAGCAAAAATAATTGAAAGTCACTCGAAACGTAACACAAATATCAAAGTAAAATACGATTATTTTAAGATATGAAAATACTAGTCACAGTTACAATTACTATTGCCGATTTGACCATCTTTAAGCAATTAATTTATATTGTTTATAAGTATATTGAACAAACTGCTAATTTAAAATAGCAAAAATAATTGAAAGTCACTCGAAACGTAACACAAATATCAAAGTAAAATACGATTATTTTAAGATATGAAAATACTAGTCACAGTTACAATTACTATTGCCGATTTGACCATCTTTAAGCAATTAATTTATATTGTTTATAAGTATATTGAACAAACTGCTAATTTAAAATAGCAAAAATAATTGAAAGTCACTCGAAACGTAACACAAATATCAAAGTAAAATACGATTATTTTAAGATATGAAAATACTAGTCACAGTTACAATTACTATTGCCGATTTGACCATCTTTAAGCAATTAATTTATATTGTTTATAAGTATATTGAACAAACTGCTAATTTAAAATAGCAAAAATAATTGAAAGTCACTCGAAACGTAACACAAATATCAAAGTAAAATACGATTATTTTAAGATATGAAAATACTAGTCACAGTTACAATTACTATTGCCGATTTGACCATCTTTAAGCAATTAATTTATATAGTTTATAAGTATATTGAACAAACAGCTCATTTAAAATAGCGAAAATAATTGAAAGTGAGACGAATCTTAATATAAATATCAAAGTAAAATACGATTATTTTAAGATATGAAAATACTAGTCACAGTTACAATTACTATTGCCGATTTGACCATCTTTAAGCAATGAATTTATATAGTTTATAAGTATATTGAACAAACTGCTAATTTAAAATAGCAAAAATAATTGAAAGTCACTCGAAACGTAACACAAATATCAAAGTAAAATACGATTATTTTAAGATATGAAAATACTAGTCACAGTTACAATTACTATTGCCGATTTGACCATCTTTAAGCAATTAATTTATATTGTTTATAAGTATATTGAACAAACTGCTAATTTAAAATAGCAAAAATAATTGAAAGTCACTCGAAACGTAACACAAATATCAAAGTAAAATACGATTATTTTAAGATATGAAAATACTAGTCACAGTTACAATTACTATTGCCGATTTGACCATCTTTAAGCAATTAATTTATATTTTTTATAAGTATATTGAACAAACAGCTCATTTAAAATAGCGAAAATAATTGAAAGTGAGACGAATCTTAATATAAATATCAAAGTAAAATACGATTATTTTAAGATATGAAAATACTAGTCACAGTTACAATTACTATTGCCGATTTGACCATCTTTAAGCAATGAATTTATATAGTTTATAAGTATATTGAACAAACTGCTAATTTAAAATAGCAAAAATAATTGAAAGTCACTCGAAACGTAACACAAATATCAAAGTAAAATACGATTATTTTAAGATATGAAAATACTAGTCACAGTTACAATTACTATTGCCGATTTGACCATCTTTAAGCAATTAATTTATATTGTTTATAAGTATATTGAACAAACTGCTAATTTAAAATAGCAAAAATAATTGAAAGTCACTCGAAACGTAACACAAATATCAAAGTAAAATACGATTATTTTAAGATATGAAAATACTAGTCACAGTTACAATTACTATTGCCGATTTGACCATCTTTAAGCAATTAATTTATATTTTTTATAAGTATATTGAACAAACAGCTCATTTAAAATAGCGAAAATAATTGAAAGTGAGACGAATCTTAATATAAATATCAAAGTAAAATACGATTATTTTAAGATATGAAAATACTAGTCACAGTTACAATTACTATTGCCGATTTGACCATCTTTAAGCAATTAATTTATATAGTTTATAAGTATATTGAACAAACTGCTAATTTAAAATAGCAAAAATAATTGAAAGTCACTCGAAACGTAACACAAATATCAAAGTAAAATACGATTATTTTAAGATATGAAAATACTAGTCACAGTTACAATTACTATTGCCGATTTGACCATCTTTAAGCAATGAATTTATATAGTTTATAAGTATATTGAACAAACTGCTAATTTAAAATAGCAAAAATAATTGAAAGTCACTCGAAACGTAACACAAATATCAAAGTAAAATACGATTATTTTAAGATATGAAAATACTAGTCACAGTTACAATTACTATTGCCGATTTGACCATCTTTAAGCAATGAATTTATATAGTTTATAAGTATATTGAACAAACTGCTAATTTAAAATAGCAAAAATAATTGAAAGTCACTCGAAACGTAACACAAATATCAAAGTAAAATACGATTATTTTAAGATATGAAAATACTAGTCACAGTTACAATTACTATTGCCGATTTGACGATCTTTAAGCAATTAATTTATATTTTTTATAAGTATATTGAACAAACAGCTCATTTAAAATAGCGAAAATAATTGAAAGTGAGACGAATCTTAATATAAATATCAAAGTAAAATACGATTATTTTAAGATATGAAAATACTAGTCACAGTTACAATTACTATTGCCGATTTGACCATCTTTAAGCAATTAATTTATATAGTTTATAAGTATATTGAACAAACAGCTCATTTAAAATAGCGAAAATAATTGAAAGTGAGACGAATCTTAATATAAATATCAAAGTAAAATACGATTATTTTAAGATATGAAAATACTAGTCACAGTTACAATTACTATTGCCGATTTGACCATCTTTAAGCAATGAATTTATATAGTTTATAAGTATATTGAACAAACTGCTAATTTAAAATAGCAAAAATAATTGAAAGTCACTCGAAACGTAACACAAATATCAAAGTAAAATACGATTATTTTAAGATATGAAAATACTAGTCACAGTTACAATTACTATTGCCGATTTGACCATCTTTAAGCAATTAATTTATATTGTTTATAAGTATATTGAACAAACTGCTAATTTAAAATAGCAAAAATAATTGAAAGTCACTCGAAACGTAACACAAATATCAAAGTAAAATACGATTATTTTAAGATATGAAAATACTAGTCACAGTTACAATTACTATTGCCGATTTGACCATCTTTAAGCAATTAATTTATATTTTTTATAAGTATATTGAACAAACAGCTCATTTAAAATAGCGAAAATAATTGAAAGTGAGACGAATCTTAATATAAATATCAAAGTAAAATACGATTATTTTAAGATATGAAAATACTAGTCACAGTTACAATTACTATTGCCGATTTGACCATCTTTAAGCAATTAATTTATATAGTTTATAAGTATATTGAACAAACAGCTCATTTAAAATAGCGAAAATAATTGAAAGTGAGACGAATCTTAATATAAATATCAAAGTAAAATACGATTATTTTAAGATATGAAAATACTAGTCACAGTTACAATTACTATTGCCGATTTGACCATCTTTAAGCAATGAATTTATATAGTTTATAAGTATATTGAACAAACTGCTAATTTAAAATAGCAAAAATAATTGAAAGTCACTCGAAACGTAACACAAATATCAAAGTAAAATACGATTATTTTAAGATATGAAAATACTAGTCACAGTTACAATTACTATTGCCGATTTGACCATCTTTAAGCAATTAATTTATATTGTTTATAAGTATATTGAACAAACTGCTAATTTAAAATAGCAAAAATAATTGAAAGTCACTCGAAACGTAACACAAATATCAAAGTAAAATACGATTATTTTAAGATATGAAAATACTAGTCACAGTTACAATTACTATTGCCGATTTGACCATCTTTAAGCAATTAATTTATATTTTTTATAAGTATATTGAACAAACAGCTCATTTAAAATAGCGAAAATAATTGAAAGTGAGACGAATCTTAATATAAATATCAAAGTAAAATACGATTATTTTAAGATATGAAAATACTAGTCACAGTTACAATTACTATTGCCGATTTGACCATCTTTAAGCAATTAATTTATATAGTTTATAAGTATATTGAACAAACAGCTCATTTAAAATAGCGAAAATAATTGAAAGTGAGACGAATCTTAATATAAATATCACAGTAAAATACGATTATTTTAAGATATGAAAATACTAGTCACAGTTACAATTACTATTGCCGATTTGACCATCTTTAAGCAATTAATTTATATTGTTTATAAGTATATTGAACAAACTGCTAATTTAAAATAGCAAAAATAATTGAAAGTCACTCGAAACGTAACACAAATATCAAAGTAAAATACGATTATTTTAAGATATGAAAATACTAGTCACAGTTACAATTACTATTGCCGATTTGACCATCTTTAAGCAATGAATTTATATAGTTTATAAGTATATTGAACAAACTGCTAATTTAAAATAGCAAAAATAATTGAAAGTCACTCGAAACGTAACACAAATATCAAAGTAAAATACGATTATTTTAAGATATGAAAATACTAGTCACAGTTACAATTACTATTGCCGATTTGACCATCTTTAAGCAATTAATTTATATTGTTTATAAGTATATTGAACAAACTGCTAATTTAAAATAGCAAAAATAATTGAAAGTCACTCGAAACGTAACACAAATATCAAAGTAAAATACGATTATTTTAAGATATGAAAATACTAGTCACAGTTACAATTACTATTGCCGATTTGACCATCTTTAAGCAATGAATTTATATAGTTTATAAGTATATTGAACAAACTGCTAATTTAAAATAGCAAAAATAATTGAAAGTCACTCGAAACGTAACACAAATATCAAAGTAAAATACGATTATTTTAAGATATGAAAATACTAGTCACAGTTACAATTACTATTGCCGATTTGACCATCTTTAAGCAATGAATTTATATAGTTTATAAGTATATTGAACAAACTGCTAATTTAAAATAGCAAAAATAATTGAAAGTCACTCGAAACGTAACACAAATATCAAAGTAAAATACGATTATTTTAAGATATGAAAATACTAGTCACAGTTACAATTACTATTGCCGATTTGACCATCTTTAAGCAATTAATTTATATTTTTTATAAGTATATTGAACAAACAGCTCATTTAAAATAGCGAAAATAATTGAAAGTGAGACGAATCTTAATATAAATATCAAAGTAAAATACGATTATTTTAAGATATGAAAATACTAGTCACAGTTACAATTACTATTGCCGATTTGACCATCTTTAAGCAATTAATTTATATAGTTTATAAGTATATTGAACAAACTGCTAATTTAAAATAGCAAAAATAATTGAAAGTCACTCGAAACGTAACACAAATATCAAAGTAAAATACGATTATTTTAAGATATGAAAATACTAGTCACAGTTACAATTACTATTGCCGATTTGACCATCTTTAAGCAATGAATTTATATAGTTTATAAGTATATTGAACAAACTGCTAATTTAAAATAGCAAAAATAATTGAAAGTCACTCGAAACGTAACACAAATATCAAAGTAAAATACGATTATTTTAAGATATGAAAATACTAGTCACAGTTACAATTACTATTGCCGATTTGACCATCTTTAAGCAATTAATTTATATTTTTTATAAGTATATTGAACAAACAGCTCATTTAAAATAGCGAAAATAATTGAAAGTGAGACGAATCTTAATATAAATATCAAAGTAAAATACGATTATTTTAAGATATGAAAATACTAGTCACAGTTACAATTACTATTGCCGATTTGACCATCTTTAAGCAATTAATTTATATTGTTTATAAGTATATTGAACAAACTGCTAATTTAAAATAGCAAAAATAATTGAAAGTCACTCGAAACGTAACACAAATATCAAAGTAAAATACGATTATTTTAAGATATGAAAATACTAGTCACAGTTACAATTACTATTGCCGATTTGACCATCTTTAAGCAATGAATTTATATAGTTTATAAGTATATTGAACAAACTGCTAATTTAAAATAGCAAAAATAATTGAAAGTCACTCGAAACGTAACACAAATATCAAAGTAAAATACGATTATTTTAAGATATGAAAATACTAGTCACAGTTACAATTACTATTGCCGATTTGACCATCTTTAAGCAATTAATTTATATTTTTTATAAGTATATTGAACAAACAGCTCATTTAAAATAGCGAAAATAATTGAAAGTGAGACGAATCTTAATATAAATATCAAAGTAAAATACGATTATTTTAAGATATGAAAATACTAGTCACAGTTACAATTACTATTGCCGATTTGACCATCTTTAAGCAATTAATTTATATTGTTTATAAGTATATTGAACAAACTGCTAATTTAAAATAGCAAAAATAATTGAAAGTCACTCGAAACGTAACACAAATATCACAGTAAAATACGATTATTTTAAGATATGAAAATACTAGTCACAGTTACAATTACTATTGCCGATTTGACCATCTTTAAGCAATGAATTTATATAGTTTATAAGTATATTGAACAAACTGCTAATTTAAATTAGCAAAAATAATTGAAAGTCACTCGAAACGTAACACAAATATCAAAGTAAAATACGATTATTTTAAGATATGAAAATACTAGTCACAGTTACAATTACTATTGCCGATTTGACCATCTTTAAGCAATTAATTTATATTTTTTATAAGTATATTGAACAAACAGCTCATTTAAAATAGCGAAAATAATTGAAAGTGAGACGAATCTTAATATAAATATCAAAGTAAAATACGATTATTTTAAGATATGAAAATACTAGTCACAGTTACAATTACTATTGCCGATTTGACCATCTTTAAGCAATTAATTTATATAGTTTATAAGTATATTGAACAAACAGCTCATTTAAAATTGCGAAAATAATTGAAAGTGAGACGAATCTTAATATAAATATCAAAGTAAAATACGATTATTTTAAGATATGAAAATACTAGTCACAGTTACAATTACTATTGCCGATTTGACCATCTTTAAGCAATGAATTTATATAGTTTATAAGTATATTGAACAAACTGCTAATTTAAAATAGCAAAAATAATTGAAAGTCACTCGAAACGTAACACAAATATCAAAGTAAAATACGATTATTTTAAGATATGAAAATACTAGTCACAGTTACAATTACTATTGCCGATTTGACCATCTTTAAGCAATTAATTTATATTGTTTATAAGTATATTGAACAAACTGCTAATTTAAAATAGCAAAAATAATTGAAAGTCACTCGAAACGTAACACAAATATCAAAGTAAAATACGATTATTTTAAGATATGAAAATACTAGTCACAGTTACAATTACTATTGCCGATTTGACCATCTTTAAGCAATTAATTTATATTTTTTATAAGTATATTGAACAAACAGCTCATTTAAAATAGCGAAAATAATTGAAAGTGAGACGAATCTTAATATAAATATCAAAGTAAAATACGATTATTTTAAGATATGAAAATACTAGTTACAGTTACAATTACTATTGCCGATTTGACCATCTTTAAGCAATTAATTTATATAGTTTATAAGTATATTGAACAAACAGCTCATTTAAAATAGCGAAAATAATTGAAAGTGAGACGAATCTTAATATAAATATCACAGTAAAATACGATTATTTTAAGATATGAAAATACTAGTCACAGTTACAATTACTATTGCCGATTTGACCATCTTTAAGCAATTAATTTATATTGTTTATAAGTATATTGAACAAACTGCTAATTTAAAATAGCAAAAATAATTGAAAGTCACTCGAAACGTAACACAAATATCAAAGTAAAATACGATTATTTTAAGATATGAAAATACTAGTCACAGTTACAATTACTATTGCCGATTTGACCATCTTTAAGCAATGAATTTATATAGTTTATAAGTATATTGAACAAACTGCTAATTTAAAATAGCAAAAATAATTGAAAGTCACTCGAAACGTAACACAAATATCAAAGTAAAATACGATTATTTTAAGATATGAAAATACTAGTCACAGTTACAATTACTATTGCCGATTTGACCATCTTTAAGCAATTAATTTATATTGTTTATAAGTATATTGAACAAACAGCTCATTTAAAATAGCGAAAATAATTGAAAGTGAGACGAATCTTAATATAAATATCAAAGTAAAATACGATTATTTTAAGATATGAAAATACTAGTCACAGTTACAATTACTATTGCCGATTTGACCATCTTTAAGCAATTAATTTATATTGTTTATAAGTATATTGAACAAACTGCTAATTTAAAATAGCAAAAATAATTGAAAGTCACTCGAAACGTAACACAAATATCAAAGTAAAATACGATTATTTTAAGATATGAAAATACTAGTCACAGTTACAATTACTATTGCCGATTTGACCATCTTTAAGCAATTAATTTATATAGTTTATAAGTATATTGAACAAACTGCTAATTTAAAATAGCAAAAATAATTGAAAGTCACTCGAAACGTAACACAAATATCAAAGTAAAATACGATTATTTTAAGATATGAAAATACTAGTCACAGTTACAATTACTATTGCCGATTTGACCATCTTTAAGCAATTAATTTATATAGTTTATAAGTATATTGAACAAACTGCTAATTTAAAATAGCAAAAATAATTTAAAGTCACTCGAAACGTAACACAAATATCAAAGTAAAATACGATTATTTTAAGATATGAAAATACTAGTCACAGTTACAATTACTATTGCCGATTTGACCATCTTTAAGCAATTAATTTATATAGTTTATAAGTATATTGAACAAACTGCTAATTTAAAATAGCAAAAATAATTGAAAGTCACTCGAAACGTAACACAAATATCAAAGTAAAATACGATTATTTTAAGATATGAAAATACTAGTCACAGTTACAATTACTATTGCCGATTTGACCATCTTTAAGCAATTAATTTATATTTTTTATAAGTATATTGAACAAACAGCTCATTTAAAATAGCGAAAATAATTGAAAGTGAGACGAATCTTAATATAAATATCACAGTAAAATACGATTATTTTAAGATATGAAAATACTAGTCACAGTTACAATTACTATTGCCGATTTGACCATCTTTAAGCAATTAATTTATATTGTTTATAAGTATATTGAACAAACTGCTAATTTAAAATAGCAAAAATAATTGAAAGTCACTCGAAACGTAACACAAATATCAAAGTAAAATACGATTATTTTAAGATATGAAAATACTAGTCACAGTTACAATTACTATTGCCGATTTGACCATCTTTAAGCAATTAATTTATATTTTTTATAAGTATATTGAACAAACAGCTCATTTAAAATAGCGAAAATAATTGAAAGTGAGACGAATCTTAATATAAATATCAAAGTAAAATACGATTATTTTAAGATATGAAAATACTAGTCACAGTTACAATTACTATTGCCGATTTGACCATCTTTAAGCAATGAATTTATATAGTTTATAAGTATATTGAACAAACTGCTAATTTAAAATAGCAAAAATAATTGAAAGTCACTCGAAACGTAACACAAATATCAAAGTAAAATACGATTATTTTAAGATATGAAAATACTAGTCACAGTTACAATTACTATTGCCGATTTGACCATCTTTAAGCAATTAATTTATATAGTTTATAAGTATATTGAACAAACTGCTAATTTAAAATAGCAAAAATAATTGAAAGTCACTCGAAACGTAACACAAATATCAAAGTAAAATACGATTATTTTAAGATATGAAAATACTAGTCACAGTTACAATTACTATTGCCGATTTGACCATCTTTAAGCAATTAATTTATATAGTTTATAAGTATATTGAACAAACTGCTAATTTAAAATAGCAAAAATAATTGAAAGTCACTCGAAACGTAACACAAATATCAAAGTAAAATACGATTATTTTAAGATATGAAAATACTAGTCACAGTTACAATTACTATTGCCGATTTGACCATCTTTAAGCAATTAATTTATATTGTTTATAAGTATATTGAACAAACTGCTAATTTAAAATAGCAAAAATAATTGAAAGTCACTCGAAACGTAACACAAATATCAAAGTAAAATACGATTATTTTAAGATATGAAAATACTAGTCACAGTTACAATTACTATTGCCGATTTGACCATCTTTAAGCAATTAATTTATATTGTTTATAAGTATATTGAACAAACTGCTAATTTAAAATAGCAAAAATAATTGAAAGTCACTCGAAACGTAACACAAATATCAAAGTAAAATACGATTATTTTAAGATATGAAAATACTAGTCACAGTTACAATTACTATTGCCGATTTGACCATCTTTAAGCAATTAATTTATATTGTTTATAAGTATATTGAACAAACTGCTAATTTAAAATAGCAAAAATAATTGAAAGTCACTCGAAACGTAACACAAATATCAAAGTAAAATACGATTATTTTAAGATATGAAAATACTAGTCACAGTTACAATTACTATTGCCGATTTGACCATCTTTAAGCAATTATTTTATATAGTTTATAAGTATATTGAACAAACTGCTAATTTAAAATAGCGAAAATAATTGAAAGTGAGACGAATCTTAATATAAATATCAAAGTAAAATACGATTATTTTAAGATATGAAAATACTAGTCACAGTTACAATTACTATTGCCGATTTGACCATCTTTAAGCAATTAATTTATATTGTTTATAAGTATATTGAACAAACTGCTAATTTAAAATAGCAAAAATAATTGAAAGTCACTCGAAACGTAACACAAATATCAAAGTAAAATACGATTATTTTTAGATATGAAAATACTAGTCACAGTTACAATTACTATTGCCGATTTGACCATCTTTAAGCAATTAATTTATATTTTTTATAAGTATATTGAACAAACAGCTCATTTAAAATAGCGAAAATAATTGAAAGTGAGACGAATCTTAATATAAATATCAAAGTAAAATACGATTATTTTAAGATATGAAAATACTAGTCACAGTTACAATTACTATTGCCGATTTGACCATCTTTAAGCAATGAATTTATATAGTTTATAAGTATATTGAACAAACTGCTAATTTAAAATAGCAAAAATAATTGAAAGTCACTCGAAACGTAACACAAATATCAAAGTAAAATACGATTATTTTAAGATATGAAAATACTAGTCACAGTTACAATTACTATTGCCGATTTGACCATCTTTAAGCAATTAATTTATATAGTTTATAAGTATATTGAACAAACTGCTAATTTAAAATAGCAAAAATAATTTAAAGTCACTCGAAACGTAACACAAATATCAAAGTAAAATACGATTATTTTAAGATATGAAAATACTAGTCACAGTTACAATTACTATTGCCGATTTGACCATCTTTAAGCAATGAATTTATATAGTTTATAAGTATATTGAACAAACTGCTAATTTAAAATAGCAAAAATAATTTAAAGTCACTCGAAACGTAACACAAATATCAAAGTAAAATACGATTATTTTAAGATATGAAAATACTAGTCACAGTTACAATTACTATTGCCGATTTGACCATCTTTAAGCAATTAATTTATATTTTTTATAAGTATATTGAACAAACAGCTCATTTAAAATAGCGAAAATAATTGAAAGTGAGACGAATCTTAATATAAATATCAAAGTAAAATACGATTATTTTAAGATATGAAAATACTAGTCACAGTTACAATTACTATTGCCGATTTGACCATCTTTAAGCAATTAATTTATATAGTTTATAAGTATATTGAACAAACTGCTAATTTAAAATAGCAAAAATAATTGAAAGTCACTCGAAACGTAACACAAATATCAAAGTAAAATACGATTATTTTAAGATATGAAAATACTAGTCACAGTTACAATTACTATTGCCGATTTGACCATCTTTAAGCAATTAATTTATATAGTTTATAAGTATATTGAACAAACAGCTCATTTAAAATAGCGAAAATAATTGAAAGTGAGACGAATCTTAATATAAATATCACAGTAAAATACGATTATTTTAAGATATGAAAATACTAGTCACAGTTACAATTACTATTGCCGATTTGACCATCTTTAAGCAATTAATTTATATTGTTTATAAGTATATTGAACAAACTGCTAATTTAAAATAGCAAAAATAATTGAAAGTCACTCGAAACGTAACACAAATATCAAAGTAAAATACGATTATTTTAAGATATGAAAATACTAGTCACAGTTACAATTACTATTGCCGATTTGACCATCTTTAAGCAATTAATTTATATAGTTTATAAGTATATTGAACAAACTGCTAATTTAAAATAGCGAAAATAATTGAAAGTGAGACGAATCTTAATATAAATATCAAAGTAAAATACGATTATTTTAAGATATGAAAATACTAGTCACAGTTACAATTACTATTGCCGATTTGACCATCTTTAAGCAATTATTTTATATAGTTTATAAGTATATTGAACAAACTGCTAATTTAAAATAGCGAAAATAATTGAAAGTGAGACGAATCTTAATATAAATATCAAAGTAAAATACGATTATTTTAAGATATGAAAATACTAGTCACAGTTACAATTACTATTGCCGATTTGACCATCTTTAAGCAATTAATTTATATTGTTTATAAGTATATTGAACAAACTGCTAATTTAAAATAGCAAAAATAATTGAAAGTCACTCGAAACGTAACACAAATATCAAAGTAAAATACGATTATTTTAAGATATGAAAATACTAGTCACAGTTACAATTACTATTGCCGATTTGACCATCTTTAAGCAATTAATTTATATTTTTTATAAGTATATTGAACAAACAGCTCATTTAAAATAGCGAAAATAATTGAAAGTGAGACGAATCTTAATATAAATATCAAAGTAAAATACGATTATTTTAAGATATGAAAATACTAGTCACAGTTACAATTACTATTGCCGATTTGACCATCTTTAAGCAATTAATTTATATTGTTTATAAGTATATTGAACAAACTGCTAATTTAAAATAGCAAAAATAATTGAAAGTCACTCGAAACGTAACACAAATATCAAAGTAAAATACGATTATTTTAAGATATGAAAATACTAGTCACAGTTACAATTACTATTGCCGATTTGACCATCTTTAAGCAATTAATTTATATAGTTTATAAGTATATTGAACAAACTGCTAATTTAAAATAGCGAAAATAATTGAAAGTGAGACGAATCTTAATATAAATATCAAAGTAAAATACGATTATTTTAAGATATGAAAATACTAGTCACAGTTACAATTACTATTGCCGATTTGACCATCTTTAAGCAATTAATTTATATTTTTTATAAGTATATTGAACAAACAGCTCATTTAAAATAGCGAAAATAATTGAAAGTGAGACGAATCTTAATATAAATATCAAAGTAAAATACGATTATTTTAAGATATGAAAATACTAGTCACAGTTACAATTACTATTGCCGATTTGACCATCTTTAAGCAATTAATTTATATTTTTTATAAGTATATTGAACAAACAGCTCATTTAAAATAGCGAAAATAATTGAAAGTGAGACGAATCTTAATATAAATATCAAAGTAAAATACGATTATTTTAAGATATGAAAATACTAGTTACAGTTACAATTACTATTGCCGATTTGACCATCTTTAAGCAATTAATTTATATAGTTTATAAGTATATTGAACAAACTGCTAATTTAAAATAGCAAAAATAATTTAAAGTCACTCGAAACGTAACACAAATATCAAAGTAAAATACGATTATTTTAAGATATGAAAATACTAGTCACAGTTACAATTACTATTGCCGATTTGACCATCTTTAAGCAATGAATTTATATAGTTTATAAGTATATTGAACAAACTGCTAATTTAAAATAGCAAAAATAATTGAAAGTCACTCGAAACGTAACACAAATATCAAAGTAAAATACGATTATTTTAAGATATGAAAATACTAGTCACAGTTACAATTACTATTGCCGATTTGACCATCTTTAAGCAATTAATTTATATAGTTTATAAGTATATTGAACAAACTGCTAATTTAAAATAGCGAAAATAATTGAAAGTGAGACGAATCTTAATATAAATATCAAAGTAAAATACGATTATTTTAAGATATGAAAATACTAGTCACAGTTACAATTACTATTGCCGATTTGACCATCTTTAAGCAATTATTTTATATAGTTTATAAGTATATTGAACAAACTGCTAATTTAAAATAGCGAAAATAATTGAAAGTGAGACGAATCTTAATATAAATATCAAAGTAAAATACGATTATTTTAAGATATGAAAATACTAGTCACAGTTACAATTACTATTGCCGATTTGACCATCTTTAAGCAATTAATTTATATTGTTTATAAGTATATTGAACAAACTGCTAATTTAAAATAGCAAAAATAATTGAAAGTCACTCGAAACGTAACACAAATATCAAAGTAAAATACGATTATTTTAAGATATGAAAATACTAGTCACAGTTACAATTACTATTGCCGATTTGACCATCTTTAAGCAATTAATTTATATTTTTTATAAGTATATTGAACAAACAGCTCATTTAAAATAGCGAAAATAATTGAAAGTGAGACGAATCTTAATATAAATATCAAAGTAAAATACGATTATTTTAAGATATGAAAATACTAGTCACAGTTACAATTACTATTGCCGATTTGACCATCTTTAAGCAATTAATTTATATTGTTTATAAGTATATTGAACAAACTGCTAATTTAAAATAGCAAAAATAATTGAAAGTCACTCGAAACGTAACACAAATATCAAAGTAAAATACGATTATTTTAAGATATGAAAATACTAGTCACAGTTACAATTACTATTGCCGATTTGACCATCTTTAAGCAATTAATTTATATAGTTTATAAGTATATTGAACAAACTGCTAATTTAAAATAGCGAAAATAATTGAAAGTGAGACGAATCTTAATATAAATATCAAAGTAAAATACGATTATTTTAAGATATGAAAATACTAGTCACAGTTACAATTACTATTGCCGATTTGACCATCTTTAAGCAATTAATTTATATTTTTTATAAGTATATTGAACAAACAGCTCATTTAAAATAGCGAAAATAATTGAAAGTGAGACGAATCTTAATATAAATATCAAAGTAAAATACGATTATTTTAAGATATGAAAATACTAGTCACAGTTACAATTACTATTGCCGATTTGACCATCTTTAAGCAATTAATTTATATTTTTTATAAGTATATTGAACAAACAGCTCATTTAAAATAGCGAAAATAATTGAAAGTGAGACGAATCTTAATATAAATATCAAAGTAAAATACGATTATTTTAAGATATGAAAATACTAGTCACAGTTACAATTACTATTGCCGATTTGACCATCTTTAAGCAATTAATTTATATTGTTTATAAGTATATTGAACAAACTGCTAATTTAAAATAGCAAAAATAATTGAAAGTCACTCGAAACGTAACACAAATATCAAAGTAAAATACGATTATTTTAAGATATGAAAATACTAGTCACAGTTACAATTACTATTGCCGATTTGACCATCTTTAGGCAATTAATTTATATTTTTTATAAGTATATTGAACAAACAGCTCATTTAAAATAGCGAAAATAATTGAAAGTGAGACGAATCTTAATATAAATATCAAAGTAAAATACGATTATTTTAAGATATGAAAATACTAGTCACAGTTACAATTACTATTGCCGATTTGACCATCTTTAAGCAATTAATTTATATTGTTTATAAGTATATTGAACAAACTGCTAATTTAAAATAGCAAAAATAATTGAAAGTCACTCGAAACGTAACACAAATATCAAAGTAAAATACGATTATTTTAAGATATGAAAATACTAGTCACAGTTACAATTACTATTGCCGATTTGACCATCTTTAAGCAATTAATTTATATTTTTTATAAGTATATTGAACAAACAGCTCATTTAAAATAGCGAAAATAATTGAAAGTGAGACGAATCTTAATATAAATATCAAAGTAAAATACGATTATTTTAAGATATGAAAATACTAGTCACAGTTACAATTACTATTGCCGATTTGACCATCTTTAAGCAATTAATTTATATTGTTTATAAGTATATTGAACAAACTGCTAATTTAAAATAGCAAAAATAATTGAAAGTCACTCGAAACGTAACACAAATATCAAAGTAAAATACGATTATTTTAAGATATGAAAATACTAGTCACAGTTACAATTACTATTGCCGATTTGACCATCTTTAAGCAATTAATTTATATTTTTTATAAGTATATTGAACAAACAGCTCATTTAAAATAGCGAAAATAATTGAAAGTGAGACGAATCTTAATATAAATATCAAAGTAAAATACGATTATTTTAAGATATGAAAATACTAGTCACAGTTACAATTACTATTGCCGATTTGACCATCTTTAAGCAATTAATTTATATTTTTTATAAGTATATTGAACAAACAGCTCATTTAAAATAGCGAAAATAATTGAAAGTGAGACGAATCTTAATATAAATATCAAAGTAAAATACGATTATTTTAAGATATGAAAATACTAGTCACAGTTACAATTACTATTGCCGATTTGACCATCTTTAAGCAATTAATTTATATTTTTTATAAGTATATTGAACAAACAGCTCATTTAAAATAGCGAAAATAATTGAAAGTGAGACGAATCTTAATATAAATATCAAAGTAAAATACGATTATTTTAAGATATGAAAATACTAGTCACAGTTACAATTACTATTGCCGATTTGACCATCTTTAAGCAATTAATTTATATTGTTTATAAGTATATTGAACAAACTGCTAATTTAAAATAGCAAAAATAATTGAAAGTCACTCGAAACGTAACACAAATATCAAAGTAAAATACGATTATTTTAAGATATGAAAATACTAGTCACAGTTACAATTACTATTGCCGATTTGACCATCTTTAAGCAATTAATTTATATTTTTTATAAGTATATTGAACAAACAGCTCATTTAAAATAGCGAAAATAATTGAAAGTGAGACGAATCTTAATATAAATATCAAAGTAAAATACGATTATTTTAAGATATGAAAATACTAGTCACAGTTACAATTACTATTGCCGATTTGACCATCTTTAAGCAATTAATTTATATTTTTTATAAGTATATTGAACAAACAGCTCATTTAAAATAGCGAAAATAATTGAAAGTGAGACGAATCTTAATATAAATATCAAAGTAAAATACGATTATTTTAAGATATGAAAATACTAGTCACAGTTACAATTACTATTGCCGATTTGACCATCTTTAAGCAATTAATTTATATTTTTTATAAGTATATTGAACAAACAGCTCATTTAAAATAGCGAAAATAATTGAAAGTGAGACGAATCTTAATATAAATATCAAAGTAAAATACGATTATTTTAAGATATGAAAATACTAGTCACAGTTACAATTACTATTGCCGATTTGACCATCTTTAAGCAATTAATTTATATTGTTTATAAGTATATTGAACAAACTGCTAATTTAAAATAGCAAAAATAATTGAAAGTCACTCGAAACGTAACACAAATATCAAAGTAAAATACGATTATTTTAAGATATGAAAATACTAGTCACAGTTACAATTACTATTGCCGATTTGACCATCTTTAAGCAATTAATTTATATAGTTTATAAGTATATTGAACAAACTGCTAATTTAAAATAGCGAAAATAATTGAAAGTGAGACGAATCTTAATATAAATATCAAAGTAAAATACGATTATTTTAAGATATGAAAATACTAGTCACAGTTACAATTACTATTGCCGATTTGACCATCTTTAAGCAATTAATTTATATTTTTTATAAGTATATTGAACAAACAGCTCATTTAAAATAGCGAAAATAATTGAAAGTGAGACGAATCTTAATATAAATATCAAAGTAAAATACGATTATTTTAAGATATGAAAATACTAGTCACAGTTACAATTACTATTGCCGATTTGACCATCTTTAAGCAATTAATTTATATTTTTTATAAGTATATTGAACAAACAGCTCATTTAAAATAGCGAAAATAATTGAAAGTGAGACGAATCTTAATATAAATATCAAAGTAAAATACGATTATTTTAAGATATGAAAATACTAGTCACAGTTACAATTACTATTGCCGATTTGACCATCTTTAAGCAATTAATTTATATTGTTTATAAGTATATTGAACAAACTGCTAATTTAAAATAGCAAAAATAATTGAAAGTCACTCGAAACGTAACACAAATATCAAAGTAAAATACGATTATTTTAAGATATGAAAATACTAGTCACAGTTACAATTACTATTGCCGATTTGACCATCTTTAAGCAATTAATTTATATAGTTTATAAGTATATTGAACAAACTGCTAATTTAAAATAGCGAAAATAATTGAAAGTGAGACGAATCTTAATATAAATATCAAAGTAAAATACGATTATTTTAAGATATGAAAATACTAGTCACAGTTACAATTACTATTGCCGATTTGACCATCTTTAAGCAATTAATTTATATTTTTTATAAGTATATTGAACAAACAGCTCATTTAAAATAGCGAAAATAATTGAAAGTGAGACGAATCTTAATATAAATATCAAAGTAAAATACGATTATTTTAAGATATGAAAATACTAGTCACAGTTACAATTACTATTGCCGATTTGACCATCTTTAAGCAATTAATTTATATTTTTTATAAGTATATTGAACAAACAGCTCATTTAAAATAGCGAAAATAATTGAAAGTGAGACGAATCTTAATATAAATATCAAAGTAAAATACGATTATTTTAAGATATGAAAATACTAGTCACAGTTACAATTACTATTGCCGATTTGACCATCTTTAAGCAATTAATTTATATTGTTTATAAGTATATTGAACAAACTGCTAATTTAAAATAGCAAAAATAATTGAAAGTCACTCGAAACGTAACACAAATATCAAAGTAAAATACGATTATTTTAAGATATGAAAATACTAGTCACAGTTACAATTACTATTGCCGATTTGACCATCTTTAAGCAATTAATTTATATAGTTTATAAGTATATTGAACAAACTGCTAATTTAAAATAGCGAAAATAATTGAAAGTGAGACGAATCTTAATATAAATATCAAAGTAAAATACGATTATTTTAAGATATGAAAATACTAGTCACAGTTACAATTACTATTGCCGATTTGACCATCTTTAAGCAATTAATTTATATTTTTTATAAGTATATTGAACAAACAGCTCATTTAAAATAGCGAAAATAATTGAAAGTGAGACGAATCTTAATATAAATATCAAAGTAAAATACGATTATTTTAAGATATGAAAATACTAGTCACAGTTACAATTACTATTGCCGATTTGACCATCTTTAAGCAATTAATTTATATTTTTTATAAGTATATTGAACAAACAGCTCATTTAAAATAGCGAAAATAATTGAAAGTGAGACGAATCTTAATATAAATATCAAAGTAAAATACGATTATTTTAAGATATGAAAATACTAGTCACAGTTACAATTACTATTGCCGATTTGACCATCTTTAAGCAATTAATTTATATTGTTTATAAGTATATTGAACAAACTGCTAATTTAAAATAGCGAAAATAATTGAAAGTGAGACGAATCTTAATATAAATATCAAAGTAAAATACGATTATTTTAAGATATGAAAATACTAGTCACAGTTACAATTACTATTGCCGATTTGACCATCTTTAAGCAATTAATTTATATTTTTTATAAGTATATTGAACAAACTGCTAATTTAAAATAGCGAAAATAATTGAAAGTGAGACGAATCTTAATATAAATATCAAAGTAAAATACGATTATTTTAAGATATGAAAATACTAGTCACAGTTACAATTACTATTGCCGATTTGACCATCTTTAAGCAATTAATTTATATTTTTTATAAGTATATTGAACAAACAGCTCATTTAAAATAGCGAAAATAATTGAAAGTGAGACGAATCTTAATATAAATATCAAAGTAAAATACGATTATTTTAAGATATGAAAATACTAGTCACAGTTACAATTACTATTGCCGATTTGACCATCTTTAAGCAATTAATTTATATTTTTTATAAGTATATTGAACAAACAGCTCATTTAAAATAGCGAAAATAATTGAAAGTGAGACGAATCTTAATATAAATATCAAAGTAAAATACGATTATTTTAAGATATGAAAATACTAGTCACAGTTACAATTACTATTGCCGATTTGACCATCTTTAAGCAATTAATTTATATTGTTTATAAGTATATTGAACAAACTGCTAATTTAAAATAGCGAAAATAATTGAAAGTGAGACGAATCTTAATATAAATATCAAAGTAAAATACGATTATTTTAAGATATGAAAATACTAGTCACTGTTACAATTACTATTGCCGATTTGACCATCTTTAAGCAATTAATTTATATTTTTTATAAGTATATTGAACAAACTGCTAATTTAAAATAGCGAAAATAATTGAAAGTGAGACGAATCTTAATATAAATATCAAAGTAAAATACGATTATTTTAAGATATGAAAATACTAGTCACAGTTACAATTACTATTGCCGATTTGACCATCTTTAAGCAATTAATTTATATTTTTTATAAGTATATTGAACAAACAGCTCATTTAAAATAGCGAAAATAATTGAAAGTGAGACGAATCTTAATATAAATATCAAAGTAAAATACGATTATTTTAAGATATGAAAATACTAGTCACAGTTACAATTACTATTGCCGATTTGACCATCTTTAAGCAATTAATTTATATTTTTTATAAGTATATTGAACAAACAGCTCATTTAAAATAGCGAAAATAATTGAAAGTGAGACGAATCTTAATATAAATATCAAAGTAAAATACGATTATTTTAAGATATGAAAATACTAGTCACAGTTACAATTACTATTGCCGATTTGACCATCTTTAAGCAATTAATTTATATTTTTTATAAGTATATTGAACAAACAGCTCATTTAAAATAGCGAAAATAATTGAAAGTGAGACGAATCTTAATATAAATATCAAAGTAAAATACGATTATTTTAAGATATGAAAATACTAGTCACAGTTACAATTACTATTGCCGATTTGACCATCTTTAAGCAATTAATTTATATTGTTTATAAGTATATTGAACAAACTGCTAATTTAAAATAGCGAAAATAATTGAAAGTGAGACGAATCTTAATATAAATATCAAAGTAAAATACGATTATTTTAAGATATGAAAATACTAGTCACAGTTACAATTACTATTGCCGATTTGACCATCTTTAAGCAATTAATTTATATTTTTTATAAGTATATTGAACAAACTGCTAATTTAAAATAGCGAAAATAATTGAAAGTGAGACGAATCTTAATATAAATATCAAAGTAAAATACGATTATTTTAAGATATGAAAATACTAGTCACAGTTACAATTACTATTGCCGATTTGACCATCTTTAAGCAATTAATTTATATTTTTTATAAGTATATTGAACAAACAGCTCATTTAAAATAGCGAAAATAATTGAAAGTGAGACGAATCTTAATATAAATATCAAAGTAAAATACGATTATTTTAAGATATGAAAATACTAGTCACAGTTACAATTACTATTGCCGATTTGACCATCTTTAAGCAATTAATTTATATTTTTTATAAGTATATTGAACAAACAGCTCATTTAAAATAGCGAAAATAATTGAAAGTGAGACGAATCTTAATATAAATATCAAAGTAAAATACGATTATTTTAAGATATGAAAATACTAGTCACAGTTACAATTACTATTGCCGATTTGACCATCTTTAAGCAATTAATTTATATTGTTTATAAGTATATTGAACAAACTGCTAATTTAAAATAGCAAAAATAATTGAAAGTCACTCGAAACGTAACACAAATATCAAAGTAAAATACGATTATTTTAAGATATGAAAATACTAGTCACAGTTACAATTACTATTGCCGATTTGACCATCTTTAAGCAATTAATTTATATTTTTTATAAGTATATTGAACAAACAGCTCATTTAAAATAGCGAAAATAATTGAAAGTGAGACGAATCTTAATATAAATATCAAAGTAAAATACGATTATTTTAAGATATGAAAATACTAGTCACAGTTACAATTACTATTGCCGATTTGACCATCTTTAAGCAATTAATTTATATTTTTTATAAGTATATTGAACAAACAGCTCATTTAAAATAGCGAAAATAATTGAAAGTGAGACGAATCTTAATATAAATATCAAAGTAAAATACGATTATTTTAAGATATGAAAATACTAGTCACAGTTACAATTACTATTGCCGATTTGACCATCTTTAAGCAATTAATTTATATTTTTTATAAGTATATTGAACAAACAGCTCATTTAAAATAGCGAAAATAATTGAAAGTGAGACGAATCTTAATATAAATATCAAAGTAAAATACGATTATTTTAAGATATGAAAATACTAGTCACAGTTACAATTACTATTGCCGATTTGACCATCTTTAAGCAATTAATTTATATTGTTTATAAGTATATTGAACAAACTGCTAATTTAAAATAGCAAAAATAATTGAAAGTCACTCGAAACGTAACACAAATATCAAAGTAAAATACGATTATTTTAAGATATGAAAATACTAGTCACAGTTACAATTACTATTGCCGATTTGACCATCTTTAAGCAATTAATTTATATAGTTTATAAGTATATTGAACAAACTGCTAATTTAAAATAGCGAAAATAATTGAAAGTGAGACGAATCTTAATATAAATATCAAAGTAAAATACGATTATTTTAAGATATGAAAATACTAGTCACAGTTACAATTACTATTGCCGATTTGACCATCTTTAAGCAATTAATTTATATTTTTTATAAGTATATTGAACAAACAGCTCATTTAAAATAGCGAAAATAATTGAAAGTGAGACGAATCTTAATATAAATATCAAAGTAAAATACGATTATTTTAAGATATGAAAATACTAGTCACAGTTACAATTACTATTGCCGATTTGACCATCTTTAAGCAATTAATTTATATAGTTTATAAGTATATTGAACAAACTGCTCATTTAAAATAGCGAAAATAATTGAAAGTGAGACGAATCTTAATATAAATATCAAAGTAAAATACGATTATTTTAAGATATGAAAATACTAGTCACAGTTACAATTACTATTGCCGATTTGACCATCTTTAAGCAATTAATTTATATTTTTTATAAGTATATTGAACAAACAGCTCATTTAAAATAGCGAAAATAATTGAAAGTGAGACGAATCTTAATATAAATATCAAAGTAAAATACGATTATTTTAAGATATGAAAATACTAGTCACAGTTACAATTACTATTGCCGATTTGACCATCTTTAAGCAATTAATTTATATTTTTTATAAGTATATTGAACAAACAGCTCATTTAAAATAGCGAAAATAATTGAAAGTGAGACGAATCTTAATATAAATATCAAAGTAAAATACGATTATTTTAAGATATGAAAATACTAGTCACAGTTACAATTACTATTGCCGATTTGACCATCTTTAAGCAATTAATTTATATTGTTTATAAGTATATTGAACAAACTGCTAATTTAAAATAGCAAAAATAATTGAAAGTCACTCGAAACGTAACACAAATATCAAAGTAAAATACGATTATTTTAAGATATGAAAATACTAGTCACAGTTACAATTACTATTGCCGATTTGACCATCTTTAAGCAATTAATTTATATAGTTTATAAGTATATTGAACAAACTGCTAATTTAAAATAGCGAAAATAATTGAAAGTGAGACGAATCTTAATATAAATATCAAAGTAAAATACGATTATTTTAAGATATGAAAATACTAGTCACAGTTACAATTACTATTGCCGATTTGACCATCTTTAAGCAATTAATTTATATTTTTTATAAGTATATTGAACAAACAGCTCATTTAAAATAGCGAAAATAATTGAAAGTGAGACGAATCTTAATATAAATATCAAAGTAAAATACGATTATTTTAAGATATGAAAATACTAGTCACAGTTACAATTACTATTGCCGATTTGACCATCTTTAAGCAATTAATTTATATTTTTTATAAGTATATTGAACAAACAGCTCATTTAAAATAGCGAAAATAATTGAAAGTGAGACGAATCTTAATATAAATATCAAAGTAAAATACGATTATTTTAAGATATGAAAATACTAGTCACAGTTACAATTACTATTGCCGATTTGACCATCTTTAAGCAATTAATTTATATTGTTTATAAGTATATTGAACAAACTGCTAATTTAAAATAGCAAAAATAATTGAAAGTCACTCGAAACGTAACACAAATATCAAAGTAAAATACGATTATTTTAAGATATGAAAATACTAGTCACAGTTACAATTACTATTGCCGATTTGACCATCTTTAAGCAATTAATTTATATAGTTTATAAGTATATTGAACAAACTGCTAATTTAAAATAGCGAAAATAATTGAAAGTGAGACGAATCTTAATATAAATATCAAAGTAAAATACGATTATTTTAAGATATGAAAATACTAGTCACAGTTACAATTACTATTGCCGATTTGACCATCTTTAAGCAATTAATTTATATTTTTTATAAGTATATTGAACAAACAGCTCATTTAAAATAGCGAAAATAATTGAAAGTGAGACGAATCTTAATATAAATATCAAAGTAAAATACGATTATTTTAAGATATGAAAATACTAGTCACAGTTACAATTACTATTGCCGATTTGACCATCTTTAAGCAATTAATTTATATTTTTTATAAGTATATTGAACAAACAGCTCATTTAAAATAGCGAAAATAATTGAAAGTGAGACGAATCTTAATATAAATATCAAAGTAAAATACGATTATTTTAAGATATGAAAATACTAGTCACAGTTACAATTACTATTGCCGATTTGACCATCTTTAAGCAATTAATTTATATTGTTTATAAGTATATTGAACAAACTGCTAATTTAAAATAGCAAAAATAATTGAAAGTCACTCGAAACGTAACACAAATATCAAAGTAAAATACGATTATTTTAAGATATGAAAATACTAGTCACAGTTACAATTACTATTGCCGATTTGACCATCTTTAAGCAATTAATTTATATTTTTTATAAGTATATTGAACAAACAGCTCATTTAAAATAGCGAAAATAATTGAAAGTGAGACGAATCTTAATATAAATATCAAAGTAAAATACGATTATTTTAAGATATGAAAATACTAGTCACAGTTACAATTACTATTGCCGATTTGACCATCTTTAAGCAATTAATTTATATTGTTTATAAGTATATTGAACAAACTGCTAATTTAAAATAGCAAAAATAATTGAAAGTCACTCGAAACGTAACACAAATATCAAAGTAAAATACGATTATTTTAAGATATGAAAATACTAGTCACAGTTACAATTACTATTGCCGATTTGACCATCTTTAAGCAATTAATTTATATTTTTTATAAGTATATTGAACAAACAGCTCATTTAAAATAGCGAAAATAATTGAAAGTGAGACGAATCTTAATATAAATATCAAAGTAAAATACGATTATTTTAAGATATGAAAATACTAGTCACAGTTACAATTACTATTGCCGATTTGACCATCTTTAAGCAATTAATTTATATTGTTTATAAGTATATTGAACAAACTGCTAATTTAAAATAGCAAAAATAATTGAAAGTCACTCGAAACGTAACACAAATATCAAAGTAAAATACGATTATTTTAAGATATGAAAATACTAGTCACAGTTACAATTACTATTGCCGATTTGACCATCTTTAAGCAATTAATTTATATTTTTTATAAGTATATTGAACAAACAGCTCATTTAAAATAGCGAAAATAATTGAAAGTGAGACGAATCTTAATATAAATATCAAAGTAAAATACGATTATTTTAAGATATGAAAATACTAGTCACAGTTACAATTACTATTGCCGATTTGACCATCTTTAAGCAATTAATTTATATTGTTTATAAGTATATTGAACAAACTGCTAATTTAAAATAGCAAAAATAATTGAAAGTCACTCGAAACGTAACACAAATATCAAAGTAAAATACGATTATTTTAAGATATGAAAATACTAGTCACAGTTACAATTACTATTGCCGATTTGACCATCTTTAAGCAATTAATTTATATTTTTTATAAGTATATTGAACAAACAGCTCATTTAAAATAGCGAAAATAATTGAAAGTGAGACGAATCTTAATATAAATATCAAAGTAAAATACGATTATTTTAAGATATGAAAATACTAGTCACAGTTACAATTACTATTGCCGATTTGACCATCTTTAAGCAATTAATTTATATTTTTTATAAGTATATTGAACAAACAGCTCATTTAAAATAGCGAAAATAATTGAAAGTGAGACGAATCTTAATATAAATATCAAAGTAAAATACGATTATTTTAAGATATGAAAATACTAGTCACAGTTACAATTACTATTGCCGATTTGACCATCTTTAAGCAATTAATTTATATTGTTTATAAGTATATTGAACAAACTGCTAATTTAAAATAGCAAAAATAATTGAAAGTCACTCGAAACGTAACACAAATATCAAAGTAAAATACGATTATTTTAAGATATGAAAATACTAGTCACAGTTACAATTACTATTGCCGATTTGACCATCTTTAAGCAATTAATTTATATTTTTTATAAGTATATTGAACAAACAGCTCATTTAAAATAGCGAAAATAATTGAAAGTGAGACGAATCTTAATATAAATATCAAAGTAAAATACGATTATTTTAAGATATGAAAATACTAGTCACAGTTACAATTACTATTGCCGATTTGACCATCTTTAAGCAATTAATTTATATTGTTTATAAGTATATTGAACAAACTGCTAATTTAAAATAGCAAAAATAATTGAAAGTCACTCGAAACGTAACACAAATATCAAAGTAAAATACGATTATTTTAAGATATGAAAATACTAGTCACAGTTACAATTACTATTGCCGATTTGACCATCTTTAAGCAATTAATTTATATTTTTTATAAGTATATTGAACAAACAGCTCATTTAAAATAGCGAAAATAATTGAAAGTGAGACGAATCTTAATATAAATATCAAAGTAAAATACGATTATTTTAAGATATGAAAATACTAGTCACAGTTACAATTACTATTGCCGATTTGACCATCTTTAAGCAATTAATTTATATTTTTTATAAGTATATTGAACAAACAGCTCATTTAAAATAGCGAAAATAATTGAAAGTGAGACGAATCTTAATATAAATATCAAAGTAAAATACGATTATTTTAAGATATGAAAATACTAGTCACAGTTACAATTACTATTGCCGATTTGACCATCTTTAAGCAATTAATTTATATTGTTTATAAGTATATTGAACAAACTGCTAATTTAAAATAGCAAAAATAATTGAAAGTCACTCGAAACGTAACACAAATATCAAAGTAAAATACGATTATTTTAAGATATGAAAATACTAGTCACAGTTACAATTACTATTGCCGATTTGACCATCTTTAAGCAATTAATTTATATTTTTTATAAGTATATTGAACAAACAGCTCATTTAAAATAGCGAAAATAATTGAAAGTGAGACGAATCTTAATATAAATATCAAAGTAAAATACGATTATTTTAAGATATGAAAATACTAGTCACAGTTACAATTACTATTGCCGATTTGACCATCTTTAAGCAATTAATTTATATTTTTTATAAGTATATTGAACAAACAGCTCATTTAAAATAGCGAAAATAATTGAAAGTGAGACGAATCTTAATATAAATATCAAAGTAAAATACGATTATTTTAAGATATGAAAATACTAGTCACAGTTACAATTACTATTGCCGATTTGACCATCTTTAAGCAATTAATTTATATTTTTTATAAGTATATTGAACAAACAGCTCATTTAAAATAGCGAAAATAATTGAAAGTGAGACGAATCTTAATATAAATATCAAAGTAAAATACGATTATTTTAAGATATGAAAATACTAGTCACAGTTACAATTACTATTGCCGATTTGACCATCTTTAAGCAATTAATTTATATTGTTTATAAGTATATTGAACAAACTGCTAATTTAAAATAGCAAAAATAATTGAAAGTCACTCGAAACGTAACACAAATATCAAAGTAAAATACGATTATTTTAAGATATGAAAATACTAGTCACAGTTACAATTACTATTGCCGATTTGACCATCTTTAAGCAATTAATTTATATTTTTTATAAGTATATTGAACAAACAGCTCATTTAAAATAGCGAAAATAATTGAAAGTGAGACGAATCTTAATATAAATATCAAAGTAAAATACGATTATTTTAAGATATGAAAATACTAGTCACAGTTACAATTACTATTGCCGATTTGACCATCTTTAAGCAATTAATTTATATTGTTTATAAGTATATTGAACAAACTGCTAATTTAAAATAGCAAAAATAATTGAAAGTCACTCGAAACGTAACACAAATATCAAAGTAAAATACGATTATTTTAAGATATGAAAATACTAGTCACAGTTACAATTACTATTGCCGATTTGACCATCTTTAAGCAATTAATTTATATAGTTTATAAGTATATTGAACAAACTGCTAATTTAAAATAGCGAAAATAATTGAAAGTGAGACGAATCTTAATATAAATATCAAAGTAAAATACGATTATTTTAAGATATGAAAATACTAGTCACAGTTACAATTACTATTGCCGATTTGACCATCTTTAAGCAATTAATTTATATTTTTTATAAGTATATTGAACAAACAGCTCATTTAAAATAGCGAAAATAATTGAAAGTGAGACGAATCTTAATATAAATATCAAAGTAAAATACGATTATTTTAAGATATGAAAATACTAGTCACAGTTACAATTACTATTGCCGATTTGACCATCTTTAAGCAATTAATTTATATTTTTTATAAGTATATTGAACAAACAGCTCATTTAAAATAGCGAAAATAATTGAAAGTGAGACGAATCTTAATATAAATATCAAAGTAAAATACGATTATTTTAAGATATGAAAATACTAGTCACAGTTACAATTACTATTGCCGATTTGACCATCTTTAAGCAATTAATTTATATTGTTTATAAGTATATTGAACAAACTGCTAATTTAAAATAGCAAAAATAATTGAAAGTCACTCGAAACGTAACACAAATATCAAAGTAAAATACGATTATTTTAAGATATGAAAATACTAGTCACAGTTACAATTACTATTGCCGATTTGACCATCTTTAAGCAATTAATTTATATTTTTTATAAGTATATTGAACAAACAGCTCATTTAAAATAGCGAAAATAATTGAAAGTGAGACGAATCTTAATATAAATATCAAAGTAAAATACGATTATTTTAAGATATGAAAATACTAGTCACAGTTACAATTACTATTGCCGATTTGACCATCTTTAAGCAATTAATTTATATTGTTTATAAGTATATTGAACAAACTGCTAATTTAAAATAGCAAAAATAATTGAAAGTCACTCGAAACGTAACACAAATATCAAAGTAAAATACGATTATTTTAAGATATGAAAATACTAGTCACAGTTACAATTACTATTGCCGATTTGACCATCTTTAAGCAATTAATTTATATAGTTTATAAGTATATTGAACAAACTGCTAATTTAAAATAGCGAAAATAATTGAAAGTGAGACGAATCTTAATATAAATATCAAAGTAAAATACGATTATTTTAAGATATGAAAATACTAGTCACAGTTACAATTACTATTGCCGATTTGACCATCTTTAAGCAATTAATTTATATTGTTTATAAGTATATTGAACAAACTGCTAATTTAAAATAGCAAAAATAATTGAAAGTCACTCGAAACGTAACACAAATATCAAAGTAAAATACGATTATTTTAAGATATGAAAATACTAGTCACAGTTACAATTACTATTGCCGATTTGACCATCTTTAAGCAATTAATTTATATTTTTTATAAGTATATTGAACAAACAGCTCATTTAAAATAGCGAATATAATTGAAAGTGAGACGAATCTTAATATAAATATCACAGTAAAATACGATTATTTTAAGATATGAAAATACTAGTCACAGTTACAATTACTATTGCCGATTTGACCATCTTTAAGCAATTAATTTATATTGTTTATAAGTATATTGAACAAACTGCTAATTTAAAATAGCAAAAATAATTGAAAGTCACTCGAAACGTAACACAAATATCAAAGTAAAATACGATTATTTTAAGATATGAAAATACTAGTCACAGTTACAATTACTATTGCCGATTTGACCATCTTTAAGCAATTAATTTATATAGTTTATAAGTATATTGAACAAACTGCTAATTTAAAATAGCGAAAATAATTGAAAGTGAGACGAATCTTAATATAAATATCAAAGTAAAATACGATTATTTTAAGATATGAAAATACTAGTCACAGTTACAATTACTATTGCCGATTTGACCATCTTTAAGCAATTATTTTATATAGTTTATAAGTATATTGAACAAACTGCTAATTTAAAATAGCGAAAATAATTGAAAGTGAGACGAATCTTAATATAAATATCAAAGTAAAATACGATTATTTTAAGATATGAAAATACTAGTCACAGTTACAATTACTATTGCCGATTTGACCATCTTTAAGCAATTAATTTATATAGTTTATAAGTATATTGAACAAACTGCTAATTTAAAATAGCAAAAATAATTGAAAGTCACTCGAAACGTAACACAAATATCAAAGTAAAATACGATTATTTTAAGATATGAAAATACTAGTCACAGTTACAATTACTATTGCCGATTTGACCATCTTTAAGCAATTAATTTATATAGTTTATAAGTATATTGAACAAACTGCTAATTTAAAATAGCAAAAATAATTTAAAGTCACTCGAAACGTAACACAAATATCAAAGTAAAATACGATTATTTTAAGATATGAAAATACTAGTCACAGTTACAATTACTATTGCCGATTTGACCATCTTTAAGCAATGAATTTATATAGTTTATAAGTATATTGAACAAACTGCTAATTTAAAATAGCAAAAATAATTGAAAGTCACTCGAAACGTAACACAAATATCAAAGTAAAATACGATTATTTTAAGATATGAAAATACTAGTCACAGTTACAATTACTATTGCCGATTTGACCATCTTTAAGCAATTAATTTATATTTTTTATAAGTATATTGAACAAACAGCTCATTTAAAATAGCGAAAATAATTGAAAGTGAGACGAATCTTAATATAAATATCACAGTAAAATACGATTATTTTAAGATATGAAAATACTAGTCACAGTTACAATTACTATTGCCGATTTGACCATCTTTAAGCAATTAATTTATATTGTTTATAAGTATATTGAACAAACTGCTAATTTAAAATAGCAAAAATAATTGAAAGTCACTCGAAACGTAACACAAATATCAAAGTAAAATACGATTATTTTAAGATATGAAAATACTAGTCACAGTTACAATTACTATTGCCGATTTGACCATCTTTAAGCAATTAATTTATATAGTTTATAAGTATATTGAACAAACTGCTAATTTAAAATAGCGAAAATAATTGAAAGTGAGACGAATCTTAATATAAATATCAAAGTAAAATACGATTATTTTAAGATATGAAAATACTAGTCACAGTTACAATTACTATTGCCGATTTGACCATCTTTAAGCAATTATTTTATATAGTTTATAAGTATATTGAACAAACTGCTAATTTAAAATAGCGAAAATAATTGAAAGTGAGACGAATCTTAATATAAATATCAAAGTAAAATACGATTATTTTAAGATATGAAAATACTAGTCACAGTTACAATTACTATTGCCGATTTGACCATCTTTAAGCAATGAATTTATATAGTTTATAAGTATATTGAACAAACTGCTAATTTAAAATAGCAAAAATAATTGAAAGTCACTCGAAACGTAACACAAATATCAAAGTAAAATACGATTATTTTAAGATATGAAAATACTAGTCACAGTTACAATTACTATTGCCGATTTGACCATCTTTAAGCAATTAATTTATATAGTTTATAAGTATATTGAACAAACTGCTAATTTAAAATAGCAAAAATAATTTAAAGTCACTCGAAACGTAACACAAATACCAAAGTAAAATACGATTATTTTAAGATATGAAAATACTAGTCACAGTTACAATTACTATTGCCGATTTGACCATCTTTAAGCAATTAATTTATATTTTTTATAAGTATATTGAACAAACAGCTCATTTAAAATAGCGAAAATAATTGAAAGTGAGACGAATCTTAATATAAATATCAAAGTAAAATACGATTATTTTAAGATATGAAAATACTAGTCACAGTTACAATTACTATTGCCGATTTGACCATCTTTAAGCAATTAATTTATATTGTTTATAAGTATATTGAACAAACTGCTAATTTAAAATAGCAAAAATAATTGAAAGTCACTCGAAACGTAACACAAATATCAAAGTAAAATACGATTATTTTAAGATATGAAAATACTAGTCACAGTTACAATTACTATTGCCGATTTGACCATCTTTAAGCAATTAATTTATATTTTTTATAAGTATATTGAACAAACAGCTCATTTAAAATAGCGAAAATAATTGAAAGTGAGACGAATCTTAATATAAATATCAAAGTAAAATACGATTATTTTAAGATATGAAAATACTAGTCACAGTTACAATTACTATTGCCGATTTGACCATCTTTAAGCAATTAATTTATATTTTTTATAAGTATATTGAACAAACAGCTCATTTAAAATAGCGAAAATAATTGAAAGTGAGACGAATCTTAATATAAATATCAAAGTAAAATACGATTATTTTAAGATATGAAAATACTAGTCACAGTTACAATTACTATTGCCGATTTGACCATCTTTAAGCAATTAATTTATATTTTTTATAAGTATATTGAACAAACAGCTCATTTAAAATAGCGAAAATAATTGAAAGTGAGACGAATCTTAATATAAATATCAAAGTAAAATACGATTATTTTAAGATATGAAAATACTAGTCACAGTTACAATTACTATTGCCGATTTGACCATCTTTAAGCAATTAATTTATATTGTTTATAAGTATATTGAACAAACTGCTAATTTAAAATAGCAAAAATAATTGAAAGTCACTCGAAACGTAACACAAATATCAAAGTAAAATACGATTATTTTAAGATATGAAAATACTAGTCACAGTTACAATTACTATTGCCGATTTGACCATCTTTAAGCAATTAATTTATATTTTTTATAAGTATATTGAACAAACAGCTCATTTAAAATAGCGAAAATAATTGAAAGTGAGACGAATCTTAATATAAATATCAAAGTAAAATACGATTATTTTAAGATATGAAAATACTAGTCACAGTTACAATTACTATTGCCGATTTGACCATCTTTAAGCAATTAATTTATATTGTTTATAAGTATATTGAACAAACTGCTAATTTAAAATAGCAAAAATAATTGAAAGTCACTCGAAACGTAACACAAATATCAAAGTAAAATACGATTATTTTAAGATATGAAAATACTAGTCACAGTTACAATTACTATTGCCGATTTGACCATCTTTAAGCAATTAATTTATATTTTTTATAAGTATATTGAACAAACAGCTCATTTAAAATAGCGAAAATAATTGAAAGTGAGACGAATCTTAATATAAATATCAAAGTAAAATACGATTATTTTAAGATATGAAAATACTAGTCACAGTTACAATTACTATTGCCGATTTGACCATCTTTAAGCAATTAATTTATATTGTTTATAAGTATATTGAACAAACTGCTAATTTAAAATAGCAAAAATAATTGAAAGTCACTCGAAACGTAACACAAATATCAAAGTAAAATACGATTATTTTAAGATATGAAAATACTAGTCACAGTTACAATTACTATTGCCGATTTGACCATCTTTAAGCAATTAATTTATATTTTTTATAAGTATATTGAACAAACAGCTCATTTAAAATAGCGAAAATAATTGAAAGTGAGACGAATCTTAATATAAATATCAAAGTAAAATACGATTATTTTAAGATATGAAAATACTAGTCACAGTTACAATTACTATTGCCGATTTGACCATCTTTAAGCAATTAATTTATATTGTTTATAAGTATATTGAACAAACTGCTAATTTAAAATAGCAAAAATAATTGAAAGTCACTCGAAACGTAACACAAATATCAAAGTAAAATACGATTATTTTAAGATATGAAAATACTAGTCACAGTTACAATTACTATTGCCGATTTGACCATCTTTAAGCAATTAATTTATATAGTTTATAAGTATATTGAACAAACTGCTAATTTAAAATAGCGAAAATAATTGAAAGTGAGACGAATCTTAATATAAATATCAAAGTAAAATACGATTATTTTAAGATATGAAAATACTAGTCACAGTTACAATTACTATTGCCGATTTGACCATCTTTAAGCAATTAATTTATATTTTTTATAAGTATATTGAACAAACAGCTCATTTAAAATAGCGAAAATAATTGAAAGTGAGACGAATCTTAATATAAATATCAAAGTAAAATACGATTATTTTAAGATATGAAAATACTAGTCACAGTTACAATTACTATTGCCGATTTGACCATCTTTAAGCAATTAATTTATATTTTTTATAAGTATATTGAACAAACAGCTCATTTAAAATAGCGAAAATAATTGAAAGTGAGACGAATCTTAATATAAATATCAAAGTAAAATACGATTATTTTAAGATATGAAAATACTAGTCACAGTTACAATTACTATTGCCGATTTGACCATCTTTAAGCAATTAATTTATATTGTTTATAAGTATATTGAACAAACTGCTAATTTAAAATAGCAAAAATAATTGAAAGTCACTCGAAACGTAACACAAATATCAAAGTAAAATACGATTATTTTAAGATATGAAAATACTAGTCACAGTTACAATTACTATTGCCGATTTGACCATCTTTAAGCAATTAATTTATATTTTTTATAAGTATATTGAACAAACAGCTCATTTAAAATAGCGAAAATAATTGAAAGTGAGACGAATCTTAATATAAATATCAAAGTAAAATACGATTATTTTAAGATATGAAAATACTAGTCACAGTTACAATTACTATTGCCGATTTGACCATCTTTAAGCAATTAATTTATATTGTTTATAAGTATATTGAACAAACTGCTAATTTAAAATAGCAAAAATAATTGAAAGTCACTCGAAACGTAACACAAATATCAAAGTAAAATACGATTATTTTAAGATATGAAAATACTAGTCACAGTTACAATTACTATTGCCGATTTGACCATCTTTAAGCAATTAATTTATATAGTTTATAAGTATATTGAACAAACTGCTAATTTAAAATAGCGAAAATAATTGAAAGTGAGACGAATCTTAATATAAATATCAAAGTAAAATACGATTATTTTAAGATATGAAAATACTAGTCACAGTTACAATTACTATTGCCGATTTGACCATCTTTAAGCAATTAATTTATATTGTTTATAAGTATATTGAACAAACTGCTAATTTAAAATAGCAAAAATAATTGAAAGTCACTCGAAACGTAACACAAATATCAAAGTAAAATACGATTATTTTAAGATATGAAAATACTAGTCACAGTTACAATTACTATTGCCGATTTGACCATCTTTAAGCAATTAATTTATATTTTTTATAAGTATATTGAACAAACAGCTCATTTAAAATAGCGAATATAATTGAAAGTGAGACGAATCTTAATATAAATATCACAGTAAAATACGATTATTTTAAGATATGAAAATACTAGTCACAGTTACAATTACTATTGCCGATTTGACCATCTTTAAGCAATTAATTTATATTGTTTATAAGTATATTGAACAAACTGCTAATTTAAAATAGCAAAAATAATTGAAAGTCACTCGAAACGTAACACAAATATCAAAGTAAAATACGATTATTTTAAGATATGAAAATACTAGTCACAGTTACAATTACTATTGCCGATTTGACCATCTTTAAGCAATTAATTTATATAGTTTATAAGTATATTGAACAAACTGCTAATTTAAAATAGCGAAAATAATTGAAAGTGAGACGAATCTTAATATAAATATCAAAGTAAAATACGATTATTTTAAGATATGAAAATACTAGTCACAGTTACAATTACTATTGCCGATTTGACCATCTTTAAGCAATTATTTTATATAGTTTATAAGTATATTGAACAAACTGCTAATTTAAAATAGCGAAAATAATTGAAAGTGAGACGAATCTTAATATAAATATCAAAGTAAAATACGATTATTTTAAGATATGAAAATACTAGTCACAGTTACAATTACTATTGCCGATTTGACCATCTTTAAGCAATTAATTTATATTGTTTATAAGTATATTGAACAAACTGCTAATTTAAAATAGCAAAAATAATTGAAAGTCACTCGAAACGTAACACAAATATCAAAGTAAAATACGATTATTTTAAGATATGAAAATACTAGTCACAGTTACAATTACTATTGCCGATTTGACCATCTTTAAGCAATTAATTTATATAGTTTATAAGTATATTGAACAAACTGCTAATTTAAAATAGCAAAAATAATTTAAAGTCACTCGAAACGTAACACAAATATCAAAGTAAAATACGATTATTTTAAGATATGAAAATACTAGTCACAGTTACAATTACTATTGCCGATTTGACCATCTTTAAGCAATGAATTTATATAGTTTATAAGTATATTGAACAAACTGCTAATTTAAAATAGCAAAAATAATTGAAAGTCACTCGAAACGTAACACAAATATCAAAGTAAAATACGATTATTTTAAGATATGAAAATACTAGTCACAGTTACAATTACTATTGCCGATTTGACCATCTTTAAGCAATTAATTTATATTTTTTATAAGTATATTGAACAAACAGCTCATTTAAAATAGCGAAAATAATTGAAAGTGAGACGAATCTTAATATAAATATCACAGTAAAATACGATTATTTTAAGATATGAAAATACTAGTCACAGTTACAATTACTATTGCCGATTTGACCATCTTTAAGCAATTAATTTATATTGTTTATAAGTATATTGAACAAACTGCTAATTTAAAATAGCAAAAATAATTGAAAGTCACTCGAAACGTAACACAAATATCAAAGTAAAATACGATTATTTTAAGATATGAAAATACTAGTCACAGTTACAATTACTATTGCCGATTTGACCATCTTTAAGCAATTAATTTATATTTTTTATAAGTATATTGAACAAACAGCTCATTTAAAATAGCGAAAATAATTGAAAGTGAGACGAATCTTAATATAAATATCAAAGTAAAATACGATTATTTTAAGATATGAAAATACTAGTCACAGTTACAATTACTATTGCCGATTTGACCATCTTTAAGCAATTAATTTATATTGTTTATAAGTATATTGAACAAACTGCTAATTTAAAATAGCAAAAATAATTGAAAGTCACTCGAAACGTAACACAAATATCAAAGTAAAATACGATTATTTTAAGATATGAAAATACTAGTCACAGTTACAATTACTATTGCCGATTTGACCATCTTTAAGCAATTAATTTATATTTTTTATAAGTATATTGAACAAACAGCTCATTTAAAATAGCGAAAATAATTGAAAGTGAGACGAATCTTAATATAAATATCAAAGTAAAATACGATTATTTTAAGATATGAAAATACTAGTCACAGTTACAATTACTATTGCCGATTTGACCATCTTTAAGCAATTAATTTATATTGTTTATAAGTATATTGAACAAACTGCTAATTTAAAATAGCAAAAATAATTGAAAGTCACTCGAAACGTAACACAAATATCAAAGTAAAATACGATTATTTTAAGATATGAAAATACTAGTCACAGTTACAATTACTATTGCCGATTTGACCATCTTTAAGCAATTAATTTATATAGTTTATAAGTATATTGAACAAACTGCTAATTTAAAATAGCGAAAATAATTGAAAGTGAGACGAATCTTAATATAAATATCAAAGTAAAATACGATTATTTTAAGATATGAAAATACTAGTCACAGTTACAATTACTATTGCCGATTTGACCATCTTTAAGCAATTAATTTATATTTTTTATAAGTATATTGAACAAACAGCTCATTTAAAATAGCGAAAATAATTGAAAGTGAGACGAATCTTAATATAAATATCAAAGTAAAATACGATTATTTTAAGATATGAAAATACTAGTCACAGTTACAATTACTATTGCCGATTTGACCATCTTTAAGCAATTAATTTATATTTTTTATAAGTATATTGAACAAACAGCTCATTTAAAATAGCGAAAATAATTGAAAGTGAGACGAATCTTAATATAAATATCAAAGTAAAATACGATTATTTTAAGATATGAAAATACTAGTCACAGTTACAATTACTATTGCCGATTTGACCATCTTTAAGCAATTAATTTATATTGTTTATAAGTATATTGAACAAACTGCTAATTTAAAATAGCAAAAATAATTGAAAGTCACTCGAAACGTAACACAAATATCAAAGTAAAATACGATTATTTTAAGATATGAAAATACTAGTCACAGTTACAATTACTATTGCCGATTTGACCATCTTTAAGCAATTAATTTATATTTTTTATAAGTATATTGAACAAACAGCTCATTTAAAATAGCGAAAATAATTGAAAGTGAGACGAATCTTAATATAAATATCAAAGTAAAATACGATTATTTTAAGATATGAAAATACTAGTCACAGTTACAATTACTATTGCCGATTTGACCATCTTTAAGCAATTAATTTATATTGTTTATAAGTATATTGAACAAACTGCTAATTTAAAATAGCAAAAATAATTGAAAGTCACTCGAAACGTAACACAAATATCAAAGTAAAATACGATTATTTTAAGATATGAAAATACTAGTCACAGTTACAATTACTATTGCCGATTTGACCATCTTTAAGCAATTAATTTATATAGTTTATAAGTATATTGAACAAACTGCTAATTTAAAATAGCAAAAATAATTTAAAGTCACTCGAAACGTAACACAAATATCAAAGTAAAATACGATTATTTTAAGATATGAAAATACTAGTCACAGTTACAATTACTATTGCCGATTTGACCATCTTTAAGCAATGAATTTATATAGTTTATAAGTATATTGAACAAACTGCTAATTTAAAATAGCAAAAATAATTGAAAGTCACTCGAAACGTAACACAAATATCAAAGTAAAATACGATTATTTTAAGATATGAAAATACTAGTCACAGTTACAATTACTATTGCCGATTTGACCATCTTTAAGCAATTAATTTATATTTTTTATAAGTATATTGAACAAACAGCTCATTTAAAATAGCGAAAATAATTGAAAGTGAGACGAATCTTAATATAAATATCACAGTAAAATACGATTATTTTAAGATATGAAAATACTAGTCACAGTTACAATTACTATTGCCGATTTGACCATCTTTAAGCAATTAATTTATATTGTTTATAAGTATATTGAACAAACTGCTAATTTAAAATAGCAAAAATAATTGAAAGTCACTCGAAACGTAACACAAATATCAAAGTAAAATACGATTATTTTAAGATATGAAAATACTAGTCACAGTTACAATTACTATTGCCGATTTGACCATCTTTAAGCAATTAATTTATATAGTTTATAAGTATATTGAACAAACTGCTAATTTAAAATAGCGAAAATAATTGAAAGTGAGACGAATCTTAATATAAATATCAAAGTAAAATACGATTATTTTAAGATATGAAAATACTAGTCACAGTTACAATTACTATTGCCGATTTGACCATCTTTAAGCAATTATTTTATATAGTTTATAAGTATATTGAACAAACTGCTAATTTAAAATAGCGAAAATAATTGAAAGTGAGACGAATCTTAATATAAATATCAAAGTAAAATACGATTATTTTAAGATATGAAAATACTAGTCACAGTTACAATTACTATTGCCGATTTGACCATCTTTAAGCAATGAATTTATATAGTTTATAAGTATATTGAACAAACTGCTAATTTAAAATAGCAAAAATAATTGAAAGTCACTCGAAACGTAACACAAATATCAAAGTAAAATACGATTATTTTAAGATATGAAAATACTAGTCACAGTTACAATTACTATTGCCGATTTGACCATCTTTAAGCAATTAATTTATATAGTTTATAAGTATATTGAACAAACTGCTAATTTAAAATAGCAAAAATAATTTAAAGTCACTCGAAACGTAACACAAATATCAAAGTAAAATACGATTATTTTAAGATATGAAAATACTAGTCACAGTTACAATTACTATTGCCGATTTGACCATCTTTAAGCAATGAATTTATATAGTTTATAAGTATATTGAACAAACTGCTAATTTAAAATAGCAAAAATAATTGAAAGTCACTCGAAACGTAACACAAATATCAAAGTAAAATACGATTATTTTAAGATATGAAAATACTAGTCACAGTTACAATTACTATTGCCGATTTGACCATCTTTAAGCAATTAATTTATATTTTTTATAAGTATATTGAACAAACAGCTCATTTAAAATAGCGAAAATAATTGAAAGTGAGACGAATCTTAATATAAATATCACAGTAAAATACGATTATTTTAAGATATGAAAATACTAGTCACAGTTACAATTACTATTGCCGATTTGACCATCTTTAAGCAATTAATTTATATTGTTTATAAGTATATTGAACAAACTGCTAATTTAAAATAGCAAAAATAATTGAAAGTCACTCGAAACGTAACACAAATATCAAAGTAAAATACGATTATTTTAAGATATGAAAATACTAGTCACAGTTACAATTACTATTGCCGATTTGACCATCTTTAAGCAATTAATTTATATTTTTTATAAGTATATTGAACAAACAGCTCATTTAAAATAGCGAAAATAATTGAAAGTCACTCGAAACGTAACACAAATATCAAAGTAAAATACGATTATTTTAAGATATGAAAATACTAGTCACAGTTACAATTACTATTGCCGATTTGACCATCTTTAAGCAATTAATTTATATAGTTTATAAGTATATTGAACAAACTGCTAATTTAAAATAGCAAAAATAATTGAAAGTCACTCGAAACGTAACACAAATATCAAAGTAAAATACGATTATTTTAAGATATGAAAATACTAGTCACAGTTACAATTACTATTGCCGATTTGACCATCTTTAAGCAATTATTTTATATAGTTTATAAGTATATTGAACAAACTGCTAATTTAAAATAGCAAAAATAATTGAAAGTCACTCGAAACGTAACACAAATATCAAAGTAAAATACGATTATTTTAAGATATGAAAATACTAGTCACAGTTACAATTACTATTGCCGATTTGACCATCTTTAAGCAATTAATTTATATTTTTTATAAGTATATTGAACAAACAGCTCATTTAAAATAGCGAAAATAATTGAAAGTGAGACGAATCTTAATATAAATATCACAGTAAAATACGATTATTTTAAGATATGAAAATACTAGTCACAGTTACAATTACTATTGCCGATTTGACCATCTTTAAGCAATTAATTTATATTGTTTATAAGTATATTGAACAAACTGCTAATTTAAAATAGCAAAAATAATTGAAAGTCACTCGAAACGTAACACAAATATCAAAGTAAAATACGATTATTTTAAGATATGAAAATACTAGTCACAGTTACAATTACTATTGCCGATTTGACCATCTTTAAGCAATTAATTTATATTTTTTATAAGTATATTGAACAAACAGCTCATTTAAAATAGCGAAAATAATTGAAAGTGAGACGAATCTTAATATAAATATCAAAGTAAAATACGATTATTTTAAGATATGAAAATACTAGTCACAGTTACAATTACTATTGCCGATTTGACCATCTTTAAGCAATTAATTTATATAGTTTATAAGTATATTGAACAAACAGCTCATTTAAAATAGCGAAAATAATTGAAAGTGAGACGAATCTTAATATAAATATCACAGTAAAATACGATTATTTTAAGATATGAAAATACTAGTCACAGTTACAATTACTATTGCTGATTTGACCATCTTTAAGCAATTAATTTATATTGTTTATAAGTATATTGAACAAACTGCTAATTTAAAATAGCAAAAATAATTGAAAGTCACTCGAAACGTAACACAAATATCAAAGTAAAATACGATTATTTTAAGATATGAAAATACTAGTCACAGTTACAATTACTATTGCCGATTTGACCATCTTTAAGCAATGAATTTATATAGTTTATAAGTATATTGAACAAACTGCTAATTTAAAATAGCAAAAATAATTGAAAGTCACTCGAAACGTAACACAAATATCAAAGTAAAATACGATTATTTTAAGATATGAAAATACTAGTCACAGTTACAATTACTATTGCCGATTTGACCATCTTTAAGCAATTAATTTATATTGTTTATAAGTATATTGAACAAACAGCTCATTTAAAATAGCGAAAATAATTGAAAGTGAGACGAATCTTAATATAAATATCAAAGTAAAATACGATTATTTTAAGATATGAAAATACTAGTCACAGTTACAATTACTATTGCCGATTTGACCATCTTTAAGCAATTAATTTATATTGTTTATAAGTATATTGAACAAACTGCTAATTTAAAATAGCAAAAATAATTGAAAGTCACTCGAAACGTAACACAAATATCAAAGTAAAATACGATTATTTTAAGATATGAAAATACTAGTCACAGTTACAATTACTATTGCCGATTTGACCATCTTTAAGCAATTAATTTATATAGTTTATAAGTATATTGAACAAACTGCTAATTTAAAATAGCAAAAATAATTGAAAGTCACTCGAAACGTAACACAAATATCAAAGTAAAATACGATTATTTTAAGATATGAAAATACTAGTCACAGTTACAATTACTATTGCCGATTTGACCATCTTTAAGCAATTAATTTATATTGTTTATAAGTATATTGAACAAACTGCTAATTTAAAATAGCAAAAATAATTTAAAGTCACTCGAAACGTAACACAAATATCAAAGTAAAATACGATTATTTTAAGATATGAAAATACTAGTCACAGTTACAATTACTATTGCCGATTTGACCATCTTTAAGCAATGAATTTATATAGTTTATAAGTATATTGAACAAACTGCTAATTTAAAATAGCAAAAATAATTGAAAGTCACTCGAAACGTAACACAAATATCAAAGTAAAATACGATTATTTTAAGATATGAAAATACTAGTCACAGTTACAATTACTATTGCCGATTTGACCATCTTTAAGCAATTAATTTATATTTTTTATAAGTATATTGAACAAACAGCTCATTTAAAATAGCGAAAATAATTGAAAGTGAGACGAATCTTAATATAAATATCACAGTAAAATACGATTATTTTAAGATATGAAAATACTAGTCACAGTTACAATTACTATTGCCGATTTGACCATCTTTAAGCAATTAATTTATATTGTTTATAAGTATATTGAACAAACAGCTCATTTAAAATAGCGAAAATAATTGAAAGTCACTCGAAACGTAACACAAATATCAAAGTAAAATACGATTATTTTAAGATATGAAAATACTAGTCACAGTTACAATTACTATTGCCGATTTGACCATCTTTAAGCAATGAATTTATATAGTTTATAAGTATATTGAACAAACTGCTAATTTAAAATAGCAAAAATAATTGAAAGTCACTCGAAACGTAACACAAATATCAAAGTAAAATACGATTATTTTAAGATATGAAAATACTAGTCACAGTTACAATTACTATTGCCGATTTGACCATCTTTAAGCAATTAATTTATATAGTTTATAAGTATATTGAACAAACTGCTAATTTAAAATAGCAAAAATAATTGAAAGTCACTCGAAACGTAACACAAATATCAAAGTAAAATACGATTATTTTAAGATATGAAAATACTAGTCACAGTTACAATTACTATTGCCGATTTGACCATCTTTAAGCAATTAATTTATATAGTTTATAAGTATATTGAACAAACTGCTAATTTAAAATAGCAAAAATAATTGAAAGTCACTCGAAACGTAACACAAATATCAAAGTAAAATACGATTATTTTAAGATATGAAAATACTAGTCACAGTTACAATTACTATTGCCGATTTGACCATCTTTAAGCAATTATTTTATATAGTTTATAAGTATATTGAACAAACTGCTAATTTAAAATAGCAAAAATAATTGAAAGTCACTCGAAACGTAACACAAATATCAAAGTAAAATACGATTATTTTAAGATATGAAAATACTAGTCACAGTTACAATTACTATTGCCGATTTGACCATCTTTAAGCAATTAATTTATATTTTTTATAAGTATATTGAACAAACAGCTCATTTAAAATAGCGAAAATAATTGAAAGTGAGACGAATCTTAATATAAATATCACAGTAAAATACGATTATTTTAAGATATGAAAATACTAGTCACAGTTACAATTACTATTGCCGATTTGACCATCTTTAAGCAATTAATTTATATTGTTTATAAGTATATTGAACAAACTGCTAATTTAAAATAGCAAAAATAATTGAAAGTCACTCGAAACGTAACACAAATATCAAAGTAAAATACGATTATTTTAAGATATGAAAATACTAGTCACAGTTACAATTACTATTGCCGATTTGACCATCTTTAAGCAATTATTTTATATAGTTTATAAGTATATTGAACAAACTGCTAATTTAAAATAGCAAAAATAATTGAAAGTCACTCGAAACGTAACACAAATATCAAAGTAAAATACGATTATTTTAAGATATGAAAATACTAGTCACAGTTACAATTACTATTGCCGATTTGACCATCTTTAAGCAATTAATTTATATTTTTTATAAGTATATTGAACAAACAGCTCATTTAAAATAGCGAAAATAATTGAAAGTGAGACGAATCTTAATATAAATATCACAGTAAAATACGATTATTTTAAGATATGAAAATACTAGTCACAGTTACAATTACTATTGCCGATTTGACCATCTTTAAGCAATTAATTTATATAGTTTATAAGTATATTGAACAAACTGCTAATTTAAAATAGCAAAAATAATTGAAAGTCACTCGAAACGTAACACAAATATCAAAGTAAAATACGATTATTTTAAGATATGAAAATACTAGTCACAGTTACAATTACTATTGCCGATTTGACCATCTTTAAGCAATTAATTTATATTGTTTATAAGTATATTGAACAAACTGCTAATTTAAAATAGCAAAAATAATTGAAAGTCACTCGAAACGTAACACAAATATCAAAGTAAAATACGATTATTTTAAGATATGAAAATACTAGTCACAGTTACAATTACTATTGCCGATTTGACCATCTTTAAGCAATTATTTTATATAGTTTATAAGTATATTGAACAAACTGCTAATTTAAAATAGCAAAAATAATTGAAAGTCACTCGAAACGTAACACAAATATCAAAGTAAAATACGATTATTTTAAGATATGAAAATACTAGTCACAGTTACAATTACTATTGCCGATTTGACCATCTTTAAGCAATTAATTTATATTGTTTATAAGTATATTGAACAAACAGCTCATTTAAAATAGCGAAAATAATTGAAAGTGAGACGAATCTTAATATAAATATCACAGTAAAATACGATTATTTTAAGATATGAAAATACTAGTCACAGTTACAATTACTATTGCCGATTTGACCATCTTTAAGCAATTAATTTATATTGTTTATAAGTATATTGAACAAACTGCTAATTTAAAATAGCAAAAATAATTGAAAGTCACTCGAAACGTAACACAAATATCAAAGTAAAATACGATTATTTTAAGATATGAAAATACTAGTCACAGTTACAATTACTATTGCCGATTTGACCATCTTTAAGCAATTATTTTATATAGTTTATAAGTATATTGAACAAACTGCTAATTTAAAATAGCAAAAATAATTGAAAGTCACTCGAAACGTAACACAAATATCAAAGTAAAATACGATTATTTTAAGATATGAAAATACTAGTCACAGTTACAATTACTATTGCCGATTTGACCATCTTTAAGCAATTAATTTATATTTTTTATAAGTATATTGAACAAACAGCTCATTTAAAATAGCGAAAATAATTGAAAGTGAGACGAATCTTAATATAAATATCACAGTAAAATACGATTATTTTAAGATATGAAAATACTAGTCACAGTTACAATTACTATTGCCGATTTGACCATCTTTAAGCAATTAATTTATATAGTTTATAAGTATATTGAACAAACTGCTAATTTAAAATAGCAAAAATAATTGAAAGTCACTCGAAACGTAACACAAATATCAAAGTAAAATACGATTATTTTAAGATATGAAAATACTAGTCACAGTTACAATTACTATTGCCGATTTGACCATCTTTAAGCAATTATTTTATATAGTTTATAAGTATATTGAACAAACTGCTATTTTAAAATAGCAAAAATAATTGAAAGTCACTCGAAACGTAACACAAATATCAAAGTAAAATACGATTATTTTAAGATATGAAAATACTAGTCACAGTTACAATTACTATTGCCGATTTGACCATCTTTAAGCAATTAATTTATATTTTTTATAAGTATATTGAACAAACAGCTCATTTAAAATAGCGAAAATAATTGAAAGTGAGACGAATCTTAATATAAATATCACAGTAAAATACGATTATTTTAAGATATGAAAATACTAGTCACAGTTACAATTACTATTGCCGATTTGACCATCTTTAAGCAATTAATTTATATAGTTTATAAGTATATTGAACAAACTGCTAATTTAAAATAGCAAAAATAATTGAAAGTCACTCGAAACGTAACACAAATATCAAAGTAAAATACGATTATTTTAAGATATGAAAATACTAGTCACAGTTACAATTACTATTGCCGATTTGACCATCTTTAAGCAATTAATTTATATTGTTTATAAGTATATTGAACAAACTGCTAATTTAAAATAGCAAAAATAATTGAAAGTCACTCGAAACGTAACACAAATATCAAAGTAAAATACGATTATTTTAAGATATGAAAATACTAGTCACAGTTACAATTACTATTGCAGATTTGACCATCTTTAAGCAATTATTTTATATAGTTTATAAGTATATTGAACAAACTGCTAATTTAAAATAGCAAAAATAATTGAAAGTCACTCGAAACGTAACACAAATATCAAAGTAAAATACGATTATTTTAAGATATGAAAATACTAGTCACAGTTACAATTACTATTGCCGATTTGACCATCTTTAAGCAATTAATTTATATTTTTTATAAGTATATTGAACAAACAGCTCATTTAAAATAGCGAAAATAATTGAAAGTGAGACGAATCTTAATATAAATATCACAGTAAAATACGATTATTTTAAGATATGAAAATACTAGTCACAGTTACAATTACTATTGCCGATTTGACCATCTTTAAGCAATTAATTTATATTGTTTATAAGTATATTGAACAAACTGCTAATTTAAAATAGCAAAAATAATTGAAAGTCACTCGAAACGTAACACAAATATCAAAGTAAAATACGATTATTTTAAGATATGAAAATACTAGTCACAGTTACAATTACTATTGCCGATTTGACCATCTTTAAGCAATTATTTTATATAGTTTATAAGTATATTGAACAAACTGCTAATTTAAAATAGCAAAAATAATTGAAAGTCACTCGAAACGTAACACAAATATCAAAGTAAAATACGATTATTTTAAGATATGAAAATACTAGTCACAGTTACAATTACTATTGCCGATTTGACCATCTTTAAGCAATTAATTTATATAGTTTATAAGTATATTGAACAAACTGCTAATTTAAAATAGCAAAAATAATTGAAAGTCACTCGAAACGTAACACAAATATCAAAGTAAAATACGATTATTTTAAGATATGAAAATACTAGTCACAGTTACAATTACTATTGCCGATTTGACCATCTTTAAGCAATTATTTTATATAGTTTATAAGTATATTGAACAAACTGCTAATTTAAAATAGCAAAAATAATTGAAAGTCACTCGAAACGTAACACAAATATCAAAGTAAAATACGATTATTTTAAGATATGAAAATACTAGTCACAGTTACAATTACTATTGCCGATTTGACCATCTTTAAGCAATTAATTTATATTTTTTATAAGTATATTGAACAAACAGCTCATTTAAAATAGCGAAAATAATTGAAAGTGAGACGAATCTTAATATAAATATCACAGTAAAATACGATTATTTTAAGATATGAAAATACTAGTCACAGTTACAATTACTATTGCCGATTTGACCATCTTTAAGCAATTAATTTATATTGTTTATAAGTATATTGAACAAACTGCTAATTTAAAATAGCAAAAATAATTGAAAGTCACTCGAAACGTAACACAAATATCAAAGTAAAATACGATTATTTTAAGATATGAAAATACTAGTCACAGTTACAATTACTATTGCCGATTTGACCATCTTTAAGCAATTATTTTATATAGTTTATAAGTATATTGAACAAACTGCTAATTTAAAATAGCAAAAATAATTGAAAGTCACTCGAAACGTAACACAAATATCAAAGTAAAATACGATTATTTTAAGATATGAAAATACTAGTCACAGTTACAATTACTATTGCCGATTTGACCATCTTTAAGCAATTAATTTATATTTTTTATAAGTATATTGAACAAACAGCTCATTTAAAATAGCGAAAATAATTGAAAGTGAGACGAATCTTAATATAAATATCACAGTAAAATACGATTATTTTAAGATATGAAAATACTAGTCACAGTTACAATTACTATTGCCGATTTGACCATCTTTAAGCAATTAATTTATATTGTTTATAAGTATATTGAACAAACTGCTAATTTAAAATAGCAAAAATAATTGAAAGTCACTCGAAACGTAACACAAATATCAAAGTAAAATACGATTATTTTAAGATATGAAAATACTAGTCACAGTTACAATTACTATTGCCGATTTGACCATCTTTAAGCAATTAATTTATATTTTTTATAAGTATATTGAACAAACAGCTCATTTAAAATAGCGAAAATAATTGAAAGTGAGACGAATCTTAATATAAATATCAAAGTAAAATACGATTATTTTAAGATATGAAAATACTAGTCACAGTTACAATTACTATTGCCGATTTGACCATCTTTAAGCAATGAATTTATATAGTTTATAAGTATATTGAACAAACTGCTAATTTAAAATAGCAAAAATAATTGAAAGTGAGACGAATCTTAATATAAATATCAAAGTAAAATACGATTATTTTAAGATATGAAAATACTAGTCACAGTTACAATTACTATTGCCGATTTGACCATCTTTAAGCAATTAATTTATATTGTTTATAAGTATATTGAACAAACTGCTAATTTAAAATAGCGAAAATAATTGAAAGTGAGACGAATCTTAATATAAATATCAAAGTAAAATACGATTATTTTAAGATATGAAAATACTAGTCACAGTTACAATTACTATTGCCGATTTGACCATCTTTAAGCAATGAATATATATAGTTTATAAGTATATTGAACAAACTGCTAATTTAAAATAGCAAAAATAATTGAAAGTGAGACGAATCTTAATATAAATATCAAAGTAAAATACGATTATTTTAAGATATGAAAATACTAGTCACAGTTACAATTACTATTGCCGATTTGACCATCTTTAAGCAATGAATTTATATAGTTTATAAGTATATTGAACAAACTGCTAATTTAAAATAGCAAAAATAATTGAAAGTGAGACGAATCTTAATATAAATATCAAAGTAAAATACGATTATTTTAAGATATGAAAATACTAGTCACAGTTACAATTACTATTGCCGATTTGACCATCTTTAAGCAATTAATTTATATAGTTTATAAGTATATTGAACAAACTGCTAATTTAAAATAGCAAAAATAATTGAAAGTGAGACGAATCTTAATATAAATATCAAAGTAAAATACGATTATTTTAAGATATGAAAATACTAGTCACAGTTACAATTACTATTGCCGATTTGACCATCTTTAAGCAATTAATTTATATTTTTTATAAGTATATTGAACAAACTGCTAATTTAAAATAGCGAAAATAATTGAAAGTGAGACGAATCTTAATATAAATATCAAAGTAAAATACGATTATTTTAAGATATGAAAATACTAGTCACAGTTACAATTACTATTGCCGATTTGACCATCTTTAAGCAATGAATTTATATAGTTTATAAGTATATTGAACAAACTGCTAATTTAAAATAGCAAAAATAATTGAAAGTGAGACGAATCTTAATATAAATATCAAAGTAAAATACGATTATTTTAAGATATGAAAATACTAGTCACAGTTACAATTACTATTGCCGATTTGACCATCTTTAAGCAATGAATTTATATAGTTTATAAGTATATTCAACAAACTGCTAATTTAAAATAGCAAAAATAATTGAAAGTGAGACGAATCTTAATATAAATATCAAAGTAAAATACGATTATTTTAAGATATGAAAATACTAGTCACAGTTACAATTACTATTGCCGATTTGACCATCTTTAAGCAATTAATTTATATAGTTTATAAGTATATTGAACAAACTGCTAATTTAAAATAGCAAAAATAATTGAAAGTGAGACGAATCTTAATATAAATATCAAAGTAAAATACGATTATTTTAAGATATGAAAATACTAGTCACAGTTACAATTACTATTGCCGATTTGACCATCTTTAAGCAATGAATTTATATAGTTTATAAGTATATTGAACAAACTGCTAATTTAAAATAGCAAAAATAATTGAAAGTGAGACGAATCTTAATATAAATATCAAAGTAAAATACGATTATTTTAAGATATGAAAATACTAGTCACAGTTACAATTACTATTGCCGATTTGACCATCTTTAAGCAATGAATTTATATAGTTTATAAGTATATTCAACAAACTGCTAATTTAAAATAGCAAAAATAATTGAAAGTGAGACGAATCTTAATATAAATATCAAAGTAAAATACGATTATTTTAAGATATGAAAATACTAGTCACAGTTACAATTACTATTGCCGATTTGACCATCTTTAAGCAATTAATTTATATTGTTTATAAGTATATTGAACAAACTGCTAATTTAAAATAGCGAAAATAATTGAAAGTGAGACGAATCTTAATATAAATATCAAAGTAAAATACGATTATTTTAAGATATGAAAATACTAGTCACAGTTACAATTACTATTGCCGATTTGACCATCTTTAAGCAATGAATTTATATAGTTTATAAGTATATTGAACAAACTGCTAATTTAAAATAGCAAAAATAATTGAAAGTGAGACGAATCTTAATATAAATATCAAAGTAAAATACGATTATTTTAAGATATGAAAATACTAGTCACAGTTACAATTACTATTGCCGATTTGACCATCTTTAAGCAATTAATTTATATTGTTTATAAGTATATTGAACAAACTGCTAATTTAAAATAGCGAAAATAATTGAAAGTGAGACGAATCTTAATATAAATATCAAAGTAAAATACGATTATTTTAAGATATGAAAATACTAGTCACAGTTACAATTACTATTGCCGATTTGACCATCTTTAAGCAATGAATTTATATAGTTTATAAGTATATTGAACAAACTGCTAATTTAAAATAGCAAAAATAATTGAAAGTGAGACGAATCTTAATATAAATATCAAAGTAAAATACGATTATTTTAAGATATGAAAATACTAGTCACAGTTACAATTACTATTGCCGATTTGACCATCTTTAAGCAATGAATTTATATAGTTTATAAGTATATTGAACAAACTGCTAATTTAAAATAGCAAAAATAATTGAAAGTGAGACGAATCTTAATATAAATATCAAAGTAAAATACGATTATTTTAAGATATGAAAATACTAGTCACAGTTACAATTACTATTGCCGATTTGACCATCTTTAAGCAATTAATTTATATAGTTTATAAGTATATTGAACAAACTGCTAATTTAAAATAGCAAAAATAATTGAAAGTGAGACGAATCTTAATATAAATATCAAAGTAAAATACGATTATTTTAAGATATGAAAATACTAGTCACAGTTACAATTACTATTGCCGATTTGACCATCTTTAAGCAATTAATTTATATTTTTTATAAGTATATTGAACAAACTGCTAATTTAAAATAGCGAAAATAATTGAAAGTGAGACGAATCTTAATATAAATATCAAAGTAAAATACGATTATTTTAAGATATGAAAATACTAGTCACAGTTACAATTACTATTGCCGATTTGACCATCTTTAAGCAATGAATTTATATAGTTTATAAGTATATTGAACAAACTGCTAATTTAAAATAGCAAAAATAATTGAAAGTGAGACGAATCTTAATATAAATATCAAAGTAAAATACGATTATTTTAAGATATGAAAATACTAGTCACAGTTACAATTACTATTGCCGATTTGACCATCTTTAAGCAATTAATTTATATTTTTTATAAGTATATTGAACAAACAGCTCATTTAAAATAGCGAAAATAATTGAAAGTGAGACGAATCTTAATATAAATATCAAAGTAAAATACGATTATTTTAAGATATGAAAATACTAGTCACAGTTACAATTACTATTGCCGATTTGACCATCTTTAAGCAATGAATTTATATAGTTTATAAGTATATTGAACAAACTGCTAATTTAAAATAGCAAAAATAATTGAAAGTGAGACGAATCTTAATATAAATATCAAAGTAAAATACGATTATTTTAAGATATGAAAATACTAGTCACAGTTACAATTACTATTGCCGATTTGACCATCTTTAAGCAATTAATTTATATTGTTTATAAGTATATTGAACAAACTGCTAATTTAAAATAGCGAAAATAATTGAAAGTGAGACGAATCTTAATATAAATATCAAAGTAAAATACGATTATTTTAAGATATGAAAATACTAGTCACAGTTACAATTACTATTGCCGATTTGACCATCTTTAAGCAATGAATTTATATAGTTTATAAGTATATTGAACAAACTGCTAATTTAAAATAGCAAAAATAATTGAAAGTGAGACGAATCTTAATATAAATATCAAAGTAAAATACGATTATTTTAAGATATGAAAATACTAGTCACAGTTACAATTACTATTGCCGATTTGACCATCTTTAAGCAATGAATTTATATAGTTTATAAGTATATTGAACAAACTGCTAATTTAAAATAGCAAAAATAATTGAAAGTGAGACGAATCTTAATATAAATATCAAAGTAAAATACGATTATTTTAAGATATGAAAATACTAGTCACAGTTACAATTACTATTGCCGATTTGACCATCTTTAAGCAATTAATTTATATAGTTTATAAGTATATTGAACAAACTGCTAATTTAAAATAGCAAAAATAATTGAAAGTGAGACGAATCTTAATATAAATATCAAAGTAAATTACGATTATTTTAAGATATGAAAATACTAGTCACAGTTACAATTACTATTGCCGATTTGACCATCTTTAAGCAATTAATTTATATTTTTTATAAGTATATTGAACAAACTGCTAATTTAAAATAGCGAAAATAATTGAAAGTGAGACGAATCTTAATATAAATATCAAAGTAAAATACGATTATTTTAAGATATGAAAATACTAGTCACAGTTACAATTACTATTGCCGATTTGACCATCTTTAAGCAATGAATTTATATAGTTTATAAGTATATTGAACAAACTGCTAATTTAAAATAGCAAAAATAATTGAAAGTGAGACGAATCTTAATATAAATATCAAAGTTAAATACGATTATTTTAAGATATGAAAATACTAGTCACAGTTACAATTACTATTGCCGATTTGACCATCTTTAAGCAATGAATTTATATAGTTTATAAGTATATTGAACAAACTGCTAATTTAAAATAGCAAAAATAATTGAAAGTGAGACGAATCTTAATATAAATATCAAAGTAAAATACGATTATTTTAAGATATGAAAATACTAGTCACAGTTACAATTACTATTGCCGATTTGACCATCTTTAAGCAATGAATTTATATAGTTTATAAGTATATTCAACAAACTGCTAATTTAAAATAGCAAAAATAATTGAAAGTGAGACGAATCTTAATATAAATATCAAAGTAAAATACGATTATTTTAAGATATGAAAATACTAGTCACAGTTACAATTACTATTGCCGATTTGACCATCTTTAAGCAATTAATTTATATTGTTTATAAGTATATTGAACAAACTGCTAATTTAAAATAGCGAAAATAATTGAAAGTGAGACGAGTCTTAATATAAATATCAAAGTAAAATACGATTATTTTAAGATATGAAAATACTAGTCACAGTTACAATTACTATTGCCGATTTGACCATCTTTAAGCAATGAATTTATATAGTTTATAAGTATATTGAACAAACTGCTAATTTAAAATAGCAAAAATAATTGAAAGTGAGACGAATCTTAATATAAATATCAAAGTAAAATACGATTATTTTAAGATATGAAAATACTAGTCACAGTTACAATTACTATTGCCGATTTGACCATCTTTAAGCAATTAATTTATATAGTTTATAAGTATATTGAACAAACTGCTAATTTAAAATAGCAAAAATAATTGAAAGTGAGACGAATCTTAATATAAATATCAAAGTAAAATACGATTATTTTAAGATATGAAAATACTAGTCACAGTTACAATTACTATTGCCGATTTGACCATCTTTAAGCAATGAATTTATATAGTTTATAAGTATATTGAACAAACTGCTAATTTAAAATAGCAAAAATAATTGAAAGTGAGACGAATCTTAATATAAATATCAAAGTAAAATACGATTATTTTAGGATATGAAAATACTAGTCACAGTTACAATTACTATTGCCGATTTGACCATCTTTAAGCAATTAATTTATATTTTTTATAAGTATATTGAACAAACAGCTCATTTAAAATAGCGAAAATAATTGAAAGTGAGACGAATCTTAATATAAATATCACAGTAAAATACGATTATTTTAAGATATGAAAATACTAGTCACAGTTACAATTACTATTGCCGATTTGACCATCTTTAAGCAATTAATTTATATTGTTTATAAGTATATTGAACAAACTGCTAATTTAAAATAGCAAAAATAATTGAAAGTCACTCGAAACGTAACACAAATATCAAAGTAAAATACGATTATTTTAAGATATGAAAATACTAGTCACAGTTACAATTACTATTGCCGATTTGACCATCTTTAAGCAATTAATTTATATTGTTTATAAGTATATTGAACAAACTGCTAATTTTAAATAGCAAAAATAATTGAAAGTCACTCGAAACGTAACACAAATATCACAGTAAAATACGATTATTTTAAGATATGAAAATACTAGTCACAGTTACAATTACTATTGCCGATTTGACCATCTTTAAGCAATTAATTTATATTTTTTATAAGTATATTGAACAAACAGCTCATTTAAAATAGCGAAAATAATTGAAAGTGAGACGAATCTTAATATAAATATCAAAGTAAAATACGATTATTTTAAGATATGAAAATACTAGTCACAGTTACAATTACTATTGCCGATTTGACCATCTTTAAGCAATGAATTTATATAGTTTATAAGTATATTGAACAAACAGCTCATTTAAAATAGCGAAAATAATTGAAAGTGAGACGAATCTTAATATAAATATCAAAGTAAAATACGATTATTTTAAGATATGAAAATACTAGTCACAGTTACAATTACTATTGCCGATTTGACCATCTTTAAGCAATTAATTTATATTGTTTATAAGTATATTGAACAAACTGCTAATTTAAAATAGCAAAAATAATTGAAAGTCACTCGAAACGTAACACAAATATCAAAGTAAAATACGATTATTTTAAGATATGAAAATACTAGTCACAGTTACAATTACTATTGCCGATTTGACCATCTTTAAGCAATTAATTTATATAGTTTATAAGTATATTGAACAAACAGCTCATTTAAAATAGCGAAAATAATTGAAAGTGAGACGAATCTTAATATAAATATCACAGTAAAATACGATTATTTTAAGATATGAAAATACTAGTCACAGTTACAATTACTATTGCCGATTTGACCATCTTTAAGCAATTAATTTATATTTTTTATAAGTATATTGAACAAACAGCTCATTTAAAATAGCGAAAATAATTGAAAGTGAGACGAATCTTAATATAAATATCACAGTAAAATACGATTATTTTAAGATATGAAAATACTAGTCACAGTTACAATTACTATTGCCGATTTGACCATCTTTAAGCAATAAATTTATATAGTTTATAAGCATATTGAACAAACAGCTCATTTAAAATAGCGAAAATAATTGAAAGTGAGACGAATCTTAATATAAATATCATAGTAAAATACGATTATTTTAAGATATGAAAATACTAGTCACAGTTACAATTACTATTACCGATTTGACCATCTTTAAGCAATTAATTTATATTGTTTATAAGTATATTGAACAAACAGCTCATTTAAAATAGCGAAAATAATTGAAAGTGAGACGAATCTTAATATAAATATCATAGTAAAATACGATTATTTTAAGATATGAAAATACTAGTCACAGTTACAATTACTATTGCCGATTTGACCATCTTTAAGCAATTAATTTATATTGTTTATAAGTATATTGAACAAACAGCTCATTTAAAATAGCGAAAATAATTGAAAGTGAGACGAATCTTAATATAAATATCAAAGTAAAATACGATTATTTTAAGATATGAAAATACTAGTCACAGTTACAATTACTATTGCCGATTTGACCATCTTTAAGCAATTAATTTATATTGTTTATAAGTATATTGAACAAACAGCTCATTTAAAATAGCGAAAATAATTGAAAGTGAGACGAATCTTAATATAAATATCAAAGTAAAATACGATTATTTTAAGATATGAAAATGCTATTCACATTTACAATTACTATTGCCGATTTGACCATCTTTAAGCAATTAATTTATATAGTTTATAAGTATATTGAACAAACAGCTCATTTAAAATAGCGAAAATAATTGAAAGTGAGACGAATCTTAATATAAATATCATAGTAAAATACGATTATTTTAAGATATGAAAATACTAGTCACAGTTACAATTACTATTGCCGATTTGACCATCTTTAAGCAATTAATTTATATTGTTTATAAGTATATTGAACAAACAGCTCATTTAAAATAGCGAAAATAATTGAAAGTGAGACGAATCTTAATATAAATATCACAGTAAAATACGATTATTTTAAGATATGAAAATACTAGTCACAGTTACAATTACTATTGCCGATTTGACCATCTTTAAGCAATTAATTTATATAGTTTATAAGTATATTGAACAAACAGCTCATTTAAAATAGCGAAAATAATTGAAAGTGAGACGAATCTTAATATAAATATCATAGTAAAATACGATTATTTTAAGATATGAAAATACTAGTCACAGTTACAATTACTATTGCCGATTTGACCATCTTTAAGCAATTAATTTATATTGTTTATAAGTATATTGAACAAACAGCTCATTTAAAATAGCGAAAATAATTGAAAGTGAGACGAATCTTAATATAAATATCATAGTAAAATACGATTATTTTAAGATATGAAAATACTAGTCACAGTTACAATTACTATTGCCGATTTGACCATCTTTAAGCAATTAATTTATATTGTTTATAAGTATATTGAACAAACAGCTCATTTAAAATAGCGAAAATAATTGAAAGTGAGACGAATCTTAATATAAATATCAAAGTAAAATACGATTATTTTAAGATATGAAAATACTAGTCACAGTTACAATTACTATTGCCGATTTGACCATCTTTAAGCAATTAATTTATATTGTTTATAAGTATATTGAACAAACAGCTCATATAAAATAGCGAAAATAATTGAAAGTGAGACGAATCTTAATATAAATATCACAGTAAAATACGATTATTTTAAGATATGAAAATACTAGTCACAGTTACAATTACTATTGCCGATTTGACCATCTTTAAGCAATTAATTTATATTGTTTATAAGTATATTGAACAAACAGCTCATTTAAAATAGCGAAAATAATTGAAAGTGAGACGAATCTTAATATAAATATCACAGTAAAATACGATTATATTAAGATATGAAAATACTAGTCACAGTTACAATTACTATTGCCGATTTGACCATCTTTAAGCAATTAATTTATATTGTTTATAAGTATATTGAACAAACAGCTCATTTAAAATAGCGAAAATAATTGAAAGTGAGACGAATCTTAATATAAATATCACAGTAAAATACGATTATTTTAAGATATGAAAATACTAGTCACAGTTACAATTACTATTGCCGATTTGACCATCTTTAAGCAATTAATTTATATAGTTTATAAGTATATTGAACAAACAGCTCATTTAAAATAGCGAAAATAATTGAAAGTGAGACGAATCTTAATATAAATATCATAGTAAAATACGATTATTTTAAGATATGAAAATACTAGTCACAGTTACAATTACTATTGCCGATTTGACCATCTTTAAGCAATTAATTTATATTGTTTATAAGTATATTGAACAAACAGCTCATTTAAAATAGCGAAAATAATTGAAAGTGAGACGAATCTTAATATAAATATCACAGTAAAATACGATTATTTTAAGATATGAAAATACTAGTCACAGTTACAATTACTATTGCCGATTTGACCATCTTTAAGCAATTAATTTATATTGTTTATAAGTATATTGAACAAACAGCTCATTTAAAATAGCGAAAATAATTGAAAGTGAGACGAATCTTAATATAAATATCAAAGTAAAATACGATTATTTTAAGATATGAAAATACTAGTCACAGTTACAATTACTATTGCCGATTTGACCATCTTTAAGCAATTAATTTATATTGTTTATAAGTATATTGAACAAACAGCTCATTTAAAATAGCGAAAATAATTGAAAGTCACTCGAAACGTAACACAAATATCAAAGTAAAATACGATTATTTTAAGATATGAAAATACTAGTCACAGTTACAATTACTATTGCCGATTTGACCATCTTTAAGCAATGAATTTATATAGTTTATAAGTATATTGAACAAACTGCTAATTTAAAATAGCAAAAATAATTGAAAGTCACACGAAACGTAACACAAATATCAAAGTAAAATACGATTATTTTAAGATATGAAAATACTAGTCACAGTTACAATTACTATTGCCGATTTGACCATCTTTAAGCAATTAATTTATATAGTTTATAAGTATATTGAACAAACTGCTAATTTAAAATAGCAAAAATAATTGAAAGTCACTCGAAACGTAACACAAATATCAAAGTAAAATACGATTATTTTAAGATATGAAAATACTAGTCACAGTTACAATTACTATTGCCGATTTGACCATCTTTAAGCAATTAATTTATATAGTTTATAAGTATATTGAACAAACTGCTAATTTAAAATAGCAAAAATAATTGAAAGTCACTCGAAACGTAACACAAATATCAAAGTAAAATACGATTATTTTAAGATATGAAAATACTAGTCACAGTTACAATTACTATTGCCGATTTGACCATCTTTAAGCAATGAATTTATATAGTTTATAAGTATATTGAACAAACTGCTAATTTAAAATAGCAAAAATAATTGAAAGTCACTCGAAACGTAACACAAATATCAAAGTAAAATACGATTATTTTAAGATATGAAAATACTAGTCACAGTTACAATTACTATTGCCGATTTGACCATCTTTAAGCAATTAATTTATATAGTTTATAAGTATATTGAACAAACTGCTAATTTAAAATAGCAAAAATAATTGAAAGTCACTCGAAACGTAACACAAATATCAAAGTAAAATACGATTATTTTAAGATATGAAAATACTAGTCACAGTTACAATTACTATTGCCGATTTGACTATCTTTAAGCAATGAATTTATATAGTTTATAAGTATATTGAACAAACAGCTCATTTAAAATAGCGAATATAATTAAAAGTCACACGAATCGTAATTCAAATATCAAAGTAAAATACGATTATTTTAAGATACGAAAATGCTAGTCACATTTACAATTACTATTGCCGATTTGACCATCTTTAAGCAATTAATTTATATTGTTTATAAGTATATTGAACAAACAGCTCATTTAAAATAGCGAAAATAATTAAAAGTCACACGAATCGTAATTCAAATATCAAAGTAAAATACGATTATTTTATGATATGAAAATGCTAGTCACATTTACAATTACTATTGCCGATTTGACCATCTTTAAGCAATAAATTTCTATAGTTTATAAGTATATTGAACAAACAGCTCATTTAAAATAGCGAAAATAATTAAAAGTCACACGAATCGTAATTCAAATATCACAGTAAAATACGATTATTTTAAGATAATACTAGTCACATTTACAATTACTATTGCCGATTTGACCATCTTTAAGCAATGAATTTATATAGTTTATAAGTATATTGAACAAACAGCTCATTTAAAATAGCGAATATAATTAAAAGTCACACGAATCGTAATTCAAATATCAAAGTAAAATACGATTATTTTAAGATATGAAAATACTAGTCACAGTTACAATTACTATTGCCGATTTGACCATCTTTAAGCAATGAATTTATATAGTTTATAAGTATATTGAACAAACTGCTAATTTAAAATAGCAAAAATAATTGAAAGTCACTCGAAACGTAACACAAATATCAAAGTAAAATACGATTATTTTAAGATATGAAAATACTAGTCACATTTACAATTACTATTGCCGATTTGACCATCTTTAAGCAATGAATTTATATAGTTTATAAGTATATTGAACAAACAGCTCATTTAAAATAGCGAATATAATTAAAAGTCACACGAATCGTAATTCAAATATCAAAGTAAAATACGATTATTTTAAGATATGAAAATACTAGTCACAGTTACAATTACTATTGCCGATTTGACCATCTTTAAGCAATTAATTTATATAGTTTATAAGTATATTGAACAAACTGCTAATTTAAAATAGCAAAAATAATTGAAAGTCACTCGAAACGTAACACAAATATCAAAGTAAAATACGATTATTTTAAGATATGAAAATACTAGTCACAGTTACAATTACTATTGCCGATTTGACCATCTTTAAGCAATGAATTTATATAGTTTATAAGTATATTGAACAAACAGCTCATTTAAAATAGCGAATATAATTAAAAGTCACACGAATCGTAATTCAAATATCAAAGTAAAATACGATTATTTTAAGATATGAAAATGCTAGTCACATTTACAATTACTATTGCCGATTTGACCATCTTTAAGCAATTAATTTATATTGTTTATAAGTATATTGAACAAACAGCTCATTTAAAATAGCGAAAATAATTAAAAGTCACACGAATCGTAATTCAAATATCAAAGTAAAATACGATTATTTTAAGATATGAAAATGCTAGTCACATTTACAATTACTATTGCCGATTTGACCATCTTTAAGCAATAAATTTATATAGTTTATAAGTATATTGAACAAACAGCTCATTTAAAATAGCGAAAATAATTAAAAGTCACACGAATCGTAATTCAAATATCAAAGTAAAATACGATTATTTTAAGATATGAAAATACTAGTCACTGTTACAATTACTATTGCCGATTTGACCATCTTTAAGCAATTAATTTATATAGTTTATAAGTATATTGAACAAACTGCTAATTTAAAATAGCAAAAATAATTGAAAGTCACTCGAAACGTAACACAAATATCAAAGTAAAATACGATTATTTTAAGATATGAAAATACTAGTCACATTTACAATTACTATTGCCGATTTGACCATCTTTAAGCAATGAATTTATATAGTTTATAAGTATATTGAACAAACAGCTCATTTAAAATAGCGAATATAATTAAAAGTCACACGAATCGTAATTCAAATATCAAAGTAAAATACGATTATTTTAAGATAATACTAGTCACATTTACAATTACTATTGCCGATTTGACCATCTTTAAGCAATGAATTTATATAGTTTATAAGTATATTGAACAAACAGCTCATTTAACCCATATCGTCCCAATGGTGCGTTAGCGCACCAGTTCAAATTATATTTTTTGTTGTTGTGTAAATGAAATAATTTTCGATTATTTGATATTTAGGCGTATTTTACAGGTAATGAGCAATATCCAAACAAATATTTCTTTGGATTTTTTTGTATTTTTGGGTACTTTATACTTCATGAAAAATACGTATTTTTAATAAGTTAATATTCCACTTTATTTAGCTCTAAAAATATATTCATTGGTATATTTTTCAGGAATGCTTTGTCGTTTATAAGAGTGTCATTAAGTTATTCTTTATGAAAATAATCGTTTCTTCCGATAAGTGCTTACATATATTGCGCAATTGTCACAGAAAAATCGCTGGTTCTTTAACGCACCACTGGTAACTTCCGTGAACATTTGCAAATTATAGACATGTTTCGATAGGGTGTTCGTTGGCTGTCGGAGACGCATAAATTAGTTAGTTCCGAGCTATTAGTTTCGTGAGTTAGATGTGTTATTTTGTGTATTGAAAAAAACAAACTTTTATAAGGTATTTGACTCAGGTTGAATTGGAGAGTGCATTAGAAGAGGCTCTAAATGAAATTGACGCTGATAGAAAAAGTTTTCTGATTTAGGCCTAGAAGGTGAGGTAGTCATTAGTCTACTATCTGTCTTAGATAAACCCTCTTGTCATCAAATTTTTCACTTCTTATAAACCAATGACGCATCTCAAAAATTTTTTTGCAACCGGAATTATAAAGGAAAATAGAACTGGCAAATGTCCGCTTGAAGGCACTAAACAGTTCAAAATGCGTAAGAAGGGCGTATTAGAATCGAGATATGATACAAACTCTAAAATCTCTCTAGTTCTTTGAAATGACAATGGATCGTAACCGCTTGTAGCAACACTTTCTATGTCCAACCAATAAATAAGGTGAAGCGGTACAACAGAAAATAGAAGAAAGATATCTATGCTGATCAACTCTGCGCCATTACCCAATATAACAAATTTAGGGGTAGTGTCGATCGCCATGATAATATAACTAACTATATGTGCAATATTATGGCGGAAAAAGGGTTGTAGCCGATATTTTGTAACTCCCTGGACAGATGTGTTGTCAACGGTTGGAAATTATTCAATAATGTTAATGACAAAAAAATATCGCTACTTAAATTCACGTCCTACATAGCGTTAAGGTTGATAAAATCAAAACCTCTACCCGTTATAAGGCACGTTCCGCCAACCCGTGAAGAAATTAGATTTGACAAAATCGGTCACACAATAATTAGCAATGAAGATAAAGCACGCGGAAGGTGCAGAGTGTGTCATAATCACACAATATATATTTGTCAACGATCTAAAGTACATTTGCATGTGAATTGTTTTGTTCAATATCATAAAAAGTCATTAATTTTATTACTGTTTAATCCCAGTGGTGCGCTGACGCACCAATTAAATTTTTACATTTGATTTAATTTTGTGGTTCTGAATTGTTAAAAGGGTAATTTATAACAATTATCAATTTGTTCTAAGCGTTTTTTCTCCTTCTGTTTACTTAGATAATGGATTATATATTTTTCTTAAACTATTTTTATCATCATATATACCAGTGGTGCGTTAACGAACCACCTATTTTTTTTAATTCTATGTAATTTTTTTTTGTTCTGTAATTTAATTAGCCTTTTCTGGAATTAATAGATAAAAGATTTATAAAAATATATACAATTTTCTCATTATTTAAACCCTTGGGACTATATGGGTTAAAATAGCGAATATAATTAAAAGTCACACGAATCGTAATTCAAATATCAAAGTAAAATACGATTATTTTAAGATATGAAAATGCTAGTCACATTTACAATTACTATTGCCGATTTGACCATCTTTAAGCAATTAATTTATATTGTTTATAAGTATATTGAACAAACAGCTCATTTAAAATAGCGAAAATAATTGAAAGTGAGACGAATCTTAATATAAATATCAAAGTAAAATACGATTATTTTAAGATATGAAAATACTAGTCACAGTTACAATTACTATTGCCGATTTGACCATCTTTAAGCAATGAATTTATATAGTTTATAAGTATATTGAACAAACTGCTAATTTAAAATAGCAAAAATAATTGAAAGTCACTCGAAACGTAACACAAATATCAAAGTAAAATACGATTATTTTAAGATATGAAAATACTAGTCACAGTTACAATTACTATTGCCGATTTGACCATCTTTAAGCAATTAATTTATATTGTTTATAAGTATATTGAACAAACAGCTCATTTAAAATAGCGAAAATAATTGAAAGTGAGACGAATCTTAATATAAATATCAAAGTAAAATACGATTATTTTAAGATATGAAAATACTAGTCACAGTTACAATTACTATTGCCGATTTGACCATCTTTAAGCAATTAATTTATATTGTTTATAAGTATATTGAACAAACAGCTCATTTAAAATAGCGAAAATAATTGAAAGTGAGACGAATCTTAATATAAATATCAAAGTAAAATACGATTATTTTAAGATATGAAAATACTAGTCACAGTTACAATTACTATTGCCGATTTGACCATCTTTAAGCAATTAATTTATATTGTTTATAAGTATATTGAACAAACAGCTCATTTAAAATAGCGAAAATAATTGAAAGTGAGACGAATCTTAATATAAATATCAAAGTAAAATACGATTATTTTAAGATATGAAAATACTAGTCACAGTTACAATTACTATTGCCGATTTGACCATCTTTAAGCAATTAATTTATATTGTTTATAAGTATATTGAACAAACAGCTCATTTAAAATAGCGAAAATAATTGAAAGTGAGACGAATCTTAATATAAATATCAAAGTAAAATACGATTATTTTAAGATATGAAAATACTAGTCACAGTTACAATTACTATTGCCGATTTGACCATCTTTAAGCAATTAATTTATATTGTTTATAAGTATATTGAACATACAGCTCATTTAAAATAGCGAAAATAATTGAAAGTGAGACGAATCTTAATATAAATATCAAAGTAAAATACGATTATTTTAAGATATGAAAATACTAGTCACAGTTACAATTACTATTGCCGATTTGACCATCTTTAAGCAATTAATTTATATTGTTTATAAGTATATTGAACAAACAGCTCATTTAAAATAGCGAAAATAATTGAAAGTGAGACGAATCTTAATATAAATATCAAAGTAAAATACGATTATTTTAAGATATGAAAATACTAGTCACAGTTACAATTACTATTGCCGATTTGACCATCTTTAAGCAATTAATTTATATTGTTTATAAGTATATTGAACAAACAGCTCATTTAAAATAGCGAAAATAATTGAAAGTGAGACGAATCTTAATATAAATATCAAAGTAAAATACGATTATTTTAAGATATGAAAATACTAGTCACAGTTACAATTACTATTGCCGATTTGACCATCTTTAAGCAATTAATTTATATTGTTTATAAGTATATTGAACAAACAGCTCATTTAAAATAGCGAAAATAATTGAAAGTGAGACGAATCTTAATATAAATATCACAGTAAAATACGATTATTTTAAGATATGAAAATACTAGTCACAGTTACAATTACTATTGCCGATTTGACCATCTTTAAGCAATTAATTTATATTGTTTATAAGTATATTGAACAAACAGCTCATTTAAAATAGCGAAAATAATTGAAAGTGAGACGAATCTTAATATAAATATCACAGTAAAATACGATTATTTTAAGATATGAAAATACTAGTCACAGTTACAATTACTATTGCCGATTTGACCATCTTTAAGCAATTAATTTATATTGTTTATAAGTATATTGAACAAACAGCTCATTTAAAATAGCGAAAATAATTGAAAGTGAGACGAATCTTAATATAAATATCAAAGTAAAATACGATTATTTTAAGATATGAAAATACTAGTCACAGTTACAATTACTATTGCCGATTTGACCATCTTTAAGCAATTAATTTATATTGTTTATAAGTATATTGAACAAACAGCTCATTTAAAATAGCGAAAATAATTGAAAGTGAGACGAATCTTAATATAAATATCAAAGTAAAATACGATTATTTTAAGATATGAAAATACTAGTCACAGTTACAATTACTATTGCCGATTTGACCATCTTTAAGCAATTAATTTATATTGTTTATAAGTATATTGAACAAACAGCTCATTTAAAATAGCGAAAATAATTGAAAGTGAGACGAATCTTAATATAAATATCAAAGTAAAATACGATTATTTTAAGATATGAAAATACTAGTCACAGTTACAATTACTATTGCCGATTTGACCATCTTTAAGCAATGAATTTATATTGTTTATAAGTATATTGAACAAACAGCTCATTTAAAATAGCGAAAATAATTGAAAGTGAGACGAATCTTAATATAAATATCAAAGTAAAATACGATTATTTTAAGATATGAAAATACTAGTCACAGTTACAATTACTATTGCCGATTTGACCATCTTTAAGCAATTAATTTATATTGTTTATAAGTATATTGAACAAACAGCTCATTTAAAATAGCGAAAATAATTGAAAGTGAGACGAATCTTAATATAAATATCAAAGTAAAATACGATTATTTTAAGATATGAAAATACTAGTCACAGTTACAATTACTATTGCCGATTTGACCATCTTTAAGCAATGAATTTATATAGTTTATAAGTATATTGAACAAACTGCTAATTTAAAATAGCAAAAATAATTGAAAGTCACTCGAAACGTAACACAAATATCAAAGTAAAATACGATTATTTTAAGATATGAAAATACTAGTCACAGTTACAATTACTATTGCCGATTTGACCATCTTTAAGCAATTAATTTATATTGTTTATAAGTATATTGAACAAACAGCTCATTTAAAATAGCGAAAATAATTGAAAGTGAGACGAATCTTAATATAAATATCAAAGTAAAATACGATTATTTTAAGATATGAAAATACTAGTCACAGTTACAATTACTATTGCCGATTTGACCATCTTTAAGCAATTAATTTATATTGTTTATAAGTATATTGAACAAACAGCTCATTTAAAATAGCGAAAATAATTGAAAGTGAGACGAATCTTAATATAAATATCAAAGTAAAATACGATTATTTTAAGATATGAAAATACTAGTCACAGTTACAATTACTATTGCCGATTTGACCATCTTTAAGCAATTAATTTATATTGTTTATAAGTATATTGAACAAACAGCTCATTTAAAATAGCGAAAATAATTGAAAGTGAGACGAATCTTAATATAAATATCAAAGTAAAATACGATTATTTTAAGATATGAAAATACTAGTCACAGTTACAATTACTATTGCCGATTTGACCATCTTTAAGCAATTAATTTATATTGTTTATAAGTATATTGAACAAACAGCTCATTTAAAATAGCGAAAATAATTGAAAGTGAGACGAATCTTAATATAAATATCAAAGTAAAATACGATTATTTTAAGATATGAAAATACTAGTCACAGTTACAATTACTATTGCCGATTTGACCATCTTTAAGCAATTAATTTATATTGTTTATAAGTATATTGAACATACAGCTCATTTAAAATAGCGAAAATAATTGAAAGTGAGACGAATCTTAATATAAATATCAAAGTAAAATACGATTATTTTAAGATATGAAAATACTAGTCACAGTTACAATTACTATTGCCGATTTGACCATCTTTAAGCAATTAATTTATATTGTTTATAAGTATATTGAACAAACAGCTCATTTAAAATAGCGAAAATAATTGAAAGTGAGACGAATCTTAATATAAATATCAAAGTAAAATACGATTATTTTAAGATATGAAAATACTAGTCACAGTTACAATTACTATTGCCGATTTGACCATCTTTAAGCAATTAATTTATATTGTTTATAAGTATATTGAACAAACAGCTCATTTAAAATAGCGAAAATAATTGAAAGTGAGACGAATCTTAATATAAATATCAAAGTAAAATACGATTATTTTAAGATATGAAAATACTAGTCACAGTTACAATTACTATTGCCGATTTGACCATCTTTAAGCAATTAATTTATATTGTTTATAAGTATATTGAACAAACAGCTCATTTAAAATAGCGAAAATAATTGAAAGTGAGACGAATCTTAATATAAATATCACAGTAAAATACGATTATTTTAAGATATGAAAATACTAGTCACAGTTACAATTACTATTGCCGATTTGACCATCTTTAAGCAATTAATTTATATTGTTTATAAGTATATTGAACAAACAGCTCATTTAAAATAGCGAAAATAATTGAAAGTGAGACGAATCTTAATATAAATATCACAGTAAAATACGATTATTTTAAGATATGAAAATACTAGTCACAGTTACAATTACTATTGCCGATTTGACCATCTTTAAGCAATTAATTTATATTGTTTATAAGTATATTGAACAAACAGCTCATTTAAAATAGCGAAAATAATTGAAAGTGAGACGAATCTTAATATAAATATCAAAGTAAAATACGATTATTTTAAGATATGAAAATACTAGTCACAGTTACAATTACTATTGCCGATTTGACCATCTTTAAGCAATTAATTTATATTGTTTATAAGTATATTGAACAAACAGCTCATTTAAAATAGCGAAAATAATTGAAAGTGAGACGAATCTTAATATAAATATCAAAGTAAAATACGATTATTTTAAGATATGAAAATACTAGTCACAGTTACAATTACTATTGCCGATTTGACCATCTTTAAGCAATTAATTTATATTGTTTATAAGTATATTGAACAAACAGCTCATTTAAAATAGCGAAAATAATTGAAAGTGAGACGAATCTTAATATAAATATCAAAGTAAAATACGATTATTTTAAGATATGAAAATACTAGTCACAGTTACAATTACTATTGCCGATTTGACCATCTTTAAGCAATGAATTTATATTGTTTATAAGTATATTGAACAAACAGCTCATTTAAAATAGCGAAAATAATTGAAAGTGAGACGAATCTTAATATAAATATCAAAGTAAAATACGATTATTTTAAGATATGAAAATACTAGTCACAGTTACAATTACTATTGCCGATTTGACCATCTTTAAGCAATTAATTTATATTGTTTATAAGTATATTGAACAAACAGCTCATTTAAAATAGCGAAAATAATTGAAAGTGAGACGAATCTTAATATAAATATCAAAGTAAAATACGATTATTTTAAGATATGAAAATACTAGTCACAGTTACAATTACTATTGCCGATTTGACCATCTTTAAGCAATTAATTTATATTGTTTATAAGTATATTGAACAAACAGCTCATTTAAAATAGCGAAAATAATTGAAAGTGAGACGAATCTTAATATAAATATCAAAGTAAAATACGATTATTTTAAGATATGAAAATACTAGTCACAGTTACAATTACTATTGCCGATTTGACCATCTTTAAGCAATTAATTTATATTGTTTATAAGTATATTGAACAAACAGCTCATTTAAAATAGCGAAAATAATTGAAAGTGAGACGAATCTTAATATAAATATCAAAGTAAAATACGATTATTTTAAGATATGAAAATACTAGTCACAGTTACAATTACTATTGCCGATTTGACCATCTTTAAGCAATTAATTTATATTGTTTATAAGTATATTGAACAAACAGCTCATTTAAAATAGCGAAAATAATTGAAAGTGAGACGAATCTTAATATAAATATCAAAGTAAAATACGATTATTTTAAGATATGAAAATACTAGTCACAGTTACAATTACTATTGCCGATTTGACCATCTTTAAGCAATTAATTTATATTGTTTATAAGTATATTGAACAAACAGCTCATTTAAAATAGCGAAAATAATTGAAAGTGAGACGAATCTTAATATAAATATCACAGTAAAATACGATTATTTTAAGATATGAAAATACTAGTCACAGTTACAATTACTATTGCCGATTTGACCATCTTTAAGCAATTAATTTATATTGTTTATAAGTATATTGAACAAACAGCTCATTTAAAATAGCGAAAATAATTGAAAGTGAGACGAATCTTAATATAAATATCAAAGTAAAATACGATTATTTTAAGATATGAAAATACTAGTCACAGTTACAATTACTATTGCCGATTTGACCATCTTTAAGCAATTAATTTATATTGTTTATAAGTATATTGAACATACAGCTCATTTAAAATAGCGAAAATAATTGAAAGTGAGACGAATCTTAATATAAATATCAAAGTAAAATACGATTATTTTAAGATATGAAAATGCTAGTCACATTTACAATTACTATTGCCGATTTGACCATCTTTAAGCAATTAATTTATATTGTTTATAAGTATATTGAACAAACAGCTCATTTAAAATAGCGAAAATAATTGAAAGTGAGACGAATCTTAATATAAATATCAAAGTAAAATACGATTATTTTAAGATATGAAAATACTAGTCACAGTTACAATTACTATTGCCGATTTGACCATCTTTAAGCAATGAATTTATATAGTTTATAAGTATATTGAACAAACTGCTAATTTAAAATAGCAAAAATAATTGAAAGTCACTCGAAACGTAACACAAATATCAAAGTAAAATACGATTATTTTAAGATATGAAAATACTAGTCACAGTTACAATTACTATTGCCGATTTGACCATCTTTAAGCAATTAATTTATATTGTTTATAAGTATATTGAACAAACAGCTCATTTAAAATAGCGAAAATAATTGAAAGTGAGACGAATCTTAATATAAATATCACAGTAAAATACGATTATTTTAAGATATGAAAATACTAGTCACAGTTACAATTACTATTGCCGATTTGACCATCTTTAAGCAATTAATTTATATTGTTTATAAGTATATTGAACAAACTGCTAATTTAAAATAGCAAAAATAATTGAAAGTCACTCGAAACGTAACACAAATATCAAAGTAAAATACGATTATTTTAAGATATGAAAATACTAGTCACAGTTACAATTACTATTGCCGATTTGACCATCTTTAAGCAATTAATTTATATTGTTTATAAGTATATTGAACAAACAGCTCATTTAAAATAGCGAAAATAATTGAAAGTGAGACGAATCTTAATATAAATATCAAAGTAAAATACGATTATTTTAAGATATGAAAATACTAGTCACAGTTACAATTACTATTGCCGATTTGACCATCTTTAAGCAATTAATTTATATTGTTTATAAGTATATTGAACAAACAGCTCATTTAAAATAGCGAAAATAATTGAAAGTGAGACGAATCTTAATATAAATATCAAAGTAAAATACGATTATTTTAAGATATGAAAATACTAGTCACAGTTACAATTACTATTGCCGATTTGACCATCTTTAAGCAATTAATTTATATTGTTTATAAGTATATTGAACAAACAGCTCATTTAAAATAGCGAAAATAATTGAAAGTGAGACGAATCTTAATATAAATATCACAGTAAAATACGATTATTTTAAGATATGAAAATACTAGTCACAGTTACAATTACTATTGCCGATTTGACCATCTTTAAGCAATTAATTTATATTGTTTATAAGTATATTGAACAAACAGCTCATTTAAAATAGCGAAAATAATTGAAAGTGAGACGAATCTTAATATAAATATCAAAGTAAAATACGATTATTTTAAGATATGAAAATACTAGTCACAGTTACAATTACTATTGCCGATTTGACCATCTTTAAGCAATTAATTTATATTGTTTATAAGTATATTGAACAAACAGCTCATTTAAAATAGCGAAAATAATTGAAAGTGAGACGAATCTTAATATAAATATCAAAGTAAAATACGATTATTTTAAGATATGAAAATACTAGTCACAGTTACAATTACTATTGCCGATTTGACCATCTTTAAGCAATTAATTTATATTGTTTATAAGTATATTGAACATACAGCTCATTTAAAATAGCGAAAATAATTGAAAGTGAGACGAATCTTAATATAAATATCAAAGTAAAATACGATTATTTTAAGATATGAAAATGCTAGTCACATTTACAATTACTATTGCCGATTTGACCATCTTTAAGCAATTAATTTATATTGTTTATAAGTATATTGAACAAACAGCTCATTTAAAATAGCGAAAATAATTGAAAGTGAGACGAATCTTAATATAAATATCAAAGTAAAATACGATTATTTTAAGATATGAAAATACTAGTCACAGTTACAATTACTATTGCCGATTTGACCATCTTTAAGCAATGAATTTATATAGTTTATAAGTATATTGAACAAACTGCTAATTTAAAATAGCAAAAATAATTGAAAGTCACTCGAAACGTAACACAAATATCAAAGTAAAATACGATTATTTTAAGATATGAAAATACTAGTCACAGTTACAATTACTATTGCCGATTTGACCATCTTTAAGCAATTAATTTATATTGTTTATAAGTATATTGAACAAACAGCTCATTTAAAATAGCGAAAATAATTGAAAGTGAGACGAATCTTAATATAAATATCAAAGTAAAATACGATTATTTTAAGATATGAAAATACTAGTCACAGTTACAATTACTATTGCCGATTTGACCATCTTTAAGCAATTAATTTATATTGTTTATAAGTATATTGAACATACAGCTCATTTAAAATAGCGAAAATAATTGAAAGTGAGACGAATCTTAATATAAATATCAAAGTAAAATACGATTATTTTAAGATATGAAAATACTAGTCACAGTTACAATTACTATTGCCGATTTGACCATCTTTAAGCAATTAATTTATATTGTTTATAAGTATATTGAACAAACAGCTCATTTAAAATAGCGAAAATAATTGAAAGTGAGACGAATCTTAATATAAATATCAAAGTAAAATACGATTATTTTAAGATATGAAAATACTAGTCACAGTTACAATTACTATTGCCGATTTGACCATCTTTAAGCAATTAATTTATATTGTTTATAAGTATATTGAACAAACAGCTCATTTAAAATAGCGAAAATAATTGAAAGTGAGACGAATCTTAATATAAATATCACAGTAAAATACGATTATTTTAAGATATGAAAATACTAGTCACAGTTACAATTACTATTGCCGATTTGACCATCTTTAAGCAATTAATTTATATTGTTTATAAGTATATTGAACAAACAGCTCATTTAAAATAGCGAAAATAATTGAAAGTGAGACGAATCTTAATATAAATATCACAGTAAAATACGATTATTTTAAGATATGAAAATACTAGTCACAGTTACAATTACTATTGCCGATTTGACCATCTTTAAGCAATTAATTTATATTGTTTATAAGTATATTGAACAAACAGCTCATTTAAAATAGCGAAAATAATTGAAAGTGAGACGAATCTTAATATAAATATCAAAGTAAAATACGATTATTTTAAGATATGAAAATACTAGTCACAGTTACAATTACTATTGCCGATTTGACCATCTTTAAGCAATTAATTTATATTGTTTATAAGTATATTGAACATACAGCTCATTTAAAATAGCGAAAATAATTGAAAGTGAGACGAATCTTAATATAAATATCAAAGTAAAATACGATTATTTTAAGATATGAAAATACTAGTCACAGTTACAATTACTATTGCCGATTTGACCATCTTTAAGCAATTAATTTATATTGTTTATAAGTATATTGAACAAACAGCTCATTTAAAATAGCGAAAATAATTGAAAGTGAGACGAATCTTAATATAAATATCAAAGTAAAATACGATTATTTTAAGATATGAAAATACTAGTCACAGTTACAATTACTATTGCCGATTTGACCATCTTTAAGCAATTAATTTATATTGTTTATAAGTATATTGAACAAACAGCTCATTTAAAATAGCGAAAATAATTGAAAGTGAGACGAATCTTAATATAAATATCAAAGTAAAATACGATTATTTTAAGATATGAAAATACTAGTCACAGTTACAATTACTATTGCCGATTTGACCATCTTTAAGCAATTAATTTATATTGTTTATAAGTATATTGAACATACAGCTCATTTAAAATAGCGAAAATAATTGAAAGTGAGACGAATCTTAATATAAATATCAAAGTAAAATACGATTATTTTAAGATATGAAAATACTAGTCACAGTTACAATTACTATTGCCGATTTGACCATCTTTAAGCAATTAATTTATATTGTTTATAAGTATATTGAACAAACAGCTCATTTAAAATAGCGAAAATAATTGAAAGTGAGACGAATCTTAATATAAATATCAAAGTAAAATACGATTATTTTAAGATATGAAAATACTAGTCACAGTTACAATTACTATTGCCGATTTGACCATCTTTAAGCAATTAATTTATATTGTTTATAAGTATATTGAACAAACAGCTCATTTAAAATAGCGAAAATAATTGAAAGTGAGACGAATCTTAATATAAATATCACAGTAAAATACGATTATTTTAAGATATGAAAATACTAGTCACAGTTACAATTACTATTGCCGATTTGACCATCTTTAAGCAATTAATTTATATTGTTTATAAGTATATTGAACAAACAGCTCATTTAAAATAGCGAAAATAATTGAAAGTGAGACGAATCTTAATATAAATATCACAGTAAAATACGATTATTTTAAGATATGAAAATACTAGTCACAGTTACAATTACTATTGCCGATTTGACCATCTTTAAGCAATTAATTTATATTGTTTATAAGTATATTGAACAAACAGCTCATTTAAAATAGCGAAAATAATTGAAAGTGAGACGAATCTTAATATAAATATCAAAGTAAAATACGATTATTTTAAGATATGAAAATACTAGTCACAGTTACAATTACTATTGCCGATTTGACCATCTTTAAGCAATTAATTTATATTGTTTATAAGTATATTGAACATACAGCTCATTTAAAATAGCGAAAATAATTGAAAGTGAGACGAATCTTAATATAAATATCAAAGTAAAATACGATTATTTTAAGATATGAAAATACTAGTCACAGTTACAATTACTATTGCCGATTTGACCATCTTTAAGCAATTAATTTATATTGTTTATAAGTATATTGAACAAACAGCTCATTTAAAATAGCGAAAATAATTGAAAGTGAGACGAATCTTAATATAAATATCAAAGTAAAATACGATTATTTTAAGATATGAAAATACTAGTCACAGTTACAATTACTATTGCCGATTTGACCATCGTTAAGCAATTAATTTATATTGTTTATAAGTATATTGAACAAACAGCTCATTTAAAATAGCGAAAATAATTGAAAGTGAGACGAATCTTAATATAAATATCACAGTAAAATACGATTATTTTAAGATAAGAAAATACTAGTCACAGTTACAATTACTATTGCCGATTTGACCATCTTTAAGCAATTAATTTATATTGTTTATAAGTATATTGAACAAACAGCTCATTTAAAATAGCGAAAATAATTGAAAGTGAGACGAATCTTAATATAAATATCACAGTAAAATACGATTATTTTAAGATATGAAAATACTAGTCACAGTTACAATTACTATTGCCGATTTGACCATCTTTAAGCAATTAATTTATATTGTTTATAAGTATATTGAACAAACAGCTCATTTAAAATAGCGAAAATAATTGAAAGTGAGACGAATCTTAATATAAATATCAAAGTAAAATACGATTATTTTAAGATATGAAAATACTAGTCACAGTTACAATTACTATTGCCGATTTGACCATCTTTAAGCAATTAATTTATATTGTTTATAAGTATATTGAACAAACAGCTCATTTAAAATAGCGAAAATAATTGAAAGTGAGACGAATCTTAATATAAATATCAAAGTAAAATACGATTATTTTAAGATATGAAAATACTAGTCACAGTTACAATTACTATTGCCGATTTGACCATCTTTAAGCAATTAATTTATATTGTTTATAAGTATATTGAACAAACAGCTCATTTAAAATAGCGAAAATAATTGAAAGTGAGACGAATCTTAATACAAATATCACAGTAAAATACGATTATTTTAAGATATGAAAATACTAGTCACAGTTACAATTACTATTGCCGATTTGACCATCTTTAAGCAATTAATTTATATTGTTTATAAGTATATTGAACAAACAGCTCATTTAAAATAGCGAAAATAATTGAAAGTGAGACGAATCTTAATATAAATATCAAAGTAAAATACGATTATTTTAAGATATGAAAATACTAGTCACAGTTACAATTACTATTGCCGATTTGACCATCTTTAAGCAATTAATTTATATTGTTTATAAGTATATTGAACATACAGCTCATTTAAAATAGCGAAAATAATTGAAAGTGAGACGAATCTTAATATAAATATCAAAGTAAAATACGATTATTTTAAGATATGAAAATGCTAGTCACATTTACAATTACTATTGCCGATTTGACCATCTTTAAGCAATTAATTTATATTGTTTATAAGTATATTGAACAAACAGCTCATTTAAAATAGCGAAAATAATTGAAAGTGAGACGAATCTTAATATAAATATCAAAGTAAAATACGATTATTTTAAGATATGAAAATACTAGTCACAGTTACAATTACTATTGCCGATTTGACCATCTTTAAGCAATGAATTTATATAGTTTATAAGTATATTGAACAAACTGCTAATTTAAAATAGCAAAAATAATTGAAAGTGAGACGAATCTTAATATAAATATCAAAGTAAAATACGATTATTTTAAGATATGAAAATACTAGTCACAGTTACAATTACTATTGCCGATTTGACCATCTTTAAGCAATTAATTTATATTGTTTATAAGTATATTGAACAAACAGCTCATTTAAAATAGCGAAAATAATTGAAAGTGAGACGAATCTTAATATAAATATCAAAGTAAAATACGATTATTTTAAGATATGAAAATACTAGTCACAGTTACAATTACTATTGCCGATTTGACCATCTTTAAGCAATTAATTTATATTGTTTATAAGTATATTGAACAAACAGCTCATTTAAAATAGCGAAAATAATTGAAAGTGAGACGAATCTTAATATAAATATCAAAGTAAAATACGATTATTTTAAGATATGAAAATACTAGTCACAGTTACAATTACTATTGCCGATTTGACCATCTTTAAGCAATTAATTTATATTGTTTATAAGTATATTGAACATACAGCTCATTTAAAATAGCGAAAATAATTGAAAGTGAGACGAATCTTAATATAAATATCAAAGTAAAATACGATTATTTTAAGATATGAAAATACTAGTCACAGTTACAATTACTATTGCCGATTTGACCATCTTTAAGCAATTAATTTATATTGTTTATAAGTATATTGAACAAACAGCTCATTTAAAATAGCGAAAATAATTGAAAGTGAGACGAATCTTAATATAAATATCAAAGTAAAATACGATTATTTTAAGATATGAAAATACTAGTCACAGTTACAATTACTATTGCCGATTTGACCATCTTTAAGCAATTAATTTATATTGTTTATAAGTATATTGAACAAACAGCTCATTTAAAATAGCGAAAATAATTGAAAGTGAGACGAATCTTAATATAAATATCACAGTAAAATACGATTATTTTAAGATATGAAAATACTAGTCACAGTTACAATTACTATTGCCGATTTGACCATCTTTAAGCAATTAATTTATATTGTTTATAAGTATATTGAACAAACAGCTCATTTAAAATAGCGAAAATAATTGAAAGTGAGACGAATCTTAATATAAATATCAAAGTAAAATACGATTATTTTAAGATATGAAAATACTAGTCACAGTTACAATTACTATTGCCGATTTGACCATCTTTAAGCAATTAATTTATATTGTTTATAAGTATATTGAACAAACAGCTCATTTAAAATAGCGAAAATAATTGAAAGTGAGACGAATCTTAATATAAATATCAAAGTAAAATACGATTATTTTAAGATATGAAAATACTAGTCACAGTTACAATTACTATTGCCGATTTGACCATCTTTAAGCAATTAATTTATATTGTTTATAAGTATATTGAACAAACAGCTCATTTAAAATAGCGAAAATAATTGAAAGTGAGACGAATCTTAATATAAATATCAAAGTAAAATACGATTATTTTAAGATATGAAAATACTAGTCACAGTTACAATTACTATTGCCGATTTGACCATCTTTAAGCAATTAATTTATATTGTTTATAAGTATATTGAACAAACAGCTCATTTAAAATAGCGAAAATAATTGAAAGTGAGACGAATCTTAATATAAATATCAAAGTAAAATACGATTATTTTAAGATATGAAAATACTAGTCACAGTAACAATTACTATTGCCGATTTGACCATCTTTAAGCAATTAATTTATATTGTTTATAAGTATATTGAACAAACAGCTCATTTAAAATAGCGAAAATAATTGAAAGTGAGACGAATCTTAATATAAATATCAAAGTAAAATACGATTATTTTAAGATATGAAAATACTAGTCACAGTTACAATTACTATTGCCGATTTGACCATCTTTAAGCAATTAATTTATATTGTTTATAAGTATATTGAACAAACAGCTCATTTAAAATAGCGAAAATAATTGAAAGTGAGACGAATCTTAATATAAATATCAAAGTAAAATACGATTATTTTAAGATATGAAAATACTAGTCACAGTTACAATTACTATTGCCGATTTGACCATCTTTAAGCAATTAATTTATATTGTTTATAAGTATATTGAACAAACAGCTCATTTAAAATAGCGAAAATAATTGAAAGTGAGACGAATCTTAATATAAATATCAAAGTAAAATACGATTATTTTAAGATATGAAAATACTAGTCACAGTTACAATTACTATTGCCGATTTGACCATCTTTAAGCAATTAATTTATATTGTTTATAAGTATATTGAACAAACAGCTCATTTAAAATAGCGAAAATAATTGAAAGTGAGACGAATCTTAATATAAATATCAAAGTAAAATACGATTATTTTAAGATATGAAAATACTAGTCACAGTTACAATTACTATTGCCGATTTGACCATCTTTAAGCAATGAATTTATATAGTTTATAAGTATATTGAACAAACTGCTAATTTAAAATAGCAAAAATAATTGAAAGTCACTCGAAACGTAACACAAATATCAAAGTAAAATACGATTATTTTAAGATATGAAAATACTAGTCACAGTTACAATTACTATTGCCGATTTGACCATCTTTAAGCAATTAATTTATATTGTTTATAAGTATATTGAACAAACAGCTCATTTAAAATAGCGAAAATAATTGAAAGTGAGACGAATCTTAATATAAATATCAAAGTAAAATACGATTATTTTAAGATATGAAAATACTAGTCACAGTTACAATTACTATTGCCGATTTGACCATCTTTAAGCAATGAATTTATATAGTTTATAAGTATATTGAACAAACTGCTAATTTAAAATAGCAAAAATAATTGAAAGTCACTCGAAACGTAACACAAATATCAAAGTAAAATACGATTATTTTAAGATATGAAAATACTAGTCACAGTTACAATTACTATTGCCGATTTGACCATCTTTAAGCAATTAATTTATATTGTTTATAAGTATATTGAACAAACAGCTCATTTAAAATAGCGAAAATAATTGAAAGTGAGACGAATCTTAATATAAATATCAAAGTAAAATACGATTATTTTAAGATATGAAAATACTAGTCACAGTTACAATTACTATTGCCGATTTGACCATCTTTAAGCAATGAATTTATATAGTTTATAAGTATATTGAACAAACTGCTAATTTAAAATAGCAAAAATAATTGAAAGTCACTCGAAACGTAACACAAATATCAAAGTAAAATACGATTATTTTAAGATATGAAAATACTAGTCACAGTTACAATTACTATTGCCGATTTGACCATCTTTAAGCAATTAATTTATATTGTTTATAAGTATATTGAACAAACAGCTCATTTAAAATAGCGAAAATAATTGAAAGTGAGACGAATCTTAATATAAATATCACAGTAAAATACGATTATTTTAAGATATGAAAATACTAGTCACAGTTACAATTACTATTGCCGATTTGACCATCTTTAAGCAATTAATTTATATTGTTTATAAGTATATTGAACAAACAGCTCATTTAAAATAGCGAAAATAATTGAAAGTGAGACGAATCTTAATATAAATATCAAAGTAAAATACGATTATTTTAAGATATGAAAATACTAGTCACAGTTACAATTACTATTGCCGATTTGACCATCTTTAAGCAATTAATTTATATTGTTTATAAGTATATTGAACAAACAGCTCATTTAAAATAGCGAAAATAATTGAAAGTGAGACGAATCTTAATATAAATATCACAGTAAAATACAATTATTTTAAGATATGAAAATACTAGTCACAGTTACAATTACTATTGCCGATTTGACCATCTTTAAGCAATTAATTTATATTGTTTATAAGTATATTGAACAAACAGCTCATTTAAAATAGCGAAAATAATTGAAAGTGAGACGAATCTTAATATAAATATCAAAGTAAAATACGATTATTTTAAGATATGAAAATACTAGTCACAGTTACAATTACTATTGCCGATTTGACCATCTTTAAGCAATTAATTTATATTGTTTATAAGTATATTGAACAAACAGCTCATTTAAAATAGCGAAAATAATTGAAAGTGAGACGAATCTTAATATAAATATCAAAGTAAAATACGATTATTTTAAGATATGAAAATACTAGTCACAGTTACAATTACTATTGCCGATTTGACCATCTTTAAGCAATTAATTTATATTGTTTATAAGTATATTGAACAAACAGCTCATTTAAAATAGCGAAAATAATTGAAAGTGAGACGAATCTTAATATAAATATCACAGTAAAATACGATTATTTTAAGATATGAAAATACTAGTCACAGTTACAATTACTATTGCCGATTTGACCATCTTTAAGCAATTAATTTATATTGTTTATAAGTATATTGAACAAACAGCTCATTTAAAATAGCGAAAATAATTGAAAGTGAGACGAATCTTAATATAAATATCAAAGTAAAATACGATTATTTTAAGATATGAAAATACTAGTCACAGTTACAATTACTATTGCCGATTTGACCATCTTTAAGCAATTAATTTATATTGTTTATAAGTATATTGAACAAACAGCTCATTTAAAATAGCGAAAATAATTGAAAGTGAGACGAATCTTAATATAAATATCACAGTAAAATACAATTATTTTAAGATATGAAAATACTAGTCACAGTTACAATTACTATTGCCGATTTGACCATCTTTAAGCAATTAATTTATATTGTTTATAAGTATATTGAACAAACAGCTCATTTAAAATAGCGAAAATAATTGAAAGTGAGACGAATCTTAATATAAATATCAAAGTAAAATACGATTATTTTAAGATATGAAAATACTAGTCACAGTTACAATTAATATTGCCGATTTGACCATCTTTAAGCAATTAATTTATATTGTTTATAAGTATATTGAACAAACAGCTCATTTAAAATAGCGAAAATAATTGAAAGTGAGACGAATCTTAATATAAATATCAAAGTAAAATACGATTATTTTAAGATATGAAAATACTAGTCACAGTTACAATTACTATTGCCGATTTGACCATCTTTAAGCAATTAATTTATATTGTTTATAAGTATATTGAACAAACAGCTCATTTAAAATAGCGAAAATAATTGAAAGTGAGACGAATCTTAATATAAATATCACAGTAAAATACGATTATTTTAAGATATGAAAATACTAGTCACAGTTACAATTACTATTGCCGATTTGACCATCTTTAAGCAATTAATTTATATTGTTTATAAGTATATTGAACAAACAGCTCATTTAAAATAGCGAAAATAATTGAAAGTGAGACGAATCTTAATATAAATATCACAGTAAAATACGATTATTTTAAGATATGAAAATACTAGTCACAGTTACAATTACTATTGCCGATTTGACCATCTTTAAGCAATTAATTTATATTGTTTATAAGTATATTGAACAAACAGCTCATTTAAAATAGCGAAAATAATTGAAAGTGAGACGAATCTTAATATAAATATCAAAGTAAAATACGATTATTTTAAGATATGAAAATGCTATTCACATTTACAATTACTATTGCCGATTTGACCATCTTTAAGCAATTAATTTATATTGTTTATAAGTATATTGAACAAACAGCTCATTTAAAATAGCGAAAATAATTGAAAGTGAGACGAATCTTAATATAAATATCACAGTAAAATACGATTATTTTAAGATATGAAAATACTAGTCACAGTTACAATTACTATTGCCGATTTGACCATCTTTAAGCAATTAATTTATATTGTTTATAAGTATATTGAACAAACAGCTCATTTAAAATAGCGAAAATAATTGAAAGTGAGACGAATCTTAATATAAATATCAAAGTAAAATACGATTATTTTAAGATATGAAAATACTAGTCACAGTTACAATTACTATTGCCGATTTGACCATCTTTAAGCAATTAATTTATATTGTTTATAAGTATATTGAACAAACAGCTCATTTAAAATAGCGAAAATAATTGAAAGTGAGACGAATCTTAATATAAATATCACAGTAAAATACGATTATTTTAAGATATGAAAATACTAGTCACAGTTACAATTACTATTGCCGATTTGACCATCTTTAAGCAATTAATTTATATTGTTTATAAGTATATTGAACAAACAGCTCATTTAAAATAGCGAAAATAATTGAAAGTGAGACGAATCTTAATATAAATATCAAAGTAAAATACGATTATTTTAAGATATGAAAATACTAGTCACAGTTACAATTACTATTGCCGATTTGACCATCTTTAAGCAATTAATTTATATTGTTTATAAGTATATTGAACAAACAGCTCATTTAAAATAGCGAAAATAATTGAAAGTGAGACGAATCTTAATATAAATATCAAAGTAAAATACGATTATTTTAAGATATGAAAATACTAGTCACAGTTACAATTACTATTGCCGATTTGACCATCTTTAAGCAATTAATTTATATAGTTTATAAGTATATTGAACAAACTGCTAATTTAAAATAGCAAAAATAATTGAAAGTCACTCGAAACGTAACACAAATATCAAAGTAAAATACGATTATTTTAAGATATGAAAATACTAGTCACAGTTACAATTACTATTGCCGATTTGACCATCTTTAAGCAATTAATTTATATTGTTTATAAGTATATTGAACAAACAGCTCATTTAAAATAGCGAAAATAATTGAAAGTGAGACGAATCTTAATATAAATATCAAAGTAAAATACGATTATTTTAAGATATGAAAATACTAGTCACAGTTACAATTACTATTGCCGATTTGACCATCTTTAAGCAATTAATTTATATTGTTTATAAGTATATTGAACAAACAGCTCATTTAAAATAGCGAAAATAATTGAAAGTGAGACGAATCTTAATATAAATATCAAAGTAAAATACGATTATTTTAAGATATGAAAATACTAGTCACAGTTACAATTACTATTGCCGATTTGACCATCTTTAAGCAATTAATTTATATAGTTTATAAGTATATTGAACAAACTGCTAATTTAAAATAGCAAAAATAATTGAAAGTCACTCGAAACGTAACACAAATATCAAAGTAAAATACGATTATTTTAAGATATGAAAATACTAGTCACAGTTACAATTACTATTGCCGATTTGACCATCTTTAAGCAATTAATTTATATTGTTTATAAGTATATTGAACAAACAGCTCATTTAAAATAGCGAAAATAATTGAAAGTGAGACGAATCTTAATATAAATATCAAAGTAAAATACGATTATTTTAAGATATGAAAATACTAGTCACAGTTACAATTACTATTGCCGATTTGACCATCTTTAAGCAATTAATTTATATTGTTTATAAGTATATTGAACAAACAGCTCATTTAAAATAGCGAAAATAATTGAAAGTGAGACGAATCTTAATATAAATATCAAAGTAAAATACGATTATTTTAAGATATGAAAATACTAGTCACAGTTACAATTACTATTGCCGATTTGACCATCTTTAAGCAATGAATTTATATAGTTTATAAGTATATTGAACAAACTGCTAATTTAAAATAGCAAAAATAATTGAAAGTCACTCGAAACGTAACACAAATATCAAAGTAAAATACGATTATTTTAAGATATGAAAATACTAGTCACAGTTACAATTACTATTGCCGATTTGACCATCTTTAAGCAATTAATTTATATTGTTTATAAGTATATTGAACAAACAGCTCATTTAAAATAGCGAAAATAATTGAAAGTGAGACGAATCTTAATATAAATATCAAAGTAAAATACGATTATTTTAAGATATGAAAATACTAGTCACAGTTACAATTACTATTGCCGATTTGACCATCTTTAAGCAATTAATTTATATTGTTTATAAGTATATTGAACAAACAGCTCATTTAAAATAGCGAAAATAATTGAAAGTGAGACGAATCTTAATATAAATATCAAAGTAAAATACGATTATTTTAAGATATGAAAATACTAGTCACAGTTACAATTACTATTGCCGATTTGACCATCTTTAAGCAATGAATTTATATAGTTTATAAGTATATTGAACAAACAGCTCATTTAAAATAGCGAAAATAATTGAAAGTGAGACGAATCTTAATATAAATATCAAAGTAAAATACGATTATTTTAAGATATGAAAATACTAGTCACAGTTACAATTACTATTGCCGATTTGACCATCTTTAAGCAATGAATTTATATAGTTTATAAGTATATTGAACAAACTGCTAATTTAAAATAGCAAAAATAATTGAAAGTCACTCGAAACGTAACACAAATATCAAAGTAAAATACGATTATTTTAAGATATGAAAATACTAGTCACAGTTACAATTACTATTGCCGATTTGACCATCTTTAAGCAATTAATTTATATTGTTTATAAGTATATTGAACAAACAGCTCATTTAAAATAGCGAAAATAATTGAAAGTGAGACGAATCTTAATATAAATATCAAAGTAAAATACGATTATTTTAAGATATGAAAATACTAGTCACAGTTACAATTACTATTGCCGATTTGACCATCTTTAAGCAATTAATTTATATTGTTTATAAGTATATTGAACAAACAGCTCATTTAAAATAGCGAAAATAATTGAAAGTGAGACGAATCTTAATATAAATATCAAAGTAAAATACGATTATTTTAAGATATGAAAATACTAGTCACAGTTACAATTACTATTGCCGATTTGACCATCTTTAAGCAATGAATTTATATAGTTTATAAGTATATTGAACAAACAGCTCATTTAAAATAGCGAAAATAATTGAAAGTGAGACGAATCTTAATATAAATATCAAAGTAAAATACGATTATTTTAAGATATGAAAATACTAGTCACAGTTACAATTACTATTGCCGATTTGACCATCTTTAAGCAATGAATTTATATAGTTTATAAGTATATTGAACAAACTGCTAATTTAAAATAGCAAAAATAATTGAAAGTCACTCGAAACGTAACACAAATATCAAAGTAAAATACGATTATTTTAAGATATGAAAATACTAGTCACAGTTACAATTACTATTGCCGATTTGACCATCTTTAAGCAATTAATTTATATTGTTTATAAGTATATTGAACAAACAGCTCATTTAAAATAGCGAAAATAATTGAAAGTGAGACGAATCTTAATATAAATATCAAAGTAAAATACGATTATTTTAAGATATGAAAATACTAGTCACAGTTACAATTACTATTGCCGATTTGACCATCTTTAAGCAATTAATTTATATTGTTTATAAGTATATTGAACAAACAGCTCATTTAAAATAGCGAAAATAATTGAAAGTGAGACGAATCTTAATATAAATATCAAAGTAAAATACGATTATTTTAAGATATGAAAATACTAGTCACAGTTACAATTACTATTGCCGATTTGACCATCTTTAAGCAATTAATTTATATAGTTTATAAGTATATTGAACAAACTGCTAATTTAAAATAGCAAAAATAATTGAAAGTCACTCGAAACGTAACACAAATATCAAAGTAAAATACGATTATTTTAAGATATGAAAATACTAGTCACAGTTACAATTACTATTGCCGATTTGACCATCTTTAAGCAATTAATTTATATTGTTTATAAGTATATTGAACAAACAGCTCATTTAAAATAGCGAAAATAATTGAAAGTGAGACGAATCTTAATATAAATATCAAAGTAAAATACGATTATTTTAAGATATGAAAATACTAGTCACAGTTACAATTACTATTGCCGATTTGACCATCTTTAAGCAATTAATTTATATTGTTTATAAGTATATTGAACAAACAGCTCATTTAAAATAGCGAAAATAATTGAAAGTGAGACGAATCTTAATATAAATATCAAAGTAAAATACGATTATTTTAAGATATGAAAATACTAGTCACAGTTACAATTACTATTGCCGATTTGACCATCTTTAAGCAATTAATTTATATAGTTTATAAGTATATTGAACAAACTGCTAATTTAAAATAGCAAAAATAATTGAAAGTCACTCGAAACGTAACACAAATATCAAAGTAAAATACGATTATTTTAAGATATGAAAATACTAGTCACAGTTACAATTACTATTGCCGATTTGACCATCTTTAAGCAATTAATTTATATTGTTTATAAGTATATTGAACAAACAGCTCATTTAAAATAGCGAAAATAATTGAAAGTGAGACGAATCTTAATATAAATATCAAAGTAAAATACGATTATTTTAAGATATGAAAATACTAGTCACAGTTACAATTACTATTGCCGATTTGACCATCTTTAAGCAATTAATTTATATTGTTTATAAGTATATTGAACAAACAGCTCATTTAAAATAGCGAAAATAATTGAAAGTGAGACGAATCTTAATATAAATATCAAAGTAAAATACGATTATTTTAAGATATGAAAATACTAGTCACAGTTACAATTACTATTGCCGATTTGACCATCTTTAAGCAATTAATTTATATTGTTTATAAGTATATTGAACAAACAGCTCATTTAAAATAGCGAAAATAATTGAAAGTGAGACGAATCTTAATATAAATATCACAGTAAAATACGATTATTTTAAGATATGAAAATACTAGTCACAGTTACAATTACTATTGCCGATTTGACCATCTTTAAGCAATTAATTTATATTGTTTATAAGTATATTGAACAAACAGCTCATTTAAAATAGCGAAAATAATTGAAAGTGAGACGAATCTTAATATAAATATCAAAGTAAAATACGATTATTTTAAGATATGAAAATACTAGTCACAGTTACAATTACTATTGCCGATTTGACCATCTTTAAGCAATTAATTTATATTGTTTATAAGTATATTGAACAAACAGCTCATTTAAAATAGCGAAAATAATTGAAAGTGAGACGAATCTTATTATAAATATCACAGTAAAATACGATTATTTTAAGATATGAAAATACTAGTCACAGTTACAATTACTATTGCCGATTTGACCATCTTTAAGCAATTAATTTATATTGTTTATAAGTATATTGAACAAACAGCTCATTTAAAATAGCGAAAATAATTGAAAGTGAGACGAATCTTATTATAAATATCACAGTAAAATACGATTATTTTAAGATATGAAAATACTAGTCACAGTTACAATTACTATTGCCGATTTGACCATCTTTAAGCAATTAATTTATATTGTTTATAAGTATATTGAACAAACAGCTCATTTAAAATAGCGAAAATAATTGAAAGTGAGACGAATCTTAATATAAATATCACAGTAAAATACGATTATTTTAAGATATGAAAATACTAGTCACAGTTACAATTACTATTGCCGATTTGACCATCTTTAAGCAATTAATTTATATTGTTTATAAGTATATTGAACAAACAGCTCATTTAAAATAGCGAAAATAATTGAAAGTGAGACGAATCTTAATATAAATATCAAAGTAAAATACGATTATTTTAAGATATGAAAATACTAGTCACAGTTACAATTACTATTGCCGATTTGACCATCTTTAAGCAATTAATTTATATTGTTTATAAGTATATTGAACAAACAGCTCATTTAAAATAGCGAAAATAATTGAAAGTGAGACGAATCTTAATATAAATATCACAGTAAAATACGATTATTTTAAGATATGAAAATACTAGTCACAGTTACAATTACTATTGCCGATTTGACCATCTTCAAGCAATTAATTTATATTGTTTATAAGTATATTGAACAAACAGCTCATTTAAAATAGCGAAAATAATTGAAAGTGAGACGAATCTTAATATAAATATCACAGTAAAATACGATTATTTTAAGATATGAAAATACTAGTCACAGTTACAATTACTATTGCCGATTTGACCATCTTTAAGCAATTAATTTATATTGTTTATAAGTATATTGAACAAACAGCTCATTTAAAATAGCGAAAATAATTGAAAGTGAGACGAATCTTAATATAAATATCACAGTAAAATACGATTATTTTAAGATATGAAAATACTAGTCACAGTTACAATTACTATTGCCGATTTGACCATCTTTAAGCAATTAATTTATATTGTTTATAAGTATATTGAACAAACAGCTCATTTAAAATAGCGAAAATAATTGAAAGTGAGACGAATCTTAATATAAATATCAAAGTAAAATACGATTATTTTAAGATATGAAAATACTAGTCACAGTTACAATTACTATTGCCGATTTGACCATCTTTAAGCAATTAATTTATATTGTTTATAAGTATATTGAACAAACAGCTCATTTAAAATAGCGAAAATAATTGAAAGTGAGACGAATCTTAATATAAATATCAAAGTAAAATACGATTATTTTAAGATATGAAAATACTAGTCACAGTTACAATTACTATTGCCGATTTGACCATCTTTAAGCAATTAATTTATATTGTTTATAAGTATATTGAACAAACAGCTCATTTAAAATAGCGAAAATAATTGAAAGTGAGACGAATCTTAATATAAATATCAAAGTAAAATACGATTATTTTAAGATATGAAAATACTAGTCACAGTTACAATTACTATTGCCGATTTGACCATCTTTAAGCAATTAATTTATATTGTTTATAAGTATATTGAACAAACAGCTCATTTAAAATAGCGAAAATAATTGAAAGTGAGACGAATCTTAATATAAATATCAAAGTAAAATACGATTATTTTAAGATATGAAAATACTAGTCACAGTTACAATTACTATTGCCGATTTGACCATCTTTAAGCAATTAATTTATATTGTTTATAAGTATATTGAACAAACAGCTCATTTAAAATAGCGAAAATAATTGAAAGTGAGACGAATCTTAATATAAATATCACAGTAAAATACGATTATTTTAAGATATGAAAATACTAGTCACAGTTACAATTACTATTGCCGATTTGACCATCTTTAAGCAATTAATTTATATTGTTTATAAGTATATTGAACAAACAGCTCATTTAAAATAGCGAAAATAATTGAAAGTGAGACGAATCTTAATATAAATATCAAAGTAAAATACGATTATTTTAAGATATGAAAATACTAGTCACAGTTACAATTACTATTGCCGATTTGACCATCTTTAAGCAATTAATTTATATTGTTTATAAGTATATTGAACAAACAGCTCATTTAAAATAGCGAAAATAATTGAAAGTGAGACGAATCTTAATATAAATATCACAGTAAAATACGATTATTTTAAGATATGAAAATACTAGTCACAGTTACAATTACTATTGCCGATTTGACCATCTTTAAGCAATTAATTTATATTGTTTATAAGTATATTGAACAAACAGCTCATTTAAAATAGCGAAAATAATTGAAAGTGAGACGAATCTTAATATAAATATCAAAGTAAAATACGATTATTTTAAGATATGAAAATACTAGTCACAGTTACAATTACTATTGCCGATTTGACCATCTTTAAGCAATTAATTTATATTGTTTATAAGTATATTGAACAAACAGCTCATTTAAAATAGCGAAAATAATTGAAAGTGAGACGAATCTTAATATAAATATCAAAGTAAAATACGATTATTTTAAGATATGAAAATACTAGTCACAGTTACAATTACTATTGCCGATTTGACCATCTTTAAGCAATTAATTTATATTGTTTATAAGTATATTGAACAAACAGCTCATTTAAAATAGCGAAAATAATTGAAAGTGAGACGAATCTTAATATAAATATCACAGTAAAATACGATTATTTTAAGATATGAAAATACTAGTCACAGTTACAATTACTATTGCCGATTTGACCATCTTTAATCAATTAATTTATATTGTTTATAAGTATATTGAACAAACAGCTCATTTAAAATAGCGAAAATAATTGAAAGTGAGACGAATCTTAATATAAATATCAAAGTAAAATACGATTATTTTAAGATATGAAAATACTAGTCACAGTTACAATTACTATTGCCGATTTGACCATCTTTAAGCAATTAATTTATATTGTTTATAAGTATATTGAACAAACAGCTCATTTAAAATAGCGAAAATAATTGAAAGTGAGACGAATCTTAATATAAATATCAAAGTAAAATACGATTATTTTAAGATATGAAAATACTAGTCACAGTTACAATTACTATTGCCGATTTGACCATCTTTAAGCAATTAATTTATATTGTTTATAAGTATATTGAACAAACAGCTCATTTAAAATAGCGAAAATAATTGAAAGTGAGACGAATCTTAATATAAATATCAAAGTAAAATACGATTATTTTAAGATATGAAAATACTAGTCACAGTTACAATTACTATTGCCGATTTGACCATCTTTAAGCAATTAATTTATATTGTTTATAAGTATATTGAACAAACAGCTCATTTAAAATAGCGAAAATAATTGAAAGTGAGACGAATCTTAATATAAATATCACAGTAAAATACGATTATTTTAAGATATGAAAATACTAGTCACAGTTACAATTACTATTGCCGATTTGACCATCTTTAAGCAATTAATTTATATTGTTTATAAGTATATTGAACAAACAGCTCATTTAAAATAGCGAAAATAATTGAAAGTGAGACGAATCTTAATATAAATATCACAGTAAAATACGATTATTTTAAGATATGAAAATACTAGTCACAGTTACAATTACTATTGCCGATTTGACCATCTTTAAGCAATTAATTTATATTGTTTATAAGTATATTGAACAAACAGCTCATTTAAAATAGCGAAAATAATTGAAAGTGAGACGAATCTTAATATAAATATCACAGTAAAATACGATTATTTTAAGATATGAAAATACTAGTCACAGTTACAATTACTATTGCCGATTTGACCATCTTTAAGCAATTAATTTATATTGTTTATAAGTATATTGAACAAACAGCTCATTTAAAATAGCGAAAATAATTGAAAGTGAGACGAATCTTAATATAAATATCAAAGTAAAATACGATTATTTTAAGATATGAAAATACTAGTCACAGTTACAATTACTATTGCCGATTTGACCATCTTTAAGCAATTAATTTATATTGTTTATAAGTATATTGAACAAACAGCTCATTTAAAATAGCGAAAATAATTGAAAGTGAGACGAATCTTAATATAAATATCAAAGTAAAATACGATTATTTTAAGATATGAAAATACTAGTCACAGTTACAATTACTATTGCCGATTTGACCATCTTTAAGCAATTAATTTATATTGTTTATAAGTATATTGAACAAACAGCTCATTTAAAATAGCGAAAATAATTGAAAGTGAGACGAATCTTAATATAAATATCAAAGTAAAATACGATTATTTTAAGATATGAAAATACTAGTCACAGTTACAATTACTATTGCCGATTTGACCATCTTTAAGCAATTAATTTATATTGTTTATAAGTATATTGAACAAACAGCTCATTTAAAATAGCGAAAATAATTGAAAGTGAGACGAATCTTAATATAAATATCAAAGTAAAATACGATTATTTTAAGATATGAAAATACTAGTCACAGTTACAATTACTATTGCCGATTTGACCATCTTTAAGCAATTAATTTATATTGTTTATAAGTATATTGAACAAACAGCTCATTTAAAATAGCGAAAATAATTGAAAGTGAGACGAATCTTAATATAAATATCACAGTAAAATACGATTATTTTAAGATATGAAAATACTAGTCACAGTTACAATTACTATTGCCGATTTGACCATCTTTAAGCAATTAATTTATATTGTTTATAAGTATATTGAACAAACAGCTCATTTAAAATAGCGAAAATAATTGAAAGTGAGACGAATCTTAATATAAATATCAAAGTAAAATACGATTATTTTAAGATATGAAAATACTAGTCACAGTTACAATTACTATTGCCGATTTGACCATCTTTAAGCAATTAATTTATATTGTTTATAAGTATATTGAACAAACAGCTCATTTAAAATAGCGAAAATAATTGAAAGTGAGACGAATCTTAATATAAATATCACAGTAAAATACGATTATTTTAAGATATGAAAATACTAGTCACAGTTACAATTACTATTGCCGATTTGACCATCTTTAAGCAATTAATTTATATTGTTTATAAGTATATTGAACAAACAGCTCATTTAAAATAGCGAAAATAATTGAAAGTGAGACGAATCTTAATATAAATATCAAAGTAAAATACGATTATTTTAAGATATGAAAATACTAGTCACAGTTACAATTACTATTGCCGATTTGACCATCTTTAAGCAATTAATTTATATTGTTTATAAGTATATTGAACAAACAGCTCATTTAAAATAGCGAAAATAATTGAAAGTGAGACGAATCTTAATATAAATATCAAAGTAAAATACGATTATTTTAAGATATGAAAATACTAGTCACAGTTACAATTACTATTGCCGATTTGACCATCTTTAAGCAATTAATTTATATTGTTTATAAGTATATTGAACAAACAGCTCATTTAAAATAGCGAAAATAATTGAAAGTGAGACGAATCTTAATATAAATATCACAGTAAAATACGATTATTTTAAGATATGAAAATACTAGTCACAGTTACAATTACTATTGCCGATTTGACCATCTTTAAGCAATTAATTTATATTGTTTATAAGTATATTGAACAAACAGCTCATTTAAAATAGCGAAAATAATTGAAAGTGAGACGAATCTTAATATAAATATCAAAGTAAAATACGATTATTTTAAGATATGAAAATACTAGTCACAGTTACAATTACTATTGCCGATTTGACCATCTTTAAGCAATTAATTTATATTGTTTATAAGTATATTGAACAAACAGCTCATTTAAAATAGCGAAAATAATTGAAAGTGAGACGAATCTTAATATAAATATCAAAGTAAAATACGATTATTTTAAGATATGAAAATACTAGTCACAGTTACAATTACTATTGCCGATTTGACCATCTTTAAGCAATTAATTTATATTGTTTATAAGTATATTGAACAAACAGCTCATTTAAAATAGCGAAAATAATTGAAAGTGAGACGAATCTTAATATAAATATCACAGTAAAATACGATTATTTTAAGATATGAAAATACTAGTCACAGTTACAATTACTATTGCCGATTTGACCATCTTTAAGCAATTAATTTATATTGTTTATAAGTATATTGAACAAACAGCTCATTTAAAATAGCGAAAATAATTGAAAGTGAGACGAATCTTAATATAAATATCAAAGTAAAATACGATTATTTTAAGATATGAAAATACTAGTCACAGTTACAATTACTATTGCCGATTTGACCATCTTTAAGCAATTAATTTATATTGTTTATAAGTATATTGAACAAACAGCTCATTTAAAATAGCGAAAATAATTGAAAGTGAGACGAATCTTAATATAAATATCACAGTAAAATACGATTATTTTAAGATATGAAAATACTAGTCACAGTTACAATTACTATTGCCGATTTGACCATCTTTAAGCAATTAATTTATATTGTTTATAAGTATATTGAACAAACAGCTCATTTAAAATAGCGAAAATAATTGAAAGTGAGACGAATCTTAATATAAATATCAAAGTAAAATACGATTATTTTAAGATATGAAAATACTAGTCACAGTTACAATTACTATTGCCGATTTGACCATCTTTAAGCAATTAATTTATATTGTTTATAAGTATATTGAACAAACAGCTCATTTAAAATAGCGAAAATAATTGAAAGTGAGACGAATCTTAATATAAATATCAAAGTAAAATACGATTATTTTAAGATATGAAAATACTAGTCACAGTTACAATTACTATTGCCGATTTGACCATCTTTAAGCAATTAATTTATATTGTTTATAAGTATATTGAACAAACAGCTCATTTAAAATAGCGAAAATAATTGAAAGTGAGACGAATCTTAATATAAATATCAAAGTAAAATACGATTATTTTAAGATATGAAAATACTAGTCACAGTTACAATTACTATTGCCGATTTGACCATCTTTAAGCAATTAATTTTTATTGTTTATAAGTATATTGAACAAACAGCTCATTTAAAATAGCGAAAATAATTGAAAGTGAGACGAATCTTAATATAAATATCACAGTAAAATACGATTATTTTAAGATATGAAAATACTAGTCACAGTTACAATTACTATTGCCGATTTGACCATCTTTAAGCAATTAATTTATATTGTTTATAAGTATATTGAACAAACAGCTCATTTAAAATAGCGAAAATAATTGAAAGTGAGACGAATCTTAATATAAATATCAAAGTAAAATACGATTATTTTAAGATATGAAAATACTAGTCACAGTTACAATTACTATTGCCGATTTGACCATCTTTAAGCAATTAATTTATATTGTTTATAAGTATATTGAACAAACAGCTCATTTAAAATAGCGAAAATAATTGAAAGTGAGACGAATCTTAATATAAATATCAAAGTAAAATACGATTATTTTAAGATATGAAAATACTAGTCACAGTTACAATTACTATTGCCGATTTGACCATCTTTAAGCAATTAATTTATATTGTTTATAAGTATATTGAACAAACAGCTCATTTAAAATAGCGAAAATAATTGAAAGTGAGACGAATCTTAATATAAATATCACAGTAAAATACGATTATTTTAAGATATGAAAATACTAGTCACAGTTACAATTACTATTGCCGATTTGACCATCTTTAAGCAATTAATTTATATTGTTTATAAGTATATTGAACAAACAGCTCATTTAAAATAGCGAAAATAATTGAAAGTGAGACGAATCTTAATATAAATATCACAGTAAAATACGATTATTTTAAGATATGAAAATACTAGTCACAGTTACAATTACTATTGCCGATTTGACCATCTTTAAGCAATTAATTTATATTGTTTATAAGTATATTGAACAAACAGCTCATTTAAAATAGCGAAAATAATTGAAAGTGAGACGAATCTTAATATAAATATCAAAGTAAAATACGATTATTTTAAGATATGAAAATACTAGTCACAGTTACAATTACTATTGCCGATTTGACCATCTTTAAGCAATTAATTTATATTGTTTATAAGTATATTGAACAAACAGCTCATTTAAAATAGCGAAAATAATTGAAAGTGAGACGAATCTTAATATAAATATCACAGTAAAATACGATTATTTTAAGATATGAAAATACTAGTCACAGTTACAATTACTATTGCCGATTTGACCATCTTTAAGCAATTAATTTATATTGTTTATAAGTATATTGAACAAACAGCTCATTTAAAATAGCGAAAATAATTGAAAGTGAGACGAATCTTAATATAAATATCAAAGTAAAATACGATTATTTTAAGATATGAAAATACTAGTCACAGTTACAATTACTATTGCCGATTTGACCATCTTTAAGCAATTAATTTATATTGTTTATAAGTATATTGAACAAACAGCTCATTTAAAATAGCGAAAATAATTGAAAGTGAGACGAATCTTAATATAAATATCAAAGTAAAATACGATTATTTTAAGATATGAAAATACTAGTCACAGTTACAATTACTATTGCCGATTTGACCATCTTTAAGCAATTAATTTATATTGTTTATAAGTATATTGAACAAACAGCTCATTTAAAATAGCGAAAATAATTGAAAGTGAGACGAATCTTAATATAAATATCACAGTAAAATACGATTATTTTAAGATATGAAAATACTAGTCACAGTTACAATTACTATTGCCGATTTGACCATCTTTAAGCAATTAATTTATATTGTTTATAAGTATATTGAACAAACAGCTCATTTAAAATAGCGAAAATAATTGAAAGTGAGACGAATCTTAATATAAATATCACAGTAAAATACGATTATTTTAAGATATGAAAATACTAGTCACAGTTACAATTACTATTGCCGATTTGACCATCTTTAAGCAATTAATTTATATTGTTTATAAGTATATTGAACAAACAGCTCATTTAAAATAGCGAAAATAATTGAAAGTGAGACGAATCTTAATATAAATATCAAAGTAAAATACGATTATTTTAAGATATGAAAATACTAGTCACAGTTACAATTACTATTGCCGATTTGACCATCTTTAAGCAATTAATTTATATTGTTTATAAGTATATTGAACAAACAGCTCATTTAAAATAGCGAAAATAATTGAAAGTGAGACGAATCTTAATATAAATATCAAAGTAAAATACGATTATTTTAAGATATGAAAATACTAGTCACAGTTACAATTACTATTGCCGATTTGACCATCTTTAAGCAATTAATTTATATTGTTTATAAGTATATTGAACAAACAGCTCATTTAAAATAGCGAAAATAATTGAAAGTGAGACGAATCTTAATATAAATATCAAAGTAAAATACGATTATTTTAAGATATGAAAATACTAGTCACAGTTACAATTACTATTGCCGATTTGACCATCTTTAAGCAATTAATTTATATTGTTTATAAGTATATTGAACAAACAGCTCATTTAAAATAGCGAAAATAATTGAAAGTGAGACGAATCTTAATATAAATATCACAGTAAAATACGATTATTTTAAGATATGAAAATACTAGTCACAGTTACAATTACTATTGCCGATTTGACCATCTTTAAGCAATTAATTTATATTGTTTATAAGTATATTGAACAAACAGCTCATTTAAAATAGCGAAAATAATTGAAAGTGAGACGAATCTTAATATAAATATCACAGTAAAATACGATTATTTTAAGATATGAAAATACTAGTCACAGTTACAATTACTATTGCCGATTTGACCATCTTTAAGCAATTAATTTATATTGTTTATAAGTATATTGAACAAACAGCTCATTTAAAATAGCGAAAATAATTGAAAGTGAGACGAATCTTAATATAAATATCAAAGTAAAATACGATTATTTTAAGATATGAAAATACTAGTCACAGTTACAATTACTATTGCCGATTTGACCATCTTTAAGCAATTAATTTATATTGTTTATAAGTATATTGAACAAACAGCTCATTTAAAATAGCGAAAATAATTGAAAGTGAGACGAATCTTAATATAAATATCACAGTAAAATACGATTATTTTAAGATATGAAAATACTAGTCACAGTTACAATTACTATTGCCGATTTGACCATCTTTAAGCAATGAATTTATATAGTTTATAAGTATATTGAACAAACTGCTAATTTAAAATAGCAAAAATAATTGAAAGTCACTCGAAACGTAACACAAATATCAAAGTAAAATACGATTATTTTAAGATATGAAAATACTAGTCACAGTTACAATTACTATTGCCGATTTGACCATCTTTAAGCAATTAATTTATATTGTTTATAAGTATATTGAACAAACAGCTCATTTAAAATAGCGAAAATAATTGAAAGTGAGACGAATCTTAATATAAATATCAAAGTAAAATACGATTATTTTAAGATATGAAAATACTAGTCACAGTTACAATTACTATTGCCGATTTGACCATCTTTAAGCAATTAATTTATATTGTTTATAAGTATATTGAACAAACAGCTCATTTAAAATAGCGAAAATAATTGAAAGTGAGACGAATCTTAATATAAATATCAAAGTAAAATACGTATATTTTAAGATATGAAAATACTAGTCACAGTTACAATTACTATTGCCGATTTGACCATCTTTAAGCAATTAATTTATATTGTTTATAAGTATATTGAACAAACAGCTCATTTAAAATAGCGAAAATAATTGAAAGTGAGACGAATCTTAATATAAATATCACAGTAAAATACGATTATTTTAAGATATGAAAATACTAGTCACAGTTACAATTACTATTGCCGATTTGACCATCTTTAAGCAATTAATTTATATTGTTTATAAGTATATTGAACAAACAGCTCATTTAAAATAGCGAAAATAATTGAAAGTGAGACGAATCTTAATATAAATATCACAGTAAAATACGATTATTTTAAGATATGAAAATACTAGTCACAGTTACAATTACTATTGCCGATTTGACCATCTTTAAGCAATTAATTTATATTGTTTATAAGTATATTGAACAAACAGCTCATTTAAAATAGCGAAAATAATTGAAAGTGAGACGAATCTTAATATAAATATCACAGTAAAATACGATTATTTTAAGATATGAAAATACTAGTCACAGTTACAATTACTATTGCCGATTTGACCATCTTTAAGCAATTAATTTATATTGTTTATAAGTATATTGAACAAACAGCTCATTTAAAATAGCGAAAATAATTGAAAGTGAGACGAATCTTAATATAAATATCACAGTAAAATACGATTATTTTAAGATATGAAAATACTAGTCACAGTTACAATTACTATTGCCGATTTGACCATCTTTAAGCAATTAATTTATATTGTTTATAAGTATATTGAACAAACAGCTCATTTAAAATAGCGAAAATAATTGAAAGTGAGACGAATCTTAATATAAATATCACAGTAAAATACGATTATTTTAAGATATGAAAATACTAGTCACAGTTACAATTACTATTGCCGATTTGACCATCTTTAAGCAATTAATTTATATTGTTTATAAGTATATTGAACAAACAGCTCATTTAAAATAGCGAAAATAATTGAAAGTGAGACGAATCTTAATATAAATATCACAGTAAAATACGATTATTTTAAGATATGAAAATACTAGTCACAGTTACAATTACTATTGCCGATTTGACCATCTTTAAGCAATTAATTTATATTGTTTATAAGTATATTGAACAAACAGCTCATTTAAAATAGCGAAAATAATTGAAAGTGAGACGAATCTTAATATAAATATCAAAGTAAAATACGATTATTTTAAGATATGAAAATACTAGTCACAGTTACAATTACTATTGCCGATTTGACCATCTTTAAGCAATTAATTTATATTGTTTATAAGTATATTGAACAAACAGCTCATTTAAAATAGCGAAAATAATTGAAAGTGAGACGAATCTTAATATAAATATCACAGTAAAATACGATTATTTTAAGATATGAAAATACTAGTCACAGTTACAATTACTATTGCCGATTTGACCATCTTTAAGCAATGAATTTATATAGTTTATAAGTATATTGAACAAACTGCTAATTTAAAATAGCAAAAATAATTGAAAGTCACTCGAAACGTAACACAAATATCAAAGTAAAATACGATTATTTTAAGATATGAAAATACTAGTCACAGTTACAATTACTATTGCCGATTTGACCATCTTTAAGCAATTAATTTATATTGTTTATAAGTATATTGAACAAACAGCTCATTTAAAATAGCGAAAATAATTGAAAGTGAGACGAATCTTAATATAAATATCAAAGTAAAATACGATTATTTTAAGATATGAAAATACTAGTCACAGTTACAATTACTATTGCCGATTTGACCATCTTTAAGCAATTAATTTATATTGTTTATAAGTATATTGAACAAACAGCTCATTTAAAATAGCGAAAATAATTGAAAGTGAGACGAATCTTAATATAAATATCACAGTAAAATACGATTATTTTAAGATATGAAAATACTAGTCACAGTTACAATTACTATTGCCGATTTGACCATCTTTAAGCAATTAATTTATATTGTTTATAAGTATATTGAACAAACAGCTCATTTAAAATAGCGAAAATAATTGAAAGTGAGACGAATCTTAATATAAATATCACAGTAAAATACGATTATTTTAAGATATGAAAATACTAGTCACAGTTACAATTACTATTGCCGATTTGACCATCTTTAAGCAATTAATTTATATTGTTTATAAGTATATTGAACAAACAGCTCATTTAAAATAGCGAAAATAATTGAAAGTGAGACGAATCTTAATATAAATATCACAGTAAAATACGATTATTTTAAGATATGAAAATACTAGTCACAGTTACAATTACTATTGCCGATTTGACCATCTTTAAGCAATTAATTTATATTGTTTATAAGTATATTGAACAAACAGCTCATTTAAAATAGCGAAAATAATTGAAAGTGAGACGAATCTTAATATAAATATCACAGTAAAATACGATTATTTTAAGATATGAAAATACTAGTCACAGTTACAATTACTATTGCCGATTTGACCATCTTTAAGCAATTAATTTATATTGTTTATAAGTATATTGAACAAACAGCTCATTTAAAATAGCGAAAATAATTGAAAGTGAGACGAATCTTAATATAAATATCACAGTAAAATACGATTATTTTAAGATATGAAAATACTAGTCACAGTTACAATTACTATTGCCGATTTGACCATCTTTAAGCAATTAATTTATATTGTTTATAAGTATATTGAACAAACAGCTCATTTAAAATAGCGAAAATAATTGAAAGTGAGACGAATCTTAATATAAATATCACAGTAAAATACGATTATTTTAAGATATGAAAATACTAGTCACAGTTACAATTACTATTGCCGATTTGACCATCTTTAAGCAATTAATTTATATTGTTTATAAGTATATTGAACAAACAGCTCATTTAAAATAGCGAAAATAATTGAAAGTGAGACGAATCTTAATATAAATATCAAAGTAAAATACGATTATTTTAAGATATGAAAATACTAGTCACAGTTACAATTACTATTGCCGATTTGACCATCTTTAAGCAATTAATTTATATTGTTTATAAGTATATTGAACAAACAGCTCATTTAAAATAGCGAAAATAATTGAAAGTGAGACGAATCTTAATATAAATATCACAGTAAAATACGATTATTTTAAGATATGAAAATACTAGTCACAGTTACAATTACTAGTGCCGATTTGACCATCTTTAAGCAATGAATTTATATAGTTTATAAGTATATTGAACAAACTGCTAATTTAAAATAGCAAAAATAATTGAAAGTCACTCGAAACGTAACACAAATATCAAAGTAAAATACGATTATTTTAAGATATGAAAATACTAGTCACAGTTACAATTACTATTGCCGATTTGACCATCTTTAAGCAATTAATTTATATTGTTTATAAGTATATTGAACAAACAGCTCATTTAAAATAGCGAAAATAATTGAAAGTGAGACGAATCTTAATATAAATATCAAAGTAAAATACGATTATTTTAAGATATGAAAATACTAGTCACAGTTACAATTACTATTGCCGATTTGACCATCTTTAAGCAATTAATTTATATTGTTTATAAGTATATTGAACAAACAGCTCATTTAAAATAGCGAAAATAATTGAAAGTGAGACGAATCTTAATATAAATATCACAGTAAAATACGATTATTTTAAGATATGAAAATACTAGTCACAGTTACAATTACTATTGCCGATTTGACCATCTTTAAGCAATTAATTTATATTGTTTATAAGTATATTGAACAAACAGCTCATTTAAAATAGCGAAAATAATTGAAAGTGAGACGAATCTTAATATAAATATCAAAGTAAAATACGATTATTTTAAGATATGAAAATACTAGTCACAGTTACAATTACTATTGCCGATTTGACCATCTTTAAGCAATTAATTTATATTGTTTATAAGTATATTGAACAAACAGCTCATTTAAAATAGCGAAAATAATTGAAAGTGAGACGAATCTTAATATAAATATCACAGTAAAATACGATTATTTTAAGATATGAAAATACTAGTCACAGTTACAATTACTATTGCCGATTTGACCATCTTTAAGCAATTAATTTATATTGTTTATAAGTATATTGAACAAACAGCTCATTTAAAATAGCGAAAATAATTGAAAGTGAGACGAATCTTAATATAAATATCACAGTAAAATACGATTATTTTAAGATATGAAAATACTAGTCACAGTTACAATTACTATTGCCGATTTGACCATCTTTAAGCAATGAATTTATATAGTTTATAAGTATATTGAACAAACTGCTAATTTAAAATAGCAAAAATAATTGAAAGTCACTCGAAACGTAACACAAATATCAAAGTAAAATACGATTATTTTAAGATATGAAAATACTAGTCACAGTTACAATTACTATTGCCGATTTGACCATCTTTAAGCAATTAATTTATATTGTTTATAAGTATATTGAACAAACAGCTCATTTAAAATAGCGAAAATAATTGAAAGTGAGACGAATCTTAATATAAATATCAAAGTAAAATACGATTATTTTAAGATATGAAAATACTAGTCACAGTTACAATTACTATTGCCGATTTGACCATCTTTAAGCAATTAATTTATATTGTTTATAAGTATATTGAACAAACAGCTCATTTAAAATAGCGAAAATAATTGAAAGTGAGACGAATCTTAATATAAATATCAAAGTAAAATACGATTATTTTAAGATATGAAAATACTAGTCACAGTTACAATTACTATTGCCGATTTGACCATCTTTAAGCAATTAATTTATATTGTTTATAAGTATATTGAACAAACAGCTCATTTAAAATAGCGAAAATAATTGAAAGTGAGACGAATCTTAATATAAATATCAAAGTAAAATACGATTATTTTAAGATATGAAAATACTAGTCACAGTTACAATTACTATTGCCGATTTGACCATCTTTAAGCAATTAATTTATATTGTTTATAAGTATATTGAACAAACAGCTCATTTAAAATAGCGAAAATAATTGAAAGTGAGACGAATCTTAATATAAATATCAAAGTAAAATACGATTATTTTAAGATATGAATATACTAGTCACAGTTACAATTACTATTGCCGATTTGACCATCTTTAAGCAATTAATTTATATTGTTTATAAGTATATTGAACAAACAGCTCATTTAAAATAGCGAAAATAATTGAAAGTGAGACGAATCTTAATATAAATATCAAAGTAAAATACGATTATTTTAAGATATGAAAATACTAGTCACAGTTACAATTACTATTGCCGATTTGACCATCTTTAAGCAATTAATTTATATTGTTTATAAGTATATTGAACAAACAGCTCATTTAAAATAGCGAAAATAATTGAAAGTGAGACGAATCTTAATATAAATATCAAAGTAAAATACGATTATTTTAAGATATGAAAATACTAGTCACAGTTACAATTACTATTGCCGATTTGACCATCTTTAAGCAATTAATTTATATTGTTTATAAGTATATTGAACAAACAGCTCATTTAAAATAGCGAAAATAATTGAAAGTGAGACGAATCTTAATATAAATATCACAGTAAAATACGATTATTTTAAGATATGAAAATACTAGTCACAGTTACAATTACTATTGCCGATTTGACCATCTTTAAGCAATTAATTTATATTGTTTATAAGTATATTGAACAAACAGCTCATTTAAAATAGCGAAAATAATTGAAAGTGAGACGAATCTTAATATAAATATCAAAGTAAAATACGATTATTTTAAGATATGAAAATACTAGTCACAGTTACAATTACTATTGCCGATTTGACCATCTTTAAGCAATTAATTTATATTGTTTATAAGTATATTGAACAAACAGCTCATTTAAAATAGCGAAAATAATTGAAAGTGAGACGAATCTTAATATAAATATCACAGTAAAATACGATTATTTTAAGATATGAAAATACTAGTCACAGTTACAATTACTATTGCCGATTTGACCATCTTTAAGCAATTAATTTATATTGTTTATAAGTATATTGAACAAACAGCTCATTTAAAATAGCGAAAATAATTGAAAGTGAGACGAATCTTAATATAAATATCAAAGTAAAATACGATTATTTTAAGATATGAAAATACTAGTCACAGTTACAATTACTATTGCCGATTTGACCATCTTTAAGCAATTAATTTATATTGTTTATAAGTATATTGAACAAACAGCTCATTTAAAATAGCGAAAATAATTGAAAGTGAGACGAATCTTAATATAAATATCACAGTAAAATACGATTATTTTAAGATATGAAAATACTAGTCACAGTTACAATTACTATTGCCGATTTGACCATCTTTAAGCAATTAATTTATATTGTTTATAAGTATATTGAACAAACAGCTCATTTAAAATAGCGAAAATAATTGAAAGTGAGACGAATCTTAATATAAATATCACAGTAAAATACGATTATTTTAAGATATGAAAATACTAGTCACAGTTACAATTACTATTGCCGATTTGACCATCTTTAAGCAATTAATTTATATTGTTTATAAGTATATTGAACAAACAGCTCATTTAAAATAGCGAAAATAATTGAAAGTGAGACGAATCTTAATATAAATATCAAAGTAAAATACGATTATTTTAAGATATGAAAATACTAGTCACAGTTACAATTACTATTGCCGATTTGACCATCTTTAAGCAATTAATTTATATTGTTTATAAGTATATTGAACAAACAGCTCATTTAAAATAGCGAAAATAATTGAAAGTGAGACGAATCTTAATATAAATATCACAGTAAAATACGATTATTTTAAGATATGAAAATACTAGTCACAGTTACAATTACTATTGCCGATTTGACCATCTTTAAGCAATTAATTTATATTGTTTATAAGTATATTGAACAAACAGCTCATTTAAAATAGCGAAAATAATTGAAAGTGAGACGAATCTTAATATAAATATCACAGTAAAATACGATTATTTTAAGATATGAAAATACTAGTCACAGTTACAATTACTATTGCCGATTTGACCATCTTTAAGCAATTAATTTATATTGTTTATAAGTATATTGAACAAACAGCTCATTTAAAATAGCGAAAATAATTGAAAGTGAGACGAATCTTAATATAAATATCACAGTAAAATACGATTATTTTAAGATATGAAAATACTAGTCACAGTTACAATTACTATTGCCGATTTGACCATCTTTAAGCAATTAATTTATATTGTTTATAAGTATATTGAACAAACAGCTCATTTAAAATAGCGAAAATAATTGAAAGTGAGACGAATCTTAATATAAATATCACAGTAAAATACGATTATTTTAAGATATGAAAATACTAGTCACAGTTACAATTACTATTGCCGATTTGACCATCTTTAAGCAATTAATTTATATTGTTTATAAGTATATTGAACAAACAGCTCATTTAAAATAGCGAAAATAATTGAAAGTGAGACGAATCTTAATATAAATATCACAGTAAAATACGATTATTTTAAGATATGAAAATACTAGTCACAGTTACAATTACTATTGCCGATTTGACCATCTTTAAGCAATTAATTTATATTGTTTATAAGTATATTGAACAAACAGCTCATTTAAAATAGCGAAAATAATTGAAAGTGAGACGAATCTTAATATAAATATCACAGTAAAATACGATTATTTTAAGATATGAAAATACTAGTCACAGTTACAATTACTATTGCCGATTTGACCATCTTTAAGCAATTAATTTATATTGTTTATAAGTATATTGAACAAACAGCTCATTTAAAATAGCGAAAATAATTGAAAGTGAGACGAATCTTAATATAAATATCAAAGTAAAATACGATTATTTTAAGATATGAAAATACTAGTCACAGTTACAATTACTATTGCCGATTTGACCATCTTTAAGCAATTAATTTATATTGTTTATAAGTATATTGAACAAACAGCTCATTTAAAATAGCGAAAATAATTGAAAGTGAGACGAATCTTAATATAAATATCAAAGTAAAATACGATTATTTTAAGATATGAAAATACTAGTCACAGTTACAATTACTATTGCCGATTTGACCATCTTTAAGCAATTAATTTATATTGTTTATAAGTATATTGAACAAACAGCTCATTTAAAATAGCGAAAATAATTGAAAGTGAGACGAATCTTAATATAAATATCAAAGTAAAATACGATTATTTTAAGATATGAAAATACTAGTCACAGTTACAATTACTATTGCCGATTTGACCATCTTTAAGCAATTAATTTATATTGTTTATAAGTATATTGAACAAACAGCTCATTTAAAATAGCGAAAATAATTGAAAGTGAGACGAATCTTAATATAAATATCACAGTAAAATACGATTATTTTAAGATATGAAAATACTAGTCACAGTTACAATTACTATTGCCGATTTGACCATCTTTAAGCAATTAATTTATATTGTTTATAAGTATATTGAACAAACAGCTCATTTAAAATAGCGAAAATAATTGAAAGTGAGACGAATCTTAATATAAATATCAAAGTAAAATACGATTATTTTAAGATATGAAAATACTAGTCACAGTTACAATTACTATTGCCGATTTGACCATCTTTAAGCAATTAATTTATATTGTTTATAAGTATATTGAACAAACAGCTCATTTAAAATAGCGAAAATAATTGAAAGTGAGACGAATCTTAATATAAATATCAAAGTAAAATACGATTATTTTAAGATATGAAAATACTAGTCACAGTTACAATTACTATTGCCGATTTGACCATCTTTAAGCAATTAATTTATATTGTTTATAAGTATATTGAACAAACAGCTCATTTAAAATAGCGAAAATAATTGAAAGTGAGACGAATCTTAATATAAATATCAAAGTAAAATACGATTATTTTAAGATATGAAAATACTAGTCACAGTTACAATTACTATTGCCGATTTGACCATCTTTAAGCAATTAATTTATATTGTTTATAAGTATATTGAACAAACAGCTCATTTAAAATAGCGAAAATAATTGAAAGTGAGACGAATCTTAATATAAATATCACAGTAAAATACGATTATTTTAAGATATGAAAATACTAGTCACAGTTACAATTACTATTGCCGATTTGACCATCTTTAAGCAATTAATTTATATTGTTTATAAGTATATTGAACAAACAGCTCATTTAAAATAGCGAAAATAATTGAAAGTGAGACGAATCTTAATATAAATATCACAGTAAAATACGATTATTTTAAGATATGAAAATACTAGTCACAGTTACAATTACTATTGCCGATTTGACCATCTTTAAGCAATTAATTTATATTGTTTATAAGTATATTGAACAAACAGCTCATTTAAAATAGCGAAAATAATTGAAAGTGAGACGAATCTTAATATAAATATCAAAGTAAAATACGATTATTTTAAGATATGAAAATACTAGTCACAGTTACAATTACTATTGCCGATTTGACCATCTTTAAGCAATTAATTTATATTGTTTATAAGTATATTGAACAAACAGCTCATTTAAAATAGCGAAAATAATTGAAAGTGAGACGAATCTTAATATAAATATCACAGTAAAATACGATTATTTTAAGATATGAAAATACTAGTCACAGTTACAATTACTATTGCCGATTTGACCATCTTTAAGCAATTAATTTATATTGTTTATAAGTATATTGAACAAACAGCTCATTTAAAATAGCGAAAATAATTGAAAGTGAGACGAATCTTAATATAAATATCACAGTAAAATACGATTATTTTAAGATATGAAAATACTAGTCACAGTTACAATTACTATTGCCGATTTGACCATCTTTAAGCAATTAATTTATATTGTTTATAAGTATATTGAACAAACAGCTCATTTAAAATAGCGAAAATAATTGAAAGTGAGACGAATCTTAATATAAATATCAAAGTAAAATACGATTATTTTAAGATATGAAAATACTAGTCACAGTTACAATTACTATTGCCGATTTGACCATCTTTAAGCAATTAATTTATATTGTTTATAAGTATATTGAACAAACAGCTCATTTAAAATAGCGAAAATAATTGAAAGTGAGACGAATCTTAATATAAATATCAAAGTAAAATACGATTATTTTAAGATATGAAAATACTAGTCACAGTTACAATTACTATTGCCGATTTGACCATCTTTAAGCAATTAATTTATATTGTTTATAAGTATATTGAACAAACAGCTCATTTAAAATAGCGAAAATAATTGAAAGTGAGACGAATCTTAATATAAATATCACAGTAAAATACGATTATTTTAAGATATGAAAATACTAGTCACAGTTACAATTACTATTGCCGATTTGACCATCTTTAAGCAATTAATTTATATTGTTTATAAGTATATTGAACAAACAGCTCATTTAAAATAGCGAAAATAATTGAAAGTGAGACGAATCTTAATATAAATATCAAAGTAAAATACGATTATTTTAAGATATGAAAATACTAGTCACAGTTACAATTACTATTGCCGATTTGACCATCTTTAAGCAATTAATTTATATTGTTTATAAGTATATTGAACAAACAGCTCATTTAAAATAGCGAAAATAATTGAAAGTGAGACGAATCTTAATATAAATATCAAAGTAAAATACGATTATTTTAAGATATGAAAATACTAGTCACAGTTACAATTACTATTGCCGATTTGACCATCTTTAAGCAATTAATTTATATTGTTTATAAGTATATTGAACAAACAGCTCATTTAAAATAGCGAAAATAATTGAAAGTGAGACGAATCTTAATATAAATATCACAGTAAAATACGATTATTTTAAGATATGAAAATACTAGTCACAGTTACAATTACTATTGCCGATTTGACCATCTTTAAGCAATTAATTTATATTGTTTATAAGTATATTGAACAAACAGCTCATTTAAAATAGCGAAAATAATTGAAAGTGAGACGAATCTTAATATAAATATCACAGTAAAATACGATTATTTTAAGATATGAAAATACTAGTCACAGTTACAATTACTATTGCCGATTTGACCATCTTTAAGCAATTAATTTATATTGTTTATAAGTATATTGAACAAACAGCTCATTTAAAATAGCGAAAATAATTGAAAGTGAGACGAATCTTAATATAAATATCAAAGTAAAATACGATTATTTTAAGATATGAAAATACTAGTCACAGTTACAATTACTATTGCCGATTTGACCATCTTTAAGCAATTAATTTATATTGTTTATAAGTATATTGAACAAACAGCTCATTTAAAATAGCGAAAATAATTGAAAGTGAGACGAATCTTAATATAAATATCAAAGTAAAATACGATTATTTTAAGATATGAAAATACTAGTCACAGTTACAATTACTATTGCCGATTTGACCATCTTTAAGCAATTAATTTATATTGTTTATAAGTATATTGAACAAACAGCTCATTTAAAATAGCGAAAATAATTGAAAGTGAGACGAATCTTAATATAAATATCAAAGTAAAATACGATTATTTTAAGATATGAAAATACTAGTCACAGTTACAATTACTATTGCCGATTTGACCATCTTTAAGCAATTAATTTATATTGTTTATAAGTATATTGAACAAACAGCTCATTTAAAATAGCGAAAATAATTGAAAGTGAGACGAATCTTAATATAAATATCACAGTAAAATACGATTATTTTAAGATATGAAAATACTAGTCACAGTTACAATTACTATTGCCGATTTGACCATCTTTAAGCAATTAATTTATATTGTTTATAAGTATATTGAACAAACAGCTCATTTAAAATAGCGAAAATAATTGAAAGTGAGACGAATCTTAATATAAATATCAAAGTAAAATACGATTATTTTAAGATATGAAAATACTAGTCACAGTTACAATTACTATTGCCGATTTGACCATCTTTAAGCAATTAATTTATATTGTTTATAAGTATATTGAACAAACAGCTCATTTAAAATAGCGAAAATAATTGAAAGTGAGACGAATCTAATATAAATATCAAAGTAAAATACGATTATTTTAAGATATGAAAATACTAGTCACAGTTACAATTACTATTGCCGATTTGACCATCTTTAAGCAATTAATTTATATTGTTTATAAGTATATTGAACAAACAGCTCATTTAAAATAGCGAAAATAATTGAAAGTGAGACGAATCTTAATATAAATATCACAGTAAAATACGATTATTTTAAGATATGAAAATACTAGTCACAGTTACAATTACTATTGCCGATTTGACCATCTTTAAGCAATTAATTTATATTGTTTATAAGTATATTGAACAAACAGCTCATTTAAAATAGCGAAAATAATTGAAAGTGAGACGAATCTTAATATAAATATCACAGTAAAATACGATTATTTTAAGATATGAAAATACTAGTAACAGTTACAATTACTATTGCCGATTTGACCATCTTTAAGCAATTAATTTATATTGTTTATAAGTATATTGAACAAACAGCTCATTTAAAATAGCGAAAATAATTGAAAGTGAGACGAATCTTAATATAAATATCAAAGTAAAATACGATTATTTTAAGATATGAAAATACTAGTCACAGTTACAATTACTATTGCCGATTTGACCATCTTTAAGCAATTAATTTATATTGTTTATAAGTATATTGAACAAACAGCTCATTTAAAATAGCGAAAATAATTGAAAGTGAGACGAATCTTAATATAAATATCACAGTAAAATACGATTATTTTAAGATATGAAAATACTAGTCACAGTTACAATTACTATTGCCGATTTGACCATCTTTAAGCAATTAATTTATATTGTTTATAAGTATATTGAACAAACAGCTCATTTAAAATAGCGAAAATAATTGAAAGTGAGACGAATCTTAATATAAATATCACAGTAAAATACGATTATTTTAAGATATGAAAATACTAGTCACAGTTACAATTACTATTGCCGATTTGACCATCTTTAAGCAATTAATTTATATTGTTTATAAGTATATTGAACAAACAGCTCATTTAAAATAGCGAAAATAATTGAAAGTGAGACGAATCTTAATATAAATATCAAAGTAAAATACGATTATTTTAAGATATGAAAATACTAGTCACAGTTACAATTACTATTGCCGATTTGACCATCTTTAAGCAATTAATTTATATTGTTTATAAGTATATTGAACAAACAGCTCGTTTAAAATAGCGAAAATAATTGAAAGTGAGACGAATCTTAATATAAATATCACAGTAAAATACGATTATTTTAAGATATGAAAATACTAGTCACAGTTACAATTACTATTGCCGATTTGACCATCTTTAAGCAATTAATTTATATTGTTTATAAGTATATTGAACAAACAGCTCATTTAAAATAGCGAAAATAATTGAAAGTGAGACGAATCTTAATATAAATATCAAAGTAAAATACGATTATTTTAAGATATGAAAATACTAGTCACAGTTACAATTACTATTGCCGATTTGACCATCTTTAAGCAATTAATTTATATTGTTTATAAGTATATTGAACAAACAGCTCATTTAAAATAGCGAAAATAATTGAAAGTGAGACGAATCTTAATATAAATATCAAAGTAAAATACGATTATTTTAAGATATGAAAATACTAGTCACAGTTACAATTACTATTGCCGATTTGACCATCTTTAAGCAATTAATTTATATTGTTTATAAGTATATTGAACAAACAGCTCATTTAAAATAGCGAAAATAATTGAAAGTGAGACGAATCTTAATATAAATATCAAAGTAAAATACGATTATTTTAAGATATGAAAATACTAGTCACAGTTACAATTACTATTGCCGATTTGACCATCTTTAAGCAATTAATTTATATTGTTTATAAGTATATTGAACAAACAGCTCATTTAAAATAGCGAAAATAATTGAAAGTGAGACGAATCTTAATATAAATATCAAAGTAAAATACGATTATTTTAAGATATGAAAATACTAGTCACAGTTACAATTACTATTGCCGATTTGACCATCTTTAAGCAATTAATTTATATTGTTTATAAGTATATTGAACAAACAGCTCATTTAAAATAGCGAAAATAATTGAAAGTGAGACGAATCTTAATATAAATATCACAGTAAAATACGATTATTTTAAGATATGAAAATACTAGTCACAGTTACAATTACTATTGCCGATTTGACCATCTTTAAGCAATTAATTTATATTGTTTATAAGTATATTGAACAAACAGCTCATTTAAAATAGCGAAAATAATTGAAAGTGAGACGAATCTTAATATAAATATCAAAGTAAAATACGATTATTTTAAGATATGAAAATACTAGTCACAGTTACAATTACTATTGCCGATTTGACCATCTTTAAGCAATTAATTTATATTGTTTATAAGTATATTGAACAAACAGCTCATTTAAAATAGCGAAAATAATTGAAAGTCACTCGAAACGTAACACAAATATCAAAGTAAAATACGATTATTTTAAGATATGAAAATACTAGTCACAGTTACAATTACTATTGCCGATTTGACCATCTTTAAGCAATTAATTTATATTGTTTATAAGTATATTGAACAAACAGCTCATTTAAAATAGCGAAAATAATTGAAAGTGAGACGAATCTTAATATAAATATCAAAGTAAAATACGATTATTTTAAGATATGAAAATACTAGTCACAGTTACAATTACTATTGCCGATTTGACCATCTTTAAGCAATTAATTTATATTGTTTATAAGTATATTGAACAAACAGCTCATTTAAAATAGCGAAAATAATTGAAAGTGACACGAATCTTAATATAAATATCAAAGTAAAATACGATTATTTTAAGATATGAAAATACTAGTCACAGTTACAATTACTATTGCCGATTTGACCATCTTTAAGCAATTAATTTATATTGTTTATAAGTATATTGAACAAACAGCTCATTTAAAATAGCGAAAATAATTGAAAGTGAGACGAATCTTAATATAAATATCAAAGTAAAATACGATTATTTTAAGATATGAAAATACTAGTCACAGTTACAATTACTATTGCCGATTTGACCATCTTTAAGCAATTAATTTATATTGTTTATAAGTATATTGAACAAACAGCTCATTTAAAATAGCGAAAATAATTGAAAGTGAGACGAATCTTAATATAAATATCACAGTAAAATACGATTATTTTAAGATATGAAAATACTAGTCACAGTTACAATTACTATTGCCGATTTGACCATCTTTAAGCAATTAATTTATATTGTTTATAAGTATATTGAACAAACAGCTCATTTAAAATAGCGAAAATAATTGAAAGTGAGACGAATCTTAATATAAATATCAAAGTAAAATACGATTATTTTAAGATATGAAAATACTAGTCACAGTTACAATTACTATTGCCGATTTGACCATCTTTAAGCAATTAATTTATATTGTTTATAAGTATATTGAACAAACAGCTCATTTAAAATAGCGAAAATAATTGAAAGTGAGACGAATCTTAATATAAATATCAAAGTAAAATACGATTATTTTAAGATATGAAAATACTAGTCACAGTTACAATTACTATTGCCGATTTGACCATCTTTAAGCAATTAATTTATATTGTTTATAAGTATATTGAACAAACAGCTCATTTAAAATAGCGAAAATAATTGAAAGTGAGACGAATCTTAATATAAATATCACAGTAAAATACGATTATTTTAAGATATGAAAATACTAGTCACAGTTACAATTACTATTGCCGATTTGACCATCTTTAAGCAATTAATTTATATTGTTTATAAGTATATTGAACAAACAGCTCATTTAAAATAGCGAAAATAATTGAAAGTGAGACGAATCTTAATATAAATATCACAGTAAAATACGATTATTTTAAGATATGAAAATACTAGTCACAGTTACAATTACTATTGCCGATTTGACCATCTTTAAGCAATTAATTTATATTGTTTATAAGTATATTGAACAAACAGCTCATTTAAAATAGCGAAAATAATTGAAAGTGAGACGAATCTTAATATAAATATCACAGTAAAATACGATTATTTTAAGATATGAAAATACTAGTCACAGTTACAATTACTATTGCCGATTTGACCATCTTTAAGCAATTAATTTATATTGTTTATAAGTATATTGAACAAACAGCTCATTTAAAATAGCGAAAATAATTGAAAGTGAGACGAATCTTAATATAAATATCAAAGTAAAATACGATTATTTTAAGATATGAAAATACTAGTCACAGTTACAATTACTATTGCCGATTTGACCATCTTTAAGCAATTAATTTATATTGTTTATAAGTATATTGAACAAACAGCTCATTTAAAATAGCGAAAATAATTGAAAGTGAGACGAATCTTAATATAAATATCAAAGTAAAATACGATTATTTTAAGATATGAAAATACTAGTCACAGTTACAATTACTATTGCCGATTTGACCATCTTTAAGCAATTAATTTATATTGTTTATAAGTATATTGAACAAACAGCTCATTTAAAATAGCGAAAATAATTGAAAGTGAGACGAATCTTAATATAAATATCAAAGTAAAATACGATTATTTTAAGATATGAAAATACTAGTCACAGTTACAATTACTATTGCCGATTTGACCATCTTTAAGCAATTAATTTATATTGTTTATAAGTATATTGAACAAACAGCTCATTTAAAATAGCGAAAATAATTGAAAGTGAGACGAATCTTAATATAAATATCAAAGTAAAATACGATTATTTTAAGATATGAAAATACTAGTCACAGTTACAATTACTATTGCCGATTTGACCATCTTTAAGCAATTAATTTATATTGTTTATAAGTATATTGAACAAACAGCTCATTTAAAATAGCGAAAATAATTGAAAGTGAGACGAATCTTAATATAAATATCAAAGTAAAATACGATTATTTTAAGATATGAAAATACTAGTCACAGTTACAATTACTATTGCCGATTTGACCATCTTTAAGCAATTAATTTATATTGTTTATAAGTATATTGAACAAACAGCTCATTTAAAATAGCGAAAATAATTGAAAGTGAGACGAATCTTAATATAAATATCAAAGTAAAATACGATTATTTTAAGATATGAAAATACTAGTCACAGTTACAATTACTATTGCCGATTTGACCATCTTTAAGCAATTAATTTATATTGTTTATAAGTATATTGAACAAACAGCTCATTTAAAATAGCGAAAATAATTGAAAGTGAGACGAATCTTAATATAAATATCAAAGTAAAATACGATTATTTTAAGATATGAAAATACTAGTCACAGTTACAATTACTATTGCCGATTTGACCATCTTTAAGCAATTAATTTATATTGTTTATAAGTATATTGAACAAACAGCTCATTTAAAATAGCGAAAATAATTGAAAGTGAGACGAATCTTAATATAAATATCAAAGTAAAATACGATTATTTTAAGATATGAAAATACTAGTCACAGTTACAATTACTATTGCCGATTTGACCATCTTTAAGCAATTAATTTATATTGTTTATAAGTATATTGAACAAACAGCTCATTTAAAATAGCGAAAATAATTGAAAGTGAGACGAATCTTAATATAAATATCACAGTAAAATACGATTATTTTAAGATATGAAAATACTAGTCACAGTTACAATTACTATTGCCGATTTGACCATCTTTAAGCAATTAATTTATATTGTTTATAAGTATATTGAACAAACAGCTCATTTAAAATAGCGAAAATAATTGAAAGTGAGACGAATCTTAATATAAATATCAAAGTAAAATACGATTATTTTAAGATATGAAAATACTAGTCACAGTTACAATTACTATTGCCGATTTGACCATCTTTAAGCAATTAATTTATATTGTTTATAAGTATATTGAACAAACAGCTCATTTAAAATAGCGAAAATAATTGAAAGTCACTCGAAACGTAACACAAATATCAAAGTAAAATACGATTATTTTAAGATATGAAAATACTAGTCACAGTTACAATTACTATTGCCGATTTGACCATCTTTAAGCAATTAATTTATATTGTTTATAAGTATATTGAACAAACAGCTCATTTAAAATAGCGAAAATAATTGAAAGTGAGACGAATCTTAATATAAATATCAAAGTAAAATACGATTATTTTAAGATATGAAAATACTAGTCACAGTTACAATTACTATTGCCGATTTGACCATCTTTAAGCAATTAATTTATATTGTTTATAAGTATATTGAACAAACAGCTCATTTAAAATAGCGAAAATAATTGAAAGTGACACGAATCTTAATATAAATATCAAAGTAAAATACGATTATTTTAAGATATGAAAATACTAGTCACAGTTACAATTACTATTGCCGATTTGACCATCTTTAAGCAATTAATTTATATTGTTTATAAGTATATTGAACAAACAGCTCATTTAAAATAGCGAAAATAATTGAAAGTGAGACGAATCTTAATATAAATATCAAAGTAAAATACGATTATTTTAAGATATGAAAATACTAGTCACAGTTACAATTACTATTGCCGATTTGACCATCTTTAAGCAATTAATTTATATTGTTTATAAGTATATTGAACAAACAGCTCATTTAAAATAGCGAAAATAATTGAAAGTGAGACGAATCTTAATATAAATATCACAGTAAAATACGATTATTTTAAGATATGAAAATACTAGTCACAGTTACAATTACTATTGCCGATTTGACCATCTTTAAGCAATTAATTTATATTGTTTATAAGTATATTGAACAAACAGCTCATTTAAAATAGCGAAAATAATTGAAAGTGAGACGAATCTTAATATAAATATCAAAGTAAAATACGATTATTTTAAGATATGAAAATACTAGTCACAGTTACAATTACTATTGCCGATTTGACCATCTTTAAGCAATTAATTTATATTGTTTATAAGTATATTGAACAAACAGCTCATTTAAAATAGCGAAAATAATTGAAAGTGAGACGAATCTTAATATAAATATCAAAGTAAAATACGATTATTTTAAGATATGAAAATACTAGTCACAGTTACAATTACTATTGCCGATTTGACCATCTTTAAGCAATTAATTTATATTGTTTATAAGTATATTGAACAAACAGCTCATTTAAAATAGCGAAAATAATTGAAAGTGAGACGAATCTTAATATAAATATCACAGTAAAATACGATTATTTTAAGATATGAAAATACTAGTCACAGTTACAATTACTATTGCCGATTTGACCATCTTTAAGCAATTAATTTATATTGTTTATAAGTATATTGAACAAACAGCTCATTTAAAATAGCGAAAATAATTGAAAGTGAGACGAATCTTAATATAAATATCACAGTAAAATACGATTATTTTAAGATATGAAAATACTAGTCACAGTTACAATTACTATTGCCGATTTGACCATCTTTAAGCAATTAATTTATATTGTTTATAAGTATATTGAACAAACAGCTCATTTAAAATAGCGAAAATAATTGAAAGTGAGACGAATCTTAATATAAATATCACAGTAAAATACGATTATTTTAAGATATGAAAATACTAGTCACAGTTACAATTACTATTGCCGATTTGACCATCTTTAAGCAATTAATTTATATTGTTTATAAGTATATTGAACAAACAGCTCATTTAAAATAGCGAAAATAATTGAAAGTGAGACGAATCTTAATATAAATATCAAAGTAAAATACGATTATTTTAAGATATGAAAATACTAGTCACAGTTACAATTACTATTGCCGATTTGACCATCTTTAAGCAATTAATTTATATTGTTTATAAGTATATTGAACAAACAGCTCATTTAAAATAGCGAAAATAATTGAAAGTGAGACGAATCTTAATATAAATATCAAAGTAAAATACGATTATTTTAAGATATGAAAATACTAGTCACAGTTACAATTACTATTGCCGATTTGACCATCTTTAAGCAATTAATTTATATTGTTTATAAGTATATTGAACAAACAGCTCATTTAAAATAGCGAAAATAATTGAAAGTGAGACGAATCTTAATATAAATATCAAAGTAAAATACGATTATTTTAAGATATGAAAATACTAGTCACAGTTACAATTACTATTGCCGATTTGACCATCTTTAAGCAATTAATTTATATTGTTTATAAGTATATTGAACAAACAGCTCATTTAAAATAGCGAAAATAATTGAAAGTGAGACGAATCTTAATATAAATATCAAAGTAAAATACGATTATTTTAAGATATGAAAATACTAGTCACAGTTACAATTACTATTGCCGATTTGACCATCTTTAAGCAATTAATTTATATTGTTTATAAGTATATTGAACAAACAGCTCATTTAAAATAGCGAAAATAATTGAAAGTGAGACGAATCTTAATATAAATATCAAAGTAAAATACGATTATTTTAAGATATGAAAATACTAGTCACAGTTACAATTACTATTGCCGATTTGACCATCTTTAAGCAATTAATTTATATTGTTTATAAGTATATTGAACAAACAGCTCATTTAAAATAGCGAAAATAATTGAAAGTGAGACGAATCTTAATATAAATATCAAAGTAAAATACGATTATTTTAAGATATGAAAATACTAGTCACAGTTACAATTACTATTGCCGATTTGACCATCTTTAAGCAATTAATTTATATTGTTTATAAGTATATTGAACAAACAGCTCATTTAAAATAGCGAAAATAATTGAAAGTGAGACGAATCTTAATATAAATATCAAAGTAAAATACGATTATTTTAAGATATGAAAATACTAGTCACAGTTACAATTACTATTGCCGATTTGACCATCTTTAAGCAATTAATTTATATTGTTTATAAGTATATTGAACAAACAGCTCATTTAAAATAGCGAAAATAATTGAAAGTGAGACGAATCTTAATATAAATATCAAAGTAAAATACGATTATTTTAAGATATGAAAATACTAGTCACAGTTACAATTACTATTGCCGATTTGACCATCTTTAAGCAATTAATTTATATTGTTTATAAGTATATTGAACAAACAGCTCATTTAAAATAGCGAAAATAATTGAAAGTGAGACGAATCTTAATATAAATATCAAAGTAAAATACGATTATTTTAAGATATGAAAATACTAGTCACAGTTACAATTACTATTGCCGATTTGACCATCTTTAAGCAATTAATTTATATTGTTTATAAGTATATTGAACAAACAGCTCATTTAAAATAGCGAAAATAATTGAAAGTGAGACGAATCTTAATATAAATATCAAAGTAAAATACGATTATTTTAAGATATGAAAATACTAGTCACAGTTACAATTACTATTGCCGATTTGACCATCTTTAAGCAATTAATTTATATTGTTTATAAGTATATTGAACAAACAGCTCATTTAAAATAGCGAAAATAATTGAAAGTGAGACGAATCTTAATATAAATATCAAAGTAAAATACGATTATTTTAAGATATGAATATACTAGTCACAGTTACAATTACTATTGCCGATTTGACCATCTTTAAGCAATTAATTTATATTGTTTATAAGTATATTGAACAAACAGCTCATTTAAAATAGCGAAAATAATTGAAAGTGAGACGAATCTTAATATAAATATCAAAGTAAAATACGATTATTTTAAGATATGAAAATACTAGTCACAGTTACAATTACTATTGCCGATTTGACCATCTTTAAGCAATTAATTTATATTGTTTATAAGTATATTGAACAAACAGCTCATTTAAAATAGCGAAAATAATTGAAAGTGAGACGAATCTTAATATAAATATCAAAGTAAAATACGATTATTTTAAGATATGAAAATACTAGTCACAGTTACAATTACTATTGCCGATTTGACCATCTTTAAGCAATTAATTTATATTGTTTATAAGTATATTGAACAAACAGCTCATTTAAAATAGCGAAAATAATTGAAAGCGAGACGAATCTTAATATAAATATCACAGTAAAATACGATTATTTTAAGATATGAAAATACTAGTCACAGTTACAATTACTATTGCCGATTTGACCATCTTTAAGCAATTAATTTATATTGTTTATAAGTATATTGAACAAACAGCTCATTTAAAATAGCGAAAATAATTGAAAGTGAGACGAATCTTAATATAAATATCAAAGTAAAATACGATTATTTTAAGATATGAAAATACTAGTCACAGTTACAATTACTATTGCCGATTTGACCATCTTTAAGCAATTAATTTATATTGTTTATAAGTATATTGAACAAACAGCTTATTTAAAATAGCGAAAATAATTGAAAGTGAGACGAATCTTAATATAAATATCACAGTAAAATACGATTATTTTAAGATATGAAAATACTAGTCACAGTTACAATTACTATTGCCGATTTGACCATCTTTAAGCAATTAATTTATATTGTTTATAAGTATATTGAACAAACAGCTCATTTAAAATAGCGAAAATAATTGAAAGTGAGACGAATCTTAATATAAATATCAAAGTAAAATACGATTATTTTAAGATATGAAAATACTAGTCACAGTTACAATTACTATTGCCGATTTGACCATCTTTAAGCAATTAATTTATATTGTTTATAAGTATATTGAACAAACAGCTCATTTAAAATAGCGAAAATAATTGAAAGTGAGACGAATCTTAATATAAATATCACAGTAAAATACGATTATTTTAAGATATGAAAATACTAGTCACAGTTACAATTACTATTGCCGATTTGACCATCTTTAAGCAATTAATTTATATTGTTTATAAGTATATTGAACAAACAGCTCATTTAAAATAGCGAAAATAATTGAAAGTGAGACGAATCTTAATATAAATATCACAGTAAAATACGATTATTTTAAGATATGAAAATACTAGTCACAGTTACAATTACTATTGCCGATTTGACCATCTTTAAGCAATTAATTTATATTGTTTATAAGTATATTGAACAAACAGCTCATTTAAAATAGCGAAAATAATTGAAAGTGAGACGAATCTTAATATAAATATCAAAGTAAAATACGATTATTTTAAGATATGAAAATACTAGTCACAGTTACAATTACTATTGCCGATTTGACCATCTTTAAGCAATTAATTTATATTGTTTATAAGTATATTGAACAAACAGCTCATTTAAAATAGCGAAAATAATTGAAAGTGAGACGAATCTTAATATAAATATCACAGTAAAATACGATTATTTTAAGATATGAAAATACTAGTCACAGTTACAATTACTATTGCCGATTTGACCATCTTTAAGCAATTAATTTATATTGTTTATAAGTATATTGAACAAACAGCTCATTTAAAATAGCGATAATAATTGAAAGTGAGACGAATCTTAATATAAATATCAAAGTAAAATACGATTATTTTAAGATATGAAAATACTAGTCACAGTTACAATTACTATTGCCGATTTGACCATCTTTAATCAATTAATTTATATTGTTTATAAGTATATTGAACAAACAGCTCATTTAAAATAGCGAAAATAATTGAAAGTGAGACGAATCTTAATATAAATATCACAGTAAAATACGATTATTTTAAGATATGAAAATACTAGTCACAGTTACAATTACTATTGCCGATTTGACCATCTTTAAGCAATTAATTTATATTGTTTATAAGTATATTGAACAAACAGCTCATTTAAAATAGCGAAAATAATTGAAAGTGAGACGAATCTTAATATAAATATCAAAGTAAAATACGATTATTTTAAGATATGAAAATACTAGTCACAGTTACAATTACTATTGCCGATTTGACCATCTTTAAGCAATTAATTTATATTGTTTATAAGTATATTGAACAAACAGCTCATTTAAAATAGCGAAAATAATTGAAAGTGAGACGAATCTTAATATAAATATCACAGTAAAATACGATTATTTTAAGATATGAAAATACTAGTCACAGTTACAATTACTATTGCCGATTTGACCATCTTTAAGCAATTAATTTATATTGTTTATAAGTATATTGAACAAACAGCTCATTTAAAATAGCGAAAATAATTGAAAGTGAGACGAATCTTAATATAAATATCAAAGTAAAATACGATTATTTTAAGATATGAAAATACTAGTCACAGTTACAATTACTATTGCCGATTTGACCATCTTTAAGCAATTAATTTATATTGTTTATAAGTATATTGAACAAACAGCTCATTTAAAATAGCGAAAATAATTGAAAGTGAGACGAATCTTAATATAAATATCACAGTAAAATACGATTATTTTAAGATATGAAAATACTAGTCACAGTTACAATTACTATTGCCGATTTGACCATCTTTAAGCAATTAATTTATATTGTTTATAAGTATATTGAACAAACAGCTCATTTAAAATAGCGAAAATAATTGAAAGTGAGACGAATCTTAATATAAATATCACAGTAAAATACGATTATTTTAAGATATGAAAATACTAGTCACAGTTACAATTACTATTGCCGATTTGACCATCTTTAAGCAATTAATTTATATTGTTTATAAGTATATTGAACAAACAGCTCATTTAAAATAGCGAAAATAATTGAAAGTGAGACGAATCTTAATATAAATATCAAAGTAAAATACGATTATTTTAAGATATGAAAATACTAGTCACAGTTACAATTACTATTGCCGATTTGACCATCTTTAAGCAATTAATTTATATTGTTTATAAGTATATTGAACAAACAGCTCATTTAAAATAGCGAAAATAATTGAAAGTGAGACGAATCTTAATATAAATATCAAAGTAAAATACGATTATTTTAAGATATGAAAATACTAGTCACAGTTACAATTACTATTGCCGATTTGACCATCTTTAAGCAATTAATTTATATTGTTTATAAGTATATTGAACAAACAGCTCATTTAAAATAGCGAAAATAATTGAAAGTGAGACGAATCTTAATATAAATATCAAAGTAAAATACGATTATTTTAAGATATGAAAATACTAGTCACAGTTACAATTACTATTGCCGATTTGACCATCTTTAAGCAATTAATTTATATTGTTTATAAGTATATTGAACAAACAGCTCATTTAAAATAGCGAAAATAATTGAAAGTGAGACGAATCTTAATATAAATATCACAGTAAAATACGATTATTTTAAGATATGAAAATACTAGTCACAGTTACAATTACTATTGCCGATTTGACCATCTTTAAGCAATTAATTTATATTGTTTATAAGTATATTGAACAAACAGCTCATTTAAAATAGCGAAAATAATTGAAAGTGAGACGAATCTTAATATAAATATCAAAGTAAAATACGATTATTTTAAGATATGAAAATACTAGTCACAGTTACAATTACTATTGCCGATTTGACCATCTTTAAGCAATTAATTTATATTGTTTATAAGTATATTGAACAAACAGCTCATTTAAAATAGCGAAAATAATTGAAAGTGAGACGAATCTTAATATAAATATCAAAGTAAAATACGATTATTTTAAGATATGAAAATACTAGTCACAGTTACAATTACTATTGCCGATTTGACCATCTTTAAGCAATTAATTTATATTGTTTATAAGTATATTGAACAAACAGCTCATTTAAAATAGCGAAAATAATTGAAAGTGAGACGAATCTTAATATAAATATCACAGTAAAATACGATTATTTTAAGATATGAAAATACTAGTCACAGTTACAATTACTATTGCCGATTTGACCATCTTTAAGCAATTAATTTATATTGTTTATAAGTATATTGAACAAACAGCTCATTTAAAATAGCGAAAATAATTGAAAGTGAGACGAATCTTAATATAAATATCACAGTAAAATACGATTATTTTAAGATATGAAAATACTAGTCACAGTTACAATTACTATTGCCGATTTGACCATCTTTAAGCAATTAATTTATATTGTTTATAAGTATATTGAACAAACAGCTCATTTAAAATAGCGAAAATAATTGAAAGTGAGACGAATCTTAATATAAATATCAAAGTAAAATACGATTATTTTAAGATATGAAAATACTAGTCACAGTTACAATTACTATTGCCGATTTGACCATCTTTAAGCAATTAATTTATATTGTTTATAAGTATATTGAACAAACAGCTCATTTAAAATAGCGAAAATAATTGAAAGTGAGACGAATCTTAATATAAATATCACAGTAAAATACGATTATTTTAAGATATGAAAATACTAGTCACAGTTACAATTACTATTGCCGATTTGACCATCTTTAAGCAATTAATTTATATTGTTTATAAGTATATTGAACAAACAGCTCATTTAAAATAGCGAAAATAATTGAAAGTGAGACGAATCTTAATATAAATATCACAGTAAAATACGATTATTTTAAGATATGAAAATACTAGTCACAGTTACAATTACTATTGCCGATTTGAACATCTTTAAGCAATTAATTTATATTGTTTATAAGTATATTGAACAAACAGCTCATTTAAAATAGCGAAAATAATTGAAAGTGAGACGAATCTTAATATAAATATCAAAGTAAAATACGATTATTTTAAGATATGAAAATACTAGTCACAGTTACAATTACTATTGCCGATTTGACCATCTTTAAGCAATTAATTTATATTGTTTATAAGTATATTGAACAAACAGCTCATTTAAAATAGCGAAAATAATTGAAAGTGAGACGAATCTTAATATAAATATCAAAGTAAAATACGATTATTTTAAGATATGAAAATACTAGTCACAGTTACAATTACTATTGCCGATTTGACCATCTTTAAGCAATTAATTTATATTGTTTATAAGTATATTGAACAAACAGCTCATTTAAAATAGCGAAAATAATTGAAAGTGAGACGAATCTTAATATAAATATCAAAGTAAAATACGATTATTTTAAGATATGAAAATACTAGTCACAGTTACAATTACTATTGCCGATTTGACCATCTTTAAGCAATTAATTTATATTGTTTATAAGTATATTGAACAAACAGCTCATTTAAAATAGCGAAAATAATTGAAAGTGAGACGAATCTTAATATAAATATCAAAGTAAAATACGATTATTTTAAGATATGAAAATACTAGTCACAGTTACAATTACTATTGCCGATTTGACCATCTTTAAGCAATTAATTTATATTGTTTATAAGTATATTGAACAAACAGCTCATTTAAAATAGCGAAAATAATTGAAAGTGAGACGAATCTTAATATAAATATCACAGTAAAATACGATTATTTTAAGATATGAAAATACTAGTCACAGTTACAATTACTATTGCCGATTTGACCATCTTTAAGCAATTAATTTATATTGTTTATAAGTATATTGAACAAACAGCTCATTTAAAATAGCGAAAATAATTGAAAGTGAGACGAATCTTAATATAAATATCACAGTAAAATACGATTATTTTAAGATATGAAAATACTAGTCACAGTTACAATTACTATTGCCGATTTGACCATCTTTAAGCAATTAATTTATATTGTTTATAAGTATATTGAACAAACAGCTCATTTAAAATAGCGAAAATAATTGAAAGTGAGACGAATCTTAATATAAATATCAAAGTAAAATACGATTATTTTAAGATATGAAAATACTAGTCACAGTTACAATTACTATTGCCGATTTGACCATCTTTAAGCAATTAATTTATATTGTTTATAAGTATATTGAACAAACAGCTCATTTAAAATAGCGAAAATAATTGAAAGTGAGACGAATCTTAATATAAATATCAAAGTAAAATACGATTATTTTAAGATATGAAAATACTAGTCACAGTTACAATTACTATTGCCGATTTGACCATCTTTAAGCAATTAATTTATATTGTTTATAAGTATATTGAACAAACAGCTCATTTAAAATAGCGAAAATAATTGAAAGTGAGACGAATCTTAATATAAATATCAAAGTAAAATACGATTATTTTAAGATATGAAAATACTAGTCACAGTTACAATTACTATTGCCGATTTGACCATCTTTAAGCAATTAATTTATATTGTTTATAAGTATATTGAACAAACAGCTCATTTAAAATAGCGAAAATAATTGAAAGTGAGACGAATCTTAATATAAATATCAAAGTAAAATACGATTATTTTAAGATATGAAAATACTAGTCACAGTTACAATTACTATTGCCGATTTGACCATCTTTAAGCAATTAATTTATATTGTTTATAAGTATATTGAACAAACAGCTCATTTAAAATAGCGAAAATAATTGAAAGTGAGACGAATCTTAATATAAATATCACAGTAAAATACGATTATTTTAAGATATGAAAATACTAGTCACAGTTACAATTACTATTGCCGATTTGACCATCTTTAAGCAATTAATTTATATTGTTTATAAGTATATTGAACAAACAGCTCATTTAAAATAGCGAAAATAATTGAAAGTGAGACGAATCTTAATATAAATATCAAAGTAAAATACGATTATTTTAAGATATGAAAATACTAGTCACAGTTACAATTACTATTGCCGATTTGACCATCTTTAAGCAATTAATTTATATTGTTTATAAGTATATTGAACAAACAGCTCATTTAAAATAGCGAAAATAATTGAAAGTCACTCGAAACGTAACACAAATATCAAAGTAAAATACGATTATTTTAAGATATGAAAATACTAGTCACAGTTACAATTACTATTGCCGATTTGACCATCTTTAAGCAATTAATTTATATTGTTTATAAGTATATTGAACAAACAGCTCATTTAAAATAGCGAAAATAATTGAAAGTGAGACGAATCTTAATATAAATATCAAAGTAAAATACGATTATTTTAAGATATGAAAATACTAGTCACAGTTACAATTACTATTGCCGATTTGACCATCTTTAAGCAATTAATTTATATTGTTTATAAGTATATTGAACAAACAGCTCATTTAAAATAGCGAAAATAATTGAAAGTGACACGAATCTTAATATAAATATCAAAGTAAAATACGATTATTTTAAGATATGAAAATACTAGTCACAGTTACAATTACTATTGCCGATTTGACCATCTTTAAGCAATTAATTTATATTGTTTATAAGTATATTGAACAAACAGCTCATTTAAAATAGCGAAAATAATTGAAAGTGAGACGAATCTTAATATAAATATCAAAGTAAAATACGATTATTTTAAGATATGAAAATACTAGTCACAGTTACAATTACTATTGCCGATTTGACCATCTTTAAGCAATTAATTTATATTGTTTATAAGTATATTGAACAAACAGCTCATTTAAAATAGCGAAAATAATTGAAAGTGAGACGAATCTTAATATAAATATCAAAGTAAAATACGATTATTTTAAGATATGAAAATACTAGTCACAGTTACAATTACTATTGCCGATTTGACCATCTTTAAGCAATTAATTTATATTGTTTATAAGTATATTGAACAAACAGCTCATTTAAAATAGCGAAAATAATTGAAAGTGAGACGAATCTTAATATAAATATCACAGTAAAATACGATTATTTTAAGATATGAAAATACTAGTCACAGTTACAATTACTATTGCCGATTTGACCATCTTTAAGCAATTAATTTATATTGTTTATAAGTATATTGAACAAACAGCTCATTTAAAATAGCGAAAATAATTGAAAGTGAGACGAATCTTAATATAAATATCACAGTAAAATACGATTATTTTAAGATATGAAAATACTAGTCACAGTTACAATTACTATTGCCGATTTGACCATCTTTAAGCAATTAATTTATATTGTTTATAAGTATATTGAACAAACAGCTCATTTAAAATAGCGAAAATAATTGAAAGTGAGACGAATCTTAATATAAATATCACAGTAAAATACGATTATTTTAAGATATGAAAATACTAGTCACAGTTACAATTACTATTGCCGATTTGACCATCTTTAAGCAATTAATTTATATTGTTTATAAGTATATTGAACAAACAGCTCATTTAAAATAGCGAAAATAATTGAAAGTGAGACGAATCTTAATATAAATATCAAAGTAAAATACGATTATTTTAAGATATGAAAATACTAGTCACAGTTACAATTACTATTGCCGATTTGACCATCTTTAAGCAATTAATTTATATTGTTTATAAGTATATTGAACAAACAGCTCATTTAAAATAGCGAAAATAATTGAAAGTGAGACGAATCTTAATATAAATATCAAAGTAAAATACGATTATTTTAAGATATGAAAATACTAGTCACAGTTACAATTACTATTGCCGATTTGACCATCTTTAAGCAATTAATTTATATTGTTTATAAGTATATTGAACAAACAGCTCATTTAAAATAGCGAAAATAATTGAAAGTGAGACGAATCTTAATATAAATATCAAAGTAAAATACGATTATTTTAAGATATGAAAATACTAGTCACAGTTACAATTACTATTGCCGATTTGACCATCTTTAAGCAATTAATTTATATTGTTTATAAGTATATTGAACAAACAGCTCATTTAAAATAGCGAAAATAATTGAAAGTGAGACGAATCTTAATATAAATATCACAGTAAAATACGATTATTTTAAGATATGAAAATACTAGTCACAGTTACAATTACTATTGCCGATTTGACCATCTTTAAGCAATTAATTTATATTGTTTATAAGTATATTGAACAAACAGCTCATTTAAAATAGCGAAAATAATTGAAAGTGAGACGAATCTTAATATAAATATCAAAGTAAAATACGATTATTTTAAGATATGAAAATACTAGTCACAGTTACAATTACTATTGCCGATTTGACCATCTTTAAGCAATTAATTTATATTGTTTATAAGTATATTGAACAAACAGCTCATTTAAAATAGCGAAAATAATTGAAAGTGAGACGAATCTTAATATAAATATCAAAGTAAAATACGATTATTTTAAGATATGAAAATACTAGTCACAGTTACAATTACTATTGCCGATTTGACCATCTTTAAGCAATTAATTTATATTGTTTATAAGTATATTGAACAAACAGCTCATTTAAAATAGCGAAAATAATTGAAAGTGAGACGAATCTTAATATAAATATCAAAGTAAAATACGATTATTTTAAGATATGAAAATACTAGTCACAGTTACAATTACTATTGCCGATTTGACCATCTTTAAGCAATTAATTTATATTGTTTATAAGTATATTGAACAAACAGCTCATTTAAAATAGCGAAAATAATTGAAAGTGAGACGAATCTTAATATAAATATCAAAGTAAAATACGATTATTTTAAGATATGAAAATACTAGTCACAGTTACAATTACTATTGCCGATTTGACCATCTTTAAGCAATTAATTTATATTGTTTATAAGTATATTGAACAAACAGCTCATTTAAAATAGCGAAAATAATTGAAAGTGAGACGAATCTTAATATAAATATCAAAGTAAAATACGATTATTTTAAGATATGAATATACTAGTCACAGTTACAATTACTATTGCCGATTTGACCATCTTTAAGCAATTAATTTATATTGTTTATAAGTATATTGAACAAACAGCTCATTTAAAATAGCGAAAATAATTGAAAGTGAGACGAATCTTAATATAAATATCAAAGTAAAATACGATTATTTTAAGATATGAAAATACTAGTCACAGTTACAATTACTATTGCCGATTTGACCATCTTTAAGCAATTAATTTATATTGTTTATAAGTATATTGAACAAACAGCTCATTTAAAATAGCGAAAATAATTGAAAGTGAGACGAATCTTAATATAAATATCAAAGTAAAATACGATTATTTTAAGATATGAAAATACTAGTCACAGTTACAATTACTATTGCCGATTTGACCATCTTTAAGCAATTAATTTATATTGTTTATAAGTATATTGAACAAACAGCTCATTTAAAATAGCGAAAATAATTGAAAGTGAGACGAATCTTAATATAAATATCACAGTAAAATACGATTATTTTAAGATATGAAAATACTAGTCACAGTTACAATTACTATTGCCGATTTGACCATCTTTAAGCAATTAATTTATATTGTTTATAAGTATATTGAACAAACAGCTCATTTAAAATAGCGAAAATAATTGAAAGTGAGACGAATCTTAATATAAATATCAAAGTAAAATACGATTATTTTAAGATATGAAAATACTAGTCACAGTTACAATTACTATTGCCGATTTGACCATCTTTAAGCAATTAATTTATATTGTTTATAAGTATATTGAACAAACAGCTCATTTAAAATAGCGAAAATAATTGAAAGTGAGACGAATCTTAATATAAATATCACAGTAAAATACGATTATTTTAAGATATGAAAATACTAGTCACAGTTACAATTACTATTGCCGATTTGACCATCTTTAAGCAATTAATTTATATTGTTTATAAGTATATTGAACAAACAGCTCATTTAAAATAGCGAAAATAATTGAAAGTGAGACGAATCTTAATATAAATATCAAAGTAAAATACGATTATTTTAAGATATGAAAATACTAGTCACAGTTACAATTACTATTGCCGATTTGACCATCTTTAAGCAATTAATTTATATTGTTTATAAGTATATTGAACAAACAGCTCATTTAAAATAGCGAAAATAATTGAAAGTGAGACGAATCTTAATATAAATATCACAGTAAAATACGATTATTTTAAGATATGAAAATACTAGTCACAGTTACAATTACTATTGCCGATTTGACCATCTTTAAGCAATTAATTTATATTGTTTATAAGTATATTGAACAAACAGCTCATTTAAAATAGCGAAAATAATTGAAAGTGAGACGAATCTTAATATAAATATCACAGTAAAATACGATTATTTTAAGATATGAAAATACTAGTCACAGTTACAATTACTATTGCCGATTTGACCATCTTTAAGCAATTAATTTATATTGTTTATAAGTATATTGAACAAACAGCTCATTTAAAATAGCGAAAATAATTGAAAGTGAGACGAATCTTAATATAAATATCAAAGTAAAATACGATTATTTTAAGATATGAAAATACTAGTCACAGTTACAATTACTATTGCCGATTTGACCATCTTTAAGCAATTAATTTATATTGTTTATAAGTATATTGAACAAACAGCTCATTTAAAATAGCGAAAATAATTGAAAGTGAGACGAATCTTAATATAAATATCACAGTAAAATACGATTATTTTAAGATATGAAAATACTAGTCACAGTTACAATTACTATTGCCGATTTGACCATCTTTAAGCAATTAATTTATATTGTTTATAAGTATATTGAACAAACAGCTCATTTAAAATAGCGAAAATAATTGAAAGTGAGACGAATCTTAATATAAATATCACAGTAAAATACGATTATTTTAAGATATGAAAATACTAGTCACAGTTACAATTACTATTGCCGATTTGACCATCTTTAAGCAATTAATTTATATTGTTTATAAGTATATTGAACAAACAGCTCATTTAAAATAGCGAAAATAATTGAAAGTGAGACGAATCTTAATATAAATATCAAAGTAAAATACGATTATTTTAAGATATGAAAATACTAGTCACAGTTACAATTACTATTGCCGATTTGACCATCTTTAAGCAATTAATTTATATTGTTTATAAGTATATTGAACAAACAGCTCATTTAAAATAGCGAAAATAATTGAAAGTGAGACGAATCTTAATATAAATATCACAGTAAAATACGATTATTTTAAGATATGAAAATACTAGTCACAGTTACAATTACTATTGCCGATTTGACCATCTTTAAGCAATTAATTTATATTGTTTATAAGTATATTGAACAAACAGCTCATATAAAATAGCGAAAATAATTGAAAGTGAGACGAATCTTAATATAAATATCACAGTAAAATACGATTATTTTAAGATATGAAAATACTAGTCACAGTTACAATTACTATTGCCGATTTGACCATCTTTAAGCAATTAATTTATATTGTTTATAAGTATATTGAACAAACAGCTCATTTAAAATAGCGAAAATAATTGAAAGTGAGACGAATCTTAATATAAATATCAAAGTAAAATACGATTATTTTAAGATATGAAAATACTAGTCACAGTTACAATTACTATTGCCGATTTGACCATCTTTAAGCAATTAATTTATATTGTTTATAAGTATATTGAACAAACAGCTCATTTAAAATAGCGAAAATAATTGAAAGTGAGACGAATCTTAATATAAATATCACAGTAAAATACGATTATTTTAAGATATGAAAATACTAGTCACAGTTACAATTACTATTGCCGATTTGACCATCTTTAAGCAATTAATTTATATTGTTTATAAGTATATTGAACAAACAGCTCATATAAAATAGCGAAAATAATTGAAAGTGAGACGAATCTTAATATAAATATCACAGTAAAATACGATTATTTTAAGATATGAAAATACTAGTCACAGTTACAATTACTATTGCCGATTTGACCATCTTTAAGCAATTAATTTATATTGTTTATAAGTATATTGAACAAACAGCTCATTTAAAATAGCGAAAATAATTGAAAGTGAGACGAATCTTAATATAAATATCACAGTAAAATACGATTATTTTAAGATATGAAAATACTAGTCACAGTTACAATTACTATTGCCGATTTGACCATCTTTAAGCAATTAATTTATATTGTTTATAAGTATATTGAACAAACAGCTCATTTAAAATAGCGAAAATAATTGAAAGTGAGACGAATCTTAATATAAATATCACAGTAAAATACGATTATTTTAAGATATGAAAATACTAGTCACAGTTACAATTACTATTGCCGATTTGACCATCTTTAAGCAATTAATTTATATTGTTTATAAGTATATTGAACAAACAGCTCATTTAAAATAGCGAAAATAATTGAAAGTGAGACGAATCTTAATATAAATATCACAGTAAAATACGATTATTTTAAGATATGAAAATACTAGTCACAGTTACAATTACTATTGCCGATTTGACCATCTTTAAGCAATTAATTTATATTGTTTATAAGTATATTGAACAAACAGCTCATTTAAAATAGCGAAAATAATTGAAAGTGAGACGAATCTTAATATAAATATCAAAGTAAAATACGATTATTTTAAGATATGAAAATACTAGTCACAGTTACAATTACTATTGCCGATTTGACCATCTTTAAGCAATTAATTTATATTGTTTATAAGTATATTGAACAAACAGCTCATTTAAAATAGCGAAAATAATTGAAAGTGAGACGAATCTTAATATAAATATCACAGTAAAATACGATTATTTTAAGATATGAAAATACTAGTCACAGTTACAATTACTATTGCCGATTTGACCATCTTTAAGCAATTAATTTATATTGTTTATAAGTATATTGAACAAACAGCTCATTTAAAATAGCGAAAATAATTGAAAGTGAGACGAATCTTAATATAAATATCAAAGTAAAATACGATTATTTTAAGATATGAAAATACTAGTCACAGTTACAATTACTATTGCCGATTTGACCATCTTTAAGCAATTAATTTATATTGTTTATAAGTATATTGAACAAACAGCTCATTTAAAATAGCGAAAATAATTGAAAGTGAGACGAATCTTAATATAAATATCACAGTAAAATACGATTATTTTAAGATATGAAAATACTAGTCACAGTTACAATTACTATTGCCGATTTGACCATCTTTAAGCAATTAATTTATATTGTTTATAAGTATATTGAACAAACAGCTCATTTAAAATAGCGAAAATAATTGAAAGTGAGACGAATCTTAATATAAATATCAAAGTAAAATACGATTATTTTAAGATATGAAAATACTAGTCACAGTTACAATTACTATTGCCGATTTGACCATCTTTAAGCAATTAATTTATATTGTTTATAAGTATATTGAACAAACAGCTCATTTAAAATAGCGAAAATAATTGAAAGTGAGACGAATCTTAATATAAATATCACAGTAAAATACGATTATTTTAAGATATGAAAATACTAGTCACAGTTACAATTACTATTGCCGATTTGACCATCTTTAAGCAATTAATTTATATTGTTTATAAGTATATTGAACAAACAGCTCATTTAAAATAGCGAAAATAATTGAAAGTGAGACGAATCTTAATATAAATATCAAAGTAAAATACGATTATTTTAAGATATGAAAATACTAGTCACAGTTACAATTACTATTGCCGATTTGACCATCTTTAAGCAATTAATTTATATTGTTTATAAGTATATTGAACAAACAGCTCATTTAAAATAGCGAAAATAATTGAAAGTGAGACGAATCTTAATATAAATATCACAGTAAAATACGATTATTTTAAGATATGAAAATACTAGTCACAGTTACAATTACTATTGCCGATTTGACCATCTTTAAGCAATTAATTTATATTGTTTATAAGTATATTGAACAAACAGCTCATTTAAAATAGCGAAAATAATTGAAAGTGAGACGAATCTTAATATAAATATCACAGTAAAATACGATTATTTTAAGATATGAAAATACTAGTCACAGTTACAATTACTATTGCCGATTTGACCATCTTTAAGCAATTAATTTATATTGTTTATAAGTATATTGAACAAACAGCTCATTTAAAATAGCGAAAATAATTGAAAGTGAGACGAATCTTAATATAAATATCAAAGTAAAATACGATTATTTTAAGATATGAAAATACTAGTCACAGTTACAATTACTATTGCCGATTTGACCATCTTTAAGCAATTAATTTATATTGTTTATAAGTATATTGAACAAACAGCTCATTTAAAATAGCGAAAATAATTGAAAGTGAGACGAATCTTAATATAAATATCACAGTAAAATACGATTATTTTAAGATATGAAAATACTAGTCACAGTTACAATTACTATTGCCGATTTGACCATCTTTAAGCAATTAATTTATATTGTTTATAAGTATATTGAACAAACAGCTCATTTAAAATAGCGAAAATAATTGAAAGTGAGACGAATCTTAATATAAATATCACAGTAAAATACGATTATTTTAAGATATGAAAATACTAGTCACAGTTACAATTACTATTGCCGATTTGACCATCTTTAAGCAATTAATTTATATTGTTTATAAGTATATTGAACAAACAGCTCATTTAAAATAGCGAAAATAATTGAAAGTGAGACGAATCTTAATATAAATATCAAAGTAAAATACGATTATTTTAAGATATGAAAATACTAGTCACAGTTACAATTACTATTGCCGATTTGACCATCTTTAAGCAATTAATTTATATTGTTTATAAGTATATTGAACAAACAGCTCATTTAAAATAGCGAAAATAATTGAAAGTGAGACGAATCTTAATATAAATATCACAGTAAAATACGATTATTTTAAGATATGAAAATACTAGTCACAGTTACAATTACTATTGCCGATTTGACCATCTTTAAGCAATTAATTTATATTGTTTATAAGTATATTGAACAAACAGCTCATATAAAATAGCGAAAATAATTGAAAGTGAGACGAATCTTAATATAAATATCACAGTAAAATACGATTATTTTAAGATATGAAAATACTAGTCACAGTTACAATTACTATTGCCGATTTGACCATCTTTAAGCAATTAATTTATATTGTTTATAAGTATATTGAACAAACAGCTCATTTAAAATAGCGAAAATAATTGAAAGTGAGACGAATCTTAATATAAATATCAAAGTAAAATACGATTATTTTAAGATATGAAAATACTAGTCACAGTTACAATTACTATTGCCGATTTGACCATCTTTAAGCAATTAATTTATATTGTTTATAAGTATATTGAACAAACAGCTCATTTAAAATAGCGAAAATAATTGAAAGTGAGACGAATCTTAATATAAATATCACAGTAAAATACGATTATTTTAAGATATGAAAATACTAGTCACAGTTACAATTACTATTGCCGATTTGACCATCTTTAAGCAATTAATTTATATTGTTTATAAGTATATTGAACAAACAGCTCATATAAAATAGCGAAAATAATTGAAAGTGAGACGAATCTTAATATAAATATCACAGTAAAATACGATTATTTTAAGATATGAAAATACTAGTCACAGTTACAATTACTATTGCCGATTTGACCATCTTTAAGCAATTAATTTATATTGTTTATAAGTATATTGAACAAACAGCTCATTTAAAATAGCGAAAATAATTGAAAGTGAGACGAATCTTAATATAAATATCAAAGTAAAATACGATTATTTTAAGATATGAAAATACTAGTCACAGTTACAATTACTATTGCCGATTTGACCATCTTTAAGCAATTAATTTATATTGTTTATAAGTATATTGAACAAACAGCTCATTTAAAATAGCGAAAATAATTGAAAGTGAGACGAATCTTAATATAAATATCACAGTAAAATACGATTATTTTAAGATATGAAAATACTAGTCACAGTTACAATTACTATTGCCGATTTGACCATCTTTAAGCAATTAATTTATATTGTTTATAAGTATATTGAACAAACAGCTCATTTAAAATAGCGAAAATAATTGAAAGTGAGACGAATCTTAATATAAATATCACAGTAAAATACGATTATTTTAAGATATGAAAATACTAGTCACAGTTACAATTACTATTGCCGATTTGACCATCTTTAAGCAATTAATTTATATTGTTTATAAGTATATTGAACAAACAGCTCATTTAAAATAGCGAAAATAATTGAAAGTGAGACGAATCTTAATATAAATATCAAAGTAAAATACGATTATTTTAAGATATGAAAATACTAGTCACAGTTACAATTACTATTGCCGATTTGACCATCTTTAAGCAATTAATTTATATTGTTTATAAGTATATTGAACAAACAGCTCATTTAAAATAGCGAAAATAATTGAAAGTGAGACGAATCTTAATATAAATATCACAGTAAAATACGATTATTTTAAGATATGAAAATACTAGTCACAGTTACAATTACTATTGCCGATTTGACCATCTTTAAGCAATTAATTTATATTGTTTATAAGTATATTGAACAAACAGCTCATTTAAAATAGCGAAAATAATTGAAAGTGAGACGAATCTTAATATAAATATCACAGTAAAATACGATTATTTTAAGATATGAAAATACTAGTCACAGTTACAATTACTATTGCCGATTTGACCATCTTTAAGCAATTAATTTATATTGTTTATAAGTATATTGAACAAACAGCTCATTTAAAATAGCGAAAATAATTGAAAGTGAGACGAATCTTAATATAAATATCAAAGTAAAATACGATTATTTTAAGATATGAAAATACTAGTCACAGTTACAATTACTATTGCCGATTTGACCATCTTTAAGCAATTAATTTATATTGTTTATAAGTATATTGAACAAACAGCTCATTTAAAATAGCGAAAATAATTGAAAGTGAGACGAATCTTAATATAAATATCACAGTAAAATACGATTATTTTAAGATATGAAAATACTAGTCACAGTTACAATTACTATTGCCGATTTGACCATCTTTAAGCAATTAATTTATATTGTTTATAAGTATATTGAACAAACAGCTCATATAAAATAGCGAAAATAATTGAAAGTGAGACGAATCTTAATATAAATATCACAGTAAAATACGATTATTTTAAGATATGAAAATACTAGTCACAGTTACAATTACTATTGCCGATTTGACCATCTTTAAGCAATTAATTTATATTGTTTATAAGTATATTGAACAAACAGCTCATTTAAAATAGCGAAAATAATTGAAAGTGAGACGAATCTTAATATAAATATCAAAGTAAAATACGATTATTTTAAGATATGAAAATACTAGTCACAGTTACAATTACTATTGCCGATTTGACCATCTTTAAGCAATTAATTTATATTGTTTATAAGTATATTGAACAAACAGCTCATTTAAAATAGCGAAAATAATTGAAAGTGAGACGAATCTTAATATAAATATCACAGTAAAATACGATTATTTTAAGATATGAAAATACTAGTCACAGTTACAATTACTATTGCCGATTTGACCATCTTTAAGCAATTAATTTATATTGTTTATAAGTATATTGAACAAACAGCTCATTTAAAATAGCGAAAATAATTGAAAGTGAGACGAATCTTAATATAAATATCAAAGTAAAATACGATTATTTTAAGATATGAAAATACTAGTCACAGTTACAATTACTATTGCCGATTTGACCATCTTTAAGCAATTAATTTATATTGTTTATAAGTATATTGAACAAACAGCTCATTTAAAATAGCGAAAATAATTGAAAGTGAGACGAATCTTAATATAAATATCACAGTAAAATACGATTATTTTAAGATATGAAAATACTAGTCACAGTTACAATTACTATTGCCGATTTGACCATCTTTAAGCAATTAATTTATATTGTTTATAAGTATATTGAACAAACAGCTCATATAAAATAGCGAAAATAATTGAAAGTGAGACGAATCTTAATATAAATATCACAGTAAAATACGATTATTTTAAGATATGAAAATACTAGTCACAGTTACAATTACTATTGCCGATTTGACCATCTTTAAGCAATTAATTTATATTGTTTATAAGTATATTGAACAAACAGCTCATTTAAAATAGCGAAAATAATTGAAAGTGAGACGAATCTTAATATAAATATCAAAGTAAAATACGATTATTTTAAGATATGAAAATACTAGTCACAGTTACAATTACTATTGCCGATTTGACCATCTTTAAGCAATTAATTTATATTGTTTATAAGTATATTGAACAAACAGCTCATTTAAAATAGCGAAAATAATTGAAAGTGAGACGAATCTTAATATAAATATCACAGTAAAATACGATTATTTTAAGATATGAAAATACTAGTCACAGTTACAATTACTATTGCCGATTTGACCATCTTTAAGCAATTAATTTATATTGTTTATAAGTATATTGAACAAACAGCTCATATAAAATAGCGAAAATAATTGAAAGTGAGACGAATCTTAATATAAATATCACAGTAAAATACGATTATTTTAAGATATGAAAATACTAGTCACAGTTACAATTACTATTGCCGATTTGACCATCTTTAAGCAATTAATTTATATTGTTTATAAGTATATTGAACAAACAGCTCATTTAAAATAGCGAAAATAATTGAAAGTGAGACGAATCTTAATATAAATATCAAAGTAAAATACGATTATTTTAAGATATGAAAATACTAGTCACAGTTACAATTACTATTGCCGATTTGACCATCTTTAAGCAATTAATTTATATTGTTTATAAGTATATTGAACAAACAGCTCATTTAAAATAGCGAAAATAATTGAAAGTGAGACGAATCTTAATATAAATATCACAGTAAAATACGATTATTTTAAGATATGAAAATACTAGTCACAGTTACAATTACTATTGCCGATTTGACCATCTTTAAGCAATTAATTTATATTGTTTATAAGTATATTGAACAAACAGCTCATTTAAAATAGCGAAAATAATTGAAAGTGAGACGAATCTTAATATAAATATCACAGTAAAATACGATTATTTTAAGATATGAAAATACTAGTCACAGTTACAATTACTATTGCCGATTTGACCATCTTTAAGCAATTAATTTATATTGTTTATAAGTATATTGAACAAACAGCTCATTTAAAATAGCGAAAATAATTGAAAGTGAGACGAATCTTAATATAAATATCAAAGTAAAATACGATTATTTTAAGATATGAAAATACTAGTCACAGTTACAATTACTATTGCCGATTTGACCATCTTTAAGCAATTAATTTATATTGTTTATAAGTATATTGAACAAACAGCTCATTTAAAATAGCGAAAATAATTGAAAGTGAGACGAATCTTAATATAAATATCACAGTAAAATACGATTATTTTAAGATATGAAAATACTAGTCACAGTTACAATTACTATTGCCGATTTGACCATCTTTAAGCAATTAATTTATATTGTTTATAAGTATATTGAACAAACAGCTCATTTAAAATAGCGAAAATAATTGAAAGTGAGACGAATCTTAATATAAATATCACAGTAAAATACGATTATTTTAAGATATGAAAATACTAGTCACAGTTACAATTACTATTGCCGATTTGACCATCTTTAAGCAATTAATTTATATTGTTTATAAGTATATTGAACAAACAGCTCATTTAAAATAGCGAAAATAATTGAAAGTGAGACGAATCTTAATATAAATATCAAAGTAAAATACGATTATTTTAAGATATGAAAATACTAGTCACAGTTACAATTACTATTGCCGATTTGACCATCTTTAAGCAATTAATTTATATTGTTTATAAGTATATTGAACAAACAGCTCATTTAAAATAGCGAAAATAATTGAAAGTGAGACGAATCTTAATATAAATATCACAGTAAAATACGATTATTTTAAGATATGAAAATACTAGTCACAGTTACAATTACTATTGCCGATTTGACCATCTTTAAGCAATTAATTTATATTGTTTATAAGTATATTGAACAAACAGCTCATATAAAATAGCGAAAATAATTGAAAGTGAGACGAATCTTAATATAAATATCACAGTAAAATACGATTATTTTAAGATATGAAAATACTAGTCACAGTTACAATTACTATTGCCGATTTGACCATCTTTAAGCAATTAATTTATATTGTTTATAAGTATATTGAACAAACAGCTCATTTAAAATAGCGAAAATAATTGAAAGTGAGACGAATCTTAATATAAATATCAAAGTAAAATACGATTATTTTAAGATATGAAAATACTAGTCACAGTTACAATTACTATTGCCGATTTGACCATCTTTAAGCAATTAATTTATATTGTTTATAAGTATATTGAACAAACAGCTCATTTAAAATAGCGAAAATAATTGAAAGTGAGACGAATCTTAATATAAATATCACAGTAAAATACGATTATTTTAAGATATGAAAATACTAGTCACAGTTACAATTACTATTGCCGATTTGACCATCTTTAAGCAATTAATTTATATTGTTTATAAGTATATTGAACAAACAGCTCATTTAAAATAGCGAAAATAATTGAAAGTGAGACGAATCTTAATATAAATATCAAAGTAAAATACGATTATTTTAAGATATGAAAATACTAGTCACAGTTACAATTACTATTGCCGATTTGACCATCTTTAAGCAATTAATTTATATTGTTTATAAGTATATTGAACAAACAGCTCATTTAAAATAGCGAAAATAATTGAAAGTGAGACGAATCTTAATATAAATATCAAAGTAAAATACGATTATTTTAAGATATGAAAATACTAGTCACAGTTACAATTACTATTGCCGATTTGACCATCTTTAAGCAATTAATTTATATTGTTTATAAGTATATTGAACAAACAGCTCATTTAAAATAGCGAAAATAATTGAAAGTGAGACGAATCTTAATATAAATATCACAGTAAAATACGATTATTTTAAGATATGAAAATACTAGTCACAGTTACAATTACTATTGCCGATTTGACCATCTTTAAGCAATTAATTTATATTGTTTATAAGTATATTGAACAAACAGCTCATTTAAAATAGCGAAAATAATTGAAAGTGAGACGAATCTTAATATAAATATCACAGTAAAATACGATTATTTTAAGATATGAAAATACTAGTCACAGTTACAATTACTATTGCCGATTTGACCATCTTTAAGCAATTAATTTATATTGTTTATAAGTATATTGAACAAACAGCTCATTTAAAATAGCGAAAATAATTGAAAGTGAGACGAATCTTAATATAAATATCAAAGTAAAATACGATTATTTTAAGATATGAAAATACTAGTCACAGTTACAATTACTATTGCCGATTTGACCATCTTTAAGCAATTAATTTATATTGTTTATAAGTATATTGAACAAACAGCTCATTTAAAATAGCGAAAATAATTGAAAGTGAGACGAATCTTAATATAAATATCACAGTAAAATACGATTATTTTAAGATATGAAAATACTAGTCACAGTTACAATTACTATTGCCGATTTGACCATCTTTAAGCAATTAATTTATATTGTTTATAAGTATATTGAACAAACAGCTCATTTAAAATAGCGAAAATAATTGAAAGTGAGACGAATCTTAATATAAATATCACAGTAAAATACGATTATTTTAAGATATGAAAATACTAGTCACAGTTACAATTACTATTGCCGATTTGACCATCTTTAAGCAATTAATTTATATTGTTTATAAGTATATTGAACAAACAGCTCATTTAAAATAGCGAAAATAATTGAAAGTGAGACGAATCTTAATATAAATATCAAAGTAAAATACGATTATTTTAAGATATGAAAATACTAGTCACAGTTACAATTACTATTGCCGATTTGACCATCTTTAAGCAATTAATTTATATTGTTTATAAGTATATTGAACAAACAGCTCATTTAAAATAGCGAAAATAATTGAAAGTGAGACGAATCTTAATATAAATATCACAGTAAAATACGATTATTTTAAGATATGAAAATACTAGTCACAGTTACAATTACTATTGCCGATTTGACCATCTTTAAGCAATTAATTTATATTGTTTATAAGTATATTGAACAAACAGCTCATTTAAAATAGCGAAAATAATTGAAAGTGAGACGAATCTTAATATAAATATCAAAGTAAAATACGATTATTTTAAGATATGAAAATACTAGTCACAGTTACAATTACTATTGCCGATTTGACCATCTTTAAGCAATTAATTTATATTGTTTATAAGTATATTGAACAAACAGCTCATTTAAAATAGCGAAAATAATTGAAAGTGAGACGAATCTTAATATAAATATCAAAGTAAAATACGATTATTTTAAGATATGAAAATACTAGTCACAGTTACAATTACTATTGCCGATTTGACCATCTTTAAGCAATTAATTTATATTGTTTATAAGTATATTGAACAAACAGCTCATTTAAAATAGCGAAAATAATTGAAAGTGAGACGAATCTTAATATAAATATCAAAGTAAAATACGATTATTTTAAGATATGAAAATACTAGTCACAGTTACAATTACTATTGCCGATTTGACCATCTTTAAGCAATTAATTTATATTGTTTATAAGTATATTGAACAAACAGCTCATTTAAAATAGCGAAAATAATTGAAAGTGAGACGAATCTTAATATAAATATCAAAGTAAAATACGATTATTTTAAGATATGAAAATACTAGTCACAGTTACAATTACTATTGCCGATTTGACCATCTTTAAGCAATTAATTTATATTGTTTATAAGTATATTGAACAAACAGCTCATTTAAAATAGCGAAAATAATTGAAAGTGAGACGAATCTTAATATAAATATCACAGTAAAATACGATTATTTTAAGATATGAAAATACTAGTCACAGTTACAATTACTATTGCCGATTTGACCATCTTTAAGCAATTAATTTATATTGTTTATAAGTATATTGAACAAACAGCTCATTTAAAATAGCGAAAATAATTGAAAGTGAGACGAATCTTAATATAAATATCAAAGTAAAATACGATTATTTTAAGATATGAAAATACTAGTCACAGTTACAATTACTATTGCCGATTTGACCATCTTTAAGCAATTAATTTATATTGTTTATAAGTATATTGAACAAACAGCTCATTTAAAATAGCGAAAATAATTGAAAGTCACTCGAAACGTAACACAAATATCAAAGTAAAATACGATTATTTTAAGATATGAAAATACTAGTCACAGTTACAATTACTATTGCCGATTTGACCATCTTTAAGCAATTAATTTATATTGTTTATAAGTATATTGAACAAACAGCTCATTTAAAATAGCGAAAATAATTGAAAGTGAGACGAATCTTAATATAAATATCAAAGTAAAATACGATTATTTTAAGATATGAAAATACTAGTCACAGTTACAATTACTATTGCCGATTTGACCATCTTTAAGCAATTAATTTATATTGTTTATAAGTATATTGAACAAACAGCTCATTTAAAATAGCGAAAATAATTGAAAGTGAGACGAATCTTAATATAAATATCACAGTAAAATACGATTATTTTAAGATATGAAAATACTAGTCACAGTTACAATTACTATTGCCGATTTGACCATCTTTAAGCAATTAATTTATATTGTTTATAAGTATATTGAACAAACAGCTCATTTAAAATAGCGAAAATAATTGAAAGTGAGACGAATCTTAATATAAATATCACAGTAAAATACGATTATTTTAAGATATGAAAATACTAGTCACAGTTACAATTACTATTGCCGATTTGACCATCTTTAAGCAATTAATTTATATTGTTTATAAGTATATTGAACAAACAGCTCATTTAAAATAGCGAAAATAATTGAAAGTGAGACGAATCTTAATATAAATATCACAGTAAAATACGATTATTTTAAGATATGAAAATACTAGTCACAGTTACAATTACTATTGCCGATTTGACCATCTTTAAGCAATTAATTTATATTGTTTATAAGTATATTGAACAAACAGCTCATTTAAAATAGCGAAAATAATTGAAAGTGAGACGAATCTTAATATAAATATCAAAGTAAAATACGATTATTTTAAGATATGAAAATACTAGTCACAGTTACAATTACTATTGCCGATTTGACCATCTTTAAGCAATTAATTTATATTGTTTATAAGTATATTGAACAAACAGCTCATTTAAAATAGCGAAAATAATTGAAAGTGAGACGAATCTTAATATAAATATCAAAGTAAAATACGATTATTTTAAGATATGAAAATACTAGTCACAGTTACAATTACTATTGCCGATTTGACCATCTTTAAGCAATTAATTTATATTGTTTATAAGTATATTGAACAAACAGCTCATTTAAAATAGCGAAAATAATTGAAAGTGAGACGAATCTTAATATAAATATCACAGTAAAATACGATTATTTTAAGATATGAAAATACTAGTCACAGTTACAATTACTATTGCCGATTTGACCATCTTTAAGCAATTAATTTATATTGTTTATAAGTATATTGAACAAACAGCTCATTTAAAATAGCGAAAATAATTGAAAGTGAGACGAATCTTAATATAAATATCACAGTAAAATACGATTATTTTAAGATATGAAAATACTAGTCACAGTTACAATTACTATTGCCGATTTGACCATCTTTAAGCAATTAATTTATATTGTTTATAAGTATATTGAACAAACAGCTCATTTAAAATAGCGAAAATAATTGAAAGTGAGACGAATCTTAATATAAATATCACAGTAAAATACGATTATTTTAAGATATGAAAATACTAGTCACAGTTACAATTACTATTGCCGATTTGACCATCTTTAAGCAATTAATTTATATTGTTTATAAGTATATTGAACAAACAGCTCATTTAAAATAGCGAAAATAATTGAAAGTGAGACGAATCTTAATATAAATATCAAAGTAAAATACGATTATTTTAAGATATGAAAATACTAGTCACAGTTACAATTACTATTGCCGATTTGACCATCTTTAAGCAATTAATTTATATTGTTTATAAGTATATTGAACAAACAGCTCATTTAAAATAGCGAAAATAATTGAAAGTGAGACGAATCTTAATATAAATATCAAAGTAAAATACGATTATTTTAAGATATGAAAATACTAGTCACAGTTACAATTACTATTGCCGATTTGACCATCTTTAAGCAATTAATTTATATTGTTTATAAGTATATTGAACAAACAGCTCATTTAAAATAGCGAAAATAATTGAAAGTGAGACGAATCTTAATATAAATATCAAAGTAAAATACGATTATTTTAAGATATGAAAATACTAGTCACAGTTACAATTACTATTGCCGATTTGACCATCTTTAAGCAATTAATTTATATTGTTTATAAGTATATTGAACAAACAGCTCATTTAAAATAGCGAAAATAATTGAAAGTGAGACGAATCTTAATATAAATATCACAGTAAAATACGATTATTTTAAGATATGAAAATACTAGTCACAGTTACAATTACTATTGCCGATTTGACCATCTTTAAGCAATTAATTTATATTGTTTATAAGTATATTGAACAAACAGCTCATTTAAAATAGCGAAAATAATTGAAAGTGAGACGAATCTTAATATAAATATCAAAGTAAAATACGATTATTTTAAGATATGAAAATACTAGTCACAGTTACAATTACTATTGCCGATTTGACCATCTTTAAGCAATTAATTTATATTGTTTATAAGTATATTGAACAAACAGCTCATTTAAAATAGCGAAAATAATTGAAAGTGAGACGAATCTTAATATAAATATCAAAGTAAAATACGATTATTTTAAGATATGAAAATACTAGTCACAGTTACAATTACTATTGCCGATTTGACCATCTTTAAGCAATTAATTTATATTGTTTATAAGTATATTGAACAAACAGCTCATTTAAAATAGCGAAAATAATTGAAAGTGAGACGAATCTTAATATAAATATCAAAGTAAAATACGATTATTTTAAGATATGAAAATACTAGTCACAGTTACAATTACTATTGCCGATTTGACCATCTTTAAGCAATTAATTTATATTGTTTATAAGTATATTGAACAAACAGCTCATTTAAAATAGCGAAAATAATTGAAAGTGAGACGAATCTTAATATAAATATCAAAGTAAAATACGATTATTTTAAGATATGAAAATACTAGTCACAGTTACAATTACTATTGCCGATTTGACCATCTTTAAGCAATTAATTTATATTGTTTATAAGTATATTGAACAAACAGCTCATTTAAAATAGCGAAAATAATTGAAAGTGAGACGAATCTTAATATAAATATCAAAGTAAAATACGATTATTTTAAGATATGAATATACTAGTCACAGTTACAATTACTATTGCCGATTTGACCATCTTTAAGCAATTAATTTATATTGTTTATAAGTATATTGAACAAACAGCTCATTTAAAATAGCGAAAATAATTGAAAGTGAGACGAATCTTAATATAAATATCAAAGTAAAATACGATTATTTTAAGATATGAAAATACTAGTCACAGTTACAATTACTATTGCCGATTTGACCATCTTTAAGCAATTAATTTATATTGTTTATAAGTATATTGAACAAACAGCTCATTTAAAATAGCGAAAATAATTGAAAGTGAGACGAATCTTAATATAAATATCAAAGTAAAATACGATTATTTTAAGATATGAAAATACTAGTCACAGTTACAATTACTATTGCCGATTTGACCATCTTTAAGCAATTAATTTATATTGTTTATAAGTATATTGAACAAACAGCTCATTTAAAATAGCGAAAATAATTGAAAGTGAGACGAATCTTAATATAAATATCACAGTAAAATACGATTATTTTAAGATATGAAAATACTAGTCACAGTTACAATTACTATTGCCGATTTGACCATCTTTAAGCAATTAATTTATATTGTTTATAAGTATATTGAACAAACAGCTCATTTAAAATAGCGAAAATAATTGAAAGTGAGACGAATCTTAATATAAATATCAAAGTAAAATACGATTATTTTAAGATATGAAAATACTAGTCACAGTTACAATTACTATTGCCGATTTGACCATCTTTAAGCAATTAATTTATATTGTTTATAAGTATATTGAACAAACAGCTCATTTAAAATAGCGAAAATAATTGAAAGTGAGACGAATCTTAATATAAATATCACAGTAAAATACGATTATTTTAAGATATGAAAATACTAGTCACAGTTACAATTACTATTGCCGATTTGACCATCTTTAAGCAATTAATTTATATTGTTTATAAGTATATTGAACAAACAGCTCATTTAAAATAGCGAAAATAATTGAAAGTGAGACGAATCTTAATATAAATATCAAAGTAAAATACGATTATTTTAAGATATGAAAATACTAGTCACAGTTACAATTACTATTGCCGATTTGACCATCTTTAAGCAATTAATTTATATTGTTTATAAGTATATTGAACAAACAGCTCATTTAAAATAGCGAAAATAATTGAAAGTGAGACGAATCTTAATATAAATATCACAGTAAAATACGATTATTTTAAGATATGAAAATACTAGTCACAGTTACAATTACTATTGCCGATTTGACCATCTTTAAGCAATTAATTTATATTGTTTATAAGTATATTGAACAAACAGCTCATTTAAAATAGCGAAAATAATTGAAAGTGAGACGAATCTTAATATAAATATCACAGTAAAATACGATTATTTTAAGATATGAAAATACTAGTCACAGTTACAATTACTATTGCCGATTTGACCATCTTTAAGCAATTAATTTATATTGTTTATAAGTATATTGAACAAACAGCTCATTTAAAATAGCGAAAATAATTGAAAGTGAGACGAATCTTAATATAAATATCAAAGTAAAATACGATTATTTTAAGATATGAAAATACTAGTCACAGTTACAATTACTATTGCCGATTTGACCATCTTTAAGCAATTAATTTATATTGTTTATAAGTATATTGAACAAACAGCTCATTTAAAATAGCGAAAATAATTGAAAGTGAGACGAATCTTAATATAAATATCACAGTAAAATACGATTATTTTAAGATATGAAAATACTAGTCACAGTTACAATTACTATTGCCGATTTGACCATCTTTAAGCAATTAATTTATATTGTTTATAAGTATATTGAACAAACAGCTCATTTAAAATAGCGAAAATAATTGAAAGTGAGACGAATCTTAATATAAATATCACAGTAAAATACGATTATTTTAAGATATGAAAATACTAGTCACAGTTACAATTACTATTGCCGATTTGACCATCTTTAAGCAATTAATTTATATTGTTTATAAGTATATTGAACAAACAGCTCATTTAAAATAGCGAAAATAATTGAAAGTGAGACGAATCTTAATATAAATATCAAAGTAAAATACGATTATTTTAAGATATGAAAATACTAGTCACAGTTACAATTACTATTGCCGATTTGACCATCTTTAAGCAATTAATTTATATTGTTTATAAGTATATTGAACAAACAGCTCATTTAAAATAGCGAAAATAATTGAAAGTGAGACGAATCTTAATATAAATATCACAGTAAAATACGATTATTTTAAGATATGAAAATACTAGTCACAGTTACAATTACTATTGCCGATTTGACCATCTTTAAGCAATTAATTTATATTGTTTATAAGTATATTGAACAAACAGCTCATTTAAAATAGCGAAAATAATTGAAAGTGAGACGAATCTTAATATAAATATCACAGTAAAATACGATTATTTTAAGATATGAAAATACTAGTCACAGTTACAATTACTATTGCCGATTTGACCATCTTTAAGCAATTAATTTATATTGTTTATAAGTATATTGAACAAACAGCTCATTTAAAATAGCGAAAATAATTGAAAGTGAGACGAATCTTAATATAAATATCAAAGTAAAATACGATTATTTTAAGATATGAAAATACTAGTCACAGTTACAATTACTATTGCCGATTTGACCATCTTTAAGCAATTAATTTATATTGTTTATAAGTATATTGAACAAACAGCTCATTTAAAATAGCGAAAATAATTGAAAGTGAGACGAATCTTAATATAAATATCAAAGTAAAATACGATTATTTTAAGATATGAAAATACTAGTCACAGTTACAATTACTATTGCCGATTTGACCATCTTTAAGCAATTAATTTATATTGTTTATAAGTATATTGAACAAACAGCTCATTTAAAATAGCGAAAATAATTGAAAGTGAGACGAATCTTAATATAAATATCAAAGTAAAATACGATTATTTTAAGATATGAAAATACTAGTCACAGTTACAATTACTATTGCCGATTTGACCATCTTTAAGCAATTAATTTATATTGTTTATAAGTATATTGAACAAACAGCTCATTTAAAATAGCGAAAATAATTGAAAGTGAGACGAATCTTAATATAAATATCACAGTAAAATACGATTATTTTAAGATATGAAAATACTAGTCACAGTTACAATTACTATTGCCGATTTGACCATCTTTAAGCAATTAATTTATATTGTTTATAAGTATATTGAACAAACAGCTCATTTAAAATAGCGAAAATAATTGAAAGTGAGACGAATCTTAATATAAATATCAAAGTAAAATACGATTATTTTAAGATATGAAAATACTAGTCACAGTTACAATTACTATTGCCGATTTGACCATCTTTAAGCAATTAATTTATATTGTTTATAAGTATATTGAACAAACAGCTCATTTAAAATAGCGAAAATAATTGAAAGTGAGACGAATCTTAATATAAATATCAAAGTAAAATACGATTATTTTAAGATATGAAAATACTAGTCACAGTTACAATTACTATTGCCGATTTGACCATCTTTAAGCAATTAATTTATATTGTTTATAAGTATATTGAACAAACAGCTCATTTAAAATAGCGAAAATAATTGAAAGTGAGACGAATCTTAATATAAATATCACAGTAAAATACGATTATTTTAAGATATGAAAATACTAGTCACAGTTACAATTACTATTGCCTTTGACCATCTTTAAGCAATTAATTTATATTGTTTATAAGTATATTGAACAAACAGCTCATTTAAAATAGCGAAAATAATTGAAAGTGAGACGAATCTTAATATAAATATCACAGTAAAATACGATTATTTTAAGATATGAAAATACTAGTCACAGTTACAATTACTATTGCCGATTTGACCATCTTTAAGCAATTAATTTATATTGTTTATAAGTATATTGAACAAACAGCTCATTTAAAATAGCGAAAATAATTGAAAGTGAGACGAATCTTAATATAAATATCAAAGTAAAATACGATTATTTTAAGATATGAAAATACTAGTCACAGTTACAATTACTATTGCCGATTTGACCATCTTTAAGCAATTAATTTATATTGTTTATAAGTATATTGAACAAACAGCTCATTTAAAATAGCGAAAATAATTGAAAGTGAGACGAATCTTATAATATAAATATCACAGTAAAATACGATTATTTTAAGATATGAAAATACTAGTCACAGTTACAATTACTATTGCCGATTTGACCATCTTTAAGCAATTAATTTATATTGTTTATAAGTATATTGAACAAACAGCTCATTTAAAATAGCGAAAATAATTGAAAGTGAGACGAATCTTAATATAAATATCACAGTAAAATACGATTATTTTAAGATATGAAAATACTAGTCACAGTTACAATTACTATTGCCGATTTGACCATCTTTAAGCAATTAATTTATATTGTTTATAAGTATATTGAACAAACAGCTCATTTAAAATAGCGAAAATAATTGAAAGTGAGACGAATCTTAATATAAATATCAAAGTAAAATACGATTATTTTAAGATATGAAAATACTAGTCACAGTTACAATTACTATTGCCGATTTGACCATCTTTAAGCAATTAATTTATATTGTTTATAAGTATATTGAACAAACAGCTCATTTAAAATAGCGAAAATAATTGAAAGTGAGACGAATCTTAATATAAATATCACAGTAAAATACGATTATTTTAAGATATGAAAATACTAGTCACAGTTACAATTACTATTGCCGATTTGACCATCTTTAAGCAATTAATTTATATTGTTTATAAGTATATTGAACAAACAGCTCATTTAAAATAGCGAAAATAATTGAAAGTGAGACGAATCTTAATATAAATATCAAAGTAAAATACGATTATTTTAAGATATGAAAATACTAGTCACAGTTACAATTACTATTGCCGATTTGACCATCTTTAAGCAATTAATTTATATTGTTTATAAGTATATTGAACAAACAGCTCATTTAAAATAGCGAAAATAATTGAAAGTGAGACGAATCTTAATATAAATATCAAAGTAAAATACGATTATTTTAAGATATGAAAATACTAGTCACAGTTACAATTACTATTGCCGATTTGACCATCTTTAAGCAATTAATTTATATTGTTTATAAGTATATTGAACAAACAGCTCATTTAAAATAGCGAAAATAATTGAAAGTGAGACGAATCTTAATATAAATATCAAAGTAAAATACGATTATTTTAAGATATGAAAATACTAGTCACAGTTACAATTACTATTGCCGATTTGACCATCTTTAAGCAATTAATTTATATTGTTTATAAGTATATTGAACAAACAGCTCATTTAAAATAGCGAAAATAATTGAAAGTGAGACGAATCTTAATATAAATATCACAGTAAAATACGATTATTTTAAGATATGAAAATACTAGTCACAGTTACAATTACTATTGCCGATTTGACCATCTTTAAGCAATTAATTTATATTGTTTATAAGTATATTGAACAAACAGCTCATTTAAAATAGCGAAAATAATTGAAAGTGAGACGAATCTTAATATAAATATCAAAGTAAAATACGATTATTTTAAGATATGAAAATACTAGTCACAGTTACAATTACTATTGCCGATTTGACCATCTTTAAGCAATTAATTTATATTGTTTATAAGTATATTGAACAAACAGCTCATTTAAAATAGCGAAAATAATTGAAAGTCACTCGAAACGTAACACAAATATCAAAGTAAAATACGATTATTTTAAGATATGAAAATACTAGTCACAGTTACAATTACTATTGCCGATTTGACCATCTTTAAGCAATTAATTTATATTGTTTATAAGTATATTGAACAAACAGCTCATTTAAAATAGCGAAAATAATTGAAAGTGAGACGAATCTTAATATAAATATCAAAGTAAAATACGATTATTTTAAGATATGAAAATACTAGTCACAGTTACAATTACTATTGCCGATTTGACCATCTTTAAGCAATTAATTTATATTGTTTATAAGTATATTGAACAAACAGCTCATTTAAAATAGCGAAAATAATTGAAAGTGACACGAATCTTAATATAAATATCAAAGTAAAATACGATTATTTTAAGATATGAAAATACTAGTCACAGTTACAATTACTATTGCCGATTTGACCATCTTTAAGCAATTAATTTATATTGTTTATAAGTATATTGAACAAACAGCTCATTTAAAATAGCGAAAATAATTGAAAGTGAGACGAATCTTAATATAAATATCAAAGTAAAATACGATTATTTTAAGATATGAAAATACTAGTCACAGTTACAATTACTATTGCCGATTTGACCATCTTTAAGCAATTAATTTATATTGTTTATAAGTATATTGAACAAACAGCTCATTTAAAATAGCGAAAATAATTGAAAGTGAGACGAATCTTAATATAAATATCACAGTAAAATACGATTATTTTAAGATATGAAAATACTAGTCACAGTTACAATTACTATTGCCGATTTGACCATCTTTAAGCAATTAATTTATATTGTTTATAAGTATATTGAACAAACAGCTCATTTAAAATAGCGAAAATAATTGAAAGTGAGACGAATCTTAATATAAATATCAAAGTAAAATACGATTATTTTAAGATATGAAAATACTAGTCACAGTTACAATTACTATTGCCGATTTGACCATCTTTAAGCAATTAATTTATATTGTTTATAAGTATATTGAACAAACAGCTCATTTAAAATAGCGAAAATAATTGAAAGTGAGACGAATCTTAATATAAATATCAAAGTAAAATACGATTATTTTAAGATATGAAAATACTAGTCACAGTTACAATTACTATTGCCGATTTGACCATCTTTAAGCAATTAATTTATATTGTTTATAAGTATATTGAACAAACAGCTCATTTAAAATAGCGAAAATAATTGAAAGTGAGACGAATCTTAATATAAATATCACAGTAAAATACGATTATTTTAAGATATGAAAATACTAGTCACAGTTACAATTACTATTGCCGATTTGACCATCTTTAAGCAATTAATTTATATTGTTTATAAGTATATTGAACAAACAGCTCATTTAAAATAGCGAAAATAATTGAAAGTGAGACGAATCTTAATATAAATATCACAGTAAAATACGATTATTTTAAGATATGAAAATACTAGTCACAGTTACAATTACTATTGCCGATTTGACCATCTTTAAGCAATTAATTTATATTGTTTATAAGTATATTGAACAAACAGCTCATTTAAAATAGCGAAAATAATTGAAAGTGAGACGAATCTTAATATAAATATCACAGTAAAATACGATTATTTTAAGATATGAAAATACTAGTCACAGTTACAATTACTATTGCCGATTTGACCATCTTTAAGCAATTAATTTATATTGTTTATAAGTATATTGAACAAACAGCTCATTTAAAATAGCGAAAATAATTGAAAGTGAGACGAATCTTAATATAAATATCAAAGTAAAATACGATTATTTTAAGATATGAAAATACTAGTCACAGTTACAATTACTATTGCCGATTTGACCATCTTTAAGCAATTAATTTATATTGTTTATAAGTATATTGAACAAACAGCTCATTTAAAATAGCGAAAATAATTGAAAGTGAGACGAATCTTAATATAAATATCAAAGTAAAATACGATTATTTTAAGATATGAAAATACTAGTCACAGTTACAATTACTATTGCCGATTTGACCATCTTTAAGCAATTAATTTATATTGTTTATAAGTATATTGAACAAACAGCTCATTTAAAATAGCGAAAATAATTGAAAGTGAGACGAATCTTAATATAAATATCAAAGTAAAATACGATTATTTTAAGATATGAAAATACTAGTCACAGTTACAATTACTATTGCCGATTTGACCATCTTTAAGCAATTAATTTATATTGTTTATAAGTATATTGAACAAACAGCTCATTTAAAATAGCGAAAATAATTGAAAGTGAGACGAATCTTAATATAAATATCACAGTAAAATACGATTATTTTAAGATATGAAAATACTAGTCACAGTTACAATTACTATTGCCGATTTGACCATCTTTAAGCAATTAATTTATATTGTTTATAAGTATATTGAACAAACAGCTCATTTAAAATAGCGAAAATAATTGAAAGTGAGACGAATCTTAATATAAATATCAAAGTAAAATACGATTATTTTAAGATATGAAAATACTAGTCACAGTTACAATTACTATTGCCGATTTGACCATCTTTAAGCAATTAATTTATATTGTTTATAAGTATATTGAACAAACAGCTCATTTAAAATAGCGAAAATAATTGAAAGTGAGACGAATCTTAATATAAATATCAAAGTAAAATACGATTATTTTAAGATATGAAAATACTAGTCACAGTTACAATTACTATTGCCGATTTGACCATCTTTAAGCAATTAATTTATATTGTTTATAAGTATATTGAACAAACAGCTCATTTAAAATAGCGAAAATAATTGAAAGTGAGACGAATCTTAATATAAATATCAAAGTAAAATACGATTATTTTAAGATATGAAAATACTAGTCACAGTTACAATTACTATTGCCGATTTGACCATCTTTAAGCAATTAATTTATATTGTTTATAAGTATATTGAACAAACAGCTCATTTAAAATAGCGAAAATAATTGAAAGTGAGACGAATCTTAATATAAATATCAAAGTAAAATACGATTATTTTAAGATATGAAAATACTAGTCACAGTTACAATTACTATTGCCGATTTGACCATCTTTAAGCAATTAATTTATATTGTTTATAAGTATATTGAACAAACAGCTCATTTAAAATAGCGAAAATAATTGAAAGTGAGACGAATCTTAATATAAATATCAAAGTAAAATACGATTATTTTAAGATATGAATATACTAGTCACAGTTACAATTACTATTGCCGATTTGACCATCTTTAAGCAATTAATTTATATTGTTTATAAGTATATTGAACAAACAGCTCATTTAAAATAGCGAAAATAATTGAAAGTGAGACGAATCTTAATATAAATATCAAAGTAAAATACGATTATTTTAAGATATGAAAATACTAGTCACAGTTACAATTACTATTGCCGATTTGACCATCTTTAAGCAATTAATTTATATTGTTTATAAGTATATTGAACAAACAGCTCATTTAAAATAGCGAAAATAATTGAAAGTGAGACGAATCTTAATATAAATATCAAAGTAAAATACGATTATTTTAAGATATGAAAATACTAGTCACAGTTACAATTACTATTGCCGATTTGACCATCTTTAAGCAATTAATTTATATTGTTTATAAGTATATTGAACAAACAGCTCATTTAAAATAGCGAAAATAATTGAAAGTGAGACGAATCTTAATATAAATATCACAGTAAAATACGATTATTTTAAGATATGAAAATACTAGTCACAGTTACAATTACTATTGCCGATTTGACCATCTTTAAGCAATTAATTTATATTGTTTATAAGTATATTGAACAAACAGCTCATTTAAAATAGCGAAAATAATTGAAAGTGAGACGAATCTTAATATAAATATCAAAGTAAAATACGATTATTTTAAGATATGAAAATACTAGTCACAGTTACAATTACTATTGCCGATTTGACCATCTTTAAGCAATTAATTTATATTGTTTATAAGTATATTGAACAAACAGCTCATTTAAAATAGCGAAAATAATTGAAAGTGAGACGAATCTTAATATAAATATCACAGTAAAATACGATTATTTTAAGATATGAAAATACTAGTCACAGTTACAATTACTATTGCCGATTTGACCATCTTTAAGCAATTAATTTATATTGTTTATAAGTATATTGAACAAACAGCTCATTTAAAATAGCGAAAATAATTGAAAGTGAGACGAATCTTAATATAAATATCAAAGTAAAATACGATTATTTTAAGATATGAAAATACTAGTCACAGTTACAATTACTATTGCCGATTTGACCATCTTTAAGCAATTAATTTATATTGTTTATAAGTATATTGAACAAACAGCTCATTTAAAATAGCGAAAATAATTGAAAGTGAGACGAATCTTAATATAAATATCACAGTAAAATACGATTATTTTAAGATATGAAAATACTAGTCACAGTTACAATTACTATTGCCGATTTGACCATCTTTAAGCAATTAATTTATATTGTTTATAAGTATATTGAACAAACAGCTCATTTAAAATAGCGAAAATAATTGAAAGTGAGACGAATCTTAATATAAATATCAAAGTAAAATACGATTATTTTAAGATATGAAAATACTAGTCACAGTTACAATTACTATTGCCGATTTGACCATCTTTAAGCAATTAATTTATATTGTTTATAAGTATATTGAACAAACAGCTCATTTAAAATAGCGAAAATAATTGAAAGTGAGACGAATCTTAATATAAATATCACAGTAAAATACGATTATTTTAAGATATGAAAATACTAGTCACAGTTACAATTACTATTGCCGATTTGACCATCTTTAAGCAATTAATTTATATTGTTTATAAGTATATTGAACAAACAGCTCATTTAAAATAGCGAAAATAATTGAAAGTGAGACGAATCTTAATATAAATATCACAGTAAAATACGATTATTTTAAGATATGAAAATACTAGTCACAGTTACAATTACTATTGCCGATTTGACCATCTTTAAGCAATTAATTTATATTGTTTATAAGTATATTGAACAAACAGCTCATTTAAAATAGCGAAAATAATTGAAAGTGAGACGAATCTTAATATAAATATCAAAGTAAAATACGATTATTTTAAGATATGAAAATACTAGTCACAGTTACAATTACTATTGCCGATTTGACCATCTTTAAGCAATTAATTTATATTGTTTATAAGTATATTGAACAAACAGCTCATTTAAAATAGCGAAAATAATTGAAAGTGAGACGAATCTTAATATAAATATCAAAGTAAAATACGATTATTTTAAGATATGAAAATACTAGTCACAGTTACAATTACTATTGCCGATTTGACCATCTTTAAGCAATTAATTTATATTGTTTATAAGTATATTGAACAAACAGCTCATTTAAAATAGCGAAAATAATTGAAAGTGAGACGAATCTTAATATAAATATCAAAGTAAAATACGATTATTTTAAGATATGAAAATACTAGTCACAGTTACAATTACTATTGCCGATTTGACCATCTTTAAGCAATTAATTTATATTGTTTATAAGTATATTGAACAAACAGCTCATTTAAAATAGCGAAAATAATTGAAAGTGAGACGAATCTTAATATAAATATCACAGTAAAATACGATTATTTTAAGATATGAAAATACTAGTCACAGTTACAATTACTATTGCCGATTTGACCATCTTTAAGCAATTAATTTATATTGTTTATAAGTATATTGAACAAACAGCTCATTTAAAATAGCGAAAATAATTGAAAGTGAGACGAATCTTAATATAAATATCAAAGTAAAATACGATTATTTTAAGATATGAAAATACTAGTCACAGTTACAATTACTATTGCCGATTTGACCATCTTTAAGCAATTAATTTATATTGTTTATAAGTATATTGAACAAACAGCTCATTTAAAATAGCGAAAATAATTGAAAGTGAGACGAATCTTAATATAAATATCAAAGTAAAATACGATTATTTTAAGATATGAAAATACTAGTCACAGTTACAATTACTATTGCCGATTTGACCATCTTTAAGCAATTAATTTATATTGTTTATAAGTATATTGAACAAACAGCTCATTTAAAATAGCGAAAATAATTGAAAGTGAGACGAATCTTAATATAAATATCACAGTAAAATACGATTATTTTAAGATATGAAAATACTAGTCACAGTTACAATTACTATTGCCGATTTGACCATCTTTAAGCAATTAATTTATATTGTTTATAAGTATATTGAACAAACAGCTCATTTAAAATAGCGAAAATAATTGAAAGTGAGACGAATCTTAATATAAATATCAAAGTAAAATACGATTATTTTAAGATATGAAAATACTAGTCACAGTTACAATTACTATTGCCGATTTGACCATCTTTAAGCAATTAATTTATATTGTTTATAAGTATATTGAACAAACAGCTCATTTAAAATAGCGAAAATAATTGAAAGTGAGACGAATCTTAATATAAATATCACAGTAAAATACGATTATTTTAAGATATGAAAATACTAGTCACAGTTACAATTACTATTGCCGATTTGACCATCTTTAAGCAATTAATTTATATTGTTTATAAGTATATTGAACAAACAGCTCATTTAAAATAGCGAAAATAATTGAAAGTGAGACGAATCTTAATATAAATATCACAGTAAAATACGATTATTTTAAGATATGAAAATACTAGTCACAGTTACAATTACTATTGCCGATTTGACCATCTTTAAGCAATTAATTTATATTGTTTATAAGTATATTGAACAAACAGCTCATTTAAAATAGCGAAAATAATTGAAAGTGAGACGAATCTTAATATAAATATCAAAGTAAAATACGATTATTTTAAGATATGAAAATACTAGTCACAGTTACAATTACTATTGCCGATTTGACCATCTTTAAGCAATTAATTTATATTGTTTATAAGTATATTGAACAAACAGCTCATTTAAAATAGCGAAAATAATTGAAAGTGAGACGAATCTTAATATAAATATCACAGTAAAATACGATTATTTTAAGATATGAAAATACTAGTCACAGTTACAATTACTATTGCCGATTTGACCATCTTTAAGCAATTAATTTATATTGTTTATAAGTATATTGAACAAACAGCTCATTTAAAATAGCGAAAATAATTGAAAGTGAGACGAATCTTAATATAAATATCAAAGTAAAATACGATTATTTTAAGATATGAAAATACTAGTCACAGTTACAATTACTATTGCCGATTTGACCATCTTTAAGCAATTAATTTATATTGTTTATAAGTATATTGAACAAACAGCTCATTTAAAATAGCGAAAATAATTGAAAGTGAGACGAATCTTAATATAAATATCAAAGTAAAATACGATTATTTTAAGATATGAAAATACTAGTCACAGTTACAATTACTATTGCCGATTTGACCATCTTTAAGCAATTAATTTATATTGTTTATAAGTATATTGAACAAACAGCTCATTTAAAATAGCGAAAATAATTGAAAGTGAGACGAATCTTAATATAAATATCAAAGTAAAATACGATTATTTTAAGATATGAAAATACTAGTCACAGTTACAATTACTATTGCCGATTTGACCATCTTTAAGCAATTAATTTATATTGTTTATAAGTATATTGAACAAACAGCTCATTTAAAATAGCGAAAATAATTGAAAGTGAGACGAATCTTAATATAAATATCAAAGTAAAATACGATTATTTTAAGATATGAAAATACTAGTCACAGTTACAATTACTATTGCCGATTTGACCATCTTTAAGCAATTAATTTATATTGTTTATAAGTATATTGAACAAACAGCTCATTTAAAATAGCGAAAATAATTGAAAGTGAGACGAATCTTAATATAAATATCACAGTAAAATACGATTATTTTAAGATATGACAATACTAGTCACAGTTACAATTACTATTGCCGATTTGACCATCTTTAAGCAATTAATTTATATTGTTTATAAGTATATTGAACAAACAGCTCATTTAAAATAGCGAAAATAATTGAAAGTGAGACGAATCTTAATATAAATATCAAAGTAAAATACGATTATTTTAAGATATGAAAATACTAGTCACAGTTACAATTACTATTGCCGATTTGACCATCTTTAAGCAATTAATTTATATTGTTTATAAGTATATTGAACAAACAGCTCATTTAAAATAGCGAAAATAATTGAAAGTCACTCGAAACGTAACACAAATATCAAAGTAAAATACGATTATTTTAAGATATGAAAATACTAGTCACAGTTACAATTACTATTGCCGATTTGACCATCTTTAAGCAATTAATTTATATTGTTTATAAGTATATTGAACAAACAGCTCATTTAAAATAGCGAAAATAATTGAAAGTGAGACGAATCTTAATATAAATATCAAAGTAAAATACGATTATTTTAAGATATGAAAATACTAGTCACAGTTACAATTACTATTGCCGATTTGACCATCTTTAAGCAATTAATTTATATTGTTTATAAGTATATTGAACAAACAGCTCATTTAAAATAGCGAAAATAATTGAAAGTGACACGAATCTTAATATAAATATCAAAGTAAAATACGATTATTTTAAGATATGAAAATACTAGTCACAGTTACAATTACTATTGCCGATTTGACCATCTTTAAGCAATTAATTTATATTGTTTATAAGTATATTGAACAAACAGCTCATTTAAAATAGCGAAAATAATTGAAAGTGAGACGAATCTTAATATAAATATCAAAGTAAAATACGATTATTTTAAGATATGAAAATACTAGTCACAGTTACAATTACTATTGCCGATTTGACCATCTTTAAGCAATTAATTTATATTGTTTATAAGTATATTGAACAAACAGCTCATTTAAAATAGCGAAAATAATTGAAAGTGAGACGAATCTTAATATAAATATCACAGTAAAATACGATTATTTTAAGATATGAAAATACTAGTCACAGTTACAATTACTATTGCCGATTTGACCATCTTTAAGCAATTAATTTATATTGTTTATAAGTATATTGAACAAACAGCTCATTTAAAATAGCGAAAATAATTGAAAGTGAGACGAATCTTAATATAAATATCAAAGTAAAATACGATTATTTTAAGATATGAAAATACTAGTCACAGTTACAATTACTATTGCCGATTTGACCATCTTTAAGCAATTAATTTATATTGTTTATAAGTATATTGAACAAACAGCTCATTTAAAATAGCGAAAATAATTGAAAGTGAGACGAATCTTAATATAAATATCAAAGTAAAATACGATTATTTTAAGATATGAAAATACTAGTCACAGTTACAATTACTATTGCCGATTTGACCATCTTTAAGCAATTAATTTATATTGTTTATAAGTATATTGAACAAACAGCTCATTTAAAATAGCGAAAATAATTGAAAGTGAGACGAATCTTAATATAAATATCACAGTAAAATACGATTATTTTAAGATATGAAAATACTAGTCACAGTTACAATTACTATTGCCGATTTGACCATCTTTAAGCAATTAATTTATATTGTTTATAAGTATATTGAACAAACAGCTCATTTAAAATAGCGAAAATAATTGAAAGTGAGACGAATCTTAATATAAATATCACAGTAAAATACGATTATTTTAAGATATGAAAATACTAGTCACAGTTACAATTACTATTGCCGATTTGACCATCTTTAAGCAATTAATTTATATTGTTTATAAGTATATTGAACAAACAGCTCATTTAAAATAGCGAAAATAATTGAAAGTGAGACGAATCTTAATATAAACATCACAGTAAAATACGATTATTTTAAGATATGAAAATACTAGTCACAGTTACAATTACTATTGCCGATTTGACCATCTTTAAGCAATTAATTTATATTGTTTATAAGTATATTGAACAAACAGCTCATTTAAAATAGCGAAAATAATTGAAAGTGAGACGAATCTTAATATAAATATCAAAGTAAAATACGATTATTTTAAGATATGAAAATACTAGTCACAGTTACAATTACTATTGCCGATTTGACCATCTTTAAGCAATTAATTTATATTGTTTATAAGTATATTGAACAAACAGCTCATTTAAAATAGCGAAAATAATTGAAAGTGAGACGAATCTTAATATAAATATCAAAGTAAAATACGATTATTTTAAGATATGAAAATACTAGTCACAGTTACAATTACTATTGCCGATTTGACCATCTTTAAGCAATTAATTTATATTGTTTATAAGTATATTGAACAAACAGCTCATTTAAAATAGCGAAAATAATTGAAAGTGAGACGAATCTTAATATAAATATCAAAGTAAAATACGATTATTTTAAGATATGAAAATACTAGTCACAGTTACAATTACTATTGCCGATTTGACCATCTTTAAGCAATTAATTTATATTGTTTATAAGTATATTGAACAAACAGCTCATTTAAAATAGCGAAAATAATTGAAAGTGAGACGAATCTTAATATAAATATCACAGTAAAATACGATTATTTTAAGATATGAAAATACTAGTCACAGTTACAATTACTATTGCCGATTTGACCATCTTTAAGCAATTAATTTATATTGTTTATAAGTATATTGAACAAACAGCTCATTTAAAATAGCGAAAATAATTGAAAGTGAGACGAATCTTAATATAAATATCACAGTAAAATACGATTATTTTAAGATATGAAAATACTAGTCACAGTTACAATTACTATTGCCGATTTGACCATCTTTAAGCAATGAATTTATATAGTTTATAAGTATATTGAACAAACTGCTAATTTAAAATAGCAAAAATAATTGAAAGTCACTCGAAACGTAACACAAATATCAAAGTAAAATACGATTATTTTAAGATATGAAAATACTAGTCACAGTTACAATTACTATTGCCGATTTGACCATCTTTAAGCAATTAATTTATATTGTTTATAAGTATATTGAACAAACAGCTCATTTAAAATAGCGAAAATAATTGAAAGTGAGACGAATCTTAATATAAATATCAAAGTAAAATACGATTATTTTAAGATATGAAAATACTAGTCACAGTTACAATTACTATTGCCGATTTGACCATCTTTAAGCAATTAATTTATATTGTTTATAAGTATATTGAACAAACAGCTCATTTAAAATAGCGAAAATAATTGAAAGTGAGACGAATCTTAATATAAATATCAAAGTAAAATACGATTATTTTAAGATATGAAAATACTAGTCACAGTTACAATTACTATTGCCGATTTGACCATCTTTAAGCAATTAATTTATATTGTTTATAAGTATATTGAACAAACAGCTCATTTAAAATAGCGAAAATAATTGAAAGTGAGACGAATCTTAATATAAATATCAAAGTAAAATACGATTATTTTAAGATATGAAAATACTAGTCACAGTTACAATTACTATTGCCGATTTGACCATCTTTAAGCAATTAATTTATATTGTTTATAAGTATATTGAACAAACAGCTCATTTAAAATAGCGAAAATAATTGAAAGTGAGACGAATCTTAATATAAATATCAAAGTAAAATACGATTATTTTAAGATATGAATATACTAGTCACAGTTACAATTACTATTGCCGATTTGACCATCTTTAAGCAATTAATTTATATTGTTTATAAGTATATTGAACAAACAGCTCATTTAAAATAGCGAAAATAATTGAAAGTGAGACGAATCTTAATATAAATATCAAAGTAAAATACGATTATTTTAAGATATGAAAATACTAGTCACAGTTACAATTACTATTGCCGATTTGACCATCTTTAAGCAATTAATTTATATTGTTTATAAGTATATTGAACAAACAGCTCATTTAAAATAGCGAAAATAATTGAAAGTGAGACGAATCTTAATATAAATATCAAAGTAAAATACGATTATTTTAAGATATGAAAATACTAGTCACAGTTACAATTACTATTGCCGATTTGACCATCTTTAAGCAATTAATTTATATTGTTTATAAGTATATTGAACAAACAGCTCATTTAAAATAGCGAAAATAATTGAAAGTGAGACGAATCTTAATATAAATATCACAGTAAAATACGATTATTTTAAGATATGAAAATACTAGTCACAGTTACAATTACTATTGCCGATTTGACCATCTTTAAGCAATTAATTTATATTGTTTATAAGTATATTGAACAAACAGCTCATTTAAAATAGCGAAAATAATTGAAAGTGAGACGAATCTTAATATAAATATCAAAGTAAAATACGATTATTTTAAGATATGAAAATACTAGTCACAGTTACAATTACTATTGCCGATTTGACCATCTTTAAGCAATTAATTTATATTGTTTATAAGTATATTGAACAAACAGCTCATTTAAAATAGCGAAAATAATTGAAAGTGAGACGAATCTTAATATAAATATCACAGTAAAATACGATTATTTTAAGATATGAAAATACTAGTCACAGTTACAATTACTATTGCCGATTTGACCATCTTTAAGCAATTAATTTATATTGTTTATAAGTATATTGAACAAACAGCTCATTTAAAATAGCGAAAATAATTGAAAGTGAGACGAATCTTAATATAAATATCAAAGTAAAATACGATTATTTTAAGATATGAAAATACTAGTCACAGTTACAATTACTATTGCCGATTTGACCATCTTTAAGCAATTAATTTATATTGTTTATAAGTATATTGAACAAACAGCTCATTTAAAATAGCGAAAATAATTGAAAGTGAGACGAATCTTAATATAAATATCACAGTAAAATACGATTATTTTAAGATATGAAAATACTAGTCACAGTTACAATTACTATTGCCGATTTGACCATCTTTAAGCAATTAATTTATATTGTTTATAAGTATATTGAACAAACAGCTCATTTAAAATAGCGAAAATAATTGAAAGTGAGACGAATCTTAATATAAATATCACAGTAAAATACGATTATTTTAAGATATGAAAATACTAGTCACAGTTACAATTACTATTGCCGATTTGACCATCTTTAAGCAATTAATTTATATTGTTTATAAGTATATTGAACAAACAGCTCATTTAAAATAGCGAAAATAATTGAAAGTGAGACGAATCTTAATATAAATATCAAAGTAAAATACGATTATTTTAAGATATGAAAATACTAGTCACAGTTACAATTACTATTGCCGATTTGACCATCTTTAAGCAATTAATTTATATTGTTTATAAGTATATTGAACAAACAGCTCATTTAAAATAGCGAAAATAATTGAAAGTGAGACGAATCTTAATATAAATATCACAGTAAAATACGATTATTTTAAGATATGAAAATACTAGTCACAGTTACAATTACTATTGCCGATTTGACCATCTTTAAGCAATTAATTTATATTGTTTATAAGTATATTGAACAAACAGCTCATTTAAAATAGCGAAAATAATTGAAAGTGAGACGAATCTTAATATAAATATCAAAGTAAAATACGATTATTTTAAGATATGAAAATACTAGTCACAGTTACAATTACTATTGCCGATTTGACCATCTTTAAGCAATTAATTTATATTGTTTATAAGTATATTGAACAAACAGCTCATTTAAAATAGCGAAAATAATTGAAAGTGAGACGAATCTTAATATAAATATCACAGTAAAATACGATTATTTTAAGATATGAAAATACTAGTCACAGTTACAATTACTATTGCCGATTTGACCATCTTTAAGCAATTAATTTATATTGTTTATAAGTATATTGAACAAACAGCTCATTTAAAATAGCGAAAATAATTGAAAGTGAGACGAATCTTAATATAAATATCACAGTAAAATACGATTATTTTAAGATATGAAAATACTAGTCACAGTTACAATTACTATTGCCGATTTGACCATCTTTAAGCAATTAATTTATATTGTTTATAAGTATATTGAACAAACAGCTCATTTAAAATAGCGAAAATAATTGAAAGTGAGACGAATCTTAATATAAATATCAAAGTAAAATACGATTATTTTAAGATATGAAAATACTAGTCACAGTTACAATTACTATTGCCGATTTGACCATCTTTAAGCAATTAATTTATATTGTTTATAAGTATATTGAACAAACAGCTCATTTAAAATAGCGAAAATAATTGAAAGTGAGACGAATCTTAATATAAATATCACAGTAAAATACGATTATTTTAAGATATGAAAATACTAGTCACAGTTACAATTACTATTGCCGATTTGACCATCTTTAAGCAATTAATTTATATTGTTTATAAGTATATTGAACAAACAGCTCATTTAAAATAGCGAAAATAATTGAAAGTGAGACGAATCTTAATATAAATATCACAGTAAAATACGATTATTTTAAGATATGAAAATACTAGTCACAGTTACAATTACTATTGCCGATTTGACCATCTTTAAGCAATTAATTTATATTGTTTATAAGTATATTGAACAAACAGCTCATTTAAAATAGCGAAAATAATTGAAAGTGAGACGAATCTTAATATAAATATCACAGTAAAATACGATTATTTTAAGATATGAAAATACTAGTCACAGTTACAATTACTATTGCCGATTTGACCATCTTTAAGCAATTAATTTATATTGTTTATAAGTATATTGAACAAACAGCTCATTTAAAATAGCGAAAATAATTGAAAGTGAGACGAATCTTAATATAAATATCAAAGTAAAATACGATTATTTTAAGATATGAAAATACTAGTCACAGTTACAATTACTATTGCCGATTTGACCATCTTTAAGCAATTAATTTATATTGTTTATAAGTATATTGAACAAACAGCTCATTTAAAATAGCGAAAATAATTGAAAGTGAGACGAATCTTAATATAAATATCAAAGTAAAATACGATTATTTTAAGATATGAAAATACTAGTCACAGTTACAATTACTATTGCCGATTTGACCATCTTTAAGCAATTAATTTATATTGTTTATAAGTATATTGAACAAACAGCTCATTTAAAATAGCGAAAATAATTGAAAGTGAGACGAATCTTAATATAAATATCAAAGTAAAATACGATTATTTTAAGATATGAAAATACTAGTCACAGTTACAATTACTATTGCCGATTTGACCATCTTTAAGCAATTAATTTATATTGTTTATAAGTATATTGAACAAACAGCTCATTTAAAATAGCGAAAATAATTGAAAGTGAGACGAATCTTAATATAAATATCACAGTAAAATACGATTATTTTAAGATATGAAAATACTAGTCACAGTTACAATTACTATTGCCGATTTGACCATCTTTAAGCAATTAATTTATATTGTTTATAAGTATATTGAACAAACAGCTCATTTAAAATAGCGAAAATAATTGAAAGTGAGACGAATCTTAATATAAATATCAAAGTAAAATACGATTATTTTAAGATATGAAAATACTAGTCACAGTTACAATTACTATTGCCGATTTGACCATCTTTAAGCAATTAATTTATATTTTTTATAAGTATATTGAACAAACAGCTCATTTAAAATAGCGAAAATAATTGAAAGTGAGACGAATCTTAATATAAATATCACAGTAAAATACGATTATTTTAAGATATGAAAATACTAGTCACAGTTACAATTACTATTGCCGATTTGACCATCTTTAAGCAATTAATTTATATTGTTTATAAGTATATTGAACAAACAGCTCATTTAAAATAGCGAAAATAATTGAAAGTGAGACGAATCTTAATATAAATATCAAAGTAAAATACGATTATTTTAAGATATGAAAATACTAGTCACAGTTACAATTACTATTGCCGATTTGACCATCTTTAAGCAATTAATTTATATTGTTTATAAGTATATTGAACAAACAGCTCATTTAAAATAGCGAAAATAATTGAAAGTGAGACGAATCTTAATATAAATATCACAGTAAAATACGATTATTTTAAGATATGAAAATACTAGTCACAGTTACAATTACTATTGCCGATTTGACCATCTTTAAGCAATTAATTTATATTGTTTATAAGTATATTGAACAAACAGCTCATTTAAAATAGCGAAAATAATTGAAAGTGAGACGAATCTTAATATAAATATCACAGTAAAATACGATTATTTTAAGATATGAAAATACTAGTCACAGTTACAATTACTATTGCCGATTTGACCATCTTTAAGCAATTAATTTATATTGTTTATAAGTATATTGAACAAACAGCTCATTTAAAATAGCGAAAATAATTGAAAGTGAGACGAATCTTAATATAAATATCAAAGTAAAATACGATTATTTTAAGATATGAAAATACTAGTCACAGTTACAATTACTATTGCCGATTTGACCATCTTTAAGCAATTAATTTATATTGTTTATAAGTATATTGAACAAACAGCTCATTTAAAATAGCGAAAATAATTGAAAGTGAGACGAATCTTAATATAAATATCAAAGTAAAATACGATTATTTTAAGATATGAAAATACTAGTCACAGTTACAATTACTATTGCCGATTTGACCATCTTTAAGCAATTAATTTATATTGTTATAAGTATATTGAACAAACAGCTCATTTAAAATAGCGAAAATAATTGAAAGTGAGACGAATCTTAATATAAATATCAAAGTAAAATACGATTATTTTAAGATATGAAAATACTAGTCACAGTTACAATTACTATTGCCGATTTGACCATCTTTAAGCAATTAATTTATATTGTTTATAAGTATATTGAACAAACAGCTCATTTAAAATAGCGAAAATAATTGAAAGTGAGACGAATCTTAATATAAATATCAAAGTAAAATACGATTATTTTAAGATATGAAAATACTAGTCACAGTTACAATTACTATTGCCGATTTGACCATCTTTAAGCAATTAATTTATATTGTTTATAAGTATATTGAACAAACAGCTCATTTAAAATAGCGAAAATAATTGAAAGTGAGACGAATCTTAATATAAATATCAAAGTAAAATACGATTATTTTAAGATATGAAAATACTAGTCACAGTTACAATTACTATTGCCGATTTGACCATCTTTAAGCAATTAATTTATATTGTTTATAAGTATATTGAACAAACAGCTCATTTAAAATAGCGAAAATAATTGAAAGTGAGACGAATCTTAATATAAATATCACAGTAAAATACGATTATTTTAAGATATGAAAATACTAGTCACAGTTACAATTACTATTGCCGATTTGACCATCTTTAAGCAATTAATTTATATTGTTTATAAGTATATTGAACAAACAGCTCATTTAAAATAGCGAAAATAATTGAAAGTGAGACGAATCTTAATATAAATATCACAGTAAAATACGATTATTTTAAGATATGAAAATACTAGTCACAGTTACAATTACTATTGCCGATTTGACCATCTTTAAGCAATTAATTTATATTGTTTATAAGTATATTGAACAAACAGCTCATTTAAAATAGCGAAAATAATTGAAAGTGAGACGAATCTTAATATAAATATCAAAGTAAAATACGATTATTTTAAGATATGAAAATACTAGTCACAGTTACAATTACTATTGCCGATTTGACCATCTTTAAGCAATTAATTTATATTGTTTATAAGTATATTGAACAAACAGCTCATTTAAAATAGCGAAAATAATTGAAAGTGATAGACGAATCTTAATATAAATATCAAGTAAAATACGATTATTTTAAGATATGAAAATACTAGTCACAGTTACAATTATTGCCGATTTGACCATCTTTAAGCAATTAATTTATATTGTTTATAAGTATATTGAACAAACAGCTCATTTAAAATAGCGAAAATAATTGAAAGTGAGACGAATCTTAATATAAATATCAAAGTAAAATACGATTATTTTAAGATATGAAAATACTAGTCACAGTTACAATTACTATTGCCGATTTGACCATCTTTAAGCAATTAATTTATATTGTTTATAAGTATATTGAACAAACAGCTCATTTAAAATAGCGAAAATAATTGAAAGTGAGACGAATCTTAATATAAATATCAAAGTAAAATACGATTATTTTAAGATATGAAAATACTAGTCACAGTTACAATTACTATTGCCGATTTGACCATCTTTAAGCAATTAATTTATATTGTTTATAAGTATATTGAACAAACAGCTCATTTAAAATAGCGAAAATAATTGAAAGTGAGACGAATCTTAATATAAATATCACAGTAAAATACGATTATTTTAAGATATGAAAATACTAGTCACAGTTACAATTACTATTGCCGATTTGACCATCTTTAAGCAATTAATTTATATTGTTTATAAGTATATTGAACAAACAGCTCATTTAAAATAGCGAAAATAATTGAAAGTGAGACGAATCTTAATATAAATATCACAGTAAAATACGATTATTTTAAGATATGAAAATACTAGTCACAGTTACAATTACTATTGCCGATTTGACCATCTTTAAGCAATTAATTTATATTGTTTATAAGTATATTGAACAAACAGCTCATTTAAAAAACGAAAATAATTGAAAGTGAGACGAATCTTAATATAAATATCAAAGTAAAATACGATTATTTTAAGATATGAAAATACTAGTCACAGTTACAATTACTATTGCCGATTTGACCATCTTTAAGCAATTAATTTATATTGTTTATAAGTATATTGAACAAACAGCTCATTTAAAATAGCGAAAATAATTGAAAGTGAGACGAATCTTAATATAAATATCACAGTAAAATACGATTATTTTAAGATATGAAAATACTAGTCACAGTTACAATTACTATTGCCGATTTGACCATCTTTAAGCAATTAATTTATATTGTTTATAAGTATATTGAACAAACAGCTCATTTAAAATAGCGAAAATAATTGAAAGTGAGACGAATCTTAATATAAATATCACAGTAAAATACGATTATTTTAAGATATGAAAATACTAGTCACAGTTACAATTACTATTGCCGATTTGACCATCTTTAAGCAATTAATTTATATTGTTTATAAGTATATTGAACAAACAGCTCATTTAAAATAGCGAAAATAATTGAAAGTGAGACGAATCTTAATATAAATATCAAAGTAAAATACGATTATTTTAAGATATGAAAATACTAGTCACAGTTACAATTACTATTGCCGATTTGACCATCTTTAAGCAATTAATTTATATTGTTTATAAGTATATTGAACAAACAGCTCATTTAAAATAGCGAAAATAATTGAAAGTGAGACGAATCTTAATATAAATATCACAGTAAAATACGATTATTTTAAGATATGAAAATACTAGTCACAGTTACAATTACTATTGCCGATTTGACCATCTTTAAGCAATTAATTTATATTGTTTATAAGTATATTGAACAAACAGCTCATTTAAAATAGCGAAAATAATTGAAAGTGAGACGAATCTTAATATAAATATCAAAGTAAAATACGATTATTTTAAGATATGAAAATACTAGTCACAGTTACAATTACTATTGCCGATTTGACCATCTTTAAGCAATTAATTTATATTGTTTATAAGTATATTGAACAAACAGCTCATTTAAAATAGCGAAAATAATTGAAAGTGAGACGAATCTTAATATAAATATCAAAGTAAAATACGATTATTTTAAGATATGAAAATACTAGTCACAGTTACAATTACTATTGCCGATTTGACCATCTTTAAGCAATTAATTTATATTGTTTATAAGTATATTGAACAAACAGCTCATTTAAAATAGCGAAAATAATTGAAAGTGAGACGACTCTTAATATAAATATCAAAGTAAAATACGATTATTTTAAGATATGAAAATACTAGTCACAGTTACAATTACTATTGCCGATTTGACCATCTTTAAGCAATTAATTTATATTGTTTATAAGTATATTGAACAAACAGCTCATTTAAAATAGCGAAAATAATTGAAAGTGAGACGAATCTTAATATAAATATCAAAGTAAAATACGATTATTTTAAGATATGAAAATACTAGTCACAGTTATAATTACTATTGCCGATTTGACCATCTTTAAGCAATTAATTTATATTGTTTATAAGTATATTGAACAAACAGCTCATTTAAAATAGCGAAAATAATTGAAAGTGAGACGAATCTTAATATAAATATCACAGTAAAATACGATTATTTTAAGATATGAAAATACTAGTCACAGTTACAATTACTATTGCCGATTTGACCATCTTTAAGCAATTAATTTATATTGTTTATAAGTATATTGAACAAACAGCTCATTTAAAATAGCGAAAATAATTGAAAGTGAGACGAATCTTAATATAAATATCAAAGTAAAATACGATTATTTTAAGATATGAAAATACTAGTCACAGTTACAATTACTATTGCCGATTTGACCATCTTTAAGCAATTAATTTATATTGTTTATAAGTATATTGAACAAACAGCTCATTTAAAATAGCGAAAATAATTGAAAGTCACTCGAAACGTAACACAAATATCAAAGTAAAATACGATTATTTTAAGATATGAAAATACTAGTCACAGTTACAATTACTATTGCCGATTTGACCATCTTTAAGCAATTAATTTATATTGTTTATAAGTATATTGAACAAACAGCTCATTTAAAATAGCGAAAATAATTGAAAGTGAGACGAATCTTAATATAAATATCAAAGTAA